>OX328113.1:28333020-29723497 GCA_946811185.2 Hippopus hippopus
AGTTTTATTCTCAAGAATTTTTTTTTTAATTTGAAAGTAACACCATTCGGTTTAGCCAATCACAAGATTTTTTACTTTCAAACTTGTGTTAGCCAATCAGAGTATGTGTTACTTTCCAAATCAGGAGGCCAGTCCCGGTAGCTCAGTAGGTAGCGTACAGGACTTGAGAACAGGGGGGTCGCTGGTTCGATCCTCGGCTCGGCCAATTTCTTTCCAAGGATTGATGATAGTCACTGCGACAGGATTAATTCCTCTCTCACCGCTTTCCATTGTTTCAGCAATGGTTATGTGACTTGGAAATAAAATTGTGCGGAGTACTAGTAAAAGAGACCCCAGGAAAGCATGGATAGGTGCACTGGCCGCAGCGATATAACTGAAATAATTTTGAAAACGGCGTTAAACACCATATAGTCTATTAGTTCTAAATCAGGAATAAGACTAAAAATTTGCGGAAATAAGGTGTTTTAACTAGTGAATATTACCTAAGCCCAAGTGGGGAGGCCGGATTAAAGAAAAGTTGGGGATTTGAATTACGGTTTTTCCCATTCAACGACAGGATATAGTCGCAAAACTGTTTTTTTTTTTAATTATTGGCTTGGGTAACTAATGTGTTAACGACTTATTCCTTTACCACAAAATTGCGAAATTTTACTTCTCTGGGAAACAGGTCTTTCGAATCTTTCGAAACATTTCGAAATTTCTCCCTTTCCCACTATTTTTCCCACTATTTTTTCTCCATTTTCAAAAAGCAAGTTCCTCCATTTGAAAAACGTCTTATTTGTTGTCTGCAGATATTTTGGATTGGGACAAAAATAAAATTTTGTTCATGTAGTAAAGAGTTAAGTAATCTGAGTTAAAATATATTTGAGCCATTCTCTGTGAAAAGGAGGCTTAATGCATCTGCAAAAAGTTTCCACCCAGGTCAGCCTGCGCAGTCCGCGAGCCAAAACTTCTTACCTTTGGTCAGTTTTCTACATGTCAAAGGACCAGTGTACCTCATGATTCGGTCGGTTGTTAGAGAAAATGGATTTTATTAATCCACAATTACATGCTGACTTGTTTGGTAGTATGTATCACAGAGACGCAATAAACCTCCTTTTGCTAGTGCATGGCTCATTTCTTGTATAAAGGTAGTTAATGTGTTAATGACTCTAGACGTTAAACAATAAAAAAAGAAATAAAATAACAATAAAATAAAAAATAGAAAAAAAAAAGTATCAAAATCTTTGTTTCTGGAGAATCCGGGTATCGATCCCGGTACCTTTCACATGCTAAGCGAGCGCTCTACCACTTGAGCTAATTCCCCTGGCCGTCACATTGTCGATAATAGAAATACTGTATCTGTATCTATCGCCCTATTGGCAGATACCATCTTTCTACTTGGATACAACAAATCGGTGTTTGTAAACAGTACTGAGCCATGAACTAGCAAAACAGGGTATAACCCATCTCAGTGATACATTATACCAAGCAAGTCATCACATAAGAATGAATCCATAAAATCCATTATGTATAACAATCGACTGTATCATGAGGTAGAATAGTCCTTGGACATGCTGAAAATTTATAAATAGCAAAAAGTTTCGAAAAGTGTCAGCCTGCGCGGACTGCGCAGGCCGACATGGGTGGATACTTTTTGTAGATGCATTAATCCCCTTTTTCACGGAGCGCGGTTTCATACAAAAGTGTGATTAGGTTTTTATTTCATATCTCCATGAAAAAAAAAAAAATCTGTTCATTCCTTATAATTCAATTTCACAGACAACAAATATGCACTTAAATAATTCTAACTGCTCTTTTTTTATTGATATTTCATAGCGCAGTAAAACTGCTCCTTCATGACGTAAAAATGACGTAATTTATGACGTCATTACAGTATTGAACATTTGCAGATTGAGTGGATTTATTATTAGAAGTTCAATACGTTAAAGTTGAAAATAAGATTGTTTTAACCCAGCAGAGTAAAATGAGTTTTCAGCTGTCTCTTTGAATTTACTGTTGGATTTTTTTTTTTCAGTATTCAGAAAAACTAAATTCAGCTAGCAATTTGAACTTCGGACTCGATATAAAATCATAACGAAAAAACATTATGAAGTCTCGTATAGATCTACATGTTTGTTTACATCAGTTTGACTGCAAAAGTAGTTCCGGCACAGCTGATTTTTTTTTTCATGGAGCTATGAAAAAAAAAATTTCAGCCAATCAGAACTCGCCCATGTTCATGAAAAAAAAACTAATATTGAATTATTAGCACATGAATCCATCAGCTGTAGTCATTTACTTTTGGTGGGAAATTAAGTGGCTGGAAGTGCGGTTCAGGTAGATCGTTTGATTGATAGTATGGTGTTTAACGCCTTTTTAAACATTTTTTTCAGTAATATTGCAGCGGCAAGTGTACCTCTCCACGCTTTCCTGGAGTTTCTTTTACAAGTACTCAGCACAATATTATTCCCAAGCCACTGGCTGCTTTACCACAATGTCGTCAAAATAATGGTCACCTTGTTTTAGGTATTACTGAATGAGGATGCATCAATCCAAGATACTGACTTATTTAGAGATCTTCATTCTAAATTACATTATGATCGGAAAACGAGCCCTGTCTATGAAGGCAGGGGTTAGATTTTGTAATAGCTAGAAAATTAATGATTACGCAGAAAAATAAATAAGCCATGCTATGTGAAAAGGGGGCTTAATGCATTTGCAAAAGGTATCGACTCAGGTCAGCCTGCGCAGTCCGCGAAGGCTGACCTTGGCCAAAACTTTTTGCATTTAGTCAATTTTCTGCATGTTTAAGCACCATTCTATCTCCATATCCCGTCAGTTGTAAGGCTGAATTGATTTTACGGATCCCTTATATGATGTCTTGCCTGATATAATACATTACGGAGATGTGTTAAGCCCCTTTTTGCCAGAGCATGGCTCAAATACGGAAAAATAAGATCTCGAAAATTTGAAGACATGCGGTGATAACTTGAACATATTAATGTTGCCTTGAAAAAAAAAACGATACCTGTCACGTGCACAGGGAACTCTCTACCACTTGAGGTAATTCCCCGAATACGCGAAACTCAGGTATTTGAAAAAAAATGATCTATTTCTTTTGGTTAGAGCCCCATGCCCTCTTTGATGTTAAAAAAAAAATGAGCAAAGAAATTCGGGTAAGCCATTGAATAGGTAGGTAATTGTTTCAGAAAAGATAACATAACGTTATTTACTTCACTGAAGTTTCAACTTTTAATGGAATAATTATGGAAAACTCCATTTATATATAATTCGAGGCAAGACCCGAAATATGGTAATGAGGTGTGAGGTGTGAGGTTATTTGCATACTGCAGGGATATCTTTATGGAGAAAATGCGAGTATTTTTACCCCGAAGTGTTTCCATTGCTCGATTCGATGCTGTTTGTTAAAGGCCCAGTAAAGTCCACTCTGAGGTTGACGCATGAGTATATGAAAACTAAGTGCTTATTTGTTAGAAAACTTGAGCTATTCCTAAATCCTCCATCTTCAAAATAAAGCCTTTTTTTTAATAGTACATGTAATTCCAGATTTCTTTTTTCTTGAACTGGAAACCGGTCGTACGGTAATGACTTAAACATTGTGACAAAAATGTATATAATTATGACAATAAATGTCTCAAAAAGCAAAACATTTATCAGGAAAATCTCTCTGGAGAATCCGGGTATCGATCCCGGTACCTCTCACATGCAAAGCGAGCGCTCTACCACTTGAGCTAATTCCCCGTTGCTAAGTAAGAACGACAACTATCTAGAGTTCTTCATTTATTGGAGATGTCTGATGACCTCTCCAACAGTGCTGAGTTTAAAAGGCAGACTGCCTCAGAAATCGCTGTCTAAATCCATTTCCCTTGCGAAATTGTTCTGATACACAGTCTGTTTCGTCATGGTCTTATAAATAACCGAAATCAAAAACTGAAATAGGAAATAGACGTGGTTTATTTTTATGTGACGGAATTCAGAAATAAAGATTTGTTAGATTGATTTGGTTGCAAATGACCTCTCCAATAACTGTAATTTATCATTAAGCAAATGAATCTTTATTAGAAGCAAAAAGAAGAAATGAAAAGAATTTCCTTAAAAAAGCCAAAGAACACCGCGGGAAAAGATCACGCGACTTGAAAACGCGGGAAGAAGGTCACGTGACTGTCATACACGCAGGAGAGATTTCTACATAATGACTTTTTTTCCCTCATTCATTGAATGCCTCGTTTGTTTGCATTTACCAAAATATAATGACATTAAAAGCCAATACATTATTTGAAAACATTGATGCTGACCTCTCCTGGCTTCTTTTTTAAAGAAGCCATCTTGTTTATTTTGTATCATTTGCCAGATTGTGACTCCATCCTTCTACCATAAATCAGCAGTAGTTTTGTTAAGTGCATTGACCCTAAGGCTGCTGAGCGCGACTCAAGGACCTTTTGCGGCCAGTGAAGATTAAGATCAGACTGCACAAAACGTGCAGTCTGATCTTGATCTGCACTGTCCGCAAAACGGCCTTGAGTCGCGCTGAGTAGCTGAAGGGTTAAAATACCGCTTGTTGATTCATGAAAACTCTTTCTTATAAAATATCCCACAAATGAACATACACAAACAGAATGAAGAAGAAAAAAAAACGAAACGTGAAATAAAAAGATCGAAAAGAGAAAACTTTAACTAGAATATTTTTTTTTATAAAAAATTCATCTGAAAAAAAAATATCTGGAGAATCCGGGTATCGATCCCGGTACCTCTCACATGCTAAGCGAGCGCTCTACCACTTGAGCTAATTCCCCGTCTGTGGCGTGCCTTGGGTTATTAAAAATTGTTTACCTAATCTATCCACGTTATCTAATCTATCCACGTTTTCAACTCGGTGCCGTAGTTAGTTGATTGTATGGTGTTTTACGCCGTTTCCAACATTAATTCAGTTATATCGCAGTAACCAGTGAACCTATTCATGCTTTCCTTGATGAATTTCTTGTACCAATACTTCGCTCAATATTCTTCCAAAGCCATAGGCTGCTTTCCCACATTGTCATCACCGAAACAATGACCAGGCTCAGAGGTGAGAAAGATAGGAACCCTGTTGCAATTACTATCATCAGTTATCGGACAGAAATTGGCCTACCAGGGGATTCGAACCGGCAAATCCCAACTTTTAAGCCCTGTTCGCAATCGACTGCACTACCAGGCTAAACTAATTTATCCTTTATCCCTTAACCTGCTAAATAAGTCAAATGAAACTTTCTAGCCGATATTATAAAAACTTGAATGTTGCTCTTTCAAAGTTATCTATTTGGAGATAACATCTACGTATTGGACAAAATAAATCTAAGATCAGACTGCACGTTCAGTCACGCTTTGCAGCCTGAGGGTAAACAGTTTATCGATTCTCATATATAGATGGAGTGAAATATACTGGATAGTTGTATTACCTGTCAAATAAATGCGTATTTTCCCATTCATAATTACCTCCCTTTTTTGTAGATCTAATTATTTTGCGATTAAGGTGCATTTATTCATAAATTACCTCATCAAAGAATCATTTATGGTCAAAATATGGTTAATTCTATTAAATATTTATGTATTTTGTAAAATTTAAATTTAATTTTTTTCAAGACTCCTGTATTTGCACCTGTAGGTCGGTTGAAGAGGAATACTTTATTAATTACACTTTAGCTCAATTTATTAACAAAATTTTAGACTTGTCTACTGACTTGGCCGACCACATTTGGAGTGCAGAATTCGTACTGGCCGACACTTCTTGAGCGTCTCTCTTCGGAGCGACGTTTTTCATACAAGATACAATGTACAACAGAGGGAATTTTAGCATTTCTTCAAGGTATACGGAGCAAGTCACCGTTGAATCGTGGATCGTAAAATCCATTTTGTCTAATAATCAACAGAGGTAGACTGGTCCTTTAACATATTGAAAATTGACCAATAGCGAAAAGTTTCGGCCCAGGGCGGATTGCGCAGGCTGATCTGAGTCGATACGTTTGGCAGATGCATTAAGCCCCCTTTTCACAGAGCATGGCTCATAATCATATTCAAGCTTCTGGCACCGACACGAAAGAGACACTTTCTATGTACTGGATAAACGTCGCATGTGGATCAGCGATGTGATTTAGTCAGAAGTCTTTACAATGTAATTCGCTTTGTCTACCCGACTTTGATTACGTGAAATGATATTTAGCGTCGCACTTAGCAGCTTATGAGTTAAAATTCAAACATCAGAGTAGTATAGGACGTGAGCATGGTGCACTACCCCGGCCCTGGGTAGTGCACCATGCTCACGTCCCTGAGTGCCCTATATCAGCGTCCCTGACAAAAATTTGTCCCTAGTTGCCGTCCCGAAAGAATTTTTTTTTATTTTGTCCCTAGGCTCTCGTCCCTGAGTGGAATTTTTCTGCAGTTAAAGCAGCAGATGTCGGCCAAAAATGATACATCTTCGAGTGCTCTATAGTGATCTGCCAGGTCTGGTCATTGAGTTGGACTTAGTGTTTTTTTCTACTCATATGCTATTAGGATTGCTTTATTGTTTTACTTCTATCCATTACTTGGCCTTTAAGTGGTTTCTCTTTCTAAATGTCTGAACATTGAGTTGAACTTAGACTTTTTTTACCCTACGAATGATTTTCTTTTCTAAAAGCCTGATCACTGAGTTGGACTTAGTTTTTTTACCCTATGAATGATTTTCTCTCTTTCTAAATGCCTGGACATTGAGTTGGACTTAGTTTTTTCACCCTATGAATGATTTTCTCTCTTTCTAAAAGCCTGATCACTGAGTTGGACTTAGTCTTTTTCTGCAATTATGAATGATTTTTTCTCTTTCTAAATGCCTGGTCAGTGAGATGGACTTAGTTTTTTTTACCCTATGGATGATTTTCTCTCTTTCTAAAAGCCTGACCATTGAGTTGGACTTAGACTTTTTTCTTTCTAAATGTCTGAGCACTGAGTTTTAGTTAGTTTTTTCTTCACCTATGTATGATTTTTTTCTTTCTAAATGTCTGAGCACTGAGTTGTACTTAGTCTTTTTCTTCGCCTACGTATGATTTTTTCTTTCTAATTGCCTAACCATTGAGTTGGACTTAGACTTTTTTTTGCATCTCTATGAATGATTTCTCTTTTCTAAAAGGAAATTTATCCTATATCACTGAGTTGGTCTTAGCTTTTTTCCCCTATGATTGATTTTCTCTCTTTCTAAATGCCTGATCACTGAGTTGGACTTAGTTTTTTTTACCCTATGGATGATTTTCTCTCTTTCTAAAAGCCTGACCATTGAGTTGGATTTAGACTTTTTTCTTTCTAAATGTCTGAGCACTGAGTTTTACTTAGTTTTTTTCTTCACCTATGTATGATTTTTTTCTTTCTAAATGTCTGAGCACTGAGTTGTACTTAGTCTTTTTCTTCGCCTACGTATGATTTTTTCTTTCTAATTGCCTAACCATTGAGTTGGACTTAGACTTTTTTTGCATCTCTATGAATGATTTCTCTTTTCTAAAAGGAAATTTATCCTATATCACTGAGTTGGTCTTAGCTTTTTTCCCCTATGATTGATTTTCTCTCTTTCTAAATGCCTGATCACTGAGTTGGACTTAGTTTTTTCTTCACCTATGTATGATTTTTCTTTCTAAATGTCTGAGCACTGAGTTAAACATAGACTTTTTTTTTACCCTATGAATGATTTTCTTTCTAAAAGCCTGACCACTGAGTTGGACTTAGTCTTTTTTCTGCATCTATGAATGATTTTTTCTTTCTAAATGTCTGGACATTGAGTTGGACTTAGACTTTTTCTGCAATTATGAATGAATTCTCTTTTCTAAATGTCTAACCATTGAGTTGAACATAGACTTTTTTTACCCTATGAATGAATTTTCTTTCTAAATGTCTGGACATTGAGTTGAACTTAGACTTTTTCTGCAATTATGAATGAATTCTCTTTTCTCTCTCTAAAAGGAATTTGTCCCTATATCAGTGAGTTGAACATAGACTTTTTTTTACCCTATGAATGATTTTCTTTCTAAAAGCCTGACCACTGAGTTGGACTTAGACTTTTTTCTTATCTATGAATGATTTTTTCTCTCTAAAAGGAATTTGTCCCTATATCAGTGAGTTGGACTTAGACTTTTTTCTTATCTATGGATGATTTCTTCTCTCTAAATGTTTGGCCATTGAGTTGAACTTAGCTTTTTTCATCCTATGAATGATTTTTCTCTCTAAAAGGAATTTGTCCCTATATCAGTGAGTTGTACTTAGTTTTTTCACCTATGAATGAATTCTCTTTTCTAATTGCCTAATCATTGAGTTGAACTTAGACTTTTTTACCCTATGAATAATTTCTCTTTCTAAAAGCCTGACCATTGAGTTGGACTTAGTTTTTTCACCCTATGGATGATTTTTCTCTCTAATAGACTGACCATTGAGTTGGACTTAGACTTTTTTCTGCATCTATGAATGATTTCTCTAAAAGACTGAGCGCTGAGTTGGACTTAGTCTTTTTTCTGCATCTATGGATGATTTTTCTTTTCTAAAAGGAATTTGTCCCTATATCACTGAGTTGGACTTAGACTTTTTTCTACATCTATGAATGAATTCTCTTTTCTAAATGCCTAACCATTGAGTTGAACATAGACTTTTTTTACCCTATGAATGATTTTCTTTCTAAAAGCCTGACCACTGAGTTGGACTTAGTCTTTTTTCTGCATCTATGAATGATTTTTCTTTTCTAAAAGGAATTTGTCCCTAAATCACTGAGTTGGACTTAGACTTTTTTCTACATCTATGAATGATTCTTACTCTTTGGAGTGTAACTCTTTGGAGTGTAACTCTTTGGAGTGTAACTCTTCTAAAAGAAAGAAGTTTGACAATTTGAAGAAATGACAATTTTGAAGAAAGATAGAACTTTCGTGGTAATGGTTAGTCCTGAAAAGGACTGTTGGGTTAGCTCTGAAAAAGAGCTGTGACAATTTGAAGAAATGACAACTTGAAGATAGAACTTTCGTCTGACAGCTTGAAGGTAGAAGTTTCGTCTGATAGCTTGAAGATAGAACTTTCGTCTGGCATCTTGAAGATAGAACTTTCGTGGTAAATGGTTAGCCCTGAAAAGGACTGTTGGGTTAGCTCTGAAAAGAACTGTTGGGTTAGCCCTGAAAAGGGCTGTTTTGTTTTGGAGGCTGTGTTTTTTCCACTTCTAATGACAGCATCCGAAATTCGCTTGACAAATGGGGCATGCTTCAACTCTTTTTCTGATCACCATTGCTCCATTATCGAAAGTAATCTTTCTCCCAAATTCGATATCAACCAAAATGATGTCAGGCGTTGTCTTTAAAAATAGTTGAACTAATCTTTCGCCGAGATCTTTGTATGGCTGTGTTATACGTTGTAGTTGGTTTTGTTCCTCCTCTCCTACGAAATGAGTGTTTAGTTGTAATAACTGTTGACCTGCATTTAGATATTCTTGGAGAACCTCACGTAGTTGATAATTTATCTCCTCCATATTGATACTGCTTCCGAATATTGATACTGCTTCCGAATATTGATACCGCTTTCGAAGTGATCGTTAGCTGAGAGTCAAAAAAATGGTTAATGTATGAAAATAACGCCGAGCTTTATACGTTTACTGAGGATTGAAAATTTTTTAAAGAGCTCGGATCTGACAGAAATCACATACATTTTTTTCCATGCTACGTTTCATGCTAATATAGCAAAAAAGTTATGACCCGTTGTATGGGAAAAAATGTAGACAGAACAAGTCTTTGGGGAAGACAGAATGAAGAGCTCTATTGTTTTTGAACTCTTATTTACTGAACAGAACTAAACAATGAAACATTTTTTTTGCAAAGCATCATAAAAAAATTTCTTGACAATGAAAAAAATTTCTTGACAATGAAAAAAATTCACAATGAAACATTTTTTTGCAAAAGCATCATAAAAAATTTCTTGACAATGAAAAAAATCACAAGGAAACATTTTTACAATACAGCATAAAAAACAATTTCTTGACAATGAAAAAAATCGCACTGAAATATTTTTTCACAATGAATTATTCACAATGAATTAATCACAATGAAAAAAATCACACTGAATTATTTTTTCGCAATGAATTATTTACAATGAATTATTCTCAAAACAGTATATAACAAATTTTTTACAATGCAAATTCGCAAACACCACGAGTTTCATATTTGTTTTCATATTCCTACCGTTTTGTTGTCTTTTCTTGGTTGTTTTCGCTCTGTCTTTGGGTTTTTTTGGGATCTTGAAATCAACGTGATTATCAATGTTTTTCCCGTATTTACCCTGGCCTGTCAATATTGGTGTAGTTGGTTTTTGATCAACTCGCTGTTTCTTGTGGAGATGGTTAGCATCATCCTCAGATTTCCGCTTTGTTGTTTTTCTTGGTTGTTTTTCCTCTGGTTGTTTTTTCTTTGGTTGATTTTTCTTCACAACACTTACGATAGAGTCCACTAACTTGTGAAGATTAGATTTATCAAAGTCGAACTCCACAGGAATCTTCACAGGAGTTGTTGAAATGCACTGAACCTGTTGGCGTAGTACCTCGATATTTCTACTATGCTGATCAGTACTTGCGCTTAAAGTTTTAATTTCCTCCAAATGTCTGTTTAAAGTCTCCAACTGATCTATGATCCGGGTCATCATGCTATCTTGCTTCAAATTTAGCTGCTTTACCTCTTCATAAATGTTGTCCAGCACCGTCGCTGGAATGATGGTTGTCGAATTTAACTCTGGTGGCGGATTGATGATTGTCGAATTTATAACTGATGAAAGAACGTCTCCATTGTTTTCCACTGGTGAAAAAATCGTCCAAGTTGATTTCATCTAAGTTGTGCTTCATATTGAAACTGCTTCTGAATATTGATACTGCTTCCAAAGTGATCGTTAGCTGAGAACCAAAGAAATGGTGAATGTATGAAAATAACGCTGAGCTTTATACGTTTACAGAGGATTGAAATATTTAAAGAGTGCGGACCTGGCGGAAAACACCGGGATTGTACTGTGTGACATTGAAATGGGAGTGGTGAAAAAACACCGATATAACCGTCGATTTGAATGCACAATGTTAATGAAACGCCGACGCGGGAAAAACATAGGAGAAAAATGACGTCATGGGTCATCTAGTTCAATCCTCCTGTAAAGCTATAAAGCCCAGTGATATTTTACATAAAATCATATTTGTTTCAGAATGGTTCGAATTCTTGTGTGCCCTCACTGTGCAAGCAGATGTCTGATAGAGTGTGGGAAATGTTTTACCATACTTTTTTTACTCTTGTGTTTTGTTGATTTGCAAAAGAAACAGTTCTTTGTTACTCGTTTTTTCTTCTTTTCGTTGTTTTGCTTTTTTCTCCTCTTTTAGATCCAAAGTTTGTTGTTTTCTTAGATTATCGTTTGTAGATATTTTTTTCTCTGCCTGTTCTGTTATTTTGCAGATTTTTGAATCGGTGATATCCGTTGTGTCGGACTGCATGTCTACGGTCTGATTTTCAACCGGTGATATTGTAGTCTGTAATGAACTTGTTTTCCATGTATTTTCGTTGTAGAATGAATTTAGTGTCCCGACGAATTTCGTATGTTGGAGATCGACAACGTTGTAAAACGATGGTGAAATTTCGATGTCATGACTGTGTGGGTTTACGTAGACAAAAAACAAATGTTCCTGTCTGATTTTCTTTTTTGGACAATTTCTGGACCAATGTCCTGCTTCGTTGCACGTAAAACAAATATTTGTTCTCTCACCATTCATCCGATATCGTTTGTCGAGCGTCGCTTGATCTAAAACTCTGTAGCTGATAGTACAGCGTATAGAGCTATTTATAAAAAAATACGCTTCACTACTAGACGCTGACGTAGTGTACCTCTACCCAATGGTCTATTTATAGCAACAGACGCTAACATATTGTGATTTAACCCCTTGTCACACTAAACGGCGTTTCCACTGAGTTGTCACGGTGTTGTTTAAGTTCCCAGACTGCCAAGAGATCGCAGGAAAAATGCGAAGCTCCCGTGGCCTATTATCGCGTTCCTGATGTTGATGAAAAAAAAAGCAAGAAGGAAATCAAGTACATTGATATCTGTTCTCTGTACCCTTATGTTGGTAAACACAAATCCTATCCTGTAGGTCAGCCAGAAATTTTGTCTGCTGAGAATATTGACATGAACAATATTCGACAATATGAGGGCTTAATCAAATGCAAAGTTTTGTCTCCAACTGATTTTTGTTTCACCCCGTTCTCCCAGTTCACTGTAACAACAAAATGATGTTTCCACTCTGTATGAAATGTGCAGAAGAAAGTTCAAGTATTTGTAGCCATGGTGAAGAAAAGAGGGCTTTGGTCGGAACTTGGGTTACTTTTGAATTATTCAAGGCTCTTGACTGCGGTTATCGATTATTGCAAAGTAAAAAAGTTAAAAGTAGAAAAAGTCAATAGTCTCTCTTATATAGGTCTAGATCTACATGCAGTGAGGAAATATTCCCGTAAAATGGTCTTTACAAGTGTGTGAACCAATAATTATTCCAAGTTATTTTTCTTGACATAAATGAACGAAAGTGTCAAGGAACTGTCTTTCTTTTGTTAAGGAAATCAGGGATATTCACCCTATTTCACATGTACAAATCTACGAAAGAAAAAATGCTTTCTACTTTTGACAACGCTCAAAATTCGAACTCACACCTTTTTTATATTAGTTAAGCGTATAGAGGTATTTATAAAAAAGCTTTACTAGACGCTGACCTAGTGTACCTCTGCCCAATGGTCTATTTATAGCAACAGACGCTAACATATTGTGATCTAAGCCCCTGTCACTCTAAACGGCGTTTCCACTGAGTTGACACGGTGTTGTTTAAGTTCACAGAGTACCAACAAAGGTTTTCGTTTTGATTTCTGAACAATAGATTGAAATGCTCGAATCAAAGTTTTTTACCCAGAAGAAAAAATCCATTATTCAAATTGGCAATCATGACCAACTATGTTTTGCAAGAGCCGTTGTTGTGGGAATTTGCTACAGTGAACGTGAAAACACCGGGGCATGGAATAGAAAATGGGATCGTATTTGTCGTTCAAACCGCCCTCTTCAAAAGACTGAAGCTGAGAAATTGTTGAATGAAGCTGGAGTTTCACCAACACAACGAATACAAAAAAATCAAGCATTCTTGTATGAAAAAGGCTATGTCATTAAAGTTCATCAACAGCATTCAAAAAGTGGAAAAAATATTTGAACATCCAGAAGTGAAAACCAATAGTAAGATCATACATTTGTAGTTTCATCAAAACCATTATGACTACATCAAATCTATCAAAGTTTTTTTGTTGTGGATATTATTGTGAGTTCTGTGATGTGGGTTACTCTCACCGGGAAAGTCATGCTTGTTCAATTATCTGCAAAGGTTGTTACCGCAAAGGAAAATGTCCATCAGATTCAAAAGAATATGTTTGCAGTTATTGCAGTAGACGATTTTTTAGTGCTGAATGCTTTGAAAATCACAGAATTGTTCAAGGTAGAGAAAAGAAATCCATTTGTGAATTAGTGAAACTCTGTTCAAAATGTGGTGTGCAATATCTTGTCAGAAAGAAAAATCATGTTTGCAATGGAAAGAAAAGGTGTCATATCTGTAAGAAAATTGTTAACTTTTTTTATCGATGGTTCTGTTCAGTAAATAAGAGTTCAAAAACAATAGAGCTCTTCATTCTGTCTTCCCCAAAGACTTGTTCTGTCTACATTTTTTCCCATACAACGGGTCATAACTTTTTTGCTATATTAGCATGAAACGTAGCATGGAAAAAAATGTATGTGATTTCTGTCAGATCCGAGCTCTTTAAAAAATTTTCAATCCTCAGTAAACGTATAAAGCTCGGCGTTATTTTCATACATTAACCATTTTTTGACTCTCAGCTAACGATCACTTCGAAAGCGGTATCAATATTCGGAAGCAGTATCAATATTCGGAAGCAGTATCAATATGGAGGAGATAAATTATCAACTACGTGAGGTTCTCCAAGAATATCTAAATGCAGGTCAACAGTTATTACAACTAAACACTCATTTCGTAGGAGAGGAGGAACAAAACCAACTACAACGTATAACACAGCCATACAAAGATCTCGGCGAAAGATTAGTTCAACTATTTTTAAAGACAACGCCTGACATCATTTTGGTTGATATCGAATTTGGGAGAAAAATTACTTTCGATAATTGAGCAATGGTGATCAGAAAAAAGAGTTGAAGCATGCCCCATTTGTCAAGCGAATTTCGGATGCTGTCATTAGAAGTGGAAAAAACACAGCCTCCAAAACAAAACAGCCCTTTTCAGGGCTAACCCAACAGTTCTTTTCAGAGCTAACCCAACAGTCCTTTTCAGGGCTAACCATTTACCACGAAAGTTCTATCTTCAAGATGCCAGACGAAAGTTCTATCTTCAAGCTATCAGACGAAACTTCTACCTTCAAGCTGTCAGACGAAAGTTCTATCTTCAAGTTGTCATTTCTTCAAATTGTCACAGCTCTTTTTCAGAGCTAACCCAACAGTCCTTTTCAGGACTAACCATTACCACGAAAGTTCTATCTTTCTTCAAAATTGTCATTTCTTCAAATTGTCAAACTTCTTTCTTTTAGAAGAGTTACACTCCAAAGAGTTACACTCCAAAGAGTTACACTCCAAAGAGTAAGAATCATTCATAGATGTAGAAAAAAGTCTAAGTCCAACTCAGTGATTTAGGGACAAATTCCTTTTAGAAAAGAAAAATCATTCATAGATGCAGAAAAAAGACTAAGTCCAACTCAGTGGTCAGGCTTTTAGAAAGAAAATCATTCATAGGGTAAAAAAAGTCTATGTTCAACTCAATGGTTAGGCATTTAGAAAAGAGAATTCATTCATAGATGTAGAAAAAAGTCTAAGTCCAACTCAGTGATATAGGGACAAATTCCTTTTAGAAAAGAAAAATCATCCATAGATGCAGAAAAAAGACTAAGTCCAACTCAGCGCTCAGTCTTTTAGAGAAATCATTCATAGATGCAGAAAAAAGTCTAAGTCCAACTCAATGGTCAGTCTTTTAGAGAGAAAAATCATCCATAGGGTGAAAAAACTAAGTCCAACTCAATGGTCAGGCTTTTAGAAAGAGAAATTATTCATAGGGTAAAAAAGTCTAAGTTCAACTCAATGATTAGGCAATTAGAAAAGAGAATTCATTCATAGGTGAAAAAACTAAGTACAACTCACTGATATAGGGACAAATTCCTTTTAGAGAGAAAAATCATTCATAGGATGAAAAAAGCTAAGTTCAACTCAATGGCCAAACATTTAGAGAGAAGAAATCATCCATAGATAAGAAAAAAGTCTAAGTCCAACTCACTGATATAGGGACAAATTCCTTTTAGAGAGAAAAAATCATTCATAGATAAGAAAAAAGTCTAAGTCCAACTCAGTGGTCAGGCTTTTAGAAAGAAAATCATTCATAGGGTAAAAAAAAGTCTATGTTCAACTCACTGATATAGGGACAAATTCCTTTTAGAGAGAGAAAATCATTCATAGGGTGAAAAAACTAAGTCCAACTCAATGGTCAGGCTTTTAGAGAAAAATCATTCATAGGTGCAGAAAAAAACTAAGTCCAACTCAATGGTCAGGCTTTTAGAAAGAAAATCATTCATAGGGTAAAAAAAGTCTATGTTCAACTCACTGATATAGGGACAAATTCCTTTTAGAGAGAAAAAAGAGAATTCATTCATAATTGCAGAAAAAGTCTAAGTTCAACTCAATGTCCAGACATTTAGAAAGAAAATTCATTCATAGGGTAAAAAAAGTCTATGTTCAACTCAATGGTTAGACATTTAGAAAAGAGAATTCATTCATAATTGCAGAAAAAGTCTAAGTCCAACTCAATGTCCAGACATTTAGAAAGAAAAAATCATTCATAGATGCAGAAAAAAGACTAAGTCCAACTCAGTGGTCAGGCTTTTAGAAAGAAAATCATTCATAGGGTAAAAAAAAAGTCTATGTTTAACTCAGTGCTCAGACATTTAGAAAGAAAAATCATACATAGGTGAAGAAAAAACTAAGTCCAACTCAGTGATCAGGCATTTAGAAAGAGAGAAAATCAATCATAGGGGAAAAAAGCTAAGACCAACTCAGTGATATAGGATAAATTTCCTTTTAGAAAAGAGAAATCATTCATAGAGATGCAAAAAAAGTCTAAGTCCAACTCAATGGTTAGGCAATTAGAAAGAAAAAATCATACGTAGGCGAAGAAAAAGACTAAGTACAACTCAGTGCTCAGACATTTAGAAAGAAAAAAATCATACATAGGTGAAGAAAAAACTAAGTAAAACTCAGTGCTCAGACATTTAGAAAGAAAAAAGTCTAAGTCCAACTCAATGGTCAGGCTTTTAGAAAGAGAGAAAATCATCCATAGGGTAAAAAAAACTAAGTCCAACTCAGTGATCAGGCATTTAGAAAGAGAGAAAATCAATCATAGGGGAAAAAAGCTAAGACCAACTCAGTGATATAGGATAAATTTCCTTTTAGAAAAGAGAAATCATTCATAGAGATGCAAAAAAAAGTCTAAGTCCAACTCAATGGTTAGGCAATTAGAAAGAAAAAATCATACGTAGGCGAAGAAAAAGACTAAGTACAACTCAGTGCTCAGACATTTAGAAAGAAAAAAATCATACATAGGTGAAGAAAAAACTAAGTAAAAATCAGTGCTCAGACATTTAGAAAGAAAAAAGTCTAAGTCCAACTCAATGGTCAGGCTTTTAGAAAGAGAGAAAATCATCCATAGGGTAAAAAAAACTAAGTCCATCTCACTGACCAGGCATTTAGAAAGAGAAAAAATCATTCATAATTGCAGAAAAAGACTAAGTCCAACTCAGTGATCAGGCTTTTAGAAAGAGAGAAAATCATTCATAGGGTGAAAAAACTAAGTCCAACTCAATGTCCAGGCATTTAGAAAGAGAGAAAATCATTCATAGGGTAAAAAAACTAAGTCCAACTCAGTGATCAGGCTTTTAGAAAAGAAAATCATTCGTAGGGTAAAAAAAGTCTAAGTTCAACTCAATGTTCAGACATTTAGAAAGAGAAACCACTTAAAGGCCAAGTAATGGATAGAAGTAAAACAATAAAGCAATCCTAATAGCATATGAGTAGAAAAAAACTAAGTCCAACTCAATGACCAGACCTGGCAGATCACTATAGAGCACTCGAAGATGTATCATTTTTGGCCGACATCTGCTGCTTTAACTGCAGAAAAATTCCACTCAGGGACGAGAGCCTAGGGACAAAATAAAAAAAAATTCTTTCGGGACGGCAACTAGGGACAAATTTTTGTCAGGGACGCTGATATAGGGCACTCAGGGACGTGAGCATGGTGCACTACCCAGGGCCGGGGTAGTGCACCATGCTCACGTCCTATACTACTCATCAGTTTTTTCACAAAATTTATCTTGTTAGACATCGGACACAGCGAATCAAGATCAGACAGCAAGGCCCGGTTTCACGAAAAAACTTAAGTCTTTTATTTCACTCAAATCTTCTGATGGCCCCAGTTCATTATTTGAGACGCATTTCACTAACATTAACAGAGTTCTGTAATTATTCCAAATCCAAAGTTGACACAACGTTTCAGACTCAACTTAGCAAAATAACGGACTTAAGTCTGTCAATTAACTTAAGTCTATTTATTTTGCTAAGTTGAGTCTGAAATATAGTGCCAACTCAGGATTTGATAATGTTACTACAGTCTGTTAATGTTACTGAAATACATTTCAAATAATGAACTTAACTCAGACCCTGGGATCATTGGTAGAATTGATTAAGATAAGAGACTTAAGTTTTTTCGTGAACCCGGGCCCTGATTTTGTGCAGTCTGATCCTGATCTACGCTGTCCATATCAGTCTTGCATGTCCATCCATTGAACAAAACATTTTCCGAAGTCTTTCAGGTCTATGGGCGAAAAGAGAGGCTTTTACGGACGGGGTAGATTAAGATCAGACTGCACAGAATGTTCATTCTGATCTAGGAGTTTTATCGTCCCTTTGTTTAGTCAAACCTTCACCCTTATACCACACAATCCCGACTTTCAACGACCCTGCAAGAAAAGGCTTTTGAAAACATCGATGGAAAAGGAGAAAATGCTGGTAACCAGCATTTTCTCCTTTTCCAACAATGTTTTCTATCCTATCAAAGACAGAAGTCATTAATCTAGCAACATTTAATTTGTCGTCTGCAAATGCTCTGAGTTTGGTCCAGTCCAAAATTGTTTAGCCGTGCCCCGATAGCTCAGTCGGTAGTGTACAGGACTTGAGATCAGGGGGTCGTTTGTTCGATTCCCGGCTCGGCCAGTTTCTTTCCGAGGATTCATGATAGTCATTGCGACAGGATTTATTCCTCTCTAACCGCTGACCGTTGTTTCGATGATGGTAATGTGGGAAAGCAGACAAAGGCTTGGAAAGTATATTGTGCGTAGTACTTGTAAAAGAAACTCCAGGAAAGCATGGATAGGTGCACTGGCCGCCGCGATAAAACTGAAATAATGTTGAAAACGGCGTTAAACACTGTGCAATCAATCAATCAGTCCAAAATTTGTAAAGAGCTAAGATAATCTCTGCACGATATTTTTCCGCACAATATTTTTTCCGGGCCACTGGCTGTTTTCCCGCATAACCATCGTCGAAAAAGTGGTCAGGGATGAGAGAGGGATGAATCCTGTAGCAATGACTCATCAAGCCTTGGAAAGAAATTGCCCGAGCCGGGGATCGAACCAGTGACCTCGTATTTCTCAAGTCCTGTACGCTATCGACTTAGCTACCGGGGCTTGGCATGAAAAAGGAGAAAATTCTGGTTACCGGAGTTGTTAACATACAAGATTGTGTAGCGAGGAGTTTTGTGGTTCATGCGTCTACTGTACACATTATTATTTTTGATCATGTGAGATTACACGTCTTTCCAAAGGAAGTCACAATAGCGATCAAACGTAAACAAAAGGGTGTTAAAATGCATCTAAATTTATTTCATACCAATTAAAGTGTGGAAATTATTGTGATGATGACAATCTGTTTTTGTACAGTCGGTCCAAGTTTTAGATGCTGTGCAGAAAAAATTGAGTTAAAAGTTTCTAAGTCACTCTAGCTTTTGTTTACTTTTTACCTGATTTTAAAATTCATTTTTCTCTCAGCGACAAATGCGTAGACCAACCGCACAATAACAGATTTTCATCTTCACAGTATCTACCATCAGTCAGGTCTGATTTTACATTAGGTGCCATTTCTTCCGCTAGGTGGCATTTTTCAAATTTAAAGGCCTACCTCTGTAATGAGTGAAAACTCAGTTACCAAGAACTCTATGACTTACTGAGGAAGCGTGTTTTTTGTAAATCGGTTTTTCTTAGATTTTGGCTATTGATGCCTTATTTGCCTGTCTCGCAATATGAATATTGATATTGATAAAACAATTAGTTTTAATAACTATGAACAGGGATCTTATATACATGTGTTTATAGGATCCCTGCTATGAAGAGTTTTACCAAAGTAACTGATTCGTGTTTGAATATCATGTTTAAGTAGTTTACTTGTGTCGTAATTGATAAACACTTAAAAAAGCAGATTCGTATTTATGTTATATTTGATGTACTAAAATCCACTTTACGATCTAGACAGACGCAAAACGTTACACCTCACTCGTCACAACTCGGCCGGTTCCGTACCAACATCTTGCCTCGTCCTTAGCAAGGGGTTTCCATTTTGAAACACTGCTAGTCACATGATCTTAAACATGGCGGTGCCCTGTAAATCGATTAGTACCGGCAATGACAGGTTTATTCTGGTACGATTCATCCAGTCATGGTTAGCTAGCATATAACCTATACACCAGTCATTTACAAGACAAATTTATGATGTATAGCATCATAGAAGCCGCAATCTTTTGGTGGACAATTTCAGAAATATTGATTGTCTTTAGAAATTGTGATTACATTTTTTGTATCTGTTTTTGCCCCCCACCCCCCCCCTAACGGAACATCATGACAAATGGTACTAAAATGCAGGGGAAAAAAACCAGAATATAGTAGCTATTCCAATTCTAAAAAAAGGCAGAGTCTAGAGAGGAATTTTTAATTATCTTTTATTATTATTATTGTCATAAAGTGATAATGTTTATGTAAAAAAAAAAAAAAAAAAACACACATGTAAAAGCATTGGAATTTTTTAATTTCTACTCGAAATTGGAAAATGGAGAATTTGCGCATTCAAGTACAGTATTTTCCATTAAATATTGAAATGATTTTAAAAAAGGAAACTTCTGACAAAAGCGATATTTATTTAAAATGATATCAAGATCGTTTTCAGGTACATGTATTTACAATTTTTATCAGTGATCTTTTCTTTGTGTTTCATTTAAAAAAAAAAGATTGAATATTCAATAACTTTCTTCTAAAACACGAACTTCCTACTTGTTAAAAAGTACCGGTATTTTAGCATGCTTGTAACAAAATGAATCTTTACATTTCTACTCCAGAATCAGAGACTTGGATGGCATCTCCAAAATTCTTCTGATCATAGCCTTCACAGTTGGCACAAACCACGTTTCTTATATTCCTGAAATTGCAGCCACAAAAAAAAAAAACATTTTTAAGTCTTTAAGGATCTGGATCTATTTAACCACATCATAATAACCATTACTATACATATTTCGCTTAATAAAAAGTAATCTGAACCATTTTCTGCAATGGCCTTGTACAAACCTATAAAACTTCTAATGTAAATTTCAAGAGCCATTCCAAACCTTTGACCAGCAGCGACGTAAAAAGTTGTATGTGCACACTAATAGGTTCGGTAATAACTTTAACCCTTCGACTACACAATGAAATTAATATTATGAGTAAGGAAAAAGAAACAAGAAATGTTTATGTTTATGATATATAAAATATTTTAAAAAATATTACACAGGCTATGTACTGTCTGATCTTGATCTATTTCTGTCCTTTTTAAGTAGTTTCAACCCTTGGAGCACTAGGAACCACCTTGGTAATTTCTGTTGACAATGTACATCACGATCCATACATTTATCACAGGTTTTATAGATCGGTATCGTACTGTACAGTACGTACAGTCTGATCATGATGTTCAGCTTCGACGCACAATACATTAAATGCTAAATTTTACAGGGCTCATAAGGCAGATCTTCCATGTAACAAAAATCCATTCGGCTAAAGTGTCGACGAAGGGAAAAAAAGGGGGTTATCTTTTCACAAGTATTCTATAAATAGCTGACGTAGACTGTTCTTTGCTAAGTGTGGGGAAGTAACCAGTCTATGCCTTGAAGAAAGGTTAACCGCCCTATTATCTTTACAGATTTAGATTGGACGAAAAACTTGTACATAAAACTGCTTCTGATTATCATATTCTAAGATGCTCTCTATCTCATAATTATCATTATTATTTTTTATTAAAAGTTTACAAATGCGAAAACCGTTGAGAGGTTGGAAAGCCCGTGATTAACGGAAAACACAACAACTTCATTGTTGGGAACACAGTAGGAATCCCATAAGCTGGAAAAATTTGGGGGACTAGCCAATAAAAGGAAGTTTATTTTGCTGTATTTTTTATTCTTATTTGGGAATTAACTTATATTGCAAGACAACCAGACTTGATTTTCATGACGGTCTATTTGAATATTTAAGAAAGAGTCATGTAGAGTAATTTTGCAACACTAACACGACATTATTAGAAATTTTACAAAAATAATAACCAATCGAATAATTACTGATGACCTATATGGTAAATATACTCAGCGTCAATGAAAAGTCACCAGGTAAGAGACGAAAAGAAAGTGAACCTTGGATAGTTTGCCTTCAGAAAATTGATTAAAATTTATTTTTGCACGTGCAAATAAAGATGGACTACTCAGATGTGCAAGCAAGTGAAATTTGTCAGATACGGGTCGGGAAATGAGTATAATAACGTTCAACATAATTGAAAATTTCTCTCTTGTGGCAAGTTGAAAATTATTCAGCTTTAGTACCTGGTGACTTTTCATTGACGCTGAGTATAGTTTAGGTACATTCCTACTGGAAGCCACTTTCGAGCGGCTTCCAATAAACACAGCCTCTATACGTATAGGATATCGACCGAGTACGAGGTCTTTCCGTATAAGAACGACCTGGGCACGAGCTTCACAAAACACCTCGAGCGCTTCGCGCTCTCGGTGTTACGTGAAGCTCGTGCCCAGGTCGTTCTTATGCGGAAAGACCGATATACGAAGTCGATATCCGACTTACATACCGGTCACCATCAGTATTAAATGAGCAAACGACTTAACCATCATGTCGAAAAGTATGGACCTGTTCGATGAAAATAGGAAGCGTATAACATGTTTTATGGTTTTATAATTTTTGGGTATTTTTTATTCATTTATCAGTTTTATTTTCTCACTTGGACATAAACGAATCGTGGCTTGAAATTGACACCTCGTGAGTATCGACCCTTGGATTTTTTTATTTGGGTAGGGTTGTTGATGTTGCACGAGTGATTTCATTGCTCATTATAGGTTCGAATTGATTGAAATTTACGGATTTCAGCTTTAGCCGAAAAATCTCTAGTGTTTTCAATTCTACCGTCTGTCCACAGTAGTATAATAAATGGGCATCCCGGCTCATTTCTTAATTTTTTTCTAATTTTTTAATTTTTTGATTAAATTTTTATAAAATTGCCCTAGGATGCCCATACGATTTTGTATGAAAAATCTATTTCCTCATAATTCTAAAGAAAATAAATTTCATTATTCACTAACCAACGCATCGATTTATCCACTAACCAACACATCAACTAATGTGTGGGGCCCCCATGTGTCAACGCAAGATAAGTCTATGCATGAGGGACCATCTAATTACTATATCCATTTTACCATAAATTCAAAAATAAAGAAGTGAAAAAATTTTTTTGAATTTTTTAAATTTTAAGTTATAAATTAATTCAAGATGGAGTCATTAAAAGAATTTTTAAAAGAGTTAAACTTAGATAAAGATGAGGGTTTAATGAAGGTTATAGATAACATGGAAGAAAATTTGTTAAATATGGATATAGTTAAAGATAAATTTAAAAACTTAATTTCAGACAAAGAAATTTTAACAAAATTTGCAATGCTTTTATCTAATTATGTAAATAGTATTTTAGATTCTATAGACCCTATGTTTAGACTACATAATAATTATAAGATTCATTTTTGGAATGATATTCATAATTTTAGAAACAATTCAAAAAAAGAAATATTATATATATGTAAAAAAAATTTAGGAATTAAATTAGATAAAAAATTAACTAGAAACCAATTAATATACGAAATTGTAATACATATTTTTAGTGATATTAGTGATTATAATGGATTTTCATCAGATTTTTTAAAAGAAATGAGAAAAAAACCTGTAAGATTATCAAATAATGCAAAAAAGCAAATATTAAAAAAATGTTAAGAAAGTTTTTTATAAATATAATTTAATCTATGAAATTAAATTATATTTTATAATGCCCCCAAGCTAAAGTATCAATCTTGTCTTTCAAAACAAATCTCTTATCATCACTTGAACCTAATGCTTTTTTATTTAACTCTTCAGTATATATATTATGCTCCCTACTTCTTAAAACAGTCATCTTTCTATACTGGTCCTTTTCTGTAAGCAAACACTCTTTGTAATTATTAAAGTTTATCTCTTTCTTAACAACTGATTGTTTAACACCTTTACATCTTTTATCTTCCTTACCATCTAAAGTTTTATAAGCATACATTTTTGCTCCTAGACCAACAAACTCAGTCATAATTTTACCACCTAACTCATCTTTAAACATTCCAACTACTCTAGCATTACAATCATTTCTTAAGAAATGGTTTTTAGGATAATTGCTTGTATCAAACATTTCAACCACATCTTTCTCCATATCCTTATATAAATTTTCAGTTTCTATCTCAAGGATGAAACTATCTGTATCAGTATAACACATTCTAACCTTTTCACCATACTTAGCTTTAAAGTAATTATAATAAGTTTTTTGCATATGTGTTTTACTGATGTCTAAAATGCTTAATCCTGAGTAAATAGGTTTATTGTATTTTAACTTAGTGTTTTTCATGTGTACCGCTGTTAGGTTTTCATCGAATATTGTTGTGTGGTTATAGTTTGGTTTTGCTACTAATTTTTTACAACGCTTTTCACTAGAAACCAGTTCTATCGTTACTCTGTTTCTCAGGTTTTCCATAGTTTTACCAAAAACTGAATTATTCATTAATTTAAAAAAATCTTTTTCGAAATTATTTTTTGCTGCTTTTCTTAGTTCAATGTTTGTATCGATATATGATTTTAACCATGTACTTTCCTCAAACTTAATTCCTCGATGTATTTTAGTAATTTTTAAACCTAAATCAACGCATGTTTTTAAAGTTTCATGGTGAATAATGTAATTTTCTTTATTATTTAAGTTTGGAATAAGTTTTTCTACTTTTTCTATTTTTAAACGTTCAGGCGCTAAAGGGAAATCATTGTGTAAATCGTGTAATTCTTTAGGATATTCTAAATCTACTTCTAATATACATGGGATTTTTTGCCAAATTTCTAATTCTTTATTTGTCATCCATTTAAAACCATGTGTAGGAAGAGGACGACTCATTGCCCAAGGGTAAAGACTGTTTGCATCTATATATAATAAATATTTTGATGGTTTACTAGAGTCATATAATTCACCCATATCCTCATTATTTGCTTTTGCATATCTTTTACTACACATACTAACACCTCCTCTGATACCCTTTTCAACCATTAAAAGCATATCAGGATTAGATAAAAGCTCTAGGTTTACTCTCGTTATTTTTAATGCTGCATCCCAAGCTAAACCAGGAGCTGTATAATACCAACTAGGGTCTAAATTATAGTTTTCACGACAAACATCTCTAAAGTTCTCAAAAACATCCGCTAAAAGCAATACATCTATTTTATTGTAAAGTTCTAAGTAATCCTTCAACGTTTTCATGTTAAAAGCTTTCCAAACCTTTTGTGCATGAGCATAATCTTCATCACTAATTCCTTCTTTGTTTAAACTTGAGTAAAATGCTTCTTTAGGTGGTAATTTCTCTTCTTTAAGTTTATCAAATGAATCTAGGTACTCATAAGGAAAGACTCCTTTTCTCCTAACCAAAGACAACTCATTAGCATTATAATCTTCTCTAGATAAAATTTTTAATTGACTTTCTTCTAAGTTACTCGAAAGCTTATCTAAACTAGAACTCATAAATTTAAAGCTATCAAGAAATCTAATTTTATGTTTTATATTTTTCCCAACCCAAATATCTTTACTAAAACTAATATATTTCTCTTCATTATTTGGAATACAATCAATCTTCCCTTCAGATTTGCCAAGACATTTAATAAAAAGATGAGCGTCATATCCACTAAGATTATGAAAGTATACAGGTGTGAAGTTAGAATTTTTAGCCTTTAGATTACATTCATTGTGTGCGGCACCTCTATATTTACCCGTAAAATGACAATGGTCTCTTACTCTATAATTAGCATGATTAAACTTTCCACCACAAATCCAACAGTGTGTTTGTTTTTTATGTTCCATTTCTTCCTCTTCTGTAATTTCAATAGGTTTTGGTTTTTGGTGATATTGTTGATGAATTTCCCGTATATCATCTTTCAACCAGTTTATAAAAACTTCCCCAGCATTTTCTCAAACATAACTTCTTTTTATAGGAGCACGCACAGCATCGTCAAAACATTTTATAATATAGCAAAAACTGCAAGGTACATGCTTTTGATGTTGTATAGTATAACTTTTTTCTGGGTTTGGTTGGCATGTGTGTATTGGTTCCAAAACACTTTCAAAATCAGCGTATACAACAAAGGGAACCTCAAGTTTTCTAGAATGGTTTTCAAAAGCTAACCAGGTATCTGGTTTTGGCATTTCTAAAGTAATAGGTTCGTGTTCGTTACAGTATTTTTTATGTTTTTCCAAAAGTTCTTTACTACCAAAAATATTTAAACAACGTTTACAAATTTCCATATTTTTAGAGTTATGACTATTAGTTATTTGACTTCTTACTAATTTAATTAAGTTTTTTATGAGAGCGTAGTGCATGTTTTCCTCATTTTTAATAAAAAGAAGGTCAACATGTTTACTTTTTTCACATTTTGTAAGCCTAAGCGGATAAATATATTCCTGGTACCCATATACGTTTACACTAATTTCAGGATTTTGTTTTTCAAACTTATCGATATCCTTAAACGAAACAGGATACTTTATTCCCTCCATATTTAAACTACTTTCCTTTTCTTTCAAAGCCTTGTCAACTCTTTCTGGATTATTGTCTACAGGGTTTAACGCTCTTGAAACACCCCATAAAAAGCATTTATCATCTTTATTTTTCATATTGATAACTGCTTTTTTGTTAGCAATCCATTTTGGCAAAGGTAGCCAACCATTAGCTCTTAAAGGAACATAAGTAGCTGTATGTAGTTCTAACCGCACTATACTTTCAAAAGTCCAACCACTACCTTCTCTTTGGAACTTAGCTAAATTTTCTAAAACTTCATCTATCATTGTATTCAATAAATCCTCTATTTCTTCCCTGTTTAAATTTAAATGTTGACTACTATGAAAAGCACGTTCCACGGGGCCTTGGTCAATATCTGTCATTAACCTTAATTTACACCTAAGTACAAGTTTTACCTTTGTTTGTAAATTATTTCGAAGAGTATTTATAAGAGGCGTCCACGTTTCTGTGAAAAATCTTTGCGGGTTATAATTTTCTCTACCCTCTATAACATATTGACTAACATACTCTCTAAATGCGGATTGAGAAGCTCTAATCTCAAACGGTTGTCTTGGAGGGTAATTTTGTCTAACATTCTGAACAATTTCATCAAAAACTTGTGGTAATTGGTTTTCTTCAACATTACCAGTTAACCAATTAGTGAAATTATTAATTCTTCGTTGGATTGATTGAGGTATAACATTACTTATAACTCTTCCAACATTTGATGCAGCTCTTTGAGCAATATTTGATATCCGATTAATCCAAGACATCTTTATTTATACAATATTATATTACTATATTAATTCATTTTTTTTTATTTTTTAATAATAAAAAAATTTTTGAATTTGTAAAATTTTTTATTACATAATTATTGTAAGATGAGCAGGTTAAACGGTGAAGTTAAAAATATTAAACTTACAACCCCAGTTAAATCGAATGATGGACAAATATTATTTACTAATTTTATTTGTAATAATAAGAGAGGAATTTTCTATTTACTATCATCTTCAACTCCTAAAAATATGGTAACTCTTAGTACTTTTATTGATGCTAATACTAGAGATCATATTTCTCTTGTAAATATAGTATATAATAAAGAATTTAGTAACTTTCTAAAGAGTTGTATCGGGGAGATTAGTGATGATGATAGTAAAAAAAATTTAAAAGATAATTTCAATCTTAATGATGCATTTTTTAATTATCAACAAAGTGGATTTATTAAACTAAAAGCAGAAAAAAAAAGATTTGATAATAATTTCTTTCTTGAGAAAGAGAGAAATAATAAATATGTAGGGGTTAACGATAATAAATTTCTCAAATATTCAATAACTGAAGGAAAATATGCTATAGAAGTTGTTGGGCTTTGGTTTAGGAGTAGTGATAATAGAAGTGGTTTTACAATGAGATTGGGAGGTGTTAAAGTAGAAAAGTGTGAAGAACTAAAGAAGCAAAGAGAAGAAAACCTAATGGAAGAAAGAAATAATTCTTTTAATCAATTACTTAACCAATAAATAAATAAAAAATAAAATTATATATATATTAATTCTATTAATATATATATAAAATGAACGATAAAATGAACGATGAAATAGAATTTATGAAAAGATATACTAAAGCTGAATTAGTAAAATTATGTAGAAACAAGGTAACCAGAAGAATATATGGTGAAAAAAGTGAAACAAATATGCTTAAATATGAGATAGTTGAAAGACTTGTTCGTAAGGGTATCAAACCAGATTTAAATAAAAAAACAATAAGAAAACAGGATTGGGAACTTTGGAAATTAAAAGGATATAGATAATTAAAATCTTAATACACTACACTCATTTTATTTCCATCAGACTGGAAGTTAATTAACCTATCACTAATAATAACAGCATATGCCTCTGTATTCGCAAGCACATTTTCAGTAAAATGTGTTTTGATTTGGATATCAGTGACAGAGTATTTCAATCTCTCACTCTGTTTGGAAACATCAAACAAAAACAAAGGATAAAGGGTTTTATAATCTGAGGGAGTAATGTTAGGGTTTGACACCATTTCATTCATGTTATAAAACTTAGACCTAAATAGAGAAGCGTCACCATACACTCTACTAAATTGGTTTGCGGTAAAACTGAGATTATAATCAACAGCGGGATATCTAGTAGAATTTAACGTAACATAAATGTTTTTAACATTTCTATGGTCAAATATGGCTGGATTTTGTTGTTGGTCACCGCTTTTACCAGTTTGAAAACCAACAATGATAAAACGTGGCACTTCAGGTGATGATTTGACAGCAAGTCTCCAGGTAAATGATGTTGACTCGGGAACCGCAATAGAGTCGCACTGCCTCATTCTATATCCAACCGGTATTTTTTCTTTTTTCTCAATAATTTTATAAAGTTGCATTTTCTCTTCATCTGCGGGTAACACATGAGGTATAAACCAAGATACTCTAAGTAAATTAATTCTACCATCAGCAGGAGCAACACCATCTCGAAAGATTGCATCATTATCATCATTTCTCATTAATGTGAGAGTTTGCTTCATTCCATACAATATCTTATCATAATCATCACAAAAACCAAATATATGTTTTAATGGAACTCTGAAGCTAAAGGTACCTCTTGGAAGAGGGTCAGTAATAATATAATTTCTTCTTACAATAAAACCAGTGTTTCCGGCACCCGCGTTAGCTGCTGTATCTTTATACCACAATTGATTTAACCCTTGTGATTTAGAGAAATCATCCGGATATTTTAACAAACCAAGCATTGTAGTAGCTTGACCAGGATTCAATACAGATTCAATCTCCATACCCGAAAGTTGATACTTAATATTTTTAAAAAGATACATGAGACCATTGTTTGTTAAAGAAATATTAGTGTTAGCATCATAAACTGCTCCATTATCACTTCTTACTAATTCGCCTACAATAAGTAAATAACTTTCACTAGGATGAGTAAAAATATCTTGAGTCTCAATGTTAATCCTAATTTCTGCTCCTGGGTTGTTGAGATTGGTACCAGTGATTGGTTCATACTCATGGTGTTCATACTCAGTAATACTATCATCTTTTAAAATTGGTTCAGTTATTTTTAAAATATCCATTTTATAATAGTGATTATAATTTTTAAATTAGATAAAAATTATAATTGTGTTACTTAAATTTCAAACCAAAGCTGGGGAAAAGACTTATTATTATCATTAACAAACACACCTTGAATTTTAATGCTTTTTGCGGTATCCAGATTAGTTTTAGGATAAACTCTATTCCCGTATACAAGTGTTATTTCAGGTATACCCCAATTTTTTAAATATTTATTCACCTTTTCCTCAATCTCTTTCATCTTGATTACCTTTTCAGGAGATAACTTCACAACAGCTTTTTTATAACCATATTTCGTTTTATTAATTTCGAGGATTTCACAATCTTGTATGTTTAAAGAAGCGCCTACTATATTAATACAACTAGTATTGTATTTTTTATAATCTACACGATTAAAATTTAATATAGACATTCTTTTTTATATAATGAATATAATTTTCTTCATACTGTTTTAATACCCGCTCCACTGTTTAATCTTTTAACTAAGTCTTGAATAGCAATGGCGCTTCCATCTATTAATGTACTAATGTTTTGTGTTTTAGGAGTATCATTAGGTTTTGGTGTTGTATTATATTTTTGTAAAATTTGCTTCGATTTTGGTGTTAAAGCTTTCATAACTAATTTTTTTCCTACATCTACTGCTGCACTTTTTCCAACCTCTAAAGCTTTCTTTGCCCCTTCCTTAGCTACACTCTTTCCTACATCAAGGGCAGAAGAAGCAATTTGTTTAGCTGCACTACTAGTAAAAAGCCTCGCTAAAAAGTTAGCAATACTATCAAAGATTCCGGCACCACCGTATGAATACCTTTTTTTAAATCCATGTTTCTTAGTGATTATCATCTTTTTTATAGTATAGACATTAAATTTTTATAAGCGTGTGAATTTAAAACACCTTGTCTTTTTAATTCATCACAAATGCTTACTACCTCATTTCTTACACCTGTATTACCTGCTTCTTTACTTGCCATCAACAGGTCTAGTCTTTCTATTAATGCGTTAGGGTCAGATGGGATAACAATTCCTTTTCCTCCATACTCTTTTTTTACTTTCCAAAGAGGTTTAAGAATTTTATTCCATTTTTCCCCTTTAGAACTTTTAGGATATGGATTATCCGGGTCGTTATTTCGATGAAGAGCGTTGGTTCGTTTCATTAAATCGTGATACTTCATTAAATCCTCAAATGTATATTTTTTTGGTTCTTTAGCAACAATTAACTCCCAAAAACCAGGTGTTCCCATATATATCTCTGTACCAAGAACAATATCATCATGCTCAATAATGACAGCTTTGCTACCAATATAAAATTTACCATCTTCATCACGTATTCCATATGTTCTATCAACATCAGTACCAAGATATTTTGTTAGATACTCCCTTGCAAGTGGTCCAATTTCAAATGTACCTTTATATTCCTCCAATTTCCTTTCCTCAATAGCTGGTTTTTCTCCAGAGGGATAAGCTTCTATTGTTGGATAAGCTGGTAGATTAATAGCTTGTGGCAACTGTTCGATAGCTTCTTTAATAGGTGTAAGCCCCTCTGTAATCTCCTTTGTTGTAGCTTTTTGTGTTTCAATAACAGGTCTAAAAAACTTTGACAAATCGGTTTGAAGTTGTTGTTCACCTGTTCTCTCTGCTAGTAGATTATCCCGAATCTTCTTTCTCGTTTCGAGATACTCTTTTACAATTAAGTCTCTTTTTGCAGGGTCAGTTATTTTTAGAAATGACATTTTTAATTAGCAACATATTTTTTTAACGTAGATTTTATCATAGATTTTATCATAGATTTTAATATATATAAGAGCATATACAATGCTCTTATATATTTATTCATCATCATTATCTCCTATTTCACATTGACATTTACATCTAAAACTTGGTAATTTAGGTAACTTAAAAGGTATGCTCTCCACTATGTTTGTTTTCAACGAGCCTCCGAAAGGACTCTCTTGCTTCTTGCCTCCCTTTCTCAATCAAACTTTCCTTTTCTTCAAGTGTTACCTTCTTCTTAAACTTACTTCTTATTTCACTTTTCATTTCTTCATACTTACCCATTTCATCCATTATCAACTTAAATTCATCATCAGATATATGATTATCCATTAAAGCTTTTGATACATGATTATCTATAGTATTAAGCTTAGCAGCAGCAAGAGTTTGAATTTTTAAATGCTTTTCAGCTTTAGTAGTAGTTTTCCTAACAAATACTTTACTCACCAATGAAGAAAGACCGATTACACCAGCAGCAGCTTCCAAACCTACAGCAACGGGTGCCGCGGCAACAGTTGAAAGCAAAACAACACCTGCACCACCCAATGCTAATGAAACAACAACCAATCCACCTTCAACATTATCAACTACTTTAGCCATCCTAGCATATTTTTTATTCAATCTTTCCCTTTCATTTATTTCACTCTTTAAAAAATTTTGTACTTCAGATATTTTTTTAAGTCTATAAGAATGACCATTATCCATTGCTTCCATTTCAATAGGTGGGGCGCTTGCGGTACCTGGTTCTTTAGGTAATATAGGATATAATTTATTAGGGTGTTCCTGATTTGTATCTATCATTTTATTAATATAATAATTTTTTTTATGGCAAATATTTTAGATAGCAGAATAACTCTCCCTCAGGTATTTCGATTGGTTTTTGCGAGAAATTATAAATGTAGACTAAGATATCATTAACGTCATTATCAAGATGTGCACCATTAAAAATGGTTAAACCATATTTCCATTTATTACTAATAGATATCACTACAACTCCTCGTGTAGTTATATAACCAAATCCTAACGGAACTCTCATACCATCATGAGGAGGAATCTTGATAGTTACTTGTGAATATATTTTCCATTTTAGAGAATCTTGCTTTAAGGGAGGATATCTTACTCCATGTAAATGAGGTTTCCAAAATATAGTTTTATGTTGGGTAGTAATATTAGGTTTTATACCAAATTTATGTATATCCATTTTTATTTATTGTAAATAATATTTATAATATAGCTCCTAGGATAGGGATATTAGCAAATGGGCTATTAGGCCCAAGTAAAAGTCCTTTTCCATCATACATTTTTCCTCCTTGCTTTAAATACAACCCATCACCAACAGACTCTAATCCTTTACCTTTGTATGGTTTTAAGTATAATCCACTTCCATCAGTTTCAACTTGACAAACACATCCTCCTTTTTTAAGGTAAAGACCTGACCCCATAGCTTTTTGAACACCTGTTTGAGCTAATCCAGAAAGAGCACCAACACCTAAAGCTGGTAAAACAGTTTTTGCAAGCATCGGCAAAGCTCTAGCAGCTAACCCAGCTAACATTCCGAGAAAACCTCCCTCTATTTTCATGTTATATTTAAGTTGTTTTGCAGTCATTCTAATAGTTATACCTTTACCATCCTCATAAGCTTTAGCCATTTTCTTTGCTTGTGAATTGGTAATTGCTAAAACATCATTACCATGTAAATCTTCATGACCTAAACGAATACTTACTGGGCAACCAGCTTTAACAGCATATTGAAGCTTTTGCTTTTGTCCTTCAGATATATTTACTTTAACATTAGTGTAACTCGTCATTTTATATACAAATATTTTTTTATTTATCTCGCTTCTCTAATATGAAACCTAATCGTTAAATTTTCACCTCTAAGATTTAGTAAATTACCATCTTGGTCAGTAATATCTACATTTAGGTTATGTATTTCATCTAACGTTATTGGTAAGTATACTAAATTAACTGGTGACTCAATTATCTTATATCCAGGTGCAACATTTGGGAAAAAAGAGTAAATAGTATTTTTTGTTGAACCATTAACGTAACTTCCTGAGATAATATCTATGTTAACTAGCAAACTATTTATACTAAGAATGTTCACTACATTCTCTGACTCGTGAAATCCTTGCGTATATTTAGCACGAGTAAATCCTAATACTTTAGCGATGGAACCTGGTTGATTAAAATCTACTTGATAACCATCATCAATAATAAGAACAGACTTTAGGGTATTAGTGTTCGCAGAAAAGTTAATATAATACTCTTCATTAACTCTATCGTAATGACCATTTTTTCTCATTTCCTGACGAATCGTATCATTAATGTCAACGAGGTCATAACTTCCTTCAGGTATTTTTATTTTAATCCATGTGGTGCCATTGTCTGGAGAATAAACGAATGTGTTGTTCGTTTCATCAATGTTTGGAAAAGAGTAGTAAGTTTCAAGGTTTACCAGAGCTATTTCATATACTTTATCCTTTTCCAGTTGAATTGGAGGATTAAACCTTGTTCTAAAACGTGTTTTGTTGTCGCTTACTATAATTTGAAATGATGTTTTATGGTTTGTATTTTTTACAATTTGTTCTAAAAGTTTTTCCATTTTATAATATTTAAATATTTTTTATACTGATTTAGGTATGTAAAAATTATCAAAACCGTTTCTATACTTTCCATCATGTTTTTTACTGGTTAAGTCAATGATAGCAAAACCATGTGGTCTTTCCCATGCCTTTTGACAAAACTTTCTAAACTCATCCTTAGACATATCTTCACCTATGTGGTCGCTATAAATATGATTAAGGTTTTTTAGGTCTTGTCGGAAAAGACAAATAAAATTAGCGTTTTCTCTAATAGTTTGTCTAGGTAGCCTAAAATAATTCTGTGAGAGGTAAAAGCAGTCAACATTACTATGCCTTCCTCGAATGTAGTAACACTCACATTTATTTTGTTTTTCTAAAAGTAAATCATCGAAAATCATTAAATTTTTATTTCCTGAGTTTAACTCTCTCGGGTCAGGTACATCACTAGCATTTTCAAAGAAGTTACAATTTATATCCGATTTGTTTTTAATCGTTTTAACCCATTCTTCAACTAAAGCTGTTGGTGGAACGTCTGTTTTTTGTATATCATCACACATGTTAAACAATCTTAAGATATATTCTTTTGGTAGTTTTTCTTCAAAAACCTTTTTTAGTATTCGGTATTCTGGTTGAAAAAGGCTTTTCCCAAAAACATACAAATCGTTATAGTCAAGCCATTTTGGTCTGAGTAAAAGGTTTAACAATAAAGTAGTTTTACCACATCCTGATTTACCTACAATTAAACCCCTAATACTTCTCGGTAAAAGGGGGTGATTAAATCTCTTTGATACTACTTCATTCCATGATAAGTTTATAATATCCATTTTTATTTAAATATTTTTATTTTTTATATATAAAATAAAATGTATTGCGTTAAATGTAAAAAACATACTGATACGAGTGATATAAAATATACCATTTCGAAAAATGGAAGAAATATGATGCAGGGGAAATGTGTTATTTGTGGAATAACTAAATCACAATTTATAAAAAAAAAACCACCGGGAGTAGCATCTTAAACAAATTTATAAATAATTTACCTGTTGAAATGCATCTACCAGGGCACAATTTTACGGGGCCAGGTACCAAACTAAATAAAAGACTCAATCCAGATTTAACACCGAAGGAATGGAGTAAACCAATAAACCGTGTTGATAAAGCCGCTTATAATCATGATGTTTGCTATCTTCAACACAATGATACTGCTACAAGAAACGCAGTGTGTGATAAGAATATGTTAACGGAGTTAGAAGGGATTTACAATCCTAGTATTAGAGAAAAAATGGAAAGAGGTTTGGTAAGTAGACTCATTGGAACGAAAATGAAATTTGGAATGGGAGTAAAAAAAAAAATTTCAACACTTTAAAAACTTTAGCGGAAGAATTACATAAACCTGTAAAAAGAAATTTTAAGAAAAGGAGAGTTAGAGTAAACGGTATAGATAGGATATGGGCTGCGGATTTAGTAGACATGCAAGCATTTTCTAAGTTTAATCATGGTGTTAAATACCTTCTCGCTGTCATTGATATCTTTTCTAAATATGGATATCTGGTGCCATTAAAAGACAAAACAGGAAAATCTGTTGCTATAGCATTAAAAAGTATTTTTAAGGAGAGAAAACCAGAAAAAATGTGGGTGGATAAGGGTAAAGAGTTTTATAACAAAGATGTAAAAGACTTGGTTGAATTATATTCTACTGAAAATGAGGAAAAATCAAGTGTGGTTGAGAGATGGATTAGAACAATGAAAGAAAAAATGTGGAAGTATTTTTCCGCTAACTCTACAAACGTTTACATCAATGTGCTACCGGATTTGGTTAAAAAATATAATAACACAAAGCATTCATCTATTAAGATGACTCCGGTAGACGCTAGTAAAAAAGAAAATGAAACGAGAGTTTGGAGAAATCTTTACCCCGATCATTTAGAAATAAAAGACTTTAATCCTAAGTTTTCCGTTGGAGATAAAGTAAGGATAACTAAAAAGAAAAAGACTTTTGAGAAAGGTTATACAACAAGATGGACTGAGGAGGTTTTTACAGTTTCTGAAGTAAAACTTACATCACCTATAACATATAAAATTAAAGATTTTAATGGAGAAGAAATACAAGGTACCTTTTATGAACCTGAACTGCAGAAAACCATTCAAGAGCTGTATAGGATAGAAAAGGTTATTAAAAAAGGAAGAAAGAAATCTCTTGTAAAGTGGAAAGGTTATTCTGATAAATTTAATTCGTGGGTTGACAATAAAGATATTAGAAATATTTAACTATAAAAAAATGTCAAATATTTCGATTGAAAACATAATTTTACCGAATAAACCGTTGAACAATTTCGAATTAGAGGGTGCCGTTAAAAGATTAAAGATTCCTTATTTTAGAGGAGTTTTTTTACTAGATACGTTACCAGGAAAACTGAGTAAAAAAGAATGTGGTATAGTAAACTTTGATAAAAGTGATGGGCCTGGTACACATTGGGTCGCTTGGTATAAAAATGGTAAAACTAAAATTTATTTTGATAGTTATGGCATACAACCACCTATTGAAATTCGAGATTATTTAAAAAGCCCAATACAGTACAATACTGACCAATTACAACAAGCTGGGCAAGTATTTTGTGGTCATTTATGTTTGTACATTCTAAAAGAGTTATCTAGAGGTAACCAGTTTCAAAATGTTTTAAATAAACTTTTTTAGTACTATATAAAAAAATGCCTGTTGATAAATTTGGAAGAATGAAAGATGATGGTGAAACGAGTGAGGATGGTGTGTCACTCGCTTACATAAATAATAATTTTTTACGCAAAGATGGAACAACTGTTGTTACCGGTGCCATAGACATGAACGGCAATACATTAACGAGGGTTAGTAATCCAGTAAATCCTCAAGATGCAGCAACTAAGGCTTATGTTGACGCCAACTCAGAGTTGTTGGTTGAAAACGGAGGATACCACGTTACTGGATATTTAAATATGGGTTTTAATCCGATAAGAAATGTTAAGGACCCAACAGAACCGAGTGAAGCTGCTACTAAAAAATATGTGGATAATGTTGATAAAGCCTTCGTTTATAAAGAAGGAAGGTGGTATGAGGCAGATGATGCAATTTCAATGGGAGGACGAGTAATTAACAATCTCGGAATCCCCACGAGACACGACCAAGCCTCTAATAAGTTTTACGTGGATACCGCTATTGAGGTGGCTACCGCGGGTGAAAAAGCTTTAACAAAAAAACAAGATGGTTCCTATTCAATAGATGGTGGAATAGATATGAATGATAACCCGATTACAGGTTTACCTAACCCGGTATCCCGCGATGCTGCAGTCAATAAAAATTATGTTGATAACGGTGGAGCCATTATAAAAAACCCAAATGGAAGTTTCACGGCGGTGGCTGACATAAATCTCCAAGGTTTTTCTTTTAAAAACGCGGCAACCCCGGTAGAAGAGAGAGATTTAGCAACAAAATCCTATGTAGATAGAAAAGTATCCCACCCTATTATAACCGTGTGGGCTGAAGAAAATGGGCCACTTGGAAGAGGTAATTATGAGTTTTCATTTGGTAATGGTGCTTCAGGTGCTAGCCATAGGATGGGTGGTTATTTTATGAATGCGCCGGGTAGAATTATGAGAGGTAGTTTATCAGTTATTACAAATACCCCTAATGTACCTGAAGAGGTAATAGTTAATATTGTGGTAAACGGAGTAGAGATGCTTGATTACTCTATTATTAAAAAGAAAGATGAGACTTGTAGCTGTGTAGTTTTTCCTGTGGCGTTGGAGGTAAAACAATGCGATATCATAAACTTTATTTCAAGAACAACCATCCCTACTGCGGAACACTCTTACATATCTATTTTGATAGAGTTAGACTTGTAAATATATATAATATATTATAAAAAATATATTATATATTTATTTAGACTTCTTCATATCACTTAAAATATCCATTAATCCATCAATAATTAATTCTAATTCTTGTATACGTCTATCTAGTTTACTTATTTGTTTTTTAATAATATCATTATTAATAGGTTTATCTTTTTTCTTTGAAAATAACTTTAGAAACTTCATTTTAAATATTTTGTAAAAAAATTTTATAAAAAAAAATTTCGAAATAAATTAAGAAATTATTAAATTCTATAAAAAATAGGAAGAAGGGGTTGTCATTAATATTACTACTTAACCAATAAGTTGTTGTTCTCTATATATTTTGTATATTCCGTTCAGCCAAGCTCATCTTTTATTAAAATGTTAGATAATTAACATTTCCTATGTTGCTTAATTGTGATATAGGAAATGGATAAATTTTTTTGAATTTATAAAATTTTTTATTATATAAATATTATAAGATGAGTGTGCTAAGCAAATTTTTACATAAATTAGAAAAACCTAATTATATTATTGATGATGGAAATGATTACACTATTACTAAATGGCTAACTCGTGAAGAGGGTGATAAAGAAAACCAAAGACTTTCTCAAAAATATAAAGGAAAAGCATTAATAAATAAACAACGTTTATTGCACCATTTTTATATTGGTGTTTTAAAATCACATATTATTAAAAAACATATTACTCAAAAACCTGTTTATGATGATATACGTAATAAAGTATATTTTCCTGATATATATAGTGAATATTATAGTGATGCTTTAATTGAGGCAAAAGCAGTAATTTATTATCATTTTAGTAAAAAAATATATGAAGGACCTTATATGTTTAACATGTTAATTGGTATTATGGATAATAAAACTGAACCATCTTATTATATGAAAGGTACTTATTGGTTTAGTATTATTTCAACACATAGGCATTATTTACCTCATTATGAACATGATATTAAAAATTTATATCGAAATAATGAAACTTATAGACCAAGTAATTTAGGTATATTTGATGAATACCATACAGATTACTCACCATTTATAGAATTTACTAATTATGATATTGAATTAATTATGCAAGTTAGACCTGTGATGCCGCCTCCAGGAAACTTTGGACTAAAACGAAAAACATTTTTTGAGGAGTCATGTATTATATGTACCATTAATAAACCTAATATAACATTCATTAAGTGTGGGCATCTATGTATATGCGAGGAATGTGATAAAATAGGTGAATTACTTAAATGCCCCATATGTAGACAGTAATTTTTGAATTTATGGTAAAATGATTATAGTAATTAGATGGTCCCTCATGCATAGACTTATCTTGCGTTGACACATGGGGGCCCCACACATTAGTTGATGTGTTGGTTAGTGGATAAATCGATGCGTTGGTTAGTGAATAATGAAATTTATTTTCTTTAGAATTATGAGGAAATAGATTTTTCATACAAAATCGTATGGGCATCCTAGGGCAATTTTATAAAAATTTAATCAAAAAATTAAAAAATTAGAAAAAAATTAAGAAATGAGCCGGGATGCCCATTTATTATACTACTGTCCACTGACCGTTTGCACTAATTCATACAGTTCTATAGGGCCGTAGGTCAGTAATCATTGATTGATTAATTGATTGATTGAATGGTGTTTTACACCGCTTTCAACATTGTTTCAGTCATATCACGGCGACACTTTTAGTGAGGCTCGAGCCCGGGGCCTTACGATCGAGCCTAGGACAGCTGATCTCAAAGCGAATCTAATCATTTGACTATGGGAGTGATCGGGGTGCTCAATTTGCATTTCGTTTGATTTCTTGAGGCTAGCTGTGCAGGGTCAGTCATAGAAGGAGAGTGCTCCTATGTTATCTTTGCTTTCTCAAAATAAGGAAAAAAAAAACACGAGGGCTTTTCGCTCCAGAGGCTAAACTGTGCTAATACGGACAAACCAACAATCGGACAGGGTGCACAGAACCAAAAATAACGTTATATAGCAGACAAGTTTTGGTACATGCGCCCGTCACTAACTTTTTCTCACTTTTGCTATTTCACTTAAATGAAAACTAGAAAAATACGAATAATGAGTTGGTTTTAGGTATGAATGAATTATGTAACAACAGAACTTCAGGAAAATGTACTTTTCCAATAACGTTTTAAATGTTGGCCTTAATGTGACAGCCTGTTTTGTAAATAGGAAAGGATAGATTTTTTATGGTTGCTTTGAAAAAGTTCTTAAAGAATTGTTGAGTTGGTCACCAATAAAAATCAGACTAAAATCTGTCTTGCCAGAAGCTTATTTGCAAGGTTCTTTCTAGTGTTTAACAAATTCGTAAAAAAATCAATATCGCGCGAGTACCAATGTCTTTCATGACCCTGTCTGCACGAGCCAAGGTCCGTCAATTGCACGTGGACAGGTCTTTCTCGCACGGGAGCAGGTCTTTCCTGCACGTGGGCAGGTTTTCTATCTACAGAAAAACCTGTGCACGTGCATAGATAGACCTGCGCTCGTGCACTCCATTGTTAAGCCAGGTCATTCTGAAAAAGATAGACCTGGTCCAAACAAAGGAGCCGGTATGTAAGCTTGGGAATAAGCCCAGACATTTTTTGTTGATAAGTCTGAGGAAAACCCCTGCACAAATCCTGGTTTTCCTTAAATCTACGAAACTTTATACAAAGATGTGCAGTAAACAATGGTATTTTTTAAAACTATTTTCCCCGTTTGAAATAACAGATTTTTTTAAAGAAATTTGGAGCGAAAAAAAGGCTAGGTTGTTCTACAGAGTATTTTTGGCAGCGGGTTTACCCCGCTGTCATAGTTCCCACATCACGTGTGCATGTACGAGGGCCCATCAATAATTTCGAGAATTCTGTCTATAACAAGAACATGCTTGATGTAACATATCTTTGACTTCTATTCCTTCTCAAAGTAACGTCCCTTGCATCGTTTGCACTTATCCCATCGCTCGACCCACGAACGAAACACGTGCTGCAGGCCGTCACGTGACATGGCCCTCAGATGTCTGTTTACGGTACACCTCAACTCCTCAACACGTAACTTGTTTTTTAAAGTTGGAAACAGCCAAAAGTCGCAAATTGCCAAATCTGGGCTGTAGGGTGGGTGCGGTAACAGTTCTATACCCAGTTCTTGAAGAGTATCAGAAACAACACGACTGCTATGGCTTGGCGCGTTATCGCGGTGAAGTAACATGACAGACCTCAGAAGTTGTGGGCGCTTTCTCTTTATAGCCGGTAGTAGTTCATTCTTAATAACTGTTGCATAGTAACATCCAGTAATTGTAGTTTTCTGTGGAACAAAGCGATTTAAAAGTATTCCTTGAATATTACAAAATATTAAGGCCATAACTTTACCAGCAGACTTGGAAATCAGTGCTTTTGTCGGTGAAGGCGAACTTGGATGCTTCCAAACTGTAGTCTGTTGTTTACTTTCTGGCTCAAAAAAGTGTATCCACGTTTCATCACATGTCACGACACGGTTAAGAAAAGACTCACCCTCGTCGTTGTACTGTTGACAATATTCACGGCAACTTTTGACCCTTACCGCCATTTGCTCCGGAAGCAACAACCGTGGTACCCACCTTGCAGAAACACGTCGCATTCCGAGCTTATTGGTCATAATGTCCTGAGCTGTGCCGTATGAAATACCAAAATGTCCTGCAACATTTTCAACTGTTACTCTTCTATCTTCAAAAATATATTTCTGAATTTCCGCTATTTTTTCTTCGCGTTCTACCGTTAAGGGTCTGCCAGTATGAGTGTCATATTTGGTAGATTCTCTTCCTTCCCTAAAGCGATTCATCCATTTCGAAATAGCACTATTTGATTACAAGAATCTCCATAAACTCTACGCAAATCGTCACGAACGTTGGCGAAAGACTTCCCGAGTCACGTATAAAATTTTATCACAACGCGTTGCTCGTTTACACTGGTTGACGCCATTTTCGAACAAACGCGGTTAACGTGACGTCAGAATATTGCTACGACGTCGCTAAACGTGACGTCACAAATTCCACGTACATCGTACTAATTGGAAAATGCTTGATGTTTGATCATACCAAATCTCGTTATGGTTCGTTCAAAAGTTATTAAATAGTGAGCAGAGTTCTCGAAATTATTGATTGGCTTTCGTATATGCTGGTTTTTGAAGCCTACTATCGTTATCTAGATCAGATTTTTGCTTTCGGCAGGTTTTGTCTGGATACGCGTGTAAACAAAACCAGTTTCGTGCACTAACAAAATGTTTCTGCCAATGATATTCAAATAAAGCAGTTCAACTTGATACTGCATGTTCTCTGAAAAAAATTAAAACATCATGTTTCAGTTGTCTTTTTTAATTTAAGATGGGTTTAATACCTCTCCACTATCTGGCACATATATACAATAACATACCTCGTTCATGGCTGGAGAACTAGGACCCTGGTGAACTCGTACCCTAATCTCAAGGGTAAGTGTTCTCTGGAGAACTTTCCGTTTTAATTTATATTAGTATACTAGAGAAAAAAATCATAGAACACACCAATTAGTAGCATGTATTCGGAGCCAGAAAAGAAATCCGCTGCCTTCAGTGCGTTAGCGCTTTGATTTATAGTCATTTTCTCGATAGCTACTTATCTTGCGGCAGAATTTTGAAAGCTTACGCACCACTTACTAACTTTTATCCTGTACAGGATAGTGATGCGTTATAGTAGGCCAGTGTATCTGCGATGAGTGAGACATCCGTATTCAATACACCATATGCTCACATTCTCATGTTTTCTATTTGGCCTTTGTAGGGCCATTCAGAAGTACTGGCCAGTGCGAAGTATAGCACCATATATTAGGTTGGCCGTGTTCCAATTTTTTGTCTAACAACAATGTTATAGAATTGTACAGGCAATATAAAATCTTCCTCTTCGACCGTCCTATGGCCACAAGTGATGGGATTTTCAAAAAAATGTGACTTCAGTTTACAATATACGGATAAAAAGAGGAAACAAATGATATAAAATACTGATAAACTGAAAAATAATTATAGATAAAGTAAAAATATGAGTCTTCTGTCAGGAAATCAATGATCACATAAAAAGGGAGGTAATTCTGTTTTTATTTTCCGTTTAACAAAAATATTGAGCCAGTCGATCTTCTATGAAAGATAGTCTCTGACAAACTTACACAATTGAGTCATGTTCTGTGAAAAGGGGGCTTAATGCATTTATGAAAAGTATCGACCATATCAGCCTGCGCAGGCTGACATGGGCTGAAACTCTTCGCCATCTTTGAATTTTCTACATGTTAAAGGATAATTCTACCTCATGAATCAGTCAGTTGTTAGATAAAGTGGATTTTATGGATCATAAATTATGAGATTTCTTGCTTGGTACAATGCGTGACGGAGATACATTAAGCCCCCTTTTGCCATAGCATGGCTCATATCTATTGTTCCCTACGATTACAACTATGACGCCATCATTTGAAAAGGGGGGGGGGGGGGGAAAGAACCTTACCACACAATTCCAAGTTTTTACGACAGAGAAAGTTGTGAACGCTTTCAAAATAAAACGAGAACACCATTTTCTACTTTTTACACGATGTTCTATACCTTTTCACAGACAAATCTAATCATTTGAGTTATTTTGCATTTGTCGTCTCACTTGCTTTCAGTTTCGACAAGTCTAAAATTTTGCCGTTTGGTCAAGAGTTAGATTGATTGATTGATTGAATGGTGTTTTACGCCACTTTCAACATTATTTCAGTCATATCACGACGACAGCTCACATATTTATGTAACTTCTGGCTTTGACCAGCACTAGGGTAGGGCTACGAAATGTCTTACCCAAGGACACTGCCACGAAACACCTAATAGATTCAGTGCGGCTCGAACCCGGGGCCTCCAGGTCACGAGTCCTACACTTTGCCACTGAGCCATGCAGGATCCCTGAAAGAGTTAAGGGCCCAGTAGTACGAAAAAAGGTGGATCATAATTGCATTTAATTCTAGATTATACCTTTAATAGTATGGAAATTACTGTGAAGATTATATACTGTTATTGTATGGTCGGTCCAAATGCTAGTACCTGGCAGAAAAATTAATTTTAAAACTAGATCTACGTAATAAGCAGCCGGGCCCCTTTATTTTTTGTTTACTTTTTACCTGGTTATGAAATTCAATTTTCTCAGAAAAATAAATTTTACGACTATGTCAAAGGTTGCCAGTTTTATTTTTTTATTTACTTTTTACCGGATTTTAACGTTTATCCTGCAAAGTAAGCGGAATGAAACTTTCAAGCCGACAGTAAAAACCAAAAAAAACTGCCATTTGTAAGGGAGATTTTGGGGAAAGATATCTCCTTATCGGACAGTGTAGATTCAAGATCAGACTACGTTCTGTGCAGTCTGATCTTGATCTACACTGTCCGCAAAAGGTCAGCTTGTCGCGCTATTAAGCCTAAGGGTTAAAATTCTTTTTTTTTTCTGCCGGAGACAAGTACTTGAACCAACAATAGAAGATTGTGATCTCTACAGTATCCACCATAGCAGTCAGATGGTATAATATGTCATTAGATGAATGAATGAAATGACTTTGTTGACCTGATGAATGAATGAATGACTTTATTGACTTATACATGCCGTACATAGTCAGTTACAACCAAAATAATTTCATACAATCCCCCCCCTTCTCTCTCTCTCTCTTTCTCTCTCTCTCTCTCATTTTCTGTCACCGCTCTTTCGCTCTCAAAATTACAACATGTTTGTATATTTGATCAATTTACACATATGAAATTATACAAAATCCTCTCTCTCTCTCTCGGACAAATATATTTATTTTTAACACTGCCAAACGGCAGAATTTTTAGACTGGTCCAAATTGAATGTATTTGCAGACGACAAATAAAGTATAGCTTTAATGGTGGGTTTTATCTTTAAAAAGGTAGAAAACACATTGAAAAAAAGGAGAAAACGCTGGTTACCAGCATTTTCTCTTTTTTTCCACCATGTTTTCAGTCTCCCATTTCAGGGTCGTTGAAACACGGGCTTTTTTGGTTAAGGGTTAATACATATATAACAAAATGCAAGTACCGCTCTCTCTGTCTTTGGAACTCCATCTTTCTCTCTCTCTCTTCTATGTCAAATATATTTGATTTATACATATATAACAACATACAAGTACTCTCCCTCCCTCCCTCTCTCTCTCTCTCTCTCTCTCTCTCTCTCTCTCTCTCTCTCTCTCTCTCTCTCTCTCTCTCTCTCTCTCTCTCTCTCTCTCTCCAGGTTTCCTCTTTTCTTTCCTATATATCTCTAGATGTAGTGAAAGAGTAGATCTCATTATGATTCTACTTTAATAGTTTTAATTTTAGGAGAAGGCTTTATTATTTTTATCTTCAAACAATGCTTATGGAATGTTAATGTCTGAATCAGTTTTTGAATGTTTTAATTATTGGGGGGAAGGGTAACACTACGACAAAAGTTTCTTTCTTTCTTCGAATGCCTTTAACAAGAATTTACCCAGGTTTATAGTTTCATTCCTATTATTTGTTTTCAAGAGATACAACTACATGATTATGGATTCACAATAGCCACTGTTTTTAACAATCGACTTAATCATAAGGTAGACTGGTCTTTTGATATACAGAAAATTGACAAATAACGTAAAGTCTCGGCCCGGGTCAGCCTGCGCGGATTGCGAAGGCTAACCTGTGTCGATGCTTTTTTTTCGGCAGATGCATTAGGCTCCCTTTTCACAGAGCCTCGCTCAAATACATTTGACTCCCGCATTGTTTACGTTGGGCAGCCCCTAGGCCTCTGTGTTTAAGCGTCCTGTGGAAAAGCTTTTACTTTTACTAGCATTTTTCTTTTCACCACAATGTTTTATAATTTTTCCAAGACATTTCCCATTATTGGAATCACATTTAAAGAGACATCTTTACAGCCAGAGAGTAAACAAACGCTGTTAAAACTTGACAGTGTTATATTCTTGTCATCTGTGTAAACGTAGATAAAAATCAATATAAGGTGTATGGGGTAAAGAAACTGTACGGATTTGTCTTCGATTTAAACCGGAAACCGTGGTTGTTATGTCTATGACTATCCGCAATAGAATGAAATGCATTTTGTGTCTACCGTAATCTGTGCAACCTTGCAACCATCAGGGGCAATATTTGGCATTAAGATACAAGAGTCATCATAGTTTCATAAAAAAAAAAAATGGTTAAAAAGCTGGATGAAAAAGAGTGAAGATGTATGTTTAAGCTGTCGTCTGCAATTCCGTTTAGTTTGGAGAATAGTCCAACTTTTTTGTCATTCGGTAAAGACTTAAATCTTTACCAGACGACAAAATTTTAGACCTGTCCACTTGCAAAAGACAAATTAGATGTACAATTACATTTTAAAGTTATAAAACATTGTGGAAAAATGGAGAAAATGCTGGTTTTCAGCATTTTCTCCTTTTTTTTTATAATGTTTTTTTTAAAAAACATTCTTCCTCAAGGTCCTTAAAACACGCAGTTCTTTGATAGAAGGTTAAACGGCGACTCTAGTGTCCCATCATTAATCTCTATCCTGCTAAATAAAATTATATGAAATAAATAAATCTCATTTCACAGAAAATTCTATTACTACCATTGGTCTTCTCTTCGTAACTAATAAAGAATCAATCCTAACAACTGGCGTTGGGGAACCCTGTCTCGGTCTTACAATGCGTTATCACTGCCCTGGTTTTTGGTGTTTTTGATTTCCTGAAGCCAAAGTTTAGAAATATCAAACGTACGATTTGGAAATATGACCAAGGAAATTAAAATGAGCTCAGAACCAGTCTTTCAAATTTTAATTGGGACTCTATACATGATAGTAACATTGATACCTTCGCTGAAAGAATTGCAGTGTCATTACCGATGACGCAAGCAGGTTCACCCCTAGTAAGACGGGTTATCGTTAATCCATCTATTCCGCCTCTCTTTGACATTTCTAGAGATTCGTTGATTATCGACGAACTTAAGAAAGCAAATACATTGAATAATTATTTTGCTAATCAGTCTTGATTCATTCAGTGCTGTCCCTGATGAACGTTTCTACGTCATAAATGATACTTTAGATTCAATCAATGTCATGCCGTCTGAATTACTGGATGTTCTTAAAACACTTAGAACAGGTAAAGACTCTAGCCCCTACGGCATAAATAATAAGATTCTTATTGAAGCAGCTGGTCAGCTGGCACCGCATTTATGCGATCTATTTAATTACTCACTGAATATCAGTACTGTTCCATCTTCATGGAAAGTATCTAATGTATGTCCCATATTTAAATCGGGTGACCCTTCTCTACCTTCTAACTACAGACCCGTTTCATTACTAAATAACATTGAAAAAGTCCTAGAACGAATCATATTCAATCATGTCTATAACTATCTAAAAGATACAGATTTTTTTTACTCCATATCAGTCTGGGTTTATGCCAGTTGAATCTACTGTTAATCAAGTAACATGTCTTTATAATAATATATGTAAATCTTTAGATGATGGATTGGAATTTAGAGCAGTATTCTTTGACATAAGCAAAGCATTTGACAAAGTCTGGCATAAGGGCTTGTTGTTCAAGTTGCGAAGAGCAGGTATTAGAGGTAAATTATTGTCCTGGTTTTCTGATTATCTTTATAATCGTTTTCAACGAGTTATTATACCAGGTGGTATCTCCAACTTATGTCACGTGCAGGCAGGTGTGCCCCAGGGATCTATATTAGGACCTCTTTTGTTTTTAATATATATTAATGATATTGTTGATGACATTCAGGCAAACATTAATCTCTTTGCAGATGATACCAGTCTATCAATGGTTGTATCTGACCTGCTTGCCGCTGGAACTGTATATCGATAAAATTACTCGTTGGGCACAGAAGTGGTTGGTCATGTTCAATCCAACAAAATCTGAATCCTCAATTATATCTCGTATACGTTTTAAGGCTGACCACCCTGGCCTTTTTATGTCGAATACTGAAATTCCATCGGTCACTAGTCATAAACATTTAGGAATATTTCTTTCTAACGACGGGTCTTGGGACTTCCATATTGGTAAATCTATCCAAAAGGCATGGAAAAGAATCGGAGTCATGCGTCTTCTGAAAACCCGCCTTGATTGCCTTTCACTCCAAATCATTTACTTTTCTTTTATTAGACCTACTCTTAAATATAGTGATGTTATATGGGACAGTCTTTCTCAAGGGTTGAACGATCAACTGGATAAAGTACAAAATGAAGCTGCACGGATTGTTACTGGCTTTACTAAATTAGTTTCTATCGTTGATCTATACCAGGAGTCTGGTTGGGAAACTTTAAGCCTTAAGCACAAACCCATCCTTTTCTGTAAAATGGTAAACGGACTTACTCCAAATTATCATAATACTCTTGTTCCATCTACGGTTGGCAATTTTTGCAGTTACAACCTTCGTAGGCAAAACAATTTGAGAAACATACTTGTTGAACCAGCTTGTACAGTGCTTCATTTTTGCCAGCTGTGATTAATGATTGGAATTCACTACCAGATGATACAAAGAATGCGGAATCATTGTCAGCCTTTAGATACCGTTTAAACGTCGACAAACTTTTTCCACGGAGGCTTTACTTTTTTTGGCGATAGGAAATTCAAATTATACATGCCAGATTACGCAACAGATGCAGCGGTCTCAATGAACATCTGTACTTAAAAAAAATTAGTAGAATCACCACTCTGTAGATGTGGTGCGGTTGAATCGACTAAACACTTCTTTTTAGAATGTCTGTTTTATAATAACCAAAGAATTAGTCTAAGTGTAAACGGTATAACAAGCTTGACACTCCAAACCATTTTATATGGATATGAAAATCTTAAAACTTGTTTGATAACCAAAGAATATTTGATGCCGTGCACATCTATATCCGTGATAGTAAAAGATTTACCAAGTGATATCTAATTCCTATGTTTCCTTGGTAACAGTTGATCCTATACCTGATCTATTGTATATATTCAAATCATTTCATTTCCTTATCTTTTTTCCTCTCCCACCGCTGACCATTGTTTCGACGATGATTATGTGGGAAAGCAGCCAGTGACTTGGAAAGAAAATTGTGCGGAGTACTGGTAAAAGAGACTCCAGGAAAGCATGGATAGGTGCACTGGCCGGCGCGATATAACTGAAATAATGTTGAAATCGGCGTTAAACACCATACAATCAATCAATCAATCCTTATCTTTTAAACTTGGATCATTGTTTGGACCCTTTGAGTACGGTTTGCTAACATTCTTATACCATTTTGGTTGCCTCAGTATGAACAACCACTCGTTTAATCAGTTGTGATGGTCGAGCTGGAGGTTTCTACAGCCATTAAATAGGTGTCTTCAATAGAAACCTTCACCAATAACACTCCACACCCTTCTGATTTTCTGTATGTTTTTAGCAACTGTTTCTTTAAATTAACTTTCTTTGTCAGTAAATAGTAAGGATATGATCACGTAATAACAGTTAACCCTTTACCACACGACAAATTTTAGACCTGTCCGAATTGAAAGCATTTGCAGATGACAGTTTCAATGTGGATCATATGAAATGATTTTTCTTTGATAGGGTAGAAAACATTGTGGGAAAAGGAGAAAATGCTGGTAACCAGCATTTTCTCCTTTTCCCACAATGTTTTCAAAAGCCTTCTCTATCAGGGGTGTTAAAAGTCGTCATTGTGTGGTAAAGGGTTAACCGAAATTTGGAGAAGAACTTTATAAGCCTACCTACGATTCTTATCCTTTTCTTCAGTATATTTCTTTGGTGGTACTCAGAGCTATAGTTGGGTTTTGTGACCAGAGTAGATCAAGATCAAACTGCAGTATGACCTCTGGTCTACACTGTCTGCAATGCTGAGACATTCCGGCCAATATCAGTCTTGAAAAGTTGCAATTGTTCAGATAACAAAAACTGTCTTATCTTTTTCTATGCTCTAGGGTTAAGTTTTTTTTTTGTGGTATAAAACAGGGCGATACCTTTAACTCTTTACCAGACGACAAATTTTTAGCCTTGTCCAAACTGAAAGCATTTGCAGACGATAATTTCAATGTGACTCAAATGGTGCAATTGTTCTGTGATAGGGTAGAAAACATTGTGGGAAAAGGAGAAAATGCTGGTTACCAGCATTTTCTCCTTTTTTCCATTCAACTTGTATCTCATACTGATGAATAGAATATGTTTAAACTAAATGAAACTTTCAAGCCGATGGTTAAAACCAAGAATAATGCTCCTTCGAACTTATTTCTTGGAGAGAAATATCTCCTTATCGGACAGTGTAGATCTAAGATCAGACTGCACGTTCTGTGCAGTCTGATCTTGATCTACACTATCCGCAAAAGGACAGTGAGTCGCCTAAGGACGAATAATAACGCCAATGTGTACGTTGACACGTGTAATGATGGATTACACGACGTTAGTTACGCAAGAGTGGACGTTACACCCTTTACTTTCGAGATACGCAAACAACGCCGTAAATTCATGACGCAAAACACGTGACGGGATTCTTTCCTAAACTGAATAAGCAGGCCTATAGTAATCAATAGAAGTGTCCACTAGAGTCTCTTGAATGCTCCTAGCTCTGCTAGGTCTTAACTATTTCATACCCATAGAATCCATTGCAATGATGTATCTTCTTAAATATTTGAGTTCAATGCCTTGATATTTCTAAGAATTAAGGGTCCGTCATTTTGTAGCAGTATTGTCTCCTCGACATGAATCAAGATCAGTGATCGGGCTGTGCATTAGATCTTCGGATATTTTTAAACCAAAGTTAACTAAGTGCTAACAAGTTAACGTTTTGTTCTAAACGCTAATTTAGGGTAAAATATGTTACACACGAATGGATAGTTGTTGTCTGAACAACAAAAGTAAAACTACAAAGGGTGAAACTATTGTTGTGGCAACCGGAAGTGACGCTGATTTTTCTGGTGACACAACCATGCGAATTACGGTTGATTTTATCTTATAATCTGAGTTTAATTTTTTGTTTGTGTGTTAGTGTCTCTGTTCCCCTTTATACTTTGTTTTTTCTTCTCTTGATAAATTCAAAGCCACCAAAACAATTTGAACATATGGAACTATAAAGAGCTAAGCAATAAAGGCGAACGTGACGGATTACGGATATTACGTCATGTGCTATTTATAGTATCAATTAAAAGAAACAGACAACGTTGACAGTGATTTAATAAATATGCATATTAAACTCAGAATCGACGCGATTTTGCCACAAATTTCTCTTGTGTTGATTACATTTGGATTCTGGTTCGATTTGATCGGATTTTTTACACGTTTTTGGTTTTATGGACCCCTATTTACGTCGGAATTCGCCGGGTTTGCAATTAAGGGATATTCGGGGCTGTGGAAGGGCTGTGACGATACAGACACGCTCTGTTATACCCCTAAAGGTGATACAACAGGTATGATGTGGTCTTTCACTGTCATTCATTCATTCATTCATTCATTCAGCCCTCCATCTGTCAATTCTTTCTTTCTTTCTTCCTTTCTTTCTTTCTTTCTATCTTTCTTTCTTTCTTTCTTTCTTTCATCCATCTCAGTTCCTCCTGTGAACGATTCAGTACCTCTTGTGAACGAAACTAGTCTGATACTAAATCGACCGTCGAAAACTCAGAAAAAAAGTTTATCTTACGGGCTTGACTAACCAAGCAGACGGTCTAGAGCCAAGATCAGGCTGCGTGTCGTTTTTAGTCTGATCTTGAACTATGCCGTCTGCAAAAATCCTGTCATTTTGCGTTTGTGAATAAGATGGACTTTTTCAATAAGGAAAAACCGAAAAACCAAAAGCACACAGACGAAAATGTACATTACGCAGTTAACTCGTACACAGTGAAGGAGTGCAAAGCATAATGGGTTGCAAAACCCAACATTTTTATATAGAGCACAAGTCTGTCGTTAATTCTGACAGCCTCAATAGCCTTGAATGACTGACAGAAACGTTTCATGTTGTTGAATAAAGTTTGATTCCTGGGCCTGTATTTACCAGATATTGTTAAGAACGTTCTTAGTCTTATTCTCAAAGATTGCTAAATTTGAAAGTAGCACAACTTCTGATTGGCTAAACCAAATGGTTTAGCCAATCAGAAGTTGTGTTACTGTCAAATCTAGAAAATTCTGGACAGTTAGACTACTTAGAACGTTCTTAAAAATGGTCGGTGAATACGGGCCCTGCATAGCTAATATAACAAATACTTGTTCTACCTGTATACTCATGCATGTATGTTCGGTCTTACCGGTTTATCTATGATGCAAACAAAATAACCAGCCTGGGCCCGTATTCACCAACATTTCTTAGTTGCAGTCTTAGTGTTATTCTAGATTTAGAAAGTAACACAACTTCTAATTGGCTAAACCCTTAGGTATAGCCAATCAGAAGTTGTGTTATTTTCAAATGTAGAAAACTCTAAGGTGTTTGACGCTGTTTTCATAATTATTTCAGTTATAATACGGAGGCCACTGCTTCTATCCATGCTTTTCTGTGCTTTCCTGGAGTTTTTTTTACCAGCACTTCGCACAATATTCTTCACAAGCGACTGGCTGGTTTCCCACTCAACTTTCGTCGAAGCAATGCTCAGTGCCCGGTGGAAATTCCTACCAGCGACACTCTGTTCTCAAGTACTATACGCTGCCGATTGCGCCACTGGGGCTCGGCACAACAACAAAACACGTTTATAATAAGTTTCACAACTATCCGGTATATATACATTTAGGAATATAAATAATTTTTATACGCTCGTCGAAGACGGGACGTATAATGGGATCACCCATGGCAAACGAGCGGGCGGGCGGGCGGCGTCCAGTTCTTTGTCCAGAGCATAACTTTGTCATCTCCAGTCCGATTGACTTGAAACTTGGCATTTGTGTTTGTTGCAATAATACGGAGTGCAGTGCGAAAGAACCATAACTCTACCTCATGCTGTCTCTGAGTTATTTCCCTTTGATCGTCATTTTTACAGCATTTTCTGCTTGTCCGGAATATAACTTTGTCATCTCTAGTCTGAACATCTTCAAATTTGGTATGCATGATTGTTGAAAAATTACGGAGTGCAGTGCACAAGAACCATAACTCTTCCTAGCACGAATTTTGAGTTATTCCCCCTTTGATCTTCATTTTTATAGCATTTCTTGCTTTTCCGGAGCAAAACTTTGTCATGTTAAGTAGGAATGACTTGAAACATGGTATGCTTATTTGTTGCAATATTTGAAAGTGCATTGTGCAAGAATTGTAACTCTACCTCGTGCTGTCTTTGAATTATTTCCCTTTGATCGTCATTTTTTACACCATTTAGTGCTTGTCCGGAATATAACTTTGTCACCTCAAGTCAGAACGACTTCAAACCTGGTATGCATGTTTGTTGCAATATTACGGAATACAGTGCGCAAGAACAATGACTCTACCTAGCGCGGATTTTGAGTAATTCCACTTTGATCTTCATTTTTACAGTATTTCTTGGTTGTTCGGAACGGAACTTTGTCACCTCAAGTCAAATTGACTTGAGACTTGGTAAACATGTTTGTTGCATCACCTGCCCTTTACGATTATTATACCCCCCTCGACAACTGGCGATGGGACGGGCGTATCTTGCGACAATTTGCCGCTCTTGTTTGTTTATTAGTTTCATTCTTTATAAGCCTTGCTCTGTGATAAATAGGGTTTAATGTATCTGCTCTTAGCATCGACCCAGGTCAGCCTTCGCAGTCCGCGCAGAGTGACCTGTGTCCAAACTTTTTGCTATTGGTAATCTTTCTGCATGTCCATTCTACCTCATGATTCAGTCGGTTGTTACACAAACTGGATTTTATAGATCCATAATTATGCGATTACTTGCATGATATAATGCACCATGGAGATGCATTAAACCCCCTTTTAACAGAGCCTGTATATTTATGTCTAAAACACACTTTTGTTTTACCCTTACCAAGTGACCTACTATCGCCGTTATACTATAACTAAAATGTTGTCATTTAGATTGATTACCTCCCCTGGTACACCAAAAGTGTAATATGTATGAGCCATGCTCTGTGAAAAGGGGGCTTAATGCATCTGCGAAAAGTATCGACCCAGGTTAGACTGCGCAATCCGCGCAGGCTGACCTGGGCCGAAACTTTTCGCCATTTGTCAATTTTCTGTATGTCCAAGGACCAGTCTATCTCATGATTAAGTTAGTTATTAAAAAAAAAAGTAGATATTATGGATCCATAAGTATGTGATTGCTTGCTTGGTACAATGGATCACGGAAATGTATTAAACCCCACTTTGTCAGAGCATGGCTCGTATATATCTACAACGGGGACCAGGGCCCGGTTTCACGAAAAAATTTAAGTCTCTTAGTTTGGTCAAATCCGCAGACTCATTTTCAGACTTAGGTTGACTTCGTTATGTTAGACGCATTTCACTAACATTAGCATTAACTTTAGAAACATTCTCAAATCCTAAGTTGACACAACGTTTCAGACTCAGCTCAGCAAAATAATGGACTTTAGTTATTTCAACATGCATTCAGTCCATTATTTTGCTGAGTTGACTGTGAAATGTTTTGAGATTTAGGATTTGAGAATGTTGCTTAAATAGTCTGTTAATATAAGCAAAATGGGTCTCCGGTAACAACCTCAATTGAAGTCGGAAATGGGGTCCTTCAGCAGATTTGAGCAAATAAGAGACTGACGTTTTTTCGTGATACCGGGCCCTGTTCAGTTACGCCATTGTAGATAATTATAGTACCAAAGAAAACAAGATAAAAAAAAAACAGTGCACGGTAAAGGTACAACAATACACAAGGTGTAACTGGTATGTGTATGCATATACCAGTAATTAGAAAGATGAGTTTTGCACCTGTTGATGTTTTTTCCTGCGTTTATGAAGTAAACCTTCAGGTAAATATCTTTCTCCATTACCGACTAGTTGCCCGATACGTATTGTTTTCATCCCCGAAGTCAAAAGCTTTTGAAAACATTGTGGGAAAAGGAGAAATTGGTTCTTACAAGCAATTTCTTCCTTTTCCACATTGATTTTCATGCAATTCGATGTTAGCATGTATCTTATTTGCAAGTTGTATTTATTTTTGATTGATCTAGCACTACTCTGGTCAATAAAGGGTGTACTGATAAGCCCCCGATATTATTTACTTATCTATGCTTATCGCAAGGATGCAGCCTGTCCTGTTTTCAGATCATGATATGAAATGCACAACTTTAAGATTGCAAAAGAAATTAACTGAACTAATCATTTGAAAAAGGACTAAGATTTTAAAATTCATAGCTGGCAATCTTTTTTCGACGTATTCTATACACGAATGAAAAAAACTGACTTTTCTCGGCATGTCATGTACATGATTGTAAAAGCTGACTTTTCACGGCATGTTCTGTTCATGTTTGTCATGACAGTTTTCTCTCAACGTATTCTATACATGATTGCAAAAACTGACTTTTCTCTGTATTTTCTGTACATGATTGTAAAAGCTGATATTCGGACATGTTTTGTACTTGATCGTAAAAGCTGACATTCTCGACATGTTTTGTACATGATTGTAAAATCTGATATTCTCGACAAAAGGACTACGATTTTAAAATTCATAGTTGGCAATCCTTTTTCGACGTATTCTGTACATGATTGTAATAGTAGACTTCTCTCAACGTATTTTATACATGACTGAAAAAACTGACTTTTCTCGGCATGTTATGTAGGCTTTTCTCGGTATGCTCTGTTTATAGCTGTAAAAGCTTTCATGCTCTATACAGGATTGCAAAAGTTGATATGTATCAACATGCTCTGTACATGATTGTAAATGCTGGCTTTTCCCGGCATTTTCTGTACATGATTGTAAAAGCTGACTTTACTCGGCATGTTCTGTCTAGGCAGTCTTCCGTCGACAGATTTTTTACGTGATTTGAATGGCACTTTACCCTCGACGTATTCTATACAAAATTGTTAAAGCTGCCTTTTCTCGGCATAATCTGTACATAATTGTAAAAGCTGACTTTTCTCGGCATGTTCTGTCATAGCAGACGTCTGTCGACAGATTCTTTACTTGATCGGCATTGCACTTTATCCTCGACAATTTTTATACATGATTGACATGGCACTTTACTCGCGTACTCCGTACATGATTGCAAAGACCTTTCTCGAAATATTCTGTACATAGTTGTCATGGAAGAATTCTATCGACGTACCTGTGTATTATTGCAAAAACTGACACTCTTGACGTATTATGTACATGATTGTCATTGCAGACTTCTCTCGACATATTTATACGTGTCATGATAGACATATTTACCTGTATATATAATATTTATATATTCTGTACATAATTGTCATGGCAGACTTCTCTCGATATACTTGAACATGATTGTTATAACAGACTACTCTTGACGTATTCTATACATGCTGGTAAAAGCTGACTTTTCTCGGCATTTTCTGTCATGGCGGACTTCTTTTGACAAAGTCTGTACTCGATCGAAATGGCATTTGACCCTCGACATATTCTGAACATCAATCACATGGCAGTTTACTGTCGGCGTGCACTGTACATGATTTCCACTTTAAACTTCTATCGGTATATTTCGTACATGAATGTCATGACAGACTTCTCTCGACATATTCTGTACATAATTGTCATGACAGTCTTCTCTCGACAAATTCTGTACATGATTGACATGACAGACTCCTCTCGACATATTCTGTACATGATTGTCATGACGGACGTCTATTGACAAATTCTGATTATGATTGTCATAGCGGACTTCTATTGACAAATTCTGTACATGATTGTCATGACGGACTCCTCTCGACATATTCTGTACATGATTGTCATGACGGACTCCTCTCGACATATTCTGTACATAGCCTAATTGTCATGGCAGTCTATTCTCGAAATATTCCGCAAATGATACTAGTATCTGAATGCAACGATCTTGTTTTGAAGACGATGATAAAAGTATATAAGTATTGTTATAAACCTGTTCTAAACTTTAACTTAATACAAAAGAACAACCATAGTGTTGCATTTTCTATCATTATTTCACCTTTTACCAAGCAATTTTTAATGACTCCTAGAAAGAGATCATTTGAAAAAATAGGTGGTAAAGGAGAAAATGATGGTTACCTTTTCCCTCAATGTTTTCTTCTCTTTCGTGATGAAACATAATGTTAGAGCCACATTTAAATAAGTCGTCTACAAATACCCACATTTTGGAGCAGTCATAAATTTTGTCGTGTAGCAGAGAGTCAAGCGATTCTCGCGCTGTAAAGTTTGGGTAAAAAAACTGCATTTCTACAAACATGTCCTCAGTGTTGTATTTTAATGATATTTTAAGCCATGCTCTGTGAATCGGGGGATTAATACATCTGCAAAAGTATCGACGTAGGCTGACCTGGGTCGAAACTGTTCGCTATTGGTTAATTTTCTGTATGTCCTAGGGCAAATCTACTTCAGGATTCAGCCGGTTGTCAGACATAATTGATTGTATGAATCCATGATTATGTGATGACTTTCTTGTTATAGAACATCACGGAATTGCATTAAACACCCTTTTCCCATATCAATGGCTAAAGCAGGGATCTTACGTGCGTATATTCAATGCCGCAAAAATTGCGTAAATCTACGCAGTTTAGTGAAAAGTACCGCTTGACAGGCTAAAGCTGCCACGGTGACTTATGATTAGTGAGAGTAAAAGAAATGAATAGACAAGCTTTCCCGACAGTCAGAACTCATTGGAACTTCATTCAAAACTACGCGTTCTTTTCACTGATTTAATTGTTGTCTGATAACGCCGTTTTTAACATTGTCACAGTCACATACGGACAGTCAGTGCATGCATGTAATTTTCTGTACAAACGTATAATATATACTCTTTATATGCCACGGACTGCTTTTCCACATAAACATCGTTGGAGGGGAGCTCCGCCGTGGCAGAGAAATTGATCATGTCGCAACGTCTATCGTCAATTCTCGAAAAGAGTTTGGCCTTGCTAAGATTCAAACTCAAGACCACTCGATTGCTAGCCCTTCAAGGTACCGACTGGGAGAAGGCTGAGTTACCGATAGAAACAAAGTTACCAGCTGAAAAGCCAAACTCGGTCCAAAAGGTTGCGATGAAGTAAATGAGTTGATAGAGTAGTCAAGTTGCTGAGTTGTTGATTTATCTCAAGTGAAAAATGTTGCATACGCCCTTGAAAGTGCGTTGGAATCTCGATTGCCGATTTCCTATGTGTGTAGTAGCAGATGTACCTTTTCTGGTTCCCGGAATATTTTGCAATCTATCGAAAATGTACCTGGTTTCCTGCGTAATCGTAAAAGCAGACGCGTACCTCTTCTGGTTTCAGGCATTTCTCTCGGTATATTCAACCCTTTTCGTAACGATTCCTTCTGTTTATTTAGATTTCAGAGGAAAATAGCTTTTGAAAACATATGGAGAAAAAAAAAGGAGAAAATGCTAGTTATCAGCATTTTCTCCTTTTTTTTTTTCCCCTGTATGTTTTCAAAAGCCTTCCTTTCGTAGCAAAATTCTATCATTTGGACCTTATATAGTTTGTCGTCTGCAAACGCTCTCAGTTTTCGTCTGGTAAAGAGTCAAAAGTAGCTGGTTCCCAGTGTTACCGTTCTAGCGGATATTTTTATGCCGTTATAGTTAGGTTCTGGTATAATTCACAATTTATTAGGTGCATAGATTGGGAGTTTTGTGTCTATTGTCCGTTCGGTAGACTTGCATTTTTTTCTTCCAAAGGACATTAAAAAAGTGACATCTTGTAATATACTGAGTAGTGTTTATTTTAATATCTATTCTTGGAAATTCAGGTGTGTGTGTTTTTCTTTTGGTAGTCGAAGTTTAAAGAAGTTTTTCACGCATATATCACGAGGTTTTAAGAGAAAGGGTAGACGAAATGGCATTTAACAGTGCTCCGATCTTGGTCAAAGTTACTTTATTTCTGGTTATCGCTGGATTTGTGCTTCACCTGATCGGATTTGCAACTTCTTATTGGGTGAGCTACTCTTACATCAACCGCCTGCCGTCCGGATATCGACATAGCTACAGTAGACAGTTTTACCAAGGCAAAGTGCACGTGCACAGCGGCCTCTGGTCCTCCTGCTACGAGTACCGAGGTTCGAGAGAGACCTGCGGGGATCAGAGCGTTCGTCCAAGTAGGTCTTCTTTACTTTGCCCCAAGGTTGATAAGAGCGACTCAAGGACCTTTTGCAGACAGTGTAGATCAAGATCAGACTGCACAGAACGTGCAGTCTGATCTTTATCTACACTGTCCGTTAAATAGATATTTTTACCGCAAAATTACCTTGAAATAACAATACTGTTTTAGGATTGTAGTATGGGCTGGAAAAGTTTCATTTAATTTGTGTAACAGTTTAACTGTTATTCTGCTAAATAAGTGAAATGAAAGTTTCAAGTCTATAGTAAAAAAAAACTAAATTTTGCTACTGCAAAGGTAATGGAGAATGATATCTCCAGATCTGTGCAGTCTGATCTTGATCTGCACTGTCAGCACAGGTCCTTGAGGCAAGTACAAACCCAAATTTTGCTGCTTCCATCGGTATTTTTGAATAATATTTCCTGATCGTATCCTCGGCTGGGACGCTCAGTGTTTAGCGTATCTGACTCGTGACCAGGTGGTTTCGTGTTCGATTTCAGGTTGAGGCAAACTTTTCTGGCGATTTTTCGCCTCTCACCTCTGATACATGTGAGAAAAGTAGTCAATGACTCGGAAAGCTGTGTCAGTACTGGTGTGAGAAAGCCAGGAAACTTGCGTCAGTGCACTTGCCGCCGTGATATGACCTTAGCTTTTAAAGCGGCGTTAAACTCCAATGCAGTCAATCAATCCAGATCGGATAGTGTAGATCCAAGATCAGACTGCACGTTCTGTGCATTCAGATCTTGATCTACACTGTCCGCTAAAGGTCTTTGAGTCGCGCTTAGCAGCCTATAGTAAAAACCCAAATTTTGCTACTTCAAAGGTACTTTTGGGGGAATAATATCTACTGGTTGGACAGTGTAGAACCAAGATCAAACAGCGCGTTCTGTGCAGTCTGATCTTGATCTACACTGTCCGCAAAGGATCCTTGAGTCGCAGCCTATAGGTTAAGCGTTAAAAAATAACTGTTTCACGATACCAACTTTGACGCCCCCTTGCTATTGCCAGGTTTGTGAAATAATTGTGGAAACTGAGAAGCAATTACTTTAGTGTAACGCGCAATCACTCTTTTTCCCACAAGTACTCTCGATGTTTTTGTCATTAAGCATAAGTTCATTTTCTTGAAAATATTTTGTCTATTTTGTAATGGATCTGTTTGGTCCAGGGGTCCTGCGTGGCTCAGTGGTAAAGTGTGAGACTCGTACGCGGGTTCGAGCCTCTCTGTACGCACTTGGTTTTTCGGAGATGTGTCCGTAAGCAAGAACTTCAAAGCCCTAGTCAAGTACTGGTGATACATGAATATGTGATCTGTCACCGTGAAATGACTTTAATATTAGAGGCAGTGTTAAACACCAATCAGTCAATCTATCTATCTATCTATCTATCTATCTATCTAACTATTTATCTCTCTATCTATCTCTCTCACTCTTTATCTATCTATCTATCTATCTATCTATCTATCTATCTCTCATTCTCTATCTATCTATCTATCTATCTATCTATCTATCTATTTATCTATCTATCTCTCTATCTATCTCTCTCACTCTCTATCTATCTATCTCTCTCTCTATCTCTCTGACTCTCTATCTATCTATCTATCTATCTATCTATCTATCTATTTATCTCTCTATCTCTCCCACTCTTTATCTATCTATCTATCTATCTATCTATCTAACTATTTATCTCTCTATCTATCTCTCTATCTATCTCTCTCACTCTTTATCTATCTATCTATCTATCTATCTACCTATCTATCTCTTCATCTATCTCTCTCACTCTCTATCTATCTATCTATCTAACTATTTATCTCTCTATCTATCTCTCTCACTCTTTATCTATCTATCTATCTATCTATCTATCTATCCATCTATCTATCAACCAACCAATCAATCAATCAACCAGTTCGGTCTAGAGATAGCCTGAACAGAAACTTTGTAGCATCTGGTTACTTGGTTTGTTAGACTTTACTTCGGTCGTGTGACCCCGAACTCTCTTGCGACCGGATCGCCGAGCCCCGTTATTGCAGACGGTAGTGTACAGGTCTTGAGAACCGGGGATCGCTTTTTCGAATCTCCAGCTCGGCCAATTTCTTTCCGAAGGTTGATGATAGTCATTGCCGCAGGATTTAGTCCTCTCACCGCTCATCATTGTTTCGACGATGGTTGTGTGAGAAAGTAACTAGTGGCTTAGGAAGAATATTGTGCGAAGTACTGATAAAAGAAACTCAAAGAAAGCATGGATAAGTGCACTGGCTGTAGCCATATAAAGTAAATATTGCTGAAAATGGTATTTGACATACACCCACTCCCACACCCACACCCATACACACCTACACCCACACAGACACACAATAGAAACCGCAGGTGGGTGACGTACGACGATCATGGTCCTCCTGTTTTTCAATTTGTTTATCTTCATTCGATTCCACAACACCAAAAAAAAAAAAACATTGTAAACTGGAATAAAGCTTCACAAAATTCAATTAAATCGAGTGCAGCTAAGATCAAAGTACCAAAGTCAATTGGTATTTATTAATACTTTAAACGCAATAGGCATGCCATTAACAGGAGCTATTGCGGACGGCATAGATCGAGATCAGCCTGCATAGAACGTGCAGTCTGATCTTGGATTTATTCGACCGCTTGTTGACTCAAGCATAAGACTAAAAAGATAAAAATATACCTGGGTTTCGGTAAAAATGTTTTTTTTTTCAGCCGTAGAAAGAGGTCGAGTTTTGGGCTTTGTTTTGTGAAAAGGGGGTTTAATGCATTTGCAAAAAGTATCGACTAAGGTCAGCCTGCGCAATCCGCGCAGGCTGACCTGGGTCGAAACTTTTTGATTTCGGTCAATTTTTTGCATGTCCAAGGACCATTCTACCTCATGATTTAGTCGGTTGTTAGACAAACTGGATTTACTGGATCCATTATTATGTGATGACTTGTTTGGTATAATGTATCACGTAGATGCATCAAGCCCCCTTTTGCCAGAGCATGGCTCATTTATTTGACGCTGTAAAAGTCGAATGCATCAAAGATCAAAGTGTCAGGGTCAAAAGGGTAATCTTTTAATGGCATTTCAACCTCGACCGTAAAATGAACATTGAACCATGTCTGTCTAGACTTTTAGAGGATCAAAAACAAGAAAGAGATGTAAACCTTTTCCAAGATTAAGAAATTATAGATTTGTCCAGATAAGGAGCATTGAATTTTGCCGGTAACAAATTAAAAGTTGATCAGTTGATACAGTTTTTCTTTCTAAGGGTAAAAAACATTGTGGCCAAAGGAAACAATGCTGGTTACCGCAGGATAACGATGCCAGCAACCTTTGTATAATGATGTCATTAATTGGTCCGAAAATTGGCCAGCAAGGGACCATAGAATAGACAAAATTATCCGTATTCATTTTTGACCAATCGCAAATTGCTATTTATTCAGTCGAGACATATATCAGGAAGAAGGATAAAAGCAAGCTTATATCGTTACGCCCAAACGGCGATTTTTACCTTACAGGTTTCACCACGGGGGACAATAGTCTTCCTTCCTGTTCGTCCATCTTCTTTCGTTCTTCTGTCTCTCTGTCTTGTCTGCCCAAGCATGTGGTATTACTCAAAATCTCTAAAAACCATCGTCATAACAGTTGACGTTGGGATAGACGACCACTGACAAATGCTGCACTATTTTTTTTTAATCAAAGCTAAGAATCGGATCCGTATTCACAAACCATTCTCAAGAACATTCTTTGTCTTATTCTCTAAGACTTTCAAAACTTGAAAATAACACAACTTCTGATTGGCTAAACCAAATGGTTTAGCCAATCAGAAGTTATGTTGCTTTCAAATTTAGAAATTTCTGGAGAATAAGACTGAGAACGTTTCTAAGAATGGTTGGTAAATACGGACCCAGGGTCAAAAGTCACTTTTTCTAAAAATAGATTAAATAGATACAAAATGAATTCAACTATCAAACATCTAGTTTGTGAAATTTGGTATGTTGGATAATCTTAATATACAGGTTGAGCACATACTTTTATTCAAACAGAAAAAAGCACACGCAAAGTTACAATCGGTGTTCCAAAGAATTACTAGACAAAGAGAGAAAAAAATACAGACTTGTTCAAAATGCAGACGACAAATCGACGTAACTAAATTAATGGAATTTGTCTTTGAAACTTTATAAAATATCGTGTGAAAAGAGAGTAAGTGCTGGTTACCAACATTTTCTACTTTTCCTACATTGTTTTCAAGGGCTTTCGTCTTCGTGAATTATATGGTAAAGGCTTGGAACTCCCTGATCAGGTTCTTACTGATATACACAATCCCGGGCCCGCAGCTCAGTCGGTAACATATAGAGTCTAAGACTCATGGGTCGCTGGTTCGATCCGCAGCTCTGCCAAATTTTTATTACCGCCACCTAAGAAGTAGAGGGGGGTATACTGGTTTCACCCTGTCTGTCTGTCTGTCTGTCCGTCCGTCTTGTTTTCGTTTCCGTGCTTTAGCTCAAAAGCTGTGTGGCCTTGGACATTGAAACTTTATGCAAATGTTGCTTATGCCCAAGGAGGTGTCCTATTGTTTTGGGGTCACATGGGTAAAAGGTCAAGGTCACACGCGAACTTTGTTTGAAAATTGTTTCCCTGCTCTAACTCAACAGCTGTTGACGTAGGACACTGAAACTTTATTCAGATGTTGCTTATGATCCATGGAGGTGCCCTATTGTTTTGGGGTCACATGGGTCACAGGTCATGATCACTGGTGATCTTTGTTTTGAAAATTATCTCTGTTCTCTGATTGTGCTGCTCCGGTGAAAAGGCGCTGGTGTAGGGTATTTGTCCGCTTTGCAACAATTCTAGTTTTCTGGGGATCGACGATAATCATTGTGACAGGATTCATTCCTCTCTTGTCGCTGATCAATTTTTCTGTGATTGTTTATATGGGAAAGTAGGCAGTGGTTTAGAACGAAAGCTTTGCAAAGAAATTCTGAAAACTCTAGGAACGCATGTATAGGTGCACTAGCTAGGTAGTACTAGTACCGTAATTTGATTGAAAACGGTGTACACCACCAAACAAACAAATGAAACAAAAGAGAGTCGCTCTGAGTAAAGCAGGTTTAAAGCATCTCCTTGACGTGTTGTACCAAGCAAGTCATTACATAATTATTGATCCATAAGAAATATTGTCTAACAGCCGACTGGATCATGAGACAGTAAGGTCCTTGGACATGCAGAAAATTTACAAGTAGAAAAAAAGTTTCTACCAGTGTCAGCGCTAGCTGACATGGGTCAATACTTTTTAACAAAATGTATTGAAGTCCCTATTCACAGAGCATGGCTGCTCATATGTTTTTCTTTGTGTAAAAAAAGATAAGTGAAGTTAAATCTCAAGATTTTTTTTTATCTAACAACCGTTATCGCGAACACAACATACACGCGCGTACATATCAGCTTTATTTTTGGCCGACCTACATCTTTTTTCATCTACATCAAATCTGTTGCTATGACGACGCTTACAAACGAATTTCTGTGAACGTAATCAAAATAATTCGTGGGTTGATTACAGATTTCGTTTGTTATGCTTTGGAGAGTCGCGTTTGAGTCGAGCGTTCTTTGAGTGTTCATGTACATTGCACTTACTACTTTTATCTCAGCGTTAAATATAGCGTGAAACAAATGTGCTGGAAATGATTGCTTTTTGAGCACAATCTCGAAAAACCTTGCTTCAGCACGAATTAAGATTGTTGATTTAATTGAAATGAGATGAAAAACTTTGCAAAAACATGATTTGCTTGTTACTACTACTACTACTACAAGAACAACAACAACAACAACAACAATTCATGAACCTGGGTCCATATTTACCAACCATTTATAAGAACAGTATTAGTCGACTTCTACATTTAGAAAGTAACACAATTTCTGATTGGCTAAACCAAATGGAAAGTAACACAACTTCTGAATGGCTAAACCAAATGGTTTAGCCATTCAGAAGTTGTGTTACTTTCAAATTTAGAAAATTCTTGAGAACATGACTAAGAATTTTCTTGAGAACATGACCAAGAATTTTCTTGAGAATATGACTAAGAATTTTCTTGAGAATATGACTAAGAATTTTCTTATGAACGGTTGTTGAATACGGACTTTGTTTTATTAAACTGATTAGCCATATTACTAAAATGCTGCAGTTTGTTTCGCTTTTAGATTAAGGTCAAGGTCACAGTAACCTAAAATAGCAACGATTGAAATTTTGCAATACCTTCTATCCTGGAAATAAGTAATATACATGTAGCATAGAGATGATACACGTTGCTTCATTTTGGGGAAAAACTCAAGGTCGATGTCAAGGTCATTTAATACAGGCAGAAAGTGAACGTGCATTACCATGCTCTTACAAAAGGTGTTTAATGCATATGCGTTTAAACCAAGACAGTCATCACATTTACTCTTGATCCATAAAATCCATGTTGTCTGATAACCGATTGAGTCATGAGGTAGTATGGTCCTTTGACGAGCAGAATAATGACAAATAGCAAATATTTTCGGCCCAGGTCAGCCTGCGCAGCCCGCGCAGACTGACCTGGGTCGATACTTTTTGCCGATGCATAACACCCCGTTTCACATAGCATTGTTCATACGAATTATTTTTATGAAACTTCTTGTGTTCATCAATAGTGTGATACACAGGCAATGCTCAAGGTCAGTACTGACGATCTGTAATGCTATGTATTGGGCCTGATTTCACACAAAAAGCCTAAGTTTTCTATTATCCGCCGCCGAAGGTGAGGGAATACAGTTTTTGTGTCGTCCGTCCGTCCCGATCGTTTGTTCGTCTGTCCGGAGAGATATCTTATAAATTCCGTGACGAAAATTGATGAAACTTCCAACATGTGTTCGTTATAATAGTCCGCCGATACTCTTTTTTTTTTGTTTTCATTTATTTAATGCCGTGTCATGGAAAAAGTGGGCTTGATGCATATTTCCATTATGGACCAATAAACTTACGGACAAAATTTTATGAAACTTCATATTTATATGGTTTATCGTAAGCCACAGACCATCTTTTTTTTTTCATTTAATGAGATTCTATGTCACGGAAAAAGGGGACTTAATGTATAATTTCATCATCGACCAATAACAAAAGGCCACATGTTCATGCCCCAGTTTTGACGACCCTGAAAGGGAAGGTTTTTGAGAGCATTGTGGGAAAAGGAGAGAACGTTGGTTGTCACTGGAGCTACATTTGATTTGTCGTCTGCAAATGCTTTCAATTTAGTCTAGTTCAACAATTTGTCGTTTGGTAAAGAGCTAATGAATCAGGCTGACTCCCCTGCTGTAGGCATACCATGTTGTACAGCGGTGCATGGTTATCATCGGCTAACTATATAGAGGATATTAATTTTGGGGTTTTTTTTGGTGAAAGATCGAACTTTATTTCATCTCATGAACACCATCGGCAATATTTTTACGTGTGGCGCCGATGATGTTCAAGAGATGAAAAAAATTTTGATCTTTCAACGTAAAGAATCTATTTATTTCATGCTTCTAAACCCCCCCCCCCCTTTTTTTTTTTGTTGGGACTTTCATCAAAATCCAATTCAGTTGTTCTCGGTAATTTCCTGTGGCGTGCCTTCCCCCCACATAAGAAAGCATTACAATAGTACATCAAGTGTAGGGTAAATGCGCGTAAATTACCTCATATTTCCTTCTGGTTGAATGGCATGCACTGTTTACCTAGATAACTAGTGCGCGGGACCTACTGTTTCCGCCTTCAATTGAAGAGTTACGGAAACATTATCGGTAAATTTCACTTGTCATAATCATGAATTATCAAATCTTCAATCCACCATTATTTCCCGATAACTTACCGAAAAGCATGAAATTAAATCTGCTATTATCCGGTTCGAATGTCGTGTCCGCGTTAGTACATGAGAAAAAAAAACGTAAGAAACTGGAATCATTTTTTTTACGACAATGCAAATATCACTGTGATCACAAAGGTCAAAAGCTAAGTATAGTCTACAATTATCTAGATTGAAAGTCTCATTCTCGTCAGTTCAAACAAGAAATATCCAATTTAAAAAATGGCAGACGGCATATGAAACACTAGAATATTGATATTTAAAATCGTAATGTGGTTCAAATTGAAAAGTGATAATGAAAAGTAAACACGCCTGAAAATAGGCCTGCGGGGGGCGGGGGGCGAAAAATAATCATGACTGCTTTTCTGACCAATCGCAAATTGCTATTGATCAATTCGAATGCATCAATACCAAGAAGTAGGCCAAAAAGTCAGTGCTTTCAGCTACGCCGAAAAATTATCTGCCAGAAACTGTTTTTTATACGACAATGCAAATGTCATGTGATCAGAAAGGTCGTATGACGTCATGTGCATATGATATCAAAGACTGATTGGTCTTGGCAAAAAATAATAAATGATAATGCTCAATAGTTATTAATGGAAATTAAATGTCACAAAAAAAAGTTTTACAGAAAATGCCATAATGTACTCGTTTTTGCATATCATGGGGAAGCTATGCAACATGTTGGAGGGAGAATTTTCCAACCTGTAACAAGCATTCTAGTGTTTTTATGAAAAATATCACTCTATTTTTGTGGGAACGGTTTGGAGGGAAGAAAGGAGCAAAATAGACCAGCCTTTGCTGCCCCTTTCCCCCTTCTACTTCGCTTAGTCTTTCATTTTGAACGTAGCCTCGACTTCACTTTTTCATTACTGAATAAGTAAATTGCATTTTCTCAATGGCTACAAATACAGTTCTACTACAAGATCAAAAGACAGGTCATAATCTAGAATAAAGCAGTGGACAGTGTAGATCAGAGGTCAGACTGCAGGTTCTGTGCAGTCTGATCTTGACCTACACTGTCCACAAAGCTTCTGTTGTCGTGTATGGTATGGAAAGAGTTAACCTATGGATCTAGTGAAAATGGCTCTAGACTTTTACATAGAGACACTGACCTACAGGAACAATGATATTGCCAGCACCGGTTAGTTCAGTCGTTAACGCACTGGGGTTCATTATCTTCCGCTAGGTGGCATTTTTCAAATACACATCTATCTAATTTGGGCGTTCTGGGTACAGAACCGGACTACTTTTCAAAACGACAACCGTTATTTTGAATTTCAAAATAGAATAAAGGTTTACTCAATAAAACGACTTGATACGATTCATTCAGCTATGGTCAGCCAGCATGTAACCTATGAACCAGTCATTTATAAAAACAGCCCTTACAGGTTGGGTAACGGCTTCGGTATAAGCCCAGACACTTCTCGATGATAAGTCTGTGGAAAAACCCTGCATGAATCCTGGTTTCCCCGAAGTCTATATTTAGAAACTGTATTCAAAGATGTGCAGTAAAACAATAGTATTTGTAAAAACTAGTTTTCCCGCTTGAAATGATTCAACTTTTAAGAAACTTTGAACGAAAAGCATGCAAGATTTTTCCACAAATGTATTGTTTACAGCCTTTTTCTCCATTGCTACTTTACTAGCAGCGAGTTTTAGTTTACACCGCGTATTAATATCATCCTGTACAGGATAGTGATGTGTCATAGCAGACAAGTCGAATCTTCGAAGAATATGACATGCGCAGACAACGCACTGGGGTTGTGAGCTCGAGGCATGACAGGGGTCCTGCGTGGTTCAGTGGTAAAACGTAGGACTCGTGACCTGGATGCCCCCGGTTCGATCCTCGCCGGATCCACTGGGTTTTTCGTGGAAGTGTCCTTGGGCAAGACATTTCAGAGCCCCAGCCCAGTACAGGTGGAACCCAGAAAATACATGAATATGTGAGCTGTTACCGTGATTTTACTGAAATAATGTTGAAAACGGCGTAAAGTGGCTTGGTAAGCGAGTTACGCGTAGAACTGGTAAAAAGAAAACCAGAATTGGGGAAGCATAACTACTCCGGCCATTGTGATATAGCTGTAATACTATTGAAAACGATGTTAAACAGTTATCAAACGAGTAAAAAACACACGTATATCACATAGCCAGTGCAACTATCCATACATTTCTGGAGTTTTTGCACCAGTGTCACGCACCACATTCTTCCAAGCCATTGATCGCTCAACACTTATATCACGACGAGGAGAGCAACTATTCATGCATTCCTGGAGTTTAATCACCATTATTACGCTGTATTCTCTTTCCAAACCACCGGCTCCTGCCCCACATAAATAAACCTGAAACTAACAAAGTCGAACTTAGACATTACCATGCTCTGTGAAAAGGGGGCTTAATGCATCTGCAAAACGTATCGACTCATGTCAGCCTGCGCAGTCCGCGCAGGCTGACATGAGTAGAAACTTTTTGCCTTTCGTTTATTTTCTGCATGTCAAAGGACCAGTGTACCTAATGCCCTAGTTAGTTGTTATACAAAATGGATTTTATGGATATATAACTATAAGAATGATGACATGCTTGGTATCATGCATCATACAGATGCATTAAGTCCCCGTTTGCCAGAGTATGGTTCACATATAAGTTGTGACAGAGGCGTAAACAGTCTGCACTTTTTGACGGGTTCATTAACTAATGGATTTATTCATTTTATATATTATCTCTTTACGCCTAGAGCGTCGGATAAACCCAACGGACATGTTTCAGTCTAGAAATAAGACTCAAATAGTTGTAATTTCATTGTTAGTTATGTCTACAGTGTTTCAGCAAGCACTGTGTAGTTCAAAGATCAGACTGCACCTTTTGTGCAGTCTGATCTTGATTCACACTGATTGCAAAAGCATTTGCAGTTGTGAAAGGCATTTACAGGCTCCGGTTGAACATACGGCTATAACAAGGGTTTGGTGCAGAAAAGGGTCATATGGTTTATTTTATTAATCCATATGCCACATTCCTGCGTCAAAACTATCAATGGATTACCATTTCGGCCCGTAGGAGTATCACATTTCACTCAGTCCGCCAAAGGCCACCGTGAGATGGCAACTTTCATACCGCAGTAAATATATTTAACGAATCTGGTTAGTCAGTGGGATTTTGACATCAGCTCGTAGCGACGTGATGCTGAAAATGGCTTTGTCCAATCAGATTCGTCCAATATGCTATATTGGACGAATTCGAATGGTTAAAACTATTTGTAGCCGTTATTTGAAAGCTGATATCTAAATTTCATTGACTTACCAGATTAGTCCTTTTGGTGATAACAAGAATTTTCTAAACCTCAAAGTATCCTAATTTCTGTATTTCGGCTGAATCTATTATACGTGTTGAAACATCTCAAAATGAAAGACCTTTGATGCTTCCGTTACTACATGTAATATAGTTATGCTGAACTCTGTGTCCGTCACAATAGAACTTTCGGAATGATGTTGCTATAATCATGGTGCTGTCAACTCTCAACGTTTCCGTGAAACAACCATTGGCCGCTCGTCACAACTCGACTGATTCCGTAACTACATCAAAACTCGTACGTATCAAGGAAGTTTCCATTTTGAAATATTTCAAGTCACACGATTTTAAACATGGCGGCGCCCATGAAACATGGACCAACGACAACAATAACTACACTTAAGTTATTCATATCTATCGAACAATCCATGAGAACTGCAAATGAAATTGATACATCACGTTCAAACGGAAATGTTATTAGAAAGACCCCGATTCGGATTGCCATTTATGTATTCTTTGTTTAGCATTCTTAGTCTTTTACGAGCAGTAAAAAGGACTAACTCCGGTGAAGAAATGTAAGATGTATGTGATTACCATCCAACGTAATACAGCCCAGAGATTTGATCAACAGATCTCCTGAGGTTTGCCGAATAAACCTTTTGCAAGTTCATTTTTTTTTCAGACATCTTGCGAGGCTTGTTATATTTTGCAAGTATACTCGTACATTACAAGCGAAAACACAAGTGCCATGTCGTTGACGCGCTTTTGAAGGGCCCGATTTAATTTGGCTGAAAGAGGATTCCGTGTGTGTTTGGGCCGGGGGCTCTTGAATGCTCTGTCGATACTCATTTCTTTGACTTGACATTTTCAGCCGATGTCAACAATTTGTGCAATTTTGCGCTGCGTTCATAAAATCTCTGTCTGACTGTCTCTCTCTCTCCACCCACCTACCCACCCTCTTTGTCTCTGTCTGTCTGTCTGTCTCTCTCTCCCTCTGTTCTCTATGTGTCTGTCTATCTATCTATCTATCTATCTATCTATCTATCTATCTCTCCACCCCTCTCTCTCTCCACCCACCCACCCTCTCTGTCTCTGTCTGTCTGTCTGTCTCTGTCTCTCTCTCTCTCTCTGTCTCTCTATCTATTTATCTGTCTTTCTATCTATCTATCTATCTATCTATCTATCTACCCCCCCTCTCTCTCTCTCTCTCTCGCATGTCACCAGAGTCATGAAGGTCTATATAATTACTCCATAAAAACGCCAATCACGTTTTGACAAGATGTTATTGACATAATGACACAAAACACCTGACCAGCTATCAGTCACATAAGTACTAGGGAACTACAAAAGTATGAACAAACGTATTATAGAAAGGTGACTAGTTCGTTTTTAATTGCAGTCAGATTTCTAAAAGAAGTTATGAAATGAGCATTCAGTGCCGGTACAGTATTTACTGCTTTTTGCAATAGTGCTTCTTAGAAAGAGTAGAGAAAAAAAGCCTGCTTTCTGCACATGCTGCATTCGGTGTCCTTTTTTACTAGTCAGCTAAAGTAAGAATAGTTGCCAACAAAAACAAAGTGGGTGTTAAAATGCATTTCAATTTGAATTACACCATTTGAAAGTATGGAAATTATTGTAAAGATGACAATCTGTTATTGTACAGTCGGTCCAAGTGTTTTGTTGCTTGCAGGGAAATTAATTTCAAAACTAAGCTAAAATCTTCCAAGTCACCATATCTTTTGTTTACTTCTTTGCCTGATTTTAGAATTCATTTTTCTGCCAGCGACTAACAGTTGGACCGACCACACAATAACAGATGGTCATTTTCACAATATTTTCCATACTTTTAAATGGTATGATTTAAATTTAAATGCATTATAACACATGCTTTGATTTTTTGGCCGCTATTGGGCCTTTAATACCAACTGTTACCTTTTCCTTGTTTGTTTGTATGTTTGTCGTAAGTGAGGAAAAAAATCTGTCACAATGACTATCATTTTAACTCTTTCACTACCAATGTGGCCTTGGAAAGCTTTTGCGGACGGCCTAGATCGAGATCAGACTGCACAAAACGTGCAGTCTGATCTTGATCTACACCGTCCGACAACCGATGCTAAACCTTTCTCCAGTTTCATTGTGGAGATGACATTCTGTCATTGTTCGGTCTGTCCAAGTATTAGTAAATGGCGGAAAAATGAATTTTAAAACTGGTAAAAAGTTGTCAGGTCGCCTCTCTCCTCTGTTTACTTTTTACCTGATTTTATTTTTTTTTTCTGCCAGCGACCGTACAATAACATATTGACACGTTGGAAGTAATTTCCATACTTTTAAATGGTATGATATGAACTTAAATGCATTTTAACACGCTTATTGTTTACCTTTGGCCGCTACTGGGGCTTTAACTCTTTCGCTACTGAATAAATTCCTTTTTCTTAAAGGGTTAAGATACTTTTCCTCTACAAGATCAAAAGACAGTTCGGTCACAATCTAGAATATAGCTCTATGGAGAAATTGCTCATAAAGATTAATTTCACACTTTTCCGCACTGTTTTTTTTTCCCCATAAAATCAACAATTTACAATCATATTTCAGCTAGCTCGGAATTGTCGTCTGCAGGTTCCTTCAGTTTCAGACTGTCTCAAAATAGTATGTCAAAGACAATTGTCAAATCACTCACAACCTAGGGCTGCACATAAGATTGAACCACATAACCTTATCTGGATCTCTGAATAGTTCATGTATTTGATTAACTTTTATCCTGCAAATTGTCATCATAGCGAACAATGAAATCCAAAATTAGTCTACACATCAGTACACTCAAATCTTGATCTGCACTGTTCGCAAAGTCACAAATTTCGATATAGTACACTTTTATTCGCATTAGAAAAAAAAAAAACTTCAAATAGAGAAAATAGACTGTTTTAGACTTTTAGTTAGCAAGATAAGATTAAACAAAATGAATGATGAAAATTGTAAGGATAGAGGGAGGATGGCCACGACCTCCCCTATCCAATATACGTGGCTAATAAAAAAAAAAAGAATATAGCAGTGGACAGTGCAGATCAGAGATCAGACTGCACGTTCTGTGCAGTCTGATCTTGAGCTGCACTGTCCACAAAAGCTTCTGGTGTCGTCTATGGTATGGAAAGAGTTAAGTGACAAACCCAAGCATTTGAATTATAGGAAAAAAATTATCGTATGGTAAAGAGTGGAATAAATTCCCAGACATTATAACTCAAATATTGCATTTTCAATTTTCTTTTCACCGGAAAAAAAAAATCTTCGTATCGGACAGTGCGGATCCAAGATCAGACTGCACATTCTTAGCAGTCTGATCTTGATCTATACTGTTAGAAAAAGCGTACCGCTTAGCAAGCCCAGAAGAAATGACTGTTGGTTAGTCAGAGGGCGTTTCCGCAATAAAATACCGAGGCGAATTTTTTTTAGTTAATAACAATCACACTATTATGACTAAATCTATACGTTTATATGTGCCTTGAGCTCTTTGTCTAGCAATCCCATTAGTTATCAACCCCAGAACAGAAGGGTTTTTGACAAAAATTGTAGGAAAAGGAAAAAATACCGGCAACCAGCATTTTCTCCTTTTTCTACAATGTTTTCTGACCTTTCAAAGACTAATTGCAACCTTTGAGCCACATTTGATCGGTCATCGGCACCTGCTGTCAAATAGGGAATGGAGAAAACTTTACCCAAAGGCTGCTCAGCGCAATTCGGGGCGCTTTTGTGGACAGTGTAGATCAAGATCAGACTGCACAAAAGGTGCAGTTTGATCTTGGATCTACACTGTCCGATACAGTGGTTTTTTTCGGTGAAATCAACTTTGAAACCGCAATATTTGGGTTTTTAGTATTGAGTGGATATATTTGTTTCATTTATCAAATTTTAGCGGCTTCGGTGTAAATCATGTGGCAGAGTTAAACTCCAAATTTGTATGAGTCATGCTCTGACAAAAGGGGCCTTAATGCTTCTCCGTGATGCATTATACCAAGGGGGTTATCACATAATCATAGATCCATAAAATCTATTTTGTCTTATCAACCGGCCAAAAAATGAGGTACACTGATCCTTTGACATGCAGAGAATTTACAAAAATCAAAAAAGTTTCGACCCAAGTCAGCCTGCGCGAACTGCGCAGGCTGACATGGGTCGATACTTTTTTTTTTTTTGTATTAGATCACCTTTTCACAGAGTATGGCTCCGGAATTGAACCGAGTCAGGTAGGAATTCTTACTTCGCCCGGCAAAGTGACAATTGCTACTTTGGGCAGGACAATTCCGGAATTGTACCCACTCCTACTCTGCGCAGAAGATATATTCAACAGCAAAAGAAAAGCATATGTTTTCTGGAGTTAATTTTATTGATCATTCTAAGAAAATTCAATAGTTCAGAAGAACAATTTCAAACTTCAATTCATTTCACTCAGAACTTTAGAAAAACTATTTCATTTAGTCTGTACAATTTTGTTCATGACATGTCCAAAATAAGGCACTATCACAACTGACTTTCCTTAGAGTAGACCCCTACTCGTCTATGCGTTTCTTTTGCTGTTGAGTATATAAACTCGAGACCTCTGTCGAAGGCTGAATATACAATCCACTAAACCTCAGAAAGATTTTTATCGTGTAACGTTGGCTAAAAAACCAAGATCAGACTGCACGTTTTGTGCAGTCTGGTCTTGTTCTATCCGTCCGAGAAAGCTCATATTTTCGGCTATGGTTTTGAACATATTTTAACATATTTTATTCAATATAATAATTACATACATGTTAACATTTTAAAAATTCAAGTTGCGGGAAAAGGATTTGAACGAAAGCTGTATAAAGTTCCACTGCTGTAAGTCACGTCAATTTCAGTTGTTTAACAGTAACATAAATTGAAACAGATATGGTCAACTCTGTGTGTGTGTGTGTGTGTGTGTGTGTGGGGGGGGGGGGTGGGGTGCGTTGAGTGCCACCAACAAATACTCATGATTCAGGTAAACAAAACTTGAAAGGGAAAACTTTTCATTCCTTGTAAAGCTGGTCTCTTTCTCCTTGTCCCGCTTTAACAAATTCTTTTCGAGGGATGATGATAGTCATTGTAACAGAATAAATTCCTCTTTCAATATTATTGCAAGGATACCCATGTGTAAAAGCGGCCAGGGCTTTAAAGAGCGCAGTGCAAAATACTGGTAAAAGAAGCTAGAGGAAAGATGATATGTGCACAGACAGCTGTCATATAAGTTAAACAATGTTGAAAAAGTCGTTAAGACCATCGATGCACATTACACTTGTTCATATAAAATGGCTGCTTATTCCACATAAACAAAGTCCAGAGAATGTTAAAGCGGTGTGAAGGCAACGAATAGTGTCGCAATGATTATCATCTAGCAACGGACAGAATTTTTAGCCTAGCCCAGTTTCAAACTCACAACCCGTTTGTCATAAGTCCTGTGGGTTACCGTTCAACTGTCGGGGTTAGGCCTTTACTTTGTACCTTTGAGATCAAAAGTTGCTACCCCTTTGCATTTATTCATATGCTGAATAAGTACATATATTTAAGCCATGCTCTATAAAAAGGGAGCTTAGCGCATTGCGAAAAGTATCGACCCATGCCAGCCTGCGCAGTCCGCGCAGGCTGACCTGGGCCGAAACATTTCGCTTTTGGTCAATTTTCTATATGTTCAAGGACCAGTCTACCTCATGATTTAGTCGGTTGTTAAAAAAAGTTCCAAAATATGGATCCATAATTACGTGATGGCTTGATAGGAATAATGCGTCACGGAGATGCATTAAGCCCTCTTTGCCAGAGCATGGCTCATTTATTGGCGGCGGATTTATTTTAGCATCTTTGGTGCCAAAAAATCCAAATTTAATAAACTCTAAATATTTCCCCGTCTTACATTAACTTTTTATCTGCTAAATAAGTTAAGTGAAATCTTTAACCTGATATTAAAGACCCAAATGTTGCCATTTCAACACTATATTTTGGGAGAAAAAATACCTCCTTATCGGACAATGTACATCCAAGATTAGACTACACGTTCTGTGCTGTCTGATCTTGATCTACATTGTCCGCTAAAGATCATTGGGTTGCGCTTAGCAGCCAAAGGGTTAAAATACAGATTAAAAAAAAATCACTAAACTTATAAATTGTATACAGGAAATCAGAAAATGTTGAACCCCAGGCAAAGAGTTAACGCTTCATAAATAGATCAAAGTTCTGAAAGTATAGACTGTCGGCTTTTTAGCCCAAAATGGAAAAAAAAAGAGAAAACAAAGATTTTTATACCTAATTTTTCATTTAATTGTTACAACTCTAGAATTAGAAACCATATGAGTGCACGACTTGTGTTACGGATTTACATTTCCATTGCGGACGGCCATTATTGTGACGGTTGTGCATTGGTAGAGTAACAGGCTAGAGTCGTGATTAGTTACCTCCCCTGATTTCAAAGTTATTTTGACCGAAAAAAAAAATCTTACTATCTCGGACAGTGTACATCAACTTTAAAATCAGGTGAAAAGTAAACAAAACATAGAGCGACTTGGCATTTTTTTTACATGGTTCTAAAATTTATTTTTCTGTCAGCAACTTACACTTGGACTCTGTGTACAATAACAGATTGCCATCTTTACAATAATTTTTACCCTTTAAAATGGTATTATGTAAATTTGAATACAATCTAACATCCGCATTGTTTACCTTTGACTGCCACTGGGTCTTTACGGATATTTTTTTTTTATTTGGAGCTAGAAAGACACTTATAATTTACAGAAACTTCGCCCTAGTATATCCTAATATGAGTCATGCTTGTGAAAAGGGGGCGTGATCCGTGATGCATTATACCAAGCAAGACATCACATAATTATGGACCCCGTAAAATCCATTTTTCTTTTAAACCGATTGAATCACGAGGTAGACTGGTCCTTTGACATGCAGAAAATTTAATGAAAGCAAAAAGTTTAGGCCCATGTCAGCCTGCGCGGACTGCGCAGGCTGACATGGATAGGTACTTTTTTGCAAATACATGTACATCAAGCCCCATTTTCACAAAGCATGGCTCATGTATGAGAAAAGGTGTCCAACTGTCGAACACCCCCCCCCCCATTTATTTCAGTATTTTTCAAATCCTACACCGGAGTGGGAAAAACTCTATAGAAAGCAAAGTTCAACAAAAATCAAGCGCCTGTGGTAGGGGCGGGAAATTGCTTAAAGATGCATCTCTACAGCCTGGGAGGAAAAAAAACGCAGTTGAAAAAAACGCAGTCAAAACTTTACAGTGTGTGAAATGTTTCAGATATTGGCCATCTGTGTAAAAAATACAGAAATAATCGATAAATATGGTGTACGGGATAAAGAAACTCAAGGGATTTGTCCTCATTAAAAACCGGAAACGAAGACAGCCAGGGCTTGGAAGGCCTCCGAAACATGAAATGCATTTTCTATCCGTCGTAATCTGTGCAACCTTGCAGCCGTCAGGGGCAACATTTGGCAAGAAGACATACAAATGATTATAGTTTCGTAAATTAAGGATGGAATGGGTTAAAAACTGGCTGAAAACATGCTGTAAACGAGTATACATGTATCTTTAACTCAAGCGGTATTTCAACAATGGTTGAAATGATTGAGTCCTGCTCTGGCGAAAGGGGCTTTAATGCATCTTCGTGACGCATTATACAAAACAAGTCATCATATAATTATGGATCCGTAAAATCTATTACGTCTGACAACCAGTTGAATCATGAGGTAGACTGTAATTTTGGTAGGCAGAAAAGTGTGCCAATAGCAAAAATTGTCGACCCAATTCAGCCTGTGTGGACTGCGCAATCTGACTTAGGTTGATATTTTTGCAGATGTATTAAATCCCCTTTTCACAGAGCACGAGCACGACTTAAATATGTATTGTCGAATTATAGGGGCTAGAATTCTGGGAAATCGCCTGTAATGGCCTTTTTATGGCTTTTGATGCGTAATTGCATATAATTCTAGAATACAGCCGAAATGCACGGACAATTAGCGTAAGGTGGGAGGAATAATTTGGAAACATTCCTCCGGACTGTTTTCATCGAAAGCGTAGCAACCTTAACTCAAAACTAACTAAAACGAATATATGTTGACATCTTTTAAAGAGATATTGTGGCAAAAGGTGCAATAATCAATCTCTTGTTATTTCTGTAACGCATGGATAAATTATATGAGGCGGAAGAAATAATTTGAACATCTTCCTACGCACTGCTTTCAGCGATAGCAAAGAAGCCATCGCTCGACATTAGTACCTCCTGCGCACTACTTTTTGCAACCATTTAGGCAGACGAATATTGCCAGAAACAAATGTCGCCTTTTGGCACAATATTTCAAGTTGTGATTTATGTATATGTATTTAACCCTTTGCCACACGATTCCAAATTTAAAAGACCTCGAGGAGGAAGGCTTTTGAAAACATGGTGGGGAAAAAGAGAAATTGCTGGTAACCAGAGTTTTCTCTTTTTCCTAGTATTTTTCTAGCCTTCCAAAAAAAAATTTTCAATTTTGTGTCACATTTACTTTGTGCTCTGCAAATGCTTTGAATTTGGACAGGTCCAAAATTTTGTCATTGGGTAAAGAATTAATCCTAATTAATGTTGTGTATCATTTTTTTTACAAAGGTTAATCTACAGTGACTGTAGTTTTGTGCAAATTTGTTTCAGGGGTGGGTGCAGTAAGTGAATGCAGTAGGAAAAACATTATACAGGAAAAGATATGCGGAAGATGTTAAACATCAATTAAAGACGTAAAAAACATAAGGTCAAAAGGGTCACGTGCTAATGAAAATGTTTATATGATAGGGGGAGGTACGTTTACTCGGTATATATGAGTTTGTTCGGGAACGTGTCTTTTTTAGACGTTAAGCGGCGACCTATATACTTAATCAAAGGCTCGTGTATTCTCCCATTGTTTACGTGTTTGTAAATAAGATCCCAATCAAAGGCAGTGATTTTTATTGCAAACCGTGCAGAATTTCTGAGAACTCGCACACGTAAAGAAGGTTCAAATCGTGTTCAGTACTTTGATACAGTATACTGCGGTATCTGTTGGATATTGACGGATATTAGCGCTAATTGAAAATAAAATCTTTGTTACTTCATTATTGTAATCGAGCGATGTCGGATTCTAACGAAAGTGGAACAAGCAAGCTTGGCAAATTTACCGCCATCTTGTTTTGTATTGGTTTGGCGCTCTTTCTGGTCGGGTTCGCGACAGATTATTGGGTGTCGACCGACCTGACGAATGGCGGCCTCTGGCGGAGTTGTATCGGGAGTATTTGTTCGGAAGGTGGAATAACCGACGTTCTGGATGTTCTAGATGACGATAGTATAAGTAAGAATCATATTATTTTGGTTCGATCAACTTCTTAATTCTTGAAACATGTAACGTCTTTGAGAAATACGAATACTCGACGTGAATCCAAGTTTAAGATGTGGATACGTTTGAAAATTCTGTGGCAAAAGGAGATATTACTCATGACGAGCAATGTCTCCTTCTCACCATCCATAATAATGACTTGAAAGCGGCATCCTTCAAGACGAGGTATGCTGTCTGCAAAGTTTTTGACAAAGCTTTAACTATGTTTCATTTAGTATGCTTATCAGAGACTTTAGAATAACAAATAAAGGCATCTAAAAAAATAGTACCCTGAAAAGATGGGTAACAACAGCCAATGTCACTTAGCTAATTTCTTACGAACAGGGTTGTTAATCCAGGAGTTGCGAGTTCGACTGTCGGGTCGCCCAAAATTCTGTTCAGGTAATGATGACAGTTCTCGCAGCCGATTATTTCCATTTTCTAACCGCTGGATATTGTTTCCACTCTTGTAACAAAGGAAAGTGTTCTGTACGTAGATATGATAACGATAAGCCAGGAATACCTAGATAGGTGCACTTAGGCTTCGATACAACCGAAATTTGTTGTCAATGGCAGAAGAATACCAAACAAACAAGCAAACAGACCAGAACAATATTTTCGTGCTACATACATAACGGTAGTAATAACATCACATTGCCCCATAAAATAAGGCCCCCCCCCCCTCCCTCCCCCATGTTCTACTGACAGACTGTCAATTTTATACTAAAAATAACTTGCAAGTGATGAATGTTACTGTATGTCATAGGAATGCCACGGTTAATAGAGACTAGCTTTCAGAATAGGTGTGCTGATATGTTACAAGTGTTGCAACACATCAAAGTACGTCCGCTACACAGTAGTAAAAAGTAGTCCCAAGAAAATTTTGCATGAAACGCTAAGTACTGCTGTACTATTTCATCTTAGGAAATAGAAGAAATTTAAACATGCTCTGGCAAAAGGGGCGTAATGCATCTCCGTGATGCTTTTAACATACCAGACAACTCATCATATAATTATAGATCTATCAGATCTATTTTGTTTAACACCTAGGGTTTGAGGTAGACTGGTCTGAAGACATGCTGAAGATTTACAAACAGCAAAAAAGTTTCGACTCATGTCAGCCTGCGCGGACTGCGCAGGCTGACATGGGTCGATACTTTTTGCAGATGCATCACACATCCTTTTCCCAGAGAATTGCTCACTTATATATTGTTGATTCGTTCTTGATGATTTCTGTGGAAACTTAGAGCAGTTTTGTTATTTATTGAGGAACTTTTTGGTTCTTGTGAACTCGTAAAGAAACAAGGGGCCATTAAGGGCGTTTTATCACTTTGACTCTCCAAGGGTATGTATGTTTGAGGTGGATCGGCAAAAAAGGCTATTGGTTGGGTACTAACTTTTGGCGGACATGCCCGCCCGAGTAGCTCAGTGGTTAGCGTATCTGACTTGTGTCCTGGTGGTTGTGAGTTCTATACCCGGTTGAGGTAAACTTTCTTTCCGGCGATTTTTCGCCTCTCATCTCTGATGCATGTGAGAAAGTAGTCAGTGACTTGGAAAGAAAGTTGTGTCAGTACTGGTGTGAGAAAGCCAGGAAACACTTGCGTAGGTGCAATGACCGCCGTGATATGACCTTAAGCCATGGTCACACTTTAGATAGTTGACTGTAGTGGGAAATGTCCGTATTTGGCTGTAGTTGAACGTATTAAACGTAGTTGAACGTAGTTACACGTAGCTAAACGTAGTTCAACGTAGTAATGAACGTATTTTGAACTTATGATTTGCCCGTAGTAGGTACATAATTTTTGAACATGTTCAAAAATTGGCTACGGTTAACTACGATTTTGTGACCCTACTGTGACCGTAGTTTGAACGTAGTTGACCCTATGTAACCGTAATTAACTCTACTTAACCGTAGTGTGTACTGTAGTTGACCGTAATTTTGGAAAAACATCTTTTCTTCTAGGGCGGCATGGCTGAACAAGCAATCAGCAATTTCTGGCTTATCAGCTTCCAAAAGCACAATGACTGTAGGTTACCCGTACTGAGCAGGCGCAGCCACAACGTTTTACCATAGCTTGACGCAGTTGACACTAGCTAACCGTAGTTGCGCGTACTTAGGTCGCAGTTTATACATAGTGTAACGTAGTTACCCGTAGTTAGACGTAGTGATACCCTAGTTAACCCTAGCCACTTTACTGGCAGTTGAATGTAGTTGACCGTACTTACACGTCGTTCAACCTATTAAAGCCGTGGTCACACCTTACGTAGTTAACCGTAGCGGGGAATGACCGTAGATGGCCGTAGTTGACCGTATTAAACGTAGTTGATCATAGTTACAGGTAGAAAGCCGTAGTTCAACGTAGTAATGAACGTAGTTTAAATTTACGGTTTGCCCGTAGTAGGCGCATAATAGAAATAGGGCTGTAAAAGGAGTAATTAATTGAATTTGCGTTTATTTATCGTCGCCTCTGGTTGCCCATACGGGCGAAGACCCCTTGAAGGCTATCTGTATTGTTACGGGGAATAGTGCAAGATACAGAACGAGAGTTACGCCTGGTTCTTAAACGTGCTCGGTGTATAGCACCGTCACACGGGACCTCGGTTTAACGTTTCATCCGAAAGACGGTTAGTAATTTTTGTGGCATTTGTCGAAGACAATGCCACTATGAGTTTAATAATGAATGTTCAATATTGAATTTTGAAGAATATGTATCGTATTTTGTGCAAAACCGAAGGAAATAAACCCAATTAAACTCAATTTTTCTCAGACGAATGAGTTTTTAAATAGCACTCAGATATATAATTGATAATGGCGTATTGAAATAAAGTGCATTAGGCCATCGATCGTGGAAATACTTTTTTTAAAATTAAAAATAGCTTCACCCCCTCATAGCCCTCTATTGGCGCAATGATATACACAAAATTTGTTTTCTGACTGCTTTGGTTCCGGGCTTGTTCGTTCCAAAACCAGTTCGTCCCTGGGCTTGTTCGTCCCATGATTGCACGCTACTCCATTTGATTGTGCATGAATATTTACAGGTCGAAAAATTTATTGTAATGTTGGGAATTAGATCCTGACGGCCAAAGATATCTCAAAGTCATAGTTTTCAGGTATAAACTTAATTTAATTCGATATATTTACATGGTTTCTCTCTCTACCAGTCATGCATCCTACCGTTGAGGGAGGTTACTCCTGACTCCTGAATGATGGAAGGGAGGCCACCAATACACAAATAATGCAAACTTTGGTACCAGTACACTCCGTTTAACCAAAAAAGATGTATTAATTTGCTTAGGAGGTTGATTTTCAAGTTAATACTTGAATAATATTTCTCTCTCTTTTTTTTTTTCAAATTATTAATTCCACACAATGGCTCCCTTGACAAATGCCATATCAGCGTTTTGAACGCTTTGATTAGATGACCAGCCGTTTGGCTCGAAACCACGCCCTCAAATGACCTAAGACCTGATGTTTACAAGTCCTACGCTCTACAACTTGAGCTATGCTGGCTGGTCAGTGTACAAGGACATCTTTGCCTAACTCCTTCAATACAAGGCTCACAACTTATCTGTCAGCCCTTGTATTTGGTTATCCTTTTGTTGGTTGTAGGCTTTATTTTCTTGGAAACAAACAGTAAAATTCTTGATCCGCCAATAAAATTAGTTGTATAGGGTCATAACATTTTCTTTTTATTTTCAATGCATCAAAAACTCAGTGATGTGTGTTTACGCCTACAAACCTTTGTAAATCTACATCGAACTGGATTTTAGCAAACCTCAAAAATCAGAAAGCTTACAGTGCCCACATAAGGTCAAATATCTATGTATTTTTTTATATCTGCAATGTAACGAGAACTCAGTGGTGTTTACACCTACAAAACTTTGTAAAGCTGCTATCATTTTCCCCTAAACAATCCTCCAAAAATCAGGAAGCTCACAATGCCCACGCTTACAACCACCAGAAATGTTAGGATGAGTCACAAGCGCCTTACCAATCTTTAAGCTTTCTATGTTAACCTTTTGGCTGCTAAGCGCGACTCACTGACCCTTTGCGGACAGTGTAGATCAAGATCAGACTGCACAGAACGTGCAGTCTGATCTTGGATCTACGCTTTCCCCTCAAAAATACCAATGGAATAGCGAAATAGGGTTTCTTTTATAGTCTGGAAATTTTCATTTGACTTATTTAGCGGGACAGAGGTTAGGTTTGGTGTTGTCATAACCATGTACGTGGGTGGTTTGATTCATCTTTGATTCATCTCTGTGTGATGTATTGTGGTTTACTCTGTCATTTACTAAGAATAACCTTCACCTTTTCAATGACTACAGATACAGTTCCACTGCGAGATGAAGAGACAGTTCATTTATAATCTGAAATAAAAAAGTGGACAGTGTAGATCACAGATGACGTCTTTTGGCAAAATTGTCTTTTCTTTCTGGCACTTGCCTTTTGCGTACAGGCAGCTAAGCACCAGACTTGTACAAAATCGAAAGCATTTGCAGACGGCGAATTCAATGTAACTCAAATGATTGGCTTTTTTTTTTCGAAAGGGAAGAACACATTGTGGGAAGACGAGCCAGGATTTTCTCCATTTCCCACAATGTTTTCAAAAGACCTTTTTCATTGTTGTTTGGTAGAGTGCTGAACATTGGCACTGAAGCCATAGATCTCCGAATAAACCCAACAAACATTTTCTGCCCAGAAATACTTGTAATACCTAAGTAACTGCAATATTAAACTTACGTTTGTCTCAGTGTGTAAGCAAAGCGGACACTGTAGATCAGAGATCAGACCACACGTTCTGTTCAGTCCTATCTTGATCTACATTGGCCGCAAAAGCAATCGTGGATCGAGATAGGCGCTTTGTTAGTGAAAACTACAAACAAATCTAATCACAAATTTAATCACATCGAATTCAGCTTTTTGAACTTTTGTATCAGCAACTGCCTTCCATTAATTGGTTTTCGTTTTACTTATTGTCGCCACCGGTTGCCCATATAGGCGACTTCCCCAGAAGACTGTTAGTTCTGTTTGGATAGTACAATATACAGGACAAAACTAAGTTAGGCATGGTTTTTTCACGCCTTGTAGTAACCAGGTTTTTTGTCCACTGTCCGAAGGCTGGCGAGCTCATTTCATGGCCCTGTGTCCGTCATGCGTGTGTGTGTTTATTTGTCAGTGCGTAAATTTTCTTACTTCAAATATCATCTTTTCTGAAACTATGGAACTAGTTTGAACCAAAATTCACAGAAATTATCATTCCACTGTCTCTTATAGAATTCCTTCAAATAGTTTGATTCCGTCATGAACCCTGGTTGCCATAGCAAGGAGAAAATGCACAAATAATTTGACACCTCCAAAATCAGATGATTGTTATGATTAGCAAATTGGAATAAATGATCATTTGATGAAATTCTTTAGATCGTCCGATACAATTTTTCACCTTTCAGGGTCATAACTGCTTTTGATTTTGTTTTTGTTTCAGTTAAACGTCTTGCTTTTGGGATGTTTTGCATGTCCAAGGACTATTCTACCTCGCATTACTGTCGGATTTTTTTTTTCTGTGTTTATAGGCTAAACTGAACTATGGTGAGGTATTAATTCAACATCAGACTGCTCGTTCCGTGCGATCTGATCTTGGTCTATGCCATACACGAAAGACCCGTTTTCACCAGTGGCACTAAAATAATATATGAATATCTCTTAAGTTTTTCGAAATATGCTTCTCCAATCTGGATTTAAGATTAATTACAATTTTTGTGCTGTCCGATCTTAATGCATGATGTGTGCAAATGTACCCCAAATTTCTTCCGCTTGCAAAAGCTTGTAAGCTTTAAAAATTATCAGAGCTAGAGAGAGAGAGAGAGAAAAAAAAACTGTCAAACCTTTGAAGTGTGTAGAATAGCTTAGCTTTGTAAACATACATAAATTACCAATATATGGTGTATGAGATAGAAAAACACATGGGATTCGCCCACATTTAAAACCGGAAACGACAACAGGGATTGCTTTGGAGGCCTCCAAAACATGAAATGCATTTTCTTTCTGTCGTAATCTATGCAATCTTGCAGCCACCAGGCGCAAAATTTGGCATAAAGATACAAGAATGATTATAGTTTCATAAAATAATGGGTTAAAAACTGCTTGAAAACTGCCTGAAAACGAGTAAAGATGTATCTTTTAAAAAAAACAAGCAGAATAAAACAATGTGTCCGAAAAAAAGAATTGTTGTCTCATTATTATTTCACTATCAGATGGGACACAATCTTGCTTCCATTATACTGCCCTAAGAAAGATGGAGGTTTTGTTTTTTTTGTTGGCGTAGATCAAGATCAGACTGCACGGAACCTACACCGTCTGCAACTTAATTTCAAACTTTGACCAAAAAAGTTATTCGTTTGTAGAGGAATTGTCATTTTCGTCCTCAGAAAAAAAAAAGAAGATTTTAACCCGTAGTATGCTAAGCGCGACTCAATAGCCTCTTGCAGACAATGTAGCTCAAAGATCAGACTGCAGTCTGATCTTTGAGCTACACTAACCGATAAGGAGATATCTTTCCCTCAAAAATAACTTTGAAATAGCCACATTCAGGTTTCCTCTATCGCATTGAAAGTTTCTTTTAATCCTTATCTTTGTAAACAAAACAAATGAAACTTTCAAGCCGATAGTAAAAACCAAAATTTTCCTAGTTCAAAGGTTTTTTTTTAAGGAAATATATCTCTTTATCGGACAGTGTAGATCCAAGATCAGACTGCACGTTCTGTGCAGTCTGATCTTGATCTACTCTGTCCGCAAAAGGTCAGATAGTCGCGCCTAGCAGCCTAATGGCTAAGTTACTGAGCAGACGAACGGTTAATGTGCAGCGATAACAACTATTCGTATCGATCGTTTTGTCATATCATTTTTTTATGAATAATTGATGATGACAGATAGCGTCCTGGGCTACTTTTTTTACTGAAGGACAATATTTTTGACTTTTCAGAATTGAAAGCATTTGCAGACGACAAGGAAAATATGGCTCAAATGATGTGATATGTCTTCCAAAGGGTAGAAAGCATTGTGTGAAAAGGAGAAAATTCTAGTTTCCAGTATATGTGCTTTTCCAAAGAAATTTTCAAAAACCTTGTCTTTTGTGGTCGTGAAAATACTGGAGTGTGTGGTAAACGGTTAAAAGTGGCTCAGATGATAAGATTTGTCTTTAAAAGGTAGAAAACAGAGCGGGAAAAGAAGAAAATGTTGGTTACCAGCATTTTCTTCTTTTCCCACAATGTTTTCAAAAACTCATTCCCTAAGGGTCGCTAAAACTCATGAATGTTTGGTAAACAATTAATTCTCAGTGCCTGTTATTTACATTCCACGTCCGTAGGTGGTTGAAAATAAAACCCTCTGGAAAGATTTTTTTCATCATAAAGGCTTGACTAAACAAGCTGACGGTATGGATCCAAGATTAAAGTGCACGTCCTGTGCAATCTGATCTTGATCTGTGTCGTTCGCCAATAACCCTGTTTTCGCCTATGATTTTGAAAAGGTTAGATTACGCTTTATATCGTTATCCAAGGGAAATTACTCTTGGTTATACCTTACACTGAAGAACATATTTATTTGTTATTTCCCTTTAGCTTTGATACACGGAGACACGGTTTCTAATAGATTTTGTTATACCGTGGAGATCGCTTTATCTTACGCTTCGTAGATATCTAGCATTTTCTGTTTTCCCCTGTAGTTTTTTTTTTCTGATATAGAAAGAAATCTCATCAATTCAGCTAGTTTTTATCCGTCGTCTGCCAACGCTTCTTGTACCAATATGGAAACTCTTGATGTATGGTAAAACGTTAAAGCTGTCATAGGTAAAAAAAGCGGGTGTTAAAATGCATGTAAATTTTAGTCATACCATTTAAAATTATTGTGAAGATGACAATCTGTTATTATACGATCTGTCCCAGTCTTAGTCTTAGTTGCTGGCAGAGAAATTAATTTCAAAACTGTGTTAAAACCTGCCAGGTAACTCTTTTCCAATATTTTCTAAACTTTTGAACGGTATGAATTACACCATCTCCGTGATGCATTATACCATGCAATTCATCAGATAATTATGGATCCTTAAAATCCATTTTGTCTCACAACGGACGGAATCATGAGGTACACCGGTCCTCTGACATTCGGAAAATTGATCGATAGCAAAAAGTTTCGACTCAGGTCAGCCTGCGCGGACTGCGCAGGCTGACCTGGGTCGATACTTTTTGCAGATATTTTAATTTCCCTTTTCACAGAGAATGACTCATTAATTTTGTTTATGTTATGTTGAAAGAAATAAACACAGCGTTCATCTCTAACTAAAAGATATGGCTTTATAAGCTTTATAACAACAAACCACTAAGCCTTTAGGCGTATCGGTCCTGTTACTAATCAAGTTTACTTTGACCGTCCACACCTATTTTTCAGGTTATATGGCTGTAACTTTTTTCATATTAAATGTTGCATTTTTGAATGCTTAAAACAGTGATCAGTGATAAAGTCAGAAGATGTATAGATTCGACCTTGTCACCATCTTTAGAAACCACCACTACTACCACATCCATCATCATCATGATTATCAGTAGCAGCAGCAGCATGAGCACGTGAAAGGAATTTACATGGAGCAAGAGAAAGTTTGTCGGAAATGGCATGCGAGAGCGAGACAGAGGGACAGAGGGACAGACAGACAGACAGATAGGCAGACATGTAGAAAGAGAGAGAGAGAGAGAGAGAGAGAGAGAAAGAGAGACAGAGAGACGGAGAAAGAAAGGGGAAGAACGAATGAACTTTAGAGAGGCAGGTTAAAGTAGCAAAGTAAAGCCCGTAGGTTAAACCATGACTTTCTGTATCCAACATGAAAGTGAATACAGATTTTGGTTAGACAAAATGATTAATCAGACCAGACAGCTATCGTCCAGACCTAGATTCTGACATGGGGTGGTATAGATACAAACATGTTTTGTTGATTGAGGCCCTCATCTGGGGTTCAAAGGGCTAGGAACACCATAGCAGGAAAAGCATTATACCAATCAAGTCATCATACAATTATGGGTCCATAAATTCCATTTTGTCTACCAACCGAGTGAATCATCGGTGAGAATCGTTCTTTGACATGATCCTGCCATGGTCCTCTTCAGACTCTATTGAAATAATTGAATTCTTTCAAAAACTCTGGTTGCCATGGCAACAAAACTGAAAAATAGTGAAAATCTTTAAAAATCTTCTTGTCTGAAACTATAAGGCCCAGGGCTACCAAATTTGGTATGTAGCTTTATCTAATAGACCTCTACCCAAACTATAGCCCTGGGGTTAAAATTGGCCCCGGCCGGGGGTCACAAGTTTAACATGGGCTTATATAGGGAAAACTTTAAAAAATCTTCTCGTACCTAACCATAAGGCCTACGCCTACCAAATTTTGCATGTAGCTTTATCTATTGGGCCTCACCTACCAAGAGGGCCCAAATTATAGCCCTGGGGTTAAGTTTGACCCCACCCCAGGGGTCACAAGTTTTACATGGGCTTATATAGTGAAAACTTTAGAAATCTTGTTACTAACCACAAGACCTAGGGCTATCATATTTAGCTCTGTTTCAGGGGTCTCATGTTTTACAGGGCCTTTTATTGAGGAAGCTCTGAAAATCTTCTTGTTTATAACCACACATTCTACACCTGTATTATTTAGTATGGGGCTTTATCTCGTGGACCTCTACCAGGATTCAAGTAATTATAGCTCTATGGACAAAAAAGGCTTTGCCCAGGGGTAATAACTTTCTCGTGGGATTTTAACCCTTTACCAAACAATCCCTGGTTTTCACGACTCTGAGAAAGAAGCCTTCTGAAAACATTGTTGGAAAAGGAGAAAATGCTGGTAACCAGCATTTTCTCCTTTTCCCACAATGTTTTCTTTCTTTCCCAAAACGGGTTTCAATTATTAAGTCACATTAATTTTGTCGTCTGCAAATGCTTCCAATTTGGACCAGTCTAAAATTATGTCGTTTGGTAAAGAGTTAAAGAGAAAATTTTGTATGTCTTCTAGTTCGAAAGCATTTGGCCGAGTATTGTAATGTTTGGTGTGTAGGGATTTTACTTGCTAGCCAATGGAGTGATACAGTGCCATCATGGCCCTCTTGTTTATAGTGTAGATTTGAGGGTTTCAGATTAAACATAATGTTTACGAAAACTTTGATATGGTATATTGTCTATCCCTTCATCTAATTAACGACCCTTGAAGGGTAAGGATTCTAAAAACACCGTGGGAGTAGGAGAAAATGCTACTTACCAGCATTTTCTCCTTTTTCACATAATGTTTTCTGTCCAATCAATCTTTTCAGCCACATTTCAGTTGTCGTCTGCAAATGCTTTCAATTTGGATGAGTTTGAAAATTGTCGTCTGGTAAGAATATTTTGATTTCAGTGTATTACCTTCTGCCGACGAGTTTTTTTTTTACTTTCTTGCATACCTTTTTTGACAACATCGTGGAGTAAGGATTCATTTAAGTTTGTTGAAGAACCTTCGTCCACGTCGTTCCTCGCCGGGTGCTTAAAAAACGTTAGTGTGTGCACAAAATTTTTCGACGTATGACAAAACAATAACCGTTGTTTTTTTTTCATTTTTCTTAGCAGTTGAAGGATAAATGTATTAACAAAATTTAATGCCAAAACTGTACGTGAAACGGTTTTTCCGTTAGATCGTTATAGCATACGTCGAAAAATTATCAAGGTCCTTTGCTGTCGATTGGCTTCTCCTTGTTATAGGTCATATAATGATAGTAATGATAGTAATAATTCTTGGTAAGTGGAAAAAAAAAAAGGAAAGGAACGGGGAAAATTACGGGCCGCAGAGATAAACGAAAACAAATTACGAACATATAATACAAAGGTATAATGTACAGTGTACAGGTATCTCTCTCTGTCCGGATTGATTTTGTTGATAAGCCCAATAGGCTGACTTTTACTTATTACCTGCTAATCACCTGCAGGGCCGCATTTGTTTGAAAAGAGAAACGGAATACCTCTGTGTTTATCGTCTCAATATTCCGAAAGTTTTTTTGTGTGTGTACTTGTGTGTGCCAGAAATAAAAAGGTTCTTTTTATATCTCTGTAGGTTGGATTTAATGGAGACTAAAAATTCAAGTTTTGGAAGGAAGGGCGTTGAGGTTACAGATCTGTTCTAGTGGGATTATATCTTTATATGAATCATTTCACAAGGATTTAATTAATTCATATGGAGTTTTATGCATATTCATAAGATTTGGATGACAGATTTTTTATGAATATTCATCGCTAATACTTTTTTTCTCTCCAGATCGAATACGGACAGGAAATACTTGCATTATTTCACAATAAAGAATTGATTATTTAATTCATAAGAAGTTTTATGCATACATGTATATCATAAGATTTGTATGGTGATTTTTTTTATGAATATTCATCGATGGAATGTATTTCTCTACAATTTGAATAAGAGTAGGATCGGGAAATTTTACTCTAGTTATCGATTTATTTTGATAATTCGAAATACCTCTCGAAAATTCGATGTACTCTAACCATTTAACAGAAATCAACAATTTTTACTCGTCTGGATTGAAAGCTTTTGCAGACGACATTAAGCCCTTAACCTGCTGAGCAAGACTCACTGATCTTTTGCGGAAAGTGTAGATCAAGATCAGACTGCACAGAACGTGCAGTCTGATCTTTGATCTACACTTTCCGATAAGGAAATATTTTTCTCAAGAAAATAGGTTTGAAGTAACATTATTCAGGTTTTTACTGTCGGCTTGAAAGTTTTATTTAATCTATTTAGCAGGATAAGATTTAAAATATAGTGCGATTGGTGGAATTCTTTTACGAAAAGGGAGAAAACATTGTGAGAAACGTAGAAAACGCTGATTACTGACCGTCTTTTTCCTCAGGGTCAATGAAGCACCCTAATTGTTGGGAAAAGGAAGTAACTCTTAACTGAACAACAAAATCTTACAGATGATATTTTTAATTCTTATCCTATTATATAAATTAATTAAAACCTTAAAAGCCGACAGTAAAAACAAGAATAATGTTATTTCAAACTTCTATTTTGGAGAACAATTATATCTCCATATCGGACAGTGTAGATCCAAGATCAGACTGCACGTTTTGTGCAGTCTGATCTCGATCTACACTGTCCGCAAAATTCAGTTGGTCGCGCTTAGCAGCTTAAGTTTTAAATACTGTTTATATTGTAGGTTTTGTCCGTGAATGTGTGGAAAAATTGTAATTAGAAGGAGAAAATGCTGTTTACAAAATTGTTTGTAGAAGGGTTATTAAAGGTGGCCCTTCAGATTTTGGGACGAAAATTTTTCAAAAATACAAAAAAAAATCATCGTTATACTCCCAAAGCCTTTTAATTTTCATTCATAAAACCCCAGTAGTCGAAAACCATCTGAGAACAAGAGAAATTAGAGATTTACTACGGCCCAGGACGACACTGACGGGAAACACGGTCTATTTTTACATGAGCAACTCGCTCATTTACATACCGGAAAAACACAGACGAAGCTTCAAACATAGCGTCCAAAGAAGACATTATGGAAAATAATTACATGTTTGTTATGTTATGGAATTTAAGCGTCATTAGTCGCGTGCCAGTCACTTGACATTCCCAAAATGCTTTTTTGATTTTTGGCGCGAAATCTAAAAATACCTTAAGAGGCTACGTAGCCTTTTAAGGGAACACCATCAAAAAAAAAATTTTTTGTAATTTTATGATTCTTAATTATTGATGATTTGTATTGTTTTTTCATATAAATTTCAGTGATATATATATTTTTTAATTTGGTGAGATGTGAAAAATCTAAATATCCACCTTTAAGCTCATGGAACGAAATTGCAGAGGACGAAATGACAAGATATAAATGATATGGATAATAAATATGAAGGAGCCATGTTCCGGCAAAAGGGGGCTTAATGCATCTCCGTGATACATCACACCGAGTGAAAAAAGGAGAGAAAAAAATCGTCTATAGGGGGGGTTATCAATTAATCCCTTGCTGCGTCTGATCGAAAATAGCGGTTATTTTCAGTACCAGAAAAAAGGCGTATCCGCTAAAGCTTTCAGTATCTATGTGATTTAAATTTAATGGAGACCAAACACGAGGTTTTGCTTCAAGTTCGATGATATGTTAGACTGTTTTTCTGTGAAATATGAGTATGTTCGGATATCATTTCTTATCGGTGGAGTTAAGTAAATCTACTTCAAAGTAAAGTTTCAAAAATATTCACAAAATTCTCGTGACCACTGAATAATCATTATTTAAACGCGTTATGCAAGATTTTTCGATTTTTAGTGTATCGAAATGATCACTCGAAACTCGAGTCTATGTTGAAAGCTTTCCCGCTTCAGATAGGATGTTCGTCATGTAAAACTGTTTAAAACACTGTGACAAAAGGGGAAATGATCCTGACACACCACTTTTACATGTTTTATATCAAACCTTTAATTGATTATAATTAAAGAATTTTTTCTAGTCGTCTAGAGCAATTTTATTTGTCGGCGGGGATGGGGGGGGGGGGGGGGTCGTTGATAAAACGAATATTTTCTATTGTCGCTTATTTGAAACAGCTAGATTTCTATATTGAACGTTTATGGAAGTAAAAAAAGATTCTTCACATCAAACATAAACATTCTGTGAAACTTAAGAGTTCAAAACTCGTTCACTCAATTATTTTTGAAAAAAAAAAAGGAACGTCTGACCTAGTTTCAGAACATTTGTAACCATGGAAACGGGATTTAATTCGTCGTCGCTATTGTCAAAGATAGTGTTGGTTGCCTTGGTGATAGGATTTCTATTACATATGGTTGGATTTTATACAAACAATTGGTCAGTTCGGACATTTCAGTTGCCCTGGCCCAATGACATTTATGTTTCTGTTTATACTGGACTATGGCGGACATGTCAGGCTACTTATATCCTATATCAGTGTAAACCTTTCTCCTCATATGGCAGTACGTATTTTAGTTATTTTTATATAGGAGCCATGCTCTGTGGAGAAGAGAGAGAGAGAGAGAGAGAGAGAGAGAGAGAGAGAGAGAGAGAGAGAGAGAGAGAGACTCACTCAAATGATATTATTTATCTTTAAAACGGGGAAAAACGTGGAAAAAACAGGAGAAAATTACAAGCGTTTTCTCCTTTTTCCACAATGTTTTCAAAAGTCTACTTCCTTAAGCTCGTTAAAACACGGGATTTTTTGGTAAAGGGTTAATTAAATACACCAACAATAATGTCAACGATATGCACTTTAGGTAAATTTTGGAAACTCATTTCCATTTATGTAAGGTATATTTGATATATTTTTCAGGTAATAAGTCGTCTACTGTAGGTTTCCAAAATTGCTTTGATAAATAACACTCCTCCGACTGCATCATAATGTTCAAGCTATAATGAAACGGAAGTATTATCTAAAGAACGTATCGCTGTTTCTTGTATCCCTGCGCCTGTCCTGTTTGTTTCTTGCAATGACCTTTTCTCAGTAGAAAAACGTGCAGTTCTTCATACCTGTGCAAATGAAAGTCGTTTGATGTAAATTGGTTTCAGGAAGGGGGAAAAGAACACAACATTTGCATTATTATTGTAATTTCCGAGAATTTTTCATTTAGGAAGGGTACCGCAGTAAGATTTCTAAGCGAAAATGTATTTGTAGGTAACACAAATAAACCACCAAATCTTGCTTTTCATCCTGACGCTCATTGACAGGCTGTGGTAAAAAAAATAATATCCAAGCGTCTGCCTGACTCCGCATCTTTAAATGCACCTCCGGTATTTAATCATCGGCTTGATCATGTTGCCTAGCAACGCCTGGAAGCGTTCCAAGGTGAAGGTGAAAGTGAAAGGGAGAGGCATTCCTATGACTTGACTGTACTGTGTTTGTGCAATTAAATGGAATCTCAGTCGAAATTTGACATTTCCGGTCTTAAAGTTTTTACGAATTCTCCTAAAATCTATCTTTAGTCTTTCCTCTTTACCAAACGAAATAAGTGTAGACCAATCCAAATTCTAAGCATTTGCAGACGACAATGTAAATGTGACTCAACTAATGGACCTTCTCTTCGATAAGGGAGGTAAAAAAACATTGTTAGGAAAGGAGAAAGTGCTGGTTACAAGTATTTTCCTTCTTTTCCTACAATGTTTTAAAAAGGCCTTTTTCTCAGGGTCTTTAAAACTCGGGACTGTGTGGTAAAGGGTTAATGCACGTTGTTTGCTATATAAAAGTAGCCACTAAGACAGGGTATGCTGATGTTGAAGAACTCGTTGACACTTAGTGTAAGATAAATTGGTTTAGCTCTTATTAAACAAAAAGAAAAAGTCTCTATTGACAGGATTTGAAGACGACAAATTAGATGTGGCTTAAATAGTAGAAAACATAGGGGAAAAAAGGAGAAAATGCTGATACCCAGTATTTTCTCCTATACACACTGTGTTTTAAAAAGCTTTTCTTCATCTACTTTAAAATACGAGATTTTTAGTGAAGGTTTGAAAAGATTAAGATTTTCATATTTCTCTTTGCAAGTTGGTTCAAGGCCAAATACAGCCACACGCTTTACCAAAACATATTCCGTGTTATAATGACCCTGAGAAACATTGTATATAATATTTTTATCTATCCAAAATGTTTTCAAATGCTATATTCCTCCGTTTAGTAATAACATACGATTTTTGGTAAAGTATCTTATATTTCTCATTGCAGGTTGGTTTGAAGCCACACAGGCCTTCGAGACTCTCGGCTTTATTGCTGCCTTGGCCTCTCTAGTGCTTATTATACTGTATATATTCGTACCCGCAACCTCCGGCAAGAGGATCGTGTTCATTCTTACCCTGTTAGCGTGCTTTGCCGCCGGTAAGTATTTTCTGCTGTTGGCCCTTGCAGACGGGTAGCTAGGCAGAAAACTTGAAAGCCCACGCTTGACCGTTATTTATTTTTTGTGGGCAAAAAACTAGGAAGTATATTGAATCTGACATTAGTTGGCATTTGAGTGAAAATTTTATTAAACTTTTCTATGAAAATGTTATTAACCTCATCAGAGGCTTTCTAAATAAGATTTTTGCAGATGATGTTAATAAAATTTTATCTCTAAAGCTGATTAATTGATGTTCATTTATTTACCGATATTGGCGACGTCCCCCGAAGACTGTTAGTTATGTTACGGGAGATAGTGCAAAATACAGGACGAAATCCATCCTAAGTTACACCTGGTTCTGTAACGTGCTGAGTAATTAGCATCATCACACGGGGCCTTGGTTTAACATCTCATCCGAAAGACTTAAATAATTTTAGATGGTCAACTGTTGGTATCAAACCCACACCCTCAAGTGGCCCGATGATTGACGTTTACAAGTCTCATGCTCTACTTCTTGAGTTCTTGGAGATGATCCTCAATAGCCAACGGTCTTTCACGAATCATAGGTCAGAATATGAAAAACCATTCATGCACACGCGGTAATTTATATGTATAAAACCCGATTCACTTCTCTGAAAGAAGAATAAAATGACGTCATATATGACGTCACATTATTCTTATCTCAAACGTGTGTAAGACAAGAAAATTCGTAAAGGGTATCTAACACTGAAAACAACAAGAGTGGGGGACGGAAAGGAGGGGTATCAGATAAAAATGTTTGTTTTACAGTCTTAACCTTTTTGAAAGGTCCAGCGCCATATTATCTATATAAATACGAAATCTTTGTCTGGTACATAAGTATATTATTCTTGAGTCCTAACTTTTTTGCCAAGGCACCAGGCAGGCCCACATTCGGTTATTGTTATTTTAGTAACTTGAAGCTCATCAACCGGCCATACAAAAGCATAAGTAGGCGAGCTTTTGCCGTAAATATAACTAAAATACTGTAGAAAGCGACTTAAACATGATTACATTATTCAAGCAATCACAAACATGAGCGTATACCGAAAGAAGAGTATCGTATAGCACTCCAGGAGTGGTTAAATCGTTGTAAAAACTGTGTGGATGGGGCATACTTTGAAGTTCTTCAATAAACAAAATTTTGATATCACAAACATAATTGGAAAAACCGCCCTACTGTACGAACATAAAAAATGACCTTTGTATAAGATCCATGTTCTTTGAAAAGGGGGTTTAATGCATCTGCAAAAAGTGTCGACCCATGTCAGCCTGCGCGGATTGCGCAGGCTGACATGGATCGAAACTTTTTGCTATTGGTCACGTTTCTGCATGTCAAAGGACCATACTGCCTCCAGATTCAGTCGGTTGTTAGACAAAATTGATTAAAATATGGATCCATAACTATTTGATGACTTACATGGTACAATGCATCACGGAGATGAATAAAACTGCCTTTTGCCAGAGCGCTGTTCATGTTTTTATTACTTTTAGTTTGTCTGCAATGTAAAATAAAACATTCTTCAAAACTTGTTGACAAGTAGCTCTGTGCCTACAAAATCACACTTCAGCCCTTTGCCGAGGCATACCTGTTTTCAGCCAACGCTTCAAAAATCTGTTTTTCATTAGAATTCAAGAGTTGTTAATTTAACCCTTTATCAGACGATCGAAATTTAAACTTGTCCAAATTTAACGCATTTGATAGACGATAAAAATAAAAGCAGCTCAAAGGATGGGATTTATAAGTGGGGTGTCAGGAAATACAGTAGGAAAAAGAAGAAAATGCTGGTCAACAGCCATTTCTTCTTTTCTGACAATGTTATCAAAAGCCTCTTTCATCAAGGTCCCTAAAATTCGGGATTCGTGGTGAAGGGTTAAACATGGGTTATTCCCCGTGTTGATCATAAAATAACTAGGTTTTTAAAGTATTTTCAAGCTAAAATACTAGAAAAATATCAGTTAAGATTTTTTTCTGTGTGTAAGACGAAAGATCGTATGGTGGAAGGTTACCTTTTTACAAAATGACAAAATTCTAAACTCATCCAAATTAAAAGCATGTGCCGACGAAAGTTTAAACGTAACTCAAATGATGTCTTTGAAAAGGTTGAAAACATTGTTGGAAAAGGAGAAAATGCTGGTTACCAGCATTTTCCTTTTTTTCTCATAATGTTTTGTAAAGCTTTATTCTTCAGGGTCGTTAAAAATCGGTATTGTTTTATAAAGGGCTAAGCACAAAAGGCTTTGGAGAACAAAGTAGGAGAAGATATCAGTAAATATTTACGTTTGTTCTGTTTTACAGCTGGCTGTATTATACTTGGAATTATAATCTACGGATCCAAGGTGAAGGACAACCTGTCATGGTCGTTTGCTCTCTGCACGATCGCCGGTATCATCTTTGGTGTCTCTGGTATTCTGCTTGTTATCGACATGTTAAAGAAATAAAGTGGAACCATCCTGATAACCGGAAGTGACGTCATTATTAACGTAAACATCTTTTGAATGGACGATATCGGATTTTTTTGTGAAAAACGAACGAGAGAGAAAGTTTTTGTGAAAATATATCTGTATGCTTAGGTATGATAACAAAAAATCAGGGAATGTTAGTTTAGGATATGGTATACATGTATACTGGTCAAAGAATTTAGGGAACGGAATTACGAAATATTTTGGGTCTTTGAAGCATATAAAAACAATTGATTGAGATGAATGGCTTCTAGTGTAGCAACCGGTAACGTTTGCAGTATATCCAAGATCAGACAGCGCATTCTGTGCAGTCTGAACCTTATTTACACTGCCCGCATGAGCTATTTAACGCTTTACCAAACAACAAATTTTGGCTTGACCAAATTGAGAGCATATACAGACGAATGATGATTTTTGTCTTTCATTGGATAGAACACATTGTTGGAAAGGAGAAAATGCTGGTTACCAGCATTTCCTCCTTTTTCTAACAATGTTTTCCAAAGCTTACTCTTTCAGGGTCGTTACACGGGTTTGTGTGGTAAAGAGTTAAGCCACAATTGGCAGTGGAAGAATATGCCTTGAAACAAAGAGAGTTGACCCCCCCCCCCCCCTTGCAAACGGATTTAAAATCAAAATGTTTCTTAAGTCGCACATCATAATCCGAATCCTTAATTTTTTGGTCGAGTATACTCATATGCAGACTATGGCTGTACTGCGATTCTATGCCTGAGAAAAAGCAAAACTTGAAAGTTCAGTCAGAACCTTTGAAAGAAAAATACATCGTATTTTAGTGCTGAAAAAAAAAATCATATACAAATATTTGAACGTCACTGTGCCTTGTATGGTATCATAACGCTGTTTATTCATTTTAGTATATTTGTTACAATTATTTGATTAATTATTAGTGTAAAGTTTTTTAGAATCAATTATATGATTTGTATTGCCGCGTATGGTTGCCTTATGTGTGTATTTTTAGTGTTTACTGCTTTTTTAATCTCATACGTTTTTATATATTGTATACACGTTCAAAGTTACCATTATATGGCAAAAACACAGAAACAGTTACTCATTCAATTCTCAAACTAGCCTTCTGAATGGCTCAGTTGTTTCATCTCAGACTATAAACCCCTGGGATGCAGGACAAACCCCGATGGATATTTTTTAGTGTAGAAGTCCGTAACAAATGAACAAATGCATAGCTGAAATACAAACCGCATCTGGCGGGACTCGAACCCATGCGGACAAATATCCTCGTTTTTCGAGGTTTAAAAGACCAATACCATAACCACTTAGCTAAAGAGATATCTCCCTAACGCAGTTGTTAGGTATTGTATTTAAATCGGGACGAAGCCATGCATGAAGGAGTGGTCTCCTGTAACAAAGTAAGAAACAAATAATTACAATATCAATATTGCACTTGTCCAAATTGTCTCAGCAAAGTGGACAGTGTAGATCAAAGATCAGACTGCATATTTTAATTTTGATCTACACTGTCCGCTTTGGCGATTAAATCTGTGAAGAGTTAAAATCAAGGCAACACTCACCAAATCAATCCTTACAGCGACTAATTTACCAAAATTAATCAGCATGTAGATAAAATGCTTTTGTTTGGTTATAATATCTTTACGTAGCAGATATTGTAGACCCAAGATCAGTCTGCGCATTCTGAGCAGTCTGATCAATATCCTGATCTACAGTTACCGCAGCTGCAAATTGCGATAGGTGCTGTTAGAGTTGTAATTCTTAAAAACGACTCTCTGTGTATCACTGGAATGCTTCCGGGTCAAAGTAGTTAAAAGTAGTCCCACGGGAAAAAATTGTATCAAGCATTTCCGCTCCACTGTTTTGTCAGTATAGATGGAATGAGAGGTCTTACATAAGTTTCTGGTGTTGGTTTTATCATTTCTGTAAGAACTACTTGATGTCTATGACCATATAAGGATACACATTCTACAACCAGCAAAAGCTTGTCTCACTGTGATTTTCCACGATAGGTAGTTATATTTTTCGAGGGAATGTTTAAAAAAAAATAAAAGCCGTGCTCTGGTAAAAGGGGGCTTAATGCATCTCTGTGATGCATGATACCAGGCAAGCCATCACAAACTTATGGATCCATTGTATCCGCTTTTTTTTTTCAAATAACTAACTTAATCATAGGGTAGAATGGGCACTGGATATACAGAAAATTTACCAATAGCGAAAAGTTTCGACCCAGGTCAGCCTGCGCGGACTGCGCAGGCTGACCTGAGTCGATACTTTTCGCAGATGCATTAAGCCCTCTTTTCACAGAGCATGACTCAAACCATTTTTCTTTATGCCACCTTTACTTTCCTTTAGGCTAGTGCATTCATTTTAGGCACACAAAAAGACCCAATCCTTGTCAGGAAAAGATTGACAGAGAGTCAGAGATGGTGATTTCACTATATTTTCAATGTTCCAGAAAGTTACCAGTTTTTCACCTTTAGGGCAGCTTACATCTTTCAACGGTGCTGTTGCATAAACAAAATCTCATCATTAGACTTCATTTCTTGCAATTTTAATATTTAGAGGAGTGTTCTATATTGGTTCAGGTACTGATTCAACAAACAATTGAATTACAAAAACTTGCATGCAGGTTTTCTCCCTGATAAAAACATATACAAGGCTGAACGTTCTCCCTATCTCTTTACGTCATAGTAGTAGTTTATTTAACAAATTATTGAATTTCAAAAATTATGCAGGTTTTTCTCCCTGATAAAAACATTTACAAGGGTGAACTTTCTCCCTATCTCTTTACGTCATAATGGTAGTTTGATTCAACAAAGTTCAAAAATTATGCAGGTTTTTGCCTTGATAAACATGTACAAGGCTGAACTTTCTCCCTATCTCTTTACGTCATAATGGTAGTTTGATTCAACAAAGTTAAAAAATTATGCAGGTTTTCGCCCTGATAAACATGTACAAGGCTGAACTTTCTCCCTATCTCTTTGCGTCATACTAGTAGTATTATGACAGCAACACGAGGGTCTGAAACTTGGAATAAAATTTGGGCCGTGCTCTGGCAAAAGGGGGCTTAATGCATCTACGTAATCCATCATACCAAGAAAGCCATCACATACTTATGGATCCATAATAGCCACTTTTTTTAACAACCGACTCAATCATGAGGTAAACTGATCCTTTGACATGCAGAAAATTGACCAATAGCGAAAAGTTTCGGCCCAGGTCAGCCTGCGCGGACTGCGCAGGCTGACCTGGGTCGAAACTTTTCGCAGACGCATTAAGCCCCCTTTTCACAGAGCGGGGCTCATTTACATTTACCATTTCAGCGCCATAGACGAAAACAAGGGCTTTTGTGGACGGCATGGTTCAAGATCAGACTGCACAGAACATGCAATCTGATCTTGGATCTACAACGTTCGTGTGTTTGGTCAAGCCGATTAGATATAAATCTTTCTGAGTTTCAGTGGATTGTATTTTCAGTTCATGGAGTTCCAGTTTATATTTTTGGCGTAGAAATAGTTAACCCTTTAGGCTGTTAAGCGCAAGTCAAAGACCTTTTGCAGACAGTATAGATCAAGATCAGACTGCACAGAACGTACAGGCTGATCTTGGATCTACACTTCCGGTAAGGAGATATGTATCCCCCAAAAAATAACTTTGAACTAAGAACATTTAGGCTTTTACTATTGGCTTGACAGTTTCATTTCACTGTTTCAGCAGGTTAAGGGCTAAGTTAGTATTTTACACGTTATCTCCCAAAGCAAGTTTGCTGTAGATCTCTTTGAAATCATCCTTGTTAAAAAAAAATAGGATTTTCAACATGCTTAAAGTTATGCACATGAATACCATTAAAAACATAGTGGCTAAAGGAGAAATAGTTTGTAATGTCCTTTATTCTTTCTCCACAATGTTTTCTACGGTACTTAACAAAAGATTCGCCCTGCCCGTGGTTTAGTATTGAAACGACAATTCTGTCTCAAATCTGTTTTAACCCTTTGCCACACAATACTGAGTTTTAACGACTCTGACGAAGAAGGCTTTTTAAAACATTGTGGGAAAAGGAGAAAATGCTGGTAACCTGCAAATGTTTTCTTCCCTATTACAGACAAAATACATCATTCCAGCCACGTTTAAATTGTTGTCTGCAAATACTTCATTTTGGACAAGTCCGCATTTTTTGTCGTGTGATGAAGAGTTAAATTGATTTTCTAATTGATTTTTGTTGTCTTGTGCATGTGCAATATTCTTTCATGTAGTCCTTTACCAAGCAAAAACTTTGTTTTAACAACCCTGCTTTTTAAAACATTGTGGGAAAGCGAGAAAATGCTGGTAACCAGCATTTTCTCATTGTCCCATGGTGTATTAATGTGTTAACAAAGAATGCCGTCATTTGATCAACACTCAATTTGTCGTCTGCAAATGCTTTCAAGTTGGACTGGTCAAAAATTTTGTCGTCTGGTAAAGAGTAAACACATGCCAGAAATTTGTGGCTTTTTAGTTTTGAAATGTGTTTTTAAGTGTGTGTGTGTGTGTGTTTTTTTTTTTTCCTCTAATGCATTGGTGCTAAAGTAATATCCAATATAGCTTTCACTATTTATGGAAACATGATTTCAAATCAGTTTACAAATGACAAATTTCAGACTGGTCCAAATTGGAAATGTTTGCAGACGATAAACTAAATATGGCGAGAATTGTCTTTGAGAGGATGGAGAACATTTTAGGAAAACGGGGAAAAGCTGGTTACCAGCATTTCCTCCTTGTCCCACGTTGTTTTCAAAAGCTTTTTCCGCACACTGCTTTCAAAAGTCCATTTCATCCGGGTAGTCAAAACACGAGCATTTTCGGTTAACGATTTATTTTTTTTTTACTATGTCCTTTTGACACTTTTTTTTTTTAATCGCACTTCTAAAAGACCATGAATACTTTCAGGGGACAGATTTTCGCCTTGCAGCAGACCATTATGGAAACCGTTTTGGTGAAAGGAGAAATTGCTCGTTACGAGCAATTTCTCCTTTGGCAAAAATGATTTTACATGTATCGATATATTTCATGATGATCAAATCTATTTTGCAAGGATTTTTCAAAGTTCTCTGTGGCAGGTTTGTTCCAGACGGTTAGTAATTCAAAATAGTACCCAATTACGTCACGTGACTTGGAAAGACTATTGTGCGGAGTACTGGTACAAGAAACTCCAGGACATGATGGATAGGTGCACTGGCCGCCGCGATATAACTGAAATAATATTGAGAACGGCGTTAAACACCATACAATCAACAATCAATTACCTCACGTGACCGTCCGAAAGACTAATCCAGGGTTTAAATTCAATAACCATTCTAAATTGCATTCTTAGTCTTGTTTTTTTAGCTCACCTGAGCACAAAGTGCTCATGGTGAGCTTTTGTGATCTTGCTGTGTCCGGCGTCCGTCGTGCGTCGTCCGTCGTGCGTCTTCCGTCGTCAACTTTTACCTTGTGTACGCTCTAGAGGCCACATTTTCAATCGGATACTCACCAAACTTGGTCAGAATGTTTGTCTTGATGATATCTCGGACAACTTCGAAAATGGGTTATGTCGAGCCAAAAACTAGGTCACTAGAACAAATCTTAGAAAAACCTTGTGTACACTCTAGAGGCCACATTTTCAGTCCAAAACTCTTGAAAGTTGAACAGAATGTTTGTCTTGATGATATCTCAAAAGAGTTTGAAAATAAATAATGTCGGGTCAAAAACTAGGTCACTAGGTCAAATCCTTGAAAAACCTTGTGTACAATCCTAGAGGCCACATTTTCTGTCCAAAACTCTTGAAAGTTGGTCAGAATGTTTGTCTTGATAATATCTCGGATTACTTTAAAAATGGGTCATGTCGGGTCAAAAACTAGGTCACTAGGTCAAATCTCAGAAAAACATTGTGTACGCTCTAGAGGCCACATTTTCTGTTCAAAACTCTTGAAAGTTGGTCAGAATTTTTGTCTAGATAATATCACAGACGAGTTTGAAAATGAGTCATGTAAGATCAAAAAGTAGGCTACTAGGTCCAATTTTAGTGAAAGCTTGTGAACGCTCTAGAGGCCAGATTTTCAGTCCAAAATTCTTGAAAGTTGGTCAGAATGATTGTCTTGACGCTATCTCGGACAGGTTCAAAAATGGGTCATGTTGGGCCAAAAACTAGGTCACTAGGTCAAATCTTAGAAAAACCTTGTGTACCTTCTAGAGGCAATTTTTTTCGTGCAATACTCAAGAAACTTGGTCAGAATGTTTGTCTTGATGATTTCTTGGACCAGTTTGCAAAGTGGTGATGTTGGGTCAAAAACTAGGTCACTGAGTCAAATCTTACCAAAACCTTGTGTACGTTCTAGAGGCCACATTTTCAGTCAAATACTCATGAAATTTGGTCAGAATGTCTGTCATAATAATATCTTAAATGAGTTTGAAAATGGGACACATTGGTTCAAAAACTAGGTCAAATCTTTGAAATAGCTCTGTAACTCTAGAGTCATCATTTTCTGTCCAATACTTATGAAAATTAGTCATAATGTTTGTCTTGATGATCAATATGATGAAATTGAAAATGGGCCACATTGGTTGAAAAACTAGGTCGCCATGTCAAATCTTTGAAAAACCTTGTGTCCACTCTAGAGGCCACATTTTCTTTCCAATACTTATGAAAGGTAATCTTTGTTATGATAATATCTACTGTGGGAAAATGAGCTATGTTGGGCTAAAAAGTAGGTCACTGAGAGAAATTCTAGAAAAAGTAGAGGCCAAATTTTCAGTCATCTTGGTAGACATTTATAAAATTCTTGGGAGTTAAACTAAAAATGTTCTTAAGAATGATTGGTCAATACGGACCCAGTACTACCCGTTTTTTTTGACGAGAGTATCCGATTGTGTTCTGAGTGGAGTTATTTTTAATTTTATTTTGGCTTCGGTTGACCAACAAAAAGGCTATGTATACTTTATCTCCCATATGACTACTACTACGCCAGCAGTTTTGTGTATTAATACTTTTTTAAATTAAAACATTTTATCTAAAAGATTTTTCTCTGATTCATTACCCGTTTTACTGTTATTGGTTAATTTGCATAGCAAATCAGTCCGCTCACTGTGAAACGATAGCACAATCAACAAATCAATGAACATGTTCTAGCAAAAAGCATCTCCGTGGTGCATTATACCAAGCAATAATTATGGATTCATAAAATTTACAAACAGCATACACTTTCGACCCATATCAGACTGCGCGGACTGCCCAGGCTGACGTGGGTCGATACTTTTTCAGATGCATTAAACCCCCTTTTCACAGAGCATGGCTCAAATGAAAGAAACTAGCTATGAACGTTCATTTAAAAATTGCAAAAAAAAATGGATACCTTTATTGATGTATTTACATAGCAAATCAATCGCTTACGATGGCCTTTCTGACCGGAACCAATGCTTTAACCCTTATCCTGCTAAATAAATGACATGAAACTGTCAAGCCGATGGGGGAAAATCTCCTTATCGGACAGTGTAGAACAGAGATCTGACTGCGCGTTCTGTGAAGTCTGATCATGATTTACACTATTCGCAGAAGGTTCTTGAGTCACGCTTAGCAGCCCAAAGGTAAAGTTTCGCATGCGCTCCATGCATTTTTCACTCAGAATTTACTAATCTGACCCAACTTCGAATTACGTCGACGACCGTTTATATATACACATGTATGTACACCCCTACATATAAAAGCAGAAGAAATTTTGTGTCCGATTATTTCACTTTTTTTTTCCAGTCCAGTGGATCAATCAACCACTCAAAGGCAATAAAATCATTGTTGGCATGCATTGCTGACCAAATAATGTTATCAAGTAATTTTGTAAACATTTACACTTGACGAAAAACTTACTTTTTATTCTTGCATATTATTACCCAACACATGCGCTTTTCAGGAATTTCAGTCCTTTGCTTTAAACACATAATCTTTGTGTTGATAATGTTGACTGCCAAAGTTTTCAGATGGAGTACTCCAACCCATCCCTTGCAACCCTACCCCATCTGTAGGATTTAAGCTAATCTTTACGATTACGCAGTCATTTTCTTACAAATATATTCAATTTTACAGGAATGCACACTACTTGTAACTAATCTCATGCCTAAAAAATGAATGGAAAATTTTAATCGTCATCTTTCTTACTGAAGCATTCATTATATCTTATTTCTATAAGACAGAATGGCTTGTGAGAGAAATGGCATGTGTTTTTTTTTTTCATTATAAGATTGCGTTAATATAAGGAGACAAGTTCTTAATTTGCTAACAGTTCGAGAAATTACCCCTTTCCTAGTATATCAGACACATGAATTACATTTATTTTAGCAGAAACTCAATCTTTCAACATTTTTGACCTATAAGTGAAAACGAGTGTCCCAGACAAAACGGAACTAATTTGTTTGAACGATCAATTTAAGATATTTGAGCTTTGTTCTGACAATACGGGGTTTTATACCAAGAAAGACATCCGGCCTAATTATGGATTCATTAAACCCATTTTGTCTAACAACACGCCGTATAATGAGTTAGGAAGGCCCTTGGACATGCAGAAAATTCACAAAAAGCAAAATGTGTCAACACAGTTCAGCCAGCGCGGACTGTGCAGGATGACCTGGGACAATAATTTTTGCATATGCTTTAAACCCCCTTTTCACAGAGCATGGCTCATTTGTTATATGGCCTGCAACACGCGAAAAGGGGCATTCGGACATTTGCGTAAAGTGTCGTCTCGGATTAGCCTGCGCAGTCCGCGCAGGCTAATCCGAGACGGCACTTTACGACTACACTAGATTTTGTCCTACATTAGACTTACGCAAAACAGAAAATTACATAAAAACGGAAAGTGTCGTTTCGGATTAGCCTGCGCGGACTGCGCAGGCTGATCCGAAACGACACTTTACGCAAATGTCCGAATGCCCCTTTTCGCGTGATGCATGCCAATTATTATGTTGAAAATAAGACATGTACGAAAGTGCACAGAGTGCCGTACTTCGCGCTGAGTCTCAGAAGTTGACTAACTCTCCTCCCCTTTCTCCGAGCCCCGGTGGCTTAGTCGGTAGCGTATAGAAAATAAGAACAGGAGGTCGTTAGTTCGATCCGGGGCTCGGCCGATTTCCTTCCGAGGATTGATGATAGTCATTGCGACAGGATCCATTGTTTCGACCATGGTTATATGGGAAAGCAGCCAGTAGCTTGGAAAGAATATTGTGTAGAGTACTGGTAACAGAAACTCCAGGAAAGCATGGATAGTTGCACTGGCCACCGTGATATAACTGAAATAATGTTTAAAAAAAAAAAGGGCGTTAAATACCATGCAATCGATCAATTTTCTCTCCCTTTACAGTCACCGTGGATAAAGCGATGCAGATTCAGATTTGTAACAGCTGATAGCTTGCGGCATGATCTTTATCAGAATATTTACATTTCTAATCATAAGAAATTGAGCCTCGCTGTGGCAAAGGGGAATTCTATGCATCTCGGTTATGCATTATACCAAACAAGTGATCACATAACTATCGATTCATAAAATCCATTTTGTTTAAAAACCGATTGGATCTAGAGATAAAATGGTCCATTGACATTCAGAAAATTTACCTGCGGCAAAAAGTTTCGACCCATGTGAGCCTGCGCGGACTGCGCAGGCTCACATAGGTCGATACTTTTTGCAGATGCATTATGCCACGCCCCCCCCCCTTTTTTTTTACAGAACATGACTCAATTAATTATGATTTTCGTGACCAAGATCTACTTTCTGGAGAAATCAAAGTATTGCAAGTAGCCATATCTATATCATATATTCCACAGAGCGCCAAATAAACCCTGAAAACAGTGTCTGATCCAGAGCGCACGATTGCGAGAATTGCTCGAGTTTTTCATCATTCACTCACATGTTCAAAACCAGTGCGCGACAAGTGCGCAACAATCGCGCGCAAAAAAATAGTTCAGCCAATAGTGTTTGATCACTTGTTTAACTAAACGCTTGAACATTGACGTAAAATCACTTTCACAGCCAGCGCAACTGCATCAGATCATGAATCAAGAGTGATTTCCCTTTCTTAACGCATGGACTTTGATTTTACGAAAAAAAATATCTGCCGTTTCTCGATTTAAATATATCGATTACATGTCTCCAACACTTATTTTTCAAAATAAATATGTGTGAAGTACTGCCTTTTCATCCAAATACATACCAAAGCTGCCATGACGAATTTATTTCAATATTATTTTGTTAGTTTCGGTTAATACCGATTCCCGGAAGTTGATGATTTTTTGCGCGTAAACCCAAACAAACAGCTGATGACATTGAAAGTTCTGTTTTACTAAGATGGAACAAAATATCGAATTACTCATATCTTTACGCATAGAGCGGGTGGCAATCAGTTTTGGAAAAATCTGTTATCCAACATGCAAGTCAAGGCCAATGCGACGCAGAGGTGAGCCGTTGTCTGCGCATGTCATATTCTTCGAAGATTTGACCTGTCTGCTCATTCGGCATACCTCGGATGATGGGAGCCATCAAATCCCTCGGCTGTATCTGGTGGATTGACATGCACCAGATCCGTACATACCCGGAAATACGCCGGTTTACCGTTCTGAAAATTGTAAGGCTCCTCTTAAAAAAGAAAACTTGAGTTTCAATTTTAAACAGATGTGAATAACTTCATCGAGGTTGTTTATGTCGTTGCTAAACGACTGACAGTGGCGCGCCATGTATATAAGATCACGTGATTCGCAGTTCAAATGGAAACGACCGTTATACGGACGAGGTTAGATGTAGGTACGGAATCGGCCGAGTTGTGACGAGTGCTGTCTGCTATGACGCATCACCCATCCTATATACATGCGAAAAGTAGGACTTACACCGAAGCTGTTACCCAAGCCTGTAGTGGGGCTGTTTTAATAAATGGCCGGTGGGTGCATAGGTTACATGCTAGCTGATCATAGCTGAATGATTCGCACCAGGTAGCGTTTTGTAGAGTAAACGTTTATTTTATTTTGAAATTCAAAATAACGGTTATCGTTTTGAAACGTAGTCCGGTTCTGTACCGAGAATGCCCAAATTAGATTTGTATTTGTAGAATGCCATCTAGCGGGAGATAATGAGAGGTGAGCGTAACTGATGAAAGCGTAGGGACCAACGTTTTAACTTCTATTTACAGCTATGACTTTCAAGTTTCAAAGTAAGATTTCGTGTCAGGTATGAACAAGACTAAGGCACAGTACTATAGAACTGAGAGGGTTCTTATACATACAAAAGAGATCAGTTCTGTCCCTTGCGTTTTGTAGTTAATTTTGTTCCCCTATACTTTTTGATCCCCATGCTTTTCAGAGTGATGGGGGACAATCCCCCACTTTTTTCAAATCCTGGATCAGACACTGGAAAATAATTACGATGAAAATGTTACCCTTGTAAAGATTGTCAAGGCAGTGTTCAGCCAATTTTTAACCCATTTCATCCTTATTTTCTGAAACTATAATCATTCTTGTATCTTCATGCCAATGTTGCCCCTGAAAATGCATTTCATGTTTTTGAGGTCTTCATAGCAATTGCTGTTGTCGTTTCCGGTTTTAAACGAAAACGAATCTCTTGAGTTTTTCTATCCCTTTCACCATATATACTGTATATATTGGTAATTTATCTATGTTTACACACCTGAGCTTTTCTACACACTGTCGAATTTTAACAACGTTAATTTCTCTCTACCTGTAAGATTTGTCTAATTCTCAAGAATTGCCTAGATTTGAAAGTAAAACAACTTCTGATTGGCTAAACCAAACGGTTTTGTCAATGAGAAGTTGGGTTACTTTCAAATTTAGTAAATTCTTCAGCACAAGACAGAGAATATTCTCAAGAATGGTTGGGGTTGATGAATAAGAAACGTGGACACGACAAATTACCCCTTCATCACACTTCCGAGTTTTAACTACTCCATGAAAAGAAGCCATTTGAAGGAATTGAAGGAAAAGGAGAAATTGCTTATAACAAGCAATTTCTGCTTTCCCCGGAATGTTTTCCAACCTATCAGAGAACCTCAGCCACCTTGTAGGTTACGCATCTCAAATTTGTGTTCTGCAGATGCTTTCAATTTGAAACAGATCAATATCTGTGTTTGGTGAATGGTGTAACGAGGAAATGGGGTGGGAGGGGGAGACGATAACATTAACGTTATAAGCATTTTCTCCTTTTTCAATAATGTTTTTTTTAAAAGCCGTCTTAACTAGGGACAATATAGATAAAAAACTATATAGGCATATTAGAAACTTCATTTAATTGTTTTTCAGATAAGAATAAAGTCATTTTTTGCTCCACGTGTAAATATTGTTTAAAAATACAATACATTCAACAAATAAATAAACCCGCTATGGACTTTCATGTGAAAATAGGAAGACTTAAAATCTAAGATATACCTAAATATAGAATCTGACATAAGTTGGCATTTGAGATTAACTTTTATTGCAAAAGTCTTAAAAAAGTGTTATTAAGCGAGCCTCTGGCGAGCCTTTGGACGAGTTAAATAATTTTGTTTAGCTCAAAAGCCAACGAATGTCAGATTCCCTCATCACATAACGATATTTCACAAGTTATACGTCAAAGTATCATCAAAACTATACATGCACACCAGGTGATTTCCATGAATAAAAGGTGATTCACGTCTCTGATAAAAATGACGTCACATAATACGTCACACACAGTTTATCTCAAACGTGTGTAAGATAAGAAAATTCAGAAAAGGTGTATTACAGCAAGTAAGTTACCTGATGAATACCTGAACCATTTACCAAGCAATACCCTATTTAAACGACTTTGAGGTAGTCAGCTTAATGAAAACACTGTGAAAAATAGGAGAGGATGCGGTTGGAAAGCATTTTTCTCCTTTTCCCACAATGTTTTCTTCCGTATTGGATTCGTTAAAGTTGTTTAAATAACGTATATAGGATCAATAATAGCCCCGCCCTAGGCTCAAAGGTTTTAGATGTCGAGACTTAAATTGAAGATTTTCAGAAAGTCTTTCTGTCTAAAACGACAAAGTCTATGATGTTGGTAATTTGTATTGAACATCATCTAGTGGTCCTTTTCCAAGATTGCTCGAACAGTAGATCCCTGGGGTAATAGATGACACCGCGCTTGGCATCCGCGTATTCTACATAGAGTCACATAGAGGAATAGAGACATGTATTGAGCCATGCACTGTGAAAAGTGGGTTTAATGCATCTGCAAAAAGTATCGACCCATGTCAGGCTGCGCAGTCCGCACAGGCTGACATGGGTAGAAATATTTTGCTATTGGTCAATTTTCAGCATGTCCAAGGGCCAGTCTGCCCAATGATTTAATCGGTTTTGAACAAAATTAATTTTATGGATCTATAATTATGTGATGACTTGCTTGGTATGATGCATCACGGGGATGCATTATACCCACTTTTGCATGGCTCATACAGGGTGTCCCATTATATCTGTTACTTTTTCACTTTTGCATGGCTCATACAGGGTGTCCCATTATATCTGTTACTATTTCAAATATGTGCTATTTCGAGGTCAATATTTATTATCTTTATATCAAATTGATATACAGAGATTAGAATTTTTATTGGCGAAATGTAAAGGAAAAGTTATGATGTCATTAAGAGGAAATTACGTCATTTGACGTACTTGTTTTTCAAGATGGCGTTGTTAAGTATTATTCAACACTTTCTCCGATTGTGGTAATCCGAGAAATGGCAAAACAGCACCCCGACAGAAAGGGCTTACCAAGGATGAAAATAAAAGGCATTATTGAAATAAGAAGAGAAATCAGATACATCAACGCAGAAACTTACAAAGCTATGATTGACAATTTCCAAACACGCTGTGAGGTCGTTACTACACAAAAGGGACGTCACATGGAACACATGCTTTAAAAACAGAAATGCTTTTCCCAGCATATGTATTTTGATGTTATATGTACACTTCATAAAACTTTATTATGTTACTTTTTTAGTTATGTAACTTTGATATTAACACAGATTTAAAAAAACATGCATACTAAACGTTTAAAATAGTAACATATTATGGGACACCCTGTATGTCTTACACATTTTATCTAAAACCATAATTATGACCTAGAGGATAACTACTTAGTTTAAACATATATCATTTCATATAAATTGAAGTGGGGTTAGAACACAAGTTCTATCAACATAGAATCGGTCCTTCCCCCTACAAGACAATTTCAATAATTCTTTATACAACAATGGCAAGTACTTTTCTTATATATATAAAGAAAAAAAAAAGCAAACAAACAAAGAGAGAGAGAGAGGAAGAAGAGTATAGATAGTAAAGGAAAAAGAAATAGATGAAAGGAAATCGGATGGTGCTCTCCGTTGAACGTTCGGTACAATTATTACTGTTATAATTGCTGTCGATTACTTTAAAAGTTTTGTCTCTTTTATATACATTTGAACTGCCTCAAAAAGTAAACACTTTAGTCTAAGGTTAGTCAGCACTGCCAAACAATAATTTATCAATATTAAATATTCCCTTGTTGCTGGGAAAAGCGAGATTCTTGAATCTGAATAACGGAAGAATTTGAAAAAATAATGTTCAGCATTTTCAACACCATTATTGCAGTCGCACATGGGATCTAACCTTAAATGTTTCATGTAAAGGTCTTCGTTTAAATGACTACAATTATTTCTTAGTCGTGCATGGATAACTGAGATATAACTACCTACTCTATCATTATCTGATGGTCATATATCAAAGTTGTCAAACTCTTCACCAAACGACAAAATCGTAGGCTTGTCCAAATTCAAAGCATTTGCAGTCAACAATTTAAATGCAGTTAAAATGATAAACTTGTCTTTAATAGGACAGAAAATGTTGTGGATTTAGAACATGCTGATTACCAGCATTTTTTTCCATTTAACCACAGTGTTGTGAAAATGTTTCTTTTACAGGGTCATTAAAACTCGAGAATGTGTAGTAAAGGGTTAAATTGTTTCCCTAAGATTTGAGAATGCCCCATCTCGAAGGGTCACATATTGTTACTCAGCTGTACAGAAATCTGCAGCTCGGCCGGATAGCCGAGTGATTAGCGTATTTGACTTGTGACCTGGTGGTTGCGAACTTGATACCAAGTTGAGGCAAACTTTCTTTCCGGCGATTTTTTCCCTCTCACCTCTGATGCATGTGAGAAAAGCGTCAGTGGCTTGGAAAGAAATTTGTGTCACTACTGGTGTGAGGAAGCCAGGAAACACATGCGTAGGTGCACTGACCGCTGTTAAAACGGCTTTAAACTCTAATACAAACAAACAAAATCCAGAAATCTCCAATTACAACATAACCTATTCTTAAAGATACCCATTTACTCATTTTAAGCCAAATATAACCAATTTCTTCGATATTTTATCAAACTATAGTCACTCTTTTGGCTTCTTGACAAATATTACACCTGGCAGTTGCGAGATTGCATAGATTACGATGAATAGAAAATGTAATTTTGGACTTGGCTCCTATCCACACGTTCAATCGAGGATACCACATTATGCTTGTCACGTGACTGTGTACGACCTTCGCCTTGCATTCATGTAACTGGCAAGAAAGTGGAGCCGAGGTACACTACACAGGTCTACTGCCGCAACAATTAGTCACAAGAACCAAACAGCAATTTACTCAAGGACGTCGGAATCTTATATCGAGAGTGTAGTGGAATGATTTCAAAGACGGTAGAAATGTAAAATTTCGTATGTGCACATTAATATTTAACGATTTTGGATTGCTGAAAGAAGGGGAAAACCCATGATCCTACAAATAGACGAGTGCGCCATTTCCCGTGTTGAAACAAGAAGTAGCCTAGTCTAACTTTCTATTTTTAGATGGGGGGTGTAAATGACTGTAGTGATACATTCCCCCATTGTTTACAACTTTTACTCGACGTAATTTTCTCCCGACCAAAATCCATTTCAAATAACAAATCTGAAACTTCTTTTTATTCTTTTGGGCTATAGATATTGCTAATTTATTGATTTAAACACATTTCTACATTCGGCTAAAATGAGTAAATGGGTATCTTTAAACTCTGTCTTGTGATTGATTTTAATATGCTGATTATGGTTTTACTTCCGTTTTAGGCTATGTAAGAGGTCATGGTCACTGTTACTATAAATAGAAAATGTTTTAACTTGATATGCAAATTAATCACAAATCTTCATTTTAGGGTTAAAGTTAAAGTCAAGTTCATCTTTACCATTTAAACAACGAAAAGAATTATACAATAGCTTTAACAATCTTTGAGCTAGGTCTCTGTAACTTAGCATGGTAATGGACCTTAAAGGCCAAATATCGAACAAATATAAACAGTTCTTTGTATAAAATACAATTAAATTCAATTCATAAAAAAAATTAAAAGTATGAGGATTATTGTAAGTCTGACGATCTTTAACGACGTATATCACAAATGTCTGCGCGCATCCTACTGCGCATGTGTTTTAGTCATAGATAGTGAATCAACAGTGCACCTATGCGTTTTTCGCATATATGATAATACTATTGATGCACTGGAACAAGTGCCACATTCTTCGGGTAGTATTAGTAAAGAGAAAAAGATGGTTCTGTGAAGTGTCACAGTCAAATAATCAAAATACTGTTGACACGGCGTTACACACCAAACAATCAAACAAAAGCAGGAAATTTCAAGCTGTGGAAGTATAGCTGTTTCCACTTTGAAAAATATTGTGGGAAAAAGAGAAATCACCCCTAATGAGCAATTTCACCTTTTTCCACTGCGTCTGCTGAGCTTATATTCTATTTTTTACCTTGAAAAAATTAGCTTACACAGTGACCTTCACCCCTGCTTTCTGACGAAATTAGCACGGATAGGTGTCATTTTTATTTTTTCTTATTGTTAAGAATTATAAATACTGTAAGTGTGGAAATTTTAAGAAAAATCTGTCCGTTAGAAAGTATGTAATTAAAGATTACCCCTTAATTCGGTCAAAATATCTCCTTTTTAAACTCAATGGTCTATACATAACATGCATATTTGTACATTAACCATGCTCAAAACCAGGCTTTTATATATATTTTTTGTGAAAAACTAAATGAATTTTCATAAAAATAATGTATATTTGTATATTCTTCCGGTAATTTACCTGTTTTACTGACTGATAAAGAAAAGCTTGTTACATCCAATATAAGCTTATGTATATACCTTTTTCGAAGGCAAATTTCTCAGAAACTTGCACGATGACCCATAACTTTTTTTTTACTGTAATCTCCTAGAGACATGATGAGCTTTGTATGTGCAAAGTTTTAAAAAAATCTGATCGTTAGAAAAAATTGTGACATACGTCGTTTAAAAAAAAAAAAAACCGGTTGGTCAAAGTTTGCAGTCACTGGCGAAACAATAAATATCATAACTAGAATTAATGTTGCCAACATTAATATTAGTTTCAATATTTATGAATGTAACCTTAACCAACTGTACTTTAACCCTTAAGCTGCTAATGACGGCTCAAAGACCTTCTATAGATAGTGTAGATCAAGATCAGACTGCACAAAACATGCAGTCTGATCTTGGATCTACACCGTTTGATACGGAGATTTTTTTCCCCTCAAAAAATATACATAACATAACATAACATATGTTATGCCAAAACAAATATACGTTTGAATTACATTTGGGTTTATACTGTCGGCTTGAAAGGTTCATTTTACTTATTTAGCGGCCTTAGGGTCAACAGATGGTCAGAATTGTATTTCATATCCATTAATCTGCATATTATGCATATACCTTAATCTGCAGATATATGCATATGAACCATGCTCTGGCAAAAGGGGGCTTAATGCATCTCCGTGATCCATAGTACCAAGCAAGCCATAAAATACTTATGGATCCATAATAGCCACTTCTTTTAAAGATCGACTTAATCATGAGGTAGACTAGTCCTTGTACATACAGAAAATTGACCAATAGCGAAAAGTTTCGGCCCAGGTCAGCCTGCGCGGACTGCGCAGGCTGACCTGGGTCGGAACTTTTCGCAGATGCATTAAGCCCCCTTTTCATAGAGCACGGCTCATATACATGTACCATCAACGCATAGGTAACGTTAATTAACTCTTTGCAAGATGACATAATTCTATACTTGCCCGAATTGAAAGCAGTTGCAGACAACAAATAAATGGTGGCCCAAATAATGGAATATGTGTTTGAAAGAGTAGAAAACATTGTGTGAAAAGGAACGAATGCTGGTGACCAGCATTTTCTCCTTTGCCCCTACGATGCTTTTAAAAGCCTTCTTCTTTAGTGTCGTTAGAACTCGGGGATGTTTAGTGGAGGGTGTTTATCTCAAAGCATTTTGTAGACTGCCATTTCGGGAAATTGTTGAATGATATTAGTGGCAATCTGTTAATGGAGCATACAAAGCATGAACCGAGAACAGGTAAAGGTTCTCAAACTTTAGACAGCAGAATAAACCATTGAGACATTTAGAGTCCAGAAATAAGACCCAAATTATTGCCATTTCTAAGTTGCTCTTGACAAGAAAGTCTTAGCATAGCCTTACAGTGCAGATCAGAGATGAGATTGCATCTTTGCAGTCTGATCTTAATCTATGCAAAGGCAACAACAATTGCGAAAGATGATTTAAGTTTTAATCCTTTCTCTTGTGAAAACACATTTAAATGATTATGCAGTGTAAATTACTTGACAGTATTTCATCGAGTTAACATCATCGGTAATATTTTCACGAGTGGCGCACTCACTCGTGAAAATATTGTCGATGATGTTCACTCGACGAAATATTAGTAGATTTCGATCTTTCACCGAAAAAGGAAACACATATCCTCTATGTATTATTTTAACTCGGGGAAAAAAGAGCAATTCGATAATAGCGTTTTCTTGTAATATCATGCTCATAAAAATACGCTACTGAATGATAAAAATACGCGAGGTACAGCGAATAAGACTGTTATTATGACAAAGTGTTTAAAAACAACTCGCATGTCTTTTGGAATAAGATACGCGCTAAAATCTGTTGTTAAATCAAAAAGTTTGTGAGAAATGATAAGGTAAATAATAGTTGCAAGAGCAAAATTAAGTAAAGGATACCCCTTGGGCAGGTAAAGAATAGTGTCTTTTGCATTGGACTGTAAGTACACGTGGAGTTGTGATAAATATGTTTCCAGAGTTATCTTTCCTAACCAGGCAAACATAGACACGTGATGTTGTCGTAATACCGGAAATGAGTTTCGAATTACGATAAAACAAATAATTGGTATGGTGGATGTATATGGATGAATTTTATTATAGCTAAATTTGTCTTGCCTCATGAATGAAAAGTACCAAAGGCACAGAGCTACAATACTGAGCAAAACCATGATTACCTTTATGGTCATACAACGGATTATATTTTCTGATTTTTCTATATTTTTCATAAAACTTTCAAAGAGGGGATAATTATAAGCGCACAACATCCCTACAAAGCATGCCCAATGATCTAGACCTGCACGAAAGGCCCATTCGTGCATCGGGTCATAATTTGGCATGTGGAATTCTAAGATAAACCAAAATGGCCTAAATATATTGTTTCTAATTACATCAACTTCAAATATCATAACATTAAAAATGAAATACATGACGAATTTCACCGCCATCTTGATACGATCAGTATTCCACGAATTCAGAATTCCCATAAATACGTAGACGCTAATGAACCAGTAAGAATGCATTGCACAGATGTAGTAAAGCATGTATTCGTTGTTGGTGACGACACAAAGACACGTGACTAGAAAGTTCAACCGGAACTGCATCTTCAGAAATCTCAATAGTGAAAAGTCTTTTCGGACCCAAAAGAATGAAAAGTTACCTGCAATTTAAAATGAAAGGGATGAAACAAGAGAGATAATCATTATACAACAGGTTATCAAATAAAGTACCCTCTCAGTTATATGGTTTAGCGACAGCTGGAATTTATCGGTCAGTTTTGACGTGAAAGGACCTGCCTGTAGAAAATGGTGTAACAACAATTCTGATTCCTCATAGGAACAATCAGACCTGAAAATTCATCTTTTTCTCTATGTAGTTTTGTTTGTATGGTGTTTAACGCCGTTTTCAACATTACTTTAGTTATATAATGGCGGCCTGTGCACCTATCCATACTTTTCCAAAGATTCTATTACCAGTACTTCGCACAATATTCCTAAACCAAGGGTTGCTTTTCCACATAACTTGTATAACCAGCGGTGAGAAAGGAGTGAATCTTTTCGCAATGGTTGTTTTCTATCCTCGTAAAGACAGTAGACGACCTAGGGATTCGAATCAGTTACTCCCCTTGTTTCAAACCCTAAACGTAACCGACTGAGCAACCCAGCCCAGTTTTTCTCAAGGTAAGAAAAATCACTATTTTGTATGCTTGTAGACTACAGAGCTTATGAATGGTTTGAGTTATCTTTTGTCCGATGATTGTAGTACCGCCTTCTCAATAATTTGAATAAACTTTCAAATTCACTTTTTTCAGATTTCTACTCGTTTTAGAAACACTTCAGTGTTGACAGTACGAGAGCTCCTTTTAATACTGTCAGCACTGAGGCAATTATTGCCTTCCTTGAGATTGGACTCTATACATAACTGTGATATTTTTTTAGAACTTTTTTCTTCCTATCCAGACTATTTTATTCTTATCGTCGTATATATCTTTCTTATTTCATATCCATTACAGAATTAATTTCAATAACACATCTTTCATGATACACTCATTTCTCACCTCACCTTCTTACAAGCTGCTTTTGTCATTTCATTACTTTTTTTATTTAAACTGTGTGCTAAATGACACTAGATGTCGATGCGCCATTCGTTTATTTATTCATTCATCCATTCATATAACTTACCGAAACCGGTCATCCACACGTAGGCGGCAATATAGACTCTTATCCAGTTGTACCATTCCTTGGCAGCAAACATGTGATACCAAACAAACATGACTTGCATCCAGCCTTTCCATTCTTCCGTTTGATCTCTACGTAGATAAGTAGGCTAAACGTTACTGAGATAAACGAAGAGTACTAATCATGTAGGAACTGTTTAACACTTAGGTTGCTAACAGCGACTCGGCGCACTTTTGCGGTCAGTGTAGATCAAGATCAGACTGCACAGAACGTGCAGTCTGATCTTGGATCTACACTGTCCGCTAAGGTATATTTTCCCGTTAAATTCAACTTTAAAATCGCAATACTTGGGTTTTCACTATTGGGTGGAACTTTTCGTTTCATTTATTTAGCAGCTAAAGAGTTAGGTGGAACAACGTTTTGAACATTTTGACATTTGTCAAATGCGAATGCTTTAAGTCTGAACACTGCATGATTGCTTTTGTTTAGTAGAGTCTTATACCAGGTAAGCCATGGCACAGTCAGAGTTTTATATTTGTAAGTCACAGTTACAGTCAAATCCCTGTGTTCTAGTGTTCCAATGACACAGTCCGAGCCCTGTATTTACAGACCGAAGAAACATTCAGTGCCTTTCAATTGTTGGCAAAAGCCATAGTCGAGGCCTTGTATATGGCGGCCGAGGCCAATTACAAAATTTCACAGTCAAAGCTTTCTATAAATATGCCATAGACGCGGTAAAAGAGTTTTCATCCATGTCAGAGCCAAATTTAAATCCCATACCTATACGCCAAAGCCATCATTTGTAGGCCTAAGTTGTATAAAATACCTGTTTAGAATGCAAAAGCCACAATTTCTCTTGTAGGCCAAAACTTAATCAAATTCCTGTGTTTAAGATGAAAGCTGCAGTAACATCCTTTTTAGCCAATGCCGTAGTACCCAAATCCTTTAATATGGCGCAAGGGCAAAAGTGAAAACCTTATATTTGTAGGCCAAATCCTTTTATTTGTAGGCTACAGACAAAGCCTTTGTTTGTAGGCCAAAGCCACGGTCAAAATCTTGTAATGTCTGTCAAAACCGAAAACAAAGTATTTGTAGGCCGAATACGCGGTCAAATCCTCTTACAAGTAGGCCATAGCCTTAAATGCATCCCTTTTTGCGGGTCAAAACCGAAGTAAAAGCTCTGTAACTGCAAGTTTAATATACAGTAAAAGCCTTGTATTTGTAGGTCAATGTCACAGTCAAATCCACAGGTCTGCAGGTAAAAGCTGGAATGAAAGCCATGTATATGAGGGCTAAAACTGCAGTTAAAGCCTCTTAAATTTAAATGGCTAAGTGCTGTCTTAGCTTTTTATTTGTAGGTCAAAGCCGATGTGTATTTGTAATGAAAGCTGCAGAACGAATTTTGTATCTGTAAACCAAAGCTGCATTCAAAAACAATTACTAGTATTTGCTGGTAAAAGCTGCAGACATTTTTTGGCAGAAGCTGCAATCAAACAAGTGTATCTGCAGGTAAAAGCTGCAGTCCAATACACGTGTGCGCATGTAAAAACTGCAGTCAAATACACGTATGTGCAGCTAAAAGCTGTAGTCAAAACACATGTATCTTTAGGTTTAGGCTGCAGTCAAACAACACATGTATGAGCAGGAAAAAGCTGCAGTAAAACACGTGTATTTTCAGGTAATAGCTGCAGTAAAATACGCGAATATGCAAGTAAAAGCTGCAGTCAAACACATGCATTTTCCGGTAAAATCTGCAGTCAAATATACGTATTTTCCGGTAAAGCTGCAGTCAAGTACATGTAATTGCAGGTAAAAGCATCAGTCAAACACAGGTATTTGCAGGTAAAATCTGCAGTCAAATATACATATTTTCCGAAAAAAAACTACAGTCAGACACAGGTGATTGCAGGTTAAAGCTGCAGTCAAACATGTTTTTACAGGTAAATTATGCAGTCAAATATAGGTATTTTCAGTAAAGGCTGCAGTCAAATACATGTAATTGAAGGTAAAAACTGCAGTCAAACACATGTATTTGCAGATAAAAGCTGCAGTCAAACACATGTATTTGCAGGTAAAATCTGTGGTCAAATATATGTATTTTCCTATTAAAAATGCAGTCAAATACATGTAATTGCAGGTAAATGCTGCAGTCAAAGGCATGTATTTGCAGGTAAAAGGTGCAGTCAAACACATAATTGTATTTTCCGGTAAAAGCTGAAGTCAATCACTCACATTTGCAGGTAAAACTTGCAATCAAACAGACATATTTACAAGTAAAAGCTGCGGTCAAACACATTTTTTGCCAAGTTCACGTATGTGCAGGTAAAAGCTGCAGTCAAATACACGTACATGCAAGTAAAAGCTGCAGTCAAGCACATGTTATTGCAGGTAAAAGCTGCAGTCAAATATATGTATTTTCAGGTAAAAGTGCAGTCAAATACACGTATGTGTCAAATACACGTATGTGCAGGTAAGAAGCTGCAGTCAAATACACGTACGTGCAAGTAAAAGCTGCGGTCAAATATACTTATGAACAGGTAAAAGCTGCAGTCTATACACGTTTGTTCCGTAAAAGCTGCTGACAAATACACGCACTTGCAGGCAAAGGCGGCAGACATAGATAATTGAGCCATGCTCTGTGAAAAGGGGGCTTAATGCATCTGCGAAAAGTATCGACCCAGGTCAGCCTGCGCAGTCCGCGCAGGCTGACCTGGGCCGAAACTTTTCGCTATTGGTCGATTTTCTGCATGTCAAAGGATCAGTCTACCTCATGACTGAGTCGGTTGTTAAAAAAAGTGGCTATTATGGATCCATAAGTATGTGATGGCTTTCTTGGTATGATGGATTACGGAGATGCATTAAGCCCGCTTTTGCCAGAGCACGGCTCATATGTTTTTGTAGTCAACAGCAGCAGTCAAACACACGCACTTGTAGGCCAAAGCCGTAGTTAAACGCTTTCAAAGCCATGTGTTGTAGGCAAAAGATAGAACCTTTCTTTGTATCCATATTTAACAATATTTTATTCTGAACGCTTCACCATACTGTTATAGGTTTTAACGACCTTGAGAAAGATAGATTTTGAAAACATTGTAGAAAAGGGTGAAAATGATAGTAAACAGCATTTTCTCCTTTTCCCAACAATGTTTTCTACCCATTCATAGATAAATCCTATTGCCTTGGCAAAAAGGTTCCACCCACATCAGCCTGCGCAGTCCACGTAGGCTAATATATGCCAAATTTTTTAACTATGTTTAAATTTTCTGCATGTAAAAGGACCATTTTTACCTCATGATTAAGGTGGCTGTTAGATATACTGGATTTCCTGGATCCATAATCATGCGATGTATCGCTTGATTTAGTCCATAGAGATGAATTTACCCCCCCCCCCCTTTCGCCAGAACATGGCAATTCTCTGTCATACGACAAATAAAGTGTGATTTAAACGACGAAAATTGTCTTTAAAAGGGTAAAACATATTGTGAGAAAAGGAGAAAATGCTTTTCACCAACATTGTCACCTTTTCCAACATTTTTTTTCAACAGGTCTCTCGAAAATACTCGCAATCATTTGGTTAGGGACCAAAGTATCATACCTGTTCAGTATTTTATCCGGTGTGGGTGTAATCGTAAACACAGAGGCTACTAAAAAGAATAAAAACACGAGGAATAAGAATCGGTCCCTGTTGTATACCCTCTCTGATTTTGGAAAAATCTGCAAAGTAAAAAAAAAAACGGTTATGATTCTTAGAGAGAGAGGCAGACAGAGAGACAGACACAGACAGACAGACAGACAGACAGACAGACAGACTAAATTACAAAGCTTTATGGGAACGGTTTTTTGAGCATGTTTATAGTCATAGTATCTTTTAAAAGAAGTCGCGTTTTGAGCATAAAATGTAATAAGTTCATAATGATAACATAAAAAAGACAGAACTTATTTATTTTTTCGTTCGTCCGTGCATTCGTTCGTGGGGACTGAAAGGGATTTTACGCCGTTTAAATCGAACCAGAGTTTCTTGACTGCAAAAAAAAACGTTCAGTCTGATTGTGAATCTACATTGTCCGACAGAGTATTTTATCCCCGGTGAAATTAATTTTGAAATCGTAAAATTTTTGTTTTTACTTTTGATTGAAAATTTTCGTTTCATTTATTTACCAGCTTGAGGGCTAAATTACATGTATTAACCCTTTACCACACAATCCCGACTTTTAACGACCCTGAGAAAGAAGCCTTTTGAAAACATTGTGGGAAAAGGAGAAAATGCTGGTAACCAGCATTTTCTCCTTTTTCCACGATGTTTTCTACCCTTCTCAATATAAATTTCCATTTTTCAGTCACATTTATTTTGTCGTCTGCAAATGCTTTCAATTTGAACTAGTCTGAAATTTTGTCGTCTTGTAAAGAGTTAAGTGAAAAAGTAGAGAGTTAGAAAGAAAGAGAGAGGCGGTTAACAGGGTAATCTGTTTAGATAACCAGAAATAATAGTGTTACTTTGCGATCTTGATCTTACTCTAGACTTCAAGAGTGACGCAATTTCTGGCTGGCTAAAGCCATGGGAAGGGTTTAGCCAATTAGAAATTGTGTTACTTTAAAATTTAGAAGATTTTTTCGGAAATAGATTAACCTCTTTACCAAACGATAGCATTTTGGACTAGACCAAATTGTAGGCATTTGCAGACGAGAAATTAAATGTAGCTCAAATAATGAGTTCTGCCTTTGAAAGTGTAGAAAACATTGTGAGAAAAGGAGAAAATGCTGCTTACCAGCATTTTCTCCTTTTCCAACAGTGTTTTCAAAAGCTGTCTCTTTCAGGGTCGTTATAAGTCGTGATTGTGTGGTACAGGGTTTTAAAGTGCTTGGTCCTGATAGAGACAGCCAGTCACGTGCAGTCAGATTGCTTAACAAAGACATGGATAGTAACAAGATAATTTTCAAAATTGAGAAATTCACAAATTACCTTCCGATAATCACATAAATAGAAATACATGAGTATTACTCCAAAAACCAACACCTTCAGTAGCAAGTCTTGTAAAGTTGGTGGTGGTTTGACGGCCGTTATATTTTTATTGGGAACAGCTTCTGTTTGAACAGCTCCATTTTGTTCACTTGTTTTGGTTTTACCCTCTTCCATTGCACTTGCACTATTAAAACCATTGCTAGGCGTTTCATTTTGATTAACTTGTTCTTGTTTCGTCTCCTGCGTTGGGTTTAATTTATCCACAAGTTCTGGTAACTCTTTTTCTTTCTTATCGGCTTTATAATTGCTTAAATCGACAAATCCCAGAAACTGTGCCAGCCATAAAATAAAGCATCCAATCCAAATCATGAAAAATGTCACCTGACCGGGTGTGACGTCATAATGTGGTTCCGTGTGTAAGTCAAATGTCACGTTCTTCTCCTGATGCTGTCTATCCATGAAACCCATTTTTGTTCCTGAAAGACAAAAAAAAAAAAAAAAACCACACACAGATCCGTCAATGAAAAGTATCTCCTTTTCTCACAATGTCTGTTTTCAAAACTTTTTTTGTTCAGGTCGTTCAAACTCAGGATTGTGTGGTTAAGAGTTGAGCATCTTCTCTTGTGACTATACACACGCATTTTGATATATATGTATGAAACAAATTAATGCCAGTGTTCCCACTCACGCAAATTATTGCGAAATTCACCTTATAGAATTGAAATTCACGTAACAAATTTTGGTTACACGAGAGACCTCACGTAAGAAAAAACGTAAAAAACATTATCTTCCGCTAGATGGCATTCTTCAAACACACATCTTTCTGATTTGGGCTTTCTGGGTACAGAACCGGACTACTATTCAAAACGACAATCATTACATTGAATTTCAAAATAAAATAAACGTTTGCTCAATAAAACGCTACCTTGTGCGATTCATTCAGCTATGATCAGCTAGCATGTAACCTATGCACCGGCCATTTATTAAAAAAGCCCCTACAGGCTTGGGTAATGGCTTCGGTAAAAGCCCTACTTTTCCCCTTTGTATGAGATGGGTGATGCGTCATAGCAGACAGGTTGAATCTTCGAAGAATATAACAACGCAGACAACGCGTAAAAAAAAAGCCATTACCCGCTTATCATGTGTAAAATGACAGATTTTGAAGTTACTTGTTACCCCTATTGACAATTTTTTTGTCAAATCATGCGGAAATACCTATCCATGAATTAACAGACATGAATCAAAGCGCTAACGCACTGAAGGCAGCGGATTTCTTTTCTGGCTCCGAATACATGCTACTAATTAGTGTTCTATGATTTTTTCCACGTAAACTAATATAAATCAAAATAAAAAATTCTCCAGAGAACTCTTACCCTTGAGATTAGGTTACGAGTTCACCAGGGTCCGAGTTCTCCAGTAACGAGGTATGTTATTGTATAAATGTGCCAGATGGTGGAGAGGTGTTAAACCAAGCACGTTTTTTGTTTTATTCAAGCTGAAAATCTTTTGTTATCTTAAATTAAAAAGACAACTGAAACATGATTTTTTAATTTTTTTCAGAGAACATACAGTATAAAGTTGAACTGCTTTGTTTGAATATCATTGGCAGAAGTATTTTGTTAGTGTACGAAACTGGTTTTGTTTACACGCGTATCCAGGCAAAACCTGAAGCAAAAAGTTGACCTAGATAAAGATAGAAGGCTTCAAAAATCGGTATATACATGCACACGTGATGTGGGAACTATGACATGGGGGTGAACCCGCTGCCAAAAATTGATCGGTGCAAAAAAAGCGGAAACCCATGACACAACAAAATGTTCCTTTTGACATTGTCCGATCAGAGTCACTTCAGACCGTCTTTTCAGCTTTTTAATGACTTTAAACAGTAAATTTCCACAAATATCTTAAAATAACAGACTTTTTTACTGCAAATCATCAATAAGGATTGCTTTACCTCTAGTTGAGAACCATAATTGTCATACCCTCTAATATGAAATCTTACCCCCAGATTTACAATTCAGGGGGTAAGTGTATCCTTGAAATGACAAGCTAGTGGGAACACTGAATGCTAATAACGAGTATTTTTTCAGTTTCCACAATTGTTTCGTGATTATATTTATGAATAATGCTGTGTACATTTGAAGTCGCTAAAATTGGAATCTGTACTGCAAAATTGATTGATTGTATTGGAGTTTTACGCCGTTTTAATAGCTTAGGTCATATCACGGCGGTCAGTACACCTATGCATCTGTTTTCTGTCTTTCTCACACCAGTACTGACACTACTTTCTTTCCAAGTCACAGACTTATATCTCACATACATCAGAGGTGAGAGGCAAAAAAATCGCCGGAAAGAAAGTTTGCCTCAACCATGTATCGAACTTACAAAAAGTAGGTCGGGAGTCAGAAATGCTAACCAATGAGCTACCCGGGCGGGCTTGAAAAATTGAGAAATCGCTTTTTGTGAATGTCGTGAACTTTATTACTCGTTTGATTTTTTTCATTCCGAACGAACTGAAATCGGTAAAGTCATAAAGATTGGACATTTCTCTGTTTTGTTAAAATATATCCTTGGGCATGTTTATAAAAAAGATTCCAATCTGTCTACTATCTATATTCAAAAAAAAGTACAAACACAGATTTGATATACACAAAAATAAACATGAATGTCTTCTGCACCCTTAGCTCATACACAGAGCCCAAAGAGTTTGAGTCATAATCTGTGAAAAGGGGGCTTAATGCATCTGCGAAAAGTATCGACCCAGATCAGCCTGCACAGTCCGCGCATGCAGACCTGGACAGAAACTTTTCGCTACTGGTCAGTTTTCTGTATGTCCAGAGACCAGTCTACCTCAAGTTTAAGTCGGTTGTTTAAAAAAAAAAGAAAATGGGCTATTAAATATCCATAAGGATGTGATGACTTGAATGGTATCATTAATCACGGAGATGCATTAAGCATCCTTTTGCCCGAGCATGGCTTTTTTCCCCTCCAAAATACTGAATTAATGATAACTTTTTGTGCGGATTGGGTGGGGTGGGAGGGTTCAAAGGTGATACTTGTGAAAGAAAAATCATAAGGACCTCACTGTTAACCGTTAGATGGAGGGAAAATATGTTGGAAAAAGTACCTCCGCTAACTTCAACCAGAGTCGGCGAGTTTACCTTTGCGCTAGATCTAGCTAACTAGACTAAGATTGATCGAATTTGCGTTTATTTATCGTCGCCACCTTTTGCCAATATGGGTGACGCCCCATGAAGGCTGTTAGTATTGTTACAGGGGATAGTGTAGATACAGGATGAAACCACCCTAAGTTATGCCTGGTTCTTTAACGTGCTTGGTGTACAGTAGCGTTACATGGGACCTCGGTTTAACGTCTCATCCGAAAGACTGTTAGTAATTTTAGATGGCCAGCCGTGGGAATCGAACCCACACCCTCAAGTGACCCGAAACATCATGTTCACGAGTCCTACGCTCTACCAAATGAGCTATGCGGATTGCGACTATAGCGTTACTGATGGTATTGATCATTTCACAATAAATATGAGCTTTGCTCTGAGAAAAGATGCATTATACCAATCAAGTCATCACATAATTATGGATCTATAACACCCTACATGTCTATTGACCGACTGCATCATGAGGTAGAATGGTCCTTTGACATGCAAAAAGAAAATACAAGTTGCAAAAAGTTTCGACCCATGTCTATGGTCGATACTTTTTGCAGATGTATTAAGCCCTCTGTTCACAGAGCATAGCTCATATACAATACTCTCGGTGATTTGTTGTGTCTTTTGCATGTGAGATATGCTCTGGCAAAAGGAGGCTTAATGCATTTCTGTGATGCGTTTTTCCAATTAAGCCATCACATAATTATGGATCAATACTAGCCACTTATAAAGTAAAAAAAACCGATTTAATCATGTGGTAGACGGGTCCTTCGACATACAGAAAATTGACCTGTAGCAAAAAGTTTAAACCTAGGTGAGCCTGTGCGGACTGCACAGGCTGACCTGGGTCGATACTTTTCTCAGACGCATTAAACCCTTTTTTTTGCCAGTGTATGGCTTATGTATTTCTATCTCTGATTTAATTTTAAAGCCATTTTTGCACACGTGTGAATATTAGCCGGTGTAATGCAAAGAAATGACCCTCCCCTACAAAATGACCCATGGGTCATTTCACTACGTAGAGGAATGACCCGGGTCATTATTCTACGTAGAGAAATGACCCCAGACCGTAGCTATGCCGAAAAAAATCAAAGTACTGAAAGTACTAATAGAAGGTGATGGTAGAAACATGCTAACAAATAGGTTTTAACAGAGGATCACTTCATTAAAATTTTCATTCAACAGATGGTTGATAAGATCTTTTTCTCAGATTTGTGTAATTTTTTTAGAGTCTGCTCAACAGCAATAACCAGTATAAATGTTGATTTTTAACTTTATTGATCACAGGTCTACATATGGCTTGGGGACTGTAAAAAACGCAGACAATATAGAACGTAGAGTTAAGCAGACAAAATACACAAAAAAGGGTAATGGAACAGGTGATAAAACACAGACAATATAGACAAAGATGGGCTATACAAATGATAAAAATAGATTAATTATACTATATGATATACAGGTGAAGCTTTTGAAAATATGTACCTGTTTCATTATTTTGCCTCAAAGCAGGGATCGTATATACACAGGGATAGGCAACGCAACTGGAATTAAGACCAATTATCGATTTTTCACTGACTTACCTGTACGGCGTCCAATAATCCGTTGTCGTTCCTTGCGAGTTATTATCATCCTTTCAGATAATATAATTCCTTGCCGATTCCGACAATTTTTATATCCGCCAAAGAAGCGTATAGTCAATGTTTATGTCATTGTTTTTCTATTATTGATTTTTTTTTTTGTTAAAGTGTTATTTTTTTTTTTTGTCTGGAAAATTTAAAGTGTCGACTAATTGGGCGTTTCAGATATACAGGTCATGTTGTCAGTCTTGATTTCACACGAAGTGTAAATTGTGAATGGAGATCAAAACGGCCCGGTGCCAAAACGACCCATTACCGAAACAACCCTCTTTTTCGCATTCACTTAAAATATTTTAATATTTCTGCAGTGGATATCTATTGCAAACAATTCAGGAAAAGCACACATCGCCTTTTGAAGGATTAAGTCCGTCTAACGTTTCGGAAGTGGGCTGCTTTTGTCCACTCCCTGTATTCGACATGATCACAAGTGGGATATATCAAGTTGTGTATCTGTCATAACACATCTAATGTCCTCTTCTGTTTATAGCCAATACGCATCATTGAAATTGAATATTTATTTTCTGATTTTCTTCTTCAAATGTTTCAATTTGGTCAGGTCAAAAGCTTCTCATGTTATCAGGAGTGACAAACATTTCACTTGTATGTAGTACAATGTATTAGGCCGGTAAACAGAGAGATCTGGTAATAGTTATATACCCATTTTTCAATAGCAAACTACACAAAGGGCATATAGAACCAGAAAATTGCCTTCACTGCCCATTAAATGGACCTTCCAGTACATTTTCAGTTCAGCTTGCAGCTACTCTTAAATCACTGTCTTTGACAGAAAAGAAGGAGAATTTCCTGCAAAATGGAAAGAATTAGTGAACTTTCTGAAAAAGTAGGCTGGTGAAGTGTGAGGACCTGTCTGCAACTCTGTTCCTACTTTTATACTTTGGAATCAATTACATACACCAGTGGCCTTCACAATTGCATCATTTCGAATTAACCTGTGTACCTTACAACCTTGTGTGTTTGATGACTTCGGAATATTTAAAGCTTTTTGAAAATATTGTGGGAAAAGAACAAAATGCTAGCCTAGCACATGTACCTGTTTTCAGCATTTTTATCCGCAATGTTCAATACCATGCAAAAAAAATCCAATTGTTTGAATCTACTTTCAGTTGTCGTTTGCTAATACTTTCAATTGGGGATTCCAAAGGCCCCCAAAAAATTGTTCTTTGGTAAAAAATAGTCAGTAGCATAATTATTAGGAAAAAAAAAGACAAATCTGCAATTATCCCTTTTCCACACAACCCCGAGTTCTGATGACCAAGAGAAAGAAGCCTTTTGGAAACATTGCAGGAAAAGGAGAAAATCTGGTTACCAACATTCTCTCCTTTTCCCCAAATGCTTTCAATTATATCATTGACAAATTCCATAATTTGAGTCGCATTTCAATTGTTGTCTGTAAATGCTCTCACTTCGTACAAGTCTACTTCTGTGTTGTTTCAAAAAGAGTTAACAGTGTGGCAAAGTAAAAGTTGATTTTGACGAGCAATTTTTCCTTCTTTAATAATGGTTTTTAGCTCCACTGGCCGAAGGCCAGCGAGCTATTGTCATGGCGTTGTGTCCGTCGTGCGTGCGTCCGTCCGTCCGTTCGTCCGTGCGTGCGTCCGTAAACTTTTTCTTTAAAAAACTTCTCCTCAGAAACTATTGACTGGATTTTTACCAAATTTCACAGGAATGTTCCTTTGGTGGTCCTCTTTCAAATTCCTTCAAATAATTGTGTTCCATGAAGAATTCTGGTTGCCATGGCAACCAAAGTAAAAAACCTTTAAAAATCTTCTCCTCCCAAACCGCTATTTGGATAGCATTATTATTTTGCAGGAATGTTCCTTAGATACAGGTTTACAGAATTCCTTAAAAAAAAATGATCTGTCAAAAAACATGGCTTTTATGGGAGACTCATTTTCCTTTTATGGTATAAAGTAAAATCTTTGAAAAATTTCTTCTCTAAAACTATTCATTGGATTTCATTGTTGTTTTGCAGGTAAGTTCCTATGGTGGTTGTCTACCAAATTGTTTCTTCAGTGAGCTGAAATGCAGGATTGAATGATAAATGTTAAAAACTTCCTTTCGCCATTATAGAAATATCAGGCCTGTGGAGCGATACAGGGGCTCAAGCGCCTCTAGTTATTCTGTGTCAGAGAACTTAAGGTTATCTAATAACTTTGAAAGCTTTGATTTTGGACCAATTTGAAAACAGTATAAGTTGTGTAGGACTTTGTACAAATTTGACTTTTCGCTCCTCATACAGTGGACAACATTGGAAAACATTTGTAAAAGACCAGTTGCAGCCAGTGATCAATTCTTTTCAAAATGATTTCTGTGCTATTAAAAATATTATGTTTTTGCCTTTCCTTCAAATGTTTTTCATTTTTTAAATTTTCAAAGAAATTCACACTGTACACAGAAAGTTTATGTTGAAATTGATATTTTAAAATTTCTCACTAAAAACATCAAGGCAGCCATGAATATTGAGCTACATGTGTGTTACAAAATTAAATGGTGCTGAAAAATGTGTTCCTTTAGCAAGTTTTAACTTAATGCCTAATAAATTTGATTTTACATAAATCCACTGTAGAAATCTTTGGAAAACAGTATGACACAAGGACCAATCTTTTTGCGATAAAATGTAACATGCAAATGGTTGGTTGCTTCCGCAAATGCTTTTTTCATTGAATGCAGACTTTTATCTCCTAAACCTTTTTCACTGTGGCAAGTTGCAGTTAATGATGATGGTAAAAGTATTGTGTATATGAGATATTATTGGTATATTAAACTATCATTATAATCCTGGTGTATGTCATACAAACGCCCAAAATATACTTCTCTCCCTGAACAGAGATTTTCAAGTAGAAACATTCCCAACTCTAGTAATACATGGAATATGGATAGCTGCATTGTTTGCTGTGATACAAATGCAAAATGTTGAAAGCAACCAAACTTCAGGAACACTTTGCCAGACAACAAAATTTGAGACTTGTCTGATTTGGAATTATTTGCAGACAAGAAATGAAATGTGTCACTTGTGTCTTTGCTGAGAAAATGAGAACATGCTTGCCAACATTTTCTTCTTTACCCACAATGTTTTCAGATGTGTAAATGTTTCCCATGGTAGTCAAAACTTAGGATTCAGGAATACTGGCATCTGTCACAGATTATTAGATAACTCCTTACCACAAGTGGCTTATAAGACTGTAGATACTGAATGTACTGTGTTGTTTGAAGAAACCAAAAGTATGTCAAATTTAATACATGTACTTTTAGTGTTTTATGACAATAGTGTGAGTAGTGGGAAACCAACATCATGATTCTCAGAGAATTTTGCACAACACAGATACATACTTCTCTCCCTCAAAAAGTATGTTGATGAGGAAAAGCAACACGCAGCTTGTGCAGACAGTTGTGCAAATTCAAAAAACAAATAGATAAGTATAATGGCTGCTGATACAACTAAAATGTTGTGAAACACTGCAAATTGAGCAAGGTTCCATCCTTAACTTTTTGCCAGATTACAAAATTTTGGACATGTCTAATTTGAAAGCATTTGCAGACGACAAATGAAATGCAACTGAAATGAGGAGACTTGTATTTCCTGGGGAAATGACAAAGTGTGACATGTACTTACCGGTAGTTTCTTCTTTGTTCACAATGTTTTCGGAAGTATGGATATTCCCCAGGTTAGTGAAAACTTATGATTCAGCAATACTAGCATTTGTCACAGATAATTAAATAACTCCATACTTCTAGTGGCTTATTGAGCTATACATACTAAATATACTTTGGTGGTAGAAGAAGCTCACAGCTTTCATATTCAAATACATTAATTTCACTTTAGCATTTTTCTTGCAGGTTTGTACAGTTTACAGCTGATTTGGTCTTTAATATTCCAAGTTTTCAAGCCCAGCTTCAGTTTTATACTAGCACACTTTATGCAGAATTACAAAACCATCTTCAATGTCATTCTTCTGTTCACAGGATGCATCACAACAGTATGTTGACAGCTCTTGAAACCATGTTTTGAAGTGTTTGTGCTCTCACAATACATATCTGGAAAAAAAATATAGAACCAACTGAATTTCAAATTTCTCCTTTTTACAAAACGTCACATTTTAATTCTTCAGTTACGTTGCAAAATATGGTTTTATTTTCACATGGTTAGACTATAATGAGAATTTGTTCAGGATATGGCCAACTATCAGAGATCCAATCATTTTTGACTAATGTGCGGTACCGCTTCCACCTTTACTGAAATAACCCCTTTTTAGGCTGCCATCTTGCAATTAAGACCGAAAATAGCCAAGTTTTTGAGCCCACAGTTATCCAACCTTGGCATCGAAAATCACTAGATTTGATTTAAAAACAAAAAGAAATACTTACTGCTTATAAATATGTCAAAATCTGAACAAATTTATTTCTAAAAATAAATTGAGAATGCTACAACTATCACTAGGGTCCCACCAAATTCACCACACTGGTCCGCCATTTTGTGATGAAATACCGAAAATAGCCCAGTTTTGAGCCCATAATTATCTAACTTAGGAATCGAAAATCAGCACAAAATTGGCTTTAATACAAGAAGATGTACTCTATCTCGTGATTTTTACCAATATGTTGCTATTTGGACGCTACTTTATGTACTTCAAAAGTACTTTTGCACGTCACTAAATCCTCCTGCCGAACATCCCCTACGGGGCAAACATGATTAGGTCATGATTTTTTAACGCCAAAATAAGCATATAAAACAAAATCTCCGAAAAAAATTGATGTTACATATATTCTAAGCATGTAAATATTCGGAAACTTACCTGTTGAGAAGGACGTATGGGATAACCAAGCAAAACGTTGATTAAAACAGTGACCGTCGTATGCCGAAATTTAAGATGGCCGCCGTTTTTTCCTTTGCGGTCAATTCGAAAGAAGACAGAGAATAACCGGAAGTTATACCGCGTTTCCTATCCCTGTATATACGATCCCTGCTCAAAGCAATGAATAAAGGGGGGGGGGGGGGGGCAGGAAAGTTTGAAATAAGTTTAAAGAAATCTTGTTTTAAATGAAAAGATATTTAGCCAATAACCAGGAGGAAAGTCAGGTATTTCTGATTACCTTGAACTATATTGTCTGCGTTTTGCATGTGGCCTTTCTTTATCTATATTGTCTGCATTTTATCACCTGTTCCATTACCCTTCTTTGTGTATATTGTCTGCTTAACTCTATGTTCTATATTGTCTGCTTTTTATACCGACCCCATGGATTGTTTGGATTGATTATGCACCAGTATATCTAAAGAACTAAGTGGTTTGGCTTTTATTTTTTAATTTTTCACAGGCTTGTTTACATTTCTTAGTCCAAACCCATAGATTTTTGCTTTTCAACAAATATGTCAAGGGTTCAATTACCGTAGACAAATTTGGAGTGAATTTTCTATAATATTTGACAATACCAAGTCAAGACTACAACCCTTTTTTGTTTTAGGTCCAGGAACTTGTATTATGGCTTCCACCCTCCTTTTGGAAGGCTAAATGCCATCCTTATTTACCCTAAAAACAAAATATTCAACTTCATCTTGAAGTAAAAAAAATCACTTTTCTTTCCTAATTCAATTCAATATTTATTTGGGCTTGTCTTTTCAACACAGACTCATCATCATCATTTTGACTTGTAATAGTGATATCATCTAATATGCAACCTACAGAATCCAATATTTTCAGCACCATGACCATAGTTTGTTAGAATATTGCGGGTGAACTTGAAAGGCTACATGGAAGCTTCAGATACTGTGTACATGGATATACATGTATATATACATGTCGTAGTCCAAACTGGAATCTAGGCAGATCTGGAATCTGCCTAGACCAAACTGGAATTCTGCCTAGAACAAAATAGGGTTCCAGTTTGGCTAGGCAGCTCTACAATCTGCCTAGACCAAATTGGAATATTTTCTCGTTTAATATGGTGCAACTACATATGAACCATCTTATTTAACTTAAACACCAACATAAAAGTTTTAATCAGAAATTCTGAGTAAGATTAAACGGAGCAATCTCAGTTGTAAACACATGTGGATTAATATGATTAAAAAAATTTGGAAAAGAATCTATTTTGTTCTACACAAAATTATAATTCTAATTTGGTCTAGGCAGATTCCCGATCTGCCTGGGCAGATTCCTGATCTGCCTAGATTCCGATCTGGCCTACGACATATACATGTGTCAAAAAAAATGTGAATTACTGATTATGGAAATGTTTGTGATTTCAAAACACTTATTATTTGTTGGTATATTTGTGGTAAAACACGCAAACAGAAAATTGTGTAAATTTTTCAAATTCGCAAAATCACAGAAATTTCCACATCACAATAATTTCCACTTATACAGTATCAGTAATGACCCATATATTGTGAATTTGTCACATATTCGTGCGACTGCTCATTTAATCATACATGTAAGTACACATGACACATGTCAATTTCTGTAAAGTTTTGTCCCCAACCTAATTTTACATCTTCCGCTGTTGGTAATGGATAATCTGCTGTATCAAATACAGGGTTAAACATGAATGTGAAATCTCCTTAAATTCAAGTGTATTGTCAGGTTTTAATACTCAGGTCTCTGCCAACTGTCAGAATTAGAGAAGCTACTTCTCCCTAGCCTGAGAATTAGGAGAAGTTTTTCAAAATGGGAAGAAGTGGTCAGACTTTGAGAAGTTTAGACAGAAATTAAAAACAGGATGTGAGCTGAGTTATACAAGGAAATAATAATATTTTAACAATTTAACAGTTTAATTAAATAGAAAACCATGTCAATACATGAAATTATATAATACTTTCTCTCTTTTTAATCAATATCCTTATTCCTATAAACAACTATTTAAATCTTTGCAACACAGCAAAGTTTTAGACCAGTCAAAAGTGAAAGCATTTGCAGATAACAAATAAAATGGGGCACAAATGACAGTATCTGTCTTTAACTCTTTACCAAACCATAAAATTTTAGACTGGTCCAAACTGAATGCACTTGCAGATGTCAAATTAAACGTAATTCAAAAATTGAAATTTGTTTCTAGCAGGGTAGAAAACATTGTGGGAAAAGGAGAAAATGCTGGTTACCAGCATTTTCTCCTTTTCCGGTAATGTTTTCAAAAGGCTTCTGTCTCAGGGTCGTAAAAACCAGGGATTGTTTGGTGAAGGGTAAAGATTTTGAAAACACTATGGGAAAAGAACAATATGCTGGTTACCAACAATTCTTTCTTTTCCCACAATGTTTTCAAAAGCCTTCCTCTTCAGGGTCTTTAAAACTCAGGACTGTGTGGTAAAGAGTTAAACATGTTTATTGTTTCCCCAGCTCTATTTATACACTTTTTGGATGAAAAACATTATGGAAAGAGAACACATTACTTGGTTGAATAATGGTTTCTCTTGGCACATTTTTGTTATCTTTTTTCTTAAATCTTCCAAGCACTATTATTTCCAACATCCTGGACAGAATTTTTTGCTGAAAATCATCCTGTTTACCAGATAAGATAATTTCTTACTATCAAATTGAAAGCATTTGCAGCAGACAAATATAGATAATGCCTTAAAGGATGTAAATAATGTAATGAAAATAATATTTTGTCAAAAGGAGAAAAGCTTACTACCAGCCTTTTCTCCTATTGCCACAATGTTTTCAACTTTCTCATGGTAAGAAAAACCCAGTTTCAATGAAATTTAAGTAATAAGACTTGTATCCTGAAGGTTGGCTTTACTTGTGGCAAAAGTCATCAAAGGGTTAGAACATAAGTTGAGACAGGAAAATGCTGGCAACCCCCATTTTCTCCTTTTGCAACAATGTTTCAACTTTCTCATGCTATGTAAACCTCAGTGTCTGGAAATTTAACGCTTTACCTCACAATCCGCACTTTTAACGACCCTAAGAATAAAAGCCTTTTAAAACATTGTTGGAAAAGGACAAAATGCTGGCTACCAGCATTTTCTCCTTTTCCCACAATGTTTTCTACCATTCCAAGCACAAATTTCAATTTTTGAGTCACATCTATTTTGTCATCTGCAAATGCTTTCAATTTGAAGAAGTCTAAAATTTTGTCATTTGGTACAGAGTTAAGACTTGGCACGACAAAACTTACAAGAATACTGTTCCTACATCTTAACCCTTTACTAAACAATCCCTGGTTTTTATGACCCCGAGATAGAAGCTTTTGAAAACATTGTGGGAAAAAGACAAAATGCTTGTAACCAGCAATTTCTCCTTTTCCCATATTTTTTTTCTACCCTGCTGGAAACAAATTTCAATTTTTGAGTTATGTTTATTTTGTTGTCTGCAAGTGCTTTCAATTTGGACCAGTCTAAAATTTTGTTGTTTGGTAAAGGGTTAATATACTTATACCAGTCAAACCTTCTAGTTCAGTTTTTACAGAACCTTTCACAGGGTTGGTCAATACACTGATATTACTGTCTCTATCAACTTTGACAACTTTCAGTTTACTACTTAGTTTACGCAAAGAACCCTTCTACCACTCAGCTAGAGACAATGAAGATAAGCTTGTATGAGACAATTTTGGAGTTGCCCATTCAAAGTCTGGACTTTTTCCACAATCAACTAGTCTTTCTAATTCTGTTTTAATTTTGTTCTCTAGTGCAACCCATACAGGTCTTGGTTTTCAAAATTTTGAAGGTGATCCAAGTGTGAAAATTGGCCATTCTCCCTCATTTTAATTTTCAGACTTCGAAAGTTTGATGTTCATTCAGTAAGTGAATTTTGGACATTCTTTTATTTCTCTTGTCCGGTCTGGCCATAGGCTGTGATTTTCTGTTAGTCGTTTTATAGCCTTTTTGGAGACATCTTGCTTATATGACCCGACCTTTACAGCTATGACACTTGGCATTCTTGTAAAAACAATTCTGTCATGATTAGCTTTACCACCCCTAAACCACTGTGTGAACACTTTATCATTGACCTTTTGTTTTTTATGCTTCAATCTCCACCAATTCCATACTTACAGCCACATCAACTGCCTTTTTCAAAGTCAATTCTTCTTCTCACAACGTTCTCTGAATAACAATGTTCTGTAACCCTCGGACAAAAAAATCGCTCAACACATCTAAAAATGTGCCAAATTCATATGATTCACTTAGCAACACTGGTTCTACCAACTACTGGGTTACAGTTTCATTTTCACTTAGCATCTTACAATGAAACATAAATCGTTCTGCCACGATGGAGGTTTTGGTTTACAGGTTATTTTAAATAATGGGTCGAAAGTCTTACCATTACCCCTTTTTGAGGTGCAACAAAATTACAGAGCAGGCTGGAAGTCTTAGATCCACCATTCGCTACAGAAAACCACTCTAGAACTTAGATTAGCGTATTCCTCGTTCTCCACCCAGCTGTCAATGTACGGTCGAAATTGCTGTATTTTACCCACCGTTTCATATTTCAGGTTATGTTTACTGTATACGGAGGGATAAAATATCCTTGTCGCCACTGTTTTAGGGTCCGAACAACAGCAATAATCAGCATTCGCTTTTTTAACTTTATTGATTACAGTCGTTATCTACTTTCGGTTTCTATCCCAGAACGCGAACGCAACTACAAATAATCAAAGTACATTAAATCACAGGAATTTGACATTCTATAATGAAAAAATATGATTAAATAAGAAAAAAAAATATTCCCCTGTATATAAAGAAACACAAGGAATGCAACGCCTCGATTACCGGCGACAACACAAAAATGCCCTACCCACCCAAAAGCACCAACGAAACGAAGAGTGATCACAATTTCCTTTACCCCAGAACAGGGATCTTATATACGATCCCTGCCCAGAAACAGATAACACCAAAATGTACCTATGACATCCAGCGATCCTTAAGTAGACACCTTTTCACTGGAGATATCCGTCATTTTTTACAGCTTTTTTGACAATTACAAGCCATCGAGGAAGCCATTCGCTGACGTCACTCTTTATTAAGGCCCGCAGATAATATTACTTTCCTTTTCATATTTATTTTCGTTTTAAAATATATTTATGTGCATCGCATGATACTACATATTTTTCTTGAGGTAACTAGCAAAATTGTTTGTCGGTATTCTTTTTTTAAAGAAGGATATTTCACTTGTATGAATAGGGAAAAATCCATCAGGGGACGTAACTCTTTTGACATTAGCCTTATTCGACTGATCATTTTTCGTGAAGCACGGGAATGAAAATATCAACAAATTAACAAACAATCCATGGTTTTCACGACCATGAGGAAGAAGCCTTTAGAAAACATAGTGGGAAAAGAAAAACCGATGGTTACCAGCATTTTATGCTTTTCCTCAAAATCTTTTCTACTCTATCACGGGGGCCGTAGGGGCCGGGAATATTCTTGCTCATTTTTCGAGTGGGGCCGGAGAATACACATACCCCTCAGCCACAACATTTACTGCGGGCATAATGTAGTGACGTCAGCGAATGGCTTCCTCGATGGCTTGTAATTGTCAAAAAAGCAGTAAAAAATGACGGATATCTCCAGTGAAAAGGTGTCTACTTAAGGATCGCTGGATGTCATAGGTACATTTTGGTGTTATCTGTTCCTAGGGTAAAGGAAATTGTGATCACTCTTCGTTTCGTTGGTGCTTTTGGGTGGGTTGGGCATTTTTGTGTTGTCGCCGGTAATCGAGGCGTTGCATTCCTTGTGTTTCTTTATATATAGGGAAATATCTTTTTCTTATTTAATCATGTTTTTTCATTATAGAATGTCAAATTCCTGTGATTAAATACTTCGACTTAAAGCGGATCAAAGACCTAATAAATTTGATAGCAAAAATTCATGGCTGATTTCCATAAAATCGTGTATCTAAGCGTTTCGCATGCAGTCTTAGATGTTTGAAAAGTTGTTTGGGGTGTAATGACATTAGTTTTTGGTAATTTTTGAGTGGTTTTGGGTGTTTTGGGGTGTTTCTTTTACTGATTCACGGGAGGCGTACTTTATAAACTAGGTCAGGTCAAAGCTGCGGAACGAGACAATTTTTCAAATTTAGAGCGAGTTCTTGGACATTAACTCTGAAATTCCTTGTTTGTGTAAATGTCATACACTGATTTTTAATCCGCATATTATTTGTACATATCAACTGACACAGACGCGTCTGTTCATTGATCTATGAGGACCTATTTTTCTTGAAACTGGGGTGTAATGCGTCATCTTGAGGAAAAAGTCTGTCGGTTGGCATAAGAAGGTGATGATGACGTCATCACTTTCTAAAAATAGCGCAGTGTTAGAAAGCCAAATGTAAAATGGGCGACGCAAAAAGATGTAATTTTGAGAATGGAATGACTGAATCTAAGTTGTGAGAACGTGTGGCCAGACCCTTTCGCCTAGTCATTTGATTTTATAATGTGTATTGTACAAATTTGTAAATTTTGTTATGAACTTACTTAGCAATAAAATATGTTTAAACGAAACCTTAGCGAGCGGTTAGTATTTTTGCGGCATTAAAAACCTTAAACTGAACAATTCTGTGTCTTTATCATCCCCGGGGAAGATTGCCTTCGAAGAAAAAATCATTGTGAAAAAGGGAGAAAATGCTGGTAACCGGTATTTTCCCCTTTGTCCACAATATTTTCTACCATATCAAAGACAAATTACATCATTTATGCCACACTGAATCCCAACAGTTCTGTGTTTTTTTTTAATCATCCCTGGGGAAGACAGCCTTTGAAAAACAAAATTCATTTTCCCCACACTGAATTTGTCGTCTGCAAATATTTCTAATATGGTAGTGTCCAAAATTTTGTCTTCTGGTAAAATTATTAACCCTTCGGCTGCTCTGCGCGACTCTCTGGCGTTTTGCAGACAGTGTAGATAAAGATCAGACTGCACAGAACATGCAGTCTGGTCTTGGATCCACAATGTCCGATTAGGAGTTCTTTTTCTTCAACAACTAAGGCCGAAGTAGCATTACTCCGGTTTTTAGACTAGCGAAGCTAGACTATAGTCGTCCATATTGAGCCTGACTCAATGTAAACAAAAAACCCCACAGTTGCCAAATACTGCCACTCAGAAAAATAACTCCTTACTGTTAGGAATCTTAATTCTGTCATATATGACAATTTTGACAAAAAGCAAAGAATCACTACCATCCCGATTTGAACATGTCTACTTACAAAGTAATAGACTGTACAAGATGTCATTGATAAGGTGCATGATGTTTGCTTATATGTAAATTAAGTGACCTATGCAAATCAGGCTCATATCACTGATTCCTACACAGCAGTTCTTAAAATTATGAATGGATCTAAAAACAGATACCTCCAAGTAACTTGTAGCAAATCCCAGCTACACAAACCCTCACTAGAGAGGAAACCCTTGTCATTCCTTCAGTCATTCATTATTTAGACCATTTTGAACATGAAACTGATGTGTTAAACTGTTATTTTACGTCTTGTATATTAATCCTTTACCACACAATCCCGAGTTTTCAGGAAAGTGGGGAAGAAGCCCTTTGAAAACAAAGCGGGAAAAGGAGAAAATGCTGGTTACCAGCATTTCCCCCTTTTCCCATATTGTTTTCAGCCCTTTTAGAATATGGATTCATCAATTGAGCCACATTTAACTTTATGGTCTGGAACAGCTTCTAATTTGGAGGGGTGTAAAATGTTTCGTTTTGTAAAGAGTTAAATAGATAACTATTGCATCTTGTGCTTTTGATTAACTATATAATCTAATTTAATCCTTAACCTGCTAAAAAAAAATGTCAAACTTAAAGCTGATGGTAAAAAACTGAATATTGCTATTTCAAAGTTATATTTTTTGAGAAAAATATCCCCAAGGTTATCGGATAGTGTAGATCAAAGATCAGACTGTACAGTCTGTACAGTTTGATCTTGATCTACATTGTCCGTCTGTCTGTCCGTCCGTCCGTCCTTCCGGACAGACATCCTTTAAAATCCTCAATGAAAACTGATGGAACTTCATACATGTATTCCTTACGATAGTCCGCCGATTATTATTATTATTATTATTATTTTTTTTTTTTTTTTTTTTCATTTGATTCCGTGTCATCGAAAAAGGGGGCTTGGTGTATATTTCCATTATGGACTGATATCTCTTTAACTGCTGGACAAAATTTTATGAAACTTCATATTTATCTTGTTTATCATAAGCCACAGACAAACATTATTTGTTTTTATCTAATGAAATGCTATACTATGGAAAAAGGTGGCTTAATGGATAATTTCATTATGGACCGATAACAAAAAGGCCACGTGTACATGCAAAACACAATACCCCTTATATGTTTCTATCAAAAGAGGTCTTTTTAGGCAGGAGATATCACTTCAACGAAATAGCCTGTTTTACACTGAAAGTTAACAAACTGGAGTTTTTCATTATATTTCTTGTTTTGAGAAGTAAATAGTCAAGAGCAAGGGTAAAAATCAATGAATTGAAATGGATCTGGATTAGATCGGATCGGACTTAATAACCGGAATGAACATATGGAACTGGAACGGACTCAATAACCGAATTTGACAATTTTTCTTCAATCTTGTATAAACCAACCAAGTTTTATATTTACCACGGCCACTTATTTCAAATTCGCTAGTCTGTCAGTACTTTGATTACTATCGGCATGAAAGTTTCGTTTTACTTATATACCAGGACAAGGATTAATCAAACAGCCTACTATTTTAGAGAAAATAAATTTGTCATCTGCACTGAAATATTTCTAATATGGACGAATCCAAAATTTTGTCTACTGGTTAAAAAGCCAATTATGGCCATTGTGGCGATAATAAATTTGTCCTCTGTCAACGCTTGCCGTAAGAACGAGTCCAACTTAAAATTCTGAGTCCTTAATCACCAGTCATTCTTAAGAATATTCTTAGTCTTATTCTCCAAGATATTCCAAATGTGAAAGTAACACAACTTCCGATTGGCTAAACCAAATGGTTGAGCCAATCGGAAGTTGTGTTACTTTCAAATTTAGAAAATTTGGGGGGAAAATAAGCCAGATAACGTTCTCAAGAATAATTGGTGAATACGGGCCGATTTCAGATAAAAAATCAAACAGAACATACCTTTTATCGTAGCCTTCCACCCACTTACATAGATCTATAATTGTCTTACTAAAAATATACACTCGGAAACTTTCGTTGTTTGACTGTTTGCTTTTCATTGAAACAGCTTGAGCGATAGTTTTGTATTCATCTCTTTTTTTCACTTGATACATTTGGTCGATTGAATGGTGTTTTATGCGGCTTTTTCAACATCAGTATACCCTCCACCTAGGAAGTAGAGGGGGGCATAATGGTTTCACCATGTCTGTCTGTCTGTCCGCCCTTCCGTTTGTCCGCCCGTCCGTCAATCTTTCCACTTTTTCGTTTCCGTACTGTAACTCAAAAGTCGTTTGACCTAGGACCCTGAAACTTTACACAAGTGTTGCTCATGATCCAAGGAGGTGAACATGAGTCAAAAGTCATGGTCACTGGTGAACTTTGTTTGAAAATCGTTTCCGTGCTCCAAGTCAAAAGCCGTTTGACCTAGGACCCTGAATCTTTATAGGAGTGTTGCTCATTACCCAAAGAGGTGCCTTATGTTTTGGAGGGTCACATAGGTCAAAGGTCAAGGTCACAGGTGAACTTCGTTTAGAAAATCATTTCCGTTCTCTAATTGTGCTGCTTCAGTGACAATGTGCTGGTGGGGGGTATTTGTCCGCTTTGCGACAGTTCTAGTTTCAGTCATATCACTGGAACATCTCACCTATCCATGTGTTTCGTGGGTTTTACAAGTGAACTTTACTTGACTAGGAACTCGGTTTGTTTGTATCCTTTGAGCAGCGCTACGACAAAAGGGAGTTTTAAAGCACTTCCGTGATGCATTCATTAGATCAAGCAATTCATCATATAGTTATGGATGCATAAAATCTGTTTTGTCTGACAACTGACTGAATCATGAGTTAAACTGGTCCTATGACATACAGAAAACTGACCAATAGCAAAAAGTTTCGACCCAAGTCAGCTTGCACAGACTGCGCAGGCTGACATGGGTCGATACTTTTTTAACACATGCATTAAGCCCCATTTTCATAGAGCGTGGCCCATTTGTATGGGCAAATCATGGCAACAGTTTATTTATTTATCTCACACGTGTGTAAGATAAGAAATTTCGTAGTGGCATATTACCCTGAAAAACAATGATAGTTACGTGACGAAAATTTATACATGTTTTTAAAAATTGAACTTTAAAATTTAAAGTCCACAATCCAGCAGAAAAGATCTTCGTTACCAAAAAAGCAAAAGCACGTGTGCGCTGACTATCTCTTTTCTCTTAACTTTCTTTCAACTTCATTTCTGTTTAGTATTATTCGTATCCAACATATTATACTAAATGTAAACACCCATAATACATATTGAAAATAATGTTTGTATATTATGTAGAAAATAGAAATAAAGGTGTTTTTTTTTAAAAGGCAAATACATATACCATTTAAACAAGAACTTTTTCTGGTAAACCCTTTTATGAGAATTACACATGAAAAACAAGGGCAGCACATACGGGTGCCAACACTCGGCTGCGGTTTTATTAGAAATGAGCCACGCTTTGTGAAAAGGGGGCTTAATACATCTGCAAAAAGTATCTACCCATGTCAGCCTGCGCAGACCGTGCAGTATGACATGGGTTGAAACTTTTTTGCTACCGGTCAATTTTCTGCGTTTCAAAGGACTACTATGTACTTCCAGATGCAGTCGATTGTTAGACAGAAAGAATTTTGATGATCCATAATTATGTGATGACTTGCTTGGTATAATGCAGCACAGAGATGCATTAAACCCCCTTTCGCCAGAACATGGCACAAATAGATTGTCTTAAAGTAAAAATTTTATGTGGAAAAGAGGTATAACTTTATCAAAATTTTTTATGTATACCTGCCCGTTTCGTGTAGGTTTCCCTTTTGGTAGTAAACAGCTAGTCCAAGTTTGGAGTAAATATCTTAAGTAATGACAGAGATATTATAAAATGTCAAAAAAAATTGCACCACGACGCCGCTAACGACGCCCAGGTATGACAGTACCGCTACGTTTTCATAGTTTAAACATATTTTATTGATTAATAATTTACAATATGTCATAAAATACAATACAAGTCAAAAGGATAGGAACAGAAGCACAGCTTATTAGGTTCTTTTCCTGGTGGATAATGGAAAAATACACAGATGACATGAAGTAATATTTTTTATGAAATCAATTAGGGGAAAAAACGATGATGAGGAAGACAGCGAAAATAGTGGCTAATCAGTTATAGTTAACCATGAAAAGTTGGAGAAATGACAAGGGTGGCTGAACTGCATTTCAAACTGTCACGTGCTTTAATGGCCTTGACCCTTAACCTTCTAAATAAACGAAATGAAACTTTCAAACCGATAATGAAAACCCAAACGTTGCTATTTCAAAGGTATATATCGAGGAAAACATCTCCGTATCGGACAGTGTAGATCCAAGATCAGACTGCACGTTCTGTGCAGTCTGATCTTGATCTGTCCTGTCCGCAAAAGGTCCTTGAGTCGCATTTAGCAGCCTATAGGGTTAAGCAAGAATGCTGTAACAAGCAAAATCTCGTTTTTAAATCGTATTTGCTGCAGGGACTTAAAACTGTCAAATTTACATCCGGTAGGTCAGACGGATGACAACTACTTCACTGTTATTGTTACCATTTATTTCATGTCATTTAGTCCCTGAACACGGTTGAATTGTTTCATTATTGTTTGTATGAAAGAACCAAATCGGGCTCAAAAGTAGTGGCGAGGAGACCTACTTCAAAATAAACAGAGTTTTTAGTCTGTCAGTGCGAGTAAGCGAAAACAAGACATTAAAACGCCATGCGAACTACTTTCATTTTATAACATTTGTATCATTGCGCGGCATGCCATTTCCATTTTCAATTTCTTTATGCAAGTATTTAGCCCCCCTGGCCAATACTCAATTAAATAAAATACCATTTGTATGAGGCAAGTTTTGTGAAAAGGTTGTTTAACGTATCTGCAAAAAGTATCACCCCAAGTCAGCCTGCGGTTTTCTTTTTTTTTTTTATTTGGGATGTCCTTGGGTAAGACACTTCAAAGCCCTAGCCTAGTACTCTAGTACTGGTGAAACCCTTGACATACATGAATATGTAAGCTGTCGCTGTGACATGACTGAAATCATGTTGTAAGCGGCGAAAAACACTTTTCAATCAATCATTCAATTTTCTTGTGGCAATTTGCATTTAAAACAGTAGAAAAAATTAGAAGTTGAGCAATCTCTCTCTTAGCCACACTGTTTTCAAAGTTATCCAAATAATAAACATCTATTCATGTAGACTGTACTCCTTTGGGATGTTTTCAAATCGTCTGATACAAATGACCCATACTCTGGCAAAAGGAGGCTTAATGCATCTCCGTGGTCCATGATACAAAACATGTCATCATATAATTAGGGATCCATAAAATCCATTAGTCTGAAAACTTACTAAATCTGGAGGAAGAATGGTCCTTTGAAATGCAGAAAATGTACTGGTAACAAAAAGTTTCAACCCAGGTCAGCCTGTGATACTTTTTGCAGATGCATTAAGCCCCCTTTTCATAGGGAATGGCTGAAGTATATTTCAGTTTTAATGACTAAATTATTTCACGAATCATGCACACGTATGGGCTTATTTACATAATATTTGCGTTAAAGTTAAAATAGCGATGGTTTACAATAATATTTCAGTGTAAAAGTGACAGAAATATATGTGCCGTGCTCGGACAAAAGGGGGCTTAATGCATCTTCGTGATACGATATACCTGACATGTCATCACATGATTTTGAACGCATGAAATCCAGTTTGTCTAACGACCGACTGGATCGTGAGGTAGAACGGTCCTTGGGTATGCAGAAAATTCACAAATAGCAAAAAATTTCGACAATTGTAAGCCTGCGCGGATTGCCCAGGCTGACTCGAGTCGATACTTTTTGCAGATGCATTAAACCCACTTTTCACAGAGCACGGCTCATATATTTATAGACCTGCATATTCATGCACTGTCCTTAAAATAGAGTCGCTTCATAACTGTCTCTTAAAGGTGGCTGTTCCGATTTTATAAATCCCACCAATCTCAGAAACGATTCATAACTGAATTCAATAAGGCTATACTTAACAAGAAATATCTTTAACAAGAAATGTCTATAAAAAAGATAGATGGCGTAAATTTACCAGCAAACAGGCAGGGGTCCTTAGAATAAACATGTGTACATTTTATACCACTGGAGCCCTTAGAATAAACATACATACGTTTTTGACCAATCATAAATTTCTATTTATTCATTTGTTATCAGTATCCAAAAGTAGGTCAAAAGCCAGCACATTCAGCTATGCCGAACAAAATATCAGTAAAGAAGAAAGAAAAATGTAAGAAAAAAAAAACAGCGGTATTTCTTTGATGTAGCCTCTTGTGGTATTATTAGATTTTGTGCCAGAATTTTGTAAAAGCATTTCACGTGGTCAATAACACAGGTCAACTACAGTCGTCACAACTCGGCCGATTCCGTGCCTACTTCTAACCTCGTCCGTATCTAGGGGGTTTCCTTTTTGAAATACTACCAGTCACATGATTTTAAACATGGCGGTGCCCTGTAAATCAATTATACCCCCGTCACACCAAACTCGTTCTCATTCCGTTCCGAAAATTGTTGCCAAACGGACTTGAACTGTGTTCGGACGGAGTGGACGTATTAGCAACCTTTTACGATCTGTTTACGAACTTAATGGACGGATTAGAACGGGAAGGGTGCGTCAGAACTTTGAGCCTGCTCAAAATTTTTTGCCGTCCATCCCGACCTGTAATTGGACGGAGTGACAACGCAGTGACAGTCGCTGAAAAATTCCAAGGTAATTGATAGACCGAGTTAGAAAATGAATGTACAAAGCGTTTGTCATGTGAAATTTATTTAAAAAGATTCCCATGGAAAATTGTGACTAGTGTTTGCTTTCTAAGTGGAGTGTTACGATTTTAAGAACGATGAAGCGGTGTAATTCCGGCGAAGTAATGTACCGTGTAGGTGCATATCAAGCTACGTGATACAATCGAGGGACTTGATCTACGGATCACCCCAGAATTGCCGAATGGGGTCGATTATGAAGGATGGTATTCAAATGAGTACAATGACGTCATACTTGATCTCAACAAAAAAGATGGAACTACCGATTGCAAAACAACTGATCCGTTACTGAAACGCCAAATTTGTACATGTTTACAGAATCTAACCGCCCAGCTTCTATATGTTTGCAGGGAAAAGTATTTGAGCCGTGCTCTGACAAAAAGGGGGCTTAATGCATCTCCGTGATACATGATACTAGGCAAGTCATCACATAATTATGGATCCATAATAGTAAATTCTTTACACAACCGACTAAATAATGAGGTAGACTAGTCCTTTGACAAACAGAAAATTGACCAATAGCGAAAAGTTTCGGCCCAGGTCAGCCTGCGCGGACTGCGCAGGCTGACCTGGGTCGATACTTTTCGTACATGCATGAAGCCCCCTTTTCACAGAGCATGACTCATTTATTTTTTTTTTCCAATTTTTAACAAAATCTTCTTACCTTTATTCTACTATATAAGTGAAATAAAACTTTTAAGCCTATAGCAAAAATCCGATTTTTTTTCTTTTTCAAGGCGGGGGGGGGGGGGGTGGTGGTGGGAGAGATATATCCTTATCGGACAGTGTAGATCAAAGATCAGACTGCACGTTCTGTGCAGTCTGATCTTGATCTACACTGTCCGCAAAAGGTCGCTTAGTCTCGCTTAACAGCCTAAGGGTTACTAAGCATCGAAAAATCGAAAAAGGTTACTTTAACCAGTAAGAGGCGTGTGTTGCGTGATAAGTTTAGAACGCCTATGTTCCTAGGCAAGGGGGGGGGGGGGGGGTCTCTGACGGTCTTCCCATAGGCAGCTAACAGCATGCCAGCGATAAACGGTAGCTACTCTTGTATAGTTGTGTCATAATTGGGGCCTCCAGAAGGCCCGGAAAAAAGGGCCGCATAGGCCAGCAGATTAAACATGTCCACACTTTCGACCAATCACAAATAACTATTTCTTCATTATAGACGAAAACCAAGAAGTGATGTAACACCAGAACGGAATGCTTCCGGGTCGTATTACTCACAAGTAGACCCACTTGAAAATTTGATATCTAGCACTTCTGCCACACTGTTTTATCATAAAAGATGATAGTGCAAGTCTAATATGTCTAAAATGTGTTTCTGAAGTGGATTTGATTATTTCTTCAGAGAATGAATGCATTTTTTGCATTTCTTTCAGGACTGTTTCTTGTATGTGACCTGGCAAAGAGGTATGGTCTATCACCAGTAAGGGCCTAGACTGACAGCTATTTTCCGAGGGTTGATGTGTTTACAGAAGAATAGTAAAAAAGTTCATTGCTCATGGTGCCATTTTCTGCACCTTTTTGTGAAGGACATTGGACATGTATTTCATAGAGAGAAAAAAAAAACTACTAGGCTCCCGCTTTGTCAGGGAATCAGCAGCAGCCGGTCGAAGAGAGTGAGTTTTACACTATTTCCAATATGCCCAAAAAGTTACCGGTGTGACATCAAGCAGTTCAAATGCCAGCTTATGCAACTACGCCGGAGACTGAATGAACAAGTTGGCTTCTTTACAAAATAAGCCAGGAGTGGTCAGCATTAATGTTTTCAAATAGTTTATTGGCTTTTAATTTCAATATATTTTGGTACATGTAAACAAACAAGTTAAAAAGCCGCCGCGTAGAAACCTCTTATGCGTTACATGACGGTCATTTGACCTTCTTCCCGCATTTCCAAGTCGCATGATCTTGTCCAGCGGTCTTCTTTGTCTTTTTTAACGAAATTCTTTCTATTTTTTTTCTTCTGCTAAGATTTATTTGCTTAATGAAAAAATACAATTATTTGAGGGGTCATTTGCAGCCATGGCAAATTAATATAACAAATCTTTTTTGAAATTCGTCATATAAAAATAAACCACGTCTATTTCCTGTTTCGGTTTTTTGATTTCGTTTTATTTACAAAACCATGATGAAACAGACTGTGTATCAGAACAATTTCGCAAGAAAAATGGATTTAGACAGCAAATTCTGATGACCTCTTCAATGACTGAATGGTATTTTACGCGGCTTTCAACATTATTTCAGTCATATCGCGGCGCCAGCTTGCTTATTGATGTATGTCCATGGTTTCTCCAGTTTTGAATTTTCTTGTCTAAGGGCATTCACACATTACAATTCAATGCTTCCATTTAGGCTCGAACTCGAGTTATGAGCCCTAAACTTTACCACTGAGCCACGCAGGACCCATACCTATTCCGAAAAAAAAAGATACGTAACTTAAAATAGTCCGCTGCATGAAAATGTGTCTATAAATAGTTCACCTGTGGCGTAAATGCTCTTTTAGCCAGATAACTATACTTGGTAAAATACATGTAAACTCTTCGTGCGCTAAGTAGAAATATCCTGCTTTTGCCGACGAGGTAGATCAAGATCAGACTGCACAAAACGTGCAGTCTGATCTTGATCGACCTTGTCGGCTACGTGGTATCATTGTTTGGCTAAAACAACCTAGGTAATGCAATATCTCGGCTCTTTGCTAAATCGACGGGTGCAATTCACGGCACTGAATCGAAGAGCGCTGTCGAAAAATTATTTCAGGCATCTTAAGCACGCCTCTCTCTCTCTCTCTCTGGTAATAATAAGTAGAGGCATATAACCAGGGGTTCAGAATCATTACACTATCCGACTCGAGAGTGCTATTTCATCCTAAGGCTGTTAAGTGCGACGCAGTGTGTTTTTACGGACGGTGCAAACAAGATCAGACTGCACAGATCAAGCAGTCTGATCTTGATGTACACTATCCGATACAGCGAGAATTTCGATCGAAAAGAAATTGGATGAAATCGCAATATTTGGTTTTTCTACTATCGGTTGGAAATCTTCATTATTTTTTGCAGTTTTACGTTTAATTATTAAGATAAAGTTCTACAAAATGATAAAATGTTTCGCCACTTCCCATTTTTCCTACAATTAGTACTTGCGTACTGTGCTTTATGGACGCTAGCCTACGCCCTTTATTAGCTTTCCATGCATAACTTTTATGAAAAGAACTGCACTGCAGTAGACAGCTTGATGTCTCTTCAAACCGTTGTAATTTGGAAACGCTCTTACTTACATGTAGCTTTTACCACAATGGCAGGCAATGAAACCGACGTAGCTTACTCTCTCTCTGTATGTATGTATGTATGTATGTCACGGTGGACTATTGCAAATTTGTGCCATGCACTTACTTTGTAACATTATACATGTACAGTTACTAGTATTTGGCTAAGGTGAGGTAAACGGTTTAACCATCTATCTAATAAACCATAAATACCTGACAAAATGAATAGTAAATACTATATTGACATAACCTCTACACGACTACACGTCACCATAAATAAATAATGTATAAACCCTTTACCTCACAATCCAGAACTATAAACATAGGGAGCAAGAAGGCTTTGGAATACACTGTGGAAAAAGGAGAAAATGCTGGTACCAGCATTTTCTCCTTTTCCAACAGTGTTTCCTGACCAAGAGAGACATTTCCAATAACTTGAGACACATAGAATATGTCTGCAAAATTTGGCTTCAATATGAAAAAGCCTGTAACTTTTCCGTCTGGTAAAGGATTAACGCGGAACTTAACTCTTTAACTCTTTACCACATAATACCGACTTTTAACGACCCTGAGGAAGAGGCCTTTTGAAAACACTGGGGGAAAAGGAGAAAATGCTGGTAACCAGCATTTTCTCCTTTTCTCACAGTGTTTTCTACCCTATCAAAGACAGAAATCATCATATGAGCTACATTTATTTTGTTATCTGCAAATGCTTCCAATTTGGACAAGTCTAAAACTTTGTTGTTTGGTAAAGAGTTAATAGACGACAAAATTTTAGACTTGTCCAATATGACGGCGTTTGCAGACGACAAAATTGGTGTGATTCAAATTCTCAAATTCTCAAATTTGCCTTTTGACAGAGAAGGGAAAAATCGTGGGAAAAGGGGGAAAATGCTGGTTATCATCATTTTCACCTTTTCCAACATTGTTTTCAAAAGCTTTATTCCTCATTGTCGTTAAAACGGAGGATTACTCGGTAATAGCTAATAAAAGGTTAAAGATACATCTTTACTCCTTTTCAGCCAGTTTTTTTTTTTTAACCCCTTTCAACATATGAAACTATAATGGTTCTTGTATCTTCATGCAAGATGTTGCCACAGACAGTTGCAAAGGAGGAACACATATTACGACGGATGGAAAATGTATTTCATTCTCTTGGGGCCATCACAGGAAGCACTGTTGTCGTTTCTAGTTTTAAAACAAGGACAAATCCTTTGAGTTTCTTTATTCTGTACACCATATTTATCGATTATATATTCATCTAATTTAAACAGCTAATTAATGCGAAGCAAGAATCCGAAATTACGCTTTCAAAAAATCGGACTGAAAGTCAAAGTGAATCACTTAACTACGTCACCTAACAAAGGAAATATGGACACAGATGCTACTACTAGCGCTCTATCTGGCAGACGTATCGTCGAGCTAAAACATCTTTTCAGATGCAGATGCTTTCAGTTTGGTCTAGTCACTTGGTAAAGACTTGGTAAAAACGAGGGGCTGTACATAACTCTTTCTCCTTTACCAGGTTATCCCTTAGCTTGATGAGTCTGCAGCAGACAACATTAGAAAACATTGATGTCAAAAGGAGAAATTGCTCCCAATGATTGATTTCTCCTTTTCGCACAATGATTTCTGACCCATCAAAGAACTGTGATACATGAATACCAGGTTTTGGTTTAGCGTCTGCAAACGCGTCAAATTTAGAAGAGTCTAAAATTAGTCGTTTGGAAATGGGTTAAATGCTAACATCAGTATTACATTTATATGCTTGGTTTATTATGACCAACAAACTTGATTCTTATAAATATTGTTGTATTACTGAAAAAATTGAGATAATTTACTTCATAAAATGTCTTTGTCTTTGACAAACCCTACATTTACACATTAGTTAGTGCCTCACCCACAAACTTAAAATGTATTTTTTTAAAAAATGAGGCCGGTGACCTATTTGTTTTAAGCCTGATTCTTTTAGTTTAGTACCTGAATATTATTCATAGAAAAAATAAGAAAAATCTGAATGTTAGAACATTAAAAAGAAAATACCCCAAAATAAAGGTGTTTTAGCCATAAGTTAAGGGGTTTTTTTTTATAGATTGGTACTCAGTATACTCTAAATTATTTTTTTCATTAAATTTGATGTTTCAACAATACAATGACACAAAATTTGCTTATAATTGTTGTCATTTAAAAAAAATATACATAGACTTAGTTTTTATAGGTGAAATTTCATCCTGAACTGCCGCAATGCAGGGTGTACTAAAAGAAATATTCATAGAATTTTCCCAAAGCTGGTGACCCCCTTTTTTTATCTCCTATTTTTGTAGATCAGATAATAAACTATCACCAAACATAGTTTCTTGAAATTCTGAATGCTTTCAAAAAAATAGTGAAACTATAGCGATCGTCTTTAAGGCACATCTACTGACTTGTCTGTATATTCAGAAACCACAAAACATCACCAAACAGAGCAAACGAACATGAACATATCCAAACATCACCAAACAGAGCAAACGAACATGAACATATCCAAACATCACCAAACAGAGCAAACGAACATGAACATATCCAAACATCACCAAACAGAGCCAACGAACATGAACATATCCAAACATCACCAAACAGAGCAAACGAACATGAACATATCCAAACATCACCAAACACCTTTTCTGATGATGTTTGCTTGCGTTTGCTGACTAGCAAACTTTTGTTTGTAAACAATAGCAATCACGGTGTTTGGTAGTGTTTGCAAACAGATTTTTGCTAATGTAGATGGGCCTTAACCTGAATAGATCTTAGCCTGAGTCCAGGTAGCCTTGGTTCCGGTCCGATCTTTTTTTTTTTCTATTTTATTCGGACGTAACTTTGTGGTAATAACTATGGAACCATTTTGCCACAGATCTGTAGACAGCGTGAAAGAGGGTGCCGATAAGAAGTAATTAACCCCTTACCCAAAATTCCCGTGATTTAACGACATTGAAGAAAAAATCATTTTGAAAACATTAGTGGAAAGGGAGAAAATGCTGGTAAGCAGCATTTTCTCCTTTTCCCAAAATGTTTTCAACGCACTGTCGGTAGCGTACAGGACTTGAGAACAGGGGATCGCTGGCTCGATCCCCGGCTCGGCCAATTTCTTTCCCATGAATCCATAATTAAACGATGACTTGCTTAATAAACGCGTCACGGAGATGCGTTAGGCCTAAAACACCTTTTTCCTAATAGCGTCGCTCTAAAGTACTTTCCGACAACAAACTTAATTTATTGTACTGTTTAAATTAGGGTATTTGTCTTTAAAAGGATATAAAACGTCGTGGGAAAAGAAAAAAAAAGGCTAGTTACCAGCTTTTTTTCCTTTTCTCGCAATGTTTTCAAACGCCCTCCTCGTCTGGATCGTTTAAGCACGGGATTGTGTGGTAAAAGGTTTAGAGATAAAGCCAATAAAATACTACTAACATAGGGTCTTCCATATACCACGTATCGACCACCGCCACCCCCCTCCCCTCGTCCCAAGTTTATATCGTGACAAAAAGTAGAGAAAAATCTTACCTGAACTTGAGATATTGCTCTCAGATGATAATTTTAGCCTTTATTGACAAACACAATATAACAGTACTAACACAAATAGGTAAGATTGGTAAAACCCATTGCAACATTACATAAACAGTATGTTGACGGGCATTTTCGGACAAAAGAGTACCGGTTTCCCCTGGTATTATGAAATCGGCCGACCATAACAAGACATTGTTATCGTCTGAGAGTAATAGATTTAGTATCCACTAAAACTGATATTTTATAAAACATGTTTTTACAAGAAAAAACAAGTGTATGATTTAACACTTAAACTGCTTGATAAGTTAAATGAAACTTCAAGCCTCAAGTAAAAACCCAAAGAGTGCTATTTTAAATTCCTTTTTTTAGAGGTAAAAATATCTTTTTATCGGACAGTGTAGATCTCAGATCAGACTGCACGTTCTGTGCAGTCTGATCTTGATCTACACTGTCCGAAAAAGGTCCTTGAGTCGCGCTTAGCAGCCTTACGGTTAACCCTTTTCGCACCAAATTTGTAACTGGAGCTCTTTCGACGACTGACAACACAATCTACACTTCGAACTCAGACAGATTTCTATCTTACAGGATTGACGAAACAAGCGGACGGTATAGATCGAAGATCAGACTGCACGTTCTGTGCTGTCTGATCTTGATCTATGCAATCCACAAAAACCCTTGTTTTCGCCTAGAGCGCTGCAAGAGTTAAACATGGCGATTCGACTAAACAATGTCGTTGTGTAGAATCGAATTGTGTATTTACACCTGTAATGTCGCTTGTTCAATAAAATTATATTGTATTGATTTTCCACTACCATAATAACCGTAATGGGCACTGGGAAAGATTTTATTCAGATATTCTAAACATAGTAAAAGAAAACAAGAGGTTCGTGATGTTCATGTATCGCTCCACTGACATATCTAAAGGCAAAGTGAACGGTAAAGTAGTATGAAGAGTGATATTTGTCCTCCATTCGGCATACCTCGTGTGATCTTTCGACAATAGTTATGTGGAAAAGCAGCCAATGGCTTTGATAGAATATTGTGCGGAGTACTGAAAAAAAAAAACCTCCAGTGAAGCATGGATAAGTGCACTGGCCGCCGTGTTATAACTGAAAACGGCGTTAAACACCATACAATCAATAAATCATATCTACCTTGCGCATTTGGGTTAAAAATTTGGCTTAATCCTGCTTGTGTAATAATTGTAAAACTGTTTACGCTTTTGCTGTTTTTCCACATATTACTGCTTAACCCCTTTCCACACAATCTCGTACTTTAACGACCCTAATGAAAATGGTTTTTTAAAAAGAAAGGTAGGAAAAGGAGAAAATGCTGGTTACTCAACCTAAAACCCAAAACCCAACAGTTATGATCCTACCCGTGTTCTCTAAAGAATTAGTTTAAAGAACTGATTTGATTCCATCCAAAAGCTTAAGCTTTTAATGTCTATGGGTCATTCTATTTTTTTGTCAAAAAAAAAATTTTTTTTTTTAAATGTGAGTACCTCATTTCTAAACCTTAAACTACTCAAAATCCAAATGAGAAATTTCAAGCTGAGATTTAAAAGCCAAACAGTGAAATTCATCAAACTATTTCCTCTCGTATAATCCCACTATATATCGGACATTGTTGAACAAGATAAGCCTGCACGTTTTGTGCAGTCAAATGTTATTCAACACTGTCAACAAAGGCGCGATGATTGTTACCCAAACACTAAACAGCACTACTGATTTGGAGTGTGCAAGTGGTTGATCCTAAATCTCATGTTACGCCCCTGCTAATTCAGAACATTAAAAAAACACTATGTGCATCTTTACCAGCAATTTCTTCTTTTGCCACAATGTTTTCAAGAGTTTTCTGATGCAAGAAGAAAGAGATTATCTACAGAAGGCAATTTATTTCACACTTCACAGGTCCTTTGACAGAACCTTTGCCAAGGCTGGGAAATCCAACTTAATACTTTCGGACTGCCTCTGCTGAAGGGAGGGGGATCATCTACAATTCGCAGCTGCGTTATTTCGGATAGTATATGATTGTTGTATGATGTTTAACGCCGTTTTCAAAATTATTTCAGTTATATCGCGGCGGCCAGTGCACCTACCCATGCTTTCCTGGAGTTTTTCTTAACAAGTACTCCACAAAATTTTCTTTCCAAGCCACTGGCTGCTTTCCCACATAACTATTGTCGAAAAAATGATCAGTGGTGAGAGCGGAATGAATCCTGTCGCAATGACTATCCTCAGAAAGAAATTGGCCGAGCCGGTGATCGAACCAGCGACCCCGGGAGAAGAATTGCAGAGGTGATGAACTGTTCAGATTTGATTTTCACTTTATTAAATGTCGCCACCGGTTGCCCATATGGGCGACGTCCCCCAGAAGACTGAGTTATGTTACAAAAGATAGTGCAAGATACATGACGAAACCCTTCCTAAGTCACCCCTACTTATTTTCCATGCTCGGTGTATTGCACCGTCACACAGGACCTCGGTTTAACGTCTCATTAGTAATTTTAGATGGCCATCCGCCTTTAGATCAGATGTTGATTTTTTATAACCCTTTGCCAAACAATCCCCTTAACTCTTCAACAAAAATTTAGACTCGATCCACTTGACAACATTTGCAGAAGACAATTTAAGAGTTGCTCAAAAATGATTTGTCTTTGAAGAGGCAGAAAACTTTGTTAGGATGTAATGACTTTAACATTTTACTTAGTAAGTAGAGGATATTTGTTCTTTTCGGTGAAAAATCGAAATTTATTTCATCGAGTGAACATCATCGGTAATACTTTCACGAGTGGAGCAGCCACGAGTGAAAATACTACCGATGATGTTCTCGAGATGAAACAAATTTCGATCTTTCACGGAGAAAAAAACACCTATTCTATTTATTTCATGCTTCTAACCCCCTTTTTTGGGGGGAGGGGGGAGGAAGAGACTTGTACATCAACACCCAGTGCAGTTCTTTTCGGTAATTCCCCGTGGCGTACCCCCTCCGCATAACAAAGCATTACAATATTACGTAAAGCGCGAGAAATGTAGAGTAAATTACGTCATATTTCCATGGGGTTGAGTGGCACGCGCAGTTTACCTAGGTTATTAACTACTGTTTCCGCCTTTTAATTGAATAGTTAGAAAATAAAATCGGTCTTTTTCACTGGTCGTAACCATGAAATATCGAAAAATATTTCACCGTTATTTCTCGATTAACTACCGGAAAGCAGGAAATATTGCAGTATTTTTACCAGCCTGGGGAGAAAAAGTTTTTTGAAAAAAACATTATCCTAGCTAAAGAGGAAAATGTTGGAAATTCCCTTTTAATCCTTTACCCACAATGTTTTCTACCTGTATTAAGACATACATATACTTCATCATTAGAGCTACAATTGATTTACAGGCTTCATGTAATTTCGATTTGGAGTGTTAAAAATTTGACAGCTGGTAAAAAGTTATGAGACTGAAAGAGTTAACCCTTCACCTGCTAAGTGCGACTCACTGACCTTTTGCGGACAATGTAGATCAAGATCAGCCTGCACTGATCGTGCAGTCTGATCTTGGATCTACATTGTCCAATAAGGAGATATTTTTCTTCAAAAAAGTAAGTTGGAAATAGCATTGTTGGAAATAGCATTGTTCAGGTTTTTACTGCCGGCTTGAAAATTTTAATTGAATTATTTAGCACGTTATGGGTTTACCATTAAACGCACAATGCAAAGAGAATAACAACCTTTAATCTGGCACATTATGTCTATTCGATACTGATTGGGACAAAAAAACAAGCATTGAACAATAATAAAGATAATGCCAACATCAATAATTACCATTTTCTATGGGTTAAATTTATCTAATCAAAACTTAAGATCTCATGTCTAGCGACTGGACCAATCAGCAAACATTATTGTGAAATAACGTGTCGAAGATTAAACCCTCGTGGTTGCATATCTATATGTATATACAATAGCTCTATATAGACTATTAGTATCATTACTCATGTAGTCCATATCGGATACAAAAACTTGTGCCATTAAATAGAAGAAATATATACTTGCTGACTCGCATTATAAAACGGCACTCACTTTCTACCCTATACCATGATGGGTTAATTTTGAAAACCGGCATTTTCTGCTTTACTCAAAATGTTTTCAAAAACCTTTTTTCCTCCGGGTCATTAACATACAGGACAGGTTAATAAAGAGTTAAACTTGACCATTAATGTCTCAATGAAGTTCATTTGGTGCTGCACGTGTTATCAGTTTTCACTATCATTTTTCTTTTCAATAACGTTACAAAAAATTTTGGAGCACCATATTTCATCTGCTTTGATTAGTTGATTTCTTTGATTAAGTCTTGAACAAACGACAAAATTTTGGACTACAACTAAATGAAAGCATTTGCAGACAACAAAATAAATGCACCTCGAATGATGATTTCTATCACTGATGGGGTAGTAAACATTGTGAAAAAAGGAGAAAATGCTGGTTACCAGTATTTTCTCCATTATCTAACAATGTTTTCGAAAGCTTTCTTCAGGGTCGTTAAAACTTGGGATTGTGTGGTATAGAGAGATAGAGGATATTTGTTTTTTACGGTGAAAGATCGAAATTTATTTCATCGAGTGAACATCATTGGTAATATTTTCACGAGTGGCACAGCCACGAGGGAAAATATTACCGATGATGTTCACGAGATGAAATAAATTTAGATTTTTCACCGTAAAAAACAAATATTCTATTAATTTCATGCTTTTAACCCTTTCTGGGGGGAACTTAATCAAAATCCAGTACAGTTCTTTTCGGTTATTCCCCGTGGCGTACCCCCTCCGCATAGCAACGTATTACAATATTACGTCAAGCGCGAGAAATGTAAGGTAAATTACATCATATTTCCATCTGGTTGTGAGGCACGCGCATTTTACCTACGTAACTAGTGCATGGGAACAACTGTTTCCGCCTTCAATTGAAGAGTTATAATATATAAATCGGTATTTCATTTCACTGGTCGTAACCATGAAATATCGAAAATATTTCACCGATATTTCTCGATAACCTACCGGAAAGCATGAAATAATGAAATGATAATCCGCATTGCCTTTAACAATATTTCAATCATATCAGTGACAGCGAACTTATTTGTGTGTGTTCAGGATTCACTATTACTTATCTTGGGCTCAGAACTGTCTTGCCAATATTTTGTTTGTGCCGGAGTTAAATGCCCTTTTAACAACTTAGGTCATATCACTGTGGCCAGTGCACCTAGGTATGTATTTCCTGGCTTTCTCACACAAGTACTGACACAACTTTCTTTACAAGCCACTCACTACTTTTCGCATATGCATCAGGCCGGAGGCAAAAATCGCAAGAAAGGTTTGCACAAGAAAATATTGATGCATAACATCAATAGCGCCGCAGATCAGTTGTTTCTGAAATAGGGCAAATTACAGTGGGTTAATTTTTTTCGCCAAGGGCATCACTTGAACAAACTTCGTAGAGGTCCACGTGGTGATATTACATGACAAATATTTAAACTCTGGGCTATCTGGGATACAATCTGGTTTTTGTCGATCTGGCAATGACGGTATTTTACATGTTAAAAAACAAAAAATCAGTACATATAGAAAAACAAAGTTGGTACGGTCTGGATCTGGTAATGAAAGTACCGTACTTTTACATGTATGTTAAAAAAAAAAGAAAACACTGAACCTGTCCATATACATGTAGTAAACAATATGGCTACCTCCACAGGCACTTTTCAAAAGCGAACAAAAATTTAGTGCCGCTGCTCATGCGGCGCCACAATCAACCAGATATCAAGAAACCACCAGGCCACAAGTCAAATACATTAACCACTGCCCAGAGCATCTTTCCAAAGGACACTTCCACAGAAAGCCCATCGCCTCCAGTGATGATCAAGTCTAGGACCTGTGGGATTCAAACCCTACATCCCCACAGAGCCACGCAAGACCGATAATCATAACTCTTTACCAAACAACAAAGTTCTAGACTTGATCAAATTCAAAGAATTTGCAGACGCAATTTAAATGTGTGTCAAATGATAGAATTTATTTTTGATACATTAGAAACCATTATGTGAAAAGAAGAAAATGCTGGTCACCTGCATTTTCTTCTTTTCCCACAATGGTTTAAAAAGTTTTGTTCCTACGGGTCGTTAAAACTTGGGATTCTGTGGTTAATAAAGTGCAGTTTTGAAAATATAGTTGCAACTACTACAACTGACACTTACCAACAGAAGATGTAATAATATTCAAGATCTTCTAGACAGAAATGTTTACTCTTTCACAACACAATCCCAACTTTTAACAACCAGCTTTTTCTCATTTTTCCACTATGTTCTCTACCCTCCTAAAAGCCAACTTCAATTTCTGAGTCACAATTATTTTGTCGTCGGCAAAAGCTTTCAATCCAAGTAGATCCATTTTTTTTTTCATTTGGTAAAGAGTTGAAGTTTTTAAACAGTGTGGACAAAGATTTGACAGCAACTTCTCTATGAAGCTGATCTTGGCTTCTGCCCTCTGAAGCACCAAAACTTGCCCATCACACAAAAGGGTTATAGATGTAATTGGGTACGATATAATTGGTAAACAAGTTAACTCTTTACCAGACGACGAAATTTTAGACTTGTTCAAAATAAAAGTATTTATAAATCACTATTTAACAGGGGATGACATTACGGTATGTGGTATTTAACTCTTTACCAAACGACAAAATTATAGACCCATCCAAACTGAAAGTCTATGCAGACGACAAATCACATGTGACTATAATCAGAGTATTTGTCTTTGACAGGGTGGAAAACATTGTGAGAATAGGAGAAAATGCTGGTTACCAGCATTTTCTCCTTTTCCCACAATTTTTTCAGAAGCCTTATTTCTCAGGGTTGTTAAAAGTAGGGATTATGTGGTAAAGGGTTAAAGGACAGAAAACATAGTTCGGGAAGGAGAAAATGCTGGTTGCATTTGTAGACAATGTATTAAATGTAATTAAAATGATGATATCTGTCTTCGATAGGGTAGAAAACATTGTGGTAAAGGGAAAAAATGCTGGTGACCAGCAGTTTCTCCTTTTACCATGATTTTTTAGAGAGCCTTCTTCAGGGTAGTTAAAAAAAGGTTTGTGTGGTAAAGGGTTAACTCTTTACCTGACAACAAATGATGAATTAACTGGTGTTTTTGCCACTTTCAACATTATTTTAGTCATATCACTACCACAGCTTACATATTCATGTTTGTCCTGGGTTTCACTAGGTCTCTGAAGTATCTTGCCGAAGGACATTCTCACGAACAACTCAGTGCTTCCAATGAGGCTAAAACCAGGGGCCTTGCAGTTAAAGCCACTTTACCACTAAACAACTAGAAGGTTTCCTCCTGATGGCAAGATTTAGTCTTGTCCTAATTGAAACCATCTGTGGCCCACAAATTAAACATGTCTCAAATAATATAATTTATCTTTGAAAGGACAGGAAACATTGAGAGCAAAGCAGAAAATGCAAATTATCAGCATTTTCTCCCCTTCCCACAATGTCATTAAAAGGCTTCTTTCTCACTGTTGTTAAATTTCAGGATCTGACTAAAACCTAAATGTTGTGTTCAAAAGATTGTTTGCAGAGCTGAAATGACTCAAGAAGGTGTAGTAAAAGGTTAACCTTATTTAGCAATTTAACCCTTTTCCTACAAAATAACTAAAATGAAATTTTCAATTTGTCAGTAAAAATCCAAATATTGCTATTTCAAAGTTATGTTTTGGGATATAATATCTCCTAAACGGACGCTTGACCTTCAATACAACTTCAACCCTTAAAGCACATTTAACAACTAGAGTTGATTTTGGGATCAGTATAGATCAAGATCAGACTTCACCAGCTTTTTTCCTTTTTCCACATTGTTCTCAACCCTATCAATGACAAATTCCATCACTTAAATTCTCGTCTGCAAAAGCCTCCAATTTGGACATGGCTAGAATTTTGTTGTTTGGTAAAGAGTTAAGGAACAGAATACATTGTGGGAAAAGAAAAAAATGCTGGTTATCAGCATTTTCTCCCTTGTACATGTTGCTCTCAAATGCTGTCTTTCTCTGGGCTGGAAAATCACAGGGTTATGTAATACAGAATTAACAAAATCTGTCACAAGAACAGACCAAGTTTTAGCACCTCCCAGCTTTCTTGTCTTAACCCTTTACCTGCTGATTAGATTAACCCTTTACCACACAATCCCGAGTTTTAACGACCATGAGGAGGAAGCTTTTTGAAAAAATTGTAGGAAAAGGAGAAAATGCTAGTAACCAATTTTTTTCTGCACTGTCTAAGAGAAATTCTGTCAAAGAGAAATTCTATCAGTTGAACCACATTAAAATTGTCAGCAAATGCTCTCAATTTGGGCAAGTCTATTTGGGCAAGTCTATTTGGACAAATCTCTTTGGACAAGTCTATTTGGATAAGTCTATTTGGACAAGTCTATTTGTTGTGTGGAAAAGAGTTATACCCTTACTAACCGACAAAATTCTAGACTTACCATATCCAAATTGGACGGTTAGCAAACACCAAATCAAATGTGACTCAAATGATGGAATTTCTCTGTGAAATGGTAAAAAACATTGTAGGAAAAGGAGAAACTGCTGGTCATCAGCATTTTCTCCTTTTCCTACCACACTTTCAAATGGCCTCTTTTTCAGAGTCAATAAAACTCGGGATTGTGTGATGAAGGGTTAAATAAGATTTTCTAACTAGCACCATTAGCAGATATATTACGATTTCAAAATCCATTTCAACAGAAAAGTTCACGGTCTCAGACCAAGTAGATCGAAGATGGAACTGCATGTTCTGTGCAGTCTGATCTTGATCTACACAAAAGAATACTAAGTCCTGATAAGCAGGCTTAGGATAATATTTCTTACCAAATATCTAACAAGGTAGATACAAGATCAGAATGACATTCCATGCAGTCTGATCTAAACATTCACATAAGTTTCACGGTCTGTCTTCACCAACCATTCTAATGAATATTCTTAGTCTTATTCTCAAGAATCTTCTCATTTTGAAAGTAAAACAAGTTCTGATTGGCTAAACCAAGTGGTTTAGCCAATCAGAAGTTGTGTTACTTTCTAAACCTAGGCTAAGACTACGGGTGAAACTAAGGATGGTAGGTGAATACTGGCCTCGAAGTTAAACTCTGCATTTGAGACACAGGGAAATACAATTTTTCAACAGTGGAGAAAACATTGTGGCAAAAGGAGCAAAAGAATGCTATCTCTTCCTCTCTCCTTTCTGAGTCCTTTTCTTCTCCTGCTCTTTTCTCTCTTTCTGTTTTTGCTTCTGTGCATCTCGATCTTGTTTGTCCTTTTCTCTCTTCTTCTCTGCTTCTTGTTTGGCTTTCTCTCGTTTCTCTTGCTGTATTTTCTTGACTGATTCTGCATTGACATTCTTCATATCAATCACTTTTTCTTTGTTAAGATAAATACATGTAATATAAAATAGAAGTCTTGACAAGGACGTAACAAGATGTAAATAGTATCAGATATTCTCAATCACCCTGTACCTGTCTCGACCCTTTACCACACCATCCCGAGTTTTAACAATGCTGAGGAAGAGGGCTTTTGAAAACAGTGTGAGAGAAGGAAAAAATGTCCATAGGGGATAACCCTTATAGAGCTAGGCATTTCAAGATCAGACTGCATGGTACATGCAGTCCCAGGCAGTCTGATTTTGAATCTTAACTATCCTCAACTATATAACATACTCTGGTCTAAAATAGCTGTATAAGTGCAACATTCTAGGGAAAGTTTTTCCATAATTTGAAAGGTCCATTTCATCAATTGAGCGCTTTAAGAATGAACTCCTTGCCAGATGAAATAATTTTATAGATTTGTCAAATTTGAAGGTATTTGTAGATGACAAATACATGTGGCTCAAATGTTGAAATTTCTTTGAAATGGTAGAAAACATTGTGGGAAAAGGAGAAAATGAACCAGCATTTTTCTTCTTTCCCGCAATTTTTTCAAAAGCCATCTCTGTCATGGTTGTAACAAGCATTTTCTCCTTTTCCAGCAATGTTTTCAAACACCATCTCCATCAGCGTTGTGACCAACATTTTCTCCTTTTCCTACAATATTTTCAAAGGACATCTCCATCAGGGTTGCAACATGTATTTTCTCTTTTTCCGACAATCTTTTCAAAAGCCATCTCTGTCAAGGTTGTGCCAAGCATAATCTCCTTTTCCCAAAATGTTGTCATAAGCCATCTCTGTCAGTGTCATTAAAATTTGGGATTGTGTTGTAAAGTGTTGTACGCTTTTCTACCTTGTATATACAGAAACAACAAAGGATACAACTATCTCCCTGCCCTGACGCCTGGCCTTTAGAGTCTTCCGTACCTACTTCATCATCTCTGGTGTACTGTTAAGGAACTGCTTCTATGATAATTGATTTTTAATTGTATGGTGTTTAACACCGTTTCCAACATTATTTCAGTTATATCACGGCAGTCACAGCACCTATCCATGCTTTCCTGAAATTTCTTTTACCAGTACCCTGCACAACATTCTTTCCAAGCCACTTGCTGCTTTCCCACACAACCATTGCCAAAGCAATGGCCATCGGCGAGAGAGGAGTGAATCCTGTTGCAAAGACTATCATGGATTCTCAGAAAGAAACTGGCCAAGCCGGGGATCAAACCCACTGACCCTTTGTTCTCAAGTCCTGTACTCTATCAATTGAGCTACAGGGGCTTAGCCTGCTTCTTTGTAAATCAAACCAGTTGTAACTCCTCAACACTGGACAAACTTCTAACACTTGTGCAAAATAAAAGTATTTGTATCAATTCAACAAGATGGCCATGATGGCCCTGTATTGCTCCACTGCCTTTCAAATAGATGTATCATACACTTCATGAGCATTGACAGAGACATAAATCATAAGAAGTCTGTATGGTTATAAACATTCACAGAAAAAAGTAGCCTAGCCCTCCTTCTAAACAAGAGCTTCACAGAGCAGCGCATATATGCCCAAAGGGGCTTGTCAGTGAAATGGGTTAAAATCTAGAACATCTACAGAGATCCAAATTTTAAGAGTCACATGCACAACTACACATCATAGAGATTCATTGTTGTAAGTTTGAACTTATTCCAACGAAAACTGTAGGAGGAGTTGCGCGCACAAGAAATTGCTAACGGATGGACGGATGGACACACAGACAGGCGACCAGGGCCATAACATAATACAACCCTTCGGGCGTATAAAAAGGGAGGTAAATAGTAACAAACTTTATATCTGTTATAACAGTTCTTTCCCTTGATCAGTGTCACATAAGTTTAACTCTATACCAAACGACATAATTTTAGACTGGTCCAAACTGGAACCATTTGCAGACGACAAAATTAAGGCAACTCAAAACATAAAATTTGTTTTGGGAAGGGTAGAAAACATTGTGGGAAAAGGAGAAAATGCTGGTTACCAGCATTTTCTCCTTTTCCCACAATGTTTTCAGAAGGCTTCTTTCTCAGGGTCGAGAAAACCAGGAATTGTTTGGTAACGGGTTAAGTCAACGTAACTTCATAAAGTTTTTAAAGTTTTCACTGTTTAAACCGTTGTAAAAGGTGTTAACCCTAGGGATATAGCTTTAATAATCTTGCTACAAGTCCACTAAATGAAACTGGAAGAAAACCAGGTGATTCTTTCAGTTTATAAGCCCCTGTAAAACTCCCAGGGTGGGGCTACTTTTGACCCCACGGCTATAAGTCAGACAGGCTTGGTGGAGATCTGCTATATGAAGCAGCATGCCAAATTTGGTAGCCCTAGGCTTTACATTTAGAATAAAAAAGTTTTTTAAGTTTTCACTCTATAAGCCCGTCTAAAACTTGTGAGTAGGGTCAATTTTGACGCCAGGGCTATAATTTGAATAATACTAGTAAGGATCCAATAGATGAAGTAATATGCAAATTTGGCAGCCCTTTCCTTTACATTTTAGAAAAAAGGAGTTTTTCAAAAGTTTTCCCTGTAATTTTTTCTTATGCCCATGTGCAACTTGTGACCCCCAAGGTCAGGCCAATTTTGACCCCAGGGCTAATTTCAAGGAATTTGGCAGAAGTCTATTAGGTGAAGCTACATGCCATAGGCCTTATGGTTTCGGACCAGAAGACTTTTAAAGATTTTCAATGTTTTTCAGTTCTGTTGCCAAAGCAACTGGAATCAACTTCTTTGAAGAAATTTTGGAGAGGGCCATGGCAGGATAATTTCTGTGAAGTTTCGTCAAAATTGGATGGGTAGTTTCAGAGAAGATGTTTGAAATAAAAGTAAATGCACAAGAAAATGTGGTAGCACGCATGCAAGACAGACATAGGGACATGACAAAAGCTCACTGCCCTTCGCTAAGTGGAGCTAAAAATCAGTTAAGGATACTCTTCTCCACCTGAGACTTCCTCATAATGATCTAGTATGGCTTGCTTTCTTGCTATTTCCTCCGCAGATTTTTCTTTGGGTTTTACAGCTTCTATTTTCTGGTGTTCTAGTATACTTGCCAAATGGTCTGTCAGCTTTTCTAAATGTTGGAAAAGTAAAGATTGCTCAAACTTGATATTTTTTTACCACTTATGAAATGAAGCCGTGTATAAAATGAGTTTAACGCTTTGCTAGACGACAAAATTTTAGCCTTGTCCAAACTGAAAGCATTTGCAGAGGAAAATTCCAATGTGGCTCAAATGCTGCAATTTTTCTTTGATAGGGTAGAAAATACTGTGGGAAAAGAAGAAAATGCTGTTTACCAGCACTTTCTCCTGTTCCCACAAAGTTTTCAAAAGGCTTCTTTCCAAGGGTTGTTTGAAGTCAGCATTGTGCAGTAAAGTGTTAAATGAGACATGAATAAAAAGGCTGTTTCAGGACCATGCCACAAAACAAGGTTGTAGATCTGTCCAGGTACAAAACATTTGCAAAAGAAAACTTAAATAAAGCTCACATGATGGAAATTGCCCTTGAAAAGGAAGAGAAAAATGTCACCCGCATTTTCCCTCTTTTCAAAAGCCTTCTCTCTCTGGGTCATTGTATGGTGAATACTGAACGGTGACTTTAATCCTAAAAACACAATCCCGAGTTTTAACAACCCTGGAGAAGAAGACTTGAAAATATTATAGAAAAAGGGTATAAAAAGGCTGCCAGTGCACCTATCCATACTTTCCTGGAGTTTTTTTTTTTTTTACCAAAATATTCCTTTCAAGCCACTGGCTCCTTACCCACATGAACTTCCTTGAAACAATGATCAATGGTGAGAGAGGAATGAACACTGTTCCAATAATTATTATCACTTCTTGGAAAGAAATTAGCTGAGCAGGGAATTCAAACCAGCAAATCCTGTAAGCCACAGACTGCTCCACCTGGCTCTGTATTCAAGGGCAAACAGCTCCGAATGACTTAACCCTTTACCAAACAATCCTGAGTTTTAATGCCCTCAAGGAAGACAGCTTTTGAAAACAATGTGGGAAAAGGTGAAATGCAAGTAATCTGTATTTTTCTTCCTTTTCCAACCATGTTTTCTGTTCTTTCAGAGACAAATCTTTTCATTAGAGACACATCTAATATGTCATTTGCAAATTCTTTCAGTTTGGATCTGTTTCACTTTTTTTTGTCTGGAAAAGAGTTAAAAGTGACTGGGCTGAGAAGGGGCTCCCCACACCATGACTCTTTAGGTATTTTTAAACACTGTAAAGCAAAACAGTACCACAGTCTTTTGAACTGTCTTTTCCAGCGACTCCATTCATCTCTTCCCATTTTTTAAAAAGCTCATCACAGACTGCCTCCATATCATCTTCCTACAAAACATACAAGTGTGATCACTGAACTCTTTAACAAATGACAAAATTTTAGACTGGTCCAAATTGAAAGCACTTGCAGATGATAAAATAAACATAACTCAAAAATGAAATTTGTTTCCAGCAGGGTAGAAAACATTGTGGGAAAAGGAGAAAATGCTGGTTACCAGCATTTTCTCCTTTTCCCACAATGTTTTCAAAAGGCTTCTATCTCAGGGTCGTAAAGGGTTAACTTGTTACTACACAGTCGTCAGTTTTAACAACCCTGAGGAGGAAACCTTTCGAAAACAATGTGGGAAAAATTCAAAGCACTGACAGACGAAAATTAATGTGATTACAATGATTCGATTTTTCTATGAAAGGGTAGAAAACATTGCAGAACAGAAAATGCTGTTTTCCAGCAATTTCTCCATTTCCACAAAGTTTTGCACTTGCAAATGCTTTCAGTTTGGACAAGTCTAAGATTGTGTTGTGTTGTAAAGGGTTAAGCAACTGTTGGATAGATGGTTTAGTCGGAGTAAATGCCTTTTATTAAAGCTATTTAGAATACAGTCGAACCTCGTTTATCCGGACACTTCTGTATTTCCGGACCAGTGAACTCGGATCACCACACCTTCCATATTGATAAGGGACACTGTACATCGTAGGAATTACAATAGCGTATGATTTACACAAGCACTTGTCTGTATTGTTCCTATGATTGTTCAGATATATAATAGAATAAAATGTCATAAATTTGCATTTTGCCTTTTTTTTTAATGTGTTTTTGTACACGAATTTCCCCTTATACCTTATTGCATTCACATGTACATGTATACCTTTTGTACAAACGGGTGAGCTTGTAAAGCTCGGCACGTTATGACTTTTAAAAACGCCACGAAAAAGGGGGCGAAACACAAGTACAATTGTTTTTTTTTTTTTTTATAACAGTATTACTGTTGACTTTTCAATTTCTCGAGTCTTGTATGGATTGTGTGTCCGAAATAATATGGATAATATCCGACAAAATTTTGTTCTATTTTTACAACCGGTGACAGGATCATAACTGTAGCTGATCAACAGATTCGGCGTGATTTCAGTTTTGAAATAATCTACACGTTTTAAGTATTTTCTTACCAATTTTGGCCCACAAGAAGTTGCTTTCCGATACGAGTTAAGTCATAGTTCAGCTGTGGGTGGTGTAGATCCAAGATCAGACAGCGCGTTCTGCTTAGTCTGATGTCTATCCACACCGTCCGCCATCTTGCAATCGGCAGAGTAATTTTGAATAACCAAAAATGTACAGAAGCCATCTGTTAACGATTTCATGTCTGTTGCGGGTACACAAGTGTTAACCCTTTACCACACAATGTCGAGTTTTAAAGACCCTGAGGAAAAGGCCTTTCAAAAACATTGCTGGAAAAGGAGAAAGTGATGGTAACCAGCATTTTCTGCTTTTCCAATAATGTTTTCTACGCAATTAAAGACCAAGTCTGTCATTTTAACTACATTTAAATTGTCTTCCACAAATACTTTACATTTAGACCAGTCATTTCTCTTTTTGTTGTGTGGTAAAGAGTTAAATTAGGATCATGGGTCTGATGTAATGAGCAAATCATTCAAAACGAGAGGGTTGTAGTGCAAGCGTTTGTTGTACATATTTACAACTGTTTTGCTCCAAGAAATTTACACCCTGCTACAAGCAGACTGCCAGTCAATACAAAATGACCACACAATAAGCTAATATCATGCCTGCTTTACATTAGCTGCTAATACTTTTTTGCATTTAGTAAAGGTTGTTACTTGAACACCTGGGCTGTCATGTCACATGTTTTGTGTAGTTGGCAGAAAAAAAAGTTTGGCTGTTTTCATATAAAAATCGCTTGCAGCCAAAACAAAAAAAAAAATGCATACAATAATTAATGCTTTGGTGTTAAATATAAATGGATTACTGATAAATAAAAAAAAGGAATAGATCTATGAGGTTCCGTATTTTTTATTTTTATTTAAGATCTATTTTTCTACGAGGGAGAACACAGTTACGACTTAAACCATTTCCCTCACAGTCACAGTTTCACACTTCTGCAGGTGACCTTTAAAAACATTACGAAAAAAGGAGAAATTGCTTGTATAGCAACAAAAAGCCAGAAAAGATTAAGCCCTTCAAGAACCTTTCAAAACATAAGTTGCTTATATGCGGCCTGTGTAGATCAAGATCAGTCTGTAGACAGAATGTTTGATCTGATCTTTGATCTGAAAAGGTATTGATAATCTGTAAAACTGACACTTAACGATGGCACGTGTATGTCTATTAACACTTTTCCCAAACCACATCTAATTAAGATGTTTGTTTTCAAATGTGTGAAAACCATCTGAAATAAATTGATACTAGACTGATACTCGTGTTATTAATGCATACTATGGACCAGTCCAAAATCACGTACCGGGGAAATTGTGTGATACACAGTCAGGCCATGTCCGGTTTATCTGATAAGAGTTACATTGTTTTTTAACCCTTTGTTCCCGATTTTTGCATTCCGGTTCCGGAACGCGGATTTCCAGAATAAAAAGTAAAATTTGTACAGAAAATATTCGTTCCCTGATGTTTCTTTCCGGATCTTGAGATTTCCGGAAATTTGGAGCCCGGATTAACGCGGCTCGACTGTACCAGAGACATAGATGTGTATCGTATGTCTCTGACTGTACACATTTTGATCACACACTAAAACAAAATTATAATAATATGACAGAGTAAACATTTAATCCAATTTAATTCCAGGAACTCGAGTCTAAAAAGTGCTCGAAAAATATCGGGTATCGAAATGACCAGGTTTTGCAAAAAAAATTCACCGGGGGTTGAAACGACCCAAAAGTGTCGAATTGACTCGGTGTCAAAATGACCAGGTGTCGAAACGTCTGTCATTCAAGAAAATCTAGAGAAACCTATGTGTCTTTTCAGTCACAAGATTCAAGTAACCCTTTACCACATAATCCAGTTTTAATGACACTGAGGAAGACACCTTTAATAGCATTGTGGGAATAGGAGAAAAAACTAGTTACCAGCATTTTCTCTTTTTCCCACAATGTTTTCTACCCTATCAAAGACTAGCTACATCATTTGAGTCACATTTCAATTTTCATCTGCAAATACTTTCTGTAAATCCTGGGAACTCCCCACCATAGATTTTGCGTGGCAATTTTGGGGGATGACACAAGAAATGTATGGGGCGAATGTAGACTTGGTGAATATCCAAGTCCTGCGTATTCACCATTTCAACATTCATTTCGAACATTCCCCATAGTTGTCAAGAAAACTCTACAGTGGGGAGTTCCCAGGATTATGCCATGCTTTCAATATGGACCAGTCTAAATGGTAGTCGTTTTGGCAAAGAGTTAAATAATTTCCCATATGGGGCCAAAATAAAATTGATTCCCCCGTACGCGAATTCCAATGTCTAAAATACGTACGACAACTTGACCAATCAAGTCGACCAGTGACTCCCGTTTTTCATCTTTAGAGACGTCTTCCTCTAAAATTCCTGCGATGTAAGATACAAAGACGTCGGTGTCGGCCTCAGAGTTAAGTTGAAGAAGCCGATTCGTCAGCCACTCCGTGTAATATTCAACGGGGGCTGCCATTTTTGAACATGTGCGGTTATGCTTTGTGTTTTTCCCTTTTTTCTTGTAATCCGAGAAACCACGGATTTTTCATAGTTTTTTTTTTTAACCCTCCAAGGTATCACACCAACGAAAATAGCCGACTTGAAATCGCGAAAACAGCTTTCCAGGTACGAAAATAGCTTTTTATATAGCATATTATGTCGTATCTGGAAGATTTATGCTGCATGTTTAATTGTTTAAAAGATTATACATGTACTTTTACAATATTCCAACTTTTTCACCATTTTAATGCAGGAATGAAATTTGACATTTATTTTCTGGACTTTATTAACGAAACAATCTCGTTTGAAGGAAAATAGCTTCTTCCTACGAAAATAGCTTCTTTTAACTCTTTACCAAACGACAAAAATGTAGACTTGTCCAAATTGAAAGCACTTGCACACGACAAAATAAATGTTACTCACAATTTGAAATTTGTTTCAGGAAAGATAGAAAACATTGTGGGAAAAGGAGAAAATGCTTGTTACCAGCATTTTCTCCTTTTCCAACAATGTTTTCAAAAGCTTTTTTTTTTTTTTTGGGGGGTCGTTAAAAGTCGGGATTGTGTGGTAAAAGGTTAAACAAACTAACCCATTTTTTCTACTTATGCACAGATTTTGTTAACTATTAATATCATTTTTAGACTAGCGAAGCAGGTCTATCTCAGCATCAAGATTGACCCAGACACAATATTTAAACAAAAAAACCCACAGTTGCCAAATACTGCCTCAAAGAAAAATATTTCTTTCTATTAGAAATATTAATTCTGTTATATATGACAATTTTGACAAAAAACACAAAATCTCTATCATCCTGATTTGAACATGTCTACTTTCAAAGTAATAGACTGAACAATATGTCATTGATAAGGTACAAGATGTTTGCTCATATGTAAATTAACTGACCTATGCAAATCAGGCTCATACACTTATTCCTACAACACAGTAACATTATCAATGAAATCTAAAAGTAGATACACCTATGTAATTTGCAGCAAATCCCAGCTACATTACCCTCACTGGACAGGAAACCTTTGTCATTCCGTCAGTCATTCATTATTTGGATATTTGTGTACCGTGAAACTGATATGTTAAACTATTATGTTATGTCTTATATATTAACACTTTACCAAGCAATCACGAGTTTTAACGAAACTGGGGAAGATGCCCTTTGAAAACATTGCGGAAAATATGTGGTAACCAGCATTTTCTCCTTTTCCCATTTTGCTTTCTGCCCTCTTAAAATCAGGTTTCATCAATTAAAAAGAAAGTTAAATGAAAGTTTCAAGCTGATGGTAAAAACTTGAATATTGCTATTTCAAAGTTACATTTTGGAGAAAAAATATCCCCTTATCGGACAGTGTGAATCCAAGATCAGACTGCAGTCTTTGCAGTTTGATCTGTCCGTTTATCCGTCCGGACAGATATCTTCTAAAATCCATGACAAAAATTCGTACATGTCTTCCTTATTATAGTCCACCGATATGATTATTTTTTCATTTAATGCCGTTCATGGAAAAAGGGGACTTGATGTATATTTCCTTTATGGACCAATATCTCTTTAACTACAAGACAGAATTTCATGAAACTTCATATTCATATTGTTTATCATAAGCCACACAAAATCATTATTTGTTTTTATTTAATGAAATGCCATGTTTTGGAAAAAGGGGGCTCTGCCATGTTATGGAAAAGGGGGCTTAATGTAAAATTTCATTATGGACCAACAACAAAAAGGCCACTTGTACGTGCAAAACACAATACCTCTTGTATGTTTCTATCAAAAAGGTCTCTTTCGGCGAGGGATATAATTCCAACGAAATAACTTGTTTTCAACTTAAAGTTAACAAACATGGTATTTCTTATTTTGCTAAGTAAGTAGTCAAGAGCGTTGGGTAAAGTCAATGGATTGAACTGGATCCGGATTGGACCAGAAACCAGCCAGGTTTTATCTTTACCATAGCCACTTATTTCAAATTCGCTAGTCTGTCAGTACTTTCAGTACTTTGATTTTTATTGCTCATATATTTCGATTCATTTGGAAAATGCGGGTTCAACCAATGTTCTAATGATTCAATAATAGATCCTTGATGGTACACTCCATAAGAAAATAGCTTTTCAGTCCTTTTTGTTTTAGGTATAATATTGATTTTTCATTTTGTTTTCAATGACATTGCTTTAAAAACATTATTGGAATCTATATAAAAATGATATTTATTTTTGGTGCAATATCCATTATTTCATGTAACTCACTTCAAATGAGCAATGTTATTTTCTAATCCTCTCATTTTCATTTCAGGTACATGTACTCCTTAAAAAAATCTGCCAAGAAATGATAAATAAAGATTAATACTTCATGGTCCCCGTGATAAAATAGCGGAAGCCTAGTTTTTAGCTCTTTTTGAACATGGCATCATTCATACAAACCCAGTTTTTCCGTGACCACGAAAACAGTTTTATCTCCGAATATATCTTCCTCCTGCAAAAATTCGAATTATTTTTTTAATGGTTTTATATCTTCTTTCTTATCTATCTTCTACAGCCATCGACAAAAAAGATCGGCATAAATTTTACTTAGTTTTTTCCAAGGCTAGTTAACGGTATGGGAAAATGAGTAATTCTCGATTACAAGCATTTTCAGGCTCCTTATCGTGGACTTTCAAAAACTTGACAGCTTGTGTTATGCAGCCTTTTATTGATCTCCATTGTCAGCAAAAGTGTATATTGACAAATTAGGTTTCAAGATGCTGCTTATTTTATGTAGTTTATTGTGGATCTACATTGTCAGCAAAAAGTGCATAAAGTCGAACTGAGCAGGTTAAGGGCCGAATCGCAGGGATCAGTTAATGTCTCCGAGAATCAAAACTTAACCCTTAAACTGAAAAATAAATTAATTACAAACTGACAGATAAAGAAAGTTGACATATTGAAATTCATTGTACTTTTGTAAGAAAAGTCTCCCCATATCTGACAGTGCACGTCCAAGATTCTGTGTAGTCTGTTAAGACTGTACATTATGTGCTGTCAGATATTAATCTACACTGTCCTTTAGAGGACAAAATGTTGAGGTTGAGCCAAACCCCCCCCCCCCCCGATAAAAACAAACTAAAAAAAGTCAGATAGATCTATACAATCTATGCAATAATTGTAAACTTGAATCAAGGCTACTTTTACGTAATGTAACTACCCTCCTATCTTTCATAGCTCCGGGCTATCGATTTCAAACGGTTTTCTCTCAAAAATAATACCTATCAATAAACTGTTCTTTAAAACATTTATCGAAAATAACAATGGTTTTGAAAACATATTTGGAATTAACTATGCATACCCTTCTCTCGTATAACCTTAAAGTGAAAGGGAGGTAATCAGTAATCAACTAAAATTATTTTTCTTCAGAGTTACTTCTCTTTATCAAGTTTTTTTTTTCCCCACCATTGACATCTAAACCTTTGTAAATATATATATTGTGTGGTGTGATAGGTACGGTGGCACAAAAGTGACATGGAAGATATATTTTATACTACGTGCGCACGCAGTAGCTAATACGTGCGCACGTATTAGTTATTACGTGCGCACGTATTAGTTATTACGTGCGCACGTAATAACTAATACGTGCGCACGTAATACTACTGCGTGCGCACGTATTACTTATTACGTGCGCACGTATTAGCTACTGCGTGCGCACGTAATAACTAATACGTGCGCACGTATTAGCTACTGCGTGCGCACGTAGTATAAAATATATCTTCCATGTCACTTTTGTGCCACCGTACTTTTGTGCCACCGTAAAGTTGTGATACTTTATCACCTTTTAATTTAAATAATATAATTATGATTTTCATACTTAATGTAGTTAATCTGTGACATTTTAGGACACTAAAAATGCTAGTTAGAAAAAAAAAATTTTCCTACAATGTTTTCAAAGGCCTTATACCTTCTTAAGTAAGTAAACAATTAACTTTGTAAAAATTCTCAAACTGTGAATACGTAAAGTGAAACTTAAATTTCATTCAGAAATGAAATAAAATAATGTTCAATGGCAACATATCATTAACACTTTGGCGATATCAATCACTTAACCAAAGAGAAAAAAAGACCTCAATTAGGATAATACAGATTACAAATACTACACATATAAATAGACACAAATCAAAAAGATTTTAATTGCCATTGTTATACCCCAATCTCTTGCAGGTATTTACAACAAAACATGAGTGTTTGCACTTTTCTACCAAATCTCAGGCCAGAAAAAGTAAAAAGAAAAATGTTTAACAAAACTCACATATTTTTTTCAAACAAAGTTAATATAACCTATCAATTAAACTTTGACATCATATACCATATTAACTTAGTCTTTATTTGTTAACTGATACTTTTTTTCTGATACTTTTTATCGTGATTCTCTTTTACCTGATACTTTCTTTCCTACAATCAAACCTTAAACTGAAGAATGAATTAATTACAAACCGAGAAACAAAGCTCAAACATAACAATTTCATTGGTCTACACCCAAGGATAATCTCGCTGTATCTGATGACCAATGTAGATCCAATATTCTGTCCAGTCTGATAAGGGTGCACATTCTGTGCAGTCCGATACTGATCTTCAAGGGATAAACTGTCCTTTAGCAGGCAAAGGGTTTAGATTGAAATAAAAAATAATAATAGAAACGCCAGGGCAGATTACAGTTTAGGCAAGGATTGTAAATTTGAAGCAGGCTACTGTTACGTAATGTTACGTTTCTTTTATCATTTATACCAGCGGGCTACTCATTCATGGTAGGTTTGTTTACCCTTGCCATGCAGCATTGCGCAATGCGGCGAGCAGCTATTGGTTCTTTACTAATAATGAACGAATATTTTTTTGAGGGCAATATGTTTTAACAGACAGCAACACTTCACGGTTTAAGAAAAAAAAAAAATTTACAAAAATGTACGTAAAAGCCAAAAGGGGCTTATGGTAAAAAACGATCCTTAACTGCGGGCTATCGAATATCGATTACTAGTATACAATGTTCAAGTTCGCAAAATTCCGTAAACTCCCGAACTTTTACGTATGATATCGATTACTTTTATCGGTTTATATGCGAGACTGCTGATAAGGCATGTCCGTGAAAGTTGGCTATGTCAGGTCCGTTCCTTTTTCCATACACAAATTTCCGATCTTTTCAGTTCAGTTCATGTTCATTATCATGATTTCTACATCCAATATTTAATGTTTATGATCAGGTTTAGGTCTGTTCTCGGTTTTCCAAGTATTTCTAAAGTCCATACTGAGTAGGCATTTTGGGATCCATTCCGGTCCGTCACGGTTTTTCAATACCCAATTATCTGATCTTTTTCAATTCAATTGATTTTCATTCTCATGATTCCTACGTCCGATATCTAATGTTAAACTGAAAGGGTTTAGATCCTTTCCCGGTTTTCCCATTTTTTTTAAGTCCATAGGTTTGCTTGTTAGGGTCCGTTCAAAACCTTTTGGGTTTTCAATACTAGTACTCCAATTTTAGATTTTTTTCTAGTAAGGTTTGGGTCTTATCCTATGTTTCCAAAGTCGGATACTTAAATATTTTTCCTTCAAGATTAGGCAAAGGTCCATTTCCTGTAGCCTAATGTCGTGAAAGTCTCTCTTTTCGCTCAATCGAGTATATTTGGGCTTTTCCCTATTCAATCTCAAGTAAATGAAATATTGATCAATACAAAAGCTTACATTTGATAATTCTCCGCGTTACATCGTATAGCGGAGAATTGTTGTCTCAAATGTACGGTGAACAAAACCGGTTATACTGGTTTTTGGGCGGTGTCGGATATAAATAGGCATCCAGCGGTCAGTTCTAGCGAGAACGCCTACCAAGTACAGTAACACCGTCATATATATGCTTAGATGATATGTGTGAAGTTAAATACTTTATTAAGATGTTTTCTTAAAGACATACCATGCTTTTTAAAAAAGCAGTTTGTGCGTTCTTATATTCTAGGAGTAGTCTGAGAAGCATGCCGATTATTGGCAATGTTTCGTAAAAGTTGTGGAAACAGGTTTCCTCTTCCCAAATAGGTCGACAAAAAAGAAGAAAGTAGATTGATTGATTGATTGATTGATTGGATGGTGTTTTACGCCGCTTTCAACATTATTTTAGTTATATCACGGCGACAGCTCACATGTTCATGTATTTCCTGCTAGCGCTCTGAAGTATCTTGCCCAAGGACACTCCCACGAAAGACCAAGTGGATCAAGTGAGGCTCAAGCCCGGGGTCTCCAGGTCACGAGTCCTACACTTTACCGCTGAGCCACGCAGGACCCCAGAAGAGAGTAGAGGAGGAAGAGAGGTTTTTCCTGCCGACGGCCGGTACTCCGATGATGAATACAGCTGATTTTGTGTTCCCTGATTTATTTCGTACTGTTAATGCTGACTGAGATAATGCTTAAACTGATAATTACATATTGAATTATCCGTTGGTTGTAGGGCACGGGAATACAAACATGTAACGTAAAGTGCCCTAAAGTCGTCAGAATTTAGCACTTACGCAGTGTTCACGCACTTAGCTGTCGATGGACTGGTTCCCTGCTTCGGATGTATTAAAGCTGACTTCCTCCCGGTGATTTTGATGTATAAATCAATGTGATACAGCGAAAAACACGCACGAAATTAGTGCATAAACCAGACAAGGTCACGCCGACGACATTAGGACATAATAAACCATATGTCGTCAACTCATTGTGCCAAATGTCGTCATTAGGACCTAAAGTCATCAATTTGACAAGTTTTTAAAAAAAAAATTGATACAAATTCCAAAACAAAATTGAGAACGCTGTAATATATGTTTTACCTCTTAGTCTTAACCTTCAATACAAAATAGTGTGAAAAAGACAAGGACAAAGCGAAAAAAACATTGTGTGAAATGGAGAAAATGCTGGTACCTAACTCCTTTTCCAACCATGTTTTCTTCCATTTGATACATGAATTTGAACACCTAGCCATTACGATTCTGTTGTCTGCAATGCTGTCAATAGCAATAAGGTATTTTAGAGTCACCCGTTACCAGAAGACAATTATTGAGACTGGTCGAAATTGAAACGAAATTCATAGATCTTCAGATTGTTCAATTCAAATTGTCAACATTCAGAGGAATAAGAAAAAATACTGAAGGAAAAAGGGCAATGTGAACATAGCACAAATCGCGTTTTAACTCTTTATCAGACAAAGTTTTTATATCCTCCAAACTTATAGCATTTGCAGACAAAAACAAGAGCCGTCGGAGACGGATTGTGCTCCCCGAACAGCACTCTTTTTAAAGATCCCATTTTCGAAGTCGCAGCCTCAAATTAGAAAACCGGGAAAAGAAATCTGCGCAATATCCTAAGGAGTTCATATATGAAGTTTCATCCAGTTTGGACCAGGGGTTGTGGAGAAATTGCTTCGGAGGGAAGGACGGACAGACTGGACAAACAAAGCGGCGACTATATGCTCGCCTTTCGAGCGGACAGACGGACGGATGGGACAGACGAAACGGCGACTATATGCTCGCCCTTCTGGGAACATAAGAAATAAAGCTCAAATAACGGGATTTGTCTACTGAAGTTTAGAAAACATTGAGGCAATAGGAGAAACTGTTCTTCATGAGCATTCGTATTTTTTTAGAATGTTTTTATCAGTAAATAGTCGACTCTGTAGATGCACCAAAGGTAAAGGGTGATTTACTCCCATCTTAAAGGCTGGTTCGCTGCCACTGGGCATCAAACCCACAACCTTATGATAGCTAAATGCTCCCATTTCACGGACTAAACGGACTTAAATCATCGCCAGCGGGGAACTTCATCAGACGATTTTCTCTTAAGAGTTGTGGAATGGTATGTCTAAAACTCGTCAGTATGGACGTAAAGTCGTCATCGACGATAAATACCATTTAATTGGAATTATTTGTTACATCCTCATACGAAGGGAGGTTATAAATGCAGAACAATATATTATCTACCAAGCAGAGTTATCCTCAAGGGCATTTACATGGCCATGTGTTTACATTTTACCGTCGCGCAACGCTACTCCTAGAGTCATGAAATCCTCGACGACTGACCTCATTGTTGTCACAAACATATGTCTTGTTCATCAGCCTTGTGTTAACCTGTTTTCAGCCATATATTTTTATGAAAGAAACGAGAAAACAGAAAAATTACTCACTTTTCAAAATATGCCGCCCTTGTATCTTCAGAGTCACGGAAACAGGAGAAAACGAGATTATAAAAAAATGACGACAATAGGACCATGACGACTTTAGGGCACTTTACGTTAGTAGCAACTGATTTGCGTTTAACCGTGGAGTAGGGGTTGTAAATGCACAGTTTTGTTAGAACACAGGAATTTGACATTCTATAATAAAAATATATAATTAAATATTAAAAAAATACTCCCCTATATATAAAGAAACACCTTGTGTTTCTTTATATATAGGGGAGTATTTTTTTTTTTTATATTTAATCATATATTTTCATTATAGAATGTCAAATTCCTGTGGTTAGAATATATTTCCCGTTCGTGCAAATGCTCCGGATGTTACTCAAATATACCGGTCGCGCCCATCCATGCAAAACTATATCAATAATGTTTTGTTGTTCTTTTAGTAGTTGTAGTTTTGTGAAAAATACAGACGAGGCCGTATTTTCAAGTCTATTCTGGTCCATTCCGGTCTTTTCTGATTTATCTAGGTCCATTCCGGTATTTCTTCTAGCCCTTTAAACATGGGCCGATTATCCAACGTTACCGAAATCCGAGATTCACTGAAATTGACAAAGCGTATCCTTCGCGAATGGTGGTTGATCTTCTTCATATACGTAAGTTATCAGTATATGCATTTCCTTAGATTGAAATAGGCAAGCTGTTGAACGAATCTACTCTTTTCAGGATAAATGGGGTTCCAACACCACAGTTATGTTGCCTCTGGGTGATTTTCAAAAGAATAAAGTAAATATGTGACATGTATAGATCTATAGGTCATTTGACCTTTGAGTTTGACTTAAGCTGAATGATTTCTCTGTCAATTCCTTTGAATGACATCAAAATGTCCGGAATTAATATTAGCCTATCTATTGTAGAAAATCCCACATTATTTTCATGTAGATCTAGATCTTTAAGGATTTTTTTTTTTTCTTAACATGACGAAATTGGAAAAAATTTAAAGCATTTGCAGACGACATTTAAATATCTATATAGCACAGATGATATTTTCTTGTCTTTGATTGTTTTGAAATGGAGAAAACATGGGAAAAGGATGGCAGTCTGGATTATGTGGTAAAAGATTAAAACTACAAAAAATGTGGGGATTTTTTGCCTTTTTTTAGAGCTATGAATTTGATGCTTATTGCTTAAATTGCTCTCTCTACCTACAAAAGTTTTTCAATCCACTTGACTTTTTCAAATATCTGTGCAAAAAGTAGATAATTTCTGCAGTATTTACATCAATAAAACACATACTTTAAGCACAAACTTAACACAGAAAGATCAAAGCTTTTCAGCTGAGCATGAATTAACTCTTTACCAAATGACAAAAAGTTAGACTGATCCAAACTGGTAGCATTTTGCAGATAACAAATCAACTGTGGCTCAAATACTGCAATTCACTGTGGGCCAACGTACAGTCTTGCAAATCAGAATCTGCTGTCACTGTACGCCCAAAACCAGTTAGCTGGTGTAAACAAATATCATAAAATAGGCTGGCACGTGAATCCTAGCAAATAGAAACTTACCATTTGAGAGGTAACAGGTTTTTCTACCAACCTGTACTGCAATTTGGAACGTGAACCATGCGCTTTTTGCACAGAAAAGCTGCATCACCAATTTTTGCCGTTTATGGTTGCCATGACGGCTAACTTTGCTTCCTATTCTTCAAGGAAGATCTGTAACCATTTTCTGATTATGCACACTGATAAAGAAATTATTCAACTTCATGTTTACTTATCCATAAGAGTATTCAGCTCGATTCCTGTGGAAATAATAGCCTGGTTTATGATATTTGTTTACCGCAGATAACTGATTTTGGGCATACAACAGCTTCCGATTTGCGAGACTGTAAGTTGGTCCATAGTGAATTTGCTTCTGAAAGAATAAAAACATGGTGGGAAAAGAAGACAATGCTGATCATCAGCATTTTTCCTTCTCCCACAATTTTTTTCAAAGCCTTCTTTGTCAATGTCGCTAAAACCTGGAATTGTGTGGTAAAGGGTTAAAAAAGTAAACCTTCAGTTTTTCTGAAAAATCACTTTCCTAAAAAGTGGGAAAGGAGTCACAGGTAGGAAACATCATATTCGGAGCCAATGGCTCCGACGAGAAAATGTTGTGTTGGTCTTCCGTTTCTGAAAATGTCGGCTGAAAAACAACCAAAAAACAGGTAAGCTTGTCATTATTTGTAATCATGTGTTCTTATGTCTTTGAAATTCCAAAAAACAAGAATGTCAATGCTCTGGTCTTTCAACGTGTTTTCTACACTACGGAAAGTTGTAACAAGTGTACAATGTTGTCTGAATCATTTGTGGCGTGGGTTGACCATAGCAGAAATGATACGTCACGGACCTAAATTCAGTCTATTATTGCCATTTAACTGGCAAATAAGAGACAGTCTTGCTGTCCCAAAAGCGTGAATTAACGTCTTGAAATGTTACATTCACTGCTGGTAAAGAATTGAAAAGAAATAGCACAAAAAATGATAAAAATAAAGATAAAAATAAAGAAGGGCTCCGATTATGTGGACCGGCTCTGATTATGTAAGTCGGCACTGATTGACGAGGGCTTCATTTCAAAAAATTAGTTTTCTGTAAAAATTACTTAGAAAGTAGGCTTTGATTTTCCGTAAACCAGCAGCAGACTTTTTTTTCTGCTTCGAGCAGACAACTTTTGAAAACATTGTGGCAAATGGTCATTTCTTATCCAAAGCCACTTGTCTTTTCCGTCTGTATTGGATCTTATTTTCATGTTGATATCTTTGCCAAATATCTTTGACATAATCATAGACTTGTCCAAATTGGCAGACAAAAATATAAATGTGACTCAAAACTTGATATTGATTATGGGAAAGGTAGAAAATCTTGTGGAAAAAGGAGAAAATGCTTTTTACCAGGATTTTCCTTTATTAACAGAGTTTTTTTTTTTTTCTGGCTCGGAAACAATCCCGTCATTTGAGCTACATTTACTGTGTTGCATGCAACTTTTTTCGAATTCCGGTCAAGAGTTTGTGAAAAATACATGAGTAGAGGTAAAAAGATTGCTGTAAAAGGAAAAATTGCTTATTGCAAGTAATTTATCCTTTTGCCTTAATGTTTTCAAAGGAAGTCTTCCACCCGACAAAACAATGGCTTTTAACTCTTTCCAAACAACAATATTTTGATGGGTTCAATTTGAAAGCAGACCACAACATTTACATGGCACAAATGATCGGATATGTATAAGGTAGTCTAGAAAACATCGTGGGTAAATGAGAAAATGCTGGTCCAACAATGTTTTCAAAAGGCCTACTTCTAAGGATCAATAAAACTCGGGATTGTGTGGTAAACAGTTAAGGCCCGTCTTCACTGGCTAAAATTTCTTGGCAAATAGCACAAAACATTAATTTGGTGATGCTTGGTCATGTTTGTCTGTAAGGTGTCTACAATACAACAACACTGGCAAACAAATTGTTTGGTGATGTTTGAAGATCATGTGATGTATCTATCACATGATAAAAAGACAGCAAGTGATTGGCCAATATACTTAGACATCACCAAATATCACCAAAAAGAGCAAACAAATGTGAACATGTCCTTATATCCCAAAACACTTGGATGATGTTTGCTTTTGTTTGCTGACTAGTCTACACTAGCTAACTTTTGTTTGCAAAGATCAGCAAACATGGTGCATGGTGCTGTTTGCAAACAAATGTTTGCTAGTGTAGATGGGCCTTTAGCTTCAGGCAAAATTGTTTTCTTATTACAGGGTGAAAAGGACATTATAAACTTTGGCAAAAACAAGTAAACATGACTGAACAATCAGAGCGCACCCAGCTATTAATCAACACCAATAATGTTGATGAAAAAGAGACAAGTTTGTTGCAATCCCCAGTCAAAGGAGGAGAATTTTCATTTAAAAGTGTTAGCCGACGGAAAAAATTCATCTTAATTTCCATGGCATTTGCCAACTTCTGTGCGGCTTGCTGTTTCTCGCTACCGGCACCATTTTTTCCAGTTGAGGTAAGACACTAAATGAATATTTTGTTTCCTTGAACTTTTGATTTACTTCTATTTGAAATCAAATTTTTGTAGCTAGGCTGTTTTCGAAGAAAACCCCAAGTTATTGTCAGAGCCTTACCTGGCATCTAGAATGCGTCTTCTGCTTCGTCTGCGTCGTTGTCATGCAAAACTTTGACATTTTATAGTACCTTTGTTATTAATGACAAGTTGTTAACTACCAAAAGGGAACCAGTACAACAGGGGCAGGTAACCACTGAAATATGTTTGACACAGTTATGCAATTTTTTGAGTTTTTCAAAATTTCAAAAACTTTGACATTTTACAATGTCTCTGCACTAACTGAAGATATTTACTTCAAACTTGGACTAGTTGTTAACTACCACAGTTATGCCCCCTTTTTTTTTTTGACTTGTAGTTTTCACTAAAAATCAAGCAGCTCCAGCAGAACTTTGGCACCCGTGTGTTGCTTTTGTTAGCTTTGCTGTTTTCAAAGATGACATGGAGATAGTTTCATGGCCCTGTCGTCTATGATGCTGTATGAATGAGCCATGTTCTGTGAAAAGGGGACTTAAATGCATCTGCGAAAAGTATTGATCCAGGTCAGCCTGAGCAGCCTGCCCAGGCTGACCTTGGCCAAAACATTTTGCTATTGTTCAATTTTCTGCAACTCAAATGACTAGTGTATCTTACAATTTAGTCGATTGTTGTACGAAATGAATTTCATGGATCCATAACTATGTGATGACTTGCTTGGTATCATCGATCACAGGGATACATTAAGCATGGCTCAAATCTGGACATTTTCTGATACCTCTATTATTATAGAAGATATTTAGTTTAACCCTGTACCACACAATCATATGTTTTAATGACCCAGAAGAAAAAGACTTTCGAAAACATTGTGGGAAAATGAGAAAATGCTGGTAACCAGCATTTTTTCAATTTCCCACAGTGTTTTCAGCTAGTTTGAAAACAAACTGAATCCACTGAGCCACAATAAAGTTGCTCTCTGAAAACACTTTGAATGAGGAAATGTTGATGTCTTTTGTTGTTTGGTAAAGAGTTCATCTCAGGCTAGTTGTTAACCTTTTACCACACAATCCTGCTTTTTCATGATCCTGAGAAAGAAACCTTTAGAAAACATTGTGGAAAAAGGAAAAAAATTCTGGTAAACATCATTTTCTACTTTTCCCACGTTTTCCACCCTATCAAGGACAAATATCGTCCTTTTGGCCACATTTAATTTGTCATCTGCAAATTTGAACCATTCTAGAATTTTGTCTTTTGGTAAAGAATTAACTATCAAAAGGGGGATCCTTGCTGAGAAGGCTGGAAACCATCAAAATATTTGTAACATAGTTTTGACCTTTTTTGACACAAAGTTTCTGCTGATAAAACAACTGCAGTGGGGGGTTAGCACCCACATGCAGTGATTTTGTTCACATTACACAATAATGTAGGTTAGTGTTTAGTCATTATTTACATCTTGTTTTTTTAGGGAGGCAGAGGAGCAAAACTTTATGAAACAGAAGTCCAAATATGAGTTTTCTCTATCTAAAGATTTTTTTACCAAACAATCCCATTTTCCACCATATTTTCTACCTTGTTTTATACAAATCCCAACAATTTTCCATTTTAAATTGTCGTCTGCAAACGATATTTTCAATTTGAAAAATACTATTTTTTTTTCATGTGGTAAAGGTTTATTCAAACAATTTTCTTACCAAACAATCCTACCGGTATATTTTATCAACCCAGAGGAAAATACATTTGAAAAGCATTATGGGAAAAGGAGAAAATGCTTGGAACAAGCATTTTCTCCTTTTTCCACAATGTTTTCCACCCTTTCAATGATAAATCCCATGGTTGTAGCACATCAAAGTTGTCATCATTCCAATTCTTTCATTTTGGACAGGTCTAAAATTTTGTAATTTGGTAGAGTTAACTCTTTACCTGACAACAAAATTTTAGACACATACAAATCGAAAGTATCTCCAGGAGACAAACTAGATGTTGTCCAAATTTAAGGAGTTGTCCATGAAAGAGTAGAAAACATTGTTGGAAAAGGAGAAAATGCTGGTAACCATCATTTTATCCTTTTCCCACAATGTTTTCAAAAACTTCCTTCTTCAGGGTCGTTAAAACTTGGAATAGTGTGGTAAAGGATTAACAACCCTGACAAAGTCTTCTGAAACATTTTGTGAATGCTAGCACCTAGTATTTTCTCCCTTTGCCACAGTGTTTTCTATTATTTTAAAGACAGAAACCTTTTGGGTTACAATGTTATCTATCATTTTTCTATCATTTTAAAGACAGAAACCTTCTTTTGGGTTACATTTGTTGTCTGCAAATGGGGCTTGCATGCCTCAGTGATAAAGTTTAGGAATTGTAACCTGGAAGCTCCAGGGTTGAGCCTCACAAAAAGCACTGAGGGTTTTGAGGGAGTGTCCTTGGGCAAGACACTTCAGAGTCCTAGCCTAGTACTCATGAAACCCACGACATACATGAATAAGTGAGCTTGCGCTGTGATGTGACTGAAATACTGTTGAAAGTGACTTTAAACACTACCATCCAAGCAAATGCTTTCACTTTGACAGAGTCTAAAATTTTGTAAGTTGGTAAAGACTTAACAACCCTGTAGAAAAATACTTCTTAACCCTTCAGCTGCTAAGCCCTACTCAAGGACCTTTTACAGACACTGTAGATCAAGATCAGACTGCAAAGAACATGCTGTCTGATCTTGGATCTACACTGTCAAATAAGGAGATATTTTTTCACCAAAAAGTTACCTTTGAAATGGCAACATTCAGATTTTTTACTGTCAGCTTGAAAGCTTCACTTAATTCTGTAACAATTAAGTTTTAACAATCAAGAAGAAATAGCTTGTAGAAAACCTTCTGGGGAAAAAGGAAAAATTACTGGGTACCAGCATATTTCCTTTTTCCACAGGGTTTTCTGCATTTTCCCAGACAGTTACTATTATTTCAGCTAAATTCATTATGTCGTCTGCAAATGTGTTCAAATTGGACCAGTCTAAAATTTATGTCATTTGGTTCTGAGTTAACATATTGAGCAGGTTAAGGGTTAAACTATTGTGAGAAAAGGAGAAAATGCTTGAAGATTGGCGTGTGGATGGTAACAGTTTTTTGTTTCTTTTTCAGGCTGGGCGCAAGGGTGTCTCTCAAACTATTGTTGGGTTTATATTTGGTGGATTTAAACTCATGATGTTTTTGTCATCTCCTGTTTTTGGAAATTATGTAAGTTTTCCTTCATTCTATTTAATCATTTAAAGATACATCTCTACTCGTTTTCAAGCAGTTTTTAGCCAGTTTTTAGACCATTTCATCTTTATTTTATGAAACTATAATCATTATTGTACTGGCTTCATCAAGTTCATGCCAAATGTTGCTCCTGATGGCTGAAAGACTGCACAGATTACGACGGATGGAAAATGCAATTCATGTTTTGGAGCAGATTATGACGGATGGAAAATGCACTTCATGTTTTGGAGGCCTTCAGAGCAATCGGTATTATTGTTTCCAGTTTTAAATGAGGACAAATGCTGAATGGTTTTCTATCCCTTACATCATATACATGTATATTGGTAATTTATCCATGTTTACACAGCTGAGCCAGTCTACACATTTGTAAGTTTTAACAGCGTTTTTTTCTCTATAGCTGTAAGGCTTATCTTTAAGCTCCTTCAGATGCCTCTCTCAGTCTGTGGTAGAAAACCTTTGTAACATCGTGACAAATGGAGGAATTTGGCAAATTGAGAACTTCTGCCATTTTCCACAATGTTTACTTGACTTTCAAGTTGCAAACAAGTTTTATTTTTGCAGATTTCATCTCTTTGCTGGACAAGCCAAGCATTTCAAATTTGCTAAAAATTACATGTGTGTAAATGGGTTGTTTGAATTAGATTTGCCAAGCCCCGGTAGGTCAGTCGGTAGCATACAGGACTTGAGAACAGGGGAGTCACTGATTCATTCGTGGGCTCGGCCAACTCTTTCTGAGGATTGATGATAGTCATTGCAACAGGATTCATTCCTCTGTCACCGCTGACCATTGCTTCAACAATAGTTATGTGGGAAAGCAGCTAGTGGCTTGGAAAGAATATTGTGCAAAGTACTGGTAAAAGAAACTCTAGGAAAGCATGGATAGGTGCACTGACTGCTGCGAAATAACTAGAATAGTGTTGTTATGGCATCAAACACTGTACAATCAATCAATTAAATTAGATTTCCCTAGTTTAGCTCTGTACACAGCAAAGTTTTAGACTTGACCATATTGAAGGAAAGTACAGACTGATGAAAATTCAAATGTTTTTAAACTCTTTACTAAACAACAAAATTTTAGACTGGTCCAGTTGAAAGCATTAATTTGCAGCCAGCAAATCAACTGTGTCCCATATGATGATTTAATGCAAAGGGTTCTTCCAAAGGGTTGTTAACATGTGGGATTGAGTGGTAAAAGGAGTAAATGATGGAGCTTTTGTGATTGTGCTGTGTCTGTCATACTTTGTCTGTTGTGTGTTGTACGGGTGTCAAAAATTACCTTGTGTGCACTTGAGAGGTCACATTTTCTGTCCGATACTTGTAAAACTTGGTCAGAATGTTTATCTCGATAAAATCTCAGACAAGTTCAAAATTGGGTCATGTCAGGTCAATAAGTACATGTACATGTAGGTCACTGGGCCAAATCTTAGAAAAGCCTTATGTGCACTCTAGAGGCCACATTTTAAGCCTGATACTCAAGAAACTTGATAAGAATGTTTGTCTTGAAAATACCTTAAACAAGGTCAAAATTAGGTGATGTCAGGTCAAAAAGTAGGTCATTGGGCCAAAAACCTTGTGTCCACTCTAGAGGCCTTATTTTCAGCCTAATACTCATGAAACTTGGTTAGAATAATGTTTGTCTTGATGATATGTCTGACAAATATGAAATTGGGTCACGTTGGTTCAAAAAATTATCTGTGGGCCAAACCTTAGAAAAACCTTATGTGCACTCTAGAGGCCATATTTTAAGCCTGATACTCATAAAACATTTTCAGAATGTTTGTCTTGACTATATCTCACACAAGTTTGAAATTGAGTCATGTCCGGTCAAAAAGTAGATCACTGGGCCAAATTTTAGAAAAATCTTCTGTGCACTCTAGAGGCCATATTTTCAGCCTGATACTCATGAAACATGGTCAGAATGTTTGTTTTGATGGTATCTCTGACAAGTTTGAAATTGGGTCACATCCAGTCAAAAAGTATGTAACTGGGCCAAATCTTAGAAAAGCCTTGTGTGCACTCTAGAGGCCACATTTGCAGTCAGATACTCATGAAACCTGGTCAGAATGTTTATCTTGATATCTCGGACAAGTATGAAATTGGGTTAGATTGGGTTAAAAAGTACCAGTAGGTCACTGTGCCAATTCTTAGTTAAACCTTGTCAGCACTCTAGAGGCCATATTTTCAGCCAGATACTCATGAAACTCTGTCAGAATTTTGGTCTTGATGATATCTTTGACAAGACCAAAATTAGATCAAGTCGGTCTTAAAGCAGGTCACTTATTATCATGTGTTTTACATCATTACAACCAGGATCTCTTCAGCTTTATCAATCCTTACTTATTTACTCAGGTGAGCGCTGTAGGGCCAATAGCCCGCTTGCTTTTTCCTTATGACATTGTTTTCAAAAGGCTTCTTTTTCAGGGTTATTGAAACTTGGCATTGTGTGTTGAAGGGTTATAGTTGTTATGATCGAATGATTCTATTTATATGTTTCAGATATCACAGATTGGTGGTAAGTTTATGTTTGTCAGTGGAGTAATGGTCTGTGGGTCCTGTGCAATTTTATTTGGGTAAGGATTTGTTTGTTTGGTGTTATAATCTTTACCACACAATGCCGATGTTTAACTCTTTACCAAACAACAAAATTTTAGACTGGTCCAAATTGAAAGCATTTGCAGAAGACAAATGTAGATAAAAAGATGGTAATTGTCTGTGAAAGTGTAAAGAACCTAGTGGGAAAAAGGTTTTCAAAAGGCTGTTTCCTTAGGGTCATTGAAACTTTGGATTGTGTGGTAAACGTTTAAATGACCACGAGGAAAAGTGCTATTGAGAACATTGAGAGCAAAGGAGAAATTTCTGGGATCTAGCATTTTCTTCTTTTCCGACAAAGTTTTCTCCTATCTTTAAAGACAAAAATCATCATTTTAATGATCCTGAGGAAAACTGCATTAGAAAATAGAGAGAAAAGGAGAAAATTCATGAAACAAGCATTTTCTCTTTATCCCGTAGCGTTTTCTACATTTTTTCACTCTAATAACTAGATGACAAAATTTTCAACTTTTCCAAATTAAAAGCATTTGCTGCCAAGCAAATAAAAGTAACATAGATATTGAAATTTGTTTTTGGAAAACACAGTGGGAAAAGGAGAAAATGCTGATCACCAGCATTTTCTCCTTTTCCCTCAATGTTTTCAAAAGCTCTCTTTCTCAAAATCATTTAAATGCAGGATTGTGTGGTAAGGGGTCACTTTGACAATATTGGTGTTTCCGAACAGATACAGAGTGTCAATTTTGTGGATGTATGGATGTGGATTAGTTCAACTCATTACTAAACATTCCTGAATTTTAACGATTGTAAAAGGGAAGGCTATTGAAACCATTATAGGAAAAGGAGAAAATGCGGATAACCAAAGTTTTTTACCCTGTCAAAGACAGAAATCATCATTTTAACCACAGTCATTTTGTTGTCTGTAAATGCCTTCAATTTGATTGCGTCCAGAATTTTGTCACTTGGTAAGGAGTAAACTCTTTACCACATGACAAAATTTTGGACCTTTCCAAACTCCAAGCATAATAATTATTCAGACGCCAAATTAAATGTGGCTAAAATTATGGAAGTTGTCTTCAATAGGGTAGAAAACATTATGGGAAAAGAGAAAATGCTGGTAATCAGCATTTTTTCTGTCTCCCGAAATGTTTTCAAAAGTCTTTTTTCTCAAAGTCGTTAAGTCAGAATGGAATGTTTGGTAAAGGGTTTAAAGATTTCAAACAAGAAAAAACTTCAATTTATTACAGGACGTTGGTCAAATGTCCCGATGGTATAATATTCATTGTTATGTGTTTCTCCTGTCGTACAATCGAGGCTCTAGGGGCATCAGCGTATGTCACATCACTGTTTGCGATTCTCTTTCACGAGTTCCCAGAGAATCTGATGACTGTCATTGTATGTAAAATGTTCTCACTTGCTTTATATGGCTTACAGTTGACTTTTTCTGTCAGGCAACTGAATACTTTCAAAAAACTGCACAAAAAGTGCTAAATTCTTTACCACATGACAAAATTTTAGCCTTGTTCAAATTGAAAGCATTTGCAGACAACAAATTATATTTGAGTCAAATTTTGAGATTTTTCTTGGAAAGGGTAGAAAACATTGTCGGAAATGGAGAAATTGCTGGATACCAGCATTTTCTCCTTTGCTCACAATACAGTAAAACTCCTCTATTAAGACCACCCGTGGTACTTTTAAAATTTGGTCTCATTGGTGGGGTGGTCTGATTTCCGGGTTTCACACGCCTAAATTTTGAAATAAATCCTGAGTAGACTTGTGCAGGGCTAAATGATGTGAATAGTAAATGCATTTCATTTAGGGAAGCCTAAGTACACAAATAAAAATGACAAGAACAATTTAGTGTTCATTGAAAAGTTATACGTTTCTTGAACGTATTAAATAAATCCACCTGTAAAAGCATGTCAGTTCATAATTGCCTATTTAAAACAGTCTTAACCAGGTATGAACATAAATTAACTAAATGAATTAGAACACTAAAGAATCTTACACGTAACCAATAGAACTTGTCATATTCTCATTGTTTATCTGCTTTTTCACTTCGTGTAGTCTCAAGAACTCATATTCCAAGTGCCGATTTTCATTTTAAAACAAAGATTTTCGAATATGTGCTGATCTTTGAACGTTTGACGTCTAAAAACCTCCCCCCCCCTTTTCTTTTTTCATTTTTATCTGAGTTGATTATTCGAACAGACCTGCTAATCGTCGATCTCACAGTCGTCGTGGTCACTTCTTTACAATCGCATATTCGTCACGGTATAATTACAGTATGTAAAGTGTCAAAAACAAAATGATAATTCCATCTCGATCACCACTAAACGCAAGCGTCTTAAATTACATCAGCTGGCTATAAACAATAAATCGTGATCACCCGGATGTAGACATTCTTGTCATCCGGGTCAGCGATGTGTGACAAACGCTTGATTACCGAGTGAAAGCCGAATCGATGGGTTAAAAATATCAATTCACAGGTCGTTTGATTATGTTACGCAACATCCTGATCAATTAACACAATCATGTTACAATCAACGGTTGATAGACAACCAAAAGACAGATAATTGATTGTCAGTTCGATCGGGCCCAAGAATATTCGTACATGTGGCACAGTCTTTGGTTCGTGATTACGGACGTGTGAAAATTAGTTGGTCGTAAAGAAGTTATGGAAATCGAGAGGTCATTTCACGGGGTTAAAATACACAGGTAAATTCATATTGGTACTGAAAATGGTGATCGTAATGTTGGAATAGCGGGGTGCTCGTATTTCCGGGTTCGTGATCATTGATCTTTGAGAAGGAAAAATTCCGTTCTGACAAAAATCATTCGTAATAGCGGGTTGCTCGTATTGTCAGGGTGGTCTTGAGGAGAGGTTTTACTGTATTTTAAAAAGCCCCCTTTCTTAGGGTCTTCAAAACTTAGGATCGTGAGATAAAGAGTTAATGCAAGCGACTTCTTACTTTGCAGTGCAACAGTTTCGTATGAGCCATGCTCTGGCAAAAGGGGGTTAATATATCTCCATTATTTATACCAAGCTAGTCATCACATAATTATGGATCTACAGAATCTATCTTTTTTGACAATCTACCAGATCTGGAGGTAGAATGGTTTGTTGACATGCAAAAAATTGACTAATGGCACAAGGTTTTCGACCAATGTCGGCCTGCGCAGGCTGACATGGGTTGATACTTTTTGGAGATGCATTAGGCCCCCTTTTTCCCAGAGCATGGCTCATGTTTTTATGAACTAGCCCTTTCCCACATGTCAAATTTTAAACTGTTCCTAAATCAAAACATCTGTAGATGACAAATTCAGACTTGGCACAGATGAGTTTGAGTTCTCTGATAGGATAGAAAACATTGTCATGGGAAAAGGAGAAAATGCTGGTTATCCAGCATTTTCTCCTTTTCACACAATGTTTTCAAAAGCTGTTTCCCAAAATGGTCTTTCAAACTTGGATTGTTTGGTAAAGGATTAAATCGTAATTAATGCCTGGTCTCCATATTTATGTGTCGGAGTCATTTACCCTACAATGGTTTACAGTCATGCTATAGATGATTACAAACCTCACTATTAAGACCACTTTGGTTCTTTTTCAAAAGGGTCTTCATAGTGGGGTGGTCTTAATACTGGATCATGACAGCCATGCAAAGTAAAAAGTCGTCTGTATCAGGAAAAGGCTTAATTAATCCATTTCTTCTGAGTATTGTCTTCTTTTCCCAATGTTTTTATATGCCCGTCGAAGACGGGACATATTATGGGATCACCCATGGCGTATGAGCAGGCGGGCGGGCGTCCGTCCGGGCGGGCGGGTGGGTGGCGTCCAGTTCTTTGTCCGGAGCATAACTTTGTCATCTCTAATCCGATTGACTTGAAACTTGGCATGTGTGTTTGTTGCAATTATACGGAGTGCAATGCAAAAGAATCATAACTCTACCTCGTGCTGTCTTTGAGTTAGTTCCCTTTGATCGTCATTTTTACAGCATTTTCTGCTTATCCGGAGCATAACTTTGTCATCTCTAGTCTGATTGACTTGAAACTTGCCATGTGTGTTTGTTGCAATAATACGTAGTGTAGTGCAAAAGAACCATAACTCTACCTAGTGCTGTCTTTGAGTTATTTCCCTTTGATCGTCATTTTTACAGCATTTTCTGCTTGTCCGGAGCATAACTCTGTCATCTCCAGTCCGATTGACTTGAAACTTGGCATTTGTGTTTGTTGCAATAATACGTAGTGCAGTGCAAAAGAACCATAACTCTACCTCGTGCTGTCTTTGAGTTATTTCCCTTTGATCATCATTTTTACAGCATTTTCTGCTTGTCCGGAGCATAACTTTGTCATCTCCAGTCTGATTGACTTGAAACTTGGTATTTGTGTCTGTTGCAATAATACGGAGTGCAGTGCGAAAGAACCATAACTCTACCTCATGCTGTCTTTGAGTTATTTCCCTTTGATCGTCATTTTTACAGCATTTTCTGCTTGTCCGGAATATAACTTTGTCATCTCTTGTCTGAACATCTTCAAATTTGGTATGCATGATTGTTGAAAATTTACGGAGTGCAGTGCACAAGAACCATAACTATTCCTAGCACAAATTTTGAGTTATTTCCCTTTGATCGTCATTTTTACAGCATTTAGTGCTTGTCAGGAATATAACTTTGTCATCTCAAGTCAGAGTGACTTCAAACTTGGTATGCATGTTTGTTGCAATATTACGGAGTACAGTGTGCAAGAACAATAACTCTACCTAGTGCGGATTTTGAGTAATTCCACTTTGATCTTCATTTTTACAGTATTTCTTGCTTGTCCGGAACGGAACTTTGTCACCTCAAGTCAAATTGACTTGAGACTTTGGTAAACATGTTTGTTGCATTACCTGCCCTTTATGATTATTATACCCCCTCGACAACTGGTGGTGGGACGGGCGTATCTTGCAACAATTTGCCGCTCTTGTTCAATATCCTTTTCTCTCTGAGTCATTCCAAGCAATTCCTTATTTTCTCATAATGTTTTCAAAAATCTTTGACATCATACTGAATAAGTGTTGAAGCTTTTAAGCACTGAAAACTTCGAAATAAGAATGTATTTGGTCTGAATGTGATTTAGCAAGACAGGCAAGATTGAGTTGCCATGGAAATGATTGTATCAGGTGATTTGTGAAATTTCAGCATCTGATTTTCTGCCATCTCACAAATTGTTTTCAGAAAAAACTATCAGTTTTAGCTTGGCTGATTTTAATGAAAAGATAGAGGTATTGTCATAGCCCTGTTGTTGTCTGCTTGGTTGTTCTTCTCTGTACGCAACAACAAAATTTTGGACCAGACCAAATTTGTAGTATCTGCAGACAAAAAAATTAAATATTATGTACTCAAATGATGATTTCTGTCTTTGAAAGGGCAGAACATATTGTGGAAAAAAGTAAAAAATGCTGGTTACCAGCATTTTCTCCTTATTCCACATTGTTTTCTAAAGCTTTCTTTCTCAGGAAAGTTAAAAGAAAGGATTGTGTGGTAGAGGGTTAAAAGAAGGATAATTAAATATGATTATGTCCATATATAGGGAACTCTAGAGATATTCAGTGGGTTGGGCTTGATGGTGGGCCCTGCTATAGGCGGAGCTTTGTATGAGGTAAGAAGGATTTACTTGTTGTTTCTAGCTCCACTGGCCAAAGCCCAGCAAGCTTATGTCAGGTCCCTGTGTCCATCGTGCGTGGTTTTCAAACATTTTCTTCTCTGAAACTACCCATCCAATTTTGACAAAACTTACCAGGGACCAGTTTCTCAAAAAAACTTAAGTCTCTTATTTGACTCAAATCTACTAATTGTCCTAGGTTCTGGCTTAAATTGAGTTCATTATTTGAGATGCATTTTAATAACATTAACAGACTGTAGTAACATTCTAAAATACTACTACATTTACACAAGTAGCTTCATCTACTGGAACTCTACCAAAATTCTTGAAATTATAGCCCTGGGGTCAAATTGGTCTCCACCTGGGGGCATCAAGTTTTAAATGGACTTATAATTATGGTGAAAACTTTAAAAATATTGTCCTTCCTAACCATAGGACCTAGGGTTGCCAAATTTGGTATGTAGCTTCATCTGATAGATCTCTACCAAAAGTCTTCAAATTATAGTCCTGGGGTTAAAATTGGTCAAGCCCCTTGGGTCACAAGTTTTATATGGGCTTATATAGCAAAAACTTAAAAAGTCTCCTTGTTCAGAAACATAAAACCTATGGCTAACAAATTTTGCATGTTAATCCTTTACCACAAAGTCCCCAATTTTACCAACCCTGAAGAAGAACGCAAGTCAAAGCCCTGGAGTTACTTAAGTCACAAAGCTTTAAAAAGGCTTCTTTCTCAGGGTAGTTAAAACGCAGGATTGTGTGGTAAAAAGTTAACTATTTACCAAATGACAAAATTTTAGACTGGTCCAAATTGAAAGTTTTTGCAAACAAATGAAACGTGGATTAAATGATGAACTTTGTCTTTGAAGTGTAGAAAACATTATGGGGAAAGGAGAAAATGCTGCTTACCAGCATTTTTTCCTTTTCCCACAATGCTTTTAAAAGCATTCTTCTTGAAGGTTGGTAAAATTGGGAATTTTGTGATAAAAGATTAACCCTTTACCACACAATCCTGAGTTTTAAGGACCCTGAGAATTAGGCCTTTTGAAAACATTGTGGGAAAAGGAAAAAATGCTGGTTACCAGCATTTTCTCCTTTTCGCACAATGTTTTCTAGACTATCTGATTCAAATCCCATCATTTGTGCTATATAAATTCCCATGTCTGCAAGTGCTTTCAAAGTGGACCCGTCTAAAATATTGTCATTTGGGCAAGAGTTTAAGCAAATAAACTAAAAAAAGTCTGGTTTCTTGTTTCTTCTTTTTTTTAGCTTGGAGGGTTTGGCTTACCATTTTTTGTGATTGGTTCAACTGTTATAGTTATTGGTTTTATTACTTCATTGGTGATGCCTGCAATACCAAGTAAGTGAAGGGTAAACTTGGTTCTTCATGTCACATTTTTAACTCTGAAATTTTGAAAAAAAAAACGTTGCTGTGTTTTCGTAGCCCGGTTGTCGACTGTGTCATCTGCGTTGGCTGCGTCTTGCAAAACCTTTGAAATTTTGTAATATCTCTGTTATTACTGGAGATATTTACTTCAAACACGGACAAATTTTTAAATATTGAAAGGGGAACCTATAAAACAGGAGAAGATAACCAAAATAATTTTTACACAGTTATGCCCCTTTTTTGACTTAAAATTTTCAAGGAAAATCATGCAACTGCACTGCAGCCGAGCGTTGGCACCTGCATGTGGTGCTTTTGTTGTTATATAATCAGGACATGTAGATTCATGGTTCGTTTTGCTTCACTGTAATCAGTATTTTTCATTCAGTTACAAATATTTGCGTCTAGCAGCTTGTCTGGCCTCTATATTCAGTGCACATACTGTACCTTGACTTCGACATCACTTTGTCTAAAGCAACTATTATCTCCAAAATACAAGTTTTGAACGGAAAGAAATATTTCGGAAGTGAAAATGATGTAATCGGCAACTGCTTGTTTAACACTATTTACCCCACCCTTTTTGGCTGCTTTGTGACAGTTCTAGTTTATTATTGCATTATGGGTCCTGATTCTGGTTATATTTTAGTCATGATCACATGAAGCTGGCACAACCAATCACAGCACATGCCAGAATTTGTACTAAGTGGTCTTTTCGCGGGAAAATGACTTCATTGTTGCTAAGATGAATACACATGAAAGTTTTATGTGACAAATTTATTTATTACAGGTAGCTCAAAGATGTACAGAGGCTCTGTTTTAACTCTGCTGCGCAGCCCGATGGTGCTTGTGACCTTTATCAATGTTGTTGCGTGCAGTATATCACTCGGTTTTTTAGACCCTACCTTAGCAAATCATTTAAAGCAGGTAAGAACAGAGGTTATTTAAGCTTTTAACAAACAATCCTGAGTTTTAGCAACTTATTAGGAGAAGACACAATGATAACACTGTAGGAAGAGGGAACAAAAACATAACAAGCATTTTCTTCTTCGCCCAAAATGGTTTTTTTACACTTCCACAAACAAATTTCATCATAAGAGCCATGTTTTGTGAAAAGAGGGCTTAATGTATCTCCGAGATGTATTATAATAAGCAATTCATCACATAAATGTGGATGAATAAAATCCATTTTGTTCAACATTCAATTGAATCATGAGGTAGACTGGTCCATTAAGCTGCAGAATATTAACAAATAACAAAAAGTTTTGACCCATGTCAGCCTGCGCAGACTGACATGAGTTGATACTTTTCGCAAATGCATTAAGCCCCCTTTTCAGACAGCATGGCTCATTTATATTGTCATCTAAAAATGCCCTCAGTATGGACAAGTAAAGAACTTTGTTGTTTGGTAGTGTAGCCTGGTAGTGCCTGGTAGCGTATGGGACTTGAGACCAGTGGGTCGATGGTCCACATACCCAGCTGAGTGAATTCTTTACAAGGAACGATGGTAGTCATAGCCATAGAAACCATTCCTCTCTTAAGGCTTTCTGTTGTTTCAACAATTGTTGGTTGGAAAGCAGCCAGTGGCATTGAAAAATATGTGCAAAGTACTGGCGAAAGAAACTGCGGGGAAAGCATGGATAAGTTTGCTGGCTGCCATGATATAACTGGTATATTAATGTTGAAAATGAAAACTGTGTTAGACAACATACAAACAAAAAATTGTCATCTGGTAAAGCGTTAAATCATATGAAAACATTCTTATCTCTTACCACACTATCCCAAGTTTAAATGACCCTGAAAAGAAGCCATCTGAAAAAATTGTTGGAAAAAAGGAGAAAATGCAGGTAACCAGCATTTTCTCCTTTTTCCAACAATGTTTTCTACGCTATCAAAGACAGACATCATCATTTGAGCCTTATCTAATTTCTTGTCTGCAAATGCTTTCAATTTAGTTTCTTCCAACACGGTCCAACAAATCACCAAAATACCGCATTACCATCAAAACACCAAAATACCCCAATTTTTTTTTTATTTTTTGGTTCAGATATGTGATATAAGTGTGCAGGATTTTTCTTTTTTTTTTTACAGGAAACACACTTAATCAATGTATCATTCATTATTGAGAAGAGTGATTTTGTTAATATACATTTATCATAGATTCACATGGAGAACAATCAGCGAAACGTCTGGCCTGTTACACACAGAAATATCTGTATGCCAATCTAGACAAAAATATTATCAATATGACATTATCTCTTACACTTTTAATTTCTTTGAATGATAAAACACACAAAAGAGAGCACTACTCCACTTCATTTGCGAAAGAAGTAGACCCAAAGCCCATTGTATGATGTAGGTCTGTGATCGAAACACACAAATTTCTTGGCACGTTCTGTTCTCGTCTGTTCTGTTAAAGTGAAGCAATCATAATTGAAGCTTTTCTAATTTTGTGATGTTTAAAGTTCATATTCCTAATATAAAAAAAGGAAAACTATTTTTTCTAGCATACTTATGGATAAAGATCAGACACATCAACCGTGTACAAAAGCTACTGTTGTGAGATTGTGGAGGTAGAATCCCTGAATTGACCAATTTTACTACATGGAGCGAGGATTCTTGCACTTTCTTCACGGCAGGCTTCAGTGGCATGTTGTTATTTTGACATTAGGTTTTAAGATAAGCCTCCTTCATCAATATGGTTACATTTTTTGTCAAAAACCACAATTTCACTAATTTGAATTTAAAAAAAAATTGAGGTATTTCGTTGTTTTGGTGATATTTCGGTATTTCAGTGATTTGTCGGACCCCTTCCAATATTTTGTCATTTTGTAGAGAGTTAAAAACAAAGTGTCCATTAGACTGGATTTCCTTTTTTCCACCATGTTTTCATAAGTTGTCTGCTGCAAAAGTTAACACTTTACCATACAGTCCCGAGTTTTAACGACCCTGACAAAGAAAGCTTTTGAAAACATTGTGGGAAAAGGAGAAAATGCTAGTAACCAGCATTTTCTTCTTTTCCCACAATGTTTTTTTTATCTTTTACAGACAAATCCCATTACTTTTACCACATTTACTATGTCCTTTGGAAATGCTTCCAATCTGGATCTGTCTAAAATTTTGTCGTGAGATAAAGAGTTAAAAAGTCTGCTGGAGAGAATCATTTGTGTGAAAATACAAAAAATAGTGTAAATTCAATATACAGTTACAAAGTTTTATTCTTATCTCCTTACCAAACGACGCAATTTTAGACTCGCCCAAATTGGAAGCATTTGCAGACAATAAATTAAAGGTGGCTCATTTGACAACACTTGGTCGTAATAGGTTAAAAAAATTTGTGGGAAAAGGAGATAATGCAGGTTACCAGCATTTTTAGCTCACCTGAGCACGAAGTGCTCAAGGTAAGCTTTTGTGATCGCCCAATGTCCATCGTGCGTCGTCCGTCGTCCACAATTTCTTCAAACATCTTCTCCACCTAAACCACTGGGCCAATCTTGATGAAACCTGGCAGGGATGTTCCTTGCATGAAGCTCTACCAAATTTGTTCAAGAGATTGAATTCCACCCATAACTCTGGTTGCCATGGCAACCAAAAGGAAAAAAATAGCAAAATCTTTAAAAAATCTTCTTCTCTGAAACTAGAAGGCGTAGAGCTTTGATATTTGGTATGTAGCATCTCCTAGTGGACCTCTACCAAGTTTGTTCATATGATGTCCCTGGGGTCAAAACTGGCCTCGCCCCAGGGGTCACAAGTTTGAACATAGGAACAAAGAAGGGAAACTTTAGAATTCTTCTTCTCTGAAACTGGAAGGCGTAGAGCTTTGATATTTCATATGTAGCATCTCCTAGTGGATCTCTACCAAGTTTGTTCATATGATACCCCTGGGGTCAAAACTGGCCCCGCCCCAGGGGTCACAAGTTTGAAACATAGGAACAAAGAAGGAAAACTTTAAAAATCTTCTCTTCTAAAACTAGAAGGTGTAGAGCTTTGATATTTGGTATGTAGCATCTCCTAGTGGACCTTTACCAAGTTTGTTCATATGATACCCCTGGGGTCAAAACTGGCCCCATCCCGGGGGTCACAAGTTTGAACATAGGTACAAAGAAGGGAAACTTTAAAATTCTTCTTCTCTGAAACTGTAAGGTGTAGAGCTTTGATATTTGGTATGTAGCATCTCCTAGTAGACCTTTACCAAGTTTGTTCATATGATGCCTCTGGGGTCAAAACTGGCTCTGCCTCGGGGGTCACAAGTTCGAAACATAAGAACAAAGAATGAAAACTTTAAAAATCTTCTTTTCTGAAACTGTAAGGTGTAGAGCTTTGATATTTGGTATGTAGCATTTCCTAGTGGACCTCTACCAAGTTTGTTCATATGATGCCCCTGGGATCAAAACTGGCCCCGCCCCGGAGGTCACAATTTTGAACATAGGAACAAAAAAGGAAAACTTTAAAATTCTTCTTCTCTGAAACTAGAAGGTATAGAGCTTTGATTTTTAGTATGTAGCATCTCCTAGTGGACCTCTACCAAGTGGACCTCTACCTAGTGGACCTCTACCAAGTTTGTTCATATGATACCCCTGGGGTTAAAACTGGCCCAACCCTGGGGGGGGTCACAAGTTTGAAACATAGGAACAAAGAATGAAAACTTTAAAAAATCTTCTTCTCTGAAACTGTAAGGTGTAGAACTTTGATTTTTGGTATGTAGCATCTCCTAGTGAACCTCTACCAAGTTTGTTCATGCCCTGGGGGTCAAAACTAGCCCGTCCCGGGGTCACAAGTTCAAACATAGGAACAAAGAAGGAAAACTTTAAAATTCTTCTTTGCTGAATCTGGAAGGCGCAGAGCTTTGATATTTGGTATGTAGTGAACCTGTTCTAAGTTTGTTAGCCCACCGGAGCACAACATGTTCAGTGAGTTCAAAATTGGGTCACCTGGGGTGATAAACTAGGTCACTATGTTAAATAAATACGTTGTGGGCACTCTAGAGGCCACATTTTTTGCTCAACTGACTTGAAAATTGGTCAGAATGTTTGTCTTGATAAAATCTCACATGTGTCTGAATTGGGGTCAACTGGGGTCATAAACTAAGTCGCTAGGTCAAATTAAAGAAATATAACTCTAGGGCTTTCTAGAGACCACATTTATTGTTAAATGGATTTGAGAATTAGGTAAAATGTTTCTCTTGAGGAAATCTAGGATTAGTTCAAAATTGGGTCACCTGGGGTAAAAACTAGGTCACTATGTCAAATTAAAGAAATACCTTTAGGGCACTACAGAGGCTACATTTCTTGATCAACTGACTTGAAAATTGGTCAGAATGTTTGTCTTGATAAAATCTCACGTCAACTGGGGTCATAAACGAGGTCACTAGGTCAAAGAAATATAACTAGGGCTTTCTAGAGGCCACATTTATTGTTCAATTGATTTCAGAATTGGGTAAAATGTTTCTCTTGATGAAATCCAGGATTAGTTCAAAATTGGGTCACCTGGGGTCATAATCTAGGTCACTAGGTCAAATTAAAGATATACCTTTAGGGCACTACAGAGGCCACATTTCTTGATCAATTGGCTTGAAAATTGGTCAGAATGTTTATCTTGATAAAATCTCACTTGAGCCTGAATTTGGGTCAACTGGGGTCATAAATGAGGTCACTAGGTCAAATTAAAGAAATATAACTAGGGCTTTCTAGAGGCCACATTTATTGTTCAATTGATTTTAGAATTGGTCAGAATGTTTATCTTGATGAAATATCGGATGAATATGAAATTGGGTCACCTGGGGTCATAATCTAGGTCACTAGGTCAAATTAAAGAAATACCTTGTGGGCACTCTTGAGGCCACATTTATTGCCCAGTTAACTTGAAAACTGTTCAGAATGTTTGTCTTGATCAATTTGTGATGAGTTCTATATATGCCAACTTACGGAAATTCCATGTGGACCCTCTAGAGGCCACATTTTAAGCTCAATTGACCTATCTATTGGTCAGAAATTGAATTATGCACATGGAGTGAAATTTCGCCTATTGACTCAGGTGAGCAATCCAGGGCCATCATGGCCCTCTTGTTTCTGCTTTTCTCACAATGTTTTCAAAAGCGATTGTAAAAAAAGTAGGGATCTTGTGGTAAAAGGTTAACTCTTTACTGGCGGAAACAATCTTAGACTTGCTTTAATTCCTAAATTGGAAGCCTAAGCAGACGACAACATAAATGTAACTGAAAAAATGAAAGTTGTTTCAGAAAGGATAGAAAATATTGTGAGAAAGTTGTTGAAAGTCGGGATTGTTTGGTAAAGGGTTAACTCAGTACTGGGGGAAACAATTAAGACCAGTCTAAATTGATAGGTTTGCAGACGACAAATGAAAGCTAGCTCAAATGATGGGAATTATCTTTGAAAGAGTAAAATACATTATGGAAAAAGGAGGAAATGACTAGCAACCAATGATTTCTACCCATTCAAATAAAAATTCCATCATTTGAGCCGCATTTCTGTTGTAAACTTCAAAACTTGTCTAAAATTTTGCAGTGTGGCAAGAGTTAAAAATTGACTGAGAAAGCAATTGCATCCAAGCCTGGCACCTGCTCAGGGGTATGCTTTTACACTTTCATGTTTACTACTTTTTGTCGTCATGGTTACTCTTATTGAGCTTTAATTTCTGTTTCAGTTTGACCTAAAAACCTGGGTTGTGGGTCTGATATTTCTTATAGCTCCAGCTGTTTATGCAGTCACTGCACCTTTTTGGGGAATCATTGGGGATAGAATGGTGGGTAACTCTCTTTGTATCACTGTTTTCCTTTACAAAACAATTCCATATTTTAGCTCTTTACCAAACAACAAAATTTTAGACCAGTCCAAATTGAAAGCATTTGCAGACCACTAATTAAATATGGCTCAAATGAACATGCTGGTTACCACAATTTTCTCCTTTTGCCGTCATGTTTTTAAAAGTCTACTTTCTCAAGGTTGATAAAAGTTGGGATTGTGTGGTACAAGGACAACTTGTAGCCTCTAGTTTCTACAAGTTTTAAATTGTCATTGTTTGAAAAACTAAAAGTATTTAAAATTGCCTAAATTGAAAGCATTTACATTTACAGATAACAAATTGAATTTTTGGCCCTAATGGTTGGATTCATGACCGAAGGTGTTAAAAACAATGTGGCAAAAGATGGAAATGCTTGTTACCAGTATTTTCTCCTTTTCTTACAATGTTTTTAAAAGGCGTCCTTTGAGTAAATACAAGGGGTTGTCTGGTGCAAGGTTAAGAAGTGTTTGTAAGTTTACAAATTTGTTTGTTTGTGTAGCATTTAAAAATACATCTATGCTCGTATTCAGCCGGTTTTTAACCCATTTCATCCTTATTTCACAAAACTATAATCATTCTTGTATCTTCATGTCAAATGTTACCTGTGATGGGTGCAAGGTTGCATAGATTGCTTTTCATTTTCTGGAGGCCATCAAAGATATCACTGTTGTTGTTTCTGGTTTTAAATTGAAGACAAATCCCTTGATTTTTTTTTTATCCCTTACAACACATTCATGTATATCGGTAATTTATCTGTGTTTACACAGCTAGCTTATTTCTAAACCATTCTACACACTATCAAGTTTTAACTGCATTTTTTCTCTTTGGCTGTTTGGAAGTATCTTTAATGCTGGTTTCAACACTTTTTCAGATATATCACGGTGGCAAGCGAATTTACCTATACTTTCCAGAAGTTTCTTTTACCAGTACTTCACACAATGTTCTTCACAAGCCACAGGCTGCTTACCCACTCGACATACTACTTGTATCCCCTACCGAAGGCAAGGAGATATAGTTTTTGCGTTGTCTGTTCATCCCTTCCAACAAATATCTTCTAAAATCCTTGACGAAAATTGATGAAACTTCATACATGTGTTCTTTATGATAGTCTGCCAGTATGCTTTTTTTTTTTTTTTTTATCCCGTGCCGAAGGCAGAGGGATATAGTTTTAGCGTTGTCCGTCCTTCCTTCCATCCGTCCATCCTTCCGTGTGTCCGTCAGGGAGAATATCTCCAATACCATTGGACGGAATTTCGTGAAACTTTTTACGTGTGTACAATAACCCATTCCACCGATACACTTTTTTTTATGCCCCCGCCATGAAATGGCGGAAGGGCATATAGAGTTACCTGTGTCCGTCTGTGTGTGTGTGTGTGTGTGTGTGTGTGTGTGTGTGTGTTAGTGCGTGTGTGCATTAGTGTGTGTGTCCCATTCTTGTCCGGCGCATAACTTCTACATTTATCAATGGATTTCAAAAAAACTTCGCACACTTGTTCTCCTTAACAAGTACTAGTGTCATGCGAAAAGTTTGTTTTGATACGCCCAAGGTCAAGGTCACAGTTGAAGGTCAAATGTTTAAATTGACTGTTCAAGCCAGTTTTACATCCTGCTCAGCAGAATTGTGATATGAAGATACAGTTTTGGTTTTTAAAAAGACTCATCCAAAGAACTATGCCAGAGAATATTGAGGCTGCAACTTACCCTTCAACTATAGTCCAGTGTGATAATTTTCAATCCAATTTGTTCCTGTATCATAGAGGAAGTCCAACAAAGTAATTATTATTGCTATATTTCTCACTCTCATTCCTCAAGTTAAGATCTTCATAATCCTGAGTATAAGTAACCCTCAGTTGAAAGATTAAGGAAAACGCTGAATAAAAAGAAGTTAATGCTCAAAACCAGCATTTGCTTCTTTTTCTCACAAAGTTTTCTACCATATGCAATACAAACCATAATAATTATAATTTATTGTCTGCATATTGCTTTCAACTTGGACCAGTCCTCAATTTTGTTATCAGGTATAAATAATCTTTTATCTGCTTGGCTATATAATATATAACAAACCTTCTTAACCCTGTCTAAGCTGTTATCCAAAACAACAACTTTCTGTAATACCTACTGATTCTCTCATATGACATATCTGTGGCCAATACCATTTAGCGGGGGCATCCGTGTCTCTGACACACCTATTTCTATTTTATTTTTTATTCGATGAAAAATGGCCAACTGGTAGCAATTTTAAGTTACACGGTCAAGTAAATTTTTCGGCGGGGGATATTGCTTGTTGGTTTTGTTTTTATTTAAATTGGCTGTGTCATGGAAAAAGGGGGCTTGATGTATATTTCCATTATCTCTTTAACTACTGGACACAGTTTTATGAAACTTCATTTTTATATTGTTTATCACAAGCCACAGACAATCATTTTTTTTTTATTATGCTCCCCGAAGGGTGAGCATATAGTTGCCACTTCGTCTGTCCGTCCATCCTTCCGTCAGTCCGTCCATCTGAAGCCATTTCTCCACAACCCCTGAACCAAATTGGATGAAACTTCATATATGAACTCCTTAGGATATTGCGCCGATGTACTTTTCTTGGTTTTCCAATTTGACGCTGTGTCTTGGAAAAAGGGGTTTCTTGTAAAATTCCAATTTTTACTAATATCTCCTTCAGTTTTCGTCAAAATTTCATGAAACTTCACCTTTATATTGTTTATTAAAAGTTTCACCATGTGCCCTTGTTTTTTTATCAGTGCAAAACCATGTTACAGGAAAAGGGTGCTTAATGTCTTATAACTTTTGGTTTTGTTTTTTTGGACTCTGAAATTAAACATTTCCCAGTTTCTTCAAGACTACATGTATTCAACATATATGTTGCTGATCAAAAGCCCAAGACTATGATTATACCCCCACAAACAAAGTTTGGGGGTGTATACTAGAGTCACCTTGTCCATCCGTTTGTCTGTCCATCCGTCAGTGTGTCACAAAAAGCTTGTCCGGGGCATAACTTCCAAAGTATAAAAGCTAGTGACTTCAAACTTCAGATACAGATAGGCCTTGTTTAGGAGAAGTGCAGTGTACAAGAACCATAACTCTATTCCCACTAGTTTTAGAGTTATTGCCCTTTGTAAATTTTAACTTTGGATTTTTGTCCGCGGCATAACTCGAAAGTATAGAAGCTAGTAACTTCAAACTTCACGCACAGATAGATCACATAATGGAGAAGTGCAATGTACAAGAACCATAACTCTATCCCATCTATTTTTGGGGTTATTGTCCTTTGTAAATTTTAACTTTAAATTTTTGTCCAGGGCATGACTTCCAAAGTAAAAAAGGTAGTATTTTCAAACTTCATATACAGATAGGCCACATTCAGGAGAAGTGCAGTTTAGAAGAACCATAACTCTATCCCATCTATTTTTGGGGTTATTGCCCTTTGTAAGTTTTAACTTTGGTTTTTTTGTCCGGGTATAACTTTTGGGGTTATTGCCCTTTGTAAATTTTAACTTAAAATTTTTGTCCGGGGCATAACTTCCAAAGTAAAAAAAGCTAGTAACTTCAAACTTCATATACAGATAGCCACATTAAGGAGAAGTGCAGTGTACAAGAACCATAACTGTATCCCAACTATTTTTTGGGGTTCTTGCCCTTTGTAAATCTAACTTTAAATTTTTGTCTGGGGCATAACTTCCCAAGTACAAGAATTAGTAACTTCAAACTTTATATACAGATAGACCACATTAACGAGAAGTGCAGTGTACAAAAACCATAACTCTATTCCCACTATTTTTAGAGTTATTGCCCTTTGTAAATTTTAACTTTAGATTTTATTTTTGTTTGGGGCATAACTTCCAAAGTATAAAACCTAGTGACTTCAAACTTCATATACAGATAGACCACATTAACGAGAAGTGCAGTGTACAAGAAACATAATTCTATTCCCACTAGTTTTAGAGTTATTGCACTTTGTAAATTTTGAATTTTGATTTTTGTCTGGAGCATAACAGTTACTTATAAAATGACTCCTGTTCTGTGACAAGGCACTTTGTGGGGGTATGTGGCACTTTTTTGACAGTTCTAGTTTCATTTTTTCCTATTTATACTAAGCTGTGTTATAGAAAAAGAGGGCTTAATGACAAACTCAAACACAAAGTTTATAAATGTTTAATCTGATTTTTTTTCAGACAATTTTGCCATTACTATAATAGTAATGTTTGATTTACAGATTGTTCACATTGACAGGAAGTTTTACTCCACTGTTCCAAGAGTTATGCCCCTTCTTTATTTAATTATTTGAACATTGGCAAATGCAGTTTGGCAGACGGGACCAAACACAAGTAGCCTGTTTCACCCCCACCCTCCTCTCCCGTGACCAACCACTTACCAACAGGCTTCACTTTCCTAAAAAGATACCTGTTCGGGGAGCATAATCCATCTACAACGGCTCTTGTTTAATGAAATGCCATATCATAGAAAAAGGGGGCTTAATGTATAATTTCATTATGGACCAATTACAAAAAGGCAACATGTATATACAAAACACAAAACCTCTCATATATTTCTATCATAAAAATGCCTTTTTCGGCAGGGGATTTCATTTCAACTAAATAATTTGTTTCTACTGATCATTACAGGGGTTTGTGAGGTTGATGATAGGAGGTGGAGGCCTGGTATCCATTATACCTGCCCTGTTGTTAGGACCTGCTCCATTTGTCAGCAGTTTTGTACCAAAGTAAGTGACATTTCAACGATTTGTCAGCAGTTTTGTACCAAGTTAAGTCATTTCAACCATTTGTCAGCAGTTTTGTACCAAGTTAAGTCATTTCAACCATGTGTCAGCAGTTTTGTTTCTAAGTAATTCATTTTAACTGTTTGTCTGCAGTTTTGTACCAAGTTAAGTCATTTCAACCATTTGATGGCAGTTTTGTACCAAAGTAAGTTATGTCAACCATTTGTCAGCAGTTTTGTACCTAAGTAAGTCATTTTAACCATTTGTCAGCAGTTTTTTACCTAAGTAAGTCATTTCAACCATTTGTCAGCAGTGCTGTACCAAAGTAAGTCATTGCAACCATTTGTCTGCAGTTTTGTACCAAGTTAAATCATTTCAACCATTTGATGGCAGTTTTGTACCAAAGTAAGTCATATCAACCATTTGTCAGCAGTTTTGTACCTAAGTAAGTCATTTTAACCATTTGTGAGCAGTTTTGTAGTATGTTAAGTCATTTCAACCATTTGATGGCAGTTTTGTACCAAAGTAAGTCATGCCAACCATTTGTCACCAGTTTTATACCAAAGTAAGTCGTTTCAACCATTTGTCAGCAGTTTTGAATCAGCAGTTTTGTACCAAGGTGAGTCATTTCAACCATTTATCAGCAGTTTTAAACCAAAGTAAGTCATTTCAACCATGTATTAGCAGTTTTGTACCAAGGTGAGTCAGTTCAACCATGTATCAGCAGTTTTGTACCAAAGTGCGTCAGTTCAACCATTTATCAGCAGTTTTGTACCAAAGTAAGTCATTTCAACCATTTGTCAGCAGTTTTGTACCGAAGTAAGTCATTTCAACCACTTTTCAGTAGTTTTGTACCAAAGTGAGTCAGTTCAACCTTTTATTAGCAGTTTTGTACCAAAGTAAGTCATTTCAACCATTTGTCAGCAGTTTTGTACCAAGGTGAGTCAGTTCAACTATTTATCAGCAGTTTTGTACCAAAGTAAGTCAGTTCAACCATTTGTCAGTAGTTTTGTACCAAAGTAAGTCAGTTCAACCATTTATCAGCAGTTTTGTACCAAAGTAAGTCATTTCAACCATTTGTCAGCAGTTTTGTACCAAAGTAAGTCATTTCAACCACTTTTCAGTAGTTTTGTACCAAAGTGAGTCAGTTCAACCATTTATCAGCAGTTTTGTACCAAAGTAAGTCATTTCAACCATTTGTCAGCAGTTTTGTACCAAAGTAAGTCATTTCAACCATTTGTCAGCAGTTTTGTACCAAAGTAAGTCATTTCAACCATTTGTCAGCAGTTTTGTACCAAAGTAAGTCATTTCAACCATTTGTCAGCAGTTTTGTACCAAAGTAAGTCATTTCAACCATTTGTCAGCAGTTTTGTACCAAAGTAAGTCATTTCAACCATTTATCAGCAGTTTTATACCAAAGTAAGTCATTTCAACCATTTGTCAGTAGTTTTGTACCAAAGTGCGTCAGTTCAACCATTTATCAGCAGTTTTGTACCAAAGTAAGTCATTTCAACCATTTTTCAGCAGTTTTGTACCAAAGTAAGTCATTTCAACCACTTTTCAGTAGTTTTGTACCAAAGTGAGTCAGTTCAACCTTTTATTAGCAGTTTTGTACCAAAGTAAGTCATTTCAACCATTTGTCAGCAGTTTTGTACCAAGGTGAGTCAGTTCAACTATTTATCAGCAGTTTTGTACCAAAGTAAGTCAGTTCAACCATTTGTCAGTAGTTTTGTACCAAAGTAAGTCAGTTCAACCATTTATCAGCAGTTTTGTACCAAAGTAAGTCATTTCAACCACTTTTCAGTAGTTTTGTACCAAAGTGAGTCAGTTCAACCATTTATCAGCAGTTTTGTACCAAAGTAAGTCATTTCAACCATTTGTCAGCAGTTTTGTACCAAAGTAAGTCATTTCAACCATTTGTCAGCAGTTTTGTACCAAAGTAAGTCATTTCAACCATTTGTCAGCAGTTTTGTACCAAAGTAAGTCATTTCAACCATTTGTCAGCAGTTTTGTACCAAAGTAAGTCATTTCAACCACTTTTCAGTAGTTTTGTACCAAAGTGAGTCAGTTCAACCTTTTATTAGCAGTTTTGTACCAAAGTAAGTCATTTCAACCATTTGTCAGCAGTTTTGTACCAAGGTGAGTCAGTTCAACTATTTATCAGCAGTTTTGTACCAAAGTAAGTCAGTTCAACCATTTGTCAGTAGTTTTGTACCAAAGTAAGTCAGTTCAACCATTTATCAGCAGTTTTGTACCAAAGTAAGTCATTTCAACCATTTGTCAGCAGTTTTGTACCAAAGCAAGTCATTTCAACCACTTTTCAGTAGTTTTGTACCAAAGTGAGTCAGTTCAACCATTTATCAGCAGTTTTGTACCAAAGTAAGTCATTTCAACCATTTGTCAGCAGTTTTGTACCAAAGTAAGTCATTTCAACCATTTGTCAGCAGTTTTGTACCAAAGTAAGTCATTTCAACCATTTGTCAGCAGTTTTGTACCAAAGTAAGTCATTTCAACCATTTGTCAGCAGTTTTGTACCAAAGTAAGTCATTTCAACCATTTATCAGCAGTTTTATACCAAAGTAAGTCATTTCAACCATTTGTCAGTAGTTTTGTACCAAAGTGCGTCAGTTCAACCATTTATCAGCAGTTTTGTACCAAAGTAAGTCATTTCAACCATTTGTCAGCAGTTTTGTACCAAAGTAAGTCATTTCAACCACTTTTCAGTAGTTTTGTACCAAAGTGAGTCAGTTCAACCTTTTATTAGCAGTTTTGTACCAAAGTAAGTCATTTCAACCATTTGTCAGCAGTTTTGTACCAAGGTGAGTCAGTTCAACTATTTATCAGCAGTTTTGTACCAAAGTAAGTCAGTTCAACCATTTGTCAGTAGTTTTGTACCAAAGTAAGTCAGTTCAACCATTTATCAGCAGTTTTGTACCAAAGTAAGTCATTTCAACCATTTTTCAGCAGTTTTGTACCAAAGTAAGTCATTTCAACCACTTTTCAGTAGTTTTGTACCAAAGTGAGTCAGTTCAACCATTTATCAGCAGTTTTGTACCAAAGTAAGTCATTTCAACCATTTGTCAGCAGTTTTGTACCAAAGTAAGTCATTTCAACCATTTGTCAGCAGTTTTGTACCAAAGTAAGTCATTTCAACCATTTGTCAGTAGTTTTGTACCAAAGTAAGTCATTTCAACCATTTGTCAGCAGTTTTGTACCAAAGTAAGTCATTTCAACCATTTGTCAGCAGTTTTGTACCAAAGTAAGTCAGTTCAACCATTTATCAGCAGTTTTGTACCAAAGTAAGTCATTTCAACCACTTTTCAGTAGTTTTGTACTAAAGCAAGTCATTTTAACCATTTGTCAGCAGTTTTGTACCAAAGTAAGTCATTTCAACCATTTAACTAGACAACAAGCTTACAGACTTGTCAGTGTTTAAAGCATTTACTAATTCAAATTCAATTATTTGAGTGATATTAGATTTGTCATCTGCGAATGCCTTCAATTTGAACAAGCCACTATTTTTTGGTTTGGTTAAGAGTTAAAAGGGTCAATGCTTAACCCTTTACCGCACTATCCTGTGGTTTAATGACCCTGAAAAAGGTGCCTTTTGAAAACATTGTGGGAAAAAAAGAAAATGCTGGTAACCAGCACTTTCACCTTTTCACACTGTTTTCAACTCTCCCAGAAACAGTTTAAAAATTTGAGTCATAGTTATTTTTGCTTCTGCAAATGTGTTCAATTTGAACTAGTCTAAAATTTTGTCGTCTGGAAAAGAAGAAAGTTGGCAACAAATGCATAGCTGAAATATATACCACACCTGGCGGGATTCAAACCAGTGCGGAAAAGATTCTCGTTTATTGAGGTTTAAAACACCAACACCTAAACCACTGAGCTAAAGCGAATTCTCCCCACTGCAGTCGTTAGGTATTGATTTTATACGGGACAAAGCTATGCAGTAAGGAAAGAGTGATCTCCCATAACACATCCCCTCTTAAATGTCATCATTTTGATGACAGAAAGCCTTATTAGGCAGAATGTCTATTATTTAGACAAAAAATTGCTCAATGGCCAATCCCGGACGAGCCCCCATCTTACGAACCTGAAAGTTCGCAACAAATGCATAGCTGAAATACAAACTGCACCTGAGGGGATTCGAACCAGTGCACAAAGATCCTCGTTTATTGAGGTTTAAAAGACCAACACCTTAACCACTGAGCTAAAGAGAATTTTCCCCAACGCTGTTGTTAGGTATTGATTGTTATGGGATAAAGCTATGCAGTGAGGAAGGAGTGATCTCCCGTAACAATTAGTTTTTGAAAACATAGCTGGAACACAAGAAAGTGCTAGTTAACAAACATTTTCTCCTTTTCCCACAATGTGTTCAAAAGCCTCTTTATCCAGGGTTGTTTAAAACTGGGGATTGTTTGGTAAAGAGTTAAGGCATTCTGCATTATAGCAATCATGATATTGCAACTACATGTACTTGGGTGTTATATCTTGATTGAAAATGTCTGTTGGGTTTATTCGGTGCTCTGAAGGTTAACACAGTGCGTATTATATGTTTTTCTCTTTCTGCAGTAAACTGTATGTGAACATCATAGCCCTGGGGCTTATTGGACTCATGGTGGGTTGTATCTTGATACCGTCCTTTAAAGGGCTGATTAAAGGTGCCAAGTAAGTATATTAGCTATGCTCTGGCAAAATTGACCTTAATGTATCTCTGTGATGCAGTATACCGAGCAAGTCATCACAAAATTCTGAATCTATAAAATTCATTTTGTCAAACAACTGATTGATTCCTGAGGTAAAATGGTTCTTGGACGTGCAGAAAATATATCAAAAGCAAAAAGTCTCAGCCCACGTCAGACTGCACAGGCTGACCTGAGAGATACTGTTTTGCAGATACATTATAGCTCATTTATTTTTGGCCTTCTTAAAGCTGTAGCTTCATAAATAAAGTTGTGGAAATAGTCACTTTTATCACATAACCTACCTTGTTTTCAATGTAATGTACCCATTACGAATTTTCTTATCTTATACACGTTTGATATCACAATTGTGTGACATCATTTTTGACGTCATTTTGTATGTATTTCATAGAAGTGCATGGGTTATATGGGTTATATGGATATTACCTCGGGTACATCTATAAATACAAGGGGTGTTTGAAAAGTTTCAGGACAAGTGCCCCCATTTTTTTATACTTTGATATTTTTCAATGAGTTTTTCGGTAATGATAGCTACAACCATATTCTATAGGTTGGTTGAAACAAATAAACGAAGATACACGAAACGCGTGATGTATTGTCACCATAGCAACGTCAAGTCGACGTGAGTGGGGCACCTTGATGCACCGAATAAAAAGTTTGGCTTTACAAACGTCTGAAATAGTCATGGTTATTCAAAATACTCCATGGTATGCTCAATGCGCTTCTGATGCCTATGTACGCACGAATTAAAACAGTTTTTGAAGTCTGATGATGGAATGTTCCTTATACATTCCCTGACCACGACGGGAAGGTCATCGACATCGTCGAAACAGTGACCGCGTAAGTAAAGCTTGAAAGTGGGGAATAACCAAAAATTACACGGTGCGAGTCAGGGGAGTATGGTGGGTTCGCAATAGTGTTACTCTATCTATCAGCAGGTACTTTCTTGTGGTCATTTCTCCTATACAGCCCTAATCAACTCATGTCGGTGCACCTGAAACGAGCTTATGGTTGAACCTATGCATCTATATACATGCAACAACGAAATTATGTTTATGAATCACTGGTTTCACCAACCAATTCTGTCATCATATAAAATAAGAATATCATTTTATGTACAATGTAGTTAAAAAATCAAAAGACCGTACGTTTGAGTAATACTGTGCTGTGACTGTCTTCCCAATCGGCAATGTGTGGCAGAGAATAACTCTGTTCATTTCAATAAAATAAAACGTTTCACCATTGCTTTTATAGACGAGGGTGAATTAGGGGTTTTTCAACACAGAACTGTCTTCCTTGGTCTCTGGATCATACAAACAAATCCAAGTTACATCGGCCGTAATAATGAATACCAAGAACCTGTCACCACGTTCTCTGTACTGTTTCAGGAAAACCTTACTGTCGGCGACTCACTGTAGCTTTTGAGGTAGATGGGGCACCCTGCGGGCGAATACTTTTGTCGTACGCAATTCAAAAAGATACTGGAGTGCTTATTGTGATCGATACTTGCCATTAAAAAGAAGTTATTTCGTGCGGTGACGTCAAGGTGCCCCGCTCACGTCGACTTGACATTGCTATAGTGACCATTCTTCACGTGTGGTGTATATCTTCGTTTATTTGTTTCGATTAACCTACAGAATACAGTTGTAGCTATTACTTCCGAAAAAAATCATTGAAAAATCTTAATAAATAAAAGAATGACGCCAATCGTCCCGAAACTTTTCGAACACCCCTCGTAGTTTTGCATCTTCTGATCTATAATTTGTGAAATAATGTTATGTGATAAAAAGAATCTGACATTCGTTGGCATTTGAGATAAAATTTTATTAAACTAGTCAAGAAAAAATGTTATTAAGCTTGCCAAAGGCTCGCTTAATAACATTTTCTCTAGACTCATTTAATAAAATTTTATTTCAAACCCCAACTCATGTCAGATCCTATATTTCTTACATGTTCAAGAATTAATTACACTGTTCTTTTTTTACTTTTATCCATGATTCACATTGAATTAAAGTGAAATCTGAAAATCTATTATTATACATTATACATTTATTTGTAGATGGATGAAAAAAAATGGGTAAATTCCATCCTTTAGCTTCTTTAAATCATTTTTGTGTCTATAGGTAGTTTGAAGTTCATAGGGACCCCCTGAACTTTGAAATATCTTGAAAAATCCTGTATCATTTTTTATGAAACATTACTTTAGCAACTCTCACAGTGAAAATTAGAAACTTCCTACCGCAAGAAAGTAGCATTTTGCCCATTCCAGTAGTGTTTAAATTTTTGTTCTGAAGCTTAACTTTCTGCGACGGTTTCGCACAGTGACCAGAACAGCAAACATAACTGGACAAGTGCATGACTTCAGTACCTCACTTTAATTAAATATGAGGCCCTGAAATTTCTTTTTTTAAGTAATATAGTTCTATACCTTATCTTAGATATCATTTTTGTCATTTTCATACAAATCCTTGAAGTCTAAAATGATTTGTCCAATGATCTCTTATAATTTATGGTGTCTGTTCTTCAATATTGAGTCTCAATTTTATTTACGACATGGCTTCATGTTTTATACCACGTCTGTTGAGAAATGTGATCGAAACCACCTAACACTTAGGCTTAGATCTTTCATGGATTCTTTTGAGTTGTTTTTTTGCTGTGATTTTTGCAATTTGCCCAAAATTAGCTCAACTGTATTTTGGTCACACTCATAGGGTGGTAATCTTAAAGACACTGTGTCCCTCTGACCGTAAAAATTCATCTACAACAATACTTTGAAGCTTGTTTATGGAACTTAACCAGTTCATGTAATTTACCCTTCTTCATTGTTGTATGCTATACAACATGTTGTGAGCCAAAGTTTAACTGGGTTTCAGGAAAACATCTATGGTTGTGCGTGGAAAAGAAAACAAAGCATAAACAAGTGTGTGCAAGTCTCCGATATAGAATCCTTAAAATAAAACCCAAATAAAAAATGAGATAAGGGCCTCAAAAGTTGAAGTTTTTGCTGTTCAAACAATAGACGACCACAGTTACTGTACTTGCATGAGAATTGTTTTCATAAACAGGTAAACCCTTTACTCGGAAGAGACTTCAACCCTCCAACTGTTTTTAAGCGGTTTTGTTCATCCATTTTAACATTGCATTGAATGCAAAAAAGTCTAAATAATCAAAAATTCTGAAAATTTCACCCAAAGTTAATAAAGGTAATATTATTAACTATGCAAATTTTCAGTACAAAAGCTGAAGCATTATTTAAGATATTTCAAATTCAGGGTGTCCCTATGAACCTCAAACTACCTATACTACACTATATTTGTGACTTGGAAATGAAAATGTATAAAAATACCTACAGAACCAAGCCCAAAAACAGAGGGTACTGCAAGACATGCTGTGTAAATATGATAAATCTGTATATGGCACTGATAATACCCAAATACAGTCACTCTTTTTGGTTTGTACTATGTTTAGTATGTATAAAAAAAACTCTGTTCCGTTGCGCTACAAACTACCGAGGTTTTACTGTATACCCATTGTTGGGCATTCTGCTTCATTAATCCTGTTCCACACAATTTTTGACTTTCAATGACCCTGGGAAAGAAGGCTTAATCACTATGAACCAACGTACAGTCTCGCAAATCAGAAGCTGCTGTCACTGTATGCCCAAAATCAGCTGCGGTAAACAAATATCATAAGACAGGATGGTACGTGAATACTAGTGAACAGAAACTTAGCAGGTGTATATCATTTGACAGGTAACAGGTTTTTCTACCAACGTTTACTGCAATTTGGAACGTGAACCATGCGCTTTTTGCACAGGAAAGCCGCATCACCAATTTTTGCTGTTTACGGTTGCCGTTATGGCTAAACTTTTGCTTCCTATTCTTCAAGGGAGATCTGTAACCATTTTCTGATTATGTTCACAGATAAAGAAATTATTCAACTTTATCACATAAAACCTCCTCCGGCAGTGTATTAAACCCATGACTTATTTTTGATAATACACTAGTGTATTATCGTTTTTTGGGTCCCAGTTCTGATCAGTTTTCAGTCACGAGCGCGTGAAGCGAGAGAAACCAACCACAGTTTGTGCGGGAATTTGTACTGTTACGCCGTTTCGGGAAAAAGTGACGTCACTGTTGCTAAGACGTATACGCGTGATAAGTTTTTGATTTTCATGTTTGATAAAAACCAAGAAATGCAGCGAAAGTCTCTTAAAATCAATATTATCTTCTTTTGGTGTAAATCTAACAGAACTATCTAGTTGTGTATGTACACATTTGAAACCAAACTACAATGTAAACATGGACTCGTGAACGGTATAGAAGCTGGAGGTGATGATGCGGGATATTTTTCTGTCTGTCATTCGTTTTATGTGATAAATAGAATCTCACATTCGTGTTTATGTATTATCATTTTTATCAAACTCATTGACTAAAATGTATTTGATGCTCGCCAAGGCTCGCGTCATACAATTTTAGTCAACTGGTTTGATAAAAATGATAATACATAAACACTCATGTAAGATCCTCTATTTATGTTTACATATCCATAAGCGTATTCAGTGCTATTCCCGTGGAAATAATTCTTGAGGTACTATCAAAAGGTTCACTGTACAATCAGCTGCCCACCAGGGTTTTTGCACTGTTCAGTTAGCTGTGATTTTCAGAACAGGCATATAACGAGATTTTTGTACAGCATGGACACTATTATTTCATGTACTGATCAAGTAGGGAAGATAAGTTTCATTTCAGATTAAGGAGTGTCATAAGAAGGGGCAAAGAATGTGGGGACAGAGGTTCTTTAAGTGGCTCAGGGTTGAGTGTGTTAGATTCCTAATCCGAACCTCTTGGGTTCCATTTCCACCTTAAGCGTTGTGTTAGACCACGGATCGTTCGTATAATATGGTCTATATATGATTCCTGATTAGTCGTGGGAGTGTCCTTTGACCAACACGTTTCAGCCCCAGTCAGTTACTGCTGAAACCCAGTAAACACATGAATAAGTAAACTATGACCATTGATAACAAGAAATATCTTTAAAAAAAGATAGACGGCGTAAATTTGCCCGCAAATAAACAGGGGTCCTTAGAATAAACATGTCTACCTTTTTTACCATTTACAAATTAATATTTATTCATTTGTTATCAGTACCAAAAACTAAGGCAAAAAGCCAGCACATTTAGCTATGCTCAATAAGCGCGGGGAAACCTTGGGCGATGTGTAGAAGTAGCTATACAGGTGAAATGTGATTTTGTAATCGGCAGTGATTGAGCTCGTGATGCATTTTATGAGATTGTATTTAAACAGACTTGTACATCGACACAATGTCGGGTTTTGTACGAGGTGCAGCTGGAAAGTTCCTGGACTGTTGCTGTATGAAAGAAACTTGTAACATTCAGTGTTTATAAAATTTCATACATCACATATCTGGTCAAGTTTTCGCACATTTCCTTAAAAAACAAATGTAAATTGACCCATTTTTCATCAATAATTGATTTAAAGAGCACATAGAATTACCGTTTTAGACAATTCAATGGGCTTGCTGGTTTACTGTGTTGTATTTCGTGAAAAAAGATGTAAAATAGGATGTTCTATCAGAAATAAACATCCTGCGATTTTTACATCATACATTAAACAATAATAGGCCTCTTCAAAATTTAGGCGACGGAATGAGGAAAAAAAATAGCGCAAAAATATCGATGTCGGCTGAACTTAGGGAACTGGATTAGTGATCACTGTATGAAAAACTTGGATGGCCCCTACAGATCTGTGGAATTTTTATATATATCAGTTTTTCACAATAAATTTTGATTTAAGGCCAAAAATAGATCCACAGGTATAAAACCCCTTAACCCTTTACAAAATTATCACATTATAAATCATTGTGGATAAAAAAAGAAAATGCGTGTAACCAGTATATTCTCCTTTTCCAACAACATTTTCTACCCTTTCAAACACATTTTTTTGTTTCTTATTTGAATATTCCACAATATCTTGGAATAGCAAGTATGCAGTATTTGTCATTTAGAAGGCTTCTTGGCAATCATTGAATTTCAAACATAAGTGTCCGTCTGTTTGTTCTCTGTGGAGTTTTCCAAAACACGTGGCATGAATGTCTGAAGTTCTCTTAGATCTTGGCTCTCTTCTATTTTATTTTCCTCGTCAATAGACAGATCGCCCAAACCACTGAATAACTCTTGTTCCATTTCCTTTAGATAACCAACTCTGTCTTCTTATTTAAGAGTCTTGGAATATTTATTTGGAGTTATGTAAATTTTAGTTTCTTTGACACTGGACTATTGCATGAAGAGTCGTCCAAGGTGCTGTCTAGAATTGATTTACTTTTAAGACATTTTGAGTTTTGAAATCATTTGTGGTTTAAGTCTGGCAATTTTTATATTCTATGCCACTGATTCACTAAGTATATATGAAAAATCCATTGTCTTCATAAGAGGAGGGACCACATGAAATTTTTTATGTTTTTCAAGTTGTAAACTCGGCTGAGCCTCTCTCTATAAGCCTTCTAAAACATTTTGGCATCTTTTGTTAATTCTGGAACCCAGCTTAAAAGATGAGTCCTGCCTGATACCCAGGTGCATCGCACGGTCAGTTTAGCGGATTGACTTGTCGTCTATCGATAATGATAAGGGTAAATCTTTTCTCGACTTACTGAATACTACTATGCCGGATTTATCAGCGCTAATTTCGATTCGCCGTTTACAGGCATACTGGTACACAATGTCTAACGTTACCTGGAGTTTGTGTGGGGATAATGCTATTAAAGATAAGTCGTCTGCAAACGACAGATTTCCGCATTTTAGATTGTATCCAATCTGCAGTGCATAATTTGATTTTTGCAAATTGCTGTAGTAGTTCACTGATATAAACCAGATAATAAAATGTAGACCCAACTCCTCCTTGTCGGACGCCCCTCTCTATTTTGACCTCAAGTGTGACGTCATGTACCAATGAGTCGTATACGACATGAAAAATTGCTGTAGGTGTTAATTATAATGCGAATATTTTATCCTTTCAAGCCTAGTTCAGAGAGTTTCTCAAATAGTCCTTGATGCCAGACCGAATCAAATGCAGCTTCAGTATGCAAGCTCCTATTATTATTCTATTTTGACGGCGAAAACTAAAGATAGAGTATCACATGATAATCAAAACTGAGCTAAAACCATGTGTTCTAACTTATGAACTGAACTTTTTCATTCAAAACTGTGGATGCATAAATGCAGCTAAGCATACAGCTGTTTTATCAAGGCTAGCAGCTAGTGTTTGTGTACAGATGCAGCTGATCATACAGTGAACCTTTTGATAGTACCTTAAGAAAAGTTGAATTATTTCCACGGGAATAGCACTGAATACTCTTATGGACATGTAAACATGAAGTTGAATAGTTTCTTTATCTGTGTGCATAATCAGAAAATGGTTACAGATCTTCCTTGAAGAATAGGAAGCGAAAGTTTAGCCGTCACGGCAACTGTAAACGGCAAATATTGGTGATGCGGCTTTCCTGTGCAAAAAGCGCATGGTTCACGTTCCAAATTGCAGTAAAGGTTGGTAGAAAAACCTGTTACCTGTCAAACGGTATACACCTGATAAGTTTCTCTTCGCTAGTATTCACGTACCAGCCTGTTTTATGATATTTGTTTACCGCAGCTAACTGATTTTGGGCATACAGTGACAGCAGCTTCCGATTTGCGAGACTATATGTTGGTTCATAGTGTTAACACTTGCCAGCAAAATCTGTGTACGCAAATTTCATGCATACACAGTTTAGAGAAAGATACCCTTGGTATTCTTCAACCATTCTTAATCCTTTACGGCACAATCCCAAGTTTTAATGACCAAGAGAAAGAAAGCTTTTGAAATCTTAGTGGGAAAAGGAGAAAATGCTAGTAACCAGCATTTTCTCTTTTTTCCCTCAATGTTTTCTTCTTAGTTAAAGTCAAGTTTCATCATTTGAGCTGCCTTTGAGTTGTCATCTACAAATGGTTTGAATTTATACAAGTCTAAAATTTTGTCGTGCGGAAAAGAGTTGAAGAGAACGTTCTTAGTCTTATTTTCTAAGATTTTCTGAATTTGAACAAAACACAACTTCTAACTGGCTTAACCAAATAGTTTAGCCAATCAAAATTGTGTTACATTAAAATTAGAAGATCTTAGAGATGAAGACAAAGATTTGTTGTAGCCAATCAGAGGTTGTGTTACATTCAAATCAGAAAATCCCAGAGAATAAGATTAAGAATGTTACTGTGAATGGTTGGTGATTACATACCCTGAAGACAGTTAAGGCCTGTCTGCACTAGCAAACATTTGTTTGCAAACTCAACCACACTTGTCCGTAGGGCATCTACACTACAACAAACAATGGCAAACAATGTTTGGTGATGTTTGAAGATCATGCAATGCATCCATCACATGATAAAAAGATAGTTTCTGACTGGTCAGTATAACTAAAAAAAACCAAACCCCAGCAAACTTGGCAAACAAAAATGAACATGCCTAATCATCACCAAACACTGGGTGGTGACGTTTGCTTGTTTTTGCTGACTGGTCTACCCAAGCAAACTTGTTCGCAAACATCAGCAAACATGCTGGTGTAGAAGTGCCTTTTAACTTTTTTTTCTCATTTCAGTTCACTGGGAATGCCAAATAATCTAGAAACCTTTGGAAAAGCTTCTGGAATTTATAATTCAGCTTTCTCTTTAGGGTGAGTTCAAAAACTGAATTGAGCCATTACTCTGTGAAAAGGGGGTTTAATGCATCTGTAAGAAGTATCGACCCAGGTCAGTCTGCGCAAAAGTTTTTGCTATTGTTAATTCTTATGCACGCCAAAGGACCAATGTACCTCACGAGTCAGTCAGTTGTTATACATGATAGACTTTGTGGATGCATAATTATATGATGACCTGCCTGGTATTAAACCCCTTTTTTGCAAGAGTTTGGCTCATTTTTTTTTGTTAAAGTGTTCACTAATTTTCTCGCAGAGTCTTTTGTTATGATGGGAGGGATTTGCTGTAGAAATGGAATGATTGTAACAAGATAAAATTCTTTTGACTCCTTTCCAAACAATGCTGTGTTTTAATGACCCTGAAAAAGAAGGCTTGTGAAAACACTGTGGAAAAAGAGAAAATTCTGGTAACAAGCATTTTCTCCTTTTCCATAATGTTTTCTTCCCTCTTAAAGTCAAATCCAATCATTTAGCAACCTTTGATTCATCGGCTGTAAATACTTTCAGTTTGGTCGAGTCTAAAATTTTGTCATGTGGTAAAGTGTTAAATGCTTCTTTTTGAGTTCTATACTTCTTTTGTACAGTCTGATCTTAATCTGCACTGTTTGCTTGAGCAGCTGAAGTTGTGCAGATTGCTTTAACTCTTTACCAAACAATCGCAAATTTAATTACCCTGAGGAATAAGGCTTTTGAAGAAAACATTATGCTGTAAAGGAACAAGAAAGGAAGTTCTACTACTTGTCAATCTATTTTGTGTCTTTCCTATATTTGACAGGGCTTTCTTTGGACCTACTATTGGGGGAACCATGGTTGAAAACTTTGGTTTTGGCTGGTCCACTGCAGGAATTGCTGGCATTTTTGGTGTTGCAGTAAGAATTTCTTCTTTTATTAGCTCACCTGAGTACGAAGTGCTCAAGATGAGCTTTTGTGATCTTGCTGTGTTCATTGTGTGCTGTCCGTCATGTGGTCGTCAACATTTACCTTGTGTAAGCTCTAGAGGCCACATTTTCAGATATTCATGAAACTTTGTCAGAATGTTTGTCTTGATAAAATCTCTGACTAGTTAGAAATTGGGTAACATCAAGTCAAAAAGTAGGTCACAGAACCAGATCTTGAAAAAACCTTGTGTGCACTCTAGAGGCCACATTTTCAGCCTGATAATCTTGAAACTTAATCAGAATGTTTGTCTTAATAATACCTACAGTGATTTTGAAATTGGGTCATTTCAGGTAAAAAAGTAGGTCACTGGGCCAAATTTTAGAAACACCTTGTGTGCACTCTTAGAGACCACATTTTCGAGCTGATACTCATGAAACTAGGTCAGAGTTTTTGTCTTGATGATATTTCGGAGAATTTTGGAATTTGGTCATGTTGGGTCAAAAAGTAGGTCACTTGACCAAATCTTAAAAAAACCTTGTGTGCACTCTAGAGGCAACATTTTCAGCTTGATACTCTTGAAACTTAATCAGAATGTTTGTCTTGATGATATCTGGGGTAAGATCAAAATTGGGTCATGTCAAGTCAAAAAGTAGGTCAAGGGGGCAGATCTTCCAAAAACCTTGTGTGCAATATAGAAGCCAAATTTTCAGTCTGATACTCATAAAACTTGGTCAGAATGTTTGTCTTGATGATACTCTAATAAGTTGAAATTTGGTCATGCCGGGTCAAAAAGTAGGTCACTTGACCAAATCGTAAAAAAAACATTGTGTGTATTCTATAGGCTACATTTTCAGCCTGATACTCATGAAACTAAGTCAACATGTTTGTCTTGATGACTGGAAATTGGGTCGTGTAGGGTCAAAATGTAGGTCACTTGGCCAATTCTTAGAAAAAGCTTGTTTGCACTCTAAAGGCCACATATTTAGCCTGATACTCATGAAACATGGTCAGAATGTTCGTTTTGGTGATATCTTGGTGACATGTTCAAAATTGTGTCATGTCTTGTAAAAAGTAGGTCACTTACACTCACATGTTTTACATCATGAAAATCAGGATCTCTTCAACTTCAACCCTAGATGAGTTGACTCAGGTGAGCGCTCTAGGGCCAATGGCTCTCTTCTTTTTAGATTTGTTTTTTCTCTTTTTTTAGCTCATCCTGAGCACTTTGTGATCACTCACCGTCCGTTGGCGTCCGTCCGTCTGTCCGCCGTCCGTCCGTCCGTTCACATTTCTTTGTTTACACTCTAGCATCTACAAATATTAACTAATCAGCACCAAACTTGGTCAAAATATATATGACCATAAGATATCGGATGAGTTCGATTATGGGTCTAATTGGACCAGAACAGCTGGAGTTATTTACCCTTGAATTAGAAAAATTGCTATATTTGACTTTGTTTACACTCTAGCATCTACAAATATCAACCAATCAGTACCAAACTTGGTCAAAATATATATGACCATAAGATCTCGGATGAGTTTGATTATGGATCTAATCAGACCAGAACAACTGGAGTTATTTGTCCTTGAATTAGAAAAATTGCTATATTTGACTTTGTTCACACTCTAACATCTACAATGTTTAACCAATCAGCACCAAACTTGGTCAAAATATATATGACCATAAGATCTCGGATGAGTTTGATTATGGGTCTAATCGGACCAGAACAACTGGAGTTATTTGCCCCTGAATTAGAAAAATTGCTATATTTGACTTTGTTTACACTCTAGCATCTACAATTATTAACCAATCAGCACCAAACTTGGTCAAAATATATATGATTATAAGATGTCGGATGAGTTCGATTATGGGTCTAATCGGACCAGAACAGCTGGAGTTATTTGCCCTTGAATTAGAAAAATTGCTATATTTGACTTTGTTTACACTCTAGCATCTACAATGTTGAACCAATCAGCATCAAACTTGGTCAAAATACTTATGACCATAAGATCTCAGATGAGTTTGATTATGGGTCTAATCGGATCAGAACGACTGGAGTTATTTGCCCTTGAATTAGAAAGTTCTTTAGAATAGTACTTTGTCCGGAGCATAACTTTGTCATCTCCAGTCCGATTGACTTGAAACTTGGCATTTGTGTTTGTTGCAATAATACGGAGTTTAGTGTGAAAGAACCATAACTCTACCTCGTACTGTCTATGAGTTATTTCCCTTTGATCTTCATTTTTACAGCATTTTCTGCTTGTCTGGATTATAACTTTGTCATCTCTAGCCTGAACATCTTCAAATCTGGTATGCATGATTGTTCAAAAAATTTCGGAGTGCATTGCACAAGAACCATAACTCTTCCTAGCAAAAACTTTGAGTTATTCCCCCTTTGACCTTCATTTTTATAGCATTTCTTGCTTGTCCGGAGCAAAACTTTGTCATCTTAAGTAGGAATGACTTGAAATATGGTATGCTTATTTGTCGCAATATTACCGAGTACAGTGCACAAGAACAATAACTCTACCTAGCGCGATTTTGAGTAATTCCACTTTGATCTTCATTTTTACAGTATTTCTTGCTTGTCCGGAACGGAACTTTGAAGTCTCAAATCAAATTGACTTGAGACTTGGTAAACATGTTTGTTGCATTACCTGCCCTTTAGGATTATTATACCTCCTTGACAACTGGCCGTGGGACGGGCATATCTTGCGACAATTTGCCGCTCTTGTTTCATTATCATTTGGCCTTGAACCTCAATATTTGGTATTTATCTTCATTGTAGACCTTTACTGTTTAGTACTCAGGTGAGTGATATAGGACCATCGTGGTGTTCTTGTTTTTTTTGCAAACAAAAAACCCTTTCTCCTACAGTGTGTTGTTTTCAATGATTCTTTTTAGCTTGTCTGTTTTTGAGGAAAAGATCAATGTATTTTCATAGCCCTGTATTGTTGTCCTGGTGCAAAACCTGATATTTTATAATACTTCTGTTATTACTGAAGATATATACATCTTCTTCAAACTTGGAAAAGTTGTTAACTATCAAAAGGCGAACCCATACAACGGGCAGGCAAGCATCAAAATATTTTTGACACAGTTATGCCCTGTTTTTGACTTTGTATAATATCTCTTTTATTACTGAAGATATTTACTTCAAACTCGGACAAGTTCTTAACTATCAAGGGGGAACCCATGCAACAAGGGCAGGTATCCATCAAAGTATTTTTGGACAGTTATGCCCCTTATGTTTTACTTTTCACTGAAACCAAGCAACTCCAGTCAAGGGTTGGCACCAGCATGCTGTGCTCTTGTTTTGATCGGGTCAGAGCTTTTCATTCCCAGTCTCAGTGTGTGTGCATCATGTCAGTACATGTACTCACTTTGAATTTTGTCAGTAATTGCATCATGCAAGTAAGCACTTTCAATTGTCAAATAGCACTTTGAAATATGTCAGTAAGTGTTTTGAACTATGTTAGCAAGTGTCTTAAACTTAGTAAATACTTTGAATTATTTTAGCAATTGTCTTGAATTACATGTATGTTAGCAATTGCATTGAATTATGTCAGCAAGTGCCTTTCATAATGTCAGTAAGTGCTTTGGATTGCGTCAGTAAGTACCTTAAATTATGTCAGTAAATGCTTATAAATTTTGTCTGCAAGGACTTTGGATTATGTCAATAAGATAGTGCTCTGAATTACAGTAAATGCTTAAATTTTTGTCATCAAGTGCTTTGAACTATGTCAGTACATGCTCTGATTATGTCAGTAATCATTTTGAATTATGTCAGTGAGCAATTTGAATTACATCAGTGGGTGCTTTGAATTATGTCAGCGGTTGCTTTTAAATTATATGTCAGTGTGCACTTTGAATTAGTTCAGTTAACAATTTGAATTACCGGTATGTTAGTAAGAGGTTTGAATTATGTGAGTAAGAAATATAAATTATATCTGTAAGCTTTTTGAATTCTATAAGCAAGTGTCTGGAATTATGTCAGTGAGACCTTTGATATATAACTGTAAATACTTTAAACTATGTCAGTGAGTGTTTTAAACAATATTAGTAAGTGCTCTTACAGGTACCGGTATTTTTTCTTACAGGGTGGACTTATGTTATTACATATGTGTATTATAAAAGATTTACCAGACATGAGTGAGGAAGCTACAGCTAAGAAATCCCCTAAGAGTACAGATGAAGGAAACAAAGATCAAAGTGCTAACAGTATTAATTACAGTGCCATTGACAATGTATGAACTGGATACAAATATCCATTTCAGAGTTACTCAGACTAAAGATAAGCGGATTCTACCTTAAACTGGATACAAATACCTATCTCAGGTTTACTCGGACTAGAAGTAAGCGGATTTTACCTAAACTGGATACAAATATCCTTCTAAAAACTACTCAGACTATAAGCAAACAAACTGTATCTGAACAGTGAGTGGATACAAAAACCCCTCAGACTAGAAATAAACAATTCTACCTCAACTGGATACAAGTACCTCTCTCAAAGTGACTTAGACTAGAAATAAATGGATTCTACTTAAACTAGATACAAGTGCCTCTCTTAAAGTGACTCAGGCTAAACCTAAACAGATTCTGCTTGAACTGGATTAAGTATCTCTCTCAAAGTGACTCAGACTAGAAATAAATGGATTCTACTTAAACTAGGTACAAGTACCTCTCTCAAAGTTGCTAAGACTAGAACCTAAACGGATTCTACCTCAACTGGATACAGGTATCTCTCTCAAAGTTGCTAAGACTAGAACCTAAACGGATTCTACCTCAACTGGATACAGGTATCTCTCTCAAAGTTGCTAAGACTAGAACCTAAACGGATTCTACCTCAACTGGATACAGGTATCTCTGTCAAAGTTGCTAAGACTAGAACCTAAACGGATTCTACCTCAACTGGATACAAGTATCTCTCTCAAAGTTGCTAAGACTAGACATTAAATGGATCTACCTCAACTGGATACAAGTACCTCTCTCAAAGTTGCTAAGACTAGAACCTAAATGGATTCTACCTCAACTGGATACAGGTATCTCTGTCAAAGTTGCTAAGACTAGAACCTAAACGGATTCTACCTCAATTGGATACAATTATGTCTTTCAAAGTTGCTAAGACTAGAACCTAAATGGATTCTACCTCAACTGGATACAGGTATCTCTGTCAAAGTTGCTAAGACTAGAACCTAAATGGATTCTACCTCAACTGGATACAGGTATCTCTCTCAAAGTTGCTAAGACTAGAACCTTAACGGATTCTACCTCAATTGGATACAAGTATGTCTTTCAAAGTTGCTAAGACTAGAACCTGAACGGATTCTACCTCAATTGGATACAAGTATGTCTTTCAAAGTTGCTAAGACTAGAACCTAAACGGATTCTACCTCAACTGAATACAAGTACCTCTGTCAAAGTTGCTAAGACTAGAACCTAAACGGATTCTACCTCAATTGGATACAAGTATGTCTTTCAAAGTTGCTAAGACTAGAAAAAAAAAAAGAGTTAACATCTTATTTCTTTGTGTTTATAATATTGTTAACATGTGGCTAACAACTACAAGTTGAAAGTTCATTCTGTCGGAGCTCCCATTTTGAAATTACCCTCATATAGTACTTTATGGTAGTAGTTAAACATCCGAAAATTGTGAATGAGATGGCTTTGGATTATTCTATTTGAGAAAACACAGTAAACAGACATGCAAATGAGATCACAGGTAGGAAACATGTAGGCAAATCATCAGAAATTAGAGCGTTTGCTATGACACCATTCTTTTTTTTGGTAGGCTTTCTGTAGTAAAAGTTACCATATTTGGAATACTTTTCAACCATATTTGGTAAATACTGGCAGAGTCACTGGAAGATACTGTTCTATAAATATCAGTGGTATATCAAAAATCTATAAATATTAATGGTATATCAAAAATAAATATAGCATAGATGTTATTGGATGGATATGTGGTTAGTTTGGAGATAAAAATGGATTCTACCTCAAATGGATACAAATATGTGGTATATCTGTGAAGTTTGTGTGGATTTTGAGATGAGATTTTTTCACGAGTGAAACAAGAGCATAGAGGTGTATGAAATGAAAACCCTGAGGAACTGGTATTGCATGCTCAGAAAGTTGTTCAGTCCTTTGACAGACAGTTTTCATCAATGTGTATGACAAATGGGTAAAGAGACGACAGAATTGCGTTGCAGCAAAAGGTCAATATTTCGAGAAGCTCTGACTTGTGTTTGATTATCTCACAATCACATTTTGATTCTACGGTAAGCATCTGATAGGTTGTCAATCCAACATCTGCCTAATAAATGATGTCACGGTGTCAAAATGACATCGACACTTGCCTTGGGTTCTTAACAGTATGTGCAGGCTTGGACCAATATATGAAAAACTATTGATAGTTGTAGCACCTTTTTTTCACTTGAGAAAATTTTGCCCTTTATGATGATATAAGTTTCCTGCACCTACTTTGTAAATTTGCAATCTTTTTAGCAATGTCCACAAACTTTACGGATATACCTCATACTCCTCTAAAAGTTACTCAGAGTACAAATAAACAGGTTCTACCTCATAACTCTACCATACTGCAGTATTTCAGACTTTACTAAATTGAAAGCATTTGTAAACGACAAATTAACCCTTTACCAAATGGCAAAATTTTAGACTGGTCAAGATCAAAAGCGTCTGCAGATGACAAATTAAATGTGACTGTTTTTGAAGAAAACATCGAGGTATTGTAGTAGCCCAGATGTTGTTGTCATCATTGTCTGTGTCATCATCTGCGTAATCATGTGAAAACTTTGACATTTCATAATATCTCTTTTATTAATGATGATATGGCTTGCAACACACGAAAAGGGGCATTTGGACGTTTGTGTAAAGCTTCATCTCGGAGCAGCCTGTGCAGTCCGCGCAGGCTGATCCGAGATGACACTTTCCAATTGTGTGTGATTTTCTGTTTCACCCGAGTCTACTGTAGGACAAAATCAAATATTGAAGTAAAGTGCCGTCTTGGATTAGCCTGCACTGACTGCACAGGCTGATCCGAGACGATACTTTATGCAAATATCCAAATGCCCCTTTTCGCATGTTGCAAGCCATATGTAGTTTAAATTCGGACAAATGGAACCATACAACAGGGGCAGGCAACCATCAAAATATTTTTGAGACAACTATGCCCCTTTTGAATTTTCAAAAACTTAGACATTTTATAATATATTATGTTATTACTGGTGATATGTACTTCAAACTCAGACAAATTGTTAACCATTAAAAATTGGACCTATACAACAAGAGCAGATAATAAGAATTTTTGACACAGTTATGCCCCTTTTCTGACTTGGACTTTTCACAGAAAATCAAGCAACTGCAACCGAGCTTTGGCTGCTGCATGAGGTACTCTTGTGTTTAATGTTGATACTGAAAGTGGCGTAAAACATCTTTCAAGCAATCAGATAGTTAGTGTTAAATCATGCTAAAGACAAATACATTTATTCCAAGGGCATAAAGTGTGGACATTGTGGGAAATAAGCAATTAAATCTTGACTAGGTGACAATGTCAAATATGAAGTATTTGCAGATGGAAAATTAACCTTTTACCAAACAATCGCAAGTTTTATGGACCCTGTTGTAAAAGGCTTGTGAAAGCATTGTGGGGAAATGATAATCAGCATTTTCTCCTCTTCCTACAATGTTTTCTACCCTTTCTATGGCATACTCTATCGTTTGAACCACAATTTGTCATTTGCAAATGCTTTGAATTTTAATGAATCTTAAACTGTATAGTTTGGTAAAGGATTAAATTTGGCTCAAGTGATTGGATATGTTACTGTAAGGGTAAAAATAAATTTGTTCAAAAAAGAAGAAAAATGCTGGTAAAATCAGCATCTTCTTCTTTCCCTCAATGTTTCCCTCAATGTTCTCAAAAGCCAACTTTCTCAGGGTTGTGTTTACTTTACTGTTTAAAAACTTCTTGTTAAGTACTTCACTGAATCACTCCTCACCTTGGTATATGGGCCCAATGTTACCTCTGCAGTCATCAGGCTGTAAAACCTCACTCACTCACTTGCTCACTCGCTCGCTCGCTTACTCAATCACTCACTAACTCAGAGGGTTGTATTCTTCCCCAGGGTTTTTAGAACTTGTAATTGTTTGGAAAGGGCCAATTAGTAATTCCTTGTGCAACCAACACTGGCAGCTCTGATTACATGGGAATGCCCTTTGGATTAATGAATATGTGAGCTATTGCTGTGATATGACTGAAATAATGTTGAAAGTGGCATAACACACCATTCAATCAATCAGTCAAAATGCCCTTTGGCAAGGCATTGTATAGCCCCAGCCAAGTGATGGAAAATTCAAGGAAAAAAATTGATAAAGTATCTGTTTTCAAGGAACAAGTAATATGCTGTTGGAAGTGATTTTAACTCTTTACCAGACAACAAAATTTTAGACTGGTCCAAATTGAAGGTGTTTGCAGACTATAAATAAAATGTAGCTCATATGATGAAATTTGTCTCTGAAAGGGAAGAAAACATTGTGGAAAAAGGAGAAAATGCAGATTACCGGCATTTTCTCCTTTTCCCCCTATGTTTTCAAAGGCCAAACTCATTGAGGTCGTTAATTTGCGGGCTTGTGCAGTAAAGGGTTAAACACCATTTAGACAAACCAACAATACTAAGTTATTGTGGAAGCCAAATTTTAAAGTGCTATTATATTCTCAATTTTATTTTTCCATAATTATCTATTCTTTTGTCAAATTGAAGGGTATTTTCTTTGTTACAGTTATTGTTGGTTGTGATCTATGTGTAAGTTTTTTTTTTTCAATATAAGCATTGGCAATATCACTTATAAATGACCCATTCTCTGTCACAGTTGACCATTGTTTTGACAATGGTTATGTGGGAAAGCAGCCAGTGGCTTGGAAAGAATATTGTGCGGAGTACTGGTAAAAGAGACTCCAGGAAAGCATGGATAGGTGCAATGGCTGCCTCAATATAACTGAAATAATCTTGAAGATGGCGTTAAACACCATACAATCAATCATGTACTGTGAAACAGGGGCTTAATTCATCTGTAAAAAGTATCAACCCAGGTTTATCTGGGTCCCAACTTTTTGTTATTGAGCAAATTTTCTGCAGCTCAGAGGACCAGTCTACCTCATTCTGATTCAGTCTGTTGTAGACAAAATGGATTTCATGGATCCACAATTATGTGATGTCTTGCTTTGTATAATATAGCACGGAGATGCATTAAGCCCCCCTTTGTCAGAGCATGACTCAAATATGAATGATAAATACTCAAGATCAAATGATAAGAAATGATTCTTTATTAATTTGGTACTATATGACAAAATTTTGGATTAGGCCAAATTGAAAGCATTTGCAGACGACAAATGGTACTAGACGACAAATTAAAAGCTACTCAAAACCTGAAATATTTTCTTTTCACTCTTTACCACACAACAAAATTTTAGACCTGTCCAAATTGAAAGCATCTGCAGATGACAAAACAAATGTGAATGAAAAATTTAAATTAGTTTTGGAAAGAGTAGAAAACATTGTGGGAAAAGGAGAAAATGCTGGTTACCAGCATTTTCTCCTTTTCCCACTTTGTTTTCAAAAGGCTTCTTTCTCAGGGTCGTTAAAAATCGGGATCGTCCGGTGAAGAGTTAAGGGTAGTAAATATTGTGCGAAAAGAGAAAAAGGTTGGTTACCAACATTTTCTCCTTTTCCCATGAGTTTTTTAAAAGCCCCCCTTCTTCAGAGCCCCTAAAAGCTGGGATTTTGTGGTAAACTGTTAAACTAACTCCCTCCTGAGTTTTGATGCCATTCATTTAAACTTTATAGACGCTATAACAGACGACAAAATTTTGGGCTTATTCCTATCAGTATCTGACATTTGCAGAAGACACATTATGAGATGAAGCTCAAATAATTGAATTTTTTTTTTTGTTGGAGAAAGTGTAGAAAACATTGTGTGAAAAGGAATGAGTGGTTACAACATTTTTCCTTTTCCCACAATGTTACCTTAACTCTTAACACACAATCCCAAGTTTTAACGACCCCAATAAAGAAAGATTTGAAAAATTTGTGGAAAAAGTAACTAGCATTTTCTCCTTTGCCAGTAATGTTTTCTACCCTTTCACAGCAAAAAATCATGATTCCAGCCACATCTAAACTGTCATCTGCAAATGCCTTTATTTTGGAAAACTTCAAATTTTTGTTGTAATAGAGTTAAGCTTTCTGCAAGAAGTTCATTAACCTTTTACCACACAATCCCGAGTTTTAACGGCCCTGAGAAAGGAGCCTTTTGAAAACATTGCGGGAAAAGGAGAAAATGCTGGAAAACCAGCATTTTCTCCTTTTCCCACAATGTTTTCTATTCTATCAAAGATAAATTCCCATCATTTGAGCCACGTGTAAATTGTCGTCGTCTGCATATGCTGTGAATTATGACAAGTCTACATTTTTGTGGTATGGTAAAGAGTTAAAAGGCAGGATTATTCAATAAAGAGTCAGACCACTAAGTAGAAACTTCAGAAAGAACATTTTTGTGTGTAAAGTATCTGGGACTGTGCAGGCTGACCTGGGTCCATACTATTTGCAGATGCACCAAGCTCCCTTTTCACAGAGCATGGCTCATATAAAGATAGAGATTTAAACCTTATCGTGCTAAATAAAAGAAATGAAACTTTCAAGCTGTAGGTAAAAACCCAAACTTTGCTGTTTGAAAGGTACTTTTGGAGGAAAGATATCTCCTTATCAGACAGTGTAGATCCAAGATCAGGCTGCATGTTCTGTGCAGTCTGATCTTGGATCTACGATGTTCACAAAAGGTCAGTGAGTCGCGCTTAGCAGCCTAAAGGTTAAAGATAGCTATGCATATTGCCAGCACATGTTGGGGCTGTTACTCCATTTTTGTACCATTGATCAACAATAGTTAATCACAAAGAAATGTACCATGAGTGCAGTGTGTGTGTGTTTTTGAAGGTCAGAATAATTAGGATAACTAATGTACCGGTACATGTAATAGTTGTTAGGAAAAATTGATTTTATTATCTAGAAAAGAGCTATCTCTGTGATGCATTATACCAAGTAAGTCATCATATAATTTAACCCTTTACCAAACAATCCCTGGTTTTCACGACCCTGGGAAAGAAGGTTTTTGAAAACATTGAGGGAAAAGGAGAAAATGCTGGTAACCAGCATTTTCTCCTTTTCCCACAATGTTTTCTCCCCTATCAGAGACCTAAAGCTCATTTGTACCAATTCTGAATTTGTCGTCTGTGGATGCTCTCAGTTTGGAAGAGTCTAAAATTTGTCGTTTGGGAAAGGGTTAAAAACAGTCTGAATCATGAGGTAGACTGGTCCTTTGACATGAAAACAGTTGACCAATAGCCCAGGTTAGCCTGCACAGACCGTACAGGCTAACTTGGATCTATGTTTTTGGCAGATGCTTTAAGCCCCTTTATACAGACCATAGCCCATATCAAGATAAAGATTTAAGGATAGCTATGCATATTGTAAGCAGCTGTTTGTGGTGTTTTTCCAATTTTGTACTGTTGATAAACAATAAACAAAGAAATGGGCCATGAGCACAATGTGTATTTTTGAAGGTCAGAATCATTAGGATTTTCAATGTACATGTAATAGTTCGTAGGAAAAATTGTTGTTATGTAGGTAAGAGCTATGCTCTAGCAAAAGAGGGCTTAATGCATCTCCATGATGCATTATACCTAACAAGTCATCATACAGTTATGGATCCATATAATCCAGTTTAACAACAGTCTGAATTATAGACTGGTCCTTTGACATGAAAAAAGTTGACAATAGCCCAGGTCAGACTGTGCAGACTGACTTGGGTCTATTTTGGCTTTTGGCAGATGCCTTAACTCTTTACCAAACGATAAAATTATAGACTGGTCCAAATTGAAAGCATTTGCAGACGACAAAAAAAATGTGACTGAAAAATTGAAATTTGGTTTGGGAAGGGTAGAAAACATTGTGGGAAAAGGAGAAAATGCTGGTTACCAGCATTTTCTCCTTTTCCCACAATGTTTTTAAAAGGCTTCTTTCTCAAGGTCGTTAAAAGGTTGGATTGTGTGGTAAAGAGTTAAGCCCCTTTATACAGACCATAGCTGATATCAAGATAAAGATTTAAAGATAGTTATGCATATTGCATGGATATGTTGGTATTGTTTTTTCCAATTTCATACCGGTGATAAACAATAATCAAAGACAAAAAAATGTGCAATGAGTTCAATTTGTATGCATTTTTGAAGTTCAGAATCAGTAGGATATAAAAAGTACATGTAATAGTTCTTTGGAAAAATTGTGTTGTCCTATAGATGTATAGTTAATAAAAGATATGTTAAAGTAACAATAGCTGCCAAAAGCAAACAAAGCAGGTGTTAAAATGCATTTCAGTTTAAATCAGAACATTTATAAGTCTAGAAATTATTGTAAAGATGACAGTCTGTTATTGTGCAATTGGTCCCAGTGTTACTCGCTGGCAGAGAAATTCATTTCAAAACTAGGTTAAAACCTGCCAGGTAACTCTAGTTTACTTTTGCTTCATTCTAAAATTCATTTTTCTGTCAGTGACAAACAATGTGACCCACAACACAATAACAGATTGTCATCTTCACAATATTTTCCATACTTTGAAATGGTATGATTTAAATTTAAATGCATTATAACCTGATTTGATCTTTTGGCCACTATTGGGCCTTAAACAGAAATTGGTTTATTGGTTTAAACTATAAAAAAAAAAACAGGAAAAACTTAATATATAAATGTTTAATAACAGATATGTTAAAGAGAAATTGGTTTAGAATATCAAAATATCAAAAGATACAAGAAACTTTTAGTCATGTTAAACTCTTTACCAAACAACAAAATTTCAATCCTGTCAAAATTAAAAGCCATTGCAGATGAAAAATTGAATCAGGCTCAAATTATTGATTTTAACTTAGAAAGGACACAAAACATTGTAGAAAAAGGAGAAAATGCTGGTTATCAGCATTTTCTCTTTTTTCCACTATATTTTCAAGAGCCTTATCCCTCAGCGTTGTTAAATCTTGGAAATCTTGGAAATATCAATGGATTGTATGGTGTTTAATGCCGTTTTCAACATTACATGCATTTCAGTAATATTGCGGCAACCAGTGCACCTATCCATGCTTTCCTGGCGTTTCTCTTACCAGTACTCTGCAAAAATATTCTTTCCAAGCCACTGGCTGCTTTCCCAGCACACACACACACACACACACACACACACACCCCCCCTTCTCAAGGTCCTGCAAGCTATAGACTGAGCTAGCGGGGCTTGGCAAATGATGTGTGATGAAGGATTAAATGATATATATATAAAGCTAGAAAATCAAGATATAATGTTTAAACCTTTTTCCCGTCTCATCCTTGATTCTCAACATTTTGTGGTTTTTTAACTCTTGTCCTGCTAAATAAATAAAAAGTTCAAACCGATAGTAAAAACCAAAATAATGTTACCTCAGACTTAGTTTTTTGAGAAAAGTATCCCCTTATCAGACAGTGTAAATCCAAGATCAGACTGCATGTTCTGTGCTGTCAGATCTTGATCTACACTGTCTTCAAAAGGTCACTGAGTAGAGCTTAGCAGATGAAGAGTTAATATTGAGAATTTCGTATTGACCTGTCTGGACATTGAAATCCCTGTTTGTACTCACGTTTTTAGATATAGTCTCTTGACTTGAACTTCTGACTTGAGAGACAAGTGTTAGAACGAAGGGAACAGAAAATTCTCTTCTTGATTTGTATTGAAAACGTTAAAATTTTAGCAACATAGGAATATTTGTTGTTTCTTTTCTCTTAGTATTTTTGTTATCTGTCTTTAGTTGGAGTGTTATGTTTTGAAAATACCATGCATCGCAGAACACTGTGAGAAATGTGAATTAAATTGAAATGTTGCCATCTCATAACAGTATGAAGTGGAAAAGTGGATCCTTAATTCCCGTGAACAATAAACAACAACATTCCTTATTAGCTCCGCTGTTTAGGTAGAAAAAATTGAGGTACTGTCGTATCCCTGGCGTTGTTGTCTGCATCGTCGTTGTGCAAAAATTTTATAATTCAAAAAACTTTGACATTTATCAATATCTCTTGTCATTACTGAAGATATTGACTCTAAACTTCAACAAATTATTCACTATCAAAAGACCCATACAACAAGGGCAGGTAACCATCAAAGTATTTTTGACACGGTTATGCCCCTTTTATCACTGAATTTTCAAAATTTTGAAAATCTTTTCACTGAAAATAAAGCAACTGCAGCCCAGCTTAGGCACTCGCATGCTGTGCTCTTGATGTTTATTGTCACATGATTTATTGGAAGGGTTGTATTATTTCGAGGTTCTATTTTGTAAATGATGTAGGGGGCAGTGCTTAATGTTTATATCCCGAGTATTATTTTGCATAATTAAGCTGTCTTTCTCTGTTAGTGTTAAGTGCTGTAAAACAGTGTATTATTTGAAATTATAGGAAAAATTTTCTTTTTTTTTTTACATATTATTATATTGATATTAAACCTAAATTCTGTTAAATCTAATAGTGTTGTTTTATTTTTGGAGTTTAGCAGTGTAAGAAAATATCTAACCAAAGTTGGAGAAAAGTGGGTACTATAAGGTTGACATTTTTTATTAGCTCACCTGAGCACAAAGTGCTCTAGGTGAGCTTTTGTGATCATGCTTTGTGCAGTGGCCATCATGCGGCGGCCATCCTACATCATGAAGCCGTCAACATTTACCTTGTGTCCACTCAAGAGGCCACTTTTTCAGTAAGATAGTCATAAAACTTGGTGAGAATGTTTGGCTTCATAAAATCAAACTATATACCACTATATCTACTGTTTTATGCATAATAAGATGAGCTGCCTGCAAAGATAATAACTCTTGAAGTGCAAGTCTGAGAAACTCAATTTTTTGTTAATTAATAAGTGATTTTAAACAAAGAAACCAAAAATCACAAGAAAATTACAGCCTGCTGCATGCACTGCTGCAGGGATTCTATATATACGATCCCTGACTGCTGATAATCTGTAACTGGAGTATAATACAGTGAGATATCTCAAACACTCAAGTGACAGTTATCGTTATTTATCGTGACACCCCTATTTCATGTTGTTAGTGGCTCTGATAACTACCATTGAAATGACTCCACTGTTTAAAGAATTAGTCTATGGCCTCTACAAGATTTTACCACCAGGGGAGATCACTGAAAATAGATGGAGTTAGCCAGAGTTACAAATCTTTACTGTGACTCTCTCCATCTTACTGTCCAAAGCATTCTTGTTCATTATCACAAAAATATCTCAGTTGTATGGTGGCATATTTCTGCCGCGAGATACGAGATAACTATTGCGATAATTTAAGAGAACTATTGTGATAAAACACTTTCCTGGAAATATTATCTAGATAATAAAAAGTTTCGCGATAGAATGATTCTCACTGTTATCATGATTTTCTTTTTTTTGCTTCCGTGCCTACAACTGACATTCACAGTATCTATAATTAGATACGGTTTCAGAACATCTTCGTGTACAATCTTATGAATTCTCCATTTCTCTGAATGGTTTTAAAGTTAATCGTAGGAGGAATTTCGAGTCATCTCCATGTTTAACAGATTTCTGTTATTTTCAAGTGCGGTCAAAATTTATCAATTAAACTACAAGTGTAAATGATTCGAATTTTTATTTACTGCCATCTTGTGAAGTAAAAAACTACCGAGTTCATCCAAATGGTGAATTTTCTATTTATAGATATTGAGAAACAGGTGGAACTATCACGATAATTTTATCTCGAATGTCAGATTGAGAAATATTTACTAATGAATGTAAAATTTTCTAGATAACTTTTCAGGAAACTTTGATTAATCGTGATAGTTTATAAAATTATCATAACAGTTATCTCATATCTCGTGGCAGAAATATGCCACCATACAATAAGTAGAGGAGTTTTAACTGTAAGAAAATTTAACAACCATGGGTGGTGACTCAAAAAAGAATCAGTTATCTTCTTTGTATGCAACATACCTACTGAATAGCCTTAACAGCTTGATAAAGTATCCTGAAAATAAATCAACAGGTTAAAGGGTTATGGCCTGCACAAAAATTTAACAACTATGGGAGATAACTCACAGAGTCAACTGAGAACCCTGACCTTGACTTTTAACCTGATGACACGGTTCTTGCATGAGACAGATATTGGTGACATTCTGTGCCGAATCATTTCAAAATCCAACCAAGTGGACTGGACACGAACAACCATCATCATTATAATTGTACACTATCGACAAAGTTCAACCAGGCACTGTGACCTTGACCTTTAAGCTGGTGATACGGTTCTTGCACATGGCACCTTGTCTGTCCATGGTGATCAATTGAGCCGAATTATTTTAGAATCAGACCATGCACCTGGAAGTTATTGGTCGGACACAAACACCACTTTTTTACCAAACACACGTTCTGTGCATTCTGATCTTTATCTTCACTGTCTGCAATAGCAACTATAGATCTACCACACAATCCTAAGTTTTGACGACCATGAAGGAGGTTTTTGAAAACATAATGGGAAAAGGAGAAAATGTTGGTAACCAGCATTTTCTCCTTTTTCCCACAATATTTTCAACCCTATAAATGATAAATTCCATGGTTTGAGCCACATTTAAATTGTCATCTGCAAATGTTTTCTATTTGGACGAGTCTACATATTTGTCGTTTGGTAAAGCGTTAAAAGAGATTGTTGAGGCCTCTTAAAAGTTTTCAAGTCCTGAGATAAGCATATTTCAAATGGCCTAGGAGAACAAGGATTTACTAGACTGTATCAATACTAGCTGACAGAAATGTTGGGATATCTACCCGTACAGCAGTAACTTATAAATAGGGCACAATTTTAGACTAGTCCAAGCAGCATTTACGGACGACATCTTAAAACTGTTTACCAAACAACAAAATATCGGACTTCTCCAAATTCGAAGCATTTGCAGACTACACATTTAATGAGGCTCTAATGGTGAAACTGGGAAAGGGAGAAAGTGCTTGTTAAAGCATTTACATGTACTACTTTTCACTCAATGTTCTCAAAATTCTTCTGCCATAGGGTTATTAAAACTCGGGTTTGTATTGTAAAGGGTTAACTGGGGCTCAGGAAGCTGGTTGAAACTTTGCTTTTTATTTTACGAGGTCTAATAGTATTCATTTAGTCAAGATTCATTCCTCTCTCACCATAGATCAATGTTTCAACGAAAGTTATAAAGGGAAACAGCTACTGTCTTGAAAAGAATTGTGCGAAGAACTCTCGTAAAGAAATTCTAGAAAAGCAGTGATAGGTGCACTGTCGCCACAATGTAACTGAAAACAATGTTGAAATGGCATGTTTACAAATAGATGTGGATCAAATGATAAAACTTGTCTTTAAAAATGTGGAAAACAATGTGGGAAAAGGAGCAAATTCGGGAAACTTTTACTATTAAAAAATTTTCTGCGTGTCCAAGAACCTGTCTTCCTCCAAATTCAGTTAGTCATTAGACTAGGTAGATTTCATTGTCCCTAATTATATGATGACTTGCTCGGTCTAATGTTAACGGAGATGCATTGAGCACCTTTGTGCCAGTGCATGCTCATTTTGAATTAGGAGCACAGGATACATAACAGCTGAACGTGGCGACCATGGCAAAGTTTTAAAGTGTATCTGAAACAAAAAAAAAATTAAAAAATCAGTCACCTAACATTTTTACAAATGTTGGTGAATGAAAAGCTACCCCCTATAAGGTTTGCAACACGCGAAAAGGGGCATTCGGAAATCTGCGTAAAGTGTCGTCTCGGATCAGCCTGCGCATTCCGCGCAGGCTAATCCGAAACGACACTTTCCGTTTTTATGTAATTTTCTGTTTCACGCAAGTCTACTGTAGGACAAAATCTAATGTAGTCGTAAAGTGCCGTCTCGGATTAGCCTGCGCGGACTGCGCGGATTGCGCAGGCTGATCCGAGACGACAGTTTACGCAATTGTCCGAATGCCCCTTTTCACGTGTTGCAAGCCATAACCCATTACTGTACAAGCATGAACGTTTACGTCTCTGCTGTTTATGGTACCAACACATATAATGGGATAAAGTGTAACTACTCATAACAAACACTGGTTGACTTACAATGTTGTTCATAATGTGAAAACTGCCACTTGTTCCTTTCTTTTCAAAGTTTGCCTTGTTTATATTTTGTACTAATGGTAGAGTATCAGCCTCAAACATCGACGGTTCCATATTTAAATAGATACATAACTAGCTATTTATGTTTGATGTGAAATGCTAAGAACGTTAAAAACAGCCTGTACACCAATGGGTAAAATAGAACATACAGGAAGATAATATTACTTTAAACAATAGTGATACTTAGGTCTAAGTTCGCACACTTCAAAAGACAATGAAGAGGAAGAAAAAAAACCATTGATCAACAATGGAACTTCTTACAAGTACTTGACAAAATTATTGGAAAAAAGCTACGGTTTCTTACAACATGTTCTGTTTTTAATAAAACATAAAAATAAAATCCTTGTTTCATAAAAAGCATCCATAAGACGTTATGTTGTCGTACTTTGTATGTTATAGTATAGATCAAGATAGGACAGGACATAATTTTGAGCAGTATGAGTTCAGATGTATGTAAAAATCACTGCACAATTCAGTGTTTTTTATGATTCAGAGATTCAGCGAAAAAAAGCTTTTGGAAATATTGTGTGAAAACAAGAGGGTGTCGGTATTCAGCAATAGGTCCCTTTTCATGAATTGTATATATCCTTTCAAAGACGAATACATACGGAATATTATGCTGTAGTGACTTTCCTGGTGCTTGTATTTACTTCGAGCAGCGTGAGAAAATTTGGTATCGCGCGAGACCGAAGGTCGAGCGAGATGCCAAAATTTTCTTTCGCAGCGAGAAGTAAATACAAGCACCAGGAAAGTCACTACAGCATAATATTCCTTTTATTATATACCTACACCTTTTCAACGACAAAATGTTGCAAATTATTGACATTTTATTCGAAAACAGTAAGAAAAATAAAACAATTAATGTTGTAGTAGCTAGTTACTTCGTTTTAATGAATGGCGGATCAATATTACAGCGTAAGATTTTGACCAATGAACTTGAAAATGAATACATACGTATACCGCGCGTGAGTTACGTCATTATGACGTCTCATACCATATTTGGAACTGTATTCCACTGAGTGTAGATACGGATTTTTTTTTTCCGTCGTGTGTGATTTTATCCGCGTGCGACGCATGTATTTAACCCGGAAAACTTACAGGTATATAATAAATTCACATTCTCCATATTTGATTCGTCGTCTGCTTTCAAAAGATTTAAGTCTAAGTTTGAGGTATAGAAAGTTAACAACATGAACAGTGTAATGTGAAATTATGTGTCTTTCATTTTTCCAAAACATATCCTTATTTGGCAGTCGAAGGATCAATGATTCGTCCAATTTATATATTGATGGTGACATTACCAGCAAAAATCTCCCTTCCTTTTCCCACAAAGTTTTGAAAAAAGACATTTCTGCTTGGTTATAAAACACGATATAATATGGAAAAGGTTTTAAACATGGCACAATCAAATACCTGATTTCCCCTAAACTTTAGGTTGCGACCATATCTTTCAAACTATTCGATAATTTAGACTCAGTAATGGTATGCTTATATCTGTATTGTCAGAAAAAACACCCCAGATGCCATAAACTAACGGTAGAGTGAAGTTTGTTATGCCACACACGTAATATGAAGTGGAGTATATGCCATAAATATGTTTTAGAGTTACTTTTAGAGTTACCTATGTTATGTCATGAACACGTGTTAACTAAAGTAAAGTACGAGGGCAATTCAAAAATAACGTAGACAAGCCATATTACCATGCTGTTTAACGTGTCATTTTCATGACTATCTAATATAGTGTAGCTAAACATTTTTAAAGCTTAGGTCTAAAATATCTCGTATGTTATGCCTTATACATGTGTTAACGACGTATATGACAAATGTTCGCACGCATCCTACTGCGCATGTATTTTTGTCGTGGATTTTGAATCAAAAGTGCACCTATGTATTTTTTGCACATAACGGTAATACTATTGGTGCACTGAAACAAGTAGCACTTTCTTCGGGTAATATTGGTGAAGAGAAAAAAATGGATTTTTGAACTGTCACCATGAAAGAATTAAAATGCTGCTGACACGGCGTCACACACCAAACAAGAGAACAAAGGCAGGAAATTTAAAGCTGTGGAAGTATAGCTGTTTCCACTTTGAAAATTATTGTTGGAAAAGGAGAAATCGCTCCTATTGAGCAATTTCTCCTTTTTTCCACTATGTCTGCTGAGCTTTTATCCTATTTTTTTTCCCTTGAAAAAATAACTTCCACAGTGACCTTCAACCTTGTTTTCTGACGAAATAAGCACGGATAGGCGCCATTTTATTTTTGTTTATTGTTTAGAATAATAAATACTATAAGTGTGGAAATTTTAAGAAAACTCTGTCCGTTAGAAAGTATTTATTTATTTAAGATTAACCCTTAATTCGGTCAAATTATCTCCCTTTTTAACTCAGTGGTCTATATATAACATGCATATTTGTACATTTACCATGCTAAAAACCAGGCTTTTATACATTTTTTGTGCAAAAATATATGAATTTTCATTAAAACGATGTCTATTTGTATATTTTTCCTGTTATTTTCCTGTTTAACTGACTATTAAAGAAAGACACCTTAAATCCAATAGAAGCTGAATTTTGGACCTGTATATACATACCTTTTTCAAAGGCAAATTTCTCAGAAATGAGCACAATGACCCACGTCTTTTTTTACTGTAATTTCCTAGAGACATGATGAGCTTTGTATGTGCAAAGTTTTAAAGAATCTATCTTTTAGAAAAAATTGTATTATACGGCGTTAAAGTGAAGTATTTTATGGCAAAAACAGTGTACGAGTGAAGTATGTTACGTGTGGTTTGATCTACCACCACACTTTCCCCAGCCTAATATACATTTGTGACGATGCCATACAAAACCATTACAATATAGGTCAAATTGTAAGACCTGAAAGGAAAATGAATTCTATAAGTTTTGGTACCCTAGTAGTTTACAACCCCAGGATATATCCTGCAGAGTTGTTTTCCAATAAATTGAAACCCTTTACACTCGAAGCGCGATATTCAGGTTATTAGTGCAAAGGGTTTGTAGAGATCGCCAGTCAAACTTTCAGGTATATCCGTATGTGATCGATTTCACGGCCCAAAGGGCTCAAACTCTTATAATTTAACGGGCTTACATAGCGGTCAAGTAGCAGTTATCGGGTTTGATTTGCATGGTAAAGTTAGCAATGTGATATTAATGAAATTATGGAATGTACCTTTAAATGGTAAAAAATATTGTGGGCCAAACACTCTCATTGACATATCAGTCATATCACCCCGTGGTTTGACTGAAATATGGTCGGAATCAACGTAACACACCATTCAGTCAATCAATAAAGTAATCCTTTAAAACAGATGGTAAATTCTAAATATCCGACATTCTACACAATAGAAATTTACCGAAAGTAAATAATAGTTAGCACTATTTTTTTATTTCAGTAAGCAGCTACGAGAGTGAATCCGTTGCCAGCAACAAATTTGTTCAAATAGTCAATTTATAGAAATACAAGTCACAAGTACATGTGCTTATCAAAAGATGCAAACACTGATTAGATAACTACGGTGGCACTGAGGTGACATGTGCATTTTTTTTTTAATTATCTCGTTACCACGAGATAATAATTCGTTTTCTAGAGTTTTTTTTATAAAAAAAATTGCAAAAAACAAAATTCGTTTTCTCGAGTTTTTTTTTTTTTTTTTTTTTTTATAAAAAAGGATGCAAAAAACAAAATTCGTTTTCTCGAGTTTTTTTTTTTTTTTTTTTTTATATATATAAAAATGCAAAAAACGAAATATTATCTCGTTTCCACGAGATAATAATTCGTTTTCTCGAGGTTTTTTTTTTTATAAAAAAATTTGCAAAAAACGAACTATTATCTGGTTCCCACGAGATATAACTCGTTCGAACGAGATAATCAGCCAATCCAAGTCATCCATTATGTCGTTCGCACGAGATAATAAGTCGTGGTAACGTCATAATCATCCAATCAGATTCCTCCTACTAATTCAAATTCTCCTATTTGTGTTGTATACATTTAGCCATAATTATTATCTTTCTACTGAATCTACAAATGCAGCCGTGTATGCTTCGTCCAAATGGTTTCAGTTTATTATAGCCGTATATATGCCAGATAAAATTAGGCCCAGGTGCGCTGTCCGTCCGTCTAATGAATCGAATTGTGGTGTCCGTGGTCGTGAGGTAGAGCGTCGGCCTCATAACCTAAAGGTCCTGAGTTCGATACCCGGAAGCGGGTGTCAACTTTGGGATTTTTCATTGGCCCACACATTCGGCGCGAGTACTGGTGTAGTTCCCAGGAAGCAGAATCGAGAGAGATTAGTATAAGTTGTAAGAACTTGTTTCTCAATCGATGTAAAATAAATATGTTTAAACTAATGAATCGTCTTGATGTTCTCTGTTCTACGCCTGCCAAACTGAAAGTAAATATGAGCCATGCTCTGTGAATAGGGGGCTTAATGCATTTACGAACAGTATCGACTCATGTCAGCCTGCGCAGTCCGCGCAGGCTGACATGGGCCGAAACTTTTCGCTATCTTTAAATTTTCTGCATGTCAAAGGACCATTCTACATCAAGGCTCTATCGGTTCTTTGACACAATGGATGTTATAGATCCACAATTAGGTGATGTCTGTGAAAAGGGGGCTTAATGCCTCTGCAAACAGTATCGACCTAGGTCAGCCTGCGCCGGCCGCTTTCGGTCAATTTTCGCTATCGGTCAATTTTCTGTATGCATAAGGACCAGTCTATCTCATGATTAAGTTTTTTTTTTTTAAGTGGATATTAGGGATCCACAAGTATGTGATGACTTGCTTGGTACCATGGATCACGGGGATGCATTAAGCCCCCTTTTGTCAGAGCATGGCTCATTTGTCAACGACTGGTCTGGTGCGTGTTTCTATTCCCGTGGTATTGCTAAAAGTTCTTTAAGAGTTGTCTTGCATACCAGCTTTCATTTAAAAAAAAGCAGCCTTTTGACGAAACAAGATGGTACCGAAAAAAAATTATTATTACTTTCACAAACCTCCAACAGATTCGAGTGATAACAGCAAAGGGCCCCGTTAACATCACGATGGGTAGCCTCTTGCTTTCCCGTTGTCATCTTTCAAGATAAAGTGACGATTGGAAACCTTACACATCTGGGTATGTATAATATGGTCTGTAACACGCGAAAAGGGGCATTCGAACATTTGCGTAAAGTGTCGTCTCGGATCAGCCTGCGCAGCCCGCGCAGGCTGATCAGAGACGGTACTTTACGTCAACATTAGATTTTATCCTATAGTAGACTTGCGTGAAATAGAAAATCACACACAATCGGAAAGTGTCATCTTGGATTAGCCTGTGCGGACTGCGCAGGCTGATCCTAGACGACACTTTACGCAAATGTCCGAATGCCCCTTGCAATTGGTGAAAAAATGTGCACATATTTTCATAAGTGTTATCCGATAACCCAGTACTACTTTCCATCAAAATGAAAAATAGTGAGGAAAAAGAGGCAATTGCTTGTGAGGTTACTTTTTATTATTTTATTTCATATTTAGCCACTAAAGAGTTTCAATTTTCATATTCAAGTATCTCTTACGCCGTCTATCTTTATTGAAGATATTTCTTGTTTAAGGTGAATGGATACACACGCAGAGGGAGATAAATCCAGTCTAGAAGAAATCATCCGCAATTTCAATGATAAGCCAATATCTTATCACCAATAAATGTACAGTATGTGTAATATAAATGATACACAAAACTTGCTCAGGATCTGACTGTAAGTTAGCATTAACTTATTTTAAAGTCGTCTTCTGGGACTACTGTTAGTCTTTCCGTACTTTAAAGAAACTTCTATTTTTAAATAAATTCAACGAGCAGAGAGCAAACTGGAAGGTTGCTTCCCCCGTAATAATGCACAAAACTTTTGATGTACCCAGAAACCTTAAAATGAATTGATACATAATTATGCCGGGGAAATAATCTCGTCTGAAAGAAATGATCTTCTTATCGCTCTTAGTCACGAGTAGAAAAATATTTTTCAAACCTAGGTTAAAAGTTACCAGGTCGCTCGTTCTTTTTATTTATTTTTTATCTGAATTTAGAATTTATTTTTCTGCCAGCGACTAACACTTGGACTAGCTGCACAATAACAGATTGACCTCTTCACAACATTTTCCAGTGTCCTGCGTGGCTCAGTGGTAAAGTGTAGGACTCGTGACCTGGAGGCCCCGGGTTCGAGCCCCAATGGATCCACTGGGTTTTTCGTGGGATTGTCCTTAGGCAAGACAATTCAGAGCCCTGACCCAGTACTGGTGGAACCCAAGAAATACACGAATTTGTGAGCTGTTGCCATGATATAACTGAAAAAATTGTTGAAAGCGGCGTAAAACACCATTCAATCTAGAATCAACCATTAAATCAATTATTAAAGGTATGGTTGAAATCTAAATGCATTTCAACATCCGTATTGTTTACATTTGGTCGCTATTGGGCCTTAAACGTAACAGGAATATTTCAGCAGAGAAATAGCATTTACTGATCGAGCATCCAAGCTGCACTGCCGTGGACTCGAGTACATACTCGGTTATATCAACATTAGAAATGACACCCTTGGACCCTTTTCGATATAAGATCCAGGAAAAATATCTTCAATGCTGATTAGATAAGCACATTTTCTATTTCGCCTGTCCCGGTCCCCAAGTTTTTTTAGTATATCTGTTTCACGCGAAAAGAAGAAGACGTTGAATATTATTAGCCATGGTCAGTGACATAAGGTCTTCGAGGCCTCTATTTGGGGAGAGAAATCAAAGTGATTGAAAGACAGACAATGCATGAAGAAAGAGGATATCTGCATAAATGTACAAAATATAAATAAAGACGTTTTAGACTTTAATGCAAGAACCTCTGAAATCTGACTTAAAAGATTTTCCCAAACTAACCATTCCTGTCGCATTTAAAAATACTAAATAATAATCCGACCACTGTCGGGCGAATAAGCATTCTAATTCGCCCGACATAAAATGGATTATTCTAATCCATCTAATTTGAATCCAAACTGGTTTCATTACCGGGAGTTGGTATTATCAAAAGGCCGAGGCTCGGTAGCTCAGTCAGTAGCGTACAGGACTTGAGAACAGATGGTTGCTGGTTCGATTCCCTGCTCTGCCTATTTCTTTTCGGGGATTGATGATAGTCATTGCTGCAGGATTTATTCCTCTTTCACCGCAGGTCGTTGTCTCTGCGAGGGTTATGTGGGAAAGCAGCCAATGGCTTGGAAACAATATTGTGTTGAATACTTGTATAACAAATTCCAAGAAACCATGGATAGACATGCACTGGCCGCCACGATATAACTGAAATAATGTTGAAAACGGCGTTTATCACCATACAATCAATCAGTCAATTATTATCAATTATCAATGCACTCGACTTTACTGTATTTAGACATGATTTTTTAGTTACAGTTTTTGTGAAAACAATAGGAAAAATATCAACCGGGCTGCGACGTATTAGCGGTACTGATGGCTGCCGGAAACATGAAGAACATTTTATTGGAGATTTATGTCATAACAAAGTAAACAATAGAAGTTCATTGAAAAGAACAATAAAATAAAATGTCTTCATTATAATTATCAAGATTCACAATAGTAGCACGATCATAGTGCGCACAGCCACCATCAAATTTTAATTCTTACTTTGTTATACTTACTGCGATCAAAACTAAGGTAATTCAAACGAAAAAATGAATGTAGGTTTTTCTTTCTGCTTAATTTTGAACCAAAAATATCATTCCGTTTCGTTTCGTTCTATTTCGTTTCGTTTCGTTCTCGTTTTATTTCGTTTCGTTTTGTTTCGTTTCGTTGCGTTTCGTTCCATTTCGTTACGTTTCGTTGCGTTTCGTTCCGTTTTGTTGCGTTTCGTTTCGTTTCGTTGCGTTTCGTTTCGGTTCGGTTTCTTACCTTATAGGGACCCCATTTGAACCGCTCCACAAGGACGAGTTTTTAAATAGAGAAAAAGTTATACCTCCTATCAGTTTGCGCTGTGAAGCGGATATGAAATCAGATATTCGAACACCATCTAATGCAGTCTTAATAATCTTTTAAACAGAACAGAAGGAAAGTTATCGGAGGTGAATGAAAAGATGAAGATACTGGATAGCTTAGAAAAAAATTGATTAAGTTCGACCAAAACCTGAAAAAAGTTAAGTGCATCTGTTAAGAAAGATAGAAAGGAATTCACCGGAAAGTTAAAAAATTGTAGGCGAAAGATTAGCAAACACTGAGTTTAGCGGTTAGAGCAGGAGAACCAAAAACTGAAGGACAATCTATGTTACCTCCAATCTCAATCCATGCGGAACAATTTAGTTTTTTCAGGGATCGAATATACATATATATACGATCTTTTTTTTTGTAATATAATAGTTCTTAGACTTGAATGAAAGGCCTGAAGATACTGAGACAAACTGAGACAATTCATGATAGATAAACTCAAAATGGCCGCAAATGTTTTGGAAAAATTGCAATTAGATACAGTTCATCGACTTCAGTTCAGCGACAAACCACAAATACAAAAGTAGAAACATTGCATGCAAATTCACTGTCTTGAAGGAATGAGAAGAAGTAAGGAAAAGAAGCCACAACTCAAAGGGTATATAGATTATTCTGTTCATGAGCAGTTTCCGAGAAAAGTAGTGGAAAAGAGGAAGAAAGTGATGGTAAAGCTAGGAAACGCCATTGATACGGAAATGATGACATAACATTTAATATCTCGCCCCTTTTACATTGTAATGTTTACGACTTGGATCCCTTTCTTAGCCTTTTCTCCAATAAAAAAATCTGCCTTATTTTTCTTTTACATTGTGACTCCCTCTGCATGACAGCCAGTGTTTATTCTAGACAGGCGCGATTGCGCGATTCACGCTAAAATCGTCGAGATCACCCCAAATTTGCTACATAATGCACGACAAAGCACGTACATTTTTTGAAGGAAAGAAAAGATATGAGGGCTGAAAAAAGATTACATCTATGACATTTATAAACTCGAAGGAAAACGTACGAAATTTTCAAGGCTCGACTGCAATCGTTCGAAAACAAGGAAGGAATGTAAACAATGACACTCCAGGAAAACTAGATTATCTCGGAAATGTTCTATTTTTAGATCACTTGCCGACTAAGTCTGCAGAACGGGAAAAAACCCTATTTCTCACCACATTCAAGCACTTTGAAAGCATACAGTTGGTATATTCAGATTTTAAAACCATTATCTTTAGACACCAGTCACAGTATAATCATAATGGAGAAATCCCTAATCATATCAATTCAATTAATAATTTCGGCAAAATATATCGGACTTGGTATAAGTCAGTGGCCATAAGTATTTCATCAAACTCCAAATGCCCATTGACTTGTAAAACATACATTTTTCACCATACTAGAATTATTATTATGCCGCTTCTGATCATGCTATGATAAGGAAAACTAGATCCATGCTGCTAGAAAGCAAGGTTACTGGAGCTGTAGTTTATACACACACTTCTGACCGAGAGATGTGACAAAAACACAAAAATACTTTATTTTTAAATCTAATCATTTTCAGGGGAAATGGTATAAAGTCATATATGACAAAAAATAACTTTAAAAAGTAGCGATGTACTATAGTCGATCAAGGTGTCCCTAGTTTCTGGTTCGTTTTGACAAAAAGTACATGCATCTTCATTGATAATATTTATTTTTTTAAGCATATAGTTTGTAGCAAGAATTCTGTGGTTAATTCTGAATTGAAACCATATAAGTTTTGGATCTTTTGTGTATTTATGAACCATGTCATAAATTGAATTGTTTTGAAAATATGCAATATCATCAATTTCATCTTTCCACTTTTGTAGAGAATTTGGATACTGATTTGCATTTTGCAAAGTTTTATAAATAGATCTACATCCTTTTTTGTCCTTTTTAATAAGAACGAGACTTTGAGGAATATGAAAATGGTAATGGAATTTTTGGGGCAGCTGTGGAATGTTATTTATGTCAAGAAATTCATTTAATGCCCTCACAATGCCCCTATATTCTAAAAAATTACTCTTAATGTTATATTTTGCAATAAACTCGTTATAGGAATAGAATCTACCATCCTGATTTAAGAGATCCCCCAGAAACCAAATTCCACCTGAAATCCATCTTTGAAGACATACACTTGAATTACCAATTTTGATTCCTGGACTTTTCCATATATAAACAGAATAGCATTGTTTGCTGTTTTGGGGTTTTAATTTTGTGGAAAGAGTGTAGTAACTATATATAACATCCTTCCAAAATGGATTGATGTCTTGTTGAAGTTTTATCTTAATATAATCTGTTCCAAATTTAAAAATTTTACTTATAAAAGGACATATACTATCAATAAAACTACTAAACTTACTATTTGTACTGGTCAATCTTCTTAGCCATGTTATTTTAAATGAATTCATAAAAACTTTTAGATCAATCATCTTCAGTCCTCCATACTTATATTCTTGTGTTATCACTTTCCTTTTCACTTTATCTCTCCCATCACTCCAAAGGAACTTAAAAAATAGATTTTGAATAGTATTGGTTTTGGACAAAGAAGGGTTTGGTATACTTAAAATCAAATGGTTCAGTTTTGCTAGAGCAAGAGATTTTATAACAACAATTTTACCAATTGGGGAAAGAACTCTCTTTGACCAATTTGCAAATAATTTCTTAATTTCTTCAATTTTTGAGTCATAGTTCAAGTCTATAATTTCAGACAGATTAGTAGTAAATTTAACACCTATCAAAGTGAAAATTTCTTCATTCCAAGATAAATTGTATTCTGGACAGAGGATGGTATTATTTTTTTTTTTTTTTGTGACCCAAACCATATTACTTTAGTATTCTCTGCATTTATATACAGGCCTGAGAGTTTGGCATAAAAATTTAGTGTTAACATTGTGTTCTGTAAAGATTTTTTAGTGTCATCAAGAATACAAACTAGTGTCATCTGCATATTGTGATATTTTATATTCATTTTCATGGATTCTTATGCCTTTGATATTTTTGTTTTCCCTAATCAAAATTGAAAGTATCTCGGCACAGAGAACGAACAGGTATGGTGATATGACATCGCCTTGACGACAGCCTCTTTGAAGTGGAAACCATTCGGATAGATGTCCGTTCACAATAACACAGGATTCTATGTTTGTGTAAAACTAGTTTATCCATTGACGTATTGATGGACCAAAGTTAAAAAAAATGCAGCACTTGCTGCATAAAGTTCCATGATATAGTATCAAAAGCAGCTGCAAAATCTATCAGTAGAAGTAAACCAGGGATATTATTTTTCTCTGTGTAAAATAAAATATCATATAACATTCTAATATTTGATGCCATTAATCTGCCAGGTAGAAACCCTGTCTGGTCTTCATTTATGATGTTCGCTAAAATATTTTTCAAACGAAACGCGATTGAAGCCGAGGCAATTTTATATGTCACATTTAAGAGGGAAATGGGCCTCCAATTTTTCAAATAAAGCTTGTCTTTGTTCCCCGTAGGGACACAGGTAATGACCCCTTGTTTTTGTGTTACTGAAAGCTCTCCAGTTGCATAAGCATAATTTATAGATCTTACAAGAAAAAGGCCAATGTCTTTCCAAAAGAATTTAAAAAATTCTACAGTAAATCCATCATTTCCAGGGCTTGTATTATTTGACATTCTATTAAGCGAATTTAACATTTCACTACATGTCAGAGTTCCCTCAATGGATTGTTTCTCAACTTCTGAGAGTATGGGTACATCAAAGCCTCGTGGTGTCCGTGGTTGTGAGGTAGAGCGTCGGCCTCGTAACCACGAGGTCCCGGGTTCGATACCCGGGAGCGGGTGTCAACTTTGGGATCTTTCATTGGCCCACACATTCGGCGCGAGTACTGGTGTAGTTCCCAGGAAGCAGAATCGAGAGAGATTAGTATAAGTTGTAAGAACTTGTTTCTCAATCGATGTAAAATAAATATGTTTAAAGTGTCGTTTAAGGCAATATTTTCAGTCTCTCTAGACTTATATAGATTTTCGTAATGATGTTTCGTTTCTGATATAATTTCATCTTGCGATTTTAAATGCTGACCTTTATCTGAAATAAGGGAATTCATTAGTTTTGAAACATAGTTCCTATTTTCGAGGTTACAAAAGTATCGAGTTGGTTTTTCTCCTTCATGTATCCACTTGGCTTTGGATTTAATAAAAACACCATTCATTCTTTTCTTCCTTAACTCTGAAAGTTCTTTTTTCCTATTTTCTAGCAGTTCATAATTTATATCTACATCCTTTTCAATTTTTTCAATTTCTTTCAAAATTCTTTCTTCATTGTTAATCTCCATTTTTTTCTTATACGAAGCATGACTTATTGTTATTCCTCTAATATTTCATAACAAAGTCTCAAAAAACAACTGATCATTAATACTGAAACGTAAATCTTCTACAGGAATATCATTTATATCGTTGATATTTTCAGATTTGTCAACCATATACAGTAATTTTGTGTCTATAATGGATTTTTTTAACTTTATCCACATATACTTCATCCCTAAGAAGGTAGTTATTAAACTTCCAGTAAGACGAACCTCTTTTAAATTTACCAAATTAAAGAGAAAGAAATATAAGTGAGTGGTCTGTGCGATATCCGGGTAGGATACTAGTGCTTTCAACATCAGTGTACAAGTAACTGGAAATGAGGAAGAAGCCTAGGCGGGCTTTCTTGACAGGATTTTGCTTGAACCATGTATATCCTCTTTTTTCTATGTTGTTTTCACGCCAGCAATCCATTAAGTTGAACTCTGACATCATATTAGCAGCTTGTCTCTGGCATTTGGGTTGTTCAAGTGTAAATAATTATGGCAATCTATATCTGGATCTAGCAACAAGTTAAAATCACCTGCCAAGATGAAAAAAGAATCTTCAAATTTAGACATTTTTTCAGATACCCTATCATAAAAGCCTGGATTGTCTCTATTAGGTCCATAAATATTTACAAATGTAATATTTTTGTCGCATATCTTGCAATTCATGATCAAGAGATTTCCTTCGTCATCTCTTTCTATAAAATTAACTTTGCAATCAAAATTATTATTAATAAAAATAGCAACGCCTCTAGAATGACTACTAAAATTAGAAAAATAAGTATCATAGCCCCAAATAGAGCCTATATATTTCTCCTCTTTAGTAATGAAGTGTGTATCCTGTAGCATGCATATAGAATGGGGTTTTTTTACCCATCACTCTGAAAAGCATGGGGATCAAAAATGTTTTTTACTTTTCAAAAAATTAATAACGTCTCTGCGTTTACCTCTGTCACCTAAACCCTGAACATTCATTGAAATAATAGAGAATTTACTAGCCATTTAGTTTAAAAGGTATATAAAATTAACTGGAAAGACATGTGGTGAAGATTAAGTGATGATACAGTTTGACATATCTAGAACCTGTGTACACTTAATGTTTGAAATGCTGGGTTTACCCCAGTATATACCGGCACCTTCAACCAAGATCCTGCAGACATGATTCGACAAATTGAAATAAATCATCAATAGATGAATGAAGCCGGGAAAGTCGTTTAAACAATGTTCATCCTTTTTCGTATTATCTGAAGGACGGTCTTTCGTTAACTGTCTCAATGTGAAGCACATTATCTAATAAGCCGCCCCCTTGCGAAAGTTCACACAGCATGTTGAGACAAAAATTTAATATAACCGAGCCAAACTCCAACACCGACCCATCTCACTGACGCAGTGACTAGTGCGGACCAAGACCAGTCCATGCACTTTTACAAACCATACATACCACTACTATTTTTCCCATTCCGTCTGTCTGGCCTCAAGTACTGCCGAAATAACTTAGGAGTATTTTGAATAAATTGTATAATGTGCTGGCTGATCCGAGTCAACACCAGTCACAATGCCAACATGTCCGCCCGAGTGTGACTCAATATAATTTTGTTATTCAGACTCTATATACACTAGTATAAAAATCATTACAAAATTTGTTTCAGTACCCTCTTTGGTCAATAAAATGAGGTCTGATTTTGACTAAATTGAGACAGAATGATAAATCTCCAAATGCTGTTTCCTAATAGTCCGATGCCCAAATTTGGAAAAATAATAATAATAATCAAGTGAATCGTGAAACAGGTAGATGATTGGTTCAGAAAATGTTCAAGAACATTGTTTACTTTACTGAAGCTTTATATTAACCCTCATCCCGCCAAATGAGTTAAATGAAACTTTCAAGCCGACAGTAAAAAATCCGAATAATTTTATTTCAAACCTAATTTTTGAAGAAAAAAATTTCCTTATCTCAACTCAACTCAACTTATCGAACATTGTAGATCCAATATCTTGATCTATGCTGTCCATAAAAGGTCAGTGACTCGCGCTTGGCAGCTTTAGGGTTAATAGTAGTAAAAGGTAGTCACATGGGGCACAAATAGGCCATGTGCCCCATGTGACTACCCCTGAGCCCGGGGCCCCATTTACTGTCAGGTTAGCAGAATGGGGCACTCAGGGGTAGTCACATGGGGCACATGGCCTATTTGTGCCCCATGTGACTACCCTTTACTACTGTTAATACAGTAATTAAGGAAAACTCTATTTATGCATAGATCGATGCAAGAACCGAACTATGGTAATGAGGTGTAAATAATATGCACACTGAGAGGATGTCTCATAATAAATAAAACGTAAAAATGCACGCAAAACATATATTTACCTCGGAAGTATTTTCATTCCATTTTTTAGCATCGATTTATTTGCATCATTGTATTTTGCTAATCGTGATAAAGTGCTTAAAATTGTGCTACTTACGTTATTTTCTTCTATTTATTTCTTTGGTTGTTTTTTATTTTGTTTAACGCCGACTTCAATATTATTTCAGTTATATCGTAGCGACAAGTGCACCTATCCCTGCTTTTTTTTTTTTTTTTTTCTATCAATGTTTCTCACAATATTCTTCCAGAGTCACTGGCTGCTTTCCGGAGTAACCACCGTCGAAACAATGTCAAGCGATGAGGTAGGATTGTATCTTGTCGCAATGACTGTCATCCATAGCCAATTTTCACGGCCATGTCTCATCGAAAGTCTCGCATATCAACAAATCGATGAAAATGGTCGGTATCATACGTAACCGTTCGGGAGTTACCGGAGTTTGGCGGAGAACAGAAGAGAACAACATTTTATTCGACGAGAACACAGTACATAGTCATATTTACATCAAAAGTCACATAAATTCCAAGCTCTCTCTCTCTCTCTCTCTCTCTCTCTCTCGTTCTTTCTCTCGTTCGCTCCCTCGCTCGCGTTCTCTCTCTCTCGTTGTCTATCACTCTTGTTCAAGGCATGTAAACTTTATTGAACTACAATGCTAATTTAACATTAACAACAAGTATAAAGAATCAACTGAGGATGATATTATATGAATATAGTGTATCTGTAAAGCTTCGTTTTGGAGAAAAGATAATAACAACAATACTAACTGTAAAGTGTGATAAATCGTAGTGAAAAAGCTGATGTCAGATAATTACCGAACATATGCAATACATTTAAGTCGTTACTCGACAATAGAGAGATGAATTTAAACATACTAGGTTTTCTGTAAAAATACTCATCTAAATACTTCTGAGAAAGTGTTTGTATTTCGGGCAAACTAGAAATGAAACTCATCCTCAATGTCGCCACTTTGGCAAATTTGGCATAACCTTTCATTTTGCGGTATATTATTTCTAGAAAATCTTCCAGTCTGAATCTGGAGGGAATGAGCTGAAATTCGTAATTTACAAATGTACGAACGGGTTAAAAGGGGCAATTTGTCTAAGTACTCTTCGCTTTCAAAATTTGTCTTAATATGTTTGTAAGGAGTAAGCATATTACTGTTACTGATTTTTCCAAACCACTCTTGCTCAAAGCAAGCTATTGTGCGTTCCTTTAGAAGAGGCACAAATTCTTTTACATCAGCTGTTGGATTAATAAAAACTTCAGAAAAACCAAAATCATCAAAATAGTCTTAACGTCTGAAACCCAATTTTTCTTCCCATTAAGATAATCACCATACGCATCATTATAAATATTTTCTACTATTATGTTATCTGAATTCATAATTTTAAACTAATACTTCACAATTCGTATGTATCTGGTAATGTACAAAGGATACCTACCTAATTCACCATAAACTGCCATATTACATGATCTGTTATAAACACAAAGTATACGTTTGCAAAATTTAAGGTGTATTCGTTCAATTTCTTTAGATTTACTTTTTCCCCAAGTCTCACAAGAATATCCTAAAATAGAACCAACAAATGCATCGAACAATTGACAAAGGATTTTGGTTGACAGTCTAAATTTTGAACAGTTTACTAAAAGAACGTTTAGGGCTTTCAGCGCTTTTGAAGAGAGATATTCTTGGTTTTGTGCAAAACTACCAGTGTAATGAAATAAATAACTAAAATTATTTACTGATTCTATTACCCGTCCCTCGTACGTCCATACTTCATCGGGTTTTAATGTTCCTCTCTTCCTAAAAACCATAGTTTTTGTTTTATCAACATTCACTTCTAAACCCCATCTGTCGCAATATTCACCAATTTATCTATATTAGTTTGAAGTTCTGATGGAGTTTTCCCAAAAATAACCATATCATCTGCAAATAATAGAATGATAATAGATAGTTCATTAATACTGATTCAAGAATTTGGATTCTCTGACAAGAAGAGTTCTAAGTCCTCAAGGAATAATGAAACTAGGATCGGAGAGATTGTCTCCCCTTGCCTCAATCCAACTGTGTAGTCAAAAAAATCTGTAAGTAAATTACCATTTTTCACACGTGATTTAACTATACTGTACATATCTCGTATAATCCTAAGTAATTTTCCTTGGATGCCGTGTTTATATAATTTTAGCCACAGGGCATTTCTATTAATGGAATCAATGCATTTCTTTAAGTCAACAAAAACACAGTACAAACGTTTGTTTTCGTTGAGAAATTTTTGTACCATACTCATTAATATAAAACTTGCGTCAGCGGTTGAGACACCTTTTTTAAATCCAAATTATGCATCTGATATTACTGAGTTTTCTTCACAAAATTTATTTATTCTCTTATTCAATACGCTAGTAAATAGCTTTGATAGTAATGCCCCTGTAATTATTGGGATCATTTAACATACCATTTTTATGGACTGGTACAATTAATCTTTCAGACCATTTGTCTGGGAAAAAACCTGAGTCGAAAACAACATTAAAAATATCACAAATATGTGAGGCTAAAATATCACTACTTTCAATAAAGTGGTGTACAATCGATAATCGATATCTCGGAGCTATGAAAGACAAGAGAAATGTAAATGACGTAACGGTAGCCCTCTTTGAATTAACAATCCTAGTATAGACGGTATATCTGATGTTTATTCAATTTTTCCCCGGGTTTCAAACTAAATCATTAGTCTGCTAAAGAACAGTGTAGATAAAAGACTGTACAGAATGTGCAGTCTCATCAGACTATACAAAATGTGCAGTCTGACTGTAATACCGGTACTTTCCTTGCGAAAGAACATTGCAATCGCAATACTAGTATTTGAGCTTTATTTGTCGGTTTGTCTTTCTGCAGTTTTAAATTTTGATTCTCTGAAACTAATTTCTGCGGGTTTGCTTCTTAGGCATCGATTAAAAACGCTTTTTTGGTGACATTGCAGAAGTAAAATCTGGAAATCTAATCCGTACAAATGCACTATTGCTAACAATGTAGATCAATAACAGGCTGCACAAAACAAGCAGTCTGATCTTGGAACCAATCGATCCTATAAGTTGAAATTCTTTTGGTTAAAAAAAGAACCTGATATCACAATATCATCAGGTTGCTTAATTAAGAAGAAAAATGAGCATATGAAGAAGTATGATTTAAACTTTTGACTAGAAAATTTGATACATACGGCATATCATGTTGTAGTAACTTTCCTGATGTTTGTATTTAATTCGATCAGCGTGAGAAAATTTGATATCGCGCGAGACCGAAGGTCGAGTGCGATGTCAAAATTTTCATTATCTCCCGCTAGATGGCATTCTACAAATACACATCTATCTAATTTGGGCATCCTAGGTACAGAACCGGACTACTTTTCAAAACGACAACCGTTACTTTGAATTTCAAAATAAAATAAACGTTTACTCAATAAAACGCTACCTGGTGAGATTCATTCAGCTATGATCAGCTAGCATGTAACCTATGCACCGGCCATTTATTAAACAGCCCCCCTACAGGCTTGGATAATAGCTTTGGCGTAAGCCCTACTTTTCCCATGTATATGGGATGGGTGATGCGTCATAGCAGACAGGTCGAATCTTCGAAGAATATGACATGCGCAGACAACGCAAAATTTTCTTACGCTGCGAGAAGTAAATACCAGCACAAGGAAAATTACTACAACATAACATTCCTTTTATAATATGCGTACAACTTTCAACGATAACATTTTGCAATTATGACATTTTATTCGAAAACGGTGAACAAAATGAGACAATTAATAATGTGGATGGTAGTTACTCTGTTTTTTATATATGGCGGATTAATATTACAGCGTAACATTTTGACCAATCAAATCGCAAATCAATGCATGCTTAGTCCGTGCACGAGATACGTCATCATACCATATTTGGGACCGTATTTCACCGTATAAATACGAGTTTGTTGTCTGTCGTGTGTGTTATTTCATCCGATTGCAACGCATGTATTGGTGAGATACGTCATCATACCATATTTGGGACCGTATTTCACCGTTTGTCGATACGGGTTTTTTGTCTGTCGTGTGTGTTATTTCATTCGATTGCAACGCATGTGTTGGAGCCGGAAAATTTACTGGTATATAATGTAGAACTTTAATCCTTTAGCAAATAATACCGTGGTTTTACAACCCTGAGGAAGACTGGTTTTGAAAACAAGAAATTAGAAGATGCGTGTAATTGATTTCCCCCACCTGTCAAAACAAACAGAAACCATCTTTTTCCTCAAAGCATCCATTATGTAACAAATTATTTCTTCAAAACAGAATCAATAGTAGAGATCTTGACCTACATTACCTTCGAATCCTCGACGAATTTCCCGCAGTGAACTCCCCTTGTGTTATTACCAGATGAGTTATTTATTATTGAATACATCTGAATATCAAATACTTCTCATGTTGTTCATTTCTGTCAAAATTATATTGCTGTAACTAAAATGCTTTCTTGTTTACAACTGTCTAAATGTGCTTGTGTAAGTCAAACAGTAAGTGATACAGCTTACAATTTCCTAAAAATTTACTTCAGACTACATTTTGGTTTATATGCAAGAGATGTTGTGTTTAACAGTTTCAGTAAATAAAATTAGATGAAAAATGTTAACTCTTATTCTCTCTCTTCCTAGATGAACATCAGCGCCCGATTGTATAAACGTTGGTTAAATTTAACCCACCTCCACTATACCGGTTTCTGATCGGCTTGAAACGGCACACCCTTCAAAATCGCCTTACACCGTACGAGTTAATCATCTATGATGTAAAATAGAAACGGAAATAGGGGGTTCTGTGTCTTCTTATACCGAGAAAATGCCAAAGAAAAGGGTTTTTAATGGTATTTGTTTGCATGACAAATCTTAAATAAGAACGCTTAAAAAGCAATAAAAAAAAAACTCCCGTTAATTTTTCTAAATACTCGTGCAGAGCATTATGCAACCAATACCCGTGTTTAGCTTGGCTCGTCGCTAAATACACACCATGCAATGCTAGTCACAGATTCCTGACAAGATGCACACCATATAATGCAGAATCAGGGCGTAACTTTAGAAGTTATGGGCTGCGACAAAATCTCGTACGTGACTTCCGATTGGTTCGACTGGATAGTTGTTAACTATCATAAAGGGAACCCATCCATCAGGGGCAGGTAACCATCTGAATATTTTTGACACAGTAATGCTCGGTTTTTCGACTTACAAATTTCACTAAAGGCAACTGCAGCCGAGCATTGACAAGAAGAAGAAAAAAGACAGGAATGTGAAAAATGAAAAAAAAAATCACATACTAAACTTGAAATATCAGATAGTGATAAATAAAGTTAATGTAGTGTGATACCACTTTTATTTATTTATTTATTTATTTATTTTTTTAATCACACAGAATTGTGTTTTATGCTCCACATAAAATGTCTTTTAAACCTACTAGTAGTTTCCCATTTTGTAGAGAACTGAAAATCATTGCAACCCGTTTTCCAACTATTACTAAGACTGCTATGGACATGGACTATATGAAATGCACTTGGCCTATGGAAGGAGTGGTATGTGTAGTTCAAGTTTGAATTTTCGCAAAATAAAGATGTAGCATGTTGATGAGTCTACTCACTACTTCTAAGCGATTGGATATGCATGAAAAATAATTTTAAAAAATTACAGCAGTACACAAAAACGTTTTTTCATTATGGACAGTCTATGCTTGAATACAAATTGCCCTCCACATATATATGCACTTTTCACTTGCCCCTAGCCATCAGTGCTTTCAGGACTTTGATTTCAATTCTGTCATTACTTTAATTCCACAGTGTTTCAAAGACTATCTCATTATTCGTGAACAGTTTAATTTGTCATTTGTCAGTGCTTTCAATTCGGACCAGTTCAAAATTTTATAGTTTGGTAAAAATTTAATGACAAGGCTCTACGAAGCCCTAGCGTAGTTCTAATTAAACATGGAAAAGACATGAACCAGTGAAGTATTTCTATGAGATCACTGAAATACCATTGAAAGTTCCTGAACACTATTGTAGACATATCATCATCATCATCATCATCGACAGCAACATAGATCGTTTCAGCCCTGTATATTTGATATATGACACACCATGAGATGGTTGAAGTCCTGCTGGAAGTGGCTAAATACTATTCTAGGTCTATCATCATCATCATCATCATCATCACCATAAACAACAACAACAACAACAACAACATAAAATACTTAACTCTTTATCAGACAACATAGTTATAAACAAGTCAAACTTTACTTGTAAATGATTTGCAGGCGACCAGTCAAAAGTGGATCACATAATGAGATTTGCCACTTAAAGAGAGGAAACATTGTGGGAAAAGGAGAAAATGCTGGTTATTCTTAACATTTTGTTTTCCAAAGTTTTGTCCGTAAGGATCGATAAAACTCGAGATTCTGTGTTAAAGCGTTAAAACCTTTATTTAGGCCTTGTTTTTTGGAAATTCTTTTTTATAGCACCAAACCACCATCTTTTAACTCTTCTTACTAGATGAAAAAAAAAAAGATGTGGCCAAATTAAAAACATCTGCAAATTACAATTTAAATTCCTTGAAATTGTTGACAAACTTTTTGGGAAAGTTGATTGATTGATTGTATGGTGTTTAACGCCGTTTCCAACATCACTTCAGTTATATCACGGCAGCCAATGCAACTGTCCGTGTTTTCCTGGAGTTTCTTCTTACCAGTACTCAACACAGTATTCTTTCCAAGCCACTGACTGCTTTTCCACATAACTTTTGTCGAAACAATGGTCAGCGGTAGAGAGGAATGAATCCTATTGCAATGACTACCATTGATATTTAGAAAGAGATTGGCCAGGCGCGGAATCGAACCAGTGACCCCCTGTTCTCAAGTCCTGTACGGTACCGACTGGGCTAACAGAGCTCGGCTTTTGAAAAAGAAAAAAAAATGTGTATTACCAGCATTTGCTCTTTTTCCCACATTGTTATCAAAAAGCTTGTTTGCCAAGAGTCGATAAAAGAAGAGATCATGTGGGTAAAGTGTTGCACTTTTGCAGACGACAACTTTGTCAAAAATGACCCGGATTCTCTGCGAGCATATAGAGAACAAAAGCAGCAAATCCAGCATATTTTCAGCCGGTCCGACCAATCACCGAAATACCATCGAAACACCGAAATTTTCTACTTTTTCCACAATGTTTTCGAAAGGCTTTCTTCTCCATGGTCGTTAAATTTCAGGATTGTGTGATACACGGTTACGAATATGAAAGTGCTGGTAATTATATCTTTCCATGAGCCATGCTTCTGGCAATAGGGGGCTTAATGCATTTCCGTTATCCATCATATAAAGCAAGTCATCATTATAATTATAGAACCATTAAATCCATTTTATCTAGCAACTGACTGGATCTGGAGGTAGACAGGTCCTCTTGCATGTAAAAAAGAACGACGTCTGGAAAACAGTTGGCGCACGCCAGCTTGCGCGGACTACCCCGTGTTGACAAAGTTTGAACCTGCATTAAGTTGTCTATATATCTTAGAGCCTGACTCTCGTGTGTATTACGTATGTGGAGCATATTGTGAGTGTTATCCACGCTTGAGATTCTAGCGTGGACTCAAAGAATATTATTTCAGTTATATCACGACGTTTTTTATGCCGTTTTCAACAGTAGCTAAATATGAATTTCATTATTATAATAAAAAAAATATTCAACTTTGCAGCGGCCTACGCCTCAAGCAAGTCAATTTATACGTGAAGGAAAATCTGAAATTGTCCCATCTGTTGAAATAACTTGAATATAAATAATTGTTTTCGGCTACACAAACATGTGTAAAAGGTATAAGATCGATTTTATCTAATCTATTGATGTATAGCTTTTAAAGGGAGGTAATAAAATATCAATTGTATCGACAATAGCCGTATTCGACTGATAATTACGGTTTTTGTGGTATTTGTCGAAGACAACATCACTATGAGTTCAATATTGAATTTGGAAGACCATGTATCGTAGTTTGTGCAAAGCCGAAGGAAATAAACCATATTAAACTTAATTTTTCTCAGACAAATGAGTTTGTCGGCAGCACTCAGATATGTAATTGGAAATGGCATGTTAAAATACACTGTGTGAGGCCATCGATCGTGGAAATATTAATTCTTGATTGAAAATAGCTTCACTCGCTCATAGCCTTCTATTAGCGCAATGATATATACAAATTTTGTCTACTGATCGCTTGGTCCTGGGCTTTTTCGTTCCAAAACCAGTTTGTCCCATGGCTTGTTCGTCCCATGATTGCGTGCTACTCCATTTGATTGGGCATGAATATTTATAGATCGAAATAATTGATTGTAATGTTGTTAGAAAAGTAGAAAATGCTGGTAACCAGCATTTTTTTCTTTTCAAACAATGTTTTCTACCCTATCACAGACAACTTCCACTATTTTGGCAACATTTGAATTGGTGTCTGTATATGCTTTGGGTATGGATGTGTCTAAAATTGTGTCATGCAGTAACGGATTAAATCCCCATCATGATAAAATACTTTATGTAATTTTCATCATTCATGTTTTCATGTTTTTACAATAACATTAAAATTTAAAGAAACATAAAAACCTTGTTCTCTGTGTCTGATACCTAAATGGAATAAAAAGGGATAAATAGTGGTAAAAAGGAAAGTAGCGAAAAAGTAGAAAGAAATGGCTCATAAATTAAGAAAAGTGGCAAAAGAAATGGCTAATAAATTAGGAAAAGTGGCGAAAAAAATGGCTCATAAATAAAAAAAGTGGCGAATATTTTTTTAAATTGGCGAAAATAGTGGCGAAAGAAAAAGAAAAGCCAGAGCAGGCCCTGCGAAATAATTGTTTGTAATGTTGGGATTTCAATATTAACGGCCAAATATATTTCAAAATCATTGATTTCAGTTACAAACTTACTTTTATTTGATATATTCACATGGTTTCTCTCTCTATCCATCATGCATCCTACTGTCAAAAGACGTTACTCCTGACTCCTCCTAATGATCAAAGGGAGACCACCAATACACAAATAATCCTAACTTTGTCATGAGTACTCTCCCTTCAACGAAAAAAAAGTATTTATTTGCTTAGAGGTTGACTTTCAAGCCAATATTTGAATAATATTTCTCCTTTTCTTTCAGATTATTAATTCCACACAATGGCTTCCTTGACAAATACCACTTCAGTGTTCTCAGCGCTTTGATTCGTGTTGCACTCTTTGTATTTGACTCGTAAATTTCACGATTTCGTAAACTTTCGTGAAGCACAAACCTTACGCTCTCAAATCGTCGTAATGTACGTGCAGCACGAAATGGGCACCTTACAGATAGGCAGAGCTTAATATTCATTTTCGTGCTTCACGAAAGTTGACCAGTCGAATATGGCTATAGTCTCATATGTTGTTTCGTAATTTAGTTTAATAGAGCTATGTTGTCTGCGCATATTATTTTCTACGAAGATTAGACCTGTCGGCCATGACGCATCACTATCCTGTTCAGGATAAATACTAATAGGCGATGCGTTAACTAAAACTCTGCTGCTTAAAAAGTAGCAATGGAGAAAAATGGCCATAAACAATACTTCTGTGAAGAAAATCTAGCTTGTTTTTCTCTTCAAATTTCTTAAATATCAATTATTTCCAGCGACAAAAATACATTTTTCAACATACCATTGTTTACTGCAAACCTTTGTATAGAGTTTCAAAATATTGATTTAAGAAAACCCAGGATTTATGCCTGGGTTTTTCCAGAAAAAGTTCCGGGGCTATATTTCTCGAGTCTGTAAGGGCTGTGTTTATACCATTCAGCATACCTCGGGTGATGGGAGCCATCAAATCCCTCGGCTGTATCTGGTGGATTGATATGCAGCTAAACGGTACATTTCATCGCCGGAAATACGCCGGTTTACCGTTTCGAAAATTGTAAGGCTCCTCATAAAAAAGAAAACTTGAGTCTCAATTTTCTATCGAAATCTTTTTAACTATATTTCAGTTGAAAAACAGTTCGTACATTCATTTTTTAACGTGGTTTGTCAATTCCGATTGAAGTTTTCATCGACAGATAGATAGATAATAATAACTTCATCGAGGTTATTTATGTCGTTGCTAAACAACTTACAGTGGCACTGCCATGTATAAGATCACGTGATTGGCAGTTCAAATGGAAACGACCGTTATACAGATGAGGTTAGATGTAGGTACGGAATCGGCCGAGTTGTGACAAGTGGTGTTTATACATGACTGGTGCATCATAGGTTATATGCTGGCTAAACATGGCTTGGTGAAGCGTACGACGAAGCGTACGACCTAGCGTTTTATTGAGTAAACGTTTATCTTATATGATGGCATATTTCTGCCGCGAGATACGAGATAGCTAGTGCGATAATTTAAGAGAACTATCCTGATAAAACAAAGTTTCCTGGAAATATTATCTAGATAATAAAGAAATTCACGATAAAAATATCGCGATAATTCTAACTGTTATCATGATTTTCTTTGCTTTCGTGCCCACAACTGACATTCACGGTATCTATAATTATATACGGTTTCGGAACATCTTCGTCTACAACCTTATGAATATTCCTTTTCCCTGAATGGTTTTAAAGTTGTTCGTAGGAGGCATTTCGAGTCATCTTTGTAATTTTACAGACTTTTATTTATTTCGGGTCTTGTCAAAATTTACAAATTAAGCTACAACTGTTAATAATTCGAATTTCTACTTACTGCAATCTTGTGAATTCAAAAACTACCGAGCTCATCCAAATGTTGAATTTTCTATTTATAGATATCGAGAAATGGATAGAACTATCACGATAATTTTATCTCGAATTTCAGCTTCGTGGACGATTGAGAAATTTTGCGTTAGATAACAAAGTTTATCGTGATAATTTTTTCAGGAAACTTTTCACTATCTCGATAAAATTTTCAGGAAACTTTGATTTATCGCGATAGTTTTCTAAACTTTATTATGATAGCTATCTCGTATGTCGTGGCAGAAAATGCCACCATAATTTTACTTTGAAATCTGCTGAATCGATCGCCGTCTTGAAAAGTAGTCCGGTTCTTTACCTAGAATGCCCAATTAAGACAGGTATGTATTTGAAAAATGCCACCTAGCGGAAGATAGTTTAAGAGAACTACTTTACATATCGCGATAAAACAAACTTTCCTGGAAATATTATCTAGATGATAGGAAGTTTCACAATAAAAATATCGCGATAATTCTCCGTGTTATCAGGATGTTTTACGTTCGTGCCCACAACTGACATGTTCGGTATCTAATATTAGTTACGGTTTCGGAACATCTCCGTCCCTAACTGTATAAATTCTCCCTTTCCCTGAATGGTTTTAAAGTTGTTCGTAAAAGGCATTCTGAGTCGTCTTTGTGTTTAAAAGACTTCAGTTCATTTCATGTACACGTACATTATCTCCCGATAGATGGCATTCAACAAATACACATCTATCTAATTTGGGCATTCTGGGTACAGAACCGGACTACTTTTCAAAACAATCGTTACTCTGAATTTCAAAATGAAATAAAACGTTTACTTAATAAAACGCTACCTGGTGCGATTCATTCAGCTAAACTATTTTCATCATAGACCGCTTATCACCGATCTGATCTCCACAGGTCATCTGATAACAGCAACATCTTTTGCATGCACTGATAAAACAAATTGTTTATATGAAATAAAGAAGGAGCAAATTAATTTTAGTAAAGTCTTGAAAAAATAAATAAAGTATTCGATTTTTTCTTGTATATTTATTACAGTAAATTTCAAGAGCTAAATAGCCATATGTTTTGTATGGAAATCAGACAATATCTTGACTCTTCCCTCGTGATTTTAAAATAGGCACTGTTTGGGCCTATATAATTAACTATGACCAATGAAAAATAGTACATTCTCTCGATTTTGCATGGTTATAAATTGCATTAAAATATGCTTTGAAGATTTTTTTTTGTCATTTACTACTAATATTTTTTGCGTAGATTATAACGATATATTTTTCATGGCTGTATGTCATCGGCAAATCTCTTCCATCCTAACTCAAAAAACGACTCACAGCCGTGTGTTTCAAGAATGTTTAGAAATACAAGTTTTGTAAAGCACAAGTATCAGTGCTTCATACTTGTTTTGAATCCTATTCTTTAGTCATTTTGCGATATATTTTGAAATATTTACTATTTAACTTTTTAATGTTGTTTTCATGGTTAGATGTGTACTTTTTTTTAAATGACTTAAATTTATTGATTTTTGTATATAGAAATTGAAACAAATTTATACAAAATTAGATATATGTATGGATATTTTCATGTCATCACTGTTTCTTATGAATTTTTAGCGCATCAGAGACTATCGAAATATTTGTTTTAATATTTTACCACTTTGAAAAACTTTAGTTTTCCTTGAGTGTTTAAATCTTTCAATCTCTGTCGATAATAAAACTGACACATTGTATATTATGAAGTGTAAATCTATCAACTTTGAAGAGCCATGAAAGATAGACCTATACTGGTGACAATATACGAGGAAGTGTGTCATAAAATATATATTTTGAAGATTGATATAATTTTGTCAACTTTGAGAATAGCCACACAAGATATACCCATACTGATGACAATATACAAGGAATCGTGCCATACATTTAATTACATCATGAGATAATTGAATTATACGACACGTGTTCAATGATTGTATAAACTTTTAAAACGCCTGGCAATCCACAGGCACATGTCAGTTTAGAGACAGTGTATATATTATTCATATATAGATTATTAAAGAATTGACACTATATTCCTGTGTAGTCGCATTTTCTGAATATACAATCTTCATAAATTCAGCTGACTTAAATGTCACTTAAATAAATATCCTCAGTATTTCAACAGCCATGGAATCATCAGTTCAAACTAGAAAACGCAAGGTTAATTATCGTAGATTGAGTGAAGGAATTACTTTGCCAAGAGAAGTTTTGTATAAACGTTACAGTATAACACCAAAACGTGAAGTGCTTGCTAGCACATACAATGTACAAAGGATTATATGTACAAAGTCCACAACTGAACAGAATATTCCATATAGAAAGGACACCAGGAGAGAAACCCGGTGCGTACGTCAGCTCAAAAGAAGAAATTTCAAATTACATTAAAGCAAATGACTTACAACCATCTGAGACGTCTATTAAGATAAAACTTGCAGCTGATGCTACAAAAGTGAGCCGATTATCGAGTTTTGTGACTCTAACTTTGTCATTTCCTGATATGAAAGAATGTGCGTCTGTAACTAATATACGGACAATTGCTATTATAAAATGCAAGGAAAATTATGAAGACATAAAAATGTGTTGCAACCCGGTGTTTTCCGAATTTAATGAACTTTTGGCAAACCCTTCAGTCACAGTCAATGGCAGAACTTACAACCTGGATTTATTTTTCAATGGTGACATGAAGTTTATCCAACTATGTCTGGGATTAAGTGGCTCAACGGCGATATATGCATGTCCGTGGTGTCATGTGAGCAAAGATGAAAGGACTGATCTTTCAAAGGACGCCGACTATTATGATAGTCCAAGTATGAAACGAACAGTTGAAACGTTGAAACAAAACGTAGAAAAAAAGAAATTTGGCAGCAAGGAAGTCCCGCTAGTTTCAATATCCCCAGACAAAGTTATCCCTGACGAACTTCACTTGCTACTTCGTGTAAGCGACGTCCTACTACAAAACATTATTGATGATTGCCGCCAAATGGACGCGCTCGCTACAGCACAGAAGAAACCCGCCGATCACCTTGACCGCATGGTGCGCGCCATAAATGAGATCGGCATCAATTTCCACATATGGAATGTTGGCAGCGGGGCGCCGCAATACACATCCCTGTCTGGTAATGACTACAAGCGACTATTTGAAACTCTTCCGCCAAAGCTACTGTTCGCTATAAGCAACGATACGTACGACGACACTGTTTTCCTGATGAGAGAACTGCTTTCCATTAACAAGTTAATCACCAATAGCTTCACCAATAAATCGGACGCATTTAGTCGAATTAAACAGTGGATGGAACGTTTCACTGGCCTAAATGACAAACAACGCGTGGGATACAATAGAGTTACTCCCTATATGCACTGTTTGTTGTATCACGTGCCGAAATTCGCATCGCTGTACAATGGTATTGGCAGCTTCAGTGGTCAAGGTGTGGAGAAGATCAATGATCAAATCAAATTTATTCATCAAAAACGGAGTAATAAAAGTGACCAAACTGTTGATGAATTCCTGGGTTTCACCAGTACTAGGCTTGGGCTTTGAAGTGTCTTGCCCGAGGATACTCCCATAAGAAACCCAGTGTTTCAAGTGAGGCTCGAACCAAGGGTCTCCAGGTAACGAGTACCTGTACCACCAGGCCATGCAGGACCCCAAGCTGGACTGACCCATAAATATGCAGAGAAAGACTTGAAAGAAAGTTGTATACAATTTATTCAGTTTATTAGATCTATCCAGAAACAAAGCATTTCATTTACCGATGATTTCTGTACCCGTGTTTTGGATGCTGAAACGAAAAGCAAAAAAATGTCTTTTTGAAACAAGTCATCATCGAATACAAAGGTAAAGGCCTACTTTACAACCAGTTTTCTGGCACTGCTGAAAACAGACCCGATTTTGTTCACTTTTTCTAGCGCCAAAAAACGTATATACATGTATATACTTGACCTCTTTCGATGTCTGAAAATATAATCTACTGAAGTTCTGAAAGATTTTTATCTTACAGGCTTGGCTAAACAAGCGGACGATATGTAACCAAGATCAGACTGCACGTTCTGTGCATCCTGATCTTAATCTATGCCGTCCGCAAAAGCCCCTGTTTTTGCCTATGCCACTGAAAGGGTGACACGACATGATGTTGTGGTTGGTTTACCGGGCTGACTAGACAAAGCCGACACTCCAGGATCCGTATACACCAATCATTCTTAACATTTATATGCCGAGCCCCGGTAGCTCAGTCGGTAGCGTGCAGACTTGAGAACGGAAAGTCGTGGGTTCGATCCCTGGCTCGGCCAATTTCTTTCCGAGGATTGATGATAGTCATTGCGACAGGATTCATTCCTTTCCCACCGCTGACCATTGTTTCGACGATAGTCATGTGGGAAAGCAGCCAGTGGCTTGGAAAGAAAATTGTGCGGAGTACTGGTAAAAGAGACTTCAGGAAAGCATGGATAGGTGCACTGGCCGCCCCGATATAACTGAAATAATGTTGAAAACGGCGTTTATTACCATACAATCAATCGATCAACTTAACATTTTATCCTGCTCAATAAATTAGATGAAATTTTCAAGCCGATATTAAAAACCCGAAAACTGCTATTTCAAACTTATGGTTTGGAGAAAAATGTCTCCATATCGGACAGTGTAGATCAAACATCAGACTGCACGTTCTGTGCAGTCTGATCTTGATCTACACTCACGGTCTGCAAAAGGTCAGTGTGTCGGGCTTAGCAGCCTAAGAATTAAAAACATTCCCAGTCTAATTCCCAAGAATTTGTTAAATTTGAAAGTAACACAACTTCTGGCTGGCTTAACTAAATGGTTTAGCCAATCAGAAGTTGCTTTACTTTCTAGCTTTAGATTTAATAAATAAGAATGAAACTTTGAATGGTTGGTGAGTACGGACCCAGGACGTCTTCCTACAACGCATTCAGGGTCCGTGTTCATCAACCATTCTTTAAGAATATTCTTGGTCTTATTCTGTCGCCCTCGTGGTTTATCTACTGTGTCTTATAACTCACAACCGTAGTTTATGGAACGGCAAACCATGATAGAAAGAAGGTTATTTCTTAAACAACCACTAATAGGATAAATTTGACGATTACAAAACGCGGATAACGAACAGTTAAAGGGGGGGGGGGAAAGAGGGGGGGAGAAGAAAATTATAAGACAAGTATTTCGAATATAAGAGTTGAACTTAACTTTATAAAAGGAAAATAAAATGGTTTAACCAGTAGGCTGCTGAGCGCGACTCAAGGACCCTTTGTGGTCAGTGTAGATCAATATAAGACTGCGCAGTCTGATCTTGGATCTACACTGTCCGATAATGATATATTTTTCTGCGAAAAATGACTTTGAACTAGCAACATTCAGGTTTTTTCTATCGTCTTGAAAGTTTCATTTAACTTTTTTTTAGCGGGTTAAGGGTGAAAACCAAGGTGACACAAACCTTTTCTCACACATGAAATATGCTTTGTCGTCACATGGAAGATCGGCCCACTGGTAATTCCACTGGTTATAAAATACCACACAATCCTCGATCTCACCAAGGGGCACGCTATTGGGCTCCCCGGGGAACCAGTCAGTGAAACCAAGAGGTTGTTCGATACCGTACCATACATATTGACCTTCTAGGATTTCGTCCGAGGCTCCGATCCAAAGATTGGGAGCGTCGTCATCTGGAATAATGATTTATCACATAAACTCCCTTGTTTTCAGTGTAATATACCCATTACAAAATTTCTTATCTTAAACACGTTTGATATTACACTGAAAACAAGGGAGGTTATGTGATAAATTTACACACCATCTCCAAACTCTGTCACATTGTTGACCAATTTCTTCAAGAATTCATTCTCCGCAGCAGTCTCTATGTAGACCAAGTGTGCTTGATGAATATTACAATATCCCTGTATGAAGATATATACAGTTAAATTAATATGGACCATGCTCTGACATATGATATACTAATGCATCTCCGTGATAAATTATACCAAGCAAGTTATCATACAATTATTGATCCTGTTAATCCATTTTGTCTGACAAGTTGAATCACGGTCTACACGGTAAACTGGTCTTTTGAGCAGCAGAAAATTGAGCAATAGCAAATGTTTCGATCCAGGTCAGCCTGCGCGGACTGCGTAGGCTGAACTGATGGGTTTTTTTTTTTTTTGCAACATGCATCAAGCCCTCTTTTCACAGAGCATGGCTCAAATACATACGGAATATTGTGTTGTAAAAACGTTCATGAAGGCTAGCAGACGCTTCGAGCTGCCTAAGAAAACATTTATATCTTACGGTCAAAATTTTTCCGCGTATCGAGAGGCAAATACATGTACAAGCCACAGGAAAGCTACTACAACATAGTATTCCCTTTACTGTATAGGTCTAAAAAATTTGAAGAACAAAATATTGCAATTGTAGACTATTTTATTCGAAAATGGTAAAATCAGGTTTTGTTGATAAGATGCACATAAATTAGAGCCGGAAAATGTATGGGTATATAACTACATAGATCCGAGTTTATTGTGAGAATGGGGCAGTGGTATGGAATAAGTGTTGTGTGAAATTTGTCGACAGAAAAATGACAAAAAAGTGAACGGCGAGAAAACGGGTTTTAACGCGTCTCTGTGATACATTATATTATGGCCTGCAACACGCGAAAAGGGGCATTCGGACATTTGCGTAAAGTGTCGTCTCGGCTCAGTCTGCGCAGTCCGCGCAGGCTAATCCGAAACGACACTTTCCGTATTTATGTAATTTTCTGTTTTGCACAAGTCTACTGTAGCACAAAATCTAGTGTAGTCGTAAAGTGTTGTCTCGGATTAGCCTGCGCGGACAGCGCAGGCTGATCCGAGACGACACTTTACGCAAATGTCCGAATGTCCCTTTTCGCGTGTTGCGAGCCATATATACCAAGTAATTCATCACATAATAATAGATCCATAAAATCCGTTTTTTCTAACAGTTGAAAAGTGTAAAAAGAAAAGAGAAACACCTCGTACTCACGTATAGTATATTGTATAATGGTATTGTATAATGCTCGCATATCTTTTATTGTAAAGATTAGACCTGAATAAAGTACTTTGATTGAATTTATTGATCTAACAGCTTAATAATGAGGTAGAATGGTCTTTGGATATTTACATGGCTGCACAGGCTGACTTGAAGCAGATGCATCAAACACCCTTTTCATAGAGCATGGCTCATATATAAATGGCTCATATAAATAGCTCATATAAATGGCTCATATATAAGTGGCTCATATAAATTCATATTTCGACGTAAAGTATGTTCTGCGCTTTTCTATTTTGTGTGAAATTCCTTCGTGACATTCATTCCAAGCCAGCGGCTGCTTTCGCACAAAAATGTCGTCTTATCAATCTTCAACAGTTAAAGAGAAATGAATCCTGTCACAAGAACAATCCTAGTAAAGATTTTTTCCGAGCTGAGGAAATCAGACCAGCGATTCTCAGGTTTCAAGCGCTGTGTATACTCACAATAGATTCCATCCAATCGTATTCGTCGTGAAAATGGACGTAGTAACACGAGGACTGGAACTGGGTCCATCCTGCGGCACAGGGCGACTGGCTCGAGGCTTGTGGTAGCCCTAAAAAAGAACGGTCAAAGACAAGAGACATGTATTATATGGGATTCATTATGGAACAATCTACATGTACTTCTAATATGCAAAATGTTTTAACTACGAGAGATCCTGTTCATATGCAAAAACCAAATATACGAGGGCCATTCAAAAAAATACGTAGACACCGCTGATATTTACACTTAGGCTCGATGGAAATTTATAAAAATTGGTATAGATTAGGTGCAACTTAACTCCAGTTCATTTATTAACATGGTTATGATATCCTTACATTTTACTCGAAACTATGGCTGTTATAGCAACGGAAGTCTAGACACACAGCGCAACCCACAGAATTTTGACGTCTGAATTTTTACATCGCATGGCTGAGCTCATATCTACTAATATACAGTGGCAAAACATTGTAAAACTGCACATACATTTAGCATTTTCTTACATCATTGTTTGTGTTGAATTTCAACGTCAAATTCGCAAGAGTTATTTTAAAACTATTTGCAACCAGATTTGTTTCGGAGAAAAAACATGACGTTGTCCGAAGCCATGGAGCAACGTCTGATGATAAAGTTCTGTGTTGTACTCCGAAAAACACCAACTGAGACGAGAGAGATGCTGGAAAAAGCAGAGCTTAAGCCAAAGGTGTGCCGAGCCTTACTCTACGAGCGACACTGACATTTCAGAGGGAAGAAGATCTGTAGAGGATGATATAGGCCAGTAAAGAAAGCCAAAACTTGATAAGAAACTTATCAGTAGCAACAGCAATGTTACGAACGCAACAGAGGAATTGAAGTATGAAACCAGAATCATATTGGCTGGGAACGAAAAGAATTGGAAAAAAAATTTTTTTTCAAGGGATGGATCCACAGTTACAGACATAGTATAGAGTGCAAGGGTGAGAATTTGGAAAAGCTCTAGGGCGAGTCTTCCGAAATGATGTTGATAACGTCGGGCGACACAAGTTATACTGCGCCGTGGTCACTATGGTAATGTAGCATAACATGGTGTATCTACTATCTAGACAACCAGGGAACCGATGTCCAAGATAGTTTAGACCTAAGCTGTAAAAATGTTTGGCTACACTGTATTAGATAGTCATGAAAATATCATGTTAAACAGTTTGGTAATATGGTTTGTCTACGTTATTTTTGAATTGCCCTCGTATAACTTCAATTATTGCATAAAATGTGCCTTTTCGGGCCGTTATAAGCATGTATTAACGGGTAAAAACCGGGCGTTAACAGGAGAAAACGTGTATTAATCAGTAAATTCACGCGCCGTTAACGCCCGGCTTTGTACTATCAATATCCTCGATTAAGGCCTACCTTGTAAACAACGTTTGTTCTTGTCAGATTTTCCCTAGACTCCGACCATCAAACTGTAGGAACTTGTACCATATTAGATCCTTTTCATGGCTTGTCTTTAATGATATTAGTACACCACAAACAAAATTTTGCACAGGATCTCAGTTTAATCGAGTTCTGAACAAAAAATCACTCGTGAACTGTACTCTAAACCAGCTACATCCCACCCACTTTTTAACGTGATCGGTAATTCCCTCGCTTGATGTAGACCGATTCCTCTGACGTCTTTCAGTTACAGAAATTCATATCCACTCATTCATCCTAGTTGTAATCGTCCAAACGTGTGCAAGTTTATCCCATGTAAGTCCACTTTGTATTAAAAATCATTAGAAGTGAATTTACACCGAGAGAATCAACACTGGTATACAGGACTAACGGCCCTTCACTGCTCGTAACAAAAACTTCTTCGCCGACTTCCGGTTTTGACCCATTTAGGTTCAGTATATTTGAAGTTCGCTTATTTGCATTTCTGTGGAAATATTTTTGCTATCTTTGCAAATCATTGCTAAAATACCTTTACTTTATGCAATAATAGCATTAATTCACGTTTTTTTCGGTCGTTAACATTCGCAGAGGCCATCAAAATACTTTAACACCCTCGTGCTTCGCACTCGGGCGTTAAAGCATTTTTCAGGCCTCTGCGAATGTTAACGACCTCAAAAACGTGAATTAACCCTATAATATTTTCTTGTCGTTGATCAATTCTAAAGTGCTTGAACAACCGATGATAATTTACCTGACGTTATTTTTATCTGGTTTTTACATTTTATTGGCATATTCATTCTGTGGGACCATTCAGGCCCATTTGTTGGGCACATGGACTGACTGCAGCCATTCATCGATATGTTGAACATACCATGACCGCCAACTCTTCTTTGTATGAATCAAACAATGTTCGTTCGTTCGTTCGTTGGTTTGTATATTAATGATCTCCGTCATATCGTGGCAGCTAGTGCATGTATACGCATGCAATTTGTATATAAATGATCTCCGTCATATCGTGGCAGCTAGTGCATGTATAAGCATACAATTTGTATATAAGTGATCTCCGTCATAACGTGGCAGCTAGTGCATGTATAAGCATGCAATTTGTATGTAAATTATCTCCGTCATAACGTGGCAGCTAGTGCATGTATAAGCATGCAATTTGTATGTAAATTATCTCCGTCATATCGTGGCAGCTAGTGCATGTATAAGCATGCAATTTGTATGTAAATGATCTCCGTCATATCGTAGCAGCTAGTGCATGCATGTATAAGCATACAATTTGTATGTAAATGATCTCCGTCATATCGTGGCAGCTAGTGCATTTATAAGCATGCAATTTGTATATAAATGATCTCCGTCATATCGTGGCAGCTAGTGCATGTATAAGCATGCAATTTGTATATAAATGATCTCCGTCATATCGTGGCAGCTAGTGCATGTATAAGCATGCAATTTGTATATAAATGATCTCCGTCATATCGTGGCAGCTAGTGCATGTATAAGCATGCAATTTGTATATAAATGATCTCCGTCATATCGTGGCAGCTAGTGCATGTATAAGCATGCAATTTGTATATAAATGATCTCCGTCATATCGTGGCAGCTAGTGCATGTATAAGCATGCAATTTGTATATAAATGATCTCCGTCATATCGTGGCAGCTAGTGCATGTATAAGCATGCAATTTGTATATAAATGATCTCCGTCATATCGTGGCAGCTAGTGCATGTATAAGCATGCAATTTGTATATAAATGATCTCCGTCATATCGTGGCAGCTAGTGCATGTATAAGCATGCAATTTGTATATAAATGATCTCCGTCATATCGTGGCAGCTAGTGCATGTATAAGCATGCAATTTGTATATAAATGATCTCCGTCATATCGTGGCAGCTAGTGTATGTATAAGCATGCAATTTGTATATAAATGATCTCCGTCATATCGTGGCAGCTAGTGCATGTATATGCATGCAATTTGTATATAAATGATCTCCGTATATCGTGGCCGCTAGTGCATGTATATGCATGCAATTTGTATATAAGTGATCTCCGTATATCGTGGCCGCTAGTGCATGTATAAGCATGCAATTTGTATATAAGTGATCTCCGTATATCGTGGCCGCTAGTGCATGTATATGCATGCAATTTGTATATAAGTGATCTCCGTATATCGTGGCCGCTAGTGCATGTATAAGCATGCAATTTGTATATAAATGATCTCCGTATATCGTGGCCGCTAGTGCATGTATAAGCATGCAATTTGTATATAAATGATCTCCGTATATCGTGGCCGCTAGTGCATGTATAAGCATGCAATTTGTATATAAATGATCTCCGTATATCGTGGCCGCTAGTGCATGTATAAGCATACAATTTGTATATTAATGATCTCCGTCATATCGTGGCAGCTAGTACATGTATAAGCATACAATTTGTATATAAATGATCTCCGTATATCGTGGCCGCTAGTACATGTATAAGCATGCAATTTGTATATAAATGATCTCCGTATATCGTGGCCGCTAGTACATGTATAAACATGCAATTTGTATATAAATGATCTCCGTATATCGTGGCCGCTAGTACATGTATAAGCATACAATTTGTATATAAATGATCTCCGTATATCGTGGCCGCTAGTACATGTATAAACATACAATTTGTATATAAATGATCTCCGTATATCGTGGCCGCTAGTGCATGTATAAGCATACAATTTGTATATTAATGATCTCCGTCATATCGTGGCAGCTAGTACATGTATAAGCATACACTTTGTATATAAATGATCTCCGTATATCGTGGCCGCTAGTACATGTATAAGCATGCAATTTGTATATAAATGATCTCCGTATATCGTGGCCGCTAGTGCATGTATAAGCATGCAATTTGTATATAAATGATCTCCGTATATCGTGGCCGCTAGTACATGTATAAGCATGCAATTTGTATATAAATGATCTCCGTATATCGTGGCCGCTAGTACATGTATAAGCATGCAATTTGTATATAAATGATCTCCGTATATCGTGGCCGCTAGTACATGTATAAGCATACAATTTGTATATAAATGATCTCCGTATATCGTGGCCGCTAGTGCATGTATAAGCATGCAATTTGTATATAAATGATCTCCGTATATCGTGGCCGCTAGTGCATGTATAAGCATGCAATTTGTATATAAATGATCTCCGTATATCGTGGCCGCTAGTACATGTATAAACATACAATTTGTATATAAATGATCTCCGTATATCGTGGCCGCTAGTACATATATAAACATACAATTTGTATATAAATGATCTCCGTATATTGTGGCCGCTAGTGCATGTATAAGCATACAATTTGTATATTAATGATCTCCGTCATATCGTGGCAGCTAGTACATGTATAAGCATACAATTTGTATATAAATGATCTCCGTATATCGTGGCCGCTAGTACATGTATAAGCATGCAATTTGTATATAAATGATCTCCGTATATCGTGGCCGCTAGTGCATGTATAAGCATACAATTTGTATATTAATGATCTCCGTCATATCGTGGCAGCTAGTACATGTATAAGCATACACTTTGTATATAAATGATCTCCGTATATCGTGGCCGCTAGTACATGTATAAGCATGCAATTTGTATATAAATGATCTCCGTATATCGTGGCCGCTAGTACATGTATAAGCATACAATTTGTATATAAATGATCTCCGTATATCGTGGCCGCTAGTACATGTATAAGCATGCAATTTGTATATAAATGATCTCCGTATATCGTGGCCGCTAGTACATGTATAAACATACAATTTGTATATAAATGATCTCCGTATATTGTGGCCGCTAGTACATGTATAAACATACAATTTGTATATAAATGATCTCCGTATATCGTGGCCGCTAGTACATGTATAAGCATACAATTTGTATATAAATGATCTCCGTATATCGTGGCCGCTAGTACATGTATAAGCATGCAATTTGTATATAAATGATCTCCGTATATCGTGGCCGCTAGTACATGTATAAACATACAATTTGTATATAAATGATCTCCGTATATCGTGGCCGCTAGTACATGTATAAACATACAATTTGTATATAAATGATCTCCGTTTATCGTGGCAGCTAGTACATGTATAAGCATACAATTTGTATATAAATGATCACCGTATATCGTGGCAGCTAGTACATGTATAAGCATACAATTTGTATATAAATGATCACCGTATATCGTTGCAGCTAGTACATGTATAAGCATACAATTTGTATATAAATGATCTCCGTCATATCGTGGCCGCTAGTACATGTATAAACATACAATTTGGGAGTTTCTTTTACCGAGGTCCGTATTCAGCAACCATTCTTAGGACCGTCCTTAGTCTTATTCTGAATAATTATCTTAATTTCCAACTTCTGATTGGCTAAACTATTTGATTTAGCCATTCAGACGATGTGTTACTTTCAAAGTCTACCATAAAACCAAGAATGCTCTTAAAAATAGTTGGTGAATACGGAGCTTGGACTTCGCATAACTCTCTATCCAAGTCAGTTGCAGGTTTCCCACATGAATATAGTCGAAACAATGCTCAGCGGGGACAAAATATAATTACAGTACGTTGATCAAATACGGCACTATTTTCTTATCTCACGAGTATGTAAGACAAGAAAATTCGTAATGGCTGTCTTACATTGAAAACAGCGGAGTTATATCATAAAAGACTTTTTCCCCAAGGCGCGCTATTTCTCTAGTAGGCATTATTCAAGCGCCGAGATTTACTCCCGTATTTATGTATTTAAAGGGCAAATCAACAAGTTTCAGATATGGTTAATTTTCAAATCTGCACTTATCAAATAGTAACCTGGTAATGTTGTAATTAGAAAAAAAAATTAGTAAAAGTACTTTTTTTCAATTCATATTTCTGCTTATTAATTTTTATTGCATCGCTTATCTCCCTTACTTATTGTTGCGTCCCTTGATTTGTGACGTCATAGGAGAGCTTGTTTCAATATGGACGTTGTTTACGATAGTGAACTGAGCGATATTGAAGACGAAGAAATAGACGATTCTGGGCCGGTAAGGCCGTACATGTACGAGCCAATTATTAAAGAAACTTATTAAGTTTCTGGTGATGAGGATAAAAGTAACTTTTCGCCCACTGTTGACGAAAATGACGATGTTGTGCCGGACTTTTCAACGTGTTGAGTATCGCGCGCTATTGAAATACGTCTATTACGGGGCGATGGAGAACATCGCTTACAGAAAAAATATTCTATACATGATAGAATTAAGTGTATGGCATAAACTTTGTTTCACGTGAAGCATGTTCAGTAGATTAACGGGCGGAATAAAACGAAAAAAAAAAAGGACGGTTTTAAGACAATTCCACGACAAGACAGTTCCCCGACACTTTAGTTTCATGTCAAATAACCTTTTTCTTGACTTTTACGATTGATAATCGTGAGATGTTAGTTCTAATTATTTGTTAATGGGTCCTTGTTGATATTTGTACCTTGTAAAGAATTCTGTAAACATTGACTGGTACAAGTTCATTCTCTCATGGGTGAAGGGTTCCACAATAAATCACGATTTTCATGAGAATAAGAATATTTTGAAATGCTGTTAACCAGCATGAAATTTGATAAAAGAATATGTTCCGAGATCATTAAGAGTTAATTCTCAAAATTATTTTGAAAATTATTTTAGTTGTATTTCTTACCATACAGAAATACATGAACATCAGAGAGAGGGAGAGGGGATCTACCTGTGTGAAATACTTTTTTGTGTTTACCTTGTCCACATGATCCATTCAATGCAAATATTTATCATACATGTATATTCCATATAGAGCTTCTCTGTGAAAGTCTTAAACTCTGAATTGTAAACCGTGGGAAAGGATAGTGTAAATTTGTTCACTTCTTGTTTGTCTTATGCAAATTGTTTCAATTTGGGTAAGTCTCAAATTGGTCTACTAGGGACTGAGCGGTTAATACTGACATTCCGGTCAAATTGCAGTATAGACGACTTCAGATTCATTGTAAAAACATAGAAAGAGCTGGTAACTATCAGTTGGTCCTTTATCCACAATATTTTCTATTTTTAACTCTTTACCAAACGACAAAATATTAAACAGGTCCAAATTGAAATCAATTGCAGACGACAAAATAAAGTTAAATATTTCAAAAATTGAAATTTGTTTCCAGCAGAGTAGAAAACATTGTGGTAAAAGGAGAAAATGCTGGCTAACGGCATTATCTCCTTTTCCTACAATGTTTTTAAAAGGTTTCTGTCTCAGGGTCGTAAAAACTAGGGATTGATTGGTAAAGGGTTAAATATAAATCCCACACATTGGGCACGAGTTCTGGTTTAGTTCCAAGGAAGCAGTATCTGAAGAGATTAGTACGAGTTGTATGAACTTGTTTCTCAAGAGATGTAAAATACACGTTTAAATTGTTACCAAACGTCAAATTTATTTACTCAAACGAATTGAAAGCATTTGGAGTCAACAAATTAAATTTTACTCACATGTTTGGACTTGTCTTTAATGGGGTAGAAAACATTGTAGAAAAAGGAGAAAATACTGGTTACCAGCATTTTCTCCTTTACCTACAATGTTTTCAAAAGGTTTTTCTTTCTTCACCTGGGTCGTTAAAACAAAGGATTGTTTGGTAAAGGGTTAAATTAAATTCCAATAAACAATAAAGGGTTAAATTAAATTACAATAAACAATCACATTTTATCGGTCATATTTAAATGCTGTGGATTTGAAATATTCTAATTTTTTTATCATTTGGGTTAGGGTTAGGCTAAACCCTTACACAGATGGCAGAACTTTAGACTTGTCCACTTCACACCGAAAGTATTTGCAGACCACAGATCAAATGTGGCCTTGACAATAGGTTTGAGGGTAGAAAATATTGTAGGAAAAGAAGATAACTCTGGGTATCAGGACTTATTCCTTTTTTCACCTTGTCCTCAAAAGCCTTCTCCATTAGGGTGGTTGAAGGTCAGATTTTTGAGGTAAAAGGTAAAAGAATTGGTGTGTGATCCTGGCCAAAAACATTCTGTTTCCTAATTTAAAAAAAAATGTGTTATTTTTAATTTCCTCACTTTTGTCTGATTATCAGAGAAAATGACCTGTGTCAAGTGTGCAATTTCAAAATTTTCATACTGACATGTTCAAAACACTTTTCTCAGTAGCCTGTCTAGGAAATATCCACAAATCAAAATTGTGTAGATATAATTAAAAATTTGTTCAAAATGCATTACACAAACATTACAGTGTAAAGGGGTGAGATATGCAAAAGTTATGTAACCACTTCCTGTATTGTTTCAACTGGTCGGTGATGGATTAACATTTATGACCATGACTAGGGGTAGCCAGATACTGACTTAACCCTTTACCATACAAACCCTAGATCTAGTTTCCAATACCCAAAGAAAGAGTGTTTGAAAAACAGTGTGGGAAGAAAACGATGTTTGCTGTTCAAAGAATGATTATTATCCCTTGAAAGTATACATCATTTGAACAATGTCGACTTTGTTATTTGCAAAATTTATGTTACGAATTTGGATGAATCTATAATTTTGTTAAATGTTGAAATCATTTGGAAACGGGAGAAAACGGTAGCAATTTCTCCTTTGTCCAGAATGAAGCGATAATGTAGAAAAGGGTAAAATAGTACGAATAACAATTCATGTATTCCAATTTCGAGAAAAAAAGAAATTACCTACTTCATGTTGGATTTTCTTTTTGGAAATTGCCTTTCGATTCGGAGTTTCGAATAATGTCGGCACAGCGTCAGGTTTTAACCGCAGCCTAAAATTCCTATAACCAACTTCTTTTGCGAGTTTTTGACTTATTAAGAACTGACTGTCATCGAAGTATTTCAGACACGATTTCGAATGAACCGATGGCAAAAAATCTGTCGCTACTGTCCGGCCCCGGTTTTAACGTTGAATCCATAGTTTCCTCCTTTTTAATTCCTTCGGAAATTTGAAGATACTAATTCTATGACTTCCCGAATCGACGTTGCAGCCGTAGGCTGCACGATTTACCATTTTTTTCGGCTCAATTCTGAGTTAATACTCAGATATCTGTATACAATCATCCGCGTTCCTACTTTATGTCTACTGACGGTATACACAGATTGACTCGACAATGACGTCACACATGCACGGGAGATAAGCGAATCAGGGGAAGTAAGCCATGTACCATTTTCAGGGCCGTATATCAGCGTGACAATTCGGCCGTGGTTTATGGCATGTTACAGGGTGGTATTTATGAAAAATGGCGGACACATGTTTAACTGACATCATTTGCAGCTGATTAAAGGAAAAAAACAGTCTGGTAAAAATAGTTTAGGATTTGCCCTTTAACCTGACTGAAACTTAATTGTCCTTATTTTACAAGAATGTTTGGTGATTTGCTGAAAATTTCCTTCAATAGTAAATGGATTGATATTTTATTTTGAAGAAAGAAGTAGACCGAAAAAAGAGCTACAATGCATGAGCTTCCAGTTGATTGACTAATTGATTGATTGATTGATTGTATGGTGTTTAACGCAGTTTTCAAAACTATTTCAGTGAGCTTCCAGTTATTGGACCTGAAGAAACTGGCGTATCTGTAACGCCTGGTCCTCTTTTAAGAAACCGGAATCAGGTCTTGTTTATCATACTCTGTGAATAAGGAGCTTAATGCATCTGTAAAAAGTATCGACCAAGATCAGCCTGCGCAGTCCGCGAAACTTTTTGCTATAGGTCAATCTTCTACACGTCAAAGGACCAGTCCACCTCATAATTCAGTCGGTTGTTAAACAGCCTGGGTTTTATGGATCCATAAACATATGGTATCTTGCCTAGTATAATGCTTCAAGGGGATGCATAATGCCCCCCTTGATATGGCTTAGGTGAAAGAAAAAAGAAAACTTAACAATATTACCTTGTAGAAGGACGCAGACGACAAAAAGGCTGGCAGAGGTGAGCTTCAACATTTTGGACTCCTAGAAACTGTCCCTGTGAAAGGTTGTTGAAGCTCCTTTATGTGAATATTTCACACCAAATCTTGTATAACTTATCAGTTCAAAAATAAGGGAACAACCTTCACTCTGATAAGGTGGATTAACTCTTTACCAGACACCAAACTTCTGGACTGGACGAAATTGAAAATATTTGCAGACGACCAAGGAAATGTTGCTAAATTATGTTTTATGTCTTTCATAGGACATAAAAAGTTGTTGAAATGGGAGAAAATGCTGGTTACCAGCCGAGCTAAAAATGCTGTTAACCAGAATGTCCTCCATTTCCACACAATGTTTTTTACCCCTTCAGGGACAAGCAGCATCATTTGGGCGACTTTTTATGTGTCGTCTGCAAACATACAGATTCAAAAAGTGTAAAAAAATGTCGTTTGGTGTGGAGAGTTAACTTGTGGATAAACAACATATTGATAATGTACCAAAGAAATCAAATCTTGGAAAACTAACGAGTTTAAAAATAAGGGGTTGACAATGACCCCAATAAGCTTACGTTTTAACGCTTAGGTTGCTAAAAGCGCGACTCAAGGACCTTTTTCGGACAGTGTAGATCAAGCTCAGACTGCACAGATCGTGAAGTCTGATCTTGGATCTACACTGCCGATACGGAGATATTTTTCCTTTAAAGATAACTTTGAAATAGCCAAATTCGGGTTTTTACTATCGCCTTGAAAGCTTCATTTAATTTATTTAGCAGATAATGAGTAAGGCCTCGACTCTATTACTTATCTATAAGACACCATAGCTGTCTTATGTTCAAAATAAACTCTTTTACCAAACGACAAAATTTTGTACTCGACCAAATTGAAAGCATTTACAGACAACAAATAACATATAGCTCAACAGATGACTCCTTTCTTTGATAGGACAGAAAACATTGCAGGAAAAAGAGCAAATGCTGGTTACCTTGTGGGAAAAGGAGAAAATGCTGGTTACCAGCATTTTCTCCTTTTCCCACAATGTTTTCAAAAGCCTTCTTCTTTCAGGGTCGTAAAAATTCGGGATTGCGTAGTAAAGGGTTAAGGCGTTGTTCGCTCTATTTGTTTCTTGTCATGTTGACTTGAAATTATCAGCAGACAGGACAGCAACCTTTTGACCAGCCTGAACAGCTCAGGTGGTAGAGCGTAGAACTTGTAAACAGGCCTCGGGTCACTTAAGGGTGTGGGTTCGAGCCCCACGGCTGGACATCTAAACTTACTAAAGGTCGTTCGGATGAAACGTTAAACCGAGGTCCTGTGTGACGATGCTATACACCAAGGACATTAAAGATCCAGGCGTAACTTAGGATTAGTTTCGTTCTGATTTAAAAATTGATTTTCTGCCACTGACGACCATACTATAACCGTAATCTTCACAATATTTTCCATACTTTTAAATAATACGATTTAATCACATTTTAGCACCTGCTTTTTTTTTTTGTCGCTATTGGGCCTTTGAATATAAGAGGAACACTTTCACCGACACCTGGACAAAACTTTCTCCGTCTTTGCCTTATCCATGTGGATACCGGTGTGTGTGTTAGTGGGGACAGTCCTATAGCCTGCGTGTGTGGGGGTGGGGGCGGGTCTGAATACCTTCGAAGAAATGCAAATGAGCCATGCTCTGAGAAAAGGGGACTTAATGTATTTGCAAAAAGTATCGACCCATGTCTGTCAGCCTGCGCAAGCTAACAGGGCCGAAACTTAATGCTATCTTTGAATTTTCTTCACGACAAAAGACTAGTCTACCTTATGATTTAGTCTGCTTTCAAACAAAATGGATTTTTGGGGGTTCATAACTATGTGATGACTTGCTTGCCATCATGCATCACGGAGATGCATTAAGCCCCCTTTTGCCAGAGCATGGTTCAAATGTACATGTATTTCCAGCTGAGCAACCATTTTCTCGTTGGGTTTGATCTTAAAGTCCGAGTAAAGCAGAGATCCTATATTATGCAGGGATAGGCAACGCGGTATAACTTCCGGTTATTCACTGACTTTCTTCGAATAGACCGCAAAGGAAAAAACGGCGGCCATCACACATTTCGGCATACGACGGTCACTTTCTAATCAACATTTTGCGTTGTTCTGGTATATGTCCTTCTAAACAGGTAAGTTTACGAATCTTTACATGTTTAGAATATCTGTAACATCAATTATATATATCGGAGATTTTGTTTTATATGCGCATCTTGGCGTTTAAAATTCATGGCCTAATCATGTTTGCCTCAAAGCGAATGTTCGGCTCAAAGAGGAGTTGGTGATATGCAATAGAAATCAATTTTTAAGTACATAAAGTAGCGTCCAAATAGCAACATGTTGGTAAAAATCACGAGATAGAGTACATCTCCTTCTATTAAAGCCAATTTCATACTGATTTTGGATTCCTAAGTAAGATAATTGTGGGCTCAAAACTGGGCTATTTTCGGAATTACATCACAGAATGGCGGACCAACGCGGTGAATTTGGCGGTACCCTACTGATAGTTGTAACTTTCTAAATTCATTTTTAGAAATAAATGCGTTCAGATATTGGCATATTTATAATCAGAAAGTATTTCGTTTTGATTTAAAGTCAAATCTACTGATTTATTATTCCTAGGTTAGATAATTTTGGGCTCAGAACTAGGCTATTTTCAGTTTTTTTTGCAAGATGGCGGCCCGATATGTCGAGACCCTAGTGATAGTTGTTGCATTCTGATTTCATTTTTAGATGTAATTGTGTTCAGATATTACCATATTTATAAGCAGTAAGTATATCGTTTTGCATTTAAATCAAATCTAAGCTGTTAATCGAATCCTAGGTAAAGAAAAGTGCAGCCTAAAAAGGGGTTATTTCAGTAAAGGTGGAAGCGTAGTACCACACACTAGTCAAAAATGATTGGATCTGTGATAGTTGGCGATATCCTGAACAAATTCTCATTATAGTGTAACCATGTGAAAATAAAACCATATTTAGCAACGTAACTGAAGAATTAAAATGTTACTTTTTGTAAAAAAGAGAAAATTGAAATTCAATTGGTTCTCTATTTTTTTCCAGATATATATTGTGAGAGCACAAACACTTCAAAACATGGTTTCAAGAGCTGTCAACATACTGTTGTGATGCATCCTGTGAACAGAAGAATGACATTGAAGATGGTTTTGTAATTCTGCATAAAGTGTGCTAGTATAAAACTAAAGCTGGGCTTGAAAACTTGGAATATTAAAGACCAAATCAGCTGTGAACTGTACAAACCTGCAAGAAAAATGCTAAAGTGAAATTAATGTATTTGAATATGAAAGCTGTGAGCTTCTTCTACCACCAAAGTATATTTAGTATGTATAGCTCAATAAGCCATTAGAAGTATGGAGTTATTTAATTATCTGTGACAAATGCTAGTATTCCTGAATCCTAAGTTTTCACTAACCTTGGGAATATCCATACTTCCAAAATTCTGTAATCTGGCAAAAAGTTAAGGATGGAACCTTTTAATTGCTCAATTCGCAATATTTCACAACATTTTCAGTTGTATCATAGCAACCATTATATTTATCCATTTGTTTTTTGAATTTGCACAACAGTCTTCACAAGCTGCATGTTGCATTTCCTCATCAACATATTTTTTGAGGGAGAGAAGTATATATCTGTGTTGTGCAAAATTCTCTGAGAATCATGATGTTGGTTTCCCACTACTCACACTATTGTAATAAAATGCTAGAAGTACATGTACATGTATTAAATTTGGTTTCTTCAAACAACAGAGTACATTCAGTATCTACAGCCTAATAAGCCACCTGAAGTACGGAGTTATCTCATAATCTGTGACAAATGCCAATATTCCTGAATCCTAAGTTATCACTACCATGGGAAATATTTACACATCTGAAAATATTGTGGGAAAAGAAGAAAATGTTGGCAAGCATGTTCTCATTTTCTCAGCAAAGACACATTTCATTTCTTGTCTGCAAATAATTCCAAGACACATTTCATTTCTTGTCTGCAAATAATTCCAAATTAGACAAGTCTAAAATTGTGTTATCTGGCAAAGTGTTCAGGTTGGTTGCTTTCAACAATTTGCAATTGTATCACAGCAAACAATGCAGCTATCCATATTCCATATATTACAAAGACAAAAACATTATTTTTTAAATAGCACAGAAATCATTTTGAAAAGAACTGATCAATGGCTGCAACTGATGTTTTACGAATGTTTTCCAACGCTGTCCATTGTATGAGGAGTGAAAAGTCAAATTTGTACAAAGTCTTACACAACTTATACTGTTTTCAAATTGGTCCAAAATCAAAGCATTCAAAGTTAGTAGACATGCTTAAGTTCTCTAACACAGAATAAAAAACCATTGTTGTTGAAGGAAAAAAAAATTGCTTGTAACAAGCAACTTTTCCTTTGCCACACTGTTAACTCTTTTTCACACAACATAGAAGTAGAATTGTACAAAGTGAGAGCATTTGCAGACAACAATTAAAATGTGGCTCAAATTATGGAATTTGCCGTTGATATAATAGAAAGCATTGGGGAAAAAGGAGAAAATGTTGGTAACCAGCATTTTCTCCTTTTCCCGCAATGTTTCCAAAGGGCTTCTTTCTCTCCAAGACTAGGTCAATAGAACTCAGGGTTGTGTGGCAAAGGGATAACTGCAAATATCTTTTTTTTTCTAGTAATTCTGCTATTGACTATTTTTTACCAAAGAACAATTTTTTGGGTGCCTTTGGAATCCCCAATTGAAAGTATTAGCAGACGACAAATGAAAGTAGATTCAAACGATTTGTTTTTTTTCGCATGGTATTAAACATTTCTGATAAAAATGCTGAAAACTGGTACATGTGCGAGGCTAGCATTTTGTTGCAGACAGGTGCTCACACTTCACCAGCATACTTTTCCAGAAAGTTCACATATTGCTTTCTATTTTGTAGAAAATTCTCCTTTTTCTTTTCTGTCAATTACAATTATTTAAGAGTAGCTGCAAGCTGAATTGAAAATGTACTGGAAGGTCTATTTAATGGGCAGTGATGGCAATTTTCTGGTTTTATATGCCCTTTTTGTAGTTTGCTATTGAAAAATGGGTAAATAGCTATTAATAGATCTAATACATTGTACTACATACAAGTGAAATGCTTTTCACTCCTGGTAACATGACAAGCTTTTGACTTGACTAAATTGAAACATCTGGAGAAGAAAATCAGAAAATAAATGTTCAGTTTCAATGATGCGTATTGTCTATGAAAAAGAATAGGACACTAAATGTGTCTTGACAGATACACAACTTGATATATCCCACTTGTGATCATGTAAAATACAGGGAATGGCCAAAAGCAGCCCATTTCCAAAACATTGGACGGACTTAATCCTTCAACAGGCGATGTCTGCTTTTTCCCAATTGTTTGCAATAGATCCACTGCAGACATGTTAAAATATTTTAAGTTACTACGAAAAAGAGGGTTGTTTCGGTAATGGGTCATTTTGGCACCGGGCCGTTTTGATCTCCATTCACAATTTGTGTTAAATCAAGACTGACAACATGACCTGTTAGTCGATACTTTAAATTTTCCATATAAAAAAATAACACTTTAACTGAAAACAAACAATAATAGAAAAACATTGACATAAACAATTGAAAAACATTTCATATTAAACGCTTCTTTGGCGGATGTAAAAATTGCCGGAATCGGCAAGGAATTATATCTTCTGAAAGGATGATAATGACTCGCAAGGAACGACAACGGATTATTGGACGCCGTACAGGTAAGTCAGTGAAAAATCGACAATTGGTCTTAACTCCAGTTGCGTTGCCTATCCCTGTGTATATACGATCCCTGAGTAAAGTAAAAAAATAGGTAATTTTCACTGTTCATAACTCGAAAATATAACGGATAGCCCATCACAACACACATATATAAGATCGGAGAAAACCCGAACGTGTCAGTTACTGCATTGGTTGCCATGATATACGTGTGCGAAAATGCATCGAGAAGCCCGTCGATTTCAGGGATGCCATTGATCGAGACAACCTTCGTTATCGTTCGTGTATATTCGAACTAGGTCTTTGAGAAAGTCACATGATAACATTGCATCTCATTAGTGCTATGACGTAGTACACAGGACTATTGTTTACACTTCCAATATTATGTCATCTGAGAGTAAGATTGCTCATTCTGATCCTGTTTTCTTATTTCGATGTAGTAAACTCTTACTGTATTGATGATAAATGAATAAGCGATGATCAGCCTGTGTCGTCGTTTCTGTTTACAATGTCGATAAACTTAGTTTTTCAAGCCTAGAATGGGGACAAAAGGATCAAGTGAATGAAAGTTTTGTTTCGACGCATTGAATTATCACGTGGTGTTTACGTCACTATTACGTTACTGCGGAGATTTACGACGAAAAGTCGGCTAATCGTCGGCCATCATCGATGTAAATAAACAGATAATGCGACATGGTAGGATCTGTTCTAGTTTCAAAATTCTTTTTTCTGCCATTGACTGGAACTTTTACGAAATGCACCTTTACATATCATTAAAGTCATAATAATCGCCATATTTTTATACGGTAAAAATGAAATTTACTTTTATTTTATAAACAGGCCTTTTTACATTTGGACTTTAATGTGACTTTAATATAACAACACCAAGACAACAAAATATGTACGTTAATATGAAGTTTTTATTAAACATATTTACGTATAGTATGTGTTGTGTTACTACGTGTACCATGAATGGTCATGACAAAAAAAAAAGATTTGAGTCAATAAAAATGAGGTATCAAGATTGTAAACAAAAAAGAAATTGTCAAAAAACGGTTCAACACTGAGGTAATCCAGAATGAAAAAAAAAATTATAATAAGTCTATGTACAAAATATTTTGAGGTCAAGTATGTACCTAATTTAAAGGATGTGTAGTGAAATATTGTATAAAACTCGGCCTCCGCCCCCACCCCTTGCAAATGACTACTGTCGTCTTCCAGCAGACAAGAATAAAATGTAGCAATAGGAGAAAGTGCTCATCACAGGCAGTTTCTCCTGTTGCCATGTTTGTCCATGTATTCTTGTATAACACGAACAAAGTTTTCAAAGCAGTCTGTGGCAAAGTCTTTTCAGATGATAAAAAGTTACGAATGATGCTTCTTTTTTACCGAAAGGTTACTTTTTTCTACTTATAGAGGATATTTGGTTATTTTTTATTCGGTGAGAGATCAAAATTTATTTCATCGAGTGAACATCATCGGTAATATTTTCACGAGTAGCACAGCCATGTGTGAAAATATTACCGTATGAAGATTATTCTCTAGATTTCATGCTTCTAACCCCTTTTTTTGTTGGGACTTGCTAAGTACACGGGAGCTCTCGGTATTTCCGTACCAGAGAGTTTAACAATCGATACATTCACTAGTCGAAACGGTGAAATTATCAAACCATAATCCACCAATATTTCCCAATTAACTACCGAAAAGAATAAAATAAATGTCATTTAATAAAGGCATGTAGGAATCTAAAGCAGTTTTTTTTTAGTTGGTTTGAAAAGTATTTTATGCCGTTTTTAACAATATTTCAGCAAAATCTCAGTGACAGATTGTTCCTGGCTAACACCAGTACTAAGTAACAGGAAAAATAAAGATTGATGATTTTCCACGACTTTGGGATGCATAACAAAGCTTCAAAAAATAGTCATTCTGGGGTTTTTGAAGTAAAAAACACATCATACCAGTAGCTGAAGTATGTGTATCTGCAAACTCAACGTAAAACCTGCTAAGCAATCATAGCATTTTTTAATAAACTTGCATAATTCTTCTATATGTGTATAGCTGCAATTTGCCTTTAGAGGATACAGACTTTTTTCTGGCTTTTGACCTACTTTTTTGGTTCTGATAACAATTGAATTAACAGAAACTTGTGATTGGTTAAAAATGTATACATGTTTATTCTAAGGGCCCCTGCCTATTTGCGGGAAAATATATGCCATCTATGTTGTTTTTTTTTAAAGATATTAATTGTTTTTATTGTTAGAGGTTCATTTTCCTAGTTTTTCAGTCTTATACAGATAAGAAGCTAAGTAGAACATAAGAAGAAAAACTATGGCAAACAAATATGAACAGTTTTCTATAAGGCCAACTGCCAGCTGCACACATACAGAAGAATTGAAACAGAGCTACTGAATTCTACAAATAAATACATTTTCGATTGGTTCGTTATTTAACCCTTATCCTGCTACCTTAGTGAAATGAAACTTTTGAGCCAATAGTAAAATCCCAAGTTTTTGCAATTTCAAAGGTATTGTTTGGGGGGAAAATATGTCCTTATTGGACAGTGTAGATCCAACATCAGACTGCACATTCTGTGCAGCCTGACCTTGATCTACACTGTCCACAAAAGGTCAGCGAGTCGCACTTTGCAGCCTAAGGGTTAAAATTCGAATGTTCACATAACAGATCAGAAGTCAAAATTACAGACAAATGCTTTAATGACCAAAGATGGTAGAGCTCATGACTAAGAATCAAAGGGCATGGCAGCCTTTATTTTGAACTTCTCCAATTTTAAATTCAAATTTCCCACACCTGGTCCAATAATTGCAGGTCAGTCAACCTACAGTCTTTTCATTTAATGAATCAAACCAGTTGAATACCATACCATACCACAAACACCCAAGGCCAAGAAAAAAAACTTAAATAATCCTTCATTACTTTTTCATATTGCTATATACTGCAAGTCAGCGAATTTGTATTTCAAGATGACTAAGGTCTATCTTTTACAAGGGGAAAAAAAATTTAACTGTGCTTTTCAAATTTCAAATGCAACTCTCTACGTTTACTATTTATTTAGATTTTAAAAGAAAATGCTTTATGCCTGCTTTGATCCTTTAACTCTTTAACAAACGACAAAAGTTTAGATTAGTCCAATTTGAAAGCACTTGCAGACGACAAAATAAACGTAACTCAACTTGAAATTTGTTTCCAGCAGGGTAGAAAACATTGTGGGAAAATTAGAAAATGCCGGTTACCATCATTTTCTCCTTTTCCCACAATGTTTTTAAAAGGCTTCTATCTCAGGGTTGTAAAAACCAGGGATTGTTTGGTAAAGAGTTAAGCAAAGAATCAGTCTTATGTCACTTTCACAGACAGTGTAGATCAATATTGGACTGAGCAGAACAAAAGGTTTGATCTTGAGTTACACTGATACTTTATTACATGTTCACAGCAAATCAACCTGAACACATTACCACATGACAAAATTTTGGGCTCGACCAAATTTAGGGCATTTGCCGATGACAAAAAATGTAGTCAAATTGTGATTTTTGTCTATGATGGGGGTAGAAAACATTGTGGGAACAGGAGAAAATGCTGGTTACCAGCATGTTCTCCTTTTCCCAAAATGTTTTTAAAAGCTTTCTTTACCATGGTTGTTAAAACTCGGAATTGTGTGGTAAAGGGTTTATACAATGGTCAATGTGGCAGACTATGCTAAATAAACCTAAGAGTTCAGTAGTGATTATCAAACTAACCCGTATTTCATTTATTTATTACACTTATAATTTTATTCGCATTAACCCTTAACCTGCTAAAACGTTAAATGAAACTTTTTAGCCAATAGTAAAAACCTGAATAATGCTACATCAAACCTACTTTTTGAGAGGACTACATCTCCTTATTGGACGGTTTAGATCCAAGATCAGACTGCACCTTGTGTGAAGTCTGGTCTTGATCTACACTGTCTGCAAAAGGTCAGCGAGTCTGGCTTAGCAGCCTAAGGGTTAATACCTTCAAATCACTAGATCAGCTTCTGCCTAAGGAAAGTAATGTACATACATGTATATATCTAACCTTCATAACCCTTACGCGGCTAAGAGCGAGTCAAGGACCTTTTACAGACAGTTTAGATCAAAATTAGATTGCAGTCTGATCTTGGATCTACACTGTCCAATAACCAGATATCTCCCCCCCCCCCCCCCAAAAAAAAAAAAAAAACACTGATAAAGCAGAAATTATGGTCCTTAATGTCAGCTTGAAAGTTTTACTTCACTGATTTAGCAGGATAAGGGTTGGAAAAAAACTAAACTGTGCCAGAAAAATGACAAAAATAAACAAAAATACCAGAAATTTACACCAAAATCCCTTGATATAAATTCATTTCAGTATTATGCAAAATTATCATGATATTCTGTTTAAAACCAACAATTATACAGCCAAAACTCCATTCAACCACCATGTAATGAACATCATTCTTTGCCAAACAATAATTAGCATTCTTATAAAAAAAAAATCCTTTGACTTTGAACTAATAAATATCTATTAGAGATACACTTCCATAGTTTATATCGTCTTATTAATTTTGTTATAAAAAAAAATGGTTGGTGGTTATAAACTCATAATGGCAATATAATCGAATCACGCTGCTTTCAACAAACGAACAAGACGAGTTGTTTAACGCTGTACTGATGCACAATGTCGACTATTAATGACCATGGAAAAGAAGCCTTTTGAAAACATTGTGGGAAAAGGAGAAAATGTTGGTAACAAGCATTTTCTTCTTTTCCCACAGTGTTTTCTACCCTATCAAGGAAAAATTGCACCATTTGAGCCACATGGAAATTGTTGTCTGCAAATGCTTTCAATTTCGACAAGGCTAAAATTTTGTTGTCTGCAAATGCTTTCAATTTGGACAAGGCTAAAATTTTGTTGTCTGCAAATGCTTTCAATTTGGACAAGGCTAAAATTTTGTTGTCTGCAAATGCTTTCAATATGGACAAGACTAAAATTTTGTCATCTGGTAAAGGTTTAAATCAAGTTTCCTAACAACATTGTGAACAAAGCTTCTGTGAATATAACATACCAAAAGTTAACTCCAAGACTCTTGTTGAATGCATTGTTGTTCTATAATGTATACATGAATCCACATATCCTTACGTAGCTTATATAAAGGTATATAAACATAAAATGAAAAACAAACTAAAACAGAACTCTGAAAATAATTTTGAAAATCAACGGACCGTGAAGTTGCCTTTCAAAAACAATGAAACTGAGACTATATCGTCACATACTAAAAAATGAAATCAAAAATATGATGTCAACTTAATAATTGTTCCGTAATATCTAAAACACGTTTACCTTGAACCGTCTCTGACTTTTATATGAACTAATCTTCCCTCAAACAAAATACTTTAATAACAGAAAAAAAATCTGCAATGTCTGCTACTGACAACAAATTATTTCCACAAGATTTAACTTGTACTATAAATAGAAAACAAGGGTCCAGATTAAATTCAAACTACAGAAAAAGTGTTTAATTACAGGTAGAGGCGAAAAATAAATTGTGCATGAAATGTGTCTTTTTCAACAATTTCTTCACAGGTAGAGGCGAAAAATAAATTGTGCATGAAATGTGTCTTTTTCAACAATTTCTTCAACTTCAGCAAATAAAAGCACTTCACACTGGTGTAACAGGAATTCATGGCCTTCTTCGATAAGTTGCAACGCAAACATGAATGAAAGAAATCAAATTACACAAAGAAAAAAATACCATAGCACTTTTGTCCTATTTATAGAAAATTGTTACATAGCACTATCTATATACTATATAGCACTATCAATTAGTTCGACCAAATATCGGGCTAAGACGAGTAACTGTGTCTATAAAGGATCAACTTTATCTTTTGTATATCTTCATAGGCTTTAAAATCAGATAAATATCAAACTTCTTTCCTTCTTTTAATGAATGTGCTACAATTATGCTACTCCAGCCAAAAAAAAAACCCAACTATTTTTGAGGTAATTGCAAAAAAAAGCTTAAGCTTTATAAAAAAGTAGCCAAAATTATTCCAAAAAATGATGGGTCACTAAAACTTACATTACAAGCATTTCCTCCATTTCAAAAGTCGGGTCAAAAGTTTATTGTCAATTAACAACTGTACATTTCTAAGTGTGAACAGAACTTAATAGCAATCAAATCTTGAAAGGAAATAAATGGTGCAGATTATTTTCATTTTCCAATCATCATAAACTAATTGCTATAAATACTTAAATTTTAACGAAGTCTACAAAAAAAAAGTTAAAATACAATTTCTAAACATGACAAAATAGTTTCTAAATGTCATGCAGTATTATTTCTTCAATTCTATAGACATACATGACCCCTTGCAATATACATAATTATAATTCTGAATAAATTGTTGTATAAAGACCAATTTTATATGGTAAGAAGACAATACATACATGAAACTACTCACTACATGAATGCTGGCAATTATATACTCTATACATCTAACAACTTTCTCATGTCTTTTTCTTTCTTCATTTTGTATTTTTTTTCATCAAAGTAGAAAGAATTCAGTGTAATGCTCAACAAAATGCAATTACACAATTCAGGCAATGAAAAAGTCCTCCCTAACTCATTACAATACAGCATGTTGTTTGTGTCAAAGTCATATGCAGGTAAAAAATCAAATGTACCAAATGACAGGATTTTTCTCCAACAGGGTAAGAAACCATTGTTGGACGAAGTGAAGAAAAGGCTGGTATCCAGCATTTTCTTTATTTCCCACATTGTTTGCAAAAAACCTTTGAATTAGGGTTAAAAAAACACACTCACACTGTATTGGTTGAGAAGACTGCTAATCTCCATAGCAAATGTCTTATTTGTTTAAATGTTTATAATTCTGAATATTTGCTTCAAGCGAGAACATGGTTAACCCTTTACCACACAATCCTGATTTCAAACAACTTTGAGAAAGAAGCCTTTTGAAAACATTGTGGGAAAAGTGGAAAATGCTAGTACCAGCATTTTTTTCTTTTTCCACAATGTTTTTTACCCTATCAAAGACAGAACTCATCATTAGAGTGACATTTATATTGTCGTCTGCAAATGTTTTCATTTTGGTCAAGTCCAAAACTTTGTTGTCTGGTAAAGAGTTAAATGTTCTGAATTCTGATTGTATGCTTCAGGAGAGAACAAGGTCATGAAAAATTAATTAAAATTGTAAGAAATACAGAGTATATAACTGCCACTGTATGTCTTGCTAGAACTGACCATGAAACATTGATGAATATGATCATACATAATCTATATAAAAAACATGTAGTTACCAACATCTATTAAAGATATTATTAATCCTGCCCTGCAGCAATTAAACCATTAAGCTTTTATTCAGGAGGATGCATTAATACAAAATGTCCACTGCTGCACCAACACCATATGATCTTAATCATCCAAAACAACACAGCTTTTAAAATTTTGAAAGAAAAGGATCTCTTATCTAGCAATAGCTCATTTTACATCAATGTTTTCAACATAATTATTTTAACAAGAGGGTTAGGGTTTGGGTTAGAGAAGAAGAATTTTTAAGAATTTCTTCATGGCCATATAGTGCAAGTAGCCCCCAGTCACCAGAGCCATGTTTCTTGACGGATCAAAATTTCCCGAACACTTTTTGAAAAGGGTCACCCAAGGAACATCTCTGTGAAATTATTTCAAAATCTGACCAGCAGTTTCAGAGAAGAAGAATTTTTAAGAATTTCTTCATTTCTGTATAGTGCAAGTAGCCCCCATTTACCAGAGCCATGTTTCTTGACAGATCAAAATTTCCCGAACACTTTTTGAAAAGGGTCACCCAAGAAACATCTCTGTGAAATTATTTTAAAATCTGACCAGCGGTTTCAGAGGAGAAGATTTTTAAAGAATTTCATAAAAAATTCCATTTGGTTGCCATGGCAACCAGAGTTTTTGATGGAACCAAATTCTGTGAACAGTTTTTAAAGAGGACCTCCAAAGGAACATTCCAGCCAAGTTTGGTCCAAATTGGCCCAGCGGTTTAGGAGGAGTTCATGTTTAAAGAATTGTTGACGACGCACCGACGCACGACGGACACCGGGTGATCCTAAAAGCTCCCCTTGAGCACGTTGTGCTCAGGTGAGCTAAAAAAAGTGAAAAATTTATTTCCTTCAAATGCTTTTTTATGTGTAGTTTTACTAGTTTTTGGATGAAGAATTATGCTTTTCCCAGTAATACTTAAACGTTTTTGTTGGTGTAAGATTTGCCACTGTTTAAACTGTTTTTAACAGATGAAATCTTTGGCTTGATCATATTCTAGGGAAATTTGACTCATTCAGAAATATACCTGATAACGCTAAATTGTTCTTAACTTATTACAATTCTATTTGAAGACACCGCCTAAATATTCATCACAATGTGTTTCGTACAGGAAATGACTTCCAGGACAGGTTTAATAATTCATTAATTTACAAATTTATATATAAAAACAGGACTCTCCTTTCCCTCTGTGTAGTTTCAAACAATCAAATACATGAAACATTCAAAATGTATACCAAGTTATATAATAGCACATTCAATATCGAAAAGAATAAACATAAACAAAGAACTTTCTTATACATTATGTAAGCGAGCTTAAAGCTACTAAATATAACAGTGTTGTATTCAGAAGTCTCCTTTTTTCACCGAAAATTCAAAAACAGACAAAAGCATTTTCTCCCAAAAACAAAGAAATTGTCCACAAATCTATATAAGCCATGCTCTGTCAAAAGGGGACTTAATGCATCAGTAAAAGTATTGACCCATGCCAGCCTGTGCAGTCTGCACAGGCTGCAGAGTCTACACAGTCTGCACAGTCTACACAGTCTGCACAGTCTACACATCTGCACAAGCTACACAGTCTGACATGGGTCAATACATTCTGCTATTAGTCAATTTTCGGCACACCAAAGGAACATTATACTTCCAGATTCAGCAGATTTTTAGGCTAACTGGATTTTATGGATCCATGACTCTGTGATGACTTTTTTGGTATAATCCATCACAGAGATGCATTATACCTCCCTTTTTCCCGAGCATTGCTCATTTTCAAAAACAACAGAAAAGAAGGCTGAAATAACAAATATGTATAAGGATTCAGAGTGATTTCTAAAATTAGTTATTTTTCAGTTACTCTCCAGAGTTCAATCACCACGAAAACTACCTTTCTTAAAGTAGAAAATGCCACAAATGAACCCCAAAGCTATTGAAGCTTACTTTGCAAGAAATTTCACAAACTCTTCTTAAACTAAACTGAAGTTGTTTCTCTAGAAACTGGCAATACCCATTAACCCTTAGGCTGCTAAGCACGACTCACTGACCTTTTGCAGGCAGTGTAGATCAAGATCGAATGTGCAGTCTGATCTTTGATCTACACTATCTGTTAAGGAGATATTTTTTTCCAAAAGATTCTTTTGCAATCGTATTATTTGGGGTGATACCATCTGCTTTAAAGTTTCATTCAACTTATACAGAAGGATAAGTATTAAAACATTTAGAAAAATATTTGTGTGGTTCACAGTACTTTTGTATACCTTCAACTTAATTTCTTTTCAAGTATACAATGTCCAAACTCAATACTAATGATATAAGTAAACAATCCTTTTGGTGAGTCTGTAAAGTGACATTCTAAAAAAGTCTAAAAAAGCTTCCAAATATGTGTTTAAGGAGGTAACACTGCCGTTTCATGTAAATAAGAAATTCCTCAGGTAATCTTAAATAGCACTGGAAGGTTGTAATACAAGAGGTGAAGGGACTTCAGCTTACAGTGTGATATCATAGTATTCATTAACAGTCATATGTCAGTCATTACTGTGGAGAAGTACTCTTATCCATGCTTCCTAGAGTCATCTTTTAGTATTAGGGCTAGGTGGTCAAAAACCTTCTTTAAGAACACATTAACTATTCATCACACCAACCCAAATTTTAAGGACCCTGAGATGGAGGGCTTTTGAAGACATCATGGAAAAAAGAAGAAAATGCTGGTAAGCATTTTCTCCTTTTCCAAAAATATTTTTCAGAAGGCTTTATCCTCAGGGTTATTAAAACTAAGGATTGTGTGATAAAAGGTTAACTCTTTAGCACACAACAAAATTTTAGACTATTCCAAATTGAAAGCATTAGCAGACAACAAAATTAAAGTGACTCAAAAACTGAAATTTGTTTTGGGAAGGGTAGAAAACATGGGGAAAGGAGAAAATGCTGGTTACCAGCATTTTCTCCTTTTCCCACAATGTTTTCAAAAGGCTTCTTTCACAGAGTCGTGAAAACCAGGGATTGTTTGGTAAAGGGTTAAGCATGATTAACACTCCTACACCTTCAAAAGGCAGCAAACATTGAAAGAAAATGTGTTGATCCATGATCAATCACCATGCAAAAAAAATCCACCTAAAATCCCAAAGTCACCATGAAATACAGTAAATCATCCTTTGGCCTTTAATCCTATGCCCTTTATAGCATTTAAGTTGAAGATCAAACTATAGCATTGACCTGCATAACTCTTTACCAAACGACAAAGTTTTAGACTGGTCCATATTGAAAGCGTTTGCAGACGACACACTAAGTATTGCTCATATGGCAAGATTTGTTTGTAAAAGGATACAAAAAATTGTTGGAAAAGGAGAAAATGCTGGTTACCAGTATTTTCTCCTTTTCCCCACCCTTTTTTCAAAAAGCTACTTTCTCAGGGTTGTTAAATCTCAGGACTGTGTGGTAAAGGGTTAAAGCCTACCCACATTATGGACCTATAAGGGTGGATTTGTGAGTTAATGTGTTAAAAAATGTTGCTTTTTTTTTTTATAATTAAACAAAATCTTCAGCATTTTACAGGTTCTGGAATCTGTTATAACCTTTCTTCCATAATTTAAAACCAAAGTATCTTTAATTATATGTAAAGCCTAGAATTTCTTCAAACCTGTATTATTATATTGTTAGCAAAGGTAAAACGCTTTTTTGTTGTGTATCATTACGTTTTGCAGGTTCCAAGCTAAATTTATCGGAATCATCTTTTGAAAGTTTTTATCAGAATTGTTCCATTTGACATCAATCCTCTTGACATTTACAATAAAAAAAGGTAATAATGTTGAAAAGAGCTTTTTCATGAATTTTGAACAACACGTCTGTTTTGGAATCCTTTTAGAAAACAGCCCGTTTTCAGAAATAAGTGATTTCTTCCCATTTGAGCAAAGAAAAGGTCGAATGAATTATAATTTTAAAACTAAAGCAGTCTTATGAAGTCTTTTCCATACTTTTCCTATAGAGCAAAAACAATAATTATAACGTTTTTATTATTGTGAAATCTGGGGCTATCAAAAATCAACTATGTATAGAAGTGTGGTGATTTTCGTGATCATAATTCATACTTTGAGTAGTACTCTGTGAAAGGAAGGGGTGTTTAACGCATCTGCAGAAAGTATTAACCCATGTCAGCTAACACATTCCACACAGACTGACATGGGTCGAAACTTTTCGCCATTTGTAAGTTCTCTGCTCCTCCAAGGACCATTCTACCTCATAATTCAATTGGGTGTTAGACAAAATGGATATAACAGATCCATAAAAATGTGATATCTTGCTTGGCAAAATCCATCAAAAAGATACAGTACATTAAATCCCCTTTTCAAAGAACACAGCTCCTATTAGTTGTGGTCCAAAGCTTTGAATATAACATGAACATCTGATATATGACACATGTTAGTCAGCTCCATGAAAGCATAATTCAGTTGACAAAAAACTGCCAAATAATACAGAAACAAAAGCAAAAATTGGTATCAATAATGAGCAAGAATAGTATTTCTGCAAAAACAGCCTTCTCAAAATAACCAGATGCTATATAATTATATAAACATAAATAACTATAATAAAGAACAGAAGATTATGCATACTTAGCACTTTTTCTTAACCCTCAAAGCACCTTTCATGACAACAGTGGCCTCTGCGGCCAGTGTAGATCAAGATCAGGCTGCACAAAACATGCAGTCTGATCTTTGATCTACACTGTCCACTTTGCTGAAGCAGTGTAGATAAAAGCAACTATGACATTGCTATTATTCTGGCCGTATTTCTAGGATAAACATTTGGTTTTATCATTGGTGCTCTAAGGGTTAAATGGTACACAGCCAATAACATTTCAGAAATTTGATGATTAGGCATACCCCCCTCATACATGCAGCAAATTAACAAACCAAAAATATGGTCAATAAACATGCAATATTTTTTTCAAAATCAAATTTTGGAAACTCATGTCTTAATCTTGCCATACTATTCATATTATTAGGTCAAAACTGACAATTTCTATTATCATTACATAGCTATACAGCCGCCAACCCCCAAAAAATGAGCCATCTTCTGTGAAAAGGGTTCAATTTAATTTTGAACACCAGTTTGGTTGAGATCTTGTATTATAAAGGACAGTGTTTATGACATGCATGTTCTAACCTATTTGATCATTATTTGCACTGTTTACCAATGAAACTTTAGCTATTTTTTTTTGTAATAATACAGCAAAAGGTGAACTTATTTCATGTTAAAAAAAAACCCTGTTTGTACCAAATATTTCTGAAATCTTTCTTTGCATACTTTTTCAAAAACTGTACTAAACGTAACCTATACAGAAATGAACAAGTCAATAGTGATTAACAAAAGTACAGTGGCTTATTACATCTTGTTCAGATAAGGTAAATGAGGGGAAAGAACTTGGCCAGAGAGAAAATATTACATGTTTTTAGCATTTAATTCTACTATTCAGAATTTATTTCAGGAGATTGATTGAATGGTACTTTATGCTGCTTTCAACATTTTTTCAGTCATATGACGGCGACATCTCTCTTATATCTGCATTTCCTGGATTTAACCAGTACTCAATATATAAGTCTCAAAGTTTGTCTTCTGGTATAGAAATCAAAGGGGCATTGAAAGCCTGGGCCTGGTTTCACGAAAACCTAGGTCTCTTATTTTGCTCAAGTGTGTTAATGGACCACATTTCTGTCTCATGTTAGGTTTGTTACGTAAGACAATTTTACTAATATTAATAGACATAAGAAACATTCTCAAATCCTAAGTTGACTCAAAGCAGCAAAATAATGGACTTAAGTCTGTTTACCCTTTACCACACAATCCCAAATTTTAACCCCCCCCCAAAAAAAAGGCTTTTGAAAACATTGCGGGAAAAGGAGAAAATGGTGGTAACCAGCATTTTCTCCTTTTCCAACAATGTTTTCTACTGATTTAAGCACAATTGCTATCATATGAAAACATTTGAATTGTCGTCTGTGAATTCTGTCAAAGCTGATGAGTCAAATTGTTTGTTTGTTTGAATGGTGTTTTACGCCACTTTCAACATCATTTCAGTCACATCATGGCAACAGCTCACATAGTCATGATTTCCTGGGTTTCACCAGTAATAGGCTGGGGCTCTGAAGTGTCTTTCCCAAGGACACTCCTCTGAAAAACGCAGTGGAGCCAGTGAGGTTCAATACCGGGGCCTCATGGTCACAAGTCCTCACTTTACCACTGAGCCACACAGGACCCCTGTAAATCTAATCTTTTGCCGTGTGGTGAAGCGGGCCCTCATCTGTACAGTAACAGGTCATGGGGGCTTACACTGTTAGAGATACAAACTGATGGATGCAGAAAACTTCACAAAGAAAGAATGATGCAACTACAAAGTTTTACAACGATGACCGGTACATAAAATGACACTATAAACTATGACAGCATATCAAAATTCATCTCAGTAAAATCCCTAGAATAATAATCATAATAGAGGTAATAATAATAAAAAAAAACGATGTAGTTCTTTCTCCTTTCTTTTTAGTATACCATGTCTAAAAATAAACATACATATTGTTTAGAGTTCGCCCCTCCATGTGTTGTATTTCTTGGCAAAAATTTGAGGATCCTGCGTACAAAAAAAAATCAATATCGTCCTTCCTCCAGAATTTAAAACTGAATCCTTAAACTTTTGCTACAGTTCCTGATTATTTTATGGAAATAATAACAACAACAACAAAACAGATTTGCAAACCATTTAGAGAAAAACAACTTTCCCTAGAAAATTGGAATTTGCACATTGTATCCCATGGTAAAAATCAAAATATTTGAGCTATGCTCTGTGAAAAGGGGACCTAATGCACCTTTGTGATGCATTATAAAAGTCATCACAGTATTATAGATCCATAAAATCTGCTTTGTATAATAACCTACTTAATCATGAGGTATTTGTCCTTTGCCATGCGGAAAAATTGCCAAAAGCAATAAGTTTCGGCCCAGGTCAGCCTGCACGGACTGCACAGACTGACCTGGGTTGATGCTTTTTGCAGATGCATTAAGTCCAATTTTCACAGAACATGACTGATTTGAAAATGTAGTTTATAACAAGCCTTTGCTGGTTTTACCTAACAATACTCTTTTTTCAAAGTTTACAGTGAAGGCATGTGTGATATTTCTAATGGGTACACCAATTATAGTGATAGTAGTGAAATTTGAAATAGCTGATCAATAAGGTTAAGGAATCCATTTCATTTTTTCTCAGATTTTAATTTTTTGCAAGTAAGATTAAAAAATTGCTCTTCTTGAGCATTTTCTCCACTTGTAAGTCATTTGAAGTGCCCAAAATATCTGCTTGAATGTCAGTCAAATGTTACTTAAGGATGCATATGTTTCTTTACATGGTCTGCATTGTTATCCGTTTTCAATGCCATACTCCAAAGCATCAAGTATATAGTTCTAGCCTGACTGTTCAACTCATATACTGCATAAGTAAAGAACAGGAGGTACCTATTGGCTTAGTAACTGTTACCATAAGCACGTAATATCATCTGCTGGTCTTTTGAAAAAAAATCAAACTATATTTGGTAAGTATAGAATGTCACTAGCATAGCTTGTTTGTTGAACTATGATAACCATTCACTTTTTCAGAAAGTCTATCTAATGTTTTCCAGAGCTGCAGTTCAACTCTGGCAACTTTTAGCATACCAAATATACTGACCCAGCTTACATGGATTGTATTGACCTATCCAAAAGCAAAGTTGTTGAAGACTTTAAATCTTATAATTTTTAAATTGATCATTTTTCCTTAAGTTCTAAAAACCAATGGAAAATGTAGCTGCCAATGATTGTAAGCCTAAATGATTGTGTAGAATACTTTTTTACAGATTATGTTAGGCAGAAAAGCGTTATCCCAACAGTTTCCCAAACAATCCCTTGTTTTAGCAGCCATGCAGGTGAATAGTTTTGAAAACTTTGTGGTAAAAGGAGATAATGCTCTTGGCCAGAACTTTCCCTCTTTCCTAAAATAGTTTTGACCCTTTCAAAGACAAATCCCATTGATTGAGCTGAAATTGTTGTCTGCAAATGCTTTCACTTTCATTTTTTCCCAACACAAAGCAGTATTTCTAATTTTCCCACAATGTGTCCATAGACTTTCCCCATTTAGGTCCTTAAATTCTGGATTGTATGGTAAAGGGTTTATTAATTCAGAGAATAAGGGTCATCTCATTGCTTAACCCTTTACCACACAATCCTGACTTTTAACGACCTTGAGAAAGAATCCTGTTGAAAACATTGTGGGAAAAGGAGAAAATGCTGGTAACCAGCATTTTCTCCTTTTCCCACAATTTTTTCTCCAACAAAATCAGCTTCCAAAATTTCAGCATTGTTTGTCATTTGCAAAAGCTTTAGAACTGGACAAGTCTATAACTTTTTTGTGTGGCAAAGAGTTAAAGTAACAATATCTGCAAAAAGTAAACAAAGCAGGTGTTAAAATGCATTTCAATTAATATCATACCATTTAAAATTATGGAATTTATTGTAAATATGACAAATTGTTATTGTATGGTCAGTCCCAGTGTTAGTCACTGGCAGAGAAATTAATTTCAATACTAGCTTAAAAACTGCCAAGCGACTCTATCTTTTGTTTACTTTTGCCCAATTTTGAAATTCATTTTCTCTGCCAGCGACTAACACTCTGCCACCGCCCACACAAAAACTGATTGTCATCTTCACAACATTCTCCATACTTTCAAATAGTATGATTTAAATTTAAATGCATTTTAATACCTAGGCATTTGGTCTCTACTGGGCCTTTAACTTTTTACCACAAGAAAAAATTCTAGACTTGTCTAGTTGGAAAGAGTCTGCATATGACAAATTCAATGTGACTCATATGCTGGAAATTGAACGGACAGAAAACACCATTTTCTCCACCAAAATGTTTTTAAAAGCCCTTTTCCTTGGGACTGTTAAAACTCAGGATTGTGGGGTAAAGGGTTAAAGGGCCCATTAAACCAAATATGTACTTTCTGTATGGAAATAAGACCCAAATAATTGCAAATAAATTCAAGGTTGCTTTTGTCCAGAATGTCTCAGCAATGCAGATTGTGTAGATCAGAGATCAGACTGCACATTTTGTGCAGTCTGATCTTGATCTACACTAGCCTCAAGGGCAACTCTGTCATGAAAGGACCTTAATGGGTTTGCATTATGCATAATTTTTACAATTACGTGAAAAATACAGAAAAATGGTATCAGCTTAAAAGGGAATATCAACAATTTTTCTAACAGAGCAGTATCTGTTTAACAGTGTTGTAATGTTAACGCCTATTGCATACTTAAGTATCTTCTTAATCTTTTCTCAAATACATTTGCTATTTATTAACACCACAATTCATAATTTCCTAGTTCAAGAGATCAAACCTTGAAATACTTTGGTTATGAAACCATTTTCATCACATAACTATCCTTGTTTTCAGTGTAATATACCCATTACGAATTTTTTTATCTTATACACGTTTGATACAATTGTGTAACATCATTTTTTGATATCATTTTGTACATTTATCATAGAATCGAATGGGTTTAATGGATATTACTGCAGGTGCATCTATAGATGGTTTTGCATCTTCAGTCTGATCTATAATTTGTGAAATATCGTTATTGTGATAAAAAGAATCTGATATTTGTTGGAATTTTAGCTGAAATTTTAGTAAACTTGTTCAGAAAAAATATTACTAAGCTCGCCAAAGGCTCGCTTTATGGCATTTTCCCTAGACTTGTTTATGAGAATCAAAGACTTTAACTCAGCTGCATTAGTGAACAAAGTTTAAGAATTGTCTTAAAATAAGTTTGGTAGACAGTGTAGACAGTCTAAATTTGGATGTATTCAAAAAAATGCAGATGTATTTGAAAAAAGATTCAAAAAGAAATTAAATTATATTCTATATTTCTCCGTAAACATTCAACCATTTCCAACACACAAACATCTAATCCTTTCTGCTGGAATATTTAACCCTTTACCACACAATCCCAAATTTTACAATGTTTGAGGAAGAAGCCCTTTGAAAACATTGTGGGAAAAGGACAAAATGTTGGTAACCAGCATTTTGTCCTTTTCCCTCATTGTTTTCTTCTCTATGAAAGACATATTTTGTGTTTTGTGTTGCATTTAATTCATTGTTTGCATTGCTTATAATTTAACCCTTTACTATACAATCCAACTTCTAAAGACTCTGTGAAAGAAATCATTGGAGAAAGCTCTTTTCTAAAGTCTTGTTACTTTTAGCGTATTACCACACCATTTCAAGTTTTAACGACCCTGATGCCGTGGGCTTTTGAAATCATTATGTGGAAAGAAGAAATTGCTGGTAACTAGCATTTTTCCTTTTTACACAATGTTTTGTGAAAAAAGAACAAAAAGCAACTCTACTGCTCAACTTTTTAATAAACAATGAAATTTCAGCCTTGTTCAAATTGAAAACATTTGCAGATGCCAAATTATATTCTACTCAAAACATGAAATCTGCTTTCAAAGGGAAGAAAACATTATGGGATTCTCCATTTTCCACCATGTTTTTAAAACCTTATTTCTCTGGGTTGTTAAAACTAGGGATTGTGTGGTAAAGGGTGAATACTATTGTCAATGATTTAGACATTCTGAGAAAAGTTTTGTGAAAAAAGAAATAAATGACAACTCTATTGCTTCACAGAAAACGAAACAAGAAGTTTAGTTACTGGCCCAGTTTAGAACTTTTAACGCTTAATATGGCATTAATTGCGTATGAAATGTCAAAATGATTTAATAAACATGTTGTCCTACTTTGTCATCTATAGATCATGTTATGTTGGAAATGGCTAAAAGTTGTAAACTTGTATTTTCTCCAAAATAATTCTGCAAATTGAGCAGATGAGAGATTAATGAGCCATACTCTGTGAAAAGAGGGCTTAATGCATCTGCAAAAAGTATTGACCCGGGTTAGCCCACGCAGGCTGACCTGGGCTGATACTTTTCGCTTTTGATCAATTTTCTGTTTGTCAAAGGACCAGTCTACCTTATGGTTCAGTCTGTTGTTAGACAAAACTGATTTCTATGGATTTATAATTATGTGATGTCTTGCTTGCTATAATGCATCACAGAGATGCATTAAGCCCCCTTTTGCCAGATCATGGCTCATATATAATGTAATTCAACCTTCACATGTCCCAGCATTTTTATGATAAATACAAAATAATGTAACAAAATGGCTCCCTCCAATAAAATTATCTCAATACAATGCAAAAATAATGACATTTTCTGAAAAATGAAAAAAGAAAAAATATGGCAACTTGTGACAAGTATATAATGGACACAAAAGATATCTCTCTCTCTCTCTCTCTCTCTCTCTACTATGACATGACATAATTATGTAAACCCTGATTAAGTAGTTTTTTACAACAACTTCATGTCCTCTGTTATACGAGGTTATTCAGAAATAGAGGTTAAAAAAAACATGAGCGTCAACTGAAGCCGGTACATAACCTTCTTCAAAGTTCTACACGTAATCCTTACAGACAAATCATATTTATGAGGTATATCATCGAATAAATCATACACTGTTACAATCCAGCTAATCTATCATTATATTGTCTCTTTAACTACTGAATAACTTCACCGCCCAGCTTAAAACAGTTCCATATTTTCCTCACATAAAATTATTTCATATAGTCTCACTGATTGTGTCGTCTATCTTAATATGGTATGCAGTGTCGGTGCTAAGGTTAAAATGGCTTTCATGGTGAACAAAGTTTCATCACCAAATGATCAACCGCTTGTGTTGAAACTCAGCGTAGATGTTCCGAGAGATGCAGAGCAAAGTAGACTCTATCATGGCAATCTTCTCCACATACCAAACATACAAATGGCCTTGTGTAATCACTGCTGTGTAACTTGGCATGTATCCTGTACATTGCATACTCGGAGAAATAACATTCACAGTGAAAACATTTGAACATTCTTCCGGAGCCAATCAGTGAAGAAATTGTCTCAACAGAATAATCTTTCCCAGACGAGATGGACAGCGCTGGTGAGGTAGAATCCAAGTTGGATGGACGTTGAGAAGGGGACGTCACTATATATGGTACGACAGCTAAGGGTGGTGGTGAGCCTACTTGTTGAGGTGTTGGCATTGTTTCAGGTGAATTAGTTCCTTCCTCCGGTTCTTCTGTTTTTGTAGAAGTTTCCACACCTACTGATGGCACACCAACTGATGGTGGTTTCATCCGGGTAGAGCAACAGGTATGTACCTGAACCGCCGCATCTGCAGTAAAAACTGGTTTAGCTGTTTCTCGTAGAGCGTAAGGACGAGACTCTGAACCACTTAGAGATCTGGACCTTGATCGAGATCTTTCCACAGAGACGTTTGAGAAGCTAGATTGATCACTCTGTTGATCTCCTGTCGCTTTATTCACACTAAGGTTGAGAGCATCTAACTGCTGCGCTGGCAGGTGACTAGAAGCTGCGTAAACTGAGGAGTGAGGTAAATGTTGTGCTAAATAGGAGGTAGTTGCAGATAAGCCGGGATAGATCCCTGGTACGCCCGGAATTTGTCCGAAGCTAGCATACAAAGGGTACAGGCTCCCGTGATTGGAGGTTGGAGAAATAGAAGAGACGAGGTAGTTTGAAACTTCTCCGCTGCTCCCCCCACCTGAGCTTGTACGAATTTGATTGGTTGCTGTAACACTTGTGTCAGTATTTGAGGTAGATAGTGTATCAAGGTTACTGGTTCGAGTTGGTACTCCACCAGTCTTACTGTAATTAGGCTTGATAAATAGATCCCACACCGAATCGGCAATGATTCCATGGCGTCGAGCATGACGGCGCAAAGTAGACCCGCGAGTGAACTTGGCTCCACACATCTTGCACTGAAAGGGCTTGACTCCTGTATGGAGCTTGATATGCGATTTCATGTTGTTCTTGTATCCAAACCTCTTGCCACAAATTGGGCATGAATATGGCTTCTGTGCTTCATGCGACTTAAGATGGTACCGCAGGTAGCCTTTTGGGAAATCTCGTCCACATTCTTGACACATTTCCATCTCTTGGCCGGCTGGATACTTCAGAGGTTGACTTGAGGTAGAGCCTTGTTCTTCTTCATTAAGGTCTTCATTTTCATCCTCATTCTGCAGACCATAACTTAGCTCTTGGTTTGGATAGTCTGGAAAGTAAAGAAGAGATTCTCGCTCCATTTTTGGGAGATTGTGGGTATACAAATGTGACTTGAGTTCCATTTGTGTCAATGATGCTATTCCACAGTGGCGGCACAACCAGGGACCTTCTTGGTGCCATTTCCGCATGTGTAGTTTCAATGTGTATTTCCTGGTGAAGGTTGCACCACATACTGCACATATATTTGTTGTGTCTACACCATTATGGCTCTTTTCATGCTCATCTCTTTGGGCAGCTTTAGCAAATTTCTGGCAACAAAATCTGCAATTATAGGGTTTAAACTTTGTGTGCAGCTGCTCATGAAGATGTAATTTTCCAGAACTCTCAAAGCATTTTCCACAGATCCCACATTTATGGCTTCCGAGCAATTTTCCATCCTTTCTCTCTGATGACCCTGTATCATTGTCACCAGGTAAAATCTCTCCACTCTCCACGTCTGAGTGAATTTCTTGCACGTCATCATCTCCGTCTTTCATGACATCTGAATCATTGTCTTTATCATGCATACCATTGGAAGCATGACCATCATCAATATTGTCATCCCCTTCAGCCTTTTCAACATCCATCTTGTATTTTCCTAGCTGATAAGCCTCCATCAGCCTCTGTGACCCTGGCTTCTGTTCAGAATCTGAATCCATCTTTTCCTCGGATCTAGTTTTATATTGTTCACGTATAAAATCATCACTTAACACTGAGGTATTTTCTTCACGAACTGAGGTATGCGAAGGAGACTTTGACAAGTCAATACCAGCTGCAAAGGCTGGTGAAACAGTATTTTCAAGTTTATTACCTGAATCATTTGATTCAGGTGAAAATCCTAACACTCCATCTGATAAATGTTCCTGAGACTGTACAGAATGTTTATGTGACAAGGATGAGGTTATATTTCCAGAAGCCATGTTAGCCATAGCTTCTAATTCATGAGGTTCCTGTTTAACAATGACGCTAGTCTGATACCCGCTTAATGATGATTCTCCGCTGGCACGCCGTCCGTCTCCAGGCGGAGATTTAACTAACACTGAGGTAGCTAGTTCCTGAGGATCACTACATCGACTTATCCCTGATATTGGCGGTCCAAGAGAATGACCCTGACCTTTATATGAATGTGTAGTTAACTCCCCTGCTCTACTCCGTGACTGTGGAGTAGAAGCACCTGCCCCTGAGTTGTCATCCCCCATATAGCTCGAAACTGCCGCACGAAGTAAAGGACAGCGTTTCTCGTGGTAACGCCGTGTTGTTGATCTTGTAAATACTTTACCACAGTAACTGCAGGTTCGAGATTTACGTGGGTACCCGTTTGAAGTGAACTGATAGACGTCTCCATGGTAACCGTAGTTAGGCATAGGGACGCCACTTATTCCATATGGAAATGAGTCTTTATGTCGCGTGAAAACCGGAGCTGGGCTTGCGTATAAGTGAGATTTTGCAGACCCATCTGGGGTTTTCTCCGTTTGCCTATGAGGTGCAATACTATGCCCATTACTATATGAGGTATGCGACGGTGAAAGAGAGGTACTGAAACTCCCTGAGAAGACTGGACTCGTCAATGTATGACTTGTTCCCGTATACAATGATGTAGTGAGTGGTGATTGACCCGTAACCAGCGATGAACCAAGACCAAAGGCCGATATAAGACTGCTTGTGTTTTGCAGGAAATTCGGAGCTGCCGGTGAGTATCCTTTCCCCGACAGATCCATGATGAATTAGTGATGTAGGTTTGAGGTATATGTGTTTGTTGTACAGTCTGTTAACTTAGTTGCACACTTTTAACCCGTGAATATATATCTGAAACGAAAAAAAAGAAAATACTGTTCAAATAAAATGTTACATTCTGTCCATCCAGTACTTTAACTTTTTACCAAACTACAATATTCTAGACATGTCCATCTTGAAAGCATTTTCAGTCGAAATTTAAAGGAGGATCAAATCATAAAAGTTGTCCTTAATAGGTTAGGAATACATCGTGAGAAAAGGGAGAAAATGCTGGTAATCAAATCTCCTTTTCTCCCAATTTCTTCAAAAGGCTAGTCTAAGGAATGTTAATAATCTGGATTGTGTGGTAAAGGGTTAACTCTTTACTATACCAAAAATACCTTAGACTGGTCCAAATAGAAAGCATTCGCTGACAACAAATTTAGATGCGACATAATTGGTTACATTTGTATCAGAAAGGGTATATTAAACAAGAGGGCCATGATGGCCCTGAAATCACTCACCTGAGTCATTTGACCAAACATGACCCATTTTCAATCTCTTTTGAGATATTATGACAAACATTCTACCAAGATTTTCATGAGTTATTGACCCGAAATGACCCACTTGCAAACTGGTGCAAGACCAACATTCTGACCAAGTTTCATGAGTATTGCATTAAAAATGAGGCCTCTAGAAAGTAAACAAGGTTTTCTAAGATTTGACCTAGTGACCTAGTTTTTGATCCAATATTACCCATTTTCATACTCTTTCAAGATATTATCAAGAAAAACATTCTGACCAACTTTTAAAAGTTTCGGACTAAAATGTGGCCTCTACAGCATACACAAGGTTTTTCTAAGATTTGGCCTAGTGACCTAGTTTTTGATCAGACATTACCCATTATCAAATACTTTTTAGATATCACTAAGACAAACACTCTGACCAAGTTTCATGAGTATTGGACTGAAAATGTGGCCTCTAGAGCATACAAAAGGTTTATCTAAGATTTGACCAAATGACCTATTTTTTGATGGGACATTACCCATTATCAAACTCTTTTGAGATATCACCAAAACAAACATTCTGACCAAGTTTAAAGAGTATCAGACTGAAAATGTGGCCTCTAGAGCGTACACAAGGTTTTTCCAATTTTTGACCCAGTGACTTAGTTTTTGACCCCACATGACCCAAATTTAAACTCATTCAAGGTTTCATCAAGACAAACATTCTGACCAAGTTTCAGGAGTATCGGACTGAAAATGTGTCCTCCAGAGCGTACACAAGGTTTTTCTAAGATTTGACCTAGTGACCTAGTTTTTGACCCCACATGACCCATTATCACACTCGCCTGAGCTATTATCAAGACAAACATTCTGACCAAGTTTCAAGTGTTCTTGACAGAAAATGTGGTTTCTAGAGCATACACAAGGTTTTTCTAAGACCCGACATGACCCATTTTCAAAGTCGTCTGAGATATCATCAAGACAAACATTCTGACCAACTTTCAGGAGTTTTGGATTGTAAATGTGGCCTCCAGAGCGTACACAAGGTTTTTCTAAGATTTGACCAAATGACCTAGTTTTTGACCCCACATAACCTATTTTTGAACTCATCCGAGATATCATCCAGACAAACATTCTGACCAACTTTCAAGAGTTTTAGGCTGAAAATGTGGCCTCCAGAGCGTACACAAGGTTTTCCTAAGATTTGACCTACTGACCTAGTTTTTGACCCGACATGACCCATTTTCGAACTCGTCCGAGATATCATCAAGACAAACATTCTGACCAACTTCCAAGAGTGTTGGACTGAAAATGTGGCCTCTAGAGCGTACACAAGGTGAAAAGTTGACGACGGACGACGCACGCCGGACACAGGACGATCACAATAGCTCCCCATGAGCACTTTGTGCTCAGGTGAGCTAAAAAAGGAGGAAATGCAGGTGACCAGCATTTTATCATTTTCTTGCATGGTTTTGTTCCCTCTCAAAGACACTCCTAACATTTGAACCATATCCGATTTGTAATCTGCAAAAGCTTTCAATTTGGATCAGTCTGAAATTTTGTCATTTGGGAAACAGTTAAAATGCCTATCACAGTGCTAGGTTTTAAAAACCTAGTGGGGAAAGGAGAAAAGGTTGGTGGCTAGCATTTTCTCCTTTTCCCACAATGTTTTCTACTGTACCAAAAAAAGAAAGAAAAACTTGATTTAAGTAAAAAAATCAAGCTTTTTCAGGAGAATGAACATTCAGAGATTCTACTGTGATTTCCAAATTAAATAAAACAACTGATAAGTTAAGAATCAATGAGCATCATTCTTTTGACGTAATGAAAAGAAAACATTTTGGTCTGTAAACACATTTAGTATTACAAGGGAGGTGACTCATTACTATTCTATATATTCAATCTTGAGTTTCCTCCCTTTGTACAGCTATAAGGCAAGATCAGGCAAGCGTAAGTTTTTCCTTTACCCATCAATCCTGAATTTTAATGACTGAGGAAGAAGGCTTTTGGAAACACTGAAAGAAAGAAGAAAATGCTGGTTAACCTGCATTTCCTTACCTGCATTTTCTTGGTGTGCCACAAAGTTTTCTATCCTTTCAAAAACAATTTCTGCCATTTGATCCACATTTGGACAAGTCTTAATGTTTGGGAAAGAGTTACAATACTATGAGCTTCAGAAGTATTACTCAGAGAGCTTGGATCCCAAAAACAACCATTTACTTGCGCGTCCTGCGTCAGAGACGCAAAGAAATTGCCAGCGACACTAAACTTTGCAACATGTGCATTTTTGTGACGCACTGATTTCGGTTTCAATGCGTTTTGCAAAATGTCATTTGATCCTGATCGATTAAAGTTTAAAATACAATTAAGGGTTGTTTTGAAGAATTGTTTCCATGCTTGCAAAAGATCGCCACAAAACAAAATATTACTATTTTTGGACATCCCGCTTCTAAAAATAGTATCAGTTATATGAATGGTAACCTTTTATCCAAGTTAGTGCGATTTTCATTACATAGCAATCGCATCTATTGCCTACATATCCACCTACCTACCTACCTACCTACCTGCCTACCTACACACCCACCCACCCACATACCTATCTACCTACCTACCTACCTACCTATCGCCCTACCTTTCCTCCTACCTTCCCACCTATCTACCCACCTACCTACCCACCTAGGAAACAACATAGGAAAGCAACATTGTTATGAAATATTCGTTTTGCCTAGATATCAGAGCAAAAAATGTGTTCATTGTTGGATGAACGGACTCAAAGACATCGCCATGCAATGCTGAAATAAGAAAATCCAAAGGATCGTTTCTGAAATCCTTCAACAGGCAGAAGAATGGGACTCAATTAGAGCCTGACGGACTCAGTTTTCTGAAAACTAAAAAAAAAAATGCCAACACTGCTAAGTAATGTTCTAGTCTTAAGACTGATTTTCGGTTTTCTTTTTCGGGTACAAGGAAAACCGATATCCAGCATCTTTTTTCTCGATAGGCCTGAAACACACATTGGGAATTTTTTTTACAAAATGGTTGAAATATAAATTGTTTGACGGATGGGAAATGGTCGGGGTATAAAAATGATTCAAAAAGTAATTATTTGTGGTGAAAACAGAATAATAGTTGTCCAATCACTTTGAGAAAAATCTTCTGCAATTAAGAAAGAAATAGTACATCTATGCTTTTGAGCAGATATACGTCCCTTGACGATAGATGGACATTGGGATATTACTTTCTTTTCTGGGCAAAATGGAGATCATCCATTAATTTCATACACTATCTTATGATTTGCTTTTTAAATATCTTTAAGTTCCAATTTCCCCTGCATTCATAAGAAAAGAATAGTTATTATGAGCAATCTTTATAATTTAGACAAAAAATATTGAAACAGGGTTTAAAAGGTGGGACTCACAAAGTTTGCTTCAGACTCATAGTTTTCCATCCTGGTGATTCCCTGGACTCACTTACAGCAAATTGTCAAAAAAATCACTGAACATTATCTCCTGGTGGACGGTTCAGACCCAAATAAGACTGCACATTTCTGCAGTATGAGTTTGACTCAACTCTTAACCCTGTACCACATGGCATATTTTTCAACTTGTCCAAATTGAAAGAATTTGCTGATGAAAATTTGGCTATGGCTCAAATTGTGGAGTTTCTCCAATTAGTGCAAAAAGGAGAAAATGCCTGTTACCAGCATTTTCTCCTTTTCCCACAGTGTTTTCAAAAGCCTTCCTTCTCTGGGTTGTTTAAACTCTTGAATGTGTGGTAAAGGGTTCAATACCCTTTTAGCCAAGCCTGTTAGCTCAGTGGGTGACATCACGACTTTTGAACCAGGGGGTCCCCGTTCAAATCTATGGCTCAGCTAACTTCTCTACAAGGATTGATGATAGTCATTGCTACAGGATTCATTCCTCTCACCGCTTCTCGTGGTTTCCACAATGGTTTTGTGGGAGTGCAAAGAGTGACTTGGAGAAGAATACTATGTAAAGTATTGGTATAAGAAACTGCAGGAAAGTATAGATAGTTGCACTGGTTTGCTTAATATTATGCTCAACACCATACACCAAACAAACAGATAGCCTTTTAACTCTTAACCACACAACCAGATTTTAGACTCAACCATTTTGAAAACTAAAAATTTCAAGTTATGTTTTTGCCTTTCCAAAACAACACAGTTTAGACTCTTTCAAATTCAAAATGTCTGAAAGCGCTAAATTAAGAATTGTTCAAACAAGCTTAAGCTCTCCGATAGGGTAAAAACATTGTGGGAACAGGAGAAAACCTTTTTCCAAGTAAGAAAATTTATAAATTAGTCAATACTGAAAGCATTAAATTTTGCAGCTAACATATTACATGTGCTTCAAATGGAGGGTTTTTTGGTCTTTCAAAGGGTAGAAAACACTGGTTTCCCAGTATTTACTTTTTTTCCCCACAATTTTCTTCACCTGTAGGCTGCTAAACGCGACTCACTGACCTTTTGCGGACAGTGTAGATCAAGATCAGACTGCACGGAACGTGCAGTCTGATGTTAGATCTACACTGTCCGATAAGGACATAAATTATTATCCCCCAAAAGAAATACCTTTGAAATAGCAAAATTTGGGTTTTTACTATCTGCTAAAAAATTTCATTTCACTTATTTTGCAGGGTAACGGTTAAGCCTTCTTCTTCTGTGTCCTTAACTCTTTACCAAACAACAAAATTTTAGACTGGTCCAAATTGAAAGCATTTGCAGACGACAAAATAAATGCGACTCAAAAATTTAAATTTGTTTTGGGAAGGGTAGAAAACATTGTGGTAAAAGGAGAAAACATTGTGGTAAAAGGAGAAAACATTGTGGTAAAAGGAGAAAATGCTGGTTACCAGTATTTTCTCCTTTTTCCACAATGTTTTCAAAAGCCTTCTTTCACAGGGTCGTTAAAAGTCGGGATTGTGTGGTAGAGAGTTAAATTACTAGATTGCTTTGTAAAGGATAAACTCTTACTCAAAAATAAAATGTCCAAATTGAGAGCATTTGCAGATGACAAAATAAATGTGGCTCAAAAATTGAATTGAAATTTTGTTTTGGAAAGGATGGAAAACATTGTAGGAAAAGAAGAAAATGCTGGTAACCAGCATTTTCTCCTTTTCCCACATTGATTTCAAAAGCTTTCTACGGGTCATTATAAGTTAATAATTTAAACATATTTATTTTACATCACTGATAAGCAATTTCTTACAAGTTATACTAATCTCTCTGGATTCTGCTTCCTGTAAACTACACCAGCACTCGCACCGAATGTGTGGGCCAATGAAAAATCCCAAAGTTGATACCCACTCCCGGGTCTCGAACTCAGGACCTTTTGGTTACCAGGCCCACGCTCTACCTCACAACCACGGATACCACACATCATTTTAAGTTGGGACAGAAAGGTAAAGGGTTAACCCTTTACCACACAATCCCGAGTTTTAATGACATTGAGAAAGAAACCTTTCGAAAACACTGTGGGAAAAGGAGAAAATGCTGGTAACCAGCATTTTCTCCTTTTCCCACAATGTTTTCTACCCTTCTCAAAACAAATTTCAATTTTTTAGTCTGATTTATCTTGTCGTCTGCAAATGCTCTGAATTTGGACAAGTCTTGAATTTTGTCGTATGGTAAAGAGTTAATACATGAAGGTTTGAGCAGGTGGTATCTTGTCAATGCTTCACCTGAAAACAAAATTTCAAACTTGTTCAAAATGAAAGTTTTTGCAAATGACAAATGACATGTGACCTACATAATAGGATTTTGTTTTGCATGGAACTGAAAAACATTGCGGGGAAGGAAGTCTGGTAACCAGCATTTTCTCCTTTTCACACAATATGTTTTCAAAAGCCTTTTCTATGGTAAAGATTTAATTCTTTATCACAAAATCCCCAGTGTTAATGACCCTGCAGAAGTTGTTTAAAAACACTGTGAGAAAAGGAGAAAATGCTGGTAACCTTTAATGGCTTTTTTCTACCCATCCAAAAACAAATCCCATCATTTGACCAACAATCAATTTGTCGTCTGCAAATTCTGTCAATTTGGACAAGTCTAAAATTTCGTTGTTTGGTAAAGAGTTAATATAACTCATATTGGGGTGAAACAACTGTGCCATGATAAAACTGATATGATTACAGAAATAGTGCTCTCTCTGATCAATACTTTATGTTTTCAATAAATCCACATTAAGATTGCAAGATTATAACCAATTGCATGCCAGTCTTACAACACTCTCCTTCCACTCTTTAGCAGTGAGTGTAGGTCAAGATCAGACTTTATTTCATGCTTTTCGGTAGTTTATCACAAAATAATGATGGATTATGGTTTGATATTTCATGGTTACAATTTCATACTTTCTAACTCTTCAATTGAAGGCGGAAACAATAGTTCACACGCACTAGTTACATAGGTGAACAGCGCGTGCCATTCAACCAGAGGGAAATATGACGTAATTCACACGCATTTACCCTACATTTCTCATGCTTTACTATAATGAGAAACCCCAACTTATATAATACATGTATAGCGCACCTAGAGAGTGCAGGTCGGTGAGCATGAATGGGCATTGTAAATTGGCATTTGGACTTTAACTTTGCAATAACACCCATGCCATATTTATTTTTCATATACCACTGATATTTGTAAAACATGAATAAATTTTCTGTGGGTAAACATCACATTTTATAACGGAGTCAACATCGTTCATGATGACATTATTACAGCTAATCCATATCCTACTAAATTGATTAGATCTATTTTGCTTGGAATAACGCATATATTTTTCACATCTATTTTCATGATGAGTAAAAATCAGATGATAAAAGATAAATAGAATAAAGTAACAGACATAGTGTTATCCTATATGAAAAATATCTAACTTGGTTTTGAGAATTGAAAATTGTCTTGCAATGGCTCAACAATTATCAATTCTCCCAACATCATTAGATAATTTTGATATATGACAACACTATGTACATATTCTCTATAATATGGCTTGCAACATGCGAAAAGGGGCATTCGGACATTTGCGTAAAGTGTCGTTTCGGATCAGTCTGCGCAGTCCGCGCAGGCTGATCCGAAATGACACTTTCCGTTTTTATGTAATTTTCTGTTTTGCGCAAGTCTATTGTAGCACAAAATTTAATGTAGAACTTTGTAAAGTGCAAGCTGATCCGAGACGGCACTTTACGCAAATGTCCAAATGCCCCTTTTCGCATGTTGCAAGCCATATAGAATGTGCAATCTTGACTTTTGTTTATAATGTCCCACGTTACTTTACTCAACAACAAATTTCTTTCATTCTTCCATACTTGAGAGTATTGGCAGATGCAAAATTATATGTGACAACTGAAAGGATTTGTCTTTGAATGGGTAGAAAACATTGTTGGAAAAGGAGAAAATCTGCCGACTGCAATATTTTCAAAAGCCTCTTTAGGTTGTGAAAAATGAGCTTGTCTGGTGAAGGGTTAACTCTTTACCAAATGACGAAATGTTGGACTTGAACAAAGTGAAAGCCTTTGCAGACAACAAATTAAAAAGAGCTCAAATAATGATTTCTGTCTTTGATAGGGCAGAAAACATAGTGTGAAAAGGAGAAAATGCTGTTTATCACCCTTTGCCACACAATCATGAGTTTCAACGACCGTAAGGGGAAAGGCTTTTGAAAACATTGTGGGACAAGTAGAAAATGCTTGTAACCAGCATTTTCTCCTTTTACCCTCGTTTTCTATCCCAGACAAATTCTATTAGTTGAACCACATTCAAATTGTCATCTGCGAATTCTTTCAATTAGGGTAAGCGTAAAATTTTGTCGTTGGATAAAGAGCTAAAGCTCGGGACTGTGTAGTAAAGTGTTAAACAAAGTTTACCAAAAACAAGAAAAGAACTTTGAAATACATGAAAGGTCAAGCTGATTAATCTCCCCTTTATTCCAACATCCCTGAGGTCAGATGGAGTGGCCGATAGCTAGAATTTCTGGAAAATATCACTCTCTAAATATTGATTATTTTTACTTCAAATAAAATACCAGAAATGTTGTATAACTGTGGAATAGGCAGTGAGCCTCGGTTTATAGTAAAATAGAATATTCGGCAATAATTCTGCAATGGGACGGACAAAACTTGATATGACTCGCCTGTTTGTGTCGGCATTGATTTTTCCCCCCTGTTGTATTCTCCCTTAACCCTTAGGCTGCTAATTGCAACTCACTGACCTTTTGCGGACAGTGTAGATCAAGATCAGACTGCACAGAATGTGCAGTCTGATCTTGGATCTACTCTGTCCTATAAGGAGATATTTCTCTTCAAAAATGCATTTGAAATAGTATCATATGAGTTTTTACCATCAGCTTGAAAAGTTTCATGTACTTTATTCACCTGGATAAGGGTTAACCCTTTACTATACAATACCAAGTTTCAACCACTCTGAAAGAGAAGGCTTTTGAAAACAATGCAGGAAAGTAGAAAATACTAGTAACCAGCATTTTTCCTTTTCTCACTATGTTTTCAATCCTGTAAAATACATTAATTATCATTTGGACAAAATTTAATCCTTTACCACACAATCCCCACTTTCAAAGACCCTGACAGGAGAGGGCTTTTAAAAACATTGCAGGGAAAGGGGGGGGGGGGGGGGGTTGAGAAAATGCTGGTAACCAGCATTTTCTACTTTTCCCATACATTTTCTACCCCTTCAAGGACATGAATCATCATCTGAGCAATATTTAATTTGTGGTCTGAAAATGCATTCAATTCGTTTCAGTCCAAAATTTTGTTGCTGGGTAAAGTGTTAAATCTTTCACTTTTTCAACAGCCACAAATCCAGTTTTGCAGCAAGATGTAGAGACAATTTAGTCATGATCTAGGATAAAGTAGTGGATAAAGCAGATCAAGATCAGACTGCATTCTGATCTTGATCTGCAATGTCTATAAAAGCTATGTGTAATCTGTGTAATTAGGTAGGAGTTACTATTTACCTAAACAAAATGTTTTTAGACTTGTCCAAATTGAAAGCATACACATATGAGAACTTGAATAAGATTCAAAAGACGGTATTTATCTTAAACCTTTGGTTTTTTTTTTTAGTTAAATGCCATTCTGACAGCTTAGATGATATCATGGAGGTCAGTGCACCTATGCATGTGTTTCCTGGCTTTCTCACACCAGTACCGACACAACTTTCTTTCATGACTACTTTTCTCACATGCATCAGAGGTGAGAGGTGAAAAATCTTCGGAAAGAAAGTTTGCCTCTAACGGGTATTGGACTCACAACCATCAGGTTACAGGTCAGATATGCTAACCACTGAGCCACCCTGCCAGGCTATTAAACCTTTACCAGATGACAGAATTTTAGACTTGTCCAAATCTGAAGCATTGGCAGAAAACAAATTAAATATCACTTAAACCATAAAAAATGTCAAGGAAAGGACAGAAAACATTGTGGTTAACAGCATTTTCTCCTTTTCTGACAGTGTTTTTAAAAGCCTTTTTTCTTCAGGGTGATTAAAACACAGGATTATATAGAAAAGGGCTAACACTGTAAATGACTAAGCTGATAGGGTTATAAAAATGGTTTTTCTGGAATTCGATGCCATGTTTAGTCAACCTGTCAGCACGGAAATTAAATTTAGGGGGGAGAAGATAAATACACCATGTCTGAGCTACAGCCATGTTTCCAAAGTAATATCTATAAAATATCTTTTTTGGAGACGAAGTTAACAGAAATATAATATGAGCCATGCTCTGGCAAAAGGGGGCTTTATGCATCTCCATGATGCATTATACCAAGCAAGTCATGTACCCATAAAGTTTTGTCCGATAACTGACTGAATTCTGAGGTAGAATGGTCCTTTGACATGCAGAATATTGACCAGTAGCAAAAAGTTGAGGCCCAGCTCAGCCTTCGCAAGACTGTGCAGGCTGATACTTTTTGAAGATGTACTAAGACCCCTCTTTTTACAGAGCATGGCTAATATATGAAATGAATTTTTCATGATCTGTGAGAATATAATTACCAGCAATTTCTTTTTTCCAACAATGTTTTCAAAAGGCCTCTTTCTCAGGGCCATTTAAACTCGGGAATGTGTGGCAAAGGTTTAATTGTTCTGTAGTAAGATATGAACAAGAATTAGACCTCTGCTTGCAGATATTAACTCTTAGGCTGCCAAGTGAGACTCACTAACCTTTCGCAGACAGTGTAGATCAAGATCAGACTGCAGAGAAGGTGAAGAATCTTCAGTAATAAGTGACATACTATAATATGCCAAAGTTTGTGAACAAAAACTCCAACAACAATGACACAGACACAGACGATGATGCAAGGGCTACAATGATAACTCCATGTTTTCTTCAAAAAACTTTGGTATGCAGGAGGCTCTACAATTTCCTTATCTTTACGACATCAGGGTGGCCAACATGATTTCAAACAAGAAATGATCATGAAATTATGATTGATATGCAAGTTACGAAATGGACCAGTGAATTGATGAGATTCAGTGGAGATATCATTTTGTTAGAAATTTTTTTTGCCGCCCACATGCTAATTATAGCAAAACACAATTAACCCTTTACCAAACAACAAAATTTTAGCTTGGTTCAAATTGGAAGGGTTTGCAGATAAGAAATTAAATGTAACTCAAAAGAAAAATATATCTTTGGTAGAGCTAAAGACAGCATTTTCTCCTTTTCCCACATTGTTTTCAAAAGGTTTCTGCCTCAGGCTTGTTAAAAGTGGAAATTGTGTGGTAGCAGGTTAATCCAAATATAGTTCGGAAAGAGGCATCAAGGGAAGTAACTGACAAATGGTCCATTCTTAAGTCTTTACTATATGCCAAACTTTTAAAATCACTGGCAGCAGATATATCAAATTTAACTCATGGGGTTCCATCTTTTAAAAGGTAAAAAAGATTGTTGGTAAAGGAGAAAAAGTGCTGGTAACAATCATTTTTCCTTTCCCAAGATGTTTTCAAACCCCTTTTCCGAAGGTTGTTAAAACTCAGATTTTTTTTTTGAAAATGGATTAAATGTAACACAATTCAAATTAGTCAGGAAGAATAAATTTGTTTTAAGACAAACCTTCAAGTTAAAAGAGATTGCATGATTGTAACTAATACTGCATGATTTCTTTGGGGAATTGTCAAAGATTAATGGGTTGGCCAATTAGAGCAAAATTTTGCAGATTGAAACAGAAATGACAAATGTAGGGCATGCATAAATCTGGTAAAATTCACTCGAAGGCGACATCAAGCTCCCAAAGTTTAACTCTTTCATTACTGACGAAATAAGTTGCACTTACTCAATGGCGACAAATACAGTTCTGCTACAAGATCAATTAAGAGACGGTTTGTTCATAATCTAAAATAAAGCAGTGGACAGTGTAGATCAAAGATCAGACTGCACTTTCTGTGCAGTCTAATCTTGATCTGCACTGTCCATCAAAGCTTCTGGTGTCCTCTATGGTAAGGAAAGAGTGATCAGAATGCAGATTTATCATTTTACCATACAATCCCTTGTCTTTGCGACCCTGAGGAAGGCTTATGAAACTAGAGGCGCTCCACAGGCCTGATATTTCTATAATGGCGAAAGGAAGTTTTTAACAATTATCATTCAATCCTGCATTTTAGCTCACTGAAGAAACAATTTGGTAGACAACCACCATAGGAACTTACCTGCAAAACAACAATGAAATCCAATGAATAGTTTTAGAGAAGAAATTTTTCAAAGATTTTACTTTATACCATAAAAGGAAAATGAGTCTCCCATAAAAGCCATGTTTTTTGACAGATCTTTTTTTTTTAAGGAATTCTGTAAACCTGTATCTAAGGAACATTCCTGCAAAATAATAATGCTTTCCAAATAGCGGTTTGGGAGGAGAAGATTTTTAAAGGTTTTTTACTTTGGTTGCCATGGCAACCAGAATTCTTCATGGAACACAATTATTTGAAGGAATTTGAAAGAGGACCACCAAAGGAACATTCCTGTGAAATTTGGTAAAAATCCAGTCAATAGTTTCTGAGGAGAAGTTTTTTAAAGAAAAAGTTTACGGACGGACGGACGCACGACGGACACAACGCCATGACAATAGCTCTCTGGCCTTCGGCCAGTGGAGCTAAAAATGGGAAAAACTGAAAATGTTGGCAACCAGCATTTTTTCCGTGTTCCAACCATATTTGCTTCCCTTTCAACGACAAAATTATACTATAATGTGTGCCTCTAGACTCTTTACCAAACGACAAAATTTTAGACGGGTCCAATTTGACAACATATAGAATGAAACCCTTTACCAAATGACAAACTCTTCGACTGGCTAAAACTGAAAGCATTTGCGGACAACAGATTAAATGTGACTCAAATGATTGCTGATAACCAGCATTTTCTCCTTTTCTCACAAAGTTTTCAAAAGGCTATTTCCTCAGGGTCATTAAAACCTGGGGTTTTTTTATGAAGGGTTAAGTTTTTACCAAACGACACAAATTTAGACTTGTCCAATTTGAAAGCATTTGCACACAACAAATCAAATGTTATTCAAATGATTGAATTTGTTTTTGATAAGATAGAAAACATTGTGGGAAAAGGAGAAAATGTTGGTAACCAGCATTTTCTCCTTTTCCCACAATGTTTTCAAAAGACCTTCATATCAGGACAGTTAAAACATGAGATTATGTGGTAAAGGGTTAACCCTGATGTATGCAAATAAGCCGAATATAGAAAAGTCTCAAGTCTTCTAGTCTGGCACAGAATCAAGCTCTGATTTATTTAAAAGACATGCAAAAGAGATGCAATACTGAATTCTAATTTTGCATTGTCTAACCATTATTGTCTTCTGGGTTGTAAGCATTTCCTCCTTTTCCCACCATGTTTTCTATAGTATTCTCCCACAGGGCAATTAAATTTTTACTAAATGACAAAATTTTAGACTGATCAAAATTGAATGCATTTGCAGATGACAAAACCAATGTGACTCAAGAAATAAAGTTTGATTTTGGATGGGTAGAAAACATTTGGCGAAAAGGAGGAAATGCTGGCAACCAGCATTTTCTCCATTTCCCACAATGTTTTCATAAGCTTTCATTCCTGGGGTTAAGAGTCCAGACTGTGTGGAAAAGAGTAAAATGATTGATGGATTGAGCGGTGGTTTACACCACTTTCAACATTATTTGAGTCATATCACAGTAACAGCTTATTCATGTATGTCCTGGGTTTCACTGGTATAAGGCTTAGAGCTCTAATGTGTCTTGCCAAAAGGTAACTCCAACAAAAGTCGCAGAGCTTCCAGCGAGGCTTAAAACCAGGGCCTCCAGGTTACAAGTCCTACACTTTACCACTGAGCCACAAAAGACCCCAATGTAGTTAAACCTTTACCACAAAATACTGAGTTTTAATGACCTGAAGCAGAAAGGCTTTTGAAAACATTGTGGGAAAAGGAGAAAATGCTGGCAACTTCAACTAGAAAACCAGCATTTTCTCCTTTTCCCACAATGTTTTCTACCCTAACAAGGGCAAACTCTACCATTTAAACTACATGTAATTTGTCACCTATTAAAACTTTAAATTTACAACAAGTCCACTATTCAGTTGTTTGGTTAATAATTCATGAGGAAAATGCCTTGGAAATTAGTAATACTGCACTGGTACCCGAGTCTCATTATTGAAAATCAATTAACTGTTTCTGCATATAGATTGGTTCAATGCCGATGTTTTTTGCATGGACCAAAAATGGCCTTGAAAGACATAACTTAACCTTTTTTATTCCATACTTTTTGGTAATTTATCTGGAAATAATAGAGGTTGATTGACTGACTATATGGTGTTTAACGATGTTTTCAACATCATTTCAGTTATATTGCAGCGGCCAGTGTACCTTTCCTGGAATCTCTTTAACCAGTACTCCGCACAATTTTTTTTTTTCCAAGCCACTGGCTGCTTTCTCACATAACCATCGTTGAAACAATGGTCAGCGGTGGGAGAGGAATGAATCCTGAAGCAATGACTTATCATCGATCCTTGGAAAGAAATTTGCCGAGCCAGGGATCAAACCCACGACCCCCTGTTCTCAAGTCCTGCACGCTACCGACTGAGCTACCAGGGCTCGGAGAAATAATGGAGGATCATAAGGTTTGATAATTCATGGTAACAACTAGTGAAATTGACCATAATTATTTCCATAACTCTTCAATTGAAGGCAAAAATAGTAGTTCCTGCGCACTAGTCACCTAGGTAATCAGTGCGTACTACGTGAATTACCCACATTGACCCTACATTTTACACACTTTACTTAACATTGTAATGTGTTCGTTTGTGAGGAGGTGCACCACGGGGAATTGCCGAAAACAACTGTAATGGATTTTGTAAAGTCCAAGCAAAAAGAGGGATAGAAGCATGAAAATAATAGCATTTTTTTTTTAGTGAAAGATCAAAATTTTTGTTTCATCTCATGAACATGATTGGTAATATTTTCACCAGAGGCACTTGTGAAAATATTATCGATGATTTTTTGCTGGATGAATTAAATTATGATCTTTCACTGAAAAAACAAAATCCTCTATACCATGCAATTTAAAGCACCATGACTGTGGATGAAAGCTGAATGAAAAACTCCATTCTGATTTTTAAAATGGTCACATTGAGGATTAAATGTTTAAGTGTTTGAAAGCCTTTTCATCAGCTCAAAAAAAAAAACATTTTTACTGGTTTACCAACCATTTTAATGCATTTGTTACTCTATTTGCATTTACGCCCATTTCCGAGTGGAGAACAATGTTGACAGAAATGCATGATTGATTTAAACTCTTAACCAGAAAACAAAACTTTTGACTGGTCCATATCCAAAAGTTTTCCCAAACAATGAAAATAAATGTGGCTCAAATGATGGGATTTATCATTTGAAAGGGTAGAAAACGTTGTAGGAAGATGAGCAAATGCTGGCTACCAGCATTTTTTCCTTTTCCTTCAAAGCTTTTAAAAGCCTTCTTCTCAGGGTCCTCAAAATATGTGCAAGTTTGATAAAGGGTTCACTCTTTCACAACTAGAAAAACAACCTTTACTTTTTTAATGGCTGTAAATACAGTTCTGCTGCAAGATGACACAGTTAAGTAATGATCTAGAATAAAAGGGTGGACAGTGCAGATCAGTGATCAGACTGCACATTCTGTGCAGTCTGATCCTGATCTACACTGTCCACAAAAGCCTCTTGTATTCTCAACATTAAGGAAAGAGTTAAAGTATAAAAGTATTAGTACCACTTAGTTCTCTATTGTCTCTAGTGTTTACTCATCAAAGGCACTTCTTGTCCTCACTTTTGTCCCAGTTTATCATTTCACTCCAGGGTGATCGACACCTTTAACCATTTACCACACAATCCCATGTTTTGATATAAAGCACTTTGGAAATACTCTGGGCAAAGAAGCAAATGCTGGTAACTAGCGGTTTTGCCTTTTCCCACAATGTTTTCAATCCTTTCAGACATTGATTCCCAACTTGACTGAGTTATCTTTTCTTTGAACACTCTTGTACATATTTGGTAAGAAACTGAACAAGTCTCCCAAGTTAACACAAAAAGATTTGGTGTTTGTTAACTTAAACAAAACATTAACAAACAAAACAGATGATATAATTATTGTGACAAATTCTATAGAATTTATCTCTGAAAGAGTAGAAAACACTGTGGCGAAAGGAGAAAATGCTGGGCACCAGTATTTTCTCCTTGTCCCACTATGTTTTCATAGGTCATAATCCATGTAGTCATTAAGGTAGTAGACCCCTAACTCTTCTAGTGCAACACGGAATAAAATTTCTTGTTAGTTGATAAATAAGGATTTATACTGATATAATACTTTTACACATTTTTAACTGACCAGAAATTCCTTTGATGTCTATCTTGAAATTATTTGTTGGTACTTTTGTTAGTTTCCTGAAAAAGGAGGTAATTATCATCTCCCTTTGTAATGAGAATATAGTGGTTTTAGATTTATACATGATAATTCTATGAAGGAAAACAAGGAAAAAGTGGCTCAGTTAAAGTAGTACAATAATACTCATTTTCAGACGAAAGTTGAGTTGGTTATATATCAGGCACATTTCACTAACATTAAAAGACTTTTGAAACGTTCTTAAATTCTAAGTTGACACAACGTTTCAGACGCATATCAGGAAAATAATGGACTAAAGTCATTTTAACAGACTTAAGTCTATTATTTTGCTGAGTTAAGTGTGAAATACTGAGGATTTGAGAATGTTTCGTAAGTTTGTTAATATTAGTAAAATGGGTCTCAAGTAACAAACTCAACTTAAGTCAAAAATGGGGTCTGTTAGCAGACTTAAGCAAAATAAGAGACTTAAGTTTTTTCGTGAAACGGGGCCCAGACGTCCCAGATATGAAGCCTCTAGTGGAACTGCTCAACTAAATATCCATTCTTACAACAAAATGTCTGTTAGTAGCGGTAACTAACAGTTTTAACTGAGCACTAAATGAACTGTTTCAGTTGAGAAATACTCCCAAATAATTGCTATTTTTAAGACTGCAATTGTCAGGAATGTTTCAGCAATGCAGACAGTGTAGATCAAAGATCAGACTGCACATTTTGTGCAGTCTAATCTTAATCTACACTGGCTGCAAATGCAACTATAGTCACAAAAGGCTTTTTATGGGTTTAATAAACATTGAAAGATATTAACCCTGTACTAAAGGATAAAATTCTGGACTTGTCAAATTTGAAAGTTTTTGCAGGCAACGAAGGAAATGGGACAGAAAAATTGGAATTAATATTTGAAAGGTTAGAAAATGTCATTCTTAAAAGCCTTCTTCCGTAGGGTCATTAAAAGTCAGGATTGTGTGGTCGTGAAAATTTTTTATTCTTTGGTAAAGGGTTAAATATATAAAGCTATTGAAGGGTGGACAGACTACGACCTTGACCTTTAGGCACCGAGTTCTCGTGCAGTTTTACAATTATAATCATTTGTAAGCTGTTTAGCCGCGCAAAAGAGAAATTGATCCAATTTTCAAGTACTACGATGAGCTTACAAACATGCGGGATCAATATCGATTAGATTTTTTTTTCCATTTTAACCCTTTGGTCTGTTGAACTGTTAAGTGTCATTTTTTGACTGGTTTCTGTGTGTATGTGACTGCTTTAACTTTTTACCAAATAACAAAATGTTAGACTGGTTCAAAGTGAAAGCGTGTACAGAAGACATATCAAATTTAGCTGAAATGATGGTAATTGTCTATAAAAGTGTTGGAAAGCTTTTGGAAAAAGGGTGGGAAAAGGTGAAAATGCTTGTTACCAGCATTTTCTCCTTTTCCAACAAGGTTTTCAGATAGCTATTTCCTCAGGGTCTTTAGAGCTCTGGATTGTGTGGTAAAGAGTTAAGAAACCATTGTGCAAAGAGGATTGATTGATTGATTGATTGACTGATTGAATGAATAGTGTTTTATGCCGCTTTCAACAGTTATATGTTACTTAAGTCTTACCACTGCATCAATTCCTGCTGATAAAAATATGACACAAACCAACTATAAAATATCGTGGATGATTGAAACTAGTTGTTAAATGTTGGTAACTAGTGATTATTAAAGTCTTGAGCCAAATAGATGGCTTTCCATGAAAGTTAGAATTGATTTTTAAATGGTCTTTTTGAATGCAACCCCATATCTGTTTTCACTTATTCAAGGTTTTTAAGCCTTTCACAACCAGTAGCAACTTACAAAGCTTTTGCAGACAGTGTGGATCAAGATCACACTGCATAGAACATGCAGTCTGACCATTCATCTACAAATTCTACCATCCTACACTGAACAATGACTGAATTTATATGACTACTGCGAAAAAAAAATTTAGATCTCAAAAAGAAAATATGAACATACTTAACCTATCACCAAGCGAATCTGTGATCAAGGTAGTACCCCCCTAATGGAAAACAGCTATTTCCACTATAATATTATCTTACAAAATTTGCTATGATTAAAAATGAGTCTCTTAGGCGACTTGAGCAAAATAAGCAACTTAAGTTTTTTTCGTTAAACCAGGCCCAGGGATAACATATCTAGCCCCTAAGAATTAAGCCTTTAACTTTGTTATTCATAGACAAACACTGCACATTTAATATGTACACCTCACTGTCAAAAGAAGCTAGGAATAGACATTGCTTGTAAAATAATTAGAATGCCTGTCAAACCTATCTCTTAAAAATATATGGTTCACCAAGTTAGCTCAAATATCAATCTGTCAAGTGCCATTCACAACTGTTGTTGCTTTTTTGGTCAGTGTAGATCAAGATCAGACTGCACAAAATGTGCAGTCTAATCTTGGATCTACACCACCCATTTCTTTATGACAGTACACTTGCCAATGCAATATCAGAGGTTCTCTTTGAGACCTGAAACTATTCAAACCTGTACTAAGCAAGCACCTGAGGTGCACTCAAATGTCCTTGTTTAAGCCTTCATCAAACAATTCCATGTTTTCAGGGCCCCGAGGGTGAAGGGTGAGGCCTTTTGAAAACATTGTGGGACAAGGAGTCCAGTAACTAGCACTAAGTACAGCCAAGTTATTCTCGAGGACTAATGATTGTCACTGCAGCAGGACTCATTCCTCTCTCACTACTGATCGTTTGTGATCAAAGATGGTTATATGGGGCAAGCAGCCCGTGCCTTAGGATCAATATTCTGCAAAGTACTGGTTAAGGAAATTTGTCAAAAGCATGAATGACTACCCTGGCTGCTGTAATGTAACTGAAATAATGTTTACCCTTATCCATCTAAATTCTAAATAACTAAAATGAAATTTTCACTTCGATAGTAAAAACCCAAATATTGCTTTATCAAAGTTACGTTTTGGGAAATAGCATCTCCTTACCGGACAGTGTAGATCCAAGATCCAAGATCTTGATCTACACTGTCCACAAAAGGTCAGTGAGTCACGCTTAGTAGTCTAAGGGTTAAAAGGGGCATAAAGATACAAACAATCACTGGCAGAGGGACCAAGAACCAGTGGCTTAGTTACCTACCCTACCCTGTACCCTGCTGCACACAGCAATGGGCTTATTTTTCCCCCCACAATGTTTTATCTTCTTTCAAAGAACAATCCTGTCATATAAGCCACATTTAATTGGTTATCTGCGAGGGCTTTTAATCTGACAAAGGGGTCCGATGTGGCTCAGTGGTAATGTGTACGACTCGTAACTTGGAAGCCTGGGATTTGAGCCTCACTGGAAGCACTTGATATTTCCTGGCAGTGTCCTAATGAGCACGACACTTCAGAGCCCTTGCCTAGTGCAGTTGAAATCCAGTACATACAAAAATATGCGAGCTGTCCCTGTGACATGACTGAAATAACGTTGAAAGCAGCATAAAACACCATTCGATCAATCAAGCAATTAGGACAAGTCTAAACTTTGACAACTTAAATTTATGAATTTCCCAGATCCCTAAGGAGCCTCAGAGATCAAGCTGTTTCCCTGTGTACAGATTCTCCTGTATATTAGTAACTCTTAGCTTATGAAGTGCACCATAACATACTTCTGCAGACAATGGTGACTTGATCAAACTGCATAGAACAAGCAGTCTGATCAATGACCAACACTTTCTCCAATTTATAGAGACAATCTATTCATTTCTTGAGTGGGAAATTGTATGAAGCCAGATAATATAAAGTATGTTTCATGTACACAGTGGATCAAAGTGCTCTCTACCCGCTGAATAAAAAACATGTTTCTAAGTGTTACGATGGTGTGTACATTTTTACAATTATCAGTAGAACTCTTGGCATTCCTGCAGGCACCAGGTTTTGAGATAAAAAAAACGACTATTACATTCCAGTAATTGAATACAGGCTTTTCACAGAGGAACAGATATGGGGATACGTTTATCTGAGTTCTCTGAGTAAAAGCTATTTTAGCTCTATGAATTCTTTGAGTAAAATCTCTTTTAGTTCTTAACTCTTAACCAAACGACAAAATTTCAGACTGATCGAAATTGAAAGCATTTGCAGACGACAAAATCAATGTGACTGAAAAATCAAAGTTTGTTTTGGAAAGGGTACAAAAAAATTTTGGAAAAGGGAGAAAATGCTGGTTGACCGCATTTTCTCCTTTTTCCCACAATGTTTTCAGAAGGCATCTCTGTCAGGGTCGTTAAAAGTCAGGACTGTGTGGTAAAGAGTTAAGCCTTTACCACACAATCCCAACTTTTATCAACCCTCAGGAAGAAAGCTTACGAAAACATTGTGGGAAACGGAGAAAATGCTGAAAATGATTTTCTCCTTTTCCCACTATGTTTTCTACCCTTCCCAAAACGAATTTCAATTTTTGAGTATGTTTGTTGTGTCATCTGCATTATTATGATTTCAATTTGGACACGTCTTAAATTTCTTGTTTGGTAAAGAGTTAACTAGAACCTTTGTTTTGCATTCTCATAAAAGTTATTCCCAGCATTTTCTCCTTTTTCATAAATGTTTTCAAAAGCTTTCTCTCTCAGGGTTGTTTAAAGCTGAGAATGTGTGGTAAAGGATTAACTCAGTGCTCTACATTTTTACCATTTCCAAAACAATTCCAGGTTTTAAAAACTGGAAGGAAAATGGCTTTCAAAACATCATGAAAAAGGAAAATATTCTGATAATCACCATTTTCTTCTATTCTCACAATGTTTTCTGCCAGTGTTCTGCCAAGGATTTTAAACAGTAGAGACAAATGTCTCATTCATCCAGAAAAGTTTGAGACATTTTTAAAAATTTGGGGACAAAATTTAGTATGCATTAAAATGGTTTGAAAATAAGAAATTGAAATTAGTTCCCCAATACCAGGGTTTTCCATGACGCACAAATCCTGCGTCATTGACGCGATTTTTAACTCAAATGACCCCCAAAAGAAATAACAGTGCATCATTAGTGACGCGACTTTCCAAAATCTGTATCATCTAGGACATTGAATTATCGTCATAAATCCAAGTCTGTTCTTGCTTCAGTATCAGACAAACACCGTTCTTTTTTTATCTACAGGGTTTATTTTCAATAAAAGTGGTTTTCCAGTAATTTATTTATAGAATAAGACTGGTTTACGCATTATTTTGCCATAAAGTACATCGGACATGTGTCGTAAATACGGGCCAAGTCAAAGTCTTGGTTGGGTTCTCTGTATTTCATAGTTATTCTATGCGACTTCCAGTAGATAAAAGTACAGATTACTAGCCTGTTCTGTTCGCAGAAATAACGTCACGACAAAGTAAACTGTAGCATTATTTTTTATCGTCTGCTTCCTACAGCTGCCGATCAAGCCACGTCAAACCATTTGGACAAGAATGTTTCGTCTGTCAAAACATGAAATTGCACTTTCCGTCAGAAATGACTTACAGACTTTACTTTCTTCGAGTTTAAAGGTGAAATGCATTGTAATCGGTGCTTGACGACAAAGAGACCCCTTTATTTTGACCCCCCCCCCCAAGTTAAAGAAATGACTCTCAACTATTGAGGCAAGGGGTCACAAGCTAAGGGAAAACCCTGCCCAATACCCATACTTGTTAATTGCTATGTTCTCTTTCACTAGCCAAAATGTGGATTTAAATACAACTAACACGGCTGATTATTTCTCATTGAGACTTTCCCTACCGTACAGTTTTCTTAAAATCCCCCTGAAAAGACTCGGCCATGACGGCTGATCTGTGACAGACGTTCTCTGCACGTCGTACATAAGAGTAGTAGTTCTGAAGTTACTTTTTTTTTTCAGTAGATCTAAATGCATACTTTTTTTTTAAACAAATTTTACAACACATAAAGTTGCGGTCGCGATCATATTCCAACGAAGAATATTCTTTTAAATACTACGAACTGTCGTACAGGTATTTTTTACTGTCTTCCGACGATGTTGATTGAGTTGGAGGGGTACTGGGCATCAGAACATTATTGGACTTTGAGCTCTGATTGTTGGTATGCTTTGGCTAACCACAGAAGCTTAGGATAATACCTGGCTTTTTCGCTGTGGCAACGAAACCATTTTCCGACTGAGATTGCAGAAGATACTACGTCATGACAGTAAAGTACATGATCAATACTTGGTTGATTTTTTCGGTCTGCGTCCAATCAAATTTCATTTTGCATATATGCACCATTGGCGCCCATGAAAAACACTAAATTGTAATAGTTACACGGCTGATTCCTCGATTTTTGATATGCGACAGGAATCGCCTTTTACCCATTTTTTCTGTGACATTTTGAATTTTTTAGCGAGAAAATCGCAAATACGCTGCCTCGGCACCACCATTATTAATTTTTGTGTCCCATTTATTATGTCATCTGCAGATTCTTTCAATTTGACCAGGTCGAAAATTTTGTCTTGTAAAGAGTTACGGACATAGTTAAAAACATGTAAGAACACTGTCTTTATCCTCATTCTGAAAAATCAATGATTTTAACCTTAAGCTGCAAAGTGCGACTTACTGACTTTTTGTGGACAGTGTAGATCCAGATCAGACTGCACAGAACATGTAGTCTGATCTTGGATCTACATTCTCCAATGAAGAGAAATTGTTCTCCAAAATACAAGTTTGAAATAAATACATTACTCTAGTTTTTACTTCGGGCTTGAAACTTTCATTCAAATTATATAGCAGGATTAGGGATAACAGCTCTTAATGCGGTCAAAGAAATTGTTTCATGCATTGGTCCATCATGTTTAATACACAGTCTGATCTTGGATCCACACTGGCTGATTTTAACCCTTTACCACTTCTAACCTAAAGAATCCTTTTGAAAACATTGTGGGCTGCACTTGATTGAATGGTGTTTTTACGCCACTTTCAACATTTTTTTCAGTCATATCATGGCAAAAGCTCACATATTCATCTGTTTCCTGGGTTTCACCTGTACCAGGCTAGGGCTCTGAGGTGTCTTGCCCAAGGACAAAAACATTGTGGGAAAAGAAGAAAATGAAAGCATTTACAATCAACAATTTAAATGAGGCCGTAATGATGGAATTTCTCTTTGATAGGACAAAAAACATTGTGGGAAAAGGAGAAAATGCTGGTTACCAGCATTTCCTCCTTTTCCCATAATCTTTTAAAGGCCTCTTTCTCAGGGTCATTAGAACTCGGGTTATGTGGTGAAGACCCATAAAAACAATGGACTGTTTAGTGCAGGGTTACACACCGTATTTGGTTGATTGATTGAATAGAATTTAACACCGTTTTCAACATTATTTCAGTTACATCGCCAGTGTACCTATCAACATCTTCCTCGAGTTTTCTTTTACCGTAACTCCACACAATATTCTTGCCAAGCCACTGTCTTATTTCCCACATGACCATCGTTGAAACAGTGGTCAGCGGTGAGAGAGGAATAAATCCTGTCGCAATGTCTATCATCAATCCTCGGAAAGAAATTGGCCTAGCCAGGAATCGAACCAGCGACCTCCTGTAAGGGTTTTCCCTTTACTTTCTTTTTGTTTGAATGGTGTTTTACGCGGCTTTCAACATTATGTAAGTCATATCACGGCGACAGCTCACATATTCATGTTTTCCTGGGTTTCACCAGAACTAGGCTGGGACTCTGAGATGTCTTGCCCAAGGACACTCCTGTGAAAAACCCAGTGGACCCTTTACTTTCTGATTTGAAGGGTCATTTGACCCCCTTCAAATAAATAAAAGATGGCACACATATGAATTTGAGGGTCATTTTGAAAATGTGGGGTCAAAATTCGAAGCAACAGGGGGTCATGCACAATCTTACCCTTGTCTCAAGTCCTGTATGCTACCGACCAAGCTACCGGGGCTCGGCTGACACCCCATTTGGTTACATGCACATACAAATATTTGTCATTCATACTGTATACTGCTCTAAGTATGTTCTCTATAGTCAGTCATCTCCTTTTACTCTTTCCCAAATGACAAAATTTCAGACCTGTCCAAATTACAGAATTAATTTTGCAGAGGACAAAATAAAAGTGACCCAAAAAGTGAAATTTGTTTTCGGAAGGGTAGAAAAACATTGTGGAAAAAGGAGAAAATGCTGGTTACCAGCATTTTCTCCTTTTCCCACAATGTTTTCAAAAGGTTTCTTTTACTGGGTCGTTAAAAGTCTGGATTGTTTGGTACAGGGTAAAGAGATATGTCATGTTTTTTGCATGGATGGAGAGTAATGACCTGGTTACTTGAAATGCCTCATCTGAGAGAGTACCTGATAAGCCTAATTCTTCAAATATCTCTGCTTTTGAATGGTGAGTCACTTATTGTTACTTCATACAGCTCCTTTTTATTGACCTTGAGAAATAAGACCTTTATAGGCATTGTGGGAAAGTGGTCAAATGCTGGGATCAGCATTTTACTCATTTTCCCACAATGTTTTCCACCCTTCCAAAGACAAATTACAATTTTTGAGACATGACCCTAGGTAAGAAGCCTTTTGAAAACATTGTGGGAAAAGGAGAAAAGGCTGGTATCAAGCATTTCCTTTTCCCACTATGCTTTCTATTACCCTTCCCAAATCAAATATCAATTTTTAAGTCACATTTATGTTGTCATCTGCAAATACTTTCACTTGGGAGAAGTCCAACATTATATTTTTTGGTAGAGAGTCAACTAGAATTTCTTGATTACAAGTCCACAACCAGACAGCCATGGTATATGATGGATTGATTGAACGCTATTTTACATCACATGCAACATTATTTCAGTCATATCACAGCGACAGCTAACATAATTCAAGTATGTGCTGGGTTTCACCAGTACTAAGCTAGGACTGAAGTGTCTTGCCTTAGGATGTTCCCACGAAAAACGAAGTGCTTTCAGTAAGGCTCAAACCAGGGGCCTCTACGTTACGAGTCCTACATCCTACAACAGAGCAACACAGGACCCCGGTATATGATGGGTGATCGCTGTATTTGAATAGTGTTGTGTTTAACTTTTTACCAATTGACAAAACTTTAGACCTGCTAAGCCAAGTCCCAGTAGATCAGTTGGTAGCGTGCAGGACTTGAGAACAGAGGGGTCGCTGGTTCAATCGCCGGCTTGGCCAATTTCTTTCCGAGGATTGATGATAGTCATTGCGACAGGATTCATTCCTTACTCACCGCTGACCATTGTTTCGATGATGGTTATGTGGGTAAGCAGCCAGTGGCTTGAAAAGAATATTGCAATGGAATTTGACTGAGATTGGGCTGAAATTCTTGTGCGAGAAGCTGATTTCCAGCCTTTTCTCCTTTTCCCGCAGTGTTTTAAAGGGTCTCTTCCTCTTGGGATCATGTAGCAAAGGGTTAACTCTTCATTAAATAACCCTGAAATTTAATGTTCCTTGGAAAAAAAGGCTTATGAAAACACAGTGTGAAGTGTGACTTTTGAAAGCATGAAAAAAGGAGAATATACGGGTAACCAGCAACTTCTCCTTTTCCAACAATGATTTTAACCCTTCTAATTTGTTACCTGCAATGTTTTCAATTCGACTGAGAAATCAAACTCGAGCCTAAAGATTTTGAATCCTACACTTTCCCAACCAAGCCACGTAAGACCCCGACCCCACTTGAAAAATAGGCTTTACATGGTAAAAAATTACAAGACCAAAACTTATCTAAAGGTAATACTGATTAGTAACATCACAGCAGGGCACTAATCTAAAGTGCCGATGGATAAGTTACATCGGGCAGCCTGAAGGTCGCCCAATATTCCAGGCAAGAAAAAGCTCCAGGTTCCATTCCATTGAATAATGCATATTCCAGACGCATCAATCAAAGCAGGTTTCATTGATTCGATAAAAAATAAACGTCTTCGAGTGTTCCTGGTAATTATCTTAACAATCACAGACAGTAAGATGTTCAGTAAATACTCCTATCATCAGACAGTTTAAAGATTCTTTTAGAAAACAATTTTGGATAAAATTACCATTTTCTTATACTCTTCCTCCAATGAACAAATACATGACATTATGTTTAACTCTTTACCAAACCACAAAATTTTGGACTTGTCCAAACCCAAAGCATTTGCAGACAACAAACTAACCCTGTACAACACAATCCACACTATTAACTACCCTCTGGCAGGCTTCTGAAAACATCGAGGGAAAAGGAGAAAATGCTGGAAACCAGCATTTTTGCCTTTTCCCACAATGTTTTCTTCCCTGTCAAGAACAAAATAATTTTCTTGTTTCGTTCACCTTTAATTTGTAGTCTGTTAATGCTTTCAATTTTGCCCAGTCTAAAATTATGTTTGGTAGAGTTGAATGTGGCTCAGATTACGGTACTTGTCTCTGAAAGGGTAGAAAGGATTGTTGGAATAGGAGAAAATGCTGGTTACCAGCATTTTCTTCTTTTCCCACAATGTTTTCAAAAGGTAATTTTCTCAGGGTTGTTAAAAGTCAGGACTGTGTGGTTAAGGGTTAAAGGGGGACTCTTCAGACTTTTCTAATATCGCCAAGCTTCAAACTGCAAAGCGACCAACCCTCTATACGAATGCCAAACTTGCACATTTTTACTGCATGTAACTGTCTACTTTTGTTACTTTTGCATAGAAAAGCCTATTTTGTTGTTGTGTTTTTTTCAATGTTAACTCTTTACCACACAATCCCAAGTTTTAATGATCCTGAGGAAATAGCCTTTTGAAAACCTTATGGGAAAAGGAGAAAATGCTGGGAACCAGCATTTTCTCCTTTTCCCATAAGGTTTTCTACTGTTCCACAAACAATTACCATCATTTTAGCTACATTTAATAGGTCGTCCACAAATGCTTTCAATTTGCACCAGTCTAGAATTGTGTCGTTTGGTGAAGGGTTAAACAAAGGTTTTCTTTAAAACATGGTATTGTTTGGTAAAGAGTTAAGCCAGTCCTGCCTTGCTATAGGAGTCCTGCGTGGCTAAGTGGTAAAGTGAAGGACTCGTAACCTTGAGGCCCTGAATTCAAGCCTCATCTGAAGTACTGGGCTTTTCGTGGGAGTGTCCTTGGGCAAAACACTTCAGAGCCATAGCCTAGTACTAGTGAAACCCAGGAAATATAAATATGTGAGCAGTTGCCGTGATATGACTGAAGTAATGCTGAAAGCAGCGTCAGACACCATTCAGTCAATCAATCTGCCTTGCTATAGAACTGGCTTTTGTTGTGACATGTTTTCCTATAGACACAGATGTTGCGGGTTCGAACCTTGCCATTTGCAGGTCATTTATTAGTACTATTTACAGCATTCTAGTTCAGTGCAGGGTTACTTCAGGTTACAGTTATATCATCGTTTATCAAACTGTAAGATTAACAATTTTAATTCGTGTAGTGTTAAATAAAATGAAATGAACATTCTAAATCAAAACAAAAGATGCAGATATTTTCAAGGCCAGAATACTTGGCAAAGATACAGATAGTGTAGATCAAGATCAGACTGCATGTTTTATGCAGGCTGATCGTGATCTATACTTTCCAACAAGTACTGAAACCTACATTCAGCTCTACAAGGATTAAATGCCACATCTATCAATTGCACATGCTTTGATCACTGACCTTAGGTGACTTTTAATATAGGTTGCCTGTTCAATAATAACCCGAAACTCTTTTCCAAACAACAAAATTTTGGCTTTGTCTACGTTGAAAGCATTTGCAGACGACTAATCACATGTAGCACAAAACTTGAAAACTGTCTTCAATAGAGTAGAAAACAATGTGGAAAAAGGATAAAATGCTGATTACGCTAGACAAAAGGTAGCCCCAATATTGCTTTTGGGTCTTATTCTAAAACAAAAATATCCATTGGCATTTTTCATACTTTAACTCTTTACCAATTGAAAAGTTTTAGACCAGTCCAAATTGAAAGCATTTGCAGACAACAAAATAAAATTAATGTGACTCAAACATGGAAATTTGTTTTAGGAAAAGTAGAAAACATTGTGGGAAAAGGAGAAAATGCTGATTACCAGCATTTTCTCCTTTTCACACAATTTTTTCCAATGCTTTCTTTCTCAGGGTCGTTAAAAGTCTGGATCATGTGGTAAAGAGTTAAGGGATAATGCAAGATGGGGTCAGTGCAAAAAAAACCAAATGGTTTAGCCAATCAAAAGTTGCGTTTCTTTCAAATTTAGATAATTCTGGAGAATACGACTAAAAATATTCTCTACAATGGTTGGTAAATACAGCCTGTGAGTTTCAGTCTGCTAGATGCCTATCACAAGATTTAACATTATTTCAGTATTTCAGTTACAGGCTGCCAGTGCGCCTATTAATGCATTCCAAGAATTCCTATATCAGTTCTTTGCACATTCTTTGACAGCCACTAGCATTTTTTTACCTACATAAACAAAAGTAAAAATATGTTCAGCAATGAGAGAGGAATGTAGAAAGGTCTTTTGTCAATCCTTTGAAGTTTTCAGCTAGAATTTGATTTAACTCTTTACCAAACGACAAAATTTAAGACTAGTCCAAATTGAAAGCATTTGCAGACGACAAAATAAATGTGACTAAAATTTCGAAGTTTGTTTTGGGAAGGGTAGAAAACATTGCGGGAAAAGGAGAATTTCTCCTTTTCCCACAGTGTTTTCAAAAGGCCTCTTTTTCAGGGTCGTTAAAAGTCGGGATTGTGTGGAAAAGGGTTAAGACGGGAATGTAACAAACAGATATTGCACTTGGCTCAAAGTTTTAATGGTAGAAAGGGTAAATAAGAGCAAGATGAACACAAGTGCACTGGTCAGTGTCTTACGAACATGAAAGTTCGAAATAAATGCATAGCTCAAATACAAATCGCATCTAGCTGGATTCGGACCCGTGCTGACAAATATCCTCATTTTTCGAGGTTTAAAAGACCAACACCATAACCACTGAGCTAAAAAGAATTCTCTCTAACGCAGTTGTCAGGTATTGATTTTATACAGAAAAGCTATGCAGTAAGGAACGAGTGATCTCCCGTAACAAGTATGATAAAAGTGATTGATTGTATGGTGTTTAATGCCATTTTCAACATCATTTCACATATTGCAGCAGCCAGTGCACCTATCCATGCTTTCCCAAAGTTTCTTTCACTAGTACTATGCACAATATTCTTTCCAAGCCATTGGCTGCTTTCCCACATAACCATTGTCGAAGCAATGGTCGGCAGTGAGAGAGAAATGAATTCTGTCTCAATGCCTACCATCAATCCTAAGAAAGAAATTGACCTAGTTGGGGATCAAACCAGTGACCTCTTGTTCTCAAGTCCAGTAGGCTACCAAATGAGCTACCAGGACTTCGCCCAATAAAACTGAAATAATGTTGAAAACGGCTTTAAAGACCGTACAATCTATCAATTGGCTATAAATTTTTGGTGGTTGAAAGGGTAAATAAAAAGCAAGGTGAACAAAGGTGCATTGGCCAGCGTGATAAAACTGAAATGTTGAAAACAGCTTTAAAGATCATACAATCTGTCTATTGGCTCTAAGTTTTTAGTGTAGAAAGCGTAAATAGAAGCAAGGTGAACACAGGTTATCAGTGTCTATGACAGATAGTTCAAGCCCTTGCAGTTCATTCACCTTTCTCTGTTGAATATTGAAAGGGCAAATCATTTTTCATGCAACATTATATTCCAACCACTGTGAAGTGCAATGATCTATGTGGGCACCAGATGTGAGCTTTGTCCTTTTTCTCTTTACTAAACAAAAAAAATAAATGCAACTGAAAAATTTAAATTTTTTCTGGGAAGGGTAGAAAACATTGTGGGAAAAAGAGAAAATGCTGGTTACCAGCTTTTTCTCCTTTTCCCACAATGTTTTCAAAAGGCTTCTCTCTCAGAGTCGTTAAAAGTACCGATTGTGTGGTAAAGAGTAAACTCTTTAACACACAGTCCTGAGTTTTAATGACCCTGAAGAAGAATGCTTTAGAAAAAATTGTGGGAGAAGGATTGACTGATTGATTGAATTGGAGTTTAACTCTGTTTTAACAGCTTAGGACATATCATGGCAGTCAGTGCACCTACGCATTCGTTTCCATGGCTTTCTCACACCAGTACTGACACAACTTTCTTTCCAAGTCACTGACTACTTTCTCACATGCATCAGAGGTGAGAGGCAAAAAATCACTGGAAAGAAAGTTTGCCTCAACTGGTATCAAACTCACAACCACCAGGTCACAAGTTGGATACACTAACCACTGAGCTATCTTAGCGAGTGTGGGAAAAGGAGAAAATGCTGGTAAACAGCATTTCTCCTATTCCAACGATGTTTTCCAATGTTCCATAAACAAATTCCATCATTTTACATTAGCCAAGTTTTACTGGTCTTCTGCAAATGCTTTGAATTCAGGAAAGTCCAACATTTTGTCGATTGGTAAATGACTAACTCTTTACCAAACCAGAAGAATTAAGATATCAAATTGAAAGCATTTGTTGTCCACAAAGGCATTGGATTCGTCGTCAAAAGGGCAGAAAACATTGTGGGTAAAGAACAAAATGCAGGTCACCAGTATTTTTTTTGTAATAAAGAGTATAAACGACAGAAGAAAGACGTTTGAAAATGTTGTGGGAAAAGTAGAAAAAGCTGGCAATCAGCATTTTTCCTTGTCCCAATCCCATTAAAATTTTCATCCTCAAATGCTTTCAACTTGACAGTTCTAAATTTTTGTCACCTGGGTCCATATTCCAAGTTTGAAAGTAACATAACTTCTGATTGGCTAAACCAAATGGTTTAGCCAATCAGAAGGTGTGTTACTTTCATATTTGGAAAGATCTGCAGAATAAGACTAAGAATGTTCTTGAGAATGGTTGGTTAATACGGACACTGGGCAGAATTCTGGCTACCAGTATTTATTCCTTTTTCCCCAAAGAATTTTCAAAAGCTTTACTTCCATAGGGTCATTAAAACTTTAGGTTGATGTTTTCAAAAGCTTTCTTCCTCAGGGTCGTTAAATTTCTTGGTTATGTGATAAAGGATTGCAGATATTTTTTTCTTCATTTGAAGTTACTAGAGTGTAGAAAACAGCATGGCAAGCCATGATTTTATACTACTGGTGCATACCATGAACACAAAATTATGTGTATGATATACCACACCACTATATAAGGGGGAGTCCAAGAAGCATGCCGATTCACAGGTTATTTTTTCGCACATGTTGCAGAAATAGGTTTCCTCTGCGTTAAAGGGATTAAATTCATTGACTGAATGGTGTTTTACACCGCCTTCAACATTATTTCAGTCATATTATGGCGACAGCTAACAAATTCATGTATTCCTGGGTTTGACCAAAACTAGACTAGGGCTCTGAAGTGTCTTTCTCAAGGACACTCTCATGAAAAACCTGCTGGATTCTGTGAGGCTCAAACCGGTGCCTCCAGGTCAAGTCCTACACTTTACCAAAGCTACGCAGGAACACCCTCCCCCCCTCAAAAGGGAGGTAACAATGAAAAAAGAAGAAAGCAGAGGAGGGAGGAAAGCAGATTAATTGAAGCAATTTATCTCTGAAAGGGTAGAAAACATTTTGGTAAAAGAAGAAAAATGCTGGTCACAGCATTTTCTCCTTTTCCCACAATTTATGTTTTCAAATTCTTTCTTTATACATGGGATTGTTTGGTAAAGCGTTAAAACATAAAGATACAAATTGGCCTAAAAATAGTTTGTTCAATAACAGGTTAATCCCCTTTTAGGGATAAACGGGTCAGGGTTATGACCCCGATTTTCCACAGCATATTGAATCAACTCTTCAGCCTGTTTTCACAATGATCAGTTCAAATTTCATTTTACAGCTTTAAATAACCTCATAAAAGCCATCATAAAACTCGGGTGACAGTAAAGTGAATTATACCCAGTTTTAAACATGTAAATAAACCAGTGATATTGACAGGTACTTGCACGTTTTTTGCGCTGACAATAGGACATGGCACGCGTGACTGCCTGCACATTCAAGCTGTACCACTATACCCCATCTCTATACCGGGTTGGTACATGTCACATTGTATCATCAGAAAAATTAAAGAGATTTCATTGGTTTAAAAAATAACCATGTCCAACGCTAACATACCATAGAATTTTAACCCTTACCAAACAATCCCGGGTTTTAACGACCCTTGGAAAGAAGCCTTTTGAAAACATTGTGGGAAAAGAAGAAAATGCTGGTACCTACAATGTTATCAAAAGGCATCTTCCTAAATGTCAATAATGATTGATTGTATGGTGTTTACTTTTGTTTACAACATTATTTCAGTTACATCGTGGCAGCCAGTGCACCTATCCATGCCTGTAGTTTCTTTGACCAGTATTCTGCACAATACTCTTTCAAAGCCACTGGCTGCTTTCCCACATCACCATCCTCTAAACAATGGTCAGCGGTAAGAGAGGAATGAATCCTGTTGCAATGACATCATGATCATCAATCCTCGGAAAGAAATTGGCCGAGCTAGGAATCGAACCAGCGACCCCCTCTTCTCAAGTCTTGTACGCTACAGACTGAGCTACGGGGGCTCGATGCAACAAATATACCAGTGACTGTTTTATCAAGATGTACCAGCTGCTTGTAGTAAAACTTGGATTTTGACCATTTGAGCTAAAACATGGAAATACTGTAGAGAAAGTTTTCGTTAAACAAAAAAAAAATCTTAAACAGACACTGTCCATGTAACTTTATCCTTCCTATGTATTTACATGTTGTTAGAGTTGTCATAAAGCACTTATATGCACAGAGAAATAGACTGGAAAAGTCATGCATTTGCATACAAGGGGTCAATAATCTCTGTCTATTAGAAGCTTTTTGAAATCAATAGGTTTTTTTTACCCATTCACATATATTTTAATTGATTTCTCTGTTCCTAATCAATCATTTTAACCCTATACCACACAATCCAGAGTTTTCAGAGGTTTAACCCAATGACACCTTTTGACGCCCCTAAAAAAGAGGCCTTTTGAAAACATTGTGGGAAAAGGAGAAAATGCTGGTAACCAGCATTTTCTCCTTTTCCCACAAAGTTTTCTACCCTATCAAAGAAAAGTTATGTCATTTGAGCCACTATGAAATTGTCGTCTGCAAATGCTTTCAATTTGGATAGGTCTTAAATTTTGCCGTGTGGTAAAGGGTTAAGGAAGAAGCCCTTTGAAAACACCGTGAGAAAGGAAGAAAATGCTGGTAACAAGCATTTCTTCTTTTTCCCCCCAGTGTTTTTCGTCCTTTCGGACACATATTCAACAATCTGTGCCACATTTAATTTGTTGATTGGCAAAGCTTTCAACTTCAACAAGTCTAAAATTTTGTTGTTTGGTATAGCATTAAATACATAGAAGTTGTATGTTGTATGGTTTTAACACCCTTTTCAGCATTATTTCAGGTGCCAATGCACACATCCATACTTTCCTTTATACCAGATTTTGCACAATTATCTTCCATAGCAACTGGCTGCTTTCCCGCATAACAACTGTTGAAACAAGGATCAGTGAGGACAGTCTCAGGAATAAATTCTACCACACTATTATCAATCCTCAGAAAGTAACTGTCCAAGCTTTGGATATGAACCAGCCACCCCCTAATTTCAACCCGTGTTACTGACTAAGCCATTGGGCTCAGCCTATAATCCAAGGCAAGATATCTCAATGACTGGGACTTACTTTGCTTCAACGGTGTTTTAACTCTTTACCAAATGACAAAACTTTTAGACTTGTCCACAATGTGAACACATTTGCACATGACAAGTATTGTTTCAGGGTTTCTTCCCTGAAAGGAAAGAAAGCATTGTGGGAAAAAGGGAAAATGTCCTGAACCAGCATTTTCTCCTTTTCTCATAGTGTTTTCAAAAGCCTTTTTTCTCAGGGTTGTTAAAACTTAGGATTGTGTGATAAAAGGTTAACTCTTTTAACAAGGGTCCATATTCAACAATCATTCGTAAGAACGTTCTCAGTCTTATTCTCTATGATTTTCTAAATTTGAAACTAACACAAATTCTGATTGGCTAAACCATTTGGTTTAGCTAATCAGAAATTGAGTTTCTTTCAAATTTAGATATTTACGGAGGGAGAATAAGACAAACAATGTTCTTAAGACTGGTTTGTAAATATGGAACCCCGATGTCAAATATTAGCCTCCTCCAACTGTAACAGAACAAGAGGGCCAAGATGGGCCTGAAATGGTTCAACTGACATTCCAGAATCTCGCATTCTACATGTGAAAATTCTGAGCCCCTTTGCTTAGCTGAACTTTGACAAGAATGGCAAAGAATTCCTTAACTCTTTACCACATGAGAAAATTTTAGACTGGTCCAAATTGCAAGCATTTGCAGACGACAAAATAAAGGAGACTGAAAAATTAAAATTTGGTTTGGGAAGAGTAGAAAACACTGTGGGAAAAGGAGAAAATGCTGGTTACCAGCATTTTCTCCTTTTCCCACAATGTTTTCCAAAGGCTTCTTTCTCAGGGGCATCAAAAGTAGGGATTGTGTGGTAAAGGGTTAATCAATGAAGATTAACCCTTTACCACACAACCGTGTGTTGTTATAATTTCAGGGAAAAAAGGCTTTTTAAAACATTTTAGGAAAGTGATGAAATGCTGGAAACCAGCATTTTCTCCATTTTCTCACAATGTTTTCTACCCTGTCAAAGACAAACTCCATCACTGGAGAACGCTCACAATTTGGACAAATGTATAATTTTGTTTTCTGTTAAACAGTAAACAATATACAATTGAGGAAGGAGCATGACTAAGGCCTAGAGCTGCTTGTAAGCAACATCATCCCCAAACCTGTTTCAACTAGACATTGAAACAAGAGCACTGCATGCATGTGCAAACACTTGGCTGCAGTGCTTGATTTTCAGTGACAATTCCAAGACAAAAAAAAGGGCAAAACTGTGTTAAAAATATTTTGATTGTTACTTGCCCCAGTCCCCCTTTTGATATTGAACAAGTTGTCCAAGTTTGAAGTAAATATCTTCAGCAACAACAGAGATACTACAGAATGTCAAAGTCTTCGCACCACAACGACGCAGACCACAAGAACAACAGGGCCAAGACAATAGCCTGTCGTTTTCTTCGAAAACAGCCGAGCTAAAACACTGTCTGGCTTTAGATAACAGGAAAGCAAGGAGAATGTGAAATCTCTTATGGACTCAAGATTTAGTTAAATGTCACCATCATCCCCAGTTAATTTTCAACTCCAGACAAGAAATGATTTCTCGGTAGAACAAAATTTCTTTTTCCATTTTTCAATTATCTACAGATTGACATTAACACTTTACCAGTCTATCACGACATTTAACGACCCTGACATGGAGGACTTTTGAAAGCATTTGGGGAAAAGGAGAAAATGCCATTTTCTCCATTTCCAAATACAGATTCCACCATTTGATCCACATTTAATGTGTCATCTGCCTTTTCTTTCACTTCTAAAATTTTGTCATGCGGTAAAGAGTTAAATCCTTCACTAAATGATACAATAATTGTTTTTAATGCCGAGACTCCGAGTAAGTATGCATCTGAAAGCACTTTCTTCCTTGCCCTAAATTTCTCTGAATTTCGTCATACTCTCTTGAAGACAATCACCTCTTTTGAGCTATATTTAATTCTGTGCCTGCAAATGCATTAACTCTTCACCAAACAACATTATCTTAGACTTGGCCAGATTGAAAGCATTAGCAGACAACCAATTCAGTGTACCTCTAATGATGGGAATCATCCTCGTAGGGGTGGAAAACATTGTGGGAAAAGGAGAAAATGCTGGTTACCAGCATTTTCTCCTCTTCCCAAGTGCTATGTTTTCAAGAGGCTTTTTCCTCAGGGTTGTTTAAACTTGTCATAGTGTGGTTAAGGCTTAAACTAAAGATGTATGTGTCTAAATTTCTGTCATCTAGCAAACAGTTAACACCCTTTTCTGGGAATGTATTTAACTCATACAGTGTCAAATATATCCAACAGACATATTCCATCTAGAAACAAGACCCAATTAATTGCAAGTTCATGGTTGCTTATATCTATAGTGCTTATGCCAAGGGGACAGTATGAATAAAGGATCAGACTGCACATTTGAGCTGTCTGATCACAATATACACTGGCCACAAAAGCAACTCTACAGTGAAATAGTGAAAGGCACTTAAAGGGGTTTAGACATTTTCCTTTTCCGCAGAAATTTCTACGACTCACAGACCGATAAGCACATTTTATTTGTCCAAGTCCTTGCAAGTAGAAATATGTCTCTCTGACATAAAGCTGTTGATACTTTGATGAAAAATAAATTATTGTTACTTTCCGTCAAAAATCAGGGATAGCAAAGGAGACTGGTATCTTACACCAACTCAAAAAAGAGTCTAAGTGTTTGTTCTAAGTAATAGACAAGAGGGCCACTGGCTCTAAAGTGCTCACCTGAGTAGCCATCAGATTGACAAATCTGAAAGATCCTGGTTGTAATGTTGCAAAACACATGAGTTCTAGTGGCCTACTTTTAGACCCACTTGATTTATTTTTTAACTTTTCAGAGATACATGTATCATCAAGACAAACATTCTGACAGAGTTTTGTGAGTAACTGGCTAATAATATGGCCTCTAGAGTGCAAACAACGTTTTACTAAGATTTGGCACAGTGACCTACTTTTGACCCAACTAGACCCAATTTCATACTTGTCTGAGATATCAAGACAAACAATCTGACCAAGTTTCATGGGTGTTCAACTGCAAATATAGCATCTAGAGAGCATACAAGTTTTTCTAAGATTTGGCAAGGTGACCTACTTTTTGACCAGATGTGACCCATTTCAAACTGGTCTGAGATATCATCATGACAAATATTCTGAGTGTCTTTCTTCAGTATTAGGCTTAAAATATAGCTCTAGAGTGCACACAAAGTCTTTCTAAGACTTGGCCCAGTGACCTACTTTTTAACCCGACATGACCAAATTTCGAAACTGTGCGAAATATCATCAAGACAAACATTCTGACTGAGTTTAATGAATATCAGGCTGAAAAGTTGGCCTCTAGAGTGCACATAAGGTTTTTCTAAGATTTGATCCTGTGACCTAGTTTTTGACCCACTATAACCCAACTTCAACCTTGTCCAAGATATTTCCAAGACAAACATTCTGACCAAGTTTCAAGAGTATCAGCCAGAAAATGTGGCGTCAAAAAATCACACAAGCCCTGTGACCTACTTTTTGACCCAATCTGACCAGATTTCAAACACAGCATGATCACAAAACCTAACCTTCAGCACTTCTTGCTCCGGTGAGCTGAAAAATGAATGCATAATAGAGGTTGAGGGGTCACAATAGGTGACCTTGAAAACTTTTATATCAGGTGAGCTAAAATATTAACATACCTTTTTCCTGAGATTGAATATAATAAATGCTCTGTAGAAAATGGTGAAAATAATTCATTCCCTTTGCCCCAATGTTGCCCCTGCATACTCCGCCGAGGGGCAATGCTGGGGCACTGCAGTGGGGGACACACCTCACTTTCTTCCTGAAAATCAAATAAAAATCTTTATCCTGTACCACACAATTTAGGAAATATTAGAAAATATTGCAGGAAAAAGTGAAAATGCAGGTAACCAACATTATCTCCTTTTCCCACAGTATTTTCCATCCTATCAAAGGAAATTTCTACCCTATCAAATTCCATCATTTTAGCCACATCTAAATTGCTATCTGTAAATACTTTCAATTTTGACAAGTCTTCATTTTTGTCATTGTGTTTTAGGTCTCCTAGTCAAAAAATAGAAAATACACAGACTTTTGGTGGACACTGGCGAGCATTTTTCAGTCATTTGATGATTTGTTAATTTGGTTTTCCCCCCCAAAAAATTGTAGGCAATTACGTCTTGCTACCCATCAGACAATTCCACTTGGCTTCTGCAAGTGTTCTAAAACAAGAGGGCCATTTTGGCCCTGTATGGCTCAACTGTGTTTTACGCCATTTTCAACATTATTTCGGTCACATATGGTGACAGCTCACATATTCATGTATGTCCTGGGATTCACCATTACTTTGCTAGAACTCTGAAATGTCTTGCCTAAGGAAAAACCCAGTGCTTCCAGTGATACCCAGCATCTTTTAGTTAACAGTCCTCGACTTTACCACTGGGCAACAAAGGACCTGGAGGGAGTGGGGGGGGGGGGACATAAATCGATAAAGTAGATAAAATGATATGAGTCATGCTCTGTAAAAAGGGAGCTTTATGCATCTGCAAAAAGTATCAACTGCAGGGACTGCACAGGTTGACCTGGGTCGAATCTTTTTGTTTTTGACCAATTTTCTACATGGCAAAGGACAAGCCTACCTCATGATTCAGCTGGTTGTTATACAAAATGAATTCTATGAAACCACAATACTATGATTTCTTGCTTGGTTAAATGCATCACAAAGATACATGAAACCCCCATTTACCAGAGCATGGTTCAGATTTACCCAATGGCAGCTTACTTGGAGGTGGCTCCACCTACGACCAGTTCCCGAGGGAGCTGAACACACTGCAGGGTTGGGCAACATTCTGCGCCTGCATTACCCACAACACACACAAGAGATTGGAGTCATTGGCGCTGGTAGCTGAGATGGAACTTTCCCCCAGCTTTGTCCTGTCACTGAAATGAGGAAAAAATATACAGATGTATTCCTTTAAATATCAATATCTTGAAAGAGCATTTTCAAAGGCTTATACATCAAATTTATTGCAGGGTTTAACCCTCCTGTACCACAGAATCCCGAGTTTTAATGGCCCACAGCCTTCTGAAAACATTGTGAGAACAGGAGAAATGCTGGTGACCAGCATTTTCTCCTTTTGCCCCATTGTTTTCTACCACATCAAAGTCAAATTCCGTCAGTTGATCCAAATTAAAATTGTCGTCTGCAAACACTTTTAATTTGGACAGGCAAAAATTTTTGTTGTGTTGTAAAAAGGTAAGGACTTAACTTTTGTTACTTTTTATAATCAGGTAATCAGCCTCTAGGCAAAATTGATATTCATGAACAAAAAAATACTTTCAGGGAAAAAAATGCACCTTTCCCCCTCCACCTTTTTCCTCTTACTACATCATTTCCATCGCCCCCCCCTTTTTTTTTGCCTTATCTTGAGTTTTATGATCTTACGGCAGCATAAATCAACACTTTACCACACAACAAAATTTTAGACTCATCCAAATTGAAAGGATTTGCAGACAAGAAAATAAAGGTGGCAAAAAACTTTGGGATCTGCATCAGAAAAAAAACATTGTAAGAACAGGAAAAAAATACTGGCTACCAGAAAGCACGATCTGTTAATTCTGATCTTCATCTACACTGTTAACCTTTTACCACACAATGCTGCCTTTTAACAACCCTGATAAAGAAGGCTTTTCAAAACATTGAGGGAAAAGGAGAAAATGCTGGTAACCAGCATTTTCTCCTTTTCCCACCATGTTTTCTATCCTTTCCAAGACAAACCCTATCATTTGAACCACACTTAAAATTGTGGCCTGTTTGGACATGTTTAACTCTTTACCACACAATCCCTACTTTTAATGACCCTGAAGAATAAGGCTTTTGAAAACATTGAGGCAAAAGGAGAAAATGCTGGTAACCAGCATTTTCTCCTTTTCCTACAATGTTTTCTACCCGATCATAGACAGAAATTATCATTTTGAGCTACATTTGATTCATCGTCTGCTAATGCTTTCAATCTGGTCAAGTCCTACATTTTGTTGTGTGGAAAAGAGTTAAGATATTTAGGATCTGACAGGAGTTGGCTTTTGAGATAAAATTTTATTAAATGAGTCTGGGGAAATGTTATTAAGCGAGCCTTTTTCCTTGACAAGTTTAATAAAATAAGATCTGATGATGCAAAACCATTTATAGATGCACCCGTGGTAATATCCATAAAACCCATTCACTTCCATGAAATACATACAAAATGAAGTCAAAAATGACATCACACAAATATGATATATCAAACATGTATAAGATATGAAAATTCGTAATGGGTATATTACACTGAAAACAAGGGAGGTTATGTGATAAATCAGTGTGTGGTAAAGGGATCACAGATGCAACTTAAAGTTGTCCTAGCTGGTCTTCATAGCAGGTTCTATCTTAGAGTGATAAATAAACCCAATGCTTGATTGATTGATTGAATGGTGCAATATGCCGTTTTCAACATTATTTCAGTCATATCATAGGGAAAGCTCACATATCAACATATTTCCTGGGTTCTACTAGTACTTGGCTAGGCTCTAAAGTGTCTTGCCAAAGGAGGCTCCCATGAAAAGCCCAGTGGATCCAGCGAGGCTCAAACCCAGGGCCTCTAGGTCACGAGTCCTACATTTCACCACTGAGCCACACAGGACCCCGAAAAAACACAATAGACATTCTCAGTCTAGAAATTAGACTGGAATCAGATTACTCTTGTTCAGAATGTTTCATCTATGCAGACAGTGCAGATCAATGGTCGGACTCGACATTTTGTGCAGTCTGATCTTGATCTAGACTGGTCACAAAGGCATCTATAATTGTGACAGGTGCTTGGAGGGTTGAATCTAAGAGCGCTGAATAAACCCAATAAAAAGTCGACAGTCTAGCACCAAAACCAAAACAAGAGCACTGCATGCGGGTGCCAACACTTGGCTGCAAGGACTTGATTTTCAGTGAAAACTCTACGTCGAAAAAGGGGCATAACTGTGTAAAAATACTTTGATGGTTACCTGCCCTTTTTGTAGGAGTTTCCCTTTTGATAGTTAACAACTTGTCTACATTGAAGTTAGTATTTTCAGTAGTAACAGAGACATTACAAAATGTCAAAGTTTTTGCACGACAACGAAGACGACACAGATGCCAGGCTGCAACATAACATGGTGTTTTCTTCGAAAAAGCTGAGCTAATAATTACATTTTCACGCTTGCTTATGACTAGAATGTCTTAGAAAAAGCAGACTGTGTAGATCAAACTGCAGGTTTTGTACAGCCTGATCTTCATACGTACTGGCAACAAAGGCAGTAAAATGTTTTTAAGGAGTTAAAACACTAATTACAAAGAAGCTGGAGGGTATTAAATTTACCGCAATTAGCAATTCAGCTTCCTTATAAAATTTTTTACCCTTTCATTGAAAGTATAGTTGCTTTTTGTAGCCTGTATAGATCAAGATCAGACTGCACAAAACGTGCAGTCTGATCTTTGATCTATACTGTCTGCTTTGCTGATACAATATAGACAAAAGTAACCTTGATACTTCATTTATTTGGGTCTTATTTCAAGACTGAAAATGTTTTTTGAGTTCATTTGAGTTTATCTGAGGGCTGATTTTGTTCAAGGCAGATCTGTTACAGTGGCTATGCCACTTGATTTCAGTCAGTTATAACCCAATTTAAGGAAGTTGAATATTTGTGTTTAAATCAATAAATTAGTAATATCTATGGCCCCAAAGAATGAAAAGAAGTTTCAGATTTGTTACTGGAAATGAATCTTGGTCAGGAGAAAATCATGTCGGGCCAAAATCATAAACAATGGGGGAATCGTGATAGTTTATCCCTAGGGTCATTTGCATACCCCCAACCCCATCCAAAAATAGAAAGCTACTTGTTGTTTCACCACCGAGAATGGCGCATTTGTCTCTTTGAGGGATCATGTCTTTTCCCCATCTTTCAAATAAAGCTAAATATTAACATACACATACAAAATTTAAATTTCCACCATCTTTGAAATCATTCCACTGCACTACCATATAAAATTCCGACATCCTCGGGTAATTTGCTGTTGGGTTCTTATGACAGATTGTTGCAACAGTATACCTGTTTGGAGTATCTCGACTCCACTATACAAGGCAAAGTTGGTACAGTTACGTGACAAGCATCATGCAATATCCTCAATTGAACAAGTGGATAGTCGCCAAGTTCAAAATTCCAGTTTCTGTCCGTTGTAATCTATGCAATCTCGCAACTGCCAGGGGTAATATTTGTCATGAAGCCACAACAATGACTGTAGGTTGATAAAATATCGACAAAATGGGTTAATATCATTTGGCTTAAAACGAGTACTTTATGAACTTTAACGTTTTTACCCTCTAAGCAACGTTTTTTATTCTTAACTCTTTAGAGAAATTTTTTTTCCAATGTTTGCAGATGACAAATTAAATCCAGCACATCGTAAAGGCGCTTGGCTTCCAGGGTCAGAAAGCAGTGTTAAAAAGAGAATAAATTTTGGTACCTAGTATTTTCTCCTCTTTCCTCATTTTTTTTTAAAACCCTTAATCTTTGAGTTGTTAAAAAATAGGATTGTCTTGACGGTTACATTTTCACCCTCAAGAAAGCTAAGGTCACCCATGAAAATTTCTTCCTCAATCTTCCATTTAACCCTTTACCAGAATACACAATTTTTGACTTGTCCAGTATGAAAGCAGTCGCAGACAACAAATCAAGAACTGATCAAGTTTTTCAAAAGGTACAAAACACTGCTGGCAAAAGGACAAAGAGCTGGTAACCAGCATTGTCTCCTTGTCTCATTATGCTTTCTAAAGCTTTCTTTCTCTGGGTTGTTAATTTCCGGATTGGTTTGTAAAGAGTTAAGATTCCTCGGTGATTTTAATTTTTGTGCATCAAAGTATAATGTATAGAGTAGGTTCTACTTTTTATCCTATGCTAAATAACCTTTTGTTTCTATGACTTTGAAGAAGTATCCCTTTGAAAATATTGTGGAAAATGGAGATAATGCTGATACAAGAATGTTAGTTTGACAATGTTTATGTGGAAAAGTAACTATGGCTTGGAAAGAATGCTGTGTGAGACACTCTTAACCCTTCACTAACACAAAAATTTTAGCCTTGTCCAAACTGACAGGATTTGCTGACAACAAATTAAATGTAACTCAAAACATGAACGTTGTCTTTCATAGAGAAAACATTATTGAAATAGGAGAAAATGTTACCAGCATTTTCTCCTTTCCAACAACTCTATAAAGCTTTTCTTCAACGTCTGTAAAAGTCGGGATTGTGTGGTTAAAGAAACTCCTGGAAAAGTGGCTGCAATGCTATAACTGAACTAATGTTGAAAGCAGAGTTACACACCAAATAAAATATCAATGTGTATTACCACTGTGAAAGCGGTGTCGACAATAGTGAAACATGCACAGTTACAAAGCACCCATTAAGAATACCTGACTGAATCTAAATAATGCAAATAACAGTGCCTTTTTTTTAACCCTTAGGCTGCTAAGCGCAACTCAATGACCATTTGCTGACAGTATTGATAAAGATCAGACTGCACAGAATGTGCAGTCTGATCTTGGATCTACACTGTCCAATGAGGAGATATCAATCCCCCAAAACTACCTCTAAAATAGTAGATTTGGGGTTTTTACTGTTGGTTTCATTTCACTTATTTCACAGGTTAAGGGTTAAAAAATGAAGATGGTACAGATAATATTGTCATGATTTCACACCCATAAATCAATTCTATAATGTCTATGGGAAAAAAATAGACTTCATGAATATTTACTGACATTCATGATACAAGCATGATGTAGCATGAAACACCCTTTGTGTGCACACATACCCACAGTCCCCAGCTTTTACAATTTTTTGAGACTGGACAGCTTTGAAAACATTTTGGGGAAAGGAGAAGCATGGTGTAGCATGAAACACACTTTGTGTGCACACATACCCAGTACCCAGTCCCAAGCTTTAACAATCTTGAGAGAGCCGACAGCGTTTTGAAAACATTTTGGGAAACGGAGAAGCATGGTGTGGCATTGAACACCCTTTGTGTACACGCATACCCTGTCCCAAGCTTTTATAATCTCCAGTGAGATTGTTTTTTGAAAACATTTTGATTGATTGGTCGATTGTATGGTGTTTAACGCTGTTTTCAACATCATTTCAGTTATTTCTCGGCGGTCAGTGCACCTATCCATGCTTTCCTGGAATTTCTTGTTACTGAGTACTCCGCACAATATTCTTTCCAAGCCACTGGCCGCTTTCCCACATAACCATCATCGAAACAATGGTCAGTGGTGAGAGAGGAATGAATCCTGTCGCAATGACATCAATCCTTGCATAGAAATTGGCTGAGCCGGGAATCAAAACAGCGACCCCCTGTTCTCAAGTCCTGTTGGCTACCCCATTGAGATACTTGGGCTTGGCAAAAACATTTTGGGAACAGAAGCAAATGCTGGTACCCAGTATTTTATCCTTTTACCACAGTGCTTTATACCCTTTCAAAGAGAATCCGTTATATGAGCCATATCTACCTTGTCACCTTCAGATGGGCTCAATATGGCCTGCAACACGCCAAAAAGGGCATTCAGACATTTGTGTAAAGTGTAATCCAGGATCAGCCTGACACTATCCGTTCTTATGCATTTTTCTCTTTCACGCAAGTCTACTGTAGTACAAAATCGAATGTAGTCATAAAGTGTCGTCTCGGATCAGTATGCGTGAACTGTGCAGGCTGATCCGCGACGACACTTTATGTAAATGTCCAAATGCCCCTTTTCGCATGTTGCAAGTCATATGGACATGTGTAGGATTTTGTTGTCCGGTAAAAAGGGTTTACCCTTTACCAAGTAACATCTTTGGCACGCCCAAATTGAAAGTTTTTATAAAATGTAGTTCAAATGATGATTTCTGTGTATGAAATGGAGAAAAATGTATGGAAAAAGTGGCGATTGCTGGTTACTACAATGCTTTCAAAAATGCTCAGCCGAGACCTAGCAGTTCAGTCAATGGTGTACAGGATTTGGGAACAGGAGATTGGTGGTTTGATCCCCTGCTTGTGCAATTTCTTTCTAAGGACTGATGATGGTCATTAATGCAACAGGATTCATTCCTCTCTCAACGCTATTGTTTCAACAATGGTTATATGGGAAAGCAGCTAGTGGCTTGAAAAGAATATTGTGTGGAGCACTTGTAACAGAAACACCAGAAAAGTGTGGACAGATGCATTAGTTGCCAGATATAACTAAAATAATGTTGAAAACAGCGTTAAACACTATACAATCAATCAATCAGAAATGCTCAGACATGATGCTTCTTTTCTTGAGGGTCATTAGATCATGTGATTCCTTTGTAAAGGGTTCACTTTTAGTCAAGCAATCCCTCTAAGAAAAAAGTTTTTGAAAATACTGTGGGAAAAGGAGAAAATGCTGGCACTCCGTCATTGGAGCAATAAATAATTTTTCATCATCATAATGTTCCCAATTAGAACAAGTTTAAAATTACTTCATTATTTTTTTTAAACAATTTTGAATTTCTCTATCTAACATTTCTCTATCTAACATACAGGGGGTCCTGCATAGATCACTGATGAAGATGCAGGCTTCAGAACCTGGAGGCAAAGAGTTCAATCTTCACTCAAGGCACTGGGTTCATTACAAGAGAGTCCTTTGTGGCAAGACCTTATACTGGTAGAACCCCTATGACACACATGAGTAGGTGAGCTGTTGCTGTGATATGCCTAAAATAATGTTGAAAGTGTTGTAAAACACCATTCATTCAACCAATCAAGCATTGGGGTCTGATTGATCTATGCTGTGAAATACTGTTTGAGAAAGTCTGACTGAAGCTGACTGAAAATTGGGGTTTCCTATTCTTGTTCACAAAGCAACCCTACAGTACTTGGCTTTTGGAATCATCATGGGAAAAGGAATAAGTGCTGGTGGCCTCAGCATGTACTTTAAAATGCCCAGAAAACTTTCACACACTCACACTCACTTAACTCTTTACCAGACAATAACATTCTAGATTTGTCCAAGTTGAAAGCATGTCAACGTTATATAAAATATGGCTCAAAATGATGGGACTTTGAAAGAATAGAAAACATTAGGTCGTACAACAATAGGGGAAAAAAACTTTGTGGGAAAAGGAGAAAATGCTGGTATGCAGCATTTTCTCCTTTTCACACAATGTTTTCTGCACACTTCTTTCTCACAGTTGTTAAAAACCTTGGATTGTCAAGAAAAGGGATCAAGCTTTGAACAGCTGGTTCTGCAGGCGATGTTTATCACCCCCTGGCAGGAAATCAGCACTGCTTACTAACATACTGCAATTCTTTACAGCAATGAAAGACATAAAGTAACATGACTGAAAACAGCTGTTTTGTCTGCATACACAAAGATAACAAGAAATATCTTTTAGAAAGATAGATGGTGTAAGAGGTACCAGAGTATGAATATTGAAACTTTATTGTGGTTCAATATGCAAGAAATAATGAAAAGTAACCTTACAAGCAATTGTCTCTTTTTCCTCTCTGTTTTCCTTTTGTTGAAAAGTAGATTGGGTTAAAGTGTAATGCTTATGAAAACATTCAATTTCCAAATAGTACAAGAAAAGAATAATTCTCTACTACGTTAGTTTGCTATGGTATGAATCAAGGGTCCGAGCTATCAATTAGTGGTAGCAACGCTAACAAAAAGTGGTTTCATAATGTGCGAGCAAATATGGCAGCAGGAGCCTGCCAAATAAACATAAGTACATTTTTGACCAATCACAAATTGCCATCTATTCATTCTTTATTAGTACCAAGAAGTAGGTCAGAAGGCAGTTTATTCAGCTATGCCAAGAAAGGTGATTTTATACCATATCAAGTAAGACCACCATGTATGGGTGCTTAAATGCCCGGTTGCTTCATTTTCAGTGAAAGTGTTAAGATGAAAAGGGACATAACTGTGTCAAAAATACTTTAATGGTTAGCTGCCCTTGCTGTATGGGTCCGTCCTCTAATAATTAACAACTAGTCCAGTTTGAACGAAGTATCTTCAGCAATGACTGAGATATAAAATGTCAGAGTATTTGCATGATGATGATGATGATGTTTTCAAAAGGCTCAAGTTTCTCAGGGCTGTTAAAACTCGGGATTAAGTGGTAAAGGGTTAAACATTTTTTGTTGAAATGATAGTGTTTTGGAAATATGAATTGTACAGGCAAAAATGGAAAGATGTTGATCTATCAAGAAGTAAAAGCATTTTTGATCCAGAAAATGGTGCTACTGAGGGATTTTTCCATTTGTCTAAATGTTTTACAGTTGTCAAAGGTTGTCTTTTCCTTTAAATAACCCTTATGACATAACCCCCGGATTCACTGGCCCAGAGGAATAAGGCTTTTAAAAACATTAAGTGAAACAGAGAAAATTCATTTCCCCTTTTCCAAAATGTTTTCCTCCCTAGCACAGACAAAACCTTGACATGAGCCACATTTAACACAATACCCAACCGGCTGACCTAGACCAGAACTTTTTGTTTTGGTCAATTTTCTGTATGTCCAAGGACCAGTCTACCTAATGATTAAGTCAGTTGTTAAAAAAAAAAGTGGCGATACGGATCCATATGTATTTGATGGCTTGCTTAGTAGCATGGATCACAGAAATGCACTAAGCCCCCTTTTGACAAAGTGTGGCTCAAATGCTAAAACTCAGACTGGTTTGAAATTTTATCGTTTAGTAAAAAAATTAAGTTCTAATGGATCCTCACCTGGGTCAGGTCTCAGAGATTTTTTTCTAATTCTAACAGACAAGGTGAATGTCCCCACCTTAAACCTGAAATCTCATTAAAATTCAGAAGTGTGTCAAACCCCCAATTTTCTTTGATCCTTTTTTTTTTTCTCTGCTCTACTTTTTTAATACATATTTACTTCTACAACTTTCCCTTTAAGACACAATGGGTAGAGAAAAAAATCAAATCAACCAGAATTTCCCATTCCACCTTTTAACCCAATACCAAATGACAAAAATTTATGTTTCTGCAAGTTGAAAGCATTTTCAGATGACAAAAAAAATGTGACTCAAAAAACTGAAAATTATTTTTGGAAAAGTTAAAAACATTGTTAGAAAAAGGAGAAAATGCTGGTTTTAAGCATTTTCTCCTTACCTCACTAGGTTTTTAAAAGCTGTCTTTCTTCTCGGGGCATTTAAACTTGTGATTGTTCAGTACAGGCTTAACTCTCTACCAAATAGCAAAATATTTGACTTGTCCAAATTGAAAGCATTTGCAGACGACAAAATAAGTGAGACTCAAAACGTGAATTTTTATTTATGAGGGGTAGAAAACATTGTGGGAAAAGGAGAAAATGCTGGTAACCAGCATTTTCTCCTTTTTCCACAATGATTTCAAAAGACTTCTGTCTCAGGGACGTTAAAACTTGGGATTGTCTGGTAAAGGGTTAAAGGGCTTTTCACAACTTTAGTTGCCTTTTTGGCCATTGTCGATCAAGATCAGACTACACAAAATGTGCAGTCTGATCTTTGATCACGCTGTCTACTTTGCCCAGATGTTTTGGACAAAAGCAACCCTGTAATTACAATTTTTTAGGTTTTATCTGTAGCCTAAAAATGTCCTTTGGATTTATTTGGCACCCTGGTGAAAGTTTTGATGTGATGCGCGTGTTAGTGATGTACCCATTCAACAGGGCCCCCCTCCCATCTTTTCAGAGATAATTTGTAATCTTTTTGAATTGACACCAATTCTTTCCAATGAAATAAGTATTGTATTTTTCTCATTTTTATGATGCTGAAAGATAACTGGCCTATATTCTTTGGATGTTTTTCAACAAAAATATAGAAACAAGCAGGTCAAGAGCGCTAGCCTCTTTCAAAGATTCCGGGTTCAAATTCTATGATGAGTCGGGTCAACCCTAGAAATTCCAATAATATGGTACAGATACTAGTTAACTCTGTACCAAACAACAAAATTTTGGATTTGTCCAAATCACAAGCATTGGCAGGTGACAAATTAAATGTTGCTCTAATGATGGAAATTGTCTTCGAAATGGTAGAAAACATTGTGCAGAAGGTAGGTTAAGACAAGATAGGACCATCTATGCTGTCTGATCTTGTCCTATGCTGTTTGGTATTATTTCAAAACTTGGGCTAATAGTTGGGGCTTTCAAAGACCTAAAATATCCCTTATGATAATTTAACACACTACTGTACAATCTCAAGTTTAACCCCTTACCAAACAATCCTGAGTTATAACGACCCTGAGGGAGAGATACCTTGAAAACATTGTGGGAACAGGAGAAAATACTGGAAACCAGCATTTTCTCTTTTTCCCACAATGTTTTCGGCTCTTTCAAAGATGAATATCTTGATTCTAGTCACTTGTTATTTGTCATCTGCAAAAGCTTTCAATTATGACAGGCATAAATTTTCTTGTTTGGTAAAGAGTTATACAATCCTGAGATTTTAAGAAGGCATTTCAAAATGTTGTTGGAAAAGGAATCATATTGCTGGAAAGCAGCATTTCCTCTCTTTCCCTCATTGTTGTTTTTTACCTACTGAAAGACAAATACCTTCATTTGAACAATGTATGAATTGTCACCTGCCAATGCTTTCAATACAGACAAGCTCAAAATTTTGCCAGCTGATAAAAACAAAGTTAAACAGGGTGGTCATGTGGTACAGAGTTGCTTCTAGGGTGCCGGATTGCGGGAATCCCGCGAAAATTAAAGGATTGATGCAAAAAAAATCATGGCTCTGCAGCCACAGTCCCGCACGATTTAATAGCGTCACACAATTTTTGCTGTTCGGTGCGCCTGGTCTCAAAAAATTTGTGGAGTGTTACCATTGGTGAAATTGGTGGAGTCATACCAGTTTATCAGCCATAATGTGTATCGAGAGCAGCGGTTGGTCATAAAATTGATTCAGCTTGATTTTCGACCTATTACTGACTTTGAATGTGAAATTGGTAACCTTGACCGTTCACGTCAATGGTAGTGCAAGATCATGTGAAAATTACACATTATTTGACTTTAATTTTCGAAAAGAAACTGATTCTTGTGCCGAAGAAAGGCCGGCGAGTGTCGAAGAAAATAGTAATAGTGTTGATGGAATTTAGTGTTGCGAGGATGAAAAGCAAAATTCGACAGAAAATTATGAAGGACCAAGTAAAAAGAAAAAGGATTAAAAATTTCCAAGAATCATGGTTGACAAAATGGCCGTGACTTGAACACTTGGAAAAGGGGATACAGTGTGGTCTGTGTCTAAAACATAAGAAGAGAAATGCATTTACAACATCAGACTGTACAAACTACAGACCCAGTACATTCATACGTCACGCTAGTATGACAGACCACACGGAAGCACTTAAAGCAGAGGTCTTACAAAATGGTTTGCTTTTATTTTGAATTGATTATTATCTATCCTATTAAAGGCAAGTACGATTTCATTACAGTTAGTGAAATCGGTACCAGCTTCCCTATTTCTGTCTTTTACCCAAACTTTCAATTGGCCAGGGAAGTGGGTGGGGGTGAGATTAAAAGTGCATAGGCTTGGGGCCACTATGCCTAATTTTTTTTTATTTTATTTTCTAAACTGTTAGAATTTTCTATGGAAGTGAGTAGGGATAATGCTAGGGTCCATTATGCCTATTTTCACTTATTTATCTACAGACTCATTCATCTATTACATTTTTACTGGGGGTGGGGGAGTTCTAAATCACTAAAAATATGTTAATAATAATGTAAATGGAGTAAATGGGCAGGGATAAGCTTTTAATTGCCAAAGCTATGGGCCTAAAAACACATTTTTTTAGTTTGTATGCTTTACAGAAAGACTTCAAGACATGTCAAAATTTCTGAATGAGGCCCTGTTTGTCTGTACAATAATAAGTTTGCAAAGATATGGCTAACCCTATGTGCTGTAGGCTGAACATTGATATGTACAGTAAACGTTCTTAGTTTTACTCTTATTTATTTTTTCAGGCTACTGATGAAGTAATAATCAAAAGTATGTCTGACACAGACCAGAGTGTAGTGGGGGCTATGAGAACTGTGTACTGAATGGCCAAGGAAGACATACCAATAAAGAAGAATTCCAGCCTAATGGACTTTCAAAGAATTCAAGGTTGTGAATCTATTGCCAAATTGTCTGTTGTCCAAAATGCTACTTACACTTCTCAAATGACTGGAGAAGATTTTCAGTCATGTGTTGCTGAAGATATCCATCAGCAAATAGTCAATAACATTAAGAATTCTGAAATGTATTCGGTTTAATGGATGAAAGTACAGATATAGCCATATGTAAACAAATGATTATTTACATCAGAATTGTGGACCAAAATTTCATTCCTCATACATATTTTCTTAAAAATGTTACTATTACTGAAGCAAAATTAGATAAAAGTATTTTGTTCTCTTGCATTGAAAAATCTTTGGCAGAAAATGGCATACCATTTGACAAGTTAAAAGGTTTTGGATCTGATGGGGCCTCTGTGATGGTTGGTCGACATAGAGGAGTGGCTTCAAAAGTGAAAGACAAAAGTCCACATTGCATAAGTATACATTGCATGGCACATCATTTCAATCTGGCAACTTCCCAATTCCCAAGCATCAAAAAACATTGCTGTGTTGAAAGATCTTGAAAAAACTCTTAGTGAACTCTATTATTACTTTGGCGGCAGCAAATCAGGAAACAGAAAATATGAACTGTAGGAAATACAGAAAGTCCTTGAGGAACCTATTGTTAAAATAAAAGAATGCCATGAAATAAGGTGGATAGCATTTTTTGAAGCCGTTATTGCTGTATATAAATGTTGGCAGTCGCTCACTACATATTTCAAAAAGCACGATGACAGCAAAGCAAGAATGTTTAGAAAAACTTTGACCGACTTCAAGTTTGTGACTTTGATATCAATGTTGATGGACACTCTTCCAGCTGTAGCCCAGGTTTCAGTGATTTTGCAGAAGCAAGATGTGGATATTGCAGTAACAAATGTGGCACTGTCAAATCTTAAAGACAGAATCAAATTAGTGAAGAAAGGTAATACACATTATCAGAAAGAATTCTTGGAAAAACTAGAAAAGAAGAAAGACAAAGATGGTGTAACAAAAGAAGTGATATACAAGGGACACACGTTAGACTATGGGAAAACATTGAAGGAAACAACAAGGGAAATTGACAATGTAAGAGAGGAATTTTGTGATAATTCATTAAAAAACATAGAGGATAGATTTCCCAAAGATGCAATTAGTGTAGCCACAGCATTTACTGTGTTCTCAATGAGACCTCTGTCTTTCTTAAGTAAGGAAGAGCAAGAATCCTATGGAAATAAAGAATTACAGATACTAATCATTATGGGGAGACAGCAAAAAGTGGAGAAGTTATCAGCAACCCATTGATTGATAAAGTAAAATGTCTAGAGGGGTGGGCCTTGGCCAAAAAGATTGTTCTTGAGCAGCAATACCCAAGAGATTCCACAAAAGTATTGCTAAAACTTCTTTTTGATTTTCACATGGATGTCTTACCAAATTTGTTGATACTAGGTAATTTGGCCCTCATCATGCCCTGTCAGACAGCTGGTTGCCAAAATGGTATAAAAACGGCCAGAAGAAACAGACTTAAAGAAGAAAGTCTAAATGTTGTTATGACAATCAAGTGTGAAGGAGAACCTGTTGGTGAACATGATTTCAAATCTGCGGTTCACAAATGGAAAACTACGAAAGACAGAAAGTTATTCAAAAAGCATTGAATAGATTGATAGAAATAGATGTTTGTAAATAAGTGTACATACAAGTTTGAAAAACTGTTGATGTATAAACCCTTATCCCGAACTGAGTTTTAAGAAATTTATACATTATACTCCTAACTAGACAATCTTACGAACCATATTTTTAGATTTTCGAAGATCTTCACCCTTCCAATGACACGCAGAGTGAATAAAAAGGTAAGCAGATGACAATGGTTTACATTTCTGTTTTATAAATGTTAAATATTATGCACATACAAATATTGATTTTTTTTCCTTACTTTTAAGCAAATTGAAACAAATTAATAAATTTTTTTAGAAGTAAAGATTTCCTGCCTTTCAAATTTTGGGCCCCTCTTTTGGGAGTGGGGGCCCCTTTTTGGGATTTCTGAAAATCCTAGAAGCAACACTGTGGTAGAGATTTAAAACATTTTATTGACAGACACAAAAATCAACAGAAACCACTTACCACAATGTTTTCTAGGGCTTCATGTGTAGGCTGAAAATAAATAAAAAGGAAATATTAAGATATCAATTCAGATTAACTCTTATCATACTACAAAAATTTTGGAGTCGTCCAAATTGAAAGCATTTGCATGTGACAATCAAAATGTAGCTGAAATTTTGAGACTTGGTTGTAAAAGAGTAGAAAACATTGTGGGAAAAGGAGAAAATGCTGGTTACCAGAATTTTCTCCTTTTCCAACAATGTTTTCCAAAGCCTAATTCTTCAGGGTTGTTAAAAGTCAGGATTGTGTGGTACAGGGTTGAATACATTATCACTAAAAGACCTCATATTTTTTCCCTTTATGTTCACACAAGGCATTTTTAAAAACATAATGGCAAAAGGATTAACTAATTTATTGCTGTTTTACGCCACTTCCTACATTATTTCTGTCACATCAAGGCCACATCTCACTTACTCATGTGTGTCCTGGATTTCATCAGAACAAGGCTGGGGTTCTGCTCTATCTTACCCAAGGACACTCCCGAAACCCCCCCAGTGCCTCCAGTAGGAATCGATACAAGGATCTACAGATTACGAGTTCTACAATCCCACCAATGAGCTACCCAGGGCCCTCTTATGGTTAAGGATATATTGCTTATGAGCAAAAGCCACTGTTCCTTTTGTAATAATGTTTTATTATGTATTCATGAACCTATAACTCATGGCACTTTTATAGGATTGTTTTCAAAATTCTCTGCTGCAAATTTTTTTAACTCTCTACCAGACGACAAAATTTCAGACGTACCCAAATTGAAAGGGTTTGTAAATAAGATACTGAATACAGCTCAAATTATGGGATTAGTCGTACACAGGGTGAAAAAACATTGTGAGAACAGAAGAAAAGCCTTCTCCTCATTGGGTTTGCTAAAACTCTTGAATGTTTGGTAAAGGTTGAAGCTTTTCGTTCAATTGATTGAGTGGCATTTTACGCCGCTTTCAACATTATTTCAGTCATATCACGGCGACAGCTCACATATTCATACATTTCCTGTATTTCACCAGTACTAGGCTAGGGCTCTGAAATGTCTTGCCCAGGGCCACTCCCACGAAAAAAACAGTGGATCCAGTGAGGCTCAAGCCTGGGACCTCCTGGTCATGAGTCCTATTGTTTACCACTGAGCCACGCAGGACCCCTTATATTGTTTGGTTAACTCTTTGCCATACAATTCTGACGTTTAATGACCCTTAGAGAGAAAATTTTTAAAAATGTAAGAAAAGGAGAAAATGCTGGTTACCAGCACTTTCTCCTTTTCTCACAATATTTTCTACCCTTCCAAACATAACCTTCCATTTTTGAGTCACATTTATTGTGTTGTCTGCAAAATGTTTTCAATTTTGACTACTGTAAAATTTTGTTGTTTGGCAAAGAGTAAAAGGCAAAGCACCCTTACAGTTAATAAATCATTCTTTCAATTTAACTCTTTACCACACAATCCCGACTTTTAACAACCCTGAAAGAGAAGGCTTTAGAAAACATTGTGGGAAAAGGAGAAAATGCTGGTAACCAGCATTTTCTCCATTTCCCACAATGTTTTCTATCCTATCAGAGACAGAAATTGTCATCTTAGCAACATTAAATTTTTCGTCTGCAAATGCTTTCAATTTGGATGAGTCCAACATCTTGTCGTTTGGTAAAGAGTTAAGCAAAAATCACTTTCCTTTTGTTATGATAAATGCTCCATTTTTTCCTTGCTGATCAATACCCTATATTGTGATTCTAATGACATGTGGCAAACCCTCTATCACACGACTATAGATCCTTTACCAAATGACAAATCCTTGACTCTTTCACTTTCAAACATCTGGAGACGACAAATTTAAAATTGATACTAATGAAATAAATTTCTCTGATGGGGTAGAAAACATTGTGGGATAAGGAGAAAATGCTGTTTTCCAGTATTTTCTCCTTTTCCCAAATTGTTTACATAAGGCTTATTCTTCAGGGTCGTTTAAATTCAGAATTTTGTGGTAAAAGGCTAAATCCTTCTACCAAAACAACCTAGAGTTTTAAGGACAATTAAATTTCACTTTTTTGAAAACACTGTGGATAAGGGAGAAAATGCTGCTAATCATCATTTTCTGCCCTTACTAAAGACAAACTATCACTTTATTAATTTTGTCCTCTATGGATGCTTTCTAAAAGGAACAGGATGTGTCTAAAATTTTGTAAATTAGATCAGATTTACTAGCATTTTGTCCTATTCCCACAATGTATTGAAAAGTCATCTTCTACAGGGTCATAAAAACTTGGGATTGTTTGGTTACGGGTTAACTCTTTACAACACAATACCAAAATTTAACGACCCTCAGGGGAAGTACCCTTTTGAAAACCTTTTGGCTAATAGGAGAAAATACTGGTACTCAGCATTTTCTCCTTTTCCCACAAGGTTTTCTATACATTTACAGACAAGTACCATCATTTCAGCTATATTTAATATGTAGTCTGCAATTGCTTTCAATATGGACCAGTCTAAAATTTTCTCGTTTGGTAAAGAGTTAACCCTTTCTCAAATGACAAAGTTTTAGACTTGTTCAAGTTGAAAGCAACTGCAGACGATAAATTACTGATAGTTCAAATGGCAGATTTTGTCCTTGGTAGAGTAGAAAAATTTGTGGGAAAAGGAGAAAATGCTGGTAACCAGCATTTTCTCCTTTTCCCACAATGTTTTCACAAGGCTTCTTTCCTAGGGTTGTTAAAACCCAGGATTGTTTGATAAAGTGTTAACCCTTAAGCTGCTAAGCACAACTCACTGACCTTTCGCGGACAGTGCAGATCAAGATCAGATTCCAAAGAAAGTGCAGTCTGATCTTTGGTCTACACTGTCAAATAAGGGCATCTTGTCCACCAGAAAGTACATTTGAAATAGCAAAATTAGAACTTTTACAATCGGCTAAAAAATTCCATTCCACTTATTTATCAGGATAAGGATCAAAACAGCAAACAGACAAACACTGTGATTGGTTGAAATCTTGTATAGAAAGTATATGTTGATTGGTTGAAATCTTGTATAGAAAGTATATGTTGATTGGTTGAAATCTTGTATAGAAAGTATATGTTGATTGGTTGAAATCTTGTATAGAAAGTATATGTTGATTGGTTGAAATCTTGTATAGAAAGTAGATACTGAAATAATATTGGAACTGAACAGTTTCACCTAGTTTCATGGCACCCAACTTTCGACCCTTTACCGCACAATCCAGACCTTTCACAACTTTGAGGAAGGAGGCTTTTGAAAACATTGTTGGAAAAGGAAAAAATGATGGTTACCAGCATTTTCTGCTTGTGCCCCCCCCCCCAATATTTTATACTCTCTCAAAAACAAATCTCATCATTTGAGCCATGATTAGGTTCTCCTTTACTAATATTTATATATAATTCAGTATGTCTTTTTCATGAACATTGGCGAGTTCTGATTGGCCGAAAAAAAATTTTCATGGCTCAATGAAAAAAAAAATCAGCAGTGCCGGAACTACTTTTGCAGTCAAACTAATATAAACAAACATGTATACGAGATTTCATAATGTTTTTTCGTTCTCATTTTATATTGAGTCCGAAGTTCAAATTGCTAGCTGAATTTATTTTTTCTAAATACTGAAAAAAAAAATCCAACAGTAAATTCAAAGAGAGAGCTGAAAACTCTTTGTTACTCTGCTGGGTTTAAACATTATTTTCAACTTAATTCTAGCGTATTGAACTTCTAATAATAAATCCACTCAATCTGCAAATGTTCAATACTATAATGATGTCATGAATTACGTCATTTTTACGTCATGAAGGAGCAGTTTACCGCGCTATGAAATATCAATGAAAAGGACAGTAAATAAATACGCAATGTTGGATTTACAAAAAAAAAGCAGTTAGTATTATTTAAGTGCATATTTGTTGTCTGTGATATTGAATTATAAGGAATGAAGAGATTTTTTTTTTTGTTTTCATGGAGATATGAAAAAAAAACCTAATCACACTTTTGTATGAAACCGCTTCCCGATTTCATTCAGTGTGATTAGGTTTTTTTTTCATACCTCCATGAAAACAAAAAAAAATCTCTTCATTCCTTAAATGGATGAGTCAAACATTTTATCATGTGGTAAAGGGTTAACTCTTTAACCAGACAACAAAAATGTAGACTGGTCCAAATTGAAAGCATTTGCAGACTTCATTATTTAATGTGCCTCAAACGATGGGCTTCATCTTTGAAAAGGTAGAAAACACTGTTTACTTCCTTCCCAAAGGCCTATTTCTATTTTTGAGTCAATTATTTTGTTGCCTGCAAAAGCTTTCAATTTGGCCAAGTCTAAAATTTTGTTGCTTGGAAAGGGGTTCAGGACAAAAACCATGATTGAGCTACGTTCAATTGACTTTTGGAAATGCTTTCGATTTGGTAAAGTACGAAAGCCTTATACTTCAGGGTCGTTAAAACTCAGGACTGTGTGGTAAAGGGCTAAATGATGTTGAAAACTCCGATGAACAAATCCCGCCCACTTTTGTCACGCCACGACTTCAACAGAGCACTGAAGTCCACTGCATATCTCTCTTGTGCCTGTGCAGAGTGTATCACCGATAATGACCACTAGGGCTATTTTTAACTCATGTCCTCAGTTGACCAATTACAAAATATCGATGTCAGCAGCAGAATGACCTAATTTAAGTCCAGCTTTCCTCATTTGCAGGCAGCACAGTATTGGAACAAACTAATGCAAAGACCTTTTGCCCTTTACTAAACAACAAAAATTTAGAGGTAAACTGCTTAACTAGGTTAATACCCATTTACAAAACAATCCCATGTTTTAATGACCCTGAGGAAAAATGCCAATTGAAAACATTGTGGGAAAAGGAGAAAATGCTGGTTATCATTTGTAAATCTTCATTTACTGGAGGAAATAATGATATGAATGAATGAATATACCAAACTACAAAATTTTGGACTAGACCAAATTGCAAGCATATGCAGATGACATTATTAAACGTAACTCAAATGATGATTTATGTTTTTGATTGGGTTGAAAACATTGTGGGGAAAAAGAGAAAATGCTGATAACCAGCATTTTCTCTTTTCCCCAACTGTTTTCAAAAAGTTTTCTTCTTCGAAGTCGTTAAAACTCGGGATTGTGTGGTAAAGGGTTATGGAGCTTACCAGCATTTTCTCCTTTTTTCTAAAATGTTTTCCAAAGCTTTCCACATCAAGGACATAAAAACCCTGGATTGTGTGGTAAGTTTACAAGCTTTTATAGCTCTTCGCTTGTATTATTGACCATATTTCAACTTTCTGCACTGTTTCTTCTCTTCAACTCGCACTTTACATATTAATACTCCTGTATTTTGACAACCTTGGGTGAGAACATTTTGAAAACATAGTTGGAAAAGGAGAAAATGCAGGCAACCAGCACTGTCTACTTTTCCCACAATGTTTTATACTCTTTTACAGAAATATTTCATTATCTGAGTCATATATATTTTGCTGTCTGCAAACACTTTTGATTAGAACAAGTTCAAAGTTTCAGAGTTTGGTAAAGAGTTTAATATCGACTTCTTTTTGCCCAATGAGTAGCTTTAGATCAGAACAAAAGAAACACTGAGTAATGCGATTATACTTAAATGCTTCTTATGCCCAGTGTACATCAAGATCAGACTGTATTGAACATGCAATCTGATCCTCATTCTACATTGTACATTATGTCATAAGATTTCCTGACCAACCAATTCTTGACATTACATGGGTCCTGTGTGGCTTGGTGGTTAAAGTGTCTGACTTGTGACCTGGAGGCCCCCGGTTCAAGACTTACTGGATCCACTGGGTTTTTTCGTGGGAGTGTCCTCAAGCAAGACACCACAGAGCCCAAGTCTAGTGATGGTGAAACCCAGGAAATACATAAATATGTGACCTGTCAATATGACTGAAATAATGTTGAAAGCGGCATAAAACACCATTCAATCAATCAACTTGACATTACAAGAGCTGAGAGTATTTTTCATAGACTGGCTAATATTGTCCCTAACATTTTGTATAGTGATAAAAAGTTCACTCATTATAATAATTATTAAAGAGAGGATAAAATTTATACCATAAGAATAAATATTGACCAAAATGAAAGCAGTTCCAGACGATATAAAAAGATGGGGCTTGCAGAATGGGATTGGCCTTGGCAAGGGAAGAAAACATAATCTAAAAGGAGAAAATGCTAGTTATCAGCACTTGTCTTTTTCCTACAACGTTTTTCATTCTCTACCACACAACAAAATTTCAGACATGTCCAAAATGAAAGCATTTGCAGACATCAATGACATATCAGATGTGTCCAAAATGTTGGAATGTGTCTATGGAGGGTAGAAAACATCATGGGAATGGAAAAAGTACTGGACATGAGCCATTTCCTTTTCCTGCAATGTTTTCAAAAGCCCCCATGTGGGATTGTTTTAACTCGGGAACGTTCGGTAAAGGGTCAAGTAAACCATCTATGACATAGTCCTGTTTTAACCACCCTAAGAAAAAGGGCTTTCAAAAACATCATTGGGAAATAAGAAAATCCTGGTAATCAATAATTTTTTCTGCCCTTTAAATGACAATTTTCATCATGTGAGCCACAATTTTGTCATCCTCAAAAACTTTCGATTTAGACATGTCTAAAACATCTTTATGTGGTAAAGGGATTTACTCTTTACCACACAATCCCGACTTTTAACGACCCAAGGAAAGAAGCCTTTTGAAAACATTGTGGGAAAAGGAGAAAATGCTGGTAACCAGCATTTTCTCCTTTTCCCACAATGTTTTCTACTCTATCAAAGATTTATTTCGTGTTTTAAGTAACATGTAATGTGTCAGATGCAAATGCTTTCATTTGTACAAGGACAAAGAAAATACTTGGTAACTAAGTTATATAACCAAAAAAACTTTGGATTTCATGTAAAGAAAGTATTTCAACCAAAGTAATTCCATTAGTATGACTAATTTGTTCCACATTAATATTCATCCTGCAGTCTCTGATCTTCTGGAACATAAAAGTTGCTAATTTATGCATGCAAATTGCACCTTGGAACTTTACTGTGAGATGCAATGTCTTCCATTTATTAATCCTTCATTACATCCCCCCCTCACCCCCATTTATTTGTATTGGAGTTCAACTCATTACCAAATGACAAAATTTATGACTGGAACAAATAAAAAGCATTTGCAGACAACAAATCAAATGTTGATTAACCCTTTACCACATTTTCTCCTTTTCCCACAATGTTTTCTTCCCTACCAAAGACAAATTCCATAATTTGAGCCACATTCAAATGTTCGTCTGCAAATACTTTCAATTTGGACAAGTGTACAATTTTGTCGTATGGTGAAGTGTTAATGGTGATTTCTGTATTTGAAGGGGCAGAAAACTGCCAGAAAAGGAGAAAATGCTGCTTATCAGCATTTTCTCTTATTCTCACAATGTTTTCAAAGGTTTTCTTATTCTTAAAACTTGGGACTGTGTGGTTAAGTGTTAACAATATTGCTGGTAACCAACATCTTCTCCTTCTCCCACTGTGTTTTCTATTCTTTCACAAACAAATTTCTATTACAATTATAAGCTGACTTTTATCTGTTGACTCTAGATGCTTCCAAAATTGGACACGTCTAAAGTTTTGTTGTCTGGTAAAGTACATCTGTTCAAAAGTCATATTAAACACAATGAATTTTTTTTTAACTTTGGAAACAGTGTAAGAAAACAATTTTCAATTAGTTGAGTCCAAATCTTTGTCCTTTGGTAAAAAGTTAACCCTTTACCATACAAGCCCTGTGAAAGAAGCCTTTTGAAAACATTGTGAGAAAAGGAGAAAATGCTGGTAACCAGCATTTTATCTTTTTCCCACAATGTTTTCTTCCCTTCCTAAAACAAATTTCAATTTTTTAGTCACATTTATTTTGTCGTCTGCAAATGCTCTCAATTTCGACCAGTCTAAAATTTCGTCGTTTGGTAAAGAGTTAAAAGGTTCACACAGGTGGTTTTTAACCACAGGTTTGACTGTTTTTTCTATTAAAGCTCCATCCCTGCAGACATAAACCTGCAGCCGGCAACTTCAAAAAACATCCTCGTAAAATAGCAAGAATATAATAATCGATATGACTTTTGCTTACATAGATTAACCCTTTATCGCAAAATCCCGACTTTGAACGACCTTGAGAAAGAAGCCTTTTGAAAACATTGTAGGAAAAGGTAACCAGCATTTTCTCTTTTTCCTACAATGTTTTCTACCCTATCAAAGAAAAAGCACATTATTTCAGCCCCTTTGAAATTGTCATCAGCAAATGCTTTTCATTTGGACAAATCTAAAATTTTGTCATATGGTAAAGGGTAAAGTCATGACCACACATACATTTCAACCCTTCACCTAAAAATCCTGATTTTAACAACCCCAACAGAGAAGGAATTTCAACCCTAACAGAGAAGGAACTTGAAAACATTGTGGGAAAAGGAGAAAATGCTGGTGTCCAGCATTTTCTCCTTTTCCCCACAATGTTTCCTACCCTTTCAAAAAAACAAATTTCAACTTTTGAGTGACATTTTCTTTGTAGCCTGCAGTTGCTTTGAACTTGAAATTTGTTGTTTGGTAAAGTGTTAAGAGAAGTCCAAATTCAAAGCATTTGCACAAGACAAAGGTGGAGAATTAATGGAACCTGCCTAAAATAGAGTAGAAAACATTGTGGGAAAAGGACAAAATTAATGTAACCAGCATATTTTGTCTTCTAACAATGCTTTCAAAAGCTTCTTTTTTCAGGGTTGTTAAAACTCAGGGTAGTGTGGTAGAAGGGTTAAGTTTATTTGAAAACAATAATGGCAAATGAAGTGGGTGGCCATTCAGGCAAGTCTCAATTTGCCACAATGTTTTTCAGAAAGTTTCTGCTTCAAGGCACCAGACACTTTCTACAGCATATAAGAACTATTTCTCTTTTTACCAAAATGTTTTCTAGAGAAAACTGACTTCAGGTCGAAAAAGTCATCAACAGCCTGTGGGAGGCCATAAGAACTAAACACAGAAATCAAGAAAATCTACATTCCACAAGTAGTTCACCCTTTGCAAAACAGTCCCTAGTTTTAACAACCCAAAGAAAAACAATGAAAACATTGTGGGAAAAGAAGAAATTGCTGGTAATCAGCATTTTCTCTTTTTCCCACAATGTTTCCTACTCTGAAAGAGAAAAATCTCATTATTTCATCCGCATTAAATCATTCTGATGTGCGCAACTGCATTCAATTTGGACAAGGCATGCTTTACATCATGTAGGCAAAGAGTTGATGATGGGGGTCTGTCTTAAAAAAAGGTAGAAAATGTCGTCGGAAAAGAAGAAAATGCTGCCAACCATCATTTTCTCCTTTTCTCACAATGTTTTCAAAAAGACCATTCTTTCTTAGGGTCCATAAAACCCGTAATTGTTAGGTAAGGGGAAAATACAGGCAACAGTAATAGAGAAGAGGGTATAAAGCCAGAGATAAGATACTATGAAAAACGATCATTACGCACATTAGGCAAGGCAGTACTGCGTGAGTGAAAAAAGCAAAATCTTGTACTTTTACTGGATTCAATTTAAATCAATAGTAGTAACTTTGGCTCCACTGCTTTTTAGAGAGCAGATAGCGTTGCCGTAGCAACCGTTAGATTCCAAAACCAGTTATACAGAACATAAATGCAAATAAAATATATCCGACCCCGAATTCAATATACAGCAGCACCATGGTTCTTTCGCAACAAAAACAAGATGTTTTCCGTTGTCTAATTTTATAGATTTTTTCCTCTCTCTCCCTTGGCCATTTTTTCTTCTTTTCATGATCATTCAATGGTTGTTACTCAAAGAAATATATGTTTAACCCTTTACCAAACTATCTCCTGTAATAACCACCCTAGAGATGAAAATATTGTGGTAAAAGGAGACAATGCTCGTGATAAGTATTTTCTCCAGTTTCCTTTATGTTTCCTATCCTTTCAAGTATGAATCTCAACATTTTACCAATTTTCAATTTGTTGCCTGTACAGGATTCAACAACTGTAGCACTGCATGCGTTTGCCAATGCTTGACTGCAGTAGCTTTTAGAACTAGATTGATTGATTTTCAGTGAAAATTTCAAGTCAAACTGAGTCAAAAATACTTTGAAGGTAACCTACCATACTTGTATCGATTCCCTTTTTGATAGTTAATCCTTTACCACACCATCCCGAGTTTTAACGACCCTGAGAAAGAAAGCTTTTGAAAACATTGCGGAAAAAGGAGAAAATACTGGTAACCAGCATTGTCTCCTTTTCCCACAATGTTTTCTACTCTATCAAGGGCAGATTCCAGCATCTGAGCCATCTTTAATTTGTTATCTGCAAATGTTTTCAATTTGGACCAGTCTTAAATTTTGTTGTTTGGTAATTAGTTAACAATAATTATTAATAGTTAGCAATTAAAATGAGTTTGAAGTAAAAATCTTCAGTAAAGACAGAGACATAAAATGTCACAGCTTCTGCATGACAACACAGATGTTTTGATTCATTATATGGTGTTTAACACCGTTTTCAACATTATTTCAGTTATATCGTGGCTGCCAGTGCACCTATCCATGCTTTCCTGGATTTTCTTTTACCAGTACTCCACACAATATTCTCTCCAAGCCAAAGGCTGCTTTTCCGCATAACCAACGTCGAGAGAAGAATGAATCCCGTCGTAATGACTATCATCAATCCTCTGAAAGAAATCGGCTGAGCCAGGAATCGAACCAGTGACCCCGTTCTCAAGTCCTGTACGCTACCAACTGAGCTACCGGGGCTTGGCGACAACAGAGATGAAGACAGAGCTATTACAATACCTTGATGTTTTCTTCAAAAACAGCTGAGCTAAAAAAGACTAAATGTTATTTTTTCTTTGTCCATACAAGGGTCAAATGCTCCAAGGAAAAAGAAAAAGAGCTGGTAACCTTCATTTTCTCCTTTCCAACAATGTTTTCTACCCATATAAAGACAAATCTCATCATCTGAGGCACATTTAACTCCTTATCAAACGACAAAGTTGAAAGCATTTGCAACCCCAGCCTCACTTGACGCGCTGGGTTTTTCAGGGGGGGGGGGTTTATTGGATAAAACACTTCAGAACCCTAAACTGGTACTAATGAATTCAAGGCCAAACATTATGTGAGCTGTTGCCATGATATGGCAGAAACAATGTGGAAAGTGGCGTAAAAAAACATTCATTCAATCAATCAAAATATCAATTAACAAATAGGTTGGTAAGAAAAATATGCGAGGAATGTCCTGATACACTGTATCTATCTCACAAAGAAAAGCCTATACTGGTTGTACTTAAAGTGGTCAGTCATATCTCTCTCACTGACCGCTAGGGTATTTACGGCAATGTCCAATAAAATAGCCAATGGCCAATGCAATAAGGCCAACCAGATGCTCAAGGTACAGTAGGTGCTTGATATGCTATGTGCATGCCTCTGCAAATCAATGATGTAAGCTCAGTGTCGCTCAGGTGGTTGACCTCGTTTTATTTATAGCACAAGGTCACTGGCAGTTGAAAGACTGGTGGACTGAAGTAGCCTTTTGCGGTCATTTTTACAAGCTTTAGAGCTAATAGAGTGTCAGACCATGTCACATTTTTGCCAGATTTACCTAGCACTTCTTCACACTACTTTGTTGGTTTTTTTTTTCTTTTCCCAAGAATTTCAAGCATATTTCAGTAACTGTTATAATGCAACCAAAAAAAAAATTCTCCTAAATTGTTTCATTTCAGGCATTCAAACAGGACAACTCAATCAAAATGGACAATGTAATTTCTTTTCTTATGTTTTCCCTTCTTTTCAATGATAATTTCAATTTTTTTGGCCATAATTTCTCTACATGTTTTTAATACACTTGCAGGTGCTTGCTTGGTACAAGCAAGTTTTAACTCTTTACCAAATGGCAAAATTTTGGACTAGTCCAAATTGAAAGCATTTGCAGATGACAAATGTGAATCGAAATTTGGAATTTGATTTGGGAAGGGTAGAAAACATTTTGGAACCAGCATTTTCTCCTTTTCCCACAATGTTTTCAAAAGCTTTTTTTCTCAGGGTCGGTAAAAGGCAGGATTGTGTGGTAAAAAGTTAATACACTTGCAGGTGCTTACTGGGTACAAGCAAGTTTTAATACATTTGCCTCCTCTGGGAACACAATGTATTCTGGCTCTATTTGTTTCACATTATTTCTATTACATGGCAACAGCCAGTGCACCTATCCATGCTTTCCTGGAGTTTTCTTTTACCAGTACTAAGCTCAATACTCTTCGAAAAACCACTGGCTGCTTAACCACATAACCATCGTCAAAACAATGATCAATGAGAGAAATGAATCCTGTCTCAATTACTAAATCCTTGGAAACTAATCGGCCAAGATGAGAATTCCAACCACCAACCCTTTGGTTTCAAGTCCTGTATGCTACCAACTCCACTACCAGTCTGTTACGAGTTTGAATACAGGATGGTTGCTACACAAGGATGGCCACTAAAACAGGTTTTGCTGTATTTGGCAGCAAATTTGATTCAGGAAATAACTGAAAGGTAAAGTGTCAACCCTTTAAAACACAATCATAACTTTTAAAAACCCTGAGGAAGACGCCTTTTGAAAATGTTGGAAAACGAGAAAAGGCTGGTAACCAGCATTTTCACCTTTTCCCAAAATGTTCTTTTACCCCCATCAATGACAAATTTCATCAAGTGTGTCACATTTAAATTGCTGCCAGTAATTGCTTTTAATTTGGACAGGTCTAAATATTTCTCATTTGGTTTTGTTTGGTGCCATTTCAACAGCTAAGGTCATATCACGGATGTCAGTGCACCTACCAGGGTTTTCCCTCAGCATTAAAATTTGGGGGTCATTGTGATCCCTGGTCTCTTTAGTTGGGCGTCATTTCTTTAACTTAGGGGATCAAAACAAATGGGTCTTTTCGTCTTCAAGCACAGATTACAATACATTTCACCTTTAAACTCCATGAAAGTAAAGTCTTTAAATCATTTCTGATGGAAAGCTCAACTTCAATTTTTGACAGACGATACATTTTCGTCCAAATGGCTGCTTAATGTGGCTTGATCGGCAGCTGTAGGAAGCAGACGATGATACAGTTTACTCCATCGTGACATTATTTTCCGCAAACAGAACAGGCTGGTAATGTGTACTTTTATCTACCGGAAGTCGCGTAAAGTAAGCTACAAATTACAGAGAACCCAACTAAGACTTTGACTGGACCCTTATTGTACTGTACTTTATGGTAATAATGCGTAACCAGTCATATTCTATAAATGAATTACCAGAAAACCACTTATATCTAAAATAGACCCTGTAGTTAAAAAAAGAACAGTGTTCGTCTGATATTGAAGCAAGAACGGACTTGGATTTGTGCCGATTCATTCAATTTCCTAGATGATTTAGATTTTGGAAAGTTGCGTCGCTAGTGACGCACATTTATTTATTTTGGGGGTCATTTGACATAAAATCGTGTCACTGACGCAGGATTTGTGTGTCATGGAAAACCCTGACCTACATATGTATTTCCTGGCTTTCTCACACCAGTACTGACACAATTTTCTCTCCAAGTCACTAATTACTTTCTCACATGCATCAGAGATGGGAGGTGAAAAATTGCAGCCAAAAAAGTTTACCTTAAGGATAGGGCACCCTAATGGGATTCATGTAGCATTGCCAAAATCATACGGATTCGGCTAAGACTCGGGTAAACTGTAATCGAGGCGGGTACCAGCGTCTATCGGCCGATCGATTATGGATTACCCAAGTCTTAGCCGAATCCGTACGTTTTTTCAGCGATGAAAGGCCATGTTACACGTCTCCCATTAGGGTGCCCTATCCTTAACTGGGTACAGTCAGATAGGCTTACACTGAGCTACCCAGCTGGGCTTTCTCATTTGGTAGAGAGATAAAAATAAGAATATAAGAACAACATTGTAACAGCATGTGTTATGTTAACCCTTCACCAAACCATCCCATATTTAATGACCCTAAAGCGAAAGGCTTTTAAAAACATTTTTGGATAGGGAAAAACCGCTGGTAACAAGTATTTTCCCCTTCTTCAACACCGTTTTCTACCCTTCAAGGAAGAAAATAACTCATAGTTTGACCTTCACTGAAGTTGTCATCGGCAAATGCTTTTAAATTGGTCAAGTCTAAAATTTTGTCATATGGAATAGCACACCACAGTTTTGTATAAAAATATTTTAAATTACATGCAAGATGTTGCATGCTCCCAACTGACCTCTTTCTTCATAGGTAAGTTAACCTTTCCTTTTTGACTTTCCTGTACCAATAGCTCCATGTTGAAACAACCCTGCAAAAGCTGGTATTTGAAAACATTGTGGGAAAAGGAGGCATGACCTGACAATTTTTCTCCTTCTTTCACAATGTTTTTGTACATTTCTGAAACAAATCCTATTATTTGGACCACATGTAATTTGTTGTGAGATGAAGAAGTCTAAATTTTTCTATTTGAAAAAGAGTTAAACTCTGCAAACAGTTTGAAGTTGAAACAACCCTGAGAAAGATGGCTTTTGAAAACATTGTGAGATATGGAGAAAATGCTAGTAACCAATTTTGTTGTTTGATAAAGAGATAACCTTTTTTTACCAAATGTCAAAATTTTAGACCTATTCAAATTGGTAGCATTTGCAGAGGACAAAATAAATACAACTCAAAAACTGAAATTTCTCCTTTAAAGTGTAGAAAACATTGTGGGATAAAGAGAAAATGCTGGTTACCAGCATTTTCTCCTTTTTCCACTATGTTTTCTGAAGCCTTCTACTGTGGGGGTCATTAAAACTCAGGACTGTGAGGTTATAGGTTAACATGACTGACATATTCCCACTGTCAACCACCAAAAATACTCACCTATAGTCCAGAAATAAACCTACACATACAAAATAGACCCTACACATACTGAATAAATCTACACATAATTATGTTTACATATAAACCATCCTCATCCAACCAACTTTTTGCACTATTACAGGTAAAACCCGCACACACAAGTTTCTACAGTTTTTTTGCACAGTTTTTATTGCTCCAGATAAGTGCCATGTTGACAGTATTGATCCCCAATTTTCCCCCAGCGAGTAAAGTAATTGAATATTGGCAGTACATGCTAATACAATTTTACTTGCACTACCTTTTCTCTTGTTAGGTATATGACTGCCTTGCACTGAATATTTAACCCTTTACCACACAATCCTGAGTTTTAACAAGGAAAGAAGCTTCTGAAAACAGTGGGAGAAGGGGAAAATGCTGAAAGTGAAATCGACAGTACATCCTAATACAATTTTACTTGATTACCTTTTCTCTTTTTAGGTATATGACTGCCATGCACTGAATATTTAACCCTTTAACAAACTTTCCCTTTTTTTAATAAGGAAAGAGACAATCCTAGAAAATATTGCTTTTGAAAACACTGTGGAAAATGGAGAAAATGCAGGAAGTAATTGAATATTGGCAGTACATGTTAATACAATTTTACTTGCACTATCTCATGTTAGGGCCGAGCCCAGTAGCTCAGTCGGTAGCGTGCAGGACTTGAGAACACAGGGTCCAGGTTCGACCCCTGGCTACAACCCCCGGCTCGGCCTATTTCTTTCCCAGGATTGATGATAGTCACTGCGACAGGCTTCATTCCTCTGCCACTGCTGACCATTGTTCCAACGATGGTTATGTGGGAAAGCAGCCAGTGGCTTGGAAAGAAAATTGTGCGAAGTACTGGTAAAAGAGACTCCAGGAACGCATGGATAGGTGCACTGGCCACTGCAATATAACTGAAATAATGTTGAAAACTGCGTTAAACACCATACAATCAATCAATGTTATGTTAGGTATAAGACTGCTATGCACTGAATACTTAATCTGTATCCTGCTAAATAAATCAAATGAAACTTTAGAGCCAATAGTAACTAGAGGCGCTTGAGCGCCTGTATCGCTCCACAGGCCTGATATTTCTATAATGGCGAAAGGAAGTTTTTAACAATTATCATTCAATCCTGCATTTTAGCTCACTGAAGAAACAATTTGGTAGACAACCACCATAGGAACTTACCTGCAAAACAACAATGAAATCCAATGAATAGTTTTAGAGAAGAAATTTTTCAAAGATTTTACTTTATGCCATAAAATGAAAATGAGTCTCCCATAAAAGCCATGTTTTTTGACAGATCTTTTTTTTTTTTAAGGAATTCTGTAAACCTGTATCTAAGGAACATTCCTGCAAAGTAATAATGCTATCCAAATAGCGGTTTGGGAGGAGAAGATTTTTAAAGGTTTTTTACTTTGGTTGCCATGGCAACCAGAATTCGTCATGGAACACAATTATTTGAAGGAATTTGAAAGAGGACCACCAAAGGAACATTCCTGTGAAATTTGGTAAAAATCCAGTCAATAGTTTCTGAGGAGAAGTTTTTTAAAGAAAAAGTTTACGGACGCACGCACGCACGGACGAACGGACGAACGAACGGACGGACGGACGGACGCGCGACGGACACAACGCCATGACAATAGCTCGCTGGCCTTCGGCCAGTGGAGCTAAAAACCCAATTGATCAAATTTACTGTTTGGGGAAAAATATCTCCTAATTGGACAGTGTAGTTCCAAGATCAGACTGCATCTTCTGTGCAGTCTGATCTTGATCTAACTGTCCGCAAAAGGTCAATGAGTCGCACTAAGCAACAAAAGGTCAGTGAGTCGCACTAAGCAGCAAAAGGTCAGTGAGTCACACTAAGTAGCAAAAGGTCAATTAGTCGCACTAAGCAGCAAAAGGTCAATGAGTCGCACTAAGCAGCTGAAGGGTTAACCCTTTACCAAACAATCCTGAGTTTTAACCGGGAAAGAGACAACCCTAGGAAACAGTGCTTTTGAAAACATTGTGGGAGGAACAGAAAATGCTGGTAGTAATTGTATATTAGTGTTAGGTATGACTGCCATGCATTGAGAACTTAAAACCCTTTCCTAAACAATTCCAAGTTTTAACCATTTAAACTCCATTAACTATGGATCTATAAAATCCATTTTGTCTAGCAGTGAATCAGATCTGGAGATAGAATGGTCCTTTGATATTCAGAAAATTGACGATAAAGTTTCGATCAAAGTAAGCCTGCGCAGAGTGTGCTGGGTGATAATGGGTTGATACTGTTTTGCAGATGCATTAAACCCCCTTTTCACAGAGCATGGCTCATATCTAATCCAGCCCTACACAGAATCAGGGCCAGGTAGCTCAGCTGGAAACAGAAAGGGCTAGTGAAATTTACCCTTTCCACACCATAGACAACACCAGAACCTTTTGAGGACAGTGTACATCAAGATCAGAATGCACAGAACGTGCAGTCTGATCTCTGATCTACACTGTCCAATGCTATATTCTGGATTATGACTGAACTGTCTGTTGATCTTGTAGAGGAAATGTATTTTTAGCCTTTGAAGAAAATGCAATTAAATTATTCAGCGGTGAAAGGGTTAGCTCTTTACCAAAGGACAAAATTTTAGAACAGTCCAAGTTCAAAGCATTTGAGGACTCCAAAAACAACGCCACACAAAAATTGAAATTTATTTTTGGAAGAGCAGGAAACATTGTGGAAAAAGGAGAAAATGCTAGTTACCAGCATTTTCTCCTTTTCGCACAATGTTTTCAAAAGTCTTTCTCCTCAGGGTCGTTACACTTGGGATTGTGTCATGAAGGGTTAAAACCCAACTTGGTCAAAGTCTTTGGCTTGCCAGTCAAAAAAAAAAACAATCACTGCACTTTTGAGAGCAAAATAAAGTACCGTATTTCTAGATATTGACAAATTTGCTGGCTAAAAAGCATGGTTCAACATTACTGATGAGGTAAATGAATGGAAATCAGGGTCGATGAAACACTTGCATAAAGGTTGTGTGAATCTAGACCATAATGCAGCTTGCATGTATCAATCATGAATGTCCATGCATGCTTCGATCAATAAAACTCATTTGGTTTTCTGTATCTTTTATATCTAGACCAGTTCTGTTTTTTTGCCCTTTCACTTATTCTATTCGTGCAGTCTGTCCTTTCACTTCAACAACTGAAAGCACATTCCATCTACCTCTTTACTACATGACAGAATATTAGCTCTTTACAACACAATCCCCAGTTTGAACTCTTTACCAAACGACAAAATTACAGACTGGTCCAAATTGAAAGCATTTGCAGATGACAAAATAAATGTGACTGAAAAATTGAAATTTGGTTTGGGAAGGGCAGAAACCATTGTGGGAAAAGGAGAAAATGCTGGTAACCAGCATTTTCTCCTTTTCCCACAATGTTTTCAAAAGCCTTCTTTCTCAGGGTCGGGATTGTGTGGTAAAGAGTTCAAGATACAGCTATACTGCTTTCTGCCAGTTTTGAGCCAGTTTTTACCCATTTCATCTTTAGTTTATGAAGCTATAATCATTCTTGTACCTTCATGCCAAATGTTGCTCCTGATGACTGCATGGTTGCACAGATTACGATAGATAGAAAATGCATTTCATGTTTTAGAGGCCATCAAAGCAATCACTGTTGTCATTTCCCGTTTTACATTAAGACAAATCCCTGAGTTTCTCTATCCCTTACACCATATATAAGGGTAATGTATCTATGTTTACACAGCCGAGCCATTCTACACACTTTCAAGTTTTAACAGCTTCTTTTCTCTCTGGCTGTAAGGATGTTTCTTTAACTTTACCAAACCGAAAAATTTTGGACTGCTCCAAACTGAAAGTACTTGCAGATGACAAATCAAATGTAGATCCAAAGATGATCTGTGTCTTTGAAATGGTGAAAAATCAATGTGGAAAAAAGGAGAAAATGCTGGTTACCAGCATTTTCTCCTTTTCTCATGTTGTTTTCAAAAGCTGTCTTCCTCAGGGTTGGTAAAACTAGGGATTGTATGGTAAAAGTTTAACGACCCTGCGGAAAAACCATGGTAACCAGCATTTTCTCCTTTTTCCACAATGTTCACCACCCTTTCAGAAACAAATCCCATCAATGGAGCCACATTTAATTTGTGATCTGCAGCAGCTTTCAGTTTAGTCCAAGTCTTACCACTTTACCAACCTACAACATTTTAGACTTATCCAAATTGAAATCATTTTTACAAGGCAAATAAAATGTGGCTCAAAGGATAGAACAATGGTTATGTGGGAAAGCAGCCCATGGCTTGGAAAGAGTCATGTAAAGTATTGGAAAAAGAAAATCCAGACAGCATGGACAGGTGCACTGGCCATTACAATATAACAAACTATGGTACTAAACATCAAATAAATACAGTAATCAAGAGCACAGAAAGAGGCCTCACATTATCTTTTGAATCATAAAATGAGCCATACTCTGACAAAAGGGGGTTTAATGCATCTCTGTGATACATTATACCAAGCAAGTCATCACATATTTATAGATCCATAAATCAGTTTCGTCTAACAATCAATTGGATCATGATATATATTGGTCCTTTGACATGCGGAAAATTTACAAATAGCAAAAGGTTCTGACCTATGTCAGACTGTGTCAACTGCTCAAGCTGACAGAGGTCAATAGTTTTCGCAGATGCATTAAACCCCATTTTCACCATGGCTTATATATTTTTGTTACAAAAATAACATGATATAATATTGGCAAGGTTGCATAATCCCACAAGCATCAACGTTTATCACTTTTATGTACCGAGTTTGTCTAATCAGGCACATGATTATTTTATCAGATTCAATTGAAATCAACATAAAACATCCTTCACTCTTTCAGTGCCAAATATATAATCGTAACCTCTTTCTACAGTAACTGTTGAAAATACAATCCAATAGAACCCAGAAAGATTTGTAACTTATAGGCTTGGCTAAACAAGCAGATGGTATAGATCCAAGATCAGACTGCACGTTCTCTGCAGTCTGATCTAGATCTATGCCGTCCGCAAAAATACAAGTTTTTGCCTATGGCGCTGAAAAAGTTAACTATAGTACCAAATTCAAATGACATTGTGGAAGAAGGCTTTTGAAAACATCTTGGAAAATGCAAATGCTGGTAACCAGCATTTTCTCCGACTACTATTTTTTTCTCTACGTTTTAAAATGCAAATCTCATCTTTTTAGTAGCAAAATGTTTTCAAAAGGCTTTTTCCTCAGGTTGATTGATTGATTCTATTGGAGTAAAATGCTATTTTAACAGCTAAGATCATAATTATCAAGGTGGTCAGTGCACCTATGCATATGCTTCCTGGCTATCTCACACAGATAACTGACACAACTTTTTTCTCCAAGCCACTGACTACTTTTCTCACATGCATTAGAGGTTAGAGGCAAAAAATCATCAGAAAGTTAGTTTATTCCCAACCACCAGGCCATGAGTCAGATGCCATTACCAATGAGGTACCCAGGCGGGGTCCTTCTTCAGGGTCGTTAAAACTCGGGATTGTTCCGTTAAGTGTTAAGGGGTAAATGAAATGATAAATTAAGCTCACTATCTCATATTTAATTTTAAGTCCCTTCGAACTTATAAACACATTTTACAAAGATCAAACAAATAAATTAGAATAATGAGTACATCTACTGTATCTACCCTTTACCAAACTAGTGTTTTAACAACCCTGAGGTAGAAGACTTTGGAAGACATTGTGGAAAAAGGAGAAAATGCTGATAACCAGCATTTTCTCCTTTTTCCACAGTGTTTTCTACCATGTCAAAACAAATATCATTATGTTATTTGCTGGCTGCAAATGCTGTTAATTTTGATGAGTCTAAATTTGTATCATCTTTTTGAGGGTAAGATTTTAAGCCAAAAACCGAATTTCAGGCTGGTCCAAATTGAAAACATTTTCAGTCGACTAATCAAAATTAATGATCACTCACAAGATTGGATTTGTCTGTACAAGCATAGAAAACATCATGGGGAAAAAGGAGAAAATGCTGGTAACCAGCATTTTCTCCTTTTCCCACAATGTTTTCAAAAACTTTGTTACACTGGGTTTTTCGAACTCCATATTGTGCTGTAAAGGATTATTCAAGAAGAAAATGTTCAAACGGAGGAGGGGGACGGCAACCTTTTTCACTTGTCACATTGTTTAACAGCAAACGAAGAATGTTTCTCCATCTGCAACACTGTATTTCAATACTCAACTTTCACAAAGTCAAAATAATTCTATACATGAAGGTAACTAGTTATAGTACACAGGTAAAATTTACTTTTGAATTATTCAACTACAAAATTGACCCTTTACCACACTATCCAGTTTTAATAATCTTGACACAAGAAGGCTTTCGAACATTGTGGGAAAAGAAGAAAATGCTGGTAACCAGCATGTTCTCTTTTTAACCCAATGTTTTAAATCTTAAACACAAAGCCCACAATTTGATGATATTTGAAAAATTTAATGCGTTGCCTGCAGCTTATGCTTTGCATTGGAAAGTCCTAACTTATTTGTTCGGTACAGAGTGAAACCCTTATATAGCTTTAGCACATATAAACGTGCTACTGCAGAAAATGTTGATCAAGATCAGACTGCACAAACTGTGCAATCTAATCTTGGATCCACAGTCTCTCATATTCTATTAAATACTCAATTCAAAGCACCCCTGAGAATGAAAATACTCAGATCTTTCTTCCCAACGGAGGGGAAGAAAAAAAATCCATCACATCTTTTAGCCCTGCAAGGGTAAAATGTCATTCGTATTCAAGGCTTAATAATTTAGTGCAAAAAAACCTACATAACATACATTTTGCCCTATTTTTATCATTAGTTTTTTTTCACACTCTAATGGGTTTTACCCTTAACAACGCAAACATAATTTTATCTCTTTACCACTCGACAAAATTTTGGCATTGTTTAAATTTCGAGCATTATTTTTGCAGACAACAAAATAATGTGCCAAAAAAATTGTTTTTGGTTCTGTAGAAAACATTGTGGGAAAAGGAGAAAATGCTGGTTTCCAGCATTTTCTCCTTTTCCCACAATGTTTTCAACAGCCTTCTTAGTCAGGGTCGGGGTTGTGTGGTAATGAGTTAAGCCTTTACCACACTATACGACTCTGAAGAAGAAGGCTTTTGGAACCATTCTGGGAAAAGAAGAAACATTTAATGCTGGTAAACAGGATTTTCTTCTTTTCCCACAATGTGTTTTAACCTTTTATAGAAAAATCCAGTCACTAGAGCAACGTTTCATTTGTCGTCCTCAAATGCTTTTAATTTGGACAAGTCTAACATTTTGATGTTAGGTAAGGAGTTAAAAGAGTTTTTCAAATATTTCTGATTTGGGTTGTTTAAACTACTTTTTGGTAGATCTAAAAATGAAATTAGTTTCATTTCTATCTCATATGACCCTTTACCACACATTGCCCAGTTATAATGACCCAAAGTAAGAAACCTTTCAAAAACATTGTCAGACAAGGAGAAAGTGCTGGTAACCAGCATTTTCTCCTTTTCTGACATTGTTTTCAACCACTTTCAAATCATTCATTCAAGCCATTTTTAATTTGTTGTCTGCAAATTCTTTGAATTCGGACACTATTTTCAAAATGAAATCAACCCTCTAAGCCACATTGAGTTTGTCGTCTGCAAATACTTTGAACTCGGACAAGTCCAAAATTGTTTCATTTGTGATAGAGTTAATTTTATAGCAACTTACGAATCCGTCACCAGAGCACCAAAGCATTTTTCAAATGACAAATAGTCGATCTGGCTCCATATATGGCATTTGTCTTTTGTAGGGTAAATAACAATATGCAAAAAGGATAAATTGCACTTAACCAACAATTTTTCTTCACTTCCCACTAAGCTTTTAAAAACGTTTTTCATCAGAGTGGTTAAAAGCAAGATTGTTTGAAAAAGAACGTTTTACACATGACAACTCATATTATGTATTGTGCAACCTCTTAAACTTGTCATTTAGTGAATATTCCGTCTTTTTCCATGAACTATTTATAGATTTCCAAAGAATTTATGACTATTGGACGATTACTTGATGACAAGATCAGTTTATCATACAAACATATTCATTTGAACTGCGTTTAGAACGAGACAAATATTCGAAAACCAAACATGGTCACGGAAACAAAGTAAAGACAAATCAAAGCAGTTTCACAATATGCCCACAATAGTCACCCAACAGATCTATGGAGATCACACAATATTGTGGGGTCCTGCATAGCTCAGTGGTAAAAAGCAAAATTCTAAATCCAAAAGCTCTGGGTTCAATCCTCATTCACAGCACTGTCCAAAGGGCAAGACACTTCAGAGCCTTAACCTAGTACTAGTGAAACCTAGGACATACATTGAATATGTGAGGTGTCGCTGTGATATGACTGAAATAATGTTGAACACAGCGTAAAAGCAACAATTAGTCAATCAAACAAACAATCAAACAAAATATTACTTTCAAACACCTAGGAATAGATCTTGCTCTTTGATGTTCGTAAACTCTTGTTTTCAAAAGCCTTCTTCCTCAGGGTTATTAAAATACAGGTTAAATGTTTTCAAAAGCCTTCTTTCTCAGGGTTATTAAAACACAGGGTTTTGTAGTAACTGCATATCTGTTGCGATGTGCACTGTAGGTGAAATCGCACAATGTGTCAGTATGAGGTAAAAGGTTACTGCTGAAGGATTTTGGACCAAAATCATGAAATATCAACTAACACGGGAAAAAGGTCATGCTCCTTGACCTATTCTCACGACCTTGACCCTCTTCTCATGGGCTCTCTTCTGCTTATCAACAAATTTCAGAGAGGAAATGTTCCAAACAATATAGCCTTTGTTTTGATTCTTCTCTGCTATACAGCTATCTTTAACAGTTTACCAAACAACAAAATTCTGGACTAGTTCTAGTCCAAATTGAAAGCACTTGCAGACAACAAAATAAACAGACTCAAGCATTGAAACTTGGGAAGGGTAGAAAACATTGTGGTGGAAAAGGAGAAAATGCTGCTAACCAGCATTTTCTCCTTTTCCCACAATTTTTTCAAAAGCTTTCTTTCTCAGGGTCATTAAAACTCAGGTTTATAAGGTAAAGGGTTAACCCTTTACCACACGACAAAATTTTAGACCTGTCCAAATTGAAAGCATTTGTAGATGACAGTTTTAACGTGGCTCATATGAAATGATTTTTCTTTGATAGGGTAGAAAACGTGGGAAAAGGAGAAAATGCTGGTAACCAGCATTTTCTCCTTTTCCCACAATGTTTTCAAAAGCCTTCCCTTTCAGGGGCGTCAAAAGTCGTCATTGTGTGGTAAAGGGTTAAGGACCGTGACAAACAATACAAAGAAAGGCAATCACGGGACTTCCACGTCATGCTTCAGGTACTTAAGATAGCAGATACTGGACACTGATTGGTCCATTCCATCTCCAAACAATGAAGAAATAAAAAATGTTCCATTTCCTTTATTCTACTGATCTGCTTACGAATCCCACATTAAGTCTTTACCGAAAGAACAGAATTTCAGGCAAATTTCAAAATTTTACACAATGTTTTCAAAAGCTCTATTTCTCAAAGTCATCAACTCTTTCCATACCATAGACAGCACCAGAAACTTTTGTCGACAGTGTAGATCAAGATCAGACTGCACAGAATGTCTGATCTCTGATCTACACTATCCACTACTATACACTAGATTATGACCAAATTGTCTGTTGATATTGCAGAGGAAATGTATTTTTATCCTTTGAGAAAATTCAATTTATTTGTTCAGTAGTGAACTAGTTAAAACTCGGGATTGTGTGGTAAAGGGTTGTGGGAGAGTTAAGGATGTGCACATTTCTGTTTATCTCTCAGTGTGAAGAAAAGTAGTTCATAAACATAATCTTGGCTGCTAAAACCAGTTCAACTCTTTTTTCCCTGTGTTACCCTTTACCAAAAATGTCCACATGTTTTCACCCTTTACCATACAACCGCAAGTTTTAACAACAGTAAGTTAAGATTGATTGATTGTATGCTATGTAACGCAGTTTTCACTATTATTTCAGTTATATCGTAGCAGCCAGTGCACCTATCCATGCTTTCCTGGAGTTTCTTTGACCAGTTCTCTGCACAATATTCTTTCCAAGCCACTAAATGCTTTCCCACACAACCATCGTCGAAACAATGGTCAATGGTGAGAGAGGAATGAATCCTATCACAATCATTATTATCAATCCGCTGAAAGAAACTGGCCGAGCCGCGATCGAAACAGCACCCCCCCACCCGTTTTCAAGTCCTGTACCCTATCGATTGAGCTACCAGGGCTCGGCAGATGAAGGCCTTGGAAAACAGTGGAAAAAGGAGGACATGCTGGTAACCACATTTACATTGTCGTATTCAAAAGGTTTGGATTTGAAATTCTGTTCTTTGGTAAAGAATTGGCCTTGATGAATTTTATGAAATTTTAAATCAGTCAAAATAGATAGCATTAATTTTGCGTTTGACAAACTAAATGTGGCTAAAATAATCAGATTCTATTTTGGCTTGGTGGAAACTAGAAACCATTGTGGGAAATGGAGAAAATGCTGGTTAACAGCATTTTCTCCTTTTCCCACAATGTGTCCGAAAGTCATCTTCCTCAGAATCATTAAAGCTCTAGATTATGTGGCAAAGGGTTAAGTTTTTGCACATGAAGTTATAGGGCTGTCATTATACACAGAACAATCATAAATATTACAGCAATGCTCAAGTCACATGCTTGAACTCTCATAAAAGACACTGTCCTACTAAACTGTTCTTTGCAAACTGAAGCATTGAGTAAACACTAAAAAATTGTACAAAATAATTCCCTCCACTCCTATTTTATGACATTCAGATTTTTCTACAAGGCAAACAGAAAATTCAAAAGTAAAAACTCCCTCACATTAAAACCCATAACCACACAATCCCAAGTTTTAACAACCCCCAAGGAAAAGGCCTTTTGAAAACATTGTGGGAAAAAAGAAGAAAGCGCTGGTAACCAGCATTTTCTTCTTTTCCTACAATCTTTTCTCCTCTTCAAATGGTGAGTTTCTATTTTAGAATCAGACTTATTATGTTGTATGTGAAAGCTTTCAATTTTGGCAAGTCTAAAATTTGGTTGTTTGGTAAGGAGTCACAGAAAAGCTTGACAGATCTCAATCATACAGGTGCTTGTGACTGTCCTTGACATGCTTCTGCATAACATAGATTTAATCCTTTGGGCACTGGAAAAACCCAACAGATAGTTTCCATCGAAAAATAAGACCCAAATAATTGCAATTTCATGGTTGTTTTTATCAACAAAGATTCAACAAAGTGGACAGTGTAGATTATAGATCAGACTGCACATTTTGTGCTGTCTGATCTTGATCTACACTGGCTGCAAAGGCAACTATAGTCGTGAAAGGCATTTTAAGGGTTGAATATCCATGATAATTGTAGGGTATGGGTTTCTCGGGCTTGTATCTGCATTGTGAAGCGAGGACCCGAAACATGGAGAGGTCAAATTTGCTGCACTAAAGCCTGTCAACCCCCTGACCCCGGCACCCATCCAGAGAAAAATATGGTAATTTGGGAAACAGAAAATGTAACTGTTAAATGCATCCTTATCCCGTCAACTGATGAAACAACTTTGCAGGGGGAAATTAACCTTTTAACCCTTTATCACTCAAGCAAATTATCAACTTCTCAAAATTGAAAGCATTTCCGTTTGACAATTTAAAAGCAGTTAAAAATGTTTGAATTCGTCTTTGATACGGTAGAAAATATTGTGGAAAAAGGAGAAAATGCTGGTTACCAGCATTTTCTCCTTTTCCCACAATGTTTTCAAAAGGCTTCTTTTACCAAGGTCATTAAAAGTCGGGATTGTGTGGTAAAGGGTTAACACACAATCTAGGGTTTCAACGAACTTAAAGGAGATGGGTTTTGAAAATATTGTGGGAAAAGAAGAAAATGCTAGTTAACCAGTATTTTCTCCTTTTCCCACAATGCTTTCTATGCTGTCAAAGTCGACAAAACTTTATCATTTGAGTTACATTAATTCACTGTCGACAAAACTTTATCATTTGAGTTACATTAATTCACTGTCTGCGTAATGCTTTCAATTTAGTCTGGTCCGCAATTTTGTACCAAGTTAATAACATCTTTGTTAAACAGGAAAAAATCAAAATGAACCAACGTTTTATAAATAAATTAAAATATTGTTGCAAAAGAAGAAGTTGCGTATTGTAAGCATTTTATCTCTTTTTCCCATGAAGGTTTACACATGGTCTGCAATAAAGTTGTGACAGAAGCTTAGATTCCTTACCAACAACCCAATTTTAGACTTACCCGAATTCAAAGCATTTCCAAATGATTAATGTGATGTTGCACAAAGGCAATGGAATTTGCCTGTGAAAGGATACAAAGCATTGTGGAAAAAAGGAGAAAACCAGCATTTTCTCATTTGCACACAATGTTTTCAAAAGCCCTCTTTTTCACCTTCCTATTAACCAGGATTGTTCGGTAGAGGGTTGAATATAAATATCTCCTCCCAGTCCATATACATAGACATGAAAAAGAATCACTACAATAGTGTGTCAGAAACCATGTTTTAGCTTTATTGCGTGACCTAAATTTTTTTTTTTCCATTTTCAAGATTTATTTCCAAAGTGCAATCAACTTATAAATCTCTTATTTGATACACATCAATATTTGAGTGTTGGTAGTCATAAAAAATTTATGATGGAATAAAAAAAAAACATTACAAAAAGTTTTAGGAAGAATTGGCAGTGTTTTCTCCATTGTCTTATATCATATTTTTATGTTTTTCTTCATTTAACTCCAAACCAAACAATCTCGAGTTTTAACATGTCTAAGAGGAAGGCTTTTTAGTTTCATCCTAGGGAAAGGAGAAAATGCTGGTACCCAGCATTTTCTCCTTTTCCAACAATGTTTTAGCATTTTTTTCTTTTCCAACAATGCTTGCTATCCTACCAAAAACATATTTCAACTTTTGAGTCACATTAACTTTTCATTTTGTCAGCAAAATTCTTTCAATTTGCACATGGCTTACATTTTGTCAGTTGTATAAGATTTAAGAGTAAAGTTTCCATTTAACCCTTAAAGCCCCTTTCACCGCTGTAGTTGCCTTTGCAGCCTGTGTAGATCAAGATCAGGCTGCAAAACATGTGTAGTCTGATCTTTGATCTACACTTGCCGCTTTGCTTAATCTTTGTAGACAAAAGCAACACTCAAAAGCGACACTCAAAACCATGAGCCGAGCTCCGTAGCTCCATTGGTAGCGTACAGGACTTGAGAACAAGGTTGTTGGTTTGATTCCTGGCTCGGCCAATTTTTTCCGAGGATTGATGATAGCCATTGGGACAGGATTCATTCCTCTCTCATTACTGACCACTGTTTCGACAATGGTTATGTGGGAAAGAAGCCAGTAGCTTAACAAGAATATTATATCAACTGGTAAAAGAAACTCCAGGAAAGCATGGATAGGTGCACCAGCCGCCTCCATATCACTAAAATAATGTGGAAAACGGCATTAAACACCATATAATCAAATATAACCGTGACGAAATGCAATAGCTGACTGAAACACCTACTAACCTTCTCAGCTTCTTTTTTTGCCAGATTATCTTGTTATAGTGTGCTACATTGGGTCAAGATTAAGCCACATGTTACGTGCAGTGTGATCTTGATCTGTTCTACCTACAAAAAACATTTGCAGATGACATGTCAAATGGTGGAAAAGGTAGACCACAATGTGAGAAATCAACAAATTGCTTATTACCAGCATTTTCTCCTTTTCCCACAATTTTTCCCCCCCCCCAAAAACCCAAGGTCAATAACCCATTACCACACAATCTCAAAATTTCCACAACCCTGAAAGAGAAGGCTTTTGAAAACATTTTGGGAAAGGGAGAAAATGCTGGTAACCAGCATTTTCTCCTTTTCCCACAATGTTAATCTACACCCTCACAGACAGGAATCATCATTTGAGCTACATTCAATATGTCCAATCTGAAAATTTATGCTTTCAATTTGGACAATTCTAAAATTTTGCCATTTGGTGAAGTTTAAATTAGACCTTAGTCTCAAAATTTGTATATTTGGTAACAAAAAAGCTCTTTAAAAAAGATAGATGGCGTAAATTTTCCCGCAAAAAGGCCCGCAGGGGCTTTCAGAAAAAAAAAAAATGTCAACATTTTTTACCATTCGTAAATTTCTCTTAGTTCATTTGCTGCTAAGCGCGACTCACTGACCTTTTGCAGACAGTGTAGATCAAGATCAGACTGCACAGAACGTGCAGTCTGATCTTTGATCTACACTGTCTGATAAGGACAAATTTGCCCCCCGAAATTACCTTTGAAATAGCAAAATTTGGGTTTGTACCATTGACTTAAAAGTTTCATTTCACTTACTTAGCAGGTTAAGGGTTAATTCATTTGTACATATCAATACCAAGAAGTAGGTCAAAAGCTAGTGCACTTAGTCCAGCTGGGTGGCTCAGTGGTTAGCGTATCCGACTTGTGACCTGGTGGTTGCCTGTTTGATACCCGATTAAGGCAAACTTCTTTTAGGCGATTTTTTGCCTCTCACCTCTGATGCATGCGAGAAAAGTAGTCAGTGGCTTAGAAAGAAAGTTGTGTCAGTACTGGTCAGTACTGATGTGAGAAAGCCAGGAAACACATGCATAGGTGCGCTGGCCACTGTAATATGACCTAAGCTTTTAAAACAGCATTACCACACTTTACCACACTTTTAACAACAGTCCCGACTTTTAACAATCCTGAGGAAGAAGCCTTTTGAAACTATTGTGAGAAAAGGAGAAAATGCTGGTAACCAGTTTTTCTGCTTTATCAAGGAAACTGTGTCATTTTTGCCACCTTAAATTTGTTGTCTGCAATTGCTTTCAATTTGGACAAGTCCAAAATTGTGTTGTTTGGTAACGAGTTAAACTGCAATACAAACAAACAAATCAAAAGCCAGCACCTACAGGTATACCGAAAAAGCCAAGGCAGAGGCAAACAGTTGACCCATGAAGTAACCAGTTTAAAATATCATGAACCACTACAATACACACAGCTCACATTTTAAAAAAAAAATCCCAAAGGTCAGATAATTAAATCGGCACAACCACTTGGTTGACGCACTTTGCATTAAAAATTCAATGGGCCATTAACCCTGTGTATTCAACACATTCATGACTATGTATTATGCTAAATTATAACGAATGGCCGCTTCCTCTCTCTCCCCGTAAACTTCAATACAAGTATCATTCATACAAGCCGAAAAACTTTTAATCTTCACCAAAGAACATAATTTTAGACTGGTCCAAATTGAAAGCATTTGCAGACAACATATCAAATTTAGCTGAAATGATAGCAACTGTCTACGATAAAGTAGAAAACTATGTAGGAAAAGGAGAAAATGCTGGTTTCTGGCATTTTCTCCTTTTCCCACAAGGTTCTAAAAAGGCTTTTTCCTCTGGGTCATTCTGGATTGTGTGGAAAAGAAGTAAGTCTTAACCATACAAAAAATTTTCAGACTTGTCCAAATTTAAAGGATTTGTAGACAACATATAGAATGTTGATGAAGTAATAGTATCTATCTTCAACTGGGTAAAAAAAAACATAGTGGGAAATAAAAGGGAAAATGTGCTGGTTATCAGCATTTTCTCCTTTTCCAACAATGTTTTCAAAGGCCTTTTTCCTCATGGTGGTAAAAACTTTGGAACTGTGCGGTAAAGGGTTGTTTCTCGGCCAAACAGGTTTTTAATAACCCTGAGGGTGGCAGCTTTTCAAAATATTTCGGGAAAAGGAGAAAATGCTGGTAATCAGCAATGAGCATGTTCTTTTCTTACAATGTTTTCGACCTTTTCAAAGGCATACACCATCATTTGAGCAACATTTCATAAGCATCTGAAAAAGCTTTCAGTTTGGACATAATCTGAAAATTTTGTTGTGTGGTACAAGTTAAGCCTACAAAATGTACACAATTGACAGGAGCTTCAAAACGAAACGGAGAAGCTATGGGTTCAATTACTTATCTCTGGAACTTCCAACCAAAACCTGTTTTGTGGGTCTCAATGAGACATTTCTAATAAGTACTAACAACAAAGCTTCAACTCTTTACCAAACAACAGAAATGTAGACCTGTACAAATTGAAAGCTTTTTCAGAGGACAATTTAACACTACACCAAACAATCCCGACTTTTAATGACCCTAAGAAAGAAAGCTTTTGAAAAGGTGGGAAATGGAGAAAATGCTGGTACGAAGCATTCTCTCTTTTTCCCACAATCTTTTCTACCATGTCCAAAACAAATTTCAATATTTGAGTCACATTTATTTTTGACGTCTGCAAATGCATTTAATTTGGACAAGTCTAAAATTTTGTTGTTTGGTAAAGAGTTAAGTGTGGCTAAAAATGATGGAATTTGTCCTTGATAGGGTAGCAAAAATTGTGGAAAAAGGAGAAAATGCTGCTTATCAGCATTTTCTCCTTTTCCCACAATGTTTTCAAAAGCCTTCTTCCTCAGGGTTGTTAAAACTCAGGATTGTTTGATGAAGGTTTTAAGGTCAAGTTGTGCCCAAACTTTTCTTTCGTATTGTGATGCATTATTTTTTTTTCATATACATAATTATGTCAAATGTTAAAAAGATCCTTCTGTCGTTGAAGAAATCGAAAAGAAAAGTCATGACATTAAGATGCTACAGACTGTCAGTCCAACACTGACTCTCCGACTCGTAACCTCCTGCAAAACAACATAATTTTTTCCCCTTGGAATAAGTGAGCCATGCTCTGTGAAAAGGGGGCTTTGCGCATCTGCAAAAAATATTGACCTATTGCAGGCTAACCTATGTCAAAACTTCTTGCAATTAATAAATTTTCTACATGTCAAAGGACAATTGTACTTCATGATTCAGTCGACTGTTATACAAAATGGATTTTATGGATCCATAGTTATTTGATTACTTGCTTGGTACCATCTTAGAGATGCATTAAACCATCTTTTGCCACAGCATGGCTCATTAGTATTTTTGAACCTAAGCACAACTCAAGGCCACATTTTGTAACCAGCTTTCCATTAAATCCCAAGTCTTGAGATAGAAGCATTTTCTCACAATGTTTTCTGTCCTATCACAGACAAATCTTACAATCTGATGAATATTTATTTTTGTAGTCTGCAAATGCTTTCAACTTGAACCAGTCTAAAATTGTCGTTTGGTAAAGAGTTAACCCTTTACCAAACCACAATATTTCAGACTTGTCCAGTTTGAAAGCATTTGGCTTGCATCACGCGAAAAGGGGCATTCGGACATTTGCATAAAGTATTGTCTCGGATCAGCCTGCGCAGGCTAACCCGAGACGACACTTTACGACTACATTAGATTTTGTTCTTCAGTAGTAAAACAGAAAATTACATAATAACGGAAATTGTCGTTTCAGATTAGCCTGCGCGGACTGCGCAGGCTGATCTGAGACGACACTTTACCCAAATGTCCAAATGCCCCTTTTTGCGTGTTGCAGGCCATTTACAGACCACAAATCAAATATGGTTCAAATAATGGAAATTGAATTTGAAAAGTGGGTAAAAGGTTGTCAAGTTGCTCTATGTTTTGTTTACTTTTTACTTCCTTTTGAATTTGATTTTCCTGCCAGTGATGAACACTTGGACTGAGGTACTATAACAGATTGTCATCTCCACAATAATTTTCATTAAGTTTAAATGGTATAATTTAAATCTAAATGCATCTTAAGACCCCCATTGTTTACTTTTGGATGCCACAGAGCCTTTAAACCGTAAATAATACAGATATGGTATAACACCGAGGAAAGTCTTAAAAAAAAAACTCTGGGTAAAGGTGGGTAAAGGAGATAGAAGGCTAACCAGGATTTTCACCATTCTTATAACTTTTCTTGCTCTTCCAAGATACATCTATACTCATTTTCAGGTCGTTTTCAGCCAGTTTTTAACCCATTTCATCCTCGTTTTATAAAACTGTAATCATTCTTGTATCTTTATGCCAAATGTTGCCCCAGATGGCTGCAAGATTGCACAGATTATGACAGATAGAAAATGCATTTCATGTTTCAGAGGCCTTCAAGGCAATTGCTGTTTTCAGTTTATTGGTTTTTTCCACTTTTAAGTGAGGAAAAATCCCTTGCGTTTTCTATCCCTTACACCGTAACATATACATTGGTAATTTATCTATGTTTACAAAGCTGAGCCTTTTTACACACTTTCAAGATTCAAAAGCATTCCTTCTCTCTAGCTGAAAGGATCTATCTTTAAAACTTGGCTCTGCAAAAGCTTTAAACTTTGACTAGTCTTCAGTTTTGCCAAGTGGTAAAGGTTTAATTCTTTACCACACAATCCCAAGTTTTAACAACCCTGTGAAAGAGGCCTTTTGAAAAGATTGTGGGAAAAGGAGAAAATGCTGGCTACCAGCATTTTCTCCTTTTCACACAATGTTTTCTACCATATCAAAGACATAATCCATTATTTGAGGCACATTTTAAATTATCGTCTGCAAAATTAATGCTTCCGATTTGGTCAAGTGTACATTTTTGTGTGGTAAAGAGTTAAAGAATATTCACAGTAAACCAAATTTCACCACAAGCAATAAGTAAACTCCCATCCTATACAACAGTGTATCAGCTGCTTTGAATTACAGAAAAACGTCTATAAAAAATCAGCAGGAAAATATACGTAAATCGCAATTCGTAACAATGTTTACAACAAAAACATACTCATAAAACTCGGGCATATGTTTATGTTCTTACAAATTCATTTTCTTTCCTTCCTGTGCAATGCGGTGTAAAATATTTGGACAGACGCCAAATGATATGGGAAAAACTATTCGGTACATATAAACTGCTTGCCAAAAAATTAACAGGGAAAAAAATAACAAATCTGACATCACATAGATAATAATATATGCAATATGATTTCTTCCCCAAGGTCATAATGAAAACATTTTGGCTATGCTTGGTTTCAATTTTTTTTGCAAATAATATAAGATTACCTGATAAACCCTTAACCTGCTAAATAAGTGAAATGAAACTTTTCATCCAATAGTAAAAACACGAATTTCGCTATTTCAAAGGTGTTTTTTGGGGAGAAATATGTCCTCATCGGACAGTGTAGATTAAAGATCAGACTGCACGTTCTGTGCAGTCTGATCTTGATCTACACTGTCTGCAAAAGGTCACCGCGTCACACTTAGTAGCCAAAGGTTTTACCCTTTACAAAACAATCCCACGTTTTTAACAAACCTAAAGAAGAAGGCTTTCAAAAACTTTATGGGGAAGGAGTAAATGCTGGTTACCAGCATTTACTCCTTTTTCAACAATGTTTTCTACCATTTCGAAGACAAAGTCACAATGTCCACTATTAGAGCCACAATTTATTAATTTTGTTGTCTGCAAATACTTTCCATTTAGAGAACTCCAGAATTTTATCAGCCCTATTAAGTATTTGCTCAGAATGTCTTCCTTCACTTATTCAACACGACAACAACGGTTAATTGTTTACCGCACAATCCTGGCTTTAGCCAACCTTAAAGAAGATTTTTGAATATATTAAGGAAAAGGAGACATTGCTGTTAACCAGCATTTTCTTCTTTTTCCCAAAATGTTCTCTAGCCCTCCATAGTCAAACACCATTTTTGAGTCACATTTATTTTGTTGTCTGCAAATGCTTGCATTTGGAACAGTCTAATATTTTGTCGTTTGGCAAGGAGTTAACATATCAAATCAATAATGGAAGAAAACCATGTAACAGATGCTTAGAAAATTTCAACTGGGTACCCTTTATCTTGTAATTAAATTAAAATGTTGATAATCATCATCCTGAACGCTAATTACTCTGGCTAATTGGGTCACTGAAATCAGGTCAATGCATTGATCCATACTCATCAGGTTACCATGGCAACAGATCTCATTTTGATGTAATATAAACGGATAAACAATAAAACTCAAGATGGCAGAGCTGAAAGATTTTCATGTGTTTTTTCAACTTCCTACACTGCCCAGCAAATCTTCAATTTGCTTTACCCCTTTCCGACCCACAGATCAGAGGGATTCTTTTATGTTCCACCCTTTACTACACAATCCTAAGTTTTGACGACCCTGGGGAAGGAGGCTTTTGAAAATATTGTACGAAAAGGAGAAAGTGCTGGTAACCAATATTTTTTTCTTTTTCTCATAATGTTTTCTACCTTTTCAAAAAAAAATCCCATCATTTGAGCCATGTTTAGTCTCCCCTCATGTAAACAAATGAGCCATGTTCTGGTAAAAAGGGATTTTATACATTTATGTGATGTATGATACTAAGTAAGTGATTACATAATTATGTATCCATAAAATCCATTATGTCTCACAACTGACTGTACAATAAGGATTGGTCCTTTGACATACAGAAAATTGACCGGTAGGATAAAGTTTTGGCTCAGGTCAGCCTGCGCCAACTGCTTTTCGCAGATGCATTAAGCCCCCTTTTTAAAAATTATGGGTCAATTATATGCTCTGACTTCTGTACTATACTGATTGATTGAATGTCTGACTGGCATTTAAAGCTACTTTCAACATTATTTCAGTCATATCATGGCATCAGCTCACAAGTCATATTCATGTATTTCCTGGGTTTTTATCAGTACCAGGCTGGGGCTCTGAATTTTCTTGTTCAAGGAAACTCCCAAGAAAAACCCAGTCGATCCAGTGCGGCTCGAACACTGGGCTTCCAGGTTACCAGTCCCACACCTTACCACTGAGCCACATACACTGCTTGAAAACCGAGAGTTGTATCTCGAACTTAGCAGGTTTCTTTCCAAGGGCCAAGGATGGTCATTGCAACAAGCCTCATTCCTCTCTCAACCTTGATCCATGTTTCAAAATTGACCATTTGGGAAAGCAGCCACTGACTTTGGAAGACTATCATGCATTGGACTGGTAAAAGAAACTCCAGAAAAACATGGATAGGTACACTGGCTGACACAATATAACCAAAATAATGTTGAAAACAGACTTCGACCATATGCAAACATAAGAAACAAATAAATACAAGCACTTGCCCTTATTCCCTCTTTGACACTTTGTTCTCAAAGCTTTATCAAATTTATGATTAACCCTTTACTACAGCATTCCAAGTTTCAATGACCCCGAGGGAAAAGCCAGCATTTTCTCACCATGTTTTCTTCGCTTTCAAAGACAAATCCCACCAAATCAGCTACATTTGCCGTCTGCAAATGCCTTCAACTTGGACAAGTCTAAAATTTGATTGTGTGGTATAGAGATAACTCTTTACCACAGAATCCCAAGTTTTAACGACCCTAAAGAAGAAAGCCTTTTGAAAACATTGTGGGGAAAGGAGAAAATGCTGGTAACCAGCATTTTCTCCTTTTCCTACAATGTTTTCTACCCTTTCTGATAAAATTTTCTACATTTGAGCCACATTAAAATTGTCTGCTACTGCTTTCAATTTGGATCAGTCTAACATTTTGTCGTTTGGTAAAGAGTCAGATGATGTATAAAGTCATGTTTGTATAGAAAACTCATTTTCTCCCACCCTCACAAAAAAATGCAGTAAACGTGTTTGAAAACATGAGATGTAAAATATGAAATATGAATAATCAATGTAAACAACCCTGTGCTATACAAAACATGTTGCTTTTATGACCCTAGGAAAAAAGACTTTGTAAACATTGTGAGGAAAGGAGAGAATCATTTTCTCCTTTTCCTCCTCAATGTTTTCTTCTGTTTCAGTCACTGGTTCCTTCATTTAAGAGTCATTTACGTTGTCTTAATCAAGCGCTTTCAATTTCGTCAAGCCTAATATCAAGTTCTAGTCATCTGGTACTGTGTTAAAGTTTCAAATTGGAAATTTGGCTCAAATGATGGAATCTGTCCTTGATAGGGTAGAAAACATTGTTAGAAAAGGAGAAAATATTGGTTACCAGCATTTTCTCCTTTTCAAACAGTATTTTCAAAAGGCTTCTTCCTCATGGTTGTTAAAACTCGGGATTGTGCGGGAAAGGGTTAACTCTTTACCAAACGACAACATTTTAGACTGGTCCAAATTGAAAGCAATTACAGAAAACAAATTAAATGTGATTAAAATGATTTGTGTTTGAGAGGGTAAAAAACATTGTTGGAAAAAGGAGAAAATGCTGGTTACCAGCATTTTTTCCTTTTCCAACAACGTTTTCAAAAGGCTTCTTCCTCAGAGGAAGTTAAAACTCAGGGTTTGAAGGCAAACAGTTAATTTAAAAAGAAAGTCGTCTACAGGACATAATGAGTAAACATGCAGCACCGTAATGAGACCAAGCATAGCTTTCTGCAAATGTTTTTTTTCCCATGGTTAGTCATTTTCAGAAATCAATAAAAGAACTGTTTTTCTTCCAGCTATGCAAAAGTTATACCAGACCATCCTTTACCTTTGGTGAATATACTTCAACATGCATAGTGTTTCACTAAATTCTTTTCAAAAAGACAAAATCTTAGACTAGTCCAAATTGAAAGCATTTGCAGACGACAAGATTATGTGACAGAAAAATTGAAATCTGTTGTGGAAAGGTTAGAAAACATTGTTGGAAAAAGAGAAAAGGCTTTGTTAGCTCTGAACAGGAATTGCTTATGCAGATACTGTAGATCAAGGTAAGACCGCATGTTTCTAAGGTCTACACTGTCTGTTTCTTTCCCAGATATGCTGACAAAATTTGCTTTCAAATTGTAAAATCCGCATAATGAGAACAAACTTACATTTTCAATTCATTTAACACTTCAAAATTAAAACTCTGCACCACATGACAAAATTTTAGACTAACCCATTTGTATTTGCAGGTGACAAATCAAATGTGTCTCAAATGGCAGAGTCTGTAATTAGTAGGGTAAAAAACAATGTTGGAAAAGGAGAAAATGCTGGTTTCTACACTTGGCTTCATAAATTCCATCATTTGAGTCAGAGTTAAGTTGTTGTCTGAAAATGTTTACAGTATGGGCAGGTCTAAAATAGTGACATCTAGTAAAGAGTTACTACCAGTATGCATGGCATGCTTTCCAAGGAAATGGCTGCTTTTCCTAAAGATAAAAGCCAAAACAAGAGGACCATGATGGTCCTATATTGCTCACCCGAGTACTAAACAGTAAAGGTTTACAATGAAGATAAATACCAAAAATTGAGGTTCAAGGCCAAATGATAATGAAACAAGAGCAGCAAATTGTCCCAAGGTATGCCTGTTCCACCGCCAGTTGTCGAGGAGGTATAATAATCGCAAAGAGTAGGTAATGCAACAAACATGTTTACCAAGTCTCAAGTCAATTTGACTTCAAAGTTCCATTCCGGACAAGCAAGAAATACTGTAAAAATGAAGATCAAAGTGGAATTACTCAAAATCCGCATTAGGTAGAGTTATTGTTCTTGCGCACTGTACTCCGTAATATTGCAACAATCATGCATACCAAGTTTGAAGTCTTTCTGACTTGAGATGACAAAGTTATATTCCGGACAAGCACTAAATGCTGTAAAAATGATGATAAAAGGGAAATAACTCAAAGACAGCACGAGGTAGAGTTACATTTTTTGCGCACTGCACTTCCAAATATTGCAACAAATAAGCATACCATATTTCAAGTCATTCCTACTTAAGATGACAAAGTTTTGCTCCGGACAAGCAAGAAATGCTATAAAAATGAAGGTCAAAGGGGGAATAACTCAAAATTTGTAGTAGGAAGAGTTATGGTTCTTGTGCACTGCACTCCGTAATTTTTCAACAATCATGCATACCAAATTTGAAGATGTTCAGGCTAGAGATGATAAAGTTCTATTCCAGACAAGCAGAAAATGCTGTAAAAATGACGATCAAAGGGAAATACCTCATAGACAGTACGAGGTAGAGTTATGGTTCTTTCATACTGCATTCCGTATTATTGCAACAAACACAAATGCCAAGTTTCAAGTCAATCGGACTGGAGATGACAAAGTTATGCTCTGGACAAACAACTGTTCTAAAGAACTTTCTAATTCAAGGGCAAATAACTCCAGTTGTTCTGGTCTGATTAGACCCATAATCAAACTCATCCGAGATCTTATGGCCACAAGTATTTTGACCAAGTTTGATGCTGATTTATAAAAAATTGTATATGCTAGTACACAAAGTCAAATATAGCAAATTTTCTAATTCAAGGACAAATAACTCCAGTTGTTCTGATCTGATTAGATCCATTATCGAACTCATCTGAGATCTTATGGTTATATATATATTGACCAAGTTTGGTACTGATTGGTTAAAAATTGTAGATGCTAGAGTGTAAACAAAGTCAAATATAGCAATTTTTCTAATTCAAGGGCAAATAACTCCAGTTGCTCTGGTCCGATAAGACCCATAATCGAACTCATCTGAGATCTTATAGTCACATATATTTTGACCAAGTTTGGTACTGATTGGTTAATAATTGTAGATGCTAGAGTGTAAACAAAGTCAAATATAGTAATTTTTCTAATTCAAGGGCAAATAACTCCAGTTGTTCTGATCTGATTAAATCCATTATCGAACTCATCTGAGATCTTATGGTTATATATATATTGACCAAGTTTGGTACTGATTGGTTAAAAATTGTAGATGCTAGAGTGTAAACAAAGTCAAATATAGCAATTTTTCTAATTCAAGGGCAAATAACTCCAGTTGCTCTGGTCCGATAAGACCCATAATCGAACTCATCTGAGATCTTATAGTCACATATATTTTGACCAAGTTTGGTACTGATTGGTTAATAATTGTAGATGCTAGAGTGTAAACAAAGTCAAATATAGTAATTTTTCTAATTCAAGGGCAAATAACTCCAGTTGTTCTAGTCCGATTAGATCCATTATCGAACTCATCTGAGATCTTATGGTCATATATATTTTGACCAAGTTTCGTGCTGATTGGTTGATATTTGTAGATGCTAGATTGTAAACAAAGTCAAATATAGCAATTTTTCTAATTCAAGGGCAAATAACTCCAGTTGTTCTGGTCCGATTAGACCCATAATCAAACTCATCCGAGATCTTATGTTCATATAAATTTTGACCAAGTTTGGTGCTGATTGGTTAATATTTGTAGATGCTAGAGTGTAAACAAAAAAATGTGAATGGACGGACGATGGACGGACGAAGGACGGTGAGTGATCACAATAGCTCATCCTGAGCACTTCGTGCTCAGGTGAGCTAAAAATACTAAACACTGAGTCAGAAATGAGTACTGTTGCAACGACATTCATCAGTTCAGAGAAAGCATGTTAACCATGCAGGGATCCCAACTTGCAACCCCTGCTTTACTGGCCACTGAGCTGGGCCGCTGATCATTGTCTCTACAATGGTTAGGTGAGAAAGCAGCCAGTGACCTAATTTTTGATTCCACGTGACCCATTTTCAAACTCATACAAGATATCATCAAGACAAACATTCTGACCAAGTTTAAAGAATATTGGACTGAAAATGTAACCTCTAGTGTGTACAAACGGTTTTTCTGAGATATGACCTAGTGACCTAGTTTTTGATCTGACATGACCAATTTTCATACTAGTCTAAGATATTATCAAGACAAACATTCTGACCAAATTTCAAGATTATTAGACTGAAAATGTGACTTCTAGAGCATACACAAGGTTTTTCTAAGATTTCACCCAGTGACCTAGTTTTTGACCTGACATGACCCATTTTCAAACTAGTCAAAGCTATCATCATGACAAACATTCTGACCAACTTTCAAGAGTATTGGACAGAAAATGTGGCTTCTGAAGATTTTTCTAAGATTAGACCTTGTGACCTAGTTTTTGACCTGACATGGCCCATTTTAGAACTCGTTTGAGATATAATCAAGACAAACATTCTGACCAACTTTCACGAGTATTGGACTGAAAATGTGGCCTCTAGACCATACACAAGGTTTTTCTAAGATTTGACCAGGTGACCTAGTTTTTGACCCGACATGGCCCATTTTCAAACTAGTCCGAGATATCATCAAGACAAACATTCTGACCAACTTTCAAGAATATTGGACTGATAAAGTGGCCTCTAGGGCGTACACAAGGTTTTTCTAAGATTTGACCAGGTGACCTAGTTTTTGACCCGACTTAACCCATTTTCGAACTCATCTGAGATATCATCAAGACAAACATTCTGACCAACTTTCAAGAGTATTGGACTGATAATGTGGCCTCTAGAGCGTACACAATGTTTTTCTAAGATTTGACCTAGTGACCTAGTTTTTGACCCGACCTGACCCACTTTTATTCTCATTTGAGATATCATAGAGACAAACATTCTGACCAACTTTAAAGAGCATTGGACTGAAAATGTGGCCTCTGGAGTGTACACAAGGTTTTTCTAAGATTTCACCTAGTGACCTAGTTTTTGACATGACCTGACCCAAAAGACAAACATTTTAACCAAGTTTCATGAGTATCGGACAGAAAATGTGGCCTCTAGAGCGTACACAAAAGTTGACACCGGACGCCGGACACAGCATGATCACAATAGCTCACCATGAGCACTTTGTGCTCAGGTGAGCTAAAAATACTGGTAACAGACTTTAAGTCCTTTTTCACATTTTGCCACTCTCTCAAAGCCAAATCTCATTATTTTAGCCATGTTAAATTTGTCGTCTGCAAGCGCTTTCAATTTGGACAAATCTAAAATTGTGTCACTTGGTAAAGAGTTAATGTACTGTGACCAAACCATTCTCAATTCATGCATAGCATTCCAGTATCAGCTGTTGGCTTGTCTCTTTAGTTACCATCCTACATTTTTGTACTTTACAATATTCAAAGCATTTGAGAGACCACAAACTAAATGTGTCTCCAAGGATGGACTTTATCTCTTTAAAAGAAGAAAACATTGTTGAATAGGGAGAAAATGCCGGTTACCAGCATTTTCTCCTTTTCCAACACTGATTTCAAAAACCTTCTTTCTCAGGGCTTTACCACACAATATCGAGATTTAACAACCCTCAGGAAACAGCCTTTTGAAAACCTTGCGGAAAAAGGAGAAAATGCTGGTAACCAGCATTTACTTTTTTCCCCACAAGGTTTTCTACACTTTCAGAGACAATTATCATTTCAGCTACAATTAATTTGTCGTCAGCTACTAGTTTCAGTTTCGACAGGTCTAAAATTTTGCCATTTGATTAGGAGATAAAACATGGGAATGTTTTGTAAAGGGTTAACTCTTTACCAAATGGCAAAATTTTTAACTCAACCAAATTAACCCTTTACCACACAATGACGCCTTTTAACACCCCTGAAGAAGAGGCCTTTTGAAAACATTGTGGGAAAAGGAGAAAATGCTGGTAACCAGCATTTTCTCCTTTTCCCACAAAGTTTTTTACCCTATCAAAGAAAAGTTGCGTCATTTGAGCCACTATGAAATTGTCGTCTGCAAATACTTTCAATTTGGATAGGTCTTAAATTTTGCAGTGTGGTAAAGGGTTAATAGCATTAGAAGATGACAAAAGAAATGTAATTCAAATGATTAATTCTGTCTTGGACAGAGTAGAAAACATTGTGGGCAAAGGAGAAAATGCTGGTTACCAGCATTTTCTCCTTTTCCCACGATGTTTTCAAAAGTTGTTTTGCTAAAGGATCCTAAAAGTCTGGATTTCATTGGTACAGGGTTAAGTATTCATGGACGATGAGTAGGCAAAAAGGGAAAAGCAAAAAAGGATTAAAGCTACTCATGCATTTTGTGATGTTACCCTTTACCAAACTAATGCCGAGTTTTACCACCTTTCTGGATAAAAGACCTTTTTGTAAACATTGCAGGAAAAGGCGAAAAATGCTGGTAAACAATATTTTCTACCCTTTCAAAAGGACAATTTCCCTTTTCTGAGGCACCTTTGTCATCTGCAATTACTTTGAAATTATTCAGTCTAGTCCAAAATATTGTCATTTAGTTAATTAAAGAGTTACACACTTTTGCTCTCATTTAAACTTCCCATCTATCACATGACTACTTTTAGAAAACAATGTGACAAATATAAAATATTCAGTCTGATCAACACTGCATACTACATGTATTTTCACCTAAAAGACTGGTTACAGTTCAACAATTTGTGTTTATATTAAAAGCAGAAAGTATTCATATCATTTTATTCCTAGCTATAAGGGTTAACCGTTTACCACACAATGTATAGGTTTAACCATCTTGTGAAACAAGACTTGAAAACATTGTGGTAAAAGGAGAAAATGCTGGTAACCTGCATTTTCTCCTTTTACCACAATGTTTTCAACCATTCTAAAGGCAACTGCCAGAATTTTAGCAACATCAGATCTAATTTGACTTTTGCATATGCATGGGTTTAGATAGGCCTAGAACTTTGTTGTGTGGAAAAGGCTAAGTTTTTCCGATGTTTTCCCAATCAATAGCTGTAACAGGTTGCAACAGGAAAACAAGAATTTCCATTATGCATGAAAGCAATGCATATTTTTCTCGATATATTTTTCCCAAGCTTAGGGGCCGTATTGATTGACAAACCCAAATATCTGGGTCCTTAATCACCAACCATTCTTAAAACATTCTTTTAGTCTTTTTCTCACGAATTTTCTACATTTTGAAAAAACACAACTTCTAAATGGCTAAACCATTTGGTTTAGCCAGTCAGGTGTTGTGTTTCTTTCTAAATCCAGGTTTAGACAAAGAATATACTTGAAAATGGTTAGGTAATTTTGAAAGTAACACAACTTTGACTGGTTAAACCAAATGGTTTAGCAAATCAGATGTTGTGTTTCTTTCTAAATCCAAATTCAGACAAGGAAGATACTTGAGAATTGGTTGGTGTATACCAGTCCTGTGTAAAAGAAGAATTCTGATTGGCTGAGATGTTCTGTCTTTATCACACAAGCAAAATTACCCTTTTCCAAATTGTATGCATTTGACAATAAAAGTGGCTGAAATGATGAAATTTGTGATAGAGTAGAAAACATAGTGGGAAAAGGAGAAAATGCTGGTTCCAGCATTTTCTATTTTTCCCACAAAGTTTTCAAAAGGCTTCTTCTTTGGGGTCGTTAAAACTCGGGATTGTGTGGTAAAGGGTTAACCAATGAGGTCGCTAAACTTGAAAATTAAAATTTAATCTAGAATTATAACATGATCTAGTATATTTTATTTCTTTATTTAGTGGCTAACTCTTTACCAGACGACAAAATTTTGGACTTGACCAAACTCAAAGCATTTGCAGACGACAAATTAGATTTAGCTCAAATGATGATTTATGTTTCAGGTAGGGTAGACAACATTGTGGGAAAAGGAGAAAATGCTGGTTACCAGCATTTTCTCCTTTTCTCACAATGTTTCAAAAGGCTTTTATCCCAGAGTCGTGAAAAGTCTGGATTGTATGGTAAAGGGTCAACTCTTTACCAAATGAAGACTTGTCCAAATTGAAAGCATTGGCAGACAACAATTTCAATGTAGCTCAAATAATGGAATTTGTCTTTAATAGCATAGAAAACATTGTAGTAAAAGGTGAAAATGCTGGTTATCAGCATTTTCTTCTTTTCCCACAATGTTTTCATAAGTGGTTGTTCTCAGTGTCGTTGAAACTCGGGCTTGTGTGGTAAAGGGTTTATGCTGTTTTCAACATGATTTCAGTTATATGACAGCTGGTGCACCAATCAATGCTTTCCTCAAGTTTCTTTCACCAGTGCTTTGCACAACATTTTCTCCCAGCCACTGGCGGTTGTTTCCACAAACATACCGTCAAAACAGTGGTAAAAAAGGAATGAAATATTTCACAACAATTAACATCAATCTTCGGACAGAATTTGGTTAGTTTGTAAATTGGTAGCTTGAAAAATATTGATAATGTCCTTTCAATTTATCCAGCCGAGCCCCGGTAGCTCAGTCGGTAGCGAACTGGACTTGAGAACAAGGGATGGCTTGTTTCGATCCCTGGCTCAACAAATTTCTTTCCAAAGATTGATGATAGTCATTGCAACAGGATTCATTCCTCTTTCACTGCTGACCATTGTCTCAATGATGGTTATATGGAAAAGCAGCCAGCAGCTTGGAAAGAATATTGTGTGGAGTACTGGTAAAAAAAACTCCAGAAAAGCATGGATAGGTGCACTGGCCGCCAGATATAACTGAAATTATGTTGAAAATGGCAAGAAACATCATACAATGAATCAATCAGTCAATTTTTCCAGCAAAGGAAAAGGATCTATCCTGTTTCATTTCATTTCCTGCCCATTACTTTATATGTCTTCACCTTCATAAATCCTTGTACCCTTTTCCAAACAATTTATAAAAAAAAACGTTTGTAAAAACATGATGGGAAATGGAGAAAATGCTGGTATCAAGGATTTTCTCCTTTTCCCATATTGTTGTCCAACATCATTCAAGCCACAATTAATTTGCCGTCTTCATATGCCTTCATTTTTGACAAGTGTATTAGTTTTTGTCATCTGGTTAAGAGTTATGCTTTCAAGTGCTGAGCACAGCCTATGTTACTTTTGCAGGCAGGGTAAATCAAGATCAGACTGCACTAAATATGCAGTCTGATCTAGGATCTACACTTCCCACTTCTTCTTCTAGTATGATCCGACAAAATACCCTTGAAATTGGTGTCTGATTGAGATTGTCCATTTATCAACCCTGATCCTGCTTAGTTTTGACCATTATAAAACTATTTGAATGTCAAACTATAGAATGCCATAAATCCAAGAATGCCAAAAAAATCTGACTGTCAAACTGTCAACAATTCAAACTTAGCAGGACAGGGGTTAACCCTTTACCACACTATCTAAAATTTTAATGACCATGACAGGAGGCGGATTTTGAAATCACTGTGGTAAAAGGAAAAAAATGCTGGTAACCAGCATTTTCTCCCTTTCCAACAACATTTTCTACCCTTTCACAGACAAATTTCCTTAGTTGAGCTACATCCATTTTTCTGTCTGCAAATGTTTTGAAATTTGCCACTATCCTGCCTAATCCATTTATGTGCCAATGCAAGAGTTTAATGTAATATCAATTTTAATGATGTTATGAATATTAATAAACTAACCTCTTCTTTTTACAATTTGAAAGTGAAACATTTAAAATACTGACACAAAATCAATTACTTTTCTGGGTAGTTTTACACCTTAATTCTTTGAAAAACAACAAAATTCTAGACGTGTCCAAACTGAAAGCATTTGCAAATGACCAATTAAGGGTGGCCAAAATGTCGAAAAAATGTCCTCGATAGGTTAGAAAACATTGTGGGAAAACGAGAAAATGCTGGTAACTAGCATTTTCTCCCTTTCCCACAATATTTTCAAAAGCATTCTTCCTCAGGGTCATTAAAAGTCGGGAATATGTGGTAAAGGGTTAACTCTTTATCAAATGACAAAATTTCAGACTTGTCGAAATTCAGAAAGCATTTGCAAGCAACAAATTTGATAGGCTGCAATGATGAAAATTATCTTCGAACGGACGCAGTTTTCAATATCATCTTCATTATATCACAGCAGCTAGTGCACCTTTCAATGCTTTCTTGGATTTTTTTTTTTTTACCAGTACTTCCTACAATATTCTTTCCAAGCCACTGGCTGTGTTCCCTCAAAACCATTGTCAATACAATGATCAGCGGTGAGAGTGAAATGAATCCTGTCTCTATGACCATCTTCAATCCTGGGAAAGAAATCAGCCTAGCTGGGGGATTCCAACCAGCATCCCCTATCCCAAATCTTAAGCCCGGTGCATGGCTAATACAAGTTCACCCTTTACCACACAATCTTTTAATGACCCTGAGGGAGGTGCCTTTTGAAAACATTGCAGGAAAAAGAGAAAATGCTGGTAACCAGTATTTTCTCCTTTTCCCACAATGTTTTCTACTCTACCAAACAAAATTTTAGTTTTTGAGCTGCGCTCATCTTGTCTGCGCCGAGCCCCAGTAGCTCAGTCGGTACAGAACTTGAGAACAGGGGGTTGCGGGTTCGATCCCTGGCTCGGCCAATTTCTTTCCGAGGATTGATGATAGTCATTGCAACAGGATTCATTCCTCTCCCATCGCTGACCATTGTTTCGACAATGGTAATATGGGAAAGCAGCAAGTGGCTTGGAAAGAAAATTGTGCCTAGTACTGGTAATAGAAAATCCAGGAAAGCATGGATAGGTGCACTGGCTGCTTCGATATAACTGAAATAATGTTGAAAACGGCGTTAAACACCACATAATCAATCAATCAGTCAATCATTTTGTCTGCAAAATTGATGCTTTTAATTTGGACCTGTCTACAATTTCATTATTTGGTAATGAGTTAATAACCATACAAGAAAATTTCAGGCAAGTCCAAATTCAAAGCATTTGCAGATGACACATAAAATGACACTTAAACAATAGGATTTGGAATTGAAAGAGTAGAAAACATTGTTGGAAAAGGAAAAAATGCTGGTAACCAGCATTTTCTCCTTTTCCCACAATGTTTTCAAAAGGCCACCTCATCAGGGTCATAAAAACTCGTGAATTATGTGGTAAAGACTTCATGGCCTCTGATATGACTAAAAAGTTTTGTGTTCTTGCAAAATTGCCACAATTTGTGTAACAAAAAGTACAAAACAAAATGCCAAAAGTTTAGATAAAGCACAAGATAAGAAAAAGTTGTCGGAAAATGAGGCAAGTTATATCATGAAGTTTTTGCAGTTAGCCAAGTGCAATGACCTTTTCATTCCAAATGCTACGGAAATGTTTTTCATTAACCCCAACCTCTGAATTGTAACCTGGTGGTTGCGAGTTCGATACCCTGATGAGGCAAACTTTCTTTCCGGCGTTCTTTTACCTCTTAACTACGATGCATGTGAGAAAAGTAGTCAGTGACTTGGAAAGAAAGTTGTGTCAGTACTGGTGTGAGGAAGCCAGGAAACACATGCGTAGGTGCACTGACCACCGTGATATGACCTAACCATTACCAAGCAATTTCGAGTATAAACAATCCTTTAAAAAATAGGCCTTTTGAAAACATTGTGGGAAAAGGAGAAAATGCTGGTGACCAGCATTTTCTCCTTTTCCAACAATGTTTTCTATCCAATCAAGGACAAATTTTGTCATTTGAGCCACATCTGTTGTCTGCAATATTTTAATGCTTTGAATTTGGTCAAGTCTAAAATTCTGTCATTTAGTACAGAGTTAGATTGCATATTGCATGAGTAAAATTACCTATAGGACCAATGTAGAAACATTAAGTGCAAAAGATATTTCCCATTTTGAACAATCATTTCTTTGTCACAATGTTTGCCAAAGTTGATTGAATGATTGATTAAATGGTGTTTTACCCTGCTTTCAACATTATTTTGCATATCACAGCAACCACTCACATATTCATGCATTCCCTGGGTTTCACCAGTACTAGGCTAGGACTGTTAAGTGTCTTGCCCATTTAGGACACCCACACGAAAAACCCAGAGAATCCTCCAGGTCACAAGTCCTACACTTTACCACTAAGCCACACAGGACCCTGTTTGGAAACATGCTTCACTGCAAGACAGAAAGTCTGCAGGTGGTGAACATGGTATGGTAATGCTCATTACGCAGCACAGTTTTTTATACAAAGGTCAATGAAGATATTTGATTTCCATGATTAACTAGTGCTACAAACATTTTTTTATACAATTTGATAAGAATTTTACTGAGTATATGAGGCACAAAAAAATGTTAACATGTACATATATATGCAACCTTATGTAAATGTGCCAAAATTACCCAAATCCCTCAACCAAACAACCTAAATGAAGACTTGTCAAAATTGAAAGCATTTGCATAGTGTAACTAAAACGTGTCTAAATTGATGAAATATGTCTAAGAAAGGGCAGAAAACATTAAGCAAAACTGAGAAAATGCTGGTAACCACTATTTCTCCATTTACCTTAACAGTTTTCAGATTTCTTCATCATCAGGGTCATTAAAACTTGTAATAGTTTGGTAAAGGGTGGAGGAACCGTTCACAACTTTATCTGCTTTTTCAGTCTGTGTAAATCAAGATCAGATTAAAAAAATATGCAGTCTGATCTATGTTCTACATTGTCCACTTTGTTGAGACATTCTGAACAAGAGTTATCTTAACACGAATTATAAGGATCTTATTTCAAGACTCAAAATGTCTGTAAGGTCCATTCGGCACTCTAAGGATGTCGAGTTCTCTACCTCAAGGACCTGGTTATGCACACTTTACAAGAACATTACCTAGTTTTATGGGTCTATAACCTTCATGCTCTGTTAACTAATTAACAATTTGCAGTCCAAATTTGAATAAAGAGACCATAAAAGGACGCATGACAAACAAACACCCCAGAGGTGATGCTTAAAGTTCTTTCCAAATGCAAACTTGTACCTTGCCATTCTTCTGCAGTGTTGGAAAATAAAAGCAATTTGTCACAGCATGTTTTTGGTTTCCTCAAATAAGTTTAATTTTCTTTTGTTTCAACAAATACATATATACATACATTTTTTTTCTATACAGGGGCCATCATAAAAATTGCAAGGGTACAAAGTAAGTTCAGTAACATTTACTGGGCTTGTGAAATGTGCACTGCTGTTACAAAGTGTTTAATTCTTTACCAAACAATCCCGACTTTTAACGACCCTAAGGAAGAAGCCTTTTGAAAACATTGTGGGAAAAGGAGAAAATGCTGGTAACCAGCATTTTCTCCTTTCCCTCAATGTTTTCTCCCCTATCAAAGACAAATTTTCTCATCCGAGTCACATTTAAATTAGCGTCTGCAAATGCTTTCATTTTTGACGTCTACATCTCAAAATTCCTAGTTTTAGTGACCTTGACAGGTCCTGTGTGGCTCAGGGGTAACTGTAGGTATCTGAGGGCTCTGGCTTAAGTTTCACTCAAGTTAACCCTTTACCACATAATCCTCACTTTTAACAACCTTGCCAAACGAGACTTTTGAAAAGGTTGTGGGAAAAGGTGGCAAAGCTTGAAACCAGAATTTTCTCCTTTTCCCACAGTCTATTAATTTTGACCTTATAAAAAACAGAAATCACCATTTTAGCCACATTTGTCATCTGCAAATGCTTTCATAGTGGCCCAGTCCAAAAGAGAAATAGTTCAAATTGATAGCTTTAACAGACGAAAAATTACAAGCGACTCAAACGAACTCCAATTAATTTGTCAACTGCTAAAGCTTTTGTCAAGTCATAAATTTTATTGTTTGGTAAAACAGTCAAAGATTCTGCAGCTAAACAATGTAACAGCAAATTGAACCCGTTGACCCTTTACCATACAATCCCATGTTTTTATGTCCCTGATGAAGAAGCCTTTTGAAAACATTGTGGGAAAAGGAGAAAATGCTGGTAACCAGCATTTTCTCCTTTTCCCACAATATTTTCTACCCTTCCATAGACAAACTTCGAAATTTGAGTTTAACATTTATTTTGTCATCTGCAAATGGTTCAAATTTGGACTAGTCTTAAATTATGATGTTTGGTAGAGTTTACAGGTTGTCCTACTAAAAGAACAACCATACTCACTGTAAATGAATCCGAAAAATCATGTTTTTTTTTCAACCATTTTTAAGCTATTACAATAACTCTCTACCAAACGACAAAATTTTAGACCTGTCCAATTTGAGAAGCACTTGCAGAAAACAATTTCAATGTGGCTGAAATGGTGGAATTTGTCTATGATAGAGTAAAAAACATTGTGGGAAAAGGAGAAAATGCTGGTTAACCGCATGTTCTCCTTTTCCCCACAATGTTTTCAAGAGGGTTCTTCCTGAGGGTCTTTAAAAGTCGGGACTGTGTGGTAAAGAAATAACTTAATACCTCAAAAAAGACGTGGAAAAAAAAATAAAAGTCACAAAGAAAAGAAAAAAAAATGATATCAAACATGTTATTCATACCTTCAAATATTTTCCTCATTCAAATAGCCATTATTCTTGCTCCATTTCACTCAACAGTCTAAAAATTTTTCGCACACTCTCCCACTCTCCCGTAACCACAGTTTGTAATACAATCAAAATGCGTTTCTTTTTTTCTCCTTCAACCTTGTACAATTTTCACAGTATAATCCACGATGCTAATTAAAGCCCGTTTCATTATGTTCCACCAAACTTTTCAATCCATACTGTTTGAATACATTCAAGTATCGCTAAAATCTCAAATTACAGTAAGAATTTAGGCCCATTCATAAATGTTCAAGTGGTGGAAAATTATTGTGCAGAATTCAACTATCATTGCGTAGAGAGAAAAAAAACCCTCAGATATGATATGTACCCAATACAGCCCTCTAGTATTGCTGAATCTTAGGGTTTCGGCATGTGAATATCCCTAGAGTCATTAATAGGAGATTTCAACAGCCAATCAGAATGCAGAAAATTAGTGAATTAGATTTTGAAGGGTCAAGAGATTGAATAACACCTGCTATGATTGGTCAATTTCATTTCTCAAAGAAGAATCAAGCAACAAATGGGATATCATTATTCATTACAGTAACCATGGCTTTTATTTTTTGGCTTTTTTTTTTTTAAAGAAAAGAAAACCATCCTAAAATCATAATCGAAGCATTATAGTTTCAATTTGTTTGTGATTTATACCTTTTACGGAAATAAAATTGAATCTGATTTGCAGCTCCTGTACTTATCTATGGTGTAAACATTGTCAACTGTTGATTGGCAACTTTTATTCCAGTTTCAAATTCGTTTTTCTTTCAGCCACGTGAACTTTGACAGCTCATATATTTTTTTGTTTCATCATACTTTTTATGTTACTCATACATGGGCAAATGACTCCTGTTCATGCAGAGCAAACATGAAAAAATATTATGACAAAAGGAGAAAATACATATAAAAGTAATGTTACAAAGTTTGTCTAGTATAGAACAGCATTTTCTCCTTTTCCCACAATATTTTCTACCCTATCAAAGACATAAGTCATCACTTGTGCTATATTTATTGTTGCCTGCGCATGCATTCAATTTCATCAAGTCCAAATTTTTGTCGTTTGGTAAAGAGTTAAGGACCTGGTGATACTGAAGGCATTTTGCAGGCAAAAAAATTACTTTCACTACCGAATAAATAAATTGTATATTCTCAAAGGCTAAAATTACATTTCTTCTGCAAGATCAAGGGACATTCTGTCATAAAAAAGAATATAGCAGTGGACAGTGCAGATCAGAGATCAGACTGCACGTTCTGTGCAGTCTGATCTTGATCTACACTGTCCAAAAAACCTTTTGGTGTCGTCTACAGTAAGAAAAGAGTTAAATATGGTCCATCTGATATGATTTTTCTTTGACAGGATCAAAAACATCAATGGAAAAGGAGAAATGGGATTATAGAGTACAGGATCAAATTGCTATTTGGTGCAGAAAAAACATTCTAATTATAGAATATATTTTTTAAGCTTTTACCCGTGGGCTAGTAATTAAAACATTTCCCCTGCATAACGATACTGTACGTGTGCTACAAAAAAGATGAGTGCATTTTGAAAACATCATGGGAAAACCAGCCGTTTCTCCTTGTCCAACCATGTTTACCCTTTCATAAAGAGCACTCATCATCTGAGGAAAGTTACTTTGTGGTCTTTAATCCTTTACTACTCGACAGAATTTTAACTTTGTCCAAACTGAAAGCATTTACAGATGACAATTTCATTGTGGCTTAATAGTACAATTTTTCTTTGATAGGATACAAAAACATTGTGGGAAAGGGAGAAAATGCTGGTTACCAGCATTTTCTCCTTTTCCAACAATGTTTTCAAAAGGCTTCTTTCCTGGGTAGTTAAAAGTCTGCATTGAATGGTAAAGGGTTAAAATGCATCCAATGCGAACAAAATTTAGAATTTATCATCTGGTAAAAAAAGTTAAGTGAACCCTTTGACAAACAATCCTGAATTTTAACAACCATAAGGAAGAGAAGGCTTTGAAAACATTGTGGAAAAAGGAGAAGAAGCTGGTAGCCAGTATTTTCTCCTTTTTCCACAATGTTTTCAACTGATTCCAAGACAAACTCCATTGTTTCAGTTACATGTAATTAGTCGTCTGCTAATGCTTCCAATTTGGACCAGTCTAAAATTTTGTCATTTGGTAAATAATTAACTCTTTACCAAATGACAAAATTTTAGACTGGTCTAACATTGGAACACATTAATTTTGCAGATGACAAATCAAAGCTGGCCACAATGACAAAATTTCGTCCTTGATAGGGTAAAAAACATTGTGGGAAAAGGAGACAATGCAGGTTACAAGCATTGTCTTCTTTTCCCACAATGTTTTCAAAAGCTTTATACCTTACCTCAGCGTCGTTAAAAGTTGGGACTGTATGGAAAGTAGTTCAATTAAACCGAAACATCTTGCAGTATGAAAAAAACATTAAAAATTATTACACCGAGTACAGAAAAAACATGACGATCCCTTCAGGGAGTATGTTATATTGGAAAAAAAAAGTGATATCTTTGAAGAAAAAAAAAAATGATATTGGAAATTATTGATTTTATCCAGAACAAATAGCTTGTCAGTGATGTACCATAAGGGAAATGGGCAAAAAATATAGGACGCACCATTACAAAATGTCATTGCATTCTAGCCATTGCTCTAGCAAAAAGGGGGCTTAATGCGTCTCCGTAATGCATGACACCAAGCAAGTCATCACATGATCTGATCATGGACCCATAAAGTCAATTTTGTCTAACAACCGATTGAATTATGTGGTATACCGATCCTTGGACATGCAGAAAATTAAGCAATAGCAGAAAGTTTCGGACCAGGTCAGCCTGCGCAGGCTGACCTGGGTTGATACTTTTTGCAGATACATCAAGCCCCTTTTTACCAAACAATAGAGTAAACAGAGTAGTAAATAATTTGACCTTTGAAGAAGCCCCAAGTCTTTAATAAACAACAAAATTTTGGACAGGTCCAAATTGAAAGCAAAATGCAGACGACATTGAATATGGCTCAAATTATTAAATTTGCCTCTGAGGAAAAAATGGAAAATGCTGGTTTCCAATCAATTTTGTGTACATCAAGGGACCAGTCTATCTCATGATTCAGTAGGATGTTAAGACAAAATAGATTCTATAGATCCATAATTACTGTGTAAGTGGAATTTTTTGCTACGTGGAAATTTTTGCGATTTTTTTTCTGTTCGTGTATTTATCCGCAAGTATACCAACAAATAACGAGTGTCTTGAATTCGCAAACATTTCCGTCTGCAAAATGTCTGTAATTGGTAATTCGCAAATTTTTCAACACGCGTATATATCCACGTATACAGTATATGATGACTTGCTTGGTATAATGCATGACAGAGATACATTATATGCCTTTTTCGCTACAGCGCTGCTCATAATGTTTTCAAAAACATCTGTGGAGTTGACCTTAGTATACTTGAAAGTTGTCAAAATAAAATTGAAAACATGTTCTTACATGACTGCACATCATATTTCAAAGATGAAAGGTAAATCCTTAAAGCATTTTTTCAATACTACGATTGCCTCTCCGGCCAGAGTAGATGAAGATCAGACTGCACAAAATGTGCAGTTGGATCTTTGATCTACACTGTCTGCTTTCCTGAAACACTCTAGACAGGAGAAACTAGAGCTGTCACTGAATGTGACTTAATACCCCCGCCAGCCCTTTGACAGAAACAGGCAATTATTTGTACATAGACGGACACACGGACGGACAAACGGACGTACAAATGGACAGACAGGCTGATTCCAGTATACCCCTGAAAAACATTTGTTTTGCGGGGGTATAACTATGCAATTATTTGGGTCTTGTTTCTTGACTGTAAAATGCCTGTTAGGTTTATTTGATGCTCCAGGGGATTAAGTCTTTCCCAAGTGATCTCATTTTTACGGACCCTATAGAAAATAGTCTTTCAAAAAAACATCCTGAGAAAAGGAGGACAATGCTGGTACACAGCACTTGCTCCTTTCCACAAAATGTTTTGCTACATGTATCTGTTTATAGACAAATTCCGTATTGTAAGACAAAAATATGTTGTCAACTGCAAATTTAGCCCTCACTTAAATATTACAACCCATTTTGACTCTATACAACACAATCCCGACTTTTAACGACCCTGAGACAAAAAGCTTTTGAAAACATTTTGGAAAAAGGAGAAAATGCTGGTTACCAGCATTTTCTCCTTTTCCCATAATGTTTTCAAATGGTATCACTGACAAGGTCCTTAAAACTCTGGATTGTGTAGAAAAGGGTTTTGCAAAAAAGGTGGTATTTGTCAATACAGAAAAAACTGTACACTTGAATAGATAAGAAGCTCAAGGTGAATCAAAGTTGGATGGGTATTGAAAAATATGTATTCAGGTTACTAGCATTTTCTCCTTTTCCTATAATGTTTTCAAACGGTATCACCTTCAAGGTCGTTAAAACTTGGGATTGTGTGGTAAAGGGTTTAGTGAGAAAGGGGATATTTGTCAATAAAGAAAAACTGTACACTTGAATAGATAAGAAGCTCAAGGTGAATCAAAGTTGGACGAGTATTGAAAAAATGTGTATTCAGAAGGTGCGCAAGTCCTGATCCTTTTTTAAAAAAAATTGCAAATCACAAATCCCTAATTTGTGTTTAACTCTTTAGCACAAAATCAAGAGTTTTGAAGACCTCGAGAAAAACATTATAGGAAAAGGAGAAAATGCAGGTATTGAGTATTTGCTCATTTTCCAACAGTATTTTAGACCATTCTAACTGTATACCACATGACAAAATTTTAGACTGATCCAAATGTAAAGCAACAAAATCAGACTTGAGAACTGCAACAACATTTTTTCCTATTCCAAAATTTGTTCAAAAGCCCTCTTTTTTTCAAGGTTGTTAAAACACAGGGTTGTGTTTTAACAGCTTAGGTCATATCACGGTGGTCAGTGCACCTAGGCATGTGTTCTCTGGCTTTCTCACACCAGTACCAACACAACTTTCTTTCCAAGTCACTGCCTACTTTTCTCACTTGCCTCAGGTACGACCCTGAGAGGGAGAGGCTTTGTGAAAACCTTGTGAGAAAAGGGGAAAATGCTGGTAACCTGTATTTTCTCCTTTTCCAACAATGTTTTCTCCCCAATCAAAGACAGAAATCATCATTTAAGCTTCATTTGATTTGTCTGCTGCAAATGTTTTCAAATTGGTGGAGTCTATAATTTTGTCATGCGGTAGAGAATTAATCTGAATCAGTTCATAATTTTGTCTGCAGAATAGATAAAAGGTTGAGCACACAAAAACAAACTTCTGTCCAATAACTTGTAAAACTAAAGTTCACAAAATTAATCAGATAATTGCTCTGCTCTTCAAACAGTTTGCCAGAAAGCAAACAAGCCATGCTCTGGGAAAAGGGGGATTATTGCATCTCTGTGATGCATCATACCAAGCAAGTCATCACATAACTATGAATCCATTTTGTCTGATAAAATGTCTGAGTCATCAAGTGGAATAGTCCTTGGAGATGCTGAAAATTGACCTAGAGCAAAAAGTTTTGACCCATGTCAGCCTGTGCATACTGCACAGGCTAACACTGGTTGATACCTTTTGCTGATGTATTAAGCCCTCTTTTCTCAGAGCATGGCTCATTTGTTTTACAACCATGTGTGCATAATTCAATTAGAGATAACTGAAAAATTATTAGATATTGTATCCAACACTCTAGCAATCAAGCAAATGATGACATTCATATTCATGTTTGAACAACTAACCACATGACAAAATGTTAGACTTGCCCGAATTGAAAGCACTTAAATACGATCAATTAAATTTGGGTCAAATCATGGGATTTAGTCTTTGGTCTTAAAGGTTACCAGCATTTACTCCTTTTCCAACAATGCTTTCAAAGGCTATCTTCCTATTGGTGGGTAAACACAGGATTGTATCTGTAAAGAGTTATGCAATGCTCTGGAGACTGTTTTAATGTCATATTAACTTATTATTTCACATAGATGTTTGTAAACGTTTTATCACCATTTTCATACCCTACACTTAACACTTTACCACACAATCCCATGTTTTCACGACCCCGAGGAAAAGAGTTTTTTGAAAACATTTGTGGAAAAGGAGAAAATGCAGATAACTAGTCAACAAAAAGTATAAACTTTGAGAAAGAGCTAGAAGGCAAGGTAAAACAAAATTACTAATATTTGGGTGCAGTTTCATACAGTTTGCATTAGCGCATCCTCGGTGACCCAGTTGATTCATTCTGTCATCGCCGATGGGTTATTTCGCTGGCGTTTCCTTGTTCTCATGAATTATTCATGAAGTATTTTGATTGGTGATCTCAGTTTTTCTTTGAGAAAATTTAAACTATTTTTATCACAAATACGCCGTCATTTCTATTTTTTACTTGTCGATATCCAATCACACCATTTGTTGCAAATGAAGCTTAGTGAATATGGCGGCGCCCATCAACACCACAATCGAGAAGCATTTAAAAGAGATTTTCAGCGTAAAACCGAAAGATTGTCAGTTAAAATCGTACACAAAGATTGATAGTGTTGTCCCTGTATTGCAGAATGACACATCTCACAGGAGACAAGCACGCCGACGGCCGCCATGTTTGTTGACAACCTCGGGTTTTTTCCAAGGTTATTTTTTAGTAATGGAAGAAATGGGTTCCGAGGATGGCATTAGCATAGCCAGGATTAAAACATTTATATGCACAGTGGGCTGTAATAAGTTGATGTTTGCTCAACAGCATTATGTTACATGTATAAAACGTCTCCATTAAAAGTATAGCTGATTTCCCAGTCATCAATGCAGGCGCACAGGTCTAGAGAAAAATCAACACATATAGATCTATATGATACTAAATCTATGGTTTACAACTTTAGCCACGAAATTATTTTATGCGTATTGTGCAGCTTTTTAAGACAGTGGCTTGAATACATCTCCTTAACCCATAAAATGCTGAAAACCAATTTGAATTGCTTTTTTGCAGACAGTGTAGATCAAAGATCAGACTGCACATTCTGTGTAGTCTTATCTTGATCTACACTGTCCACTACTTTGTTACATATTCTGCTTTTAAAGTCTACGGCTCCTATCCCTCATATCAAAAGACAGAAGCTGCCGAGATCGGCTGAACAGCCTTTACGAAAACTTTGATGTAACACTATATTTACTGATGAGTTAGTGAGTCTACGGCCCCTTACTCTCATGTTAAAAGACGGAAGCTGCCGAGACTGGCCATACAGCCTTTATGAAAATGTCGATGTAACACGATATTTACCGATGAGTTAGGGTTCAAAATCCTTAAAAAAAAAATCTTAAAATGACAATATTTCTGATGTTTTTTTTTTCCCAAATTGAATAGGCCCTTTTCATCAATTCAGTTCTCTAGGGGCTAAAGCCTCTAAATACATTAATAGCCCAAGTTTAGTGGCCTTGACCCCTAAATCAGTTTCTCAGGACAACTCTTGTCCTGAAATACCCTTTCGACCAATATTGTAAAGAAGGCTCATTACCCACAATTCTTTCTGCTCCACTGACCCTTTGCTAAACAATCCCAAAGTTTATACGTTCTGAGCAAAAAAGGTATTTTCTTCTTTTCCTCCAATGTTTTCTACCCTTTCAGATTCAAATCACCTGGAGCCCCAGTTACTTTGTCATCTGCAAACGCTTTCAATTTGGAAAGTATAAGATATTGTCATGTGATATAGAGTTAAAAGATTTAGTGAATGGATGGTGTAAAAGAGTAACCATTCAAAGCTGAACAACACATAGATTTGACACTTTTGTGAAAAATATATCAAACAAGAATAGATTCACAACTATGAAATAAGGACAAATCATGAATAACAAATATATGAACCTGCCAAATTCTTGTAACAAAATAAAATATAATAATGAAGGACATTGGGGAAAATGAGGAAAAAGGGTAACGGTATTAAATGCTAAGATGAAATAGCACCAGTGATGCACAGGAATAAATTACTGTAATAAGTCGTTATAGAGCAGTTAGAACACTATTCTGATATTCAATGAGCAGTTCAATGCAAGCTCTAATCAAGTACACCCCTCTGACATGTCAACAAATACTCTTCAATTGGTGCAGAATAATTACTGTTGAAGTGCATAATTTGTCAATTTTCAGCATCACCCTAGCATAGAGGTCACTAATGACCCTTAACAATTTTGTCAGAATTCAATGGTGCCACTATTCATTTTACAGTTATAATCATCATACAGTTGGGAGAGTAAAATGGTATTTTTAATGTACAAGAACAGTAAAGTAGCCAAATATATATTTAATCCTGTGCCAAAACATACTTATGCTGAAACGACCTTGAGGAAGAGGCTTTTTGAAATCAATATGAGAAAAGGAGAAAATGCTGGTTAAAGGAGGAAATGCTGATGACCAGCATTTTCTCCTTTTCCCACAATACTTTCTATCTATTTCAAGGACAAATACTATCATTGGAAAAACATGTGATTTGTTGTCTGTAATTTACTTTAATATGGATGAGTCTACAATTTTGCCTTGTGGTAAAATGTTAATGAACGATCACCTGGTAAAGAAATGTTTAGGCTTGGGTGTAAAAATTGGACACTAGCACAACATAATTTTTTTGTTTTGACCTACAGTAATTGCCATTTTCTTCAACTCTCTTAACTGTTTTTGACACAATTACAAATAATTCGGGTCTATATTCACCAATCATCTGAAATTCAATTCTAGTTTCAAACTGTTTTCCACCAAAAATCATTGCAGGAAATAAAGCTTCATCCCTTCCAACCAGTTTCCGAAGCAAAGTTTAAGTGCAGTTCAAACCCCTAGCTCTGCCAATCTCTGTTTGATGATAGTCATTGCCACAGGATTAATTCCTCTCTCTCCCCTGATAATTTTTTCAGTAATGGTTATGTGGGAAAGCAGCCAGTGGCTTGTAAAGAATATTGTGCATACACTACACAAACAAAATTCCAAAATGGAAAACTTCAGGGGCATAAAAGATCACACTGGTACAGTCATGGTGTAATGTAATATCACCTTAATGCAGGCAATCCCATGTTTTCGTTTAGCAACATCAAAAGATGCTGCACTTAAACTTTGCCCACAACTGAGGAAAACACCTTCCTGTTTTTTTTGTGGTTTTTCACTCATCTGAACTTTCCGAAACTGATCAATCATGTAAATTAGCTATTACTTGATTTTGTTGTTTTGTATTTAACCTATTGCCAAACGACAAAATTTCAGACTAGTCCAATTTGAAAGCATGTGCAGACTACAGATTGGATGTAAATCAAAGGAGGGTATTGTCTTCGAAAGGGCCGAAATGTTGCTGGTTACTACAATTTTCTCCTTTTTCCCACAATATTTTAAAAAGCCTTGTTCTTCAGGGTTGTTTAAACTCGGGATTGTGTGGTAAACAGTTAACCCTTTACCAAAAAGCAAAATTTTAGACTTGTTCAAGTTGAAAACGTTGGCAGAAAACAAAGCAAATTGGGCTTGTATGATGGTATTTTTCTATAAAAGGGTAGAAAACACTGTGGTAAATAGAGATAATGCTGCTTTTCAGTATTTTCTCTTCTTCACACAATGTTTTCTAGAGCTTTTATCTTCAGAGACATAAATACAAGATTATTTGGTAACTTTTTGCCACACCGTTTTCTATCATTCAAGAAAAAAATTAATGTTATTAAACAAAATTCAATGTGTTGTCTTGCAAGTGATTTCAATTTGGACAAGTCTAAAATCTAATTCTTTGGTAAACAGTGTTGAGTACAGAAAAACAAAGCCAAACAATAAATAATGAAACTAACAATACACTTTTATTAATAGCTTACCTCTGAAACCAAAACAATCATAACTCACACTCTCTCCTATCTCGTAAATAAAACAGGAAAAAAAAAACATGGGAGGGCTTTGAATCTAAATACAAAACTACCGTTACACTTTTTTTCCAAAGGTGCTGATAAAAAATTTACACAAAGTTAAGTGCGGGGCTATGTATGCAACGTTAGCGAAGCAAAACACAATCAATTCTTTCTCCCTGCTCGACTAAATATAAAACTAGAATGAAATTCTACAGGCAACATGATAATGTCAACTCTTAGCTTTGTTGAGGTCAACATAGGGGTGCTTTGGTGGACAATGTAGATCAAGATCAGACTGCACAGAATGTGCAGTCTGCTCTTGGATCTACATTGTCCACTATGTTGATATACTACAGTCAAAAACAGCTTTAAGTGTACAGTATTTAGGTTTTTTCTCCCAACCAAAAATGCTCAGATCGTCCATCAGGAACTTGAAGGGTAAAATTCAACATATGTACAAACAGACCAATTGAAACCACTCCAAGTGCACAACCGCAGTGTTTCACAATATCCTTTAACCACATTTACACTTAACTAAAACCATCTCTTCCCAAAAACATTTTGGCATATGGAGAAATTGCTCATAATAAGAAATTTCTCGAGATACAGATTTTTCATGTTCCATTCCATTTTTCACTTTTGATTTTACTAATTCTTTCCCAAATCACTGGAACCCTTTACCACAAAATCCAGACTCCTAACAACCAAGAATAATAGGCATTTTGAAAACTTGTGTGAAAAGGAGAAAAATGCTGGTAACCAGCATTTTCCCCTTTCCTCAATGTTTTCTTCCCTTCCAAATGTAAATTTTATTTTTTGGGTCACATTTATTTTGGTGTCTTCCAATGCTTTCAATGTCGACATGTCTTAAATCTTGCCATGTGATAGAGGGTTACTGACATTTTTAATATACCGTGGTTCTCCTAATAAAAGTGCCCTCCCTAATAGTAGCCCCTGACTGGGCGATCAGGCTCAGCAATTCAAAAGGGGTTGTGCTGAAAGTACTGTTAAAAGAAACTGCCAGAATGCATGAAAGGTGCACCGGGCCCCGCAAAATCACAAAACTGGCAAATGTACATGTATACCTAAATAGCTCTTTATCATACAAAGTCAAATGCACAATCTCTTACACACAGCCCATATAAAACACCTTTAACATATTTTTGGACTAAATCAAAAGCATGTGCTCACGACAAATTAAATATGGCTCAAACAATGATTTCTGTCTTTGATACTATGGTAGAAAACATTGTGGGAAAAGGAAAATAATTCTGGTTTCCAGCATTTTCTCCTTTTCCAACAATGTTTTTCAGAAGCCCTCTTTTACTGGGTGGTTAAAATTCAGGGGATTGTGTGGTAAAAGGCTAAACTATTCATAACAACCTTTTTAACTTTTTACGACACAATCCCAAGTTTGATGACCTTCAGTAAGGTGGCTTTTAAAAGAATGCGGGTAAAAGAGAGTGATGGTTACCAGCTTTCTCTCCTTTTCCACCATGTTTTCTACCTAGTCAAAGACAAATACCATTAATTGAGCCAAATTTAATTTGTCAACTGTAAATGCATTCTAGGTGAAGTCTTAAATTTGTCCTCTGTTAGAAGAGTAAAAAAAACCTTGTGCTCACTGTTGGTTTGAGAAACTCATACTATACAAAGATAGGTGTACTGACCCCAACAAAATAACAGAAATAATGTTGAAAACAGCATATATCGTGAAACAGGCAAATCAACAAACTATTGGCACTATCAAACAGACTCTCAAGCACATTGTCTTAAACACTATATGGGAAAGCAGCCAGTGGTTTGCGCAAAATATTGTGTAAAGTACTGGTAAAAGATACTCCAGGAAAGCATATATAAGTGGACTGGCGGCCCAGACAAAACTGAGATGTTGAAAGCGGCATTAAACTTTCACAGACATCATAAAAACTGTAACTCAAAAATAGACATTCATGTTTGGAACGGTAGAAAACATTGTGGGAAAAGGAGAAAATGGTGGTTTCTGTCATTTTCTCCTTTTCCCACAATGTTTTTCAGAAGGCCTTTTTTTCAAGGTGGTTGAAAGTTAGGATTGTGAGGTAAAAGGTTAAACTCTTCCTAACAACCTTTTAACTCTTTAACCCCCAAACAATCATGAATTGTGGCACTATCACACTGACTCACCGGTAAATTCTCTTGCACCTCATGTGGGAAAAGCAGCCTGTGATTTGGGAAGAATAGTGTGTCAAACTACTAGTAAAAGAAACCCCAGGAAAGCATGGAGAGGTACACTGGCTGCCGCATTATCTGACTGAAATGTTGAAATTGGTGTTAAACACCACTTAAACAAACAAACAAACATTTCTCTAACACAGCTGCTACAACTCACCTTTAAAATATTCCCAACAACCTTTTTAAACTTTAACTAGGGCACACGTATGGCACAACAACTACTACTCATTCCGTATGTACATCTACCTATCTAAACTAAGTGTAATGTGCCTCATTTAAAACTGGGTCACTCACTTTAAAAATCTTCTTCAACGAACCAGATTGTTGAATTTTCACAAGAGCAGATCCCTCTCTGAGTCCTTTTCTTCCTGTTAAATCTATTTTCAGCTATATTATAGTTTAAATTTATCAGAATTTAAAAAGAAGCCTTGATATTTCGGCTGAAAAATACGAGAAAAAGGGTCACTTATTTTTTTGTGAAGAACTATAGGAGTGAGTTTTTCTAGAACTCTCCATTAATTAACTCTTTATCAACCAATCCAGAGTTTTAACAACCCTGAGAAAGAAGCCTTTTGAAAACATTATGGGAAAAGGAGAAAATGCTGGTTACCAGCATTTTCTCCTTTTCCCACAATGTTTTCTAACCTTTGTGACAGATTTACAATGTAATCCGCAAAATGTTTTCAAATTGGACAAGTCTAAAGAATTTGTCATTATGGTAGAGTTAAAAAACTTCATTAACGTTACAAAGGGTAGAACCGCAGTGAAGAGTAAAATATCTATTCATGAAATGGTGTACAGCAGTACATAGGCGCTGTTCAAAAATCTTAGCCTCATTGTGACCCAGTTTTATTTAAAGTAGTACAATCTAAATAATGTAGCGTGATACTTACTTTGCAGTCCGAGTCTTCACCTTAAAAAAACACTGCCAGGGAGCCAGTAAAAAAAATCAATCCAATACACAGAGCGACAGGGGGAGAGAGAAAAAAAAAACTATCATGAAAGTTCAGCTGGCAGTAATATTAAAGTGCAGTCCTTGTACAAGCGGCCTATTTCACACACTGAATGTTATATCCCCCTCTCGCCTCTCTCTTCTTCCCCGCAATTCTCTATAACTATTGCACATTTTGCTACAGCATGTACTATGTACAGAGGGAGTATGGGAATTTACATACTCACTAAACCAAATACTATATACCTCTCCCTTTACTCTATTCAAATAGCACAGGTAAGTTGCACTCTTTACATTGTTGGTTGATTTTTTTTTCCTTTATCAATTTTTTTTCCTTCTTGCTCTTTAGCATGGTGTCTGTAGTTTTGAGGTAGAGTGTCTGCCTTGTAACCATAAGGTACCAAGTTCGATTCCTTGCAGTAAGTTTCAACTTTTGGATTGTTCATTTGCCCAGACATTTGCGGTAATGATTAGTTTCAAGGAAGCAGAATTGGAATTGGAGAGATATTAGTGTAAGTTACAAGAACTTGTTTCTAAATAAATGTAGAATAAATTTGTTTCACCCTTTACTATACAATCCCGACTTTAACAACTATGAGAAAAAAGACTTGAAAATATTTCTGGGGAAAGGAGAAAATGCTGGTAACCAGCATTTTCTCCTTTTCCCACAATGTTTTCTACTCTTTCACAACTAAATCTCATAATCCTAGCTAATTTGAATTGTTATCTGCAACTGCTAGCAGTTTGGGCGACACCAAAATTTTGTTGCTTGGTCAAGAGTTAACTCCCACACAACAAAATTTTAAACTTGAATTCAAAAGCATTTGCATGCAACAAATTAAATGCTGCTAAAATTATGGAACTGGCAGAGAAAACATTGTTGAAAAAGGAGAAGATATTGGTTACCAGCATTTTCTCCTTTTCCCACAATGTTTTCAAAAGGCTTCTTCCTAAGGGTTGTTAAAACTTGGGATTGTGTGGTAAAGGGTTAAACTAAACCACTCTTCACCATTCTTATTATCTTTGTTTGTAATGAGTTGTTGGGATTCCCTTATCAGTCTGTAACACAGATAAACTGAAATTGAAAACATAAATCCTGCAAAGTTTTTTTCAGGGGGGAAAAAATCTGTAACCTTTTACCACACAATCCCAAGTTTTAACAACCTTGAAGAGGTAGGCTTTTGAAAACATTGTGGGAAAACAAGAAAATTCCCTCAGTTCTCTACCCAATCAAAGACAGAAATCGTAATTTGACCTTCATTCATTTTGTCGTCAGCAATTGCTTTTGTTGAGTGCAAAATTTCGTTGTTTGGTAAAGGGTAAATTAGCAATAATTTGAAACTTAAGATGATCAGTTCAAAACTTCATTAAAGATGTAAATTTTAACAAAATATATCAGAAGGACAAATGAAACAAGAGTTATTGCTTCCATATTTCTGTGTCAAAAATTTCATCAAATTTTAACTCAACGCTAAATGAATAAAATTAACTTTTTTCACAAAGCCCGCTCCCCACCTAAAAACACTATACAAATGACGAGATATATTTGGTCATATTTTTGATGAAGTAGCAAATAGTGTTATATCAAGATCAGAGTTCACATTCTGTGCAGGTTGGCCATATACTCATTAATTATTCTTAGGAGCACGGAATGAACCAAATTCTGAGATAAGAGATACAAATAATTGAAATCTCTACGGTCTTTTTGTCCAGAATGTTTCGGCATGACGGACATGTAGATCAAAGATCAGACTGTACATTTTTTGCACTGGACACAAAGACAACTGTAGCTGTGAAAGGTGTTTTAACTCTTTACCAAAGAAAAAGTAACATAATATCTGATTGGCTAAACCGTTTGGTTGTATTATACGAATCCTAGGTCCGTATTCACTAACCATTCTTAAATACGTTCTCAGTCTTATTCTCCAAAATTTTCCAAGTTCAAAAGTAACATAACTTCTGATTGGCTAAACCACTTGGTTGAGTCAAGCAGAACTTTTGTTACTTTCAAAGTTAGAAAATCTGTGAGAACATGACCAAGAACATTTGGTTTAGCCAATCAGAACTTGTGTTACTTTCAAATTTAGGAAATCTGCTAGAATAGGACAATGGATATTCTTAAGAATGGTGGGTAAATATGACCTTGATCTTTATGTACACTATCCACAAAAGGTACTTACGCCACATGTGGCAGAAAAAGCCTCACTATCTCCCTAGATATGCCTTTTGCTCCATAGTTCTACAAGCCTTCATTGGCATAAGGCTTAACATTACAGTATGCAGTTACTCCAGGTCCATATTCAGCATCCATTCTTAAGAATATTATCAGTCTTCATCTCCAGAATATTTTAAATTTGAAAGAGACATAACTTCTGATTGGCTAAACCATTTTGGTTTAGCCAATCAGAAGTTATGTCTCTTTCAAATTCCCTTTGTGGTTTAGCCAATTAGAAGTTGACTTACTTTAAAACTTAGAAAATTCTGGAGAATAAGACTGAGAATGTTCTTAAGAATGGTTTGTGAATATGGAACCAGTTTGCTCCCAGCACACTGATTTTTGAAATTCATGGTCTCCTTAATCTGCTGGCAAGCCACCCCCAACAAGGGGTAATGTGTTAACCATTTAGTAAACAATTCCATGTTCTAACATCCTGGAGAAGAGGACTTTTGAAACAGTGTGGGAAAAGAAGAAAATAGTGGTAAGCAGCATTTTCTCTTTTTCAAAAAATGTGTTCTTCCCTGTCAAAGACACACTGAGTTCTTTAAGCCATAACCATATTGTCATCTGTAATTACTTTTAATTTCTACAGGTCTAAAATTTGTTGTTTGGTAAGGAGTCGTCTATTTATCAAACATCTAAATTTTAGGCTGGTCCAACTTGAAAGTATTTGCAGACAACAAATTTAATGTGGCTTAAATGATGGAATTTGTGTCTCAAAGTGTAGAAACATTGTTAGAAAAGGAAAATCATACTGGCTACCAGTGTTTTTCCCTTTCCAACAACGTTTTCAAAAGCCTTCTTTCTTCAGGGTGGTTAAAAGTTGTGATTGTGTGGTAAACAGCTAAACAATAAGCATCTCCTGCTTCACCAAACAACAACATTTAAGACTTGTCCAAATTAAATGGACTTCCAGACTGCAAAATTTTAACTTTTCTAAAATATTCTGGGTACAAAACAATGTGGGAAAAGGAGAAAATGCATGTCACCACCATTTTCTCCTTTTTTTTCCAAGATGTTTTCAGGAGCTATCTTCCCAAGGATCATCTAAAAATTGTTTGGTAAGATTAACTTTGTTGTAGCAAAGAAAGAATTACATTGTTACCAGCATTTTCTCCTTTTCCCACAATCTTTTCAAAAGCCTTCTTTTTCAGGGTCATCAAAAGTAGGGATGGTAGAGTTAACCTGTAGCCAAACAATACTATGTTTTAAGGACCCTGATGTAAAAAGCTTTATTTGAAAACATTGTGGGGAAAAATAGAACATGCTTGTCACCAGCATTTTCTCCTTCATTTGCTATGTTTTCAAGAGCTGTCTTCTCCAGGGTCATTTAACCCTTTACAGCTCAATCTCGAGTTTTAACTATCCTAAGGAAGACGGCTGAAGAAAACAGTGGGAAAAGCGGAAAAGCAGAAAACATGGCCAACCAGCATTTTCTTCTTTTCCCCAATATTTTCTAGCATACCAAGGACAGAAATTATCATTTGAGCAACATTTATATTGTTGTTTGTAAATGCTTTCAATTTGGCCTACTCTGTTGTTGTTTGGTACAGAGTTAACCCTTTACCACAAGACCAATTTTAGACCTGTCCGAATTGAAAGCATTTGCAGAGGACAGTTTCAATGTGGATCATATTAAATGATTTTTCTTTGATAGGGTAGAAAACATTGTGGGAAAAGGAGAAAATGCTGGTTACCAGCATTTTCTCCTTTTCCCACAATGTTTTCAAAAGCCTTCTCTATCAGGGGTGTCAAAAGTCGTCATTGTGTGGTAAAGGGTTAAGGCTAAAAGTGAAATCCCATGACAAATATAACATTATCTCAAGTGCAGATCATGTGCATTTGCTTCACATTTGCCACACAATCTTGACTTTTAACAACCCTGAAGAACAAAGCTGTTGAAAACTTAATGTGGATGAGGGCTTTTAAAAACATTGTGCGTAAAGGAGAAAATGCTGGTAACCAGTATTTTCTCTATTTGCCACAATGTTTTCTACCCTTCCCAAAACGAATCTCAATTCTTGAGTCACATTTATTTGTCGCCTGTAAATGTTTTCAGTTTGGATAACAATCCAAAGTTTTAATCACCCTGATGAACAAAGCTTTTGAAAACAAAGTGGGAAAAGGAAAAAATGCATGTCACCAGCATTTTTCTCCATTTTTCACAATGTTTTCAAGAGCTATCTTCCCAAGGATAAAAAATTGTTGGTAAAATTTGTTGTAGCAAATGAAGAAAAACATTGTAGGAAAAGGAAAAAATGCTGGTAACCAGCATTTTCATATTTTCCTACAAAGTTTCCTACGCTATCAAAGACTGAAGTCATTACTTAACCCTTTACCACACAATGATGCCTTTTAACGCCCCTGAAGAAGAGGCCTTTTGAAAAAATTGTGGGAAAAGGAGAAAATGCAGGTAACCAGCATTTTCTCCTTTTCCCACAAAGTTTTCTACCCTATCAAAGAAAAGTTGCGTCATTTGAGCCACTATGAAATTGTCTTCTGCAAATGCTTTCAATTTGGATAGGTCTTAAATTTTGCCGTGTGGTAAAGGCTTAAGCTACATTAATTTTGTTGTCTGTAAATACTTTCAATTTCGACAAGGCTAAAATTTTGTCATTTGGTAAACAGATGTCTAAAAAATTGTTTCATAAAGAGTTAATCCTTGTAGCTCTGAACCAAGATTTGTTTGCTTATGCTGATAGTGTAGATAAAGATCAGACTGCACGTTCTGTGCGATCTGATCTTGATCTACACTGTCTGCTTCTCTGCCAGATATACAGGCAAAAATAGCCTTGAAATTACATCGTCTGCCTGTATAGCTGACTGAAAGCCGAGCCCTTGTAGAGCAGTCGGTAGCATACAGAACAAGAGAACAGGGGGTTACCGGTTCAAATCCCCAGCTCCCCCAATTTCTTTCTGAGGATCGATGATAGTCATTGTAACAGGATTCATTCCGCTCTCACCAGTGATCATTGTTTCTATGATGGTTATGTGGGAAACAGGCCAGGGGCTTGGGAAGAATATTGCACAAACTACTGGTAAACAAAACTCCAGGAAAGCATGAATAGGTAAACAAAGCCTAAAAAATATCATAGTAAAAACTGCTCACCATGGGCAATTCCTCCATTAGTCTCAATAATGAGACATTCATGATGCTTATTTTCATATTTGGACATTTATTGTGCACCACTGGTCACATTTGAAATTTTCCGGTAACAAAGCTACATTGCTGTACTGACTTTCAGTTTCATCAGTTTAATCTGTATTGCAGCAAAATGCAATTAATTTTTAGTTACACACATGACCAAGGACAAATTATTAAATGTTTCATTACCTACAACACTTTTAGAAGACGTTTACAACATGTAAATCTAAAAAAAAAAACTAATGAAAATAATCATGCTTTTGTGGCTATTTTGTGTCTATTTTTGGAAATGTAAACATCTCGAATGTAAAGGATAACCTAGTTTTTGTTATGTTTAGCCTTTAAATTGAAAATATTTGTCTTTAAAACAAAGGATTAATGAATAAGCAAGAGGCAGTTATGTTCCAATTTTAGTTTTGTCGTCAAATTGTAAAAATGAGTTTAAACGTGCCTGCAAAATTTGTGAGGCGATTTCAACCATTTTTTGTGCATTCATCTCTGTACCCCAAGGCGGCCCATCAAAATCTAAAATCACATTCAGGGACAGTTATCTGTACTAATTTCTCCATCTGTGATAACATTTTCAGCTGCATGATAAGAATATATAATCGAGCCATGCTCTGAGAAGAGAGGGTTTAATGCATCTCTATGATACATTATACCAAGCAAGTCATCACATAATTATGGATCCATAAAATCCATTTTGCACAACCACCAACTGAAGCATGAGGTACAGTCGTCCAATGACATGCAGAAAAGTGACAGACAGCAAAAATGTTTGGCCTGTGTATAGGTCCCCTTTTAACAGAGCATGACTCATAACAAAAAATGAATATGATAATGTATTAGAGTCAAAATTTTCTGCTTGTCCAAGTTCAAAGTTTTTGCTGACAACAAATCAAAATGTAACTCAAATGGTGGAATTTTTCCCTGAGGCGGTGAAAAATATTGTGGGAAAGGGAGAAAATGCTGGTAACCAGTCTTCTGATGGATTTTCACTCAGAGTTAACCCTTTACCACACAATACCAACTTAATGACCTTGAGAAGAAGCCTTTTGAAAATATTGTGGTAAAAGGAGAAAATGCTGGTAATCAGCATTTTCTCCTTTTCCCACAATGTTTACCACCCTTCCCAAAACAAATTTCAATTTTTCAGTCACTTTTATTTTGTCGTCTGCTAATACTTTCAATTTTGATAAGTCTAAAATTTTGTCGTTTGGTAAAGAGTTAAACAAAAAGGTTCAAAATACAAGGAGAAAGGAAGTGACAGGGAAATTATAGCTAAGGGCAAAAAAAAACATGCACACAAAACACAACAACTCTCATGTGGGAAACAAAGCTATAGACCTCATGAAATCATTTCAAAAACATTGAGGGACAAAAAAGCACAGGAAAAAAAAAACATAATATCAAAGATTAAAAATATAAAAATTCCAAAAAAAATTTACAATACCTTCTTTCTCTTTTTTTTTTGTATTTTCCTTCTCCACCTCAATGATTAAGCTTGCACACAATCAATATCCGACTAAAGCCTCGAAGCCCGTTTCCCAGTTTCTGTGTCCCTGCCACTTGATACTGTTCCTTGCATGAAATTTAAAACAGTTGGATAATTAAAACATCAGCTTGTGTTTTACGCCACTGAACCATAGCCCTGTGTTTTTCTCTATGGTTCTAAAAATAGAATTCTGTAGTTCAGTTTTGCTATTTTGCTTCTTCACATGTGGTTCATTTCCTTTTATGGTTTTGAATCCAATTCTATTTCAAATCCAAGGGCCTCCTATTTTATGTTTGAACCTTTCAAAACCCTTTACCAAATGATCCAATAATTTAACGACCCCCCAGGAAGAGGGCTTTTGAAAACATTAGGAATAGAAGAACTTTCTGGGAACTACCATTTCTCCTTTTCTGAAAACACTTTCTAACCTTTCAGAATTAAATCCAATTATTTTAGCCACATTAAATTTGTCATCTCCAAGTGCATTCAACTGGACAAGTCTATAACATTTTGTCGTCTAGTAAAGGGTTAAAAATCTTCTTTCGGTCAGAATCTCTGACAATACAATGGACGGTCCAGTATCAAAATCAGATTACATGTTTTCTGTAGCTGATCTTGACCTGCACTGCATGCAAAAACAGGAATTAGAGTGTCTGGCAAATTGTAAAACATGGAAGCAATAGACATGGAACACACACACAGAAAAGTATAAAAAACAGGCCTTTCTGAAAATCAGAAGCAACAAATGCTGTTGCAGCAATGATTTATCTTTGAAGGTCCTACATCCACCTTCCGTTGCTTTTGCAAACAGTGCAGAACTTTCAAGATCAGATTACACAGAACACGCAGTCTGGTCTTTGACCCATAGCCTCGGCTTCTCTGTGACACATTACAGCTAAAACAAACTTGAAATTACAATGGTTTGCCTTTTTTAATTATTCACAACTGAATAAATAGTTTGCATTTTCTCAAAGGCTACAAATACAGTTCCACTACAAGATCAAAAGATAATTTGTTCGTAATCTAGAATAAAGCAGTGGACAGTGTAGATCAGAGATCAGACTGCATGTTCTGTGCAGTCTGATCTTGATCTACATTGTCCACAAAAGCTTCTGGTGTTGTCTATGGTATAGAAAGAGTTAACCTTTAACCAAAAAAAATTTTAGACCGGTCCAAGCTGAAAGCATTTACATACGACAAATTATGTTTGGCTCAAATGACTGGACTATTTTCTGAAAGAATAGAAAACATTGTGGGAAAAGGAGAAAATGCTGGTAACCAGCATTTTCTCCTTTTCCCACAATGATTTCAAAAGCCTTCTTCCTCAAGGTCATAAAAACTCGAGATTATGTGGTTATGGGTAAACTAGTTGAAAATGTCCAATTCTTTCATTCATGGCTCTTAACGTTATTCATCTGACTCTCGAAACAGAAAAAAAAATACAAAAAAGATCAAATCAAGTTGGTGATAAATTTGAAGATAAACAAAAACAGAAAATTAATGTTTTCTTCCCTTTGGCTTGTTGTTTCTCACCCAAAAAATTTGAGCCATGCTCTGGCAAAAGGGGATTTAACTCTTTCTTTACTTTATTAATAAGTTACATTTTTTTCAAATGCCACTCATACACTTTCGCTGCAAAATGGAGAACCAGTTTGGTCATAATCTAGAATAAAAAAGTGGACAGCATAGATCAGAGATCAGAATGCATGTTCTGTGCAGTCTGATCTTAATCTACACTGTCCATAGAAGCTTTTAGTGTCGTCTATAGTAAGGAAAAAGTTAATGTGTCTCTGCGATGCATGATACCACGCAAGTCATCACATAATTATGGATCAATGAAATCTATTTTGTCCAACAATCAACTGCATCATGCTGTATAATGGTCTTTCGACATGCAGAAAATTTATAAATAGCAACATGTTTTGACCCGTGACTCAGCCTACACAGGCCGACGTGAGTAAATACTTTATGCAGATGCATTTAGTCCCCTTTTCACAGAGCATGGCTCATTAATTTCATAGAAAATCTTAATCTTAAACAATTCCCTGTGCATAAATCATAATACTATCTGGAAATTTTTAACATTAACTGCTTAAATTTTTAACTGTATCTCTATTCTTATCACAAACTATAAACTTTATTGTCTGTTCCTTTTGCTTTCTAGTTTTTTAATTTGCCATGAACTTTCCTTTTTCGTCTTTTTTGATAGACTATAGTATTCTTTTCTTACTGATTCAGAAAATTCTTTAGTTGTGTTTGCTAGCAGTGAGATGTATTCTTAGAAGAAGACACAATTTCACAAGACTTGTTTAGACTTGAATGATCAGATTGCATGTTCTGTGTAGTCTAATCTTGGTCAACACAGTCTAAAGCTAACTTTTGCCAGACATGACATGTTACAATGTTGACCACAATTTACAAGTACTAACTTTATAATTTCTTCTTTCTACCATCTCAATATTAGCTGTTTCTTGTCCTTGTTTGGAACCCTTTACCAAACAATCCTGTGATTTTACAACCCTGGAGTTTTTGAAAACATTGTGGGTTGGGGAAAGAGAAAATGCTGGTAACCAGCGTCCTGTCCTTTGAGCCATATTCAATTTGTTATTCTGCGAATGCTTTCAATATGGGCAAGTCTCAAAGTTTGTCATCTAGACAATTAAGAATTAAGACATTGATTTTAAATCTTTACCAAATAACAAAATTTTAGACTTGTCCAGAGTGAAAGCATTTTGCAGAAAAAAAAATAAAAATGAGTCAAAAATTTAAATTTGTGTTTGGAAGAGTAGAAAACATTGTGGTAAAAAGGAGAAAATGCTGATTACCAGCATTTTCTCCTTGTTCCACAACGTTTCAAAGATCTTCTCCATAAGGATTGTTTAAAGTCCAGATTTTGTGGTAGACCATTAACTTTTTGGTTACAAATTTGAAAATAAATGTATAGTCTAGGTCTAGATAGATATTAGCAAATGGTATAACCAGTCTATTATCTTTAAATTTTTCAAAGCACTTGTTAGATCTACTACAAATCTTCAAACCAACCCTTGCTTTAACTCTGTCAATTTTTTGGGCTTCTTATTTGAAAAAAATAAAATCTAAGAAATCTTTCAAAAAAGGCATACTGTCAACAGCAATTACTCACGATGGATCTATACATTTTCCAACATTTTAAAATTCTTCTGACAATAAAAATGAATTCATGAAGACTAGATAAAACCTAAATAAATCTAGATCTATAGAATTATAAAATAATTCATCTTTTCCCCCTCCCCCCAAAAAGAAAGAACTCTTATGAGGGAAATAAATTACAAACAAAGGAGCAATAGCCTTTGCAGATAAAATCCTGCCATTGTAAAGTACAACTATATTTATATAACACCCCACACTTATGCAGCGTGGATATCTGGCTATCGTTCTAGTTCTCAAAACCTCACTTTGCTGTAAACATATTCAAGTGCACTCCCCAAACCATATGTGCTTCATCATAAATAAACAGAGAGAAAAAATGTGTGTACCTAATATACATAGATATTACACACACATGGATGTATGCAGTAATGTATAAAAACTCCCATTAAACCAATAGCTCAACTGGTACAACGTTCAACCTAATTCTGTTTTGTTTAAACCTGGTATAGCTTCACACTGTGCACGCTATAACAGAGCATGCTCTCATTCACATGCCCGTTAGGCGAGAAATTATTATCAATGGTCGCTGACTGATTTAAGGTGGTCATTTCATTGGCTACTGTTTGGGGGAATTTGAGGTCACTTACCACCCCCTGACGACCTTGCTTGACCAATGACTACACTGTATTGGACAACTGTGTTTTATTCACCCTTTGCTAATAATTATTTGTTGTAAAGACTCTACAGGAAAAGGCTCATGAAAACATTGTGGGAAAATGGTTACCAGCATTTTCTCCTTTTACCTACAACGTTCTCTATCCTGTCAAAGATAAATCTTAAACTTTTCAGTCACGTAATAATAATGTCAACCCATGACTACCATTAATAGACAAGTCTAAAATTTTGTCACCTGGTTAAGAGTTTCTTTGAAATTCAACCCTTTATCCTACAAGTGCCCTTTCCTGTTTGACCCAGTATCCCAGCCCTCCCTCAAGGTTACTTGGAAACCAACCTGAACATAAAGGCCAGTCCAAATATTTTTTCGTTCAGGGTCCAGGTTTATCTCTGTCTTGGTCCATATTTATCAACCATTTTTAACCCTTTCCCACACAACAAATTTTAGACCTATTCAAAATCAAAGCACCTTAAAGTGTAAAATTCATAACTGGTACACACAAACTTACATTCACTGATAGGGTAGAAAACAATGTGGGAAAAGGAGAAAATGCTGGTTACCAGCATTTTCTCCTTTTCCCACATTGTTTTGAAAAGCCTTCTTCTTCAGGGTTGTTAAAACTTGGGATTGTGTGGAAAAGAGTTAAATTAAGAACATTCTCAGTCTTATTCTCCAGAATTTTCTGAATTTGACAGTAACACAACTTCTTATTGGCTAAACTATTTGGTTTGGCCAATCATGACTTGTGTTACTTTTCTAAATTTGAAAGTAACACAACCTCTGGCTAAACCATTTGGTTTAGCCAATCAGAAGTTGTGTTACTTTATCAGATTTTTAAATTCTAGAGAATAAGACTGGTTGGTGAATAGAGACAAGATCTCATTCATGCTAATTAAAACTGATTTTACTGTTTAATAGACCATAAAATCCTGGACTTGTCCATTATGAAAGCATTAACACTATATCAAACAATCTTAACTTTTAACAACCCTGAGGATTGACTGACTGATTGTTTGGTGTTTAACGCCGTTTTCAACATTATTTCAGTTATATTGCGGTGGCCAGTGCACCTATCCATGCCTTCCTGGAGTCTCTTTTACCAGTACTCCGCACAATTTTCTTTCCAAGCCACTGGCTGCTTTTCAACATGACCATCGTCTGGACAATGGTCAGCGGTGAGAGAGGAATAACTCCTGTCGCAATGACTATCATCAATCCTCCGAAAGAAATTTAGCCAAGCCAGGGATCGAACCCACGACCCCTGTTCTCAAGTCCTGCACGCTATCGACTGAGCTACTGTGGCTCCGCCACAACCCCGAGGAGAAACGTTTTTGAAAACATTTTTTCCCATGTTGTTTTCTATCCTAACAAAGACAGAAACCATCATTAGTTTTGGGCTACATTCAATTTGCCATCTGCAAATTTTTTCAATTTGGTGGAGTCAATCTTTTTTTATCTGGTAAAGAGTTATAAATGGGACTTGTCTTTGATAAAAGTTTTGAGAAATGGGGAAATTGCTGGTGACCACAATTCTGTCCACTTCCTACAATGTTTTCAAAAAATGTGTGTTAATCCTTTACCAAGCAATTCCATGTTTTAGCAACTCCGAGAAAGAAACCCTTTGAAAACACTGTGGGAAAAGGAGAAAATGCTGGTAACCAGCATTTACTCCTTTTCCCACAATGTTTTCTACCCTATGATAGAAAAATTTCATGTTTTGAGTGACATTTAATTCATCTAAAAATCCTTTTAATTTGGACAAATTTAGAATTTTGTCGGGTGGGAAAGAAATAACCTTTAAAACACCTTTCACTACTATAGTTGCCTTTGCAGCCAATGTAGATCAAGATCAGGCTGCACAAAACGTGCAGCCTGAGCTTTAATCTACATTGTCTGCTTTGCTGAAACACTCTAAACTGGAGTAACCTTGAAATTGTGATAATTTTTTTGTCTTATCTCTATACTGAAATATTATATTTTAGGTTTACTTTGGTACTTTAACAGTTGATATGGCCCCAGAACGATGCAACACTGCATTCAATGAAAAAAATGCATTAGCCCTTTTGCACACAATCCAGACTTTTAAAGACCCTGAGGAATAACACCTTTTGAAAACATAGTGGGAACAGGAGAAAATGCTGTTAACCAGCATTTTCTCCTTTTCCCACAATGTTGTCTACCCTATCAAATACAAGTTCCATCACTTGAGTCACATTTAAGTTGTCATCTGGAAATGCTTTCAATTCCGACAATTCTACATTTTTGTCGTTTGGTTATCGGTTAACATTTACGCAACAACATGCTCTGTATATTTTATCATACATGTAATCTATTTATCAACTAATTGTATATGCCTTGTACATAAAATTTGCAAAAAAGTGATAACAATAGTGAACTACATAGATATGGGAGTTCACATGCTGCACTAAGGCCAAGCTAATTTGTTTCCTCATTTAACACTTTACAAGCAAACAAAATTGTAGACTGGTTTAAATTCAAAGCATTTGCAGATGACAATTTAAATGTGGCTTAAATGGTGGAATTTGTATTTGATAAGGTAGAAAGCATGTGGTATAAGGAGAAAATGCTGGTAACCAGCATTTTCTCCTTTTCACACAATGTTTCAAAAGCCTTCTTCCTAAGGGTCGTTAAAACTTAGGATTGTGTGTGTGGAAAAGATTAACACTTTACTGGAAAACAAAATTGTAGACTGGCTTCAATTAAAAGTATTTTGCAGATGATCTGTGATATTGTGGTGAAAACAGTGAGATTCTTCTTAAATAGAACAGAAAACATGGTGGGGAAAAGAGAAAATGTTGGTTACCAACATTTTTACCTTTTCCCACATTGTTTTATAAGCTTTTAAGCCCCCACCCAGCCATCATTAAAACATCAAAATCACCAAAATTATTTTGTTTAATGGCTTAATCATTTACAGTACCACAAAATTTCAGACAAGTCCAAATCAAAAGCAGTTGTAGATGTCAAAAAACAAGGCAAACATGTTGACCAAGTTTTATGAGTATCAGACTGAAATCATGGCCTCTTGAGTGCACACAAGTTTTTTTTTTTTTTTTTTTTTTAAATATGACCCAGTGACCTACTTTTTGACCTGATGTGACACATTTTCAAACTTGGCCAAGATATCAGCAAAACAAAATATTCTAACAAAGTTTCAAGGGTATCAGGTTGAAAATATTGCCTACAGAGTGCATACAAGGTTTTTCTAAGATTTAACCAGGTGACCTACTTTTTGACCTGAAGTGACCCAATTTCTTGTAAAAAGAAATGCCAGTGCATTTTTGTATCCATTCACCCTTTATCACACAGTCCCATGTTTTAACCACCCCCTTGGAAGACATAGTGGAAAACATAGTGGGTAAAGGAGAAAATACTGATGATCAGAATGTTGCCCCTGACAGTTGCAAGATTGCAACGATAGAAAATGCATTTCATTATCTTGGGGCCATCAAAGAAATCACTGTTGTGATCTTTCCGGTTTTAAATTTTTCGATATATATGTTTATTCCTTACACAATATATATCGGTAAATTATTACATAACTGACTAAATTTTTAACCATTCTACAGTCTACCAAATGTTTAAAAGCATTTTTTCTCTCTAGCTGTAAGAATGTACATTTAATAGGTAATACTGTCACCAGAATGAATACTGTATTGCACATAATTCCATCAAAATGTACAAAATTTGCCAATTTTGTGAATTATTTTTACATGTATACATTGTTTTTACACTGATTTGAATGAGCGTATCAAAATTGGAGGTTGATCAGTGCAAGAAAAAGAAATATATTAAGGGGGTTGGGGGATGGGGTTACAGGTCTGTTGGCCCTAAAAGCTGATCTCTCTGCACTAAGATATCTAACTTCTGTCAGGCTCAACAGAAAGGAACTGTTGTAATTGTGAATCAGGAATTAAATATTATGCAAGTGTATTAAGTAAAATTACACTTTACCCCTCCACACAGATGGCCACAAATCAGCTTAACCATTCACCACACAATCGCATGTTTTAACGACTCCAAGAAAAAAGCTTTTGAAACCATTGTTGGAAAAGAAGAAAATGCTGGTAACCAGCATTTTATCCTTTTCCAACAATGTTTTCTACCCTATCAGAGACAAATCCCTTGATTTGAGACTCATTAATTTTGATTTGTTGTCTGATAATGCTTTCAGTTTGGATAAGATTTAATTGTTGTTGTCTAGTGAAGACTTAAATGGATGGTGCACACTAAATTTGCAGTCTGAGCTTAAATGTACATCATCCTCTTTTCCATTCAAAACAGTTACAAAACAGTTACTTACATCAGCACTGAAACTGTATATGCAGCAATCGAAACAATTTTTCAAAGTGGAAAAAAGAGTCAATTAAAGCATTGAGTGCATACAGAGTCACAAATTATCTCTTAACCAAACAATAAAATTTTTAAATTAACTACTGCAAAAACATTTGCAAGCAACAAATTAAATGTAGATTAAATGATGACCTCTCTTTTTTGATAGGGTAGAAAATGCTGGTCACCAGCGTTTTCTCCTCTTCCCACAATGTTTTCAAAAGCCTTCTTCAGGGTTTGTTAAAACTCGGGACTGTGTGGTAAAGGGTTAATAAAACATCACTTTCACTTGGTTTAACTTCATACTCTAACTCTTCCAAACGCCAAAAGTTTGAACAAGATCTAGACCAAGCTGAAAGCATGTACCAACCAAAAATTAAGCATTACTAGGATGAATAGGATGAATAGCGTTTTAAGGCCCGTCGACAACTTAGGTCATATTGGGCGCACTTACTTAGTAAACAATAATGCGAGGTGAAAATAACATACATGTGCAACAACATAAGACAAACATGATAAATGAGGAATGGACGAAACACAAAATGATGCCCCTTTTGTCGCCTTTTACGACATGCATGCTGTCACTTTTGTTCCGCCAGATGAAATGGCAGATGTGACGATCGCGGGACTGCAGTGGTTTATTCTTATACCCCCGATTAAACCACACGGGGTCCCACAGGCCAATTGATTCCCATTCCAAACCCTATTTACATCGAGAAAAAAATACAGGATTTGGAATAAGAACTACCCAGCCTGCTGCAATCCTACGAATTACGAGGAAAGCAGCCGTTTGTCTCTTAATTTTAGTCGCCTTCTACGACATGCCATAGAGAAAGGCCGAGGTCCTATTCTATAAATTAAAAAAAAAAAACCCGGGACCCCACGGGGATAAGCATTACTAAATGTTTATCATCTGCATATGAACCATGCTGTGTGAAAAGGAGGCTTAATGCATCTACACAAAGTATTCACCCATGTCAGCATGAGCTATCTCTGCAGCCTAACAGGGGCCAAATCTTTTTGCTATCTTTAAAATTTTTTTTATGTTAGAGGACTATTCTACCGCATGATTCAGTTGGTTGTTAAAATTAAATGGATTTTATAAATCTATAATAATGTGACGACTTGCCTAGTGTAATCCATCCAGCATGGTAACCAACATTTTCTCCTTTTCCCACAATGTTTTCTACCCTCTGAAAGACAAAATTTATGGTTTGACTAACATTTAATTTGTTGTCTGCAAATGCTTTCAATTTAAACAAGACTAAACCTTTTTCATCTAGCAATGAGATTAAATACTGTCTATCTCAGGTCTTCATAAAAAGGGATTATTTAGCAAAGAGCTAGTTTCCTTTAACAATTGCTTCCATGTTTGTTTCGAAATACACTTTTACCGTCTCGTAACAACATATTAATATATTTTTAACCCTTGAAGCACCTCTTACAGCTATAGTTGCCTTTGAGACCAGTGTAGATCAAGATCAGACTGCACAAAATATGCAGCCTGATCTATGATCTACATTGTCTACTCTGCTGAGAAGCTATACAGTCACTCATTTTAAATGAGTAGGTCCATTTATTCTTTCCCTTCGTATATTTTAATTCGAAAAGAAGTTAGAATGTATTTTTGCACAAAACAATTGAGTACAATCAGGTATTCAAGAAGTAGTCACTTTTTGGTATCCTGGAGAATATTAAATTGAGAAAATTTTAGTTCAGTATTAATTTTCAAACATTCATTACTTTCGCCAAATTCAGAGATGAACTTTTAGCAGTGTACACATATTTGGCAAAAATTTAATTAATGGGAACCATTCACAGTAAAGACGAGTTTAGATATTGTTGTGTGCAAAACAATGTAACAAGAGACACTCCAATTTTCATAAAAAATTAGTGCTGAAGCAATGTCTTGCTGTCGCTGAAATATGTTATATACTGCTTACTGGTTTCATAATAATACACAAACTTATCGAAAAGACATGATTAATTTAATAATTAAGGCTCTTATCATACAATTTTAGTCAACTTGTTTGATAAAAATGGTAATACTTAAACACTCATGTAAGATTCTACGAGGTGCAGTCGGAAAGTTCCCGGACTGGTCAATTTATAAGCATACTACCGTCCCGATCATGCTAAAAGTTTCTACACATGTAAATGTCAACTCTCCCTTTTTTTGTTTGCATATGTTTAAAAACAACGCATTTGATAATTCGCCCATACGAGGGTTGTCCCAAAATTCCGTGACAATTTAAATAGCAAAAGAAAATGAAACGCTACAAATGCAATTTTTCGATATGTTTTCAATACATATAAACCAAACATGTTTAAAGAAAATCACACAAAAATCTTTATAAACAAGAAAATTATAGCATAAATACCACAACAAGTACCCACACTGCGGCGCACGTCAAGCGTTAATAACGACGTCAAGCGTTAAGTTTAAGAACCTTTGTCAAGGTATTCTCCGTGAAACTTAACGCATTTGCCATGTCATTTAATCCACAACAGATCAAAAACTTTCTTAAACCAAATTTCTGTCAGACCTCTGTTAAAAGCAAATGTAGCAGACATCAGCTCATTGCTGGAATCGAACTTGTGACCTAGTAAATCCTCCCTAAGCTGTGGAAGTTGTAAATCCGAGTAGAAATTTTTGCCTTCTTGGGTGGAGGGGTCCGAGGTGTCTTCCATATACTGGACTGTCGCTTTCCTTCAGGTTTGAAGTAGTTTAACCACCTCTCCACTGCTATAAAAAGAGGATCCAAAAGGATCAACTTGAGCAAGAAACTTTAGGTACGTGTGAACCTTCTTCTGTTTGTTATCATCAGATATCAGACGTGGGGCCCAGCTCTCACTGACTCGTGACATGTTCAGTTTGTCCTTAAATATTCTGTGGAAAGAAGACCTTGAAATGGCGGTTGACGACGGTACCTCTTTGACTGTTAGTCTCCGATCTGCGAAAATGGATCTCTTCACTAATTCATACAACTCTTCATCTAATGAAATCGGCCCATTATTTTGTGCTTTCTCCTCTTTCTAGCGTTCACCTGCCCTTAAGTCTATTTTCCTGCCATGCCACTTGTAAGCCAGTGCTCGAGAAATGTTTTTAAACCTTTTCAGTACACCAAAGTTGTTCTATAGTCGAGTGTCATTCCAAGATCGGCACAAAAATTTTATAACTGTTCACTGTGCCGCACGATCTTCTTACGTTGTCATTTTAAATTTCCTATTTTCTTCTGGTCTTTTTCGGTTGTTTGTATATCGTCTGTTGTTTAGTCGATCACATTCAAATTTTCTGTGATGACATCAAAGTTTCAGAAGAAAACTTCCTTGTAATATGAAGCAGAAATAATATCAAATATCGAAAATATTCGTACATGATTAGAGTTCATACAAAAACGTATATGGAGACTTAATAGAAAATAAAATAACATCTTCATGGATGAAATGTGTGAAAATGAATGTCTTGACGCTAAAAATGGCTCGTTTATGAAATTTGTCACGGAGTTTTGGGACAACCCTCGTAGAAGATGCTAAACCATGTGTGGCTACTTAGTTATGGAGCACTCTAAAAATTTTTGCGTGTAGGAATTTCTTGATCATAAACAAACATTATAAGTTTGATTAAATGCCGCCATAACGTCGTCAATTTTTTCATGAAGTCACACCAATGTTATTTCAAAGCTGTTCTGAAGAATACGTGTGATCGGTTCATAATCTTAGATTTGACGAGCATTTTTGATAGCAATGAAAGAGTTTCTGGACGGTCAAACGTCAACGTCAAATGATCGCATGGAGAAGCGTGCAGTCATAAAGTTATGCATTGGAGCCGGAATAACGCATACAGACACATGGAAATTCATGAATCATAAAGAGGTTACACAGAAAGTATCCAGAAGTATTGTGTTTGAGTGGCATAGACGTTTTAAAGAAGGGTAGTTGGACATAAAGGATAATGCTAGGAGCAGGAGACCAAAAGATTCCACTGAAGTCAAGAAAGTGGAAAGCCTTGTCAGACTGGCAAAATCCAGTAGAAGAAATCGCCGATACCATATGACTTGGCCATGCAACTGTGGACAAAATACTAACACAAAATTTTGGAATGAGTAAGGTGTGTGCTCGATGGATCCCTGGACTATTAACCCTTATCCTAACTAAAATGAAATGTTCATATCGATAGCAAAAACACAGATATTGCTATTTCAAAGTTACGTTTTGGGGAATGATATCTCCTTAGCGGACAGCGTAGATCCAACATCAGACTATACGTTCTGTGCAGTGTGATTTTGATCTTCACTGTCCCCAAAAGGTCAGTGAGTAAGGCTTAGCTGCCTAAGGGTTAACTGCAGAGATGGAGCAAAGCAGAGTTGCTGATTCGACTCACCGTTCGATCCACAGTGGGAACCTTTGATAAAGAGTGACACAGAAGTGTTTTCCACAACTTGGTAGACCGCCATCAAAAGCGTGTTGTATACAAGAGAAAATGCTTTGAAAAACAGTGACAGGTAGATCTGTAATGGTTACCTCCGTTTTGATGCTATGCTCAAGTAAGAAGATCTCTGACGTCAAAGTGCAACGTAACTAAGTACCTTATTATGGTTTAGCATCTTCTACGGGTGAATTATCAAACAAATTATTTTTAAACAAATGCAAACAAAAAGGGCAAGTTGACATTTATATGTGTAGAAACTTTTAGCATGATCGGGACGGTAGTATGCTTATAAATTGACCAGTCCTGGAACTTTCCGACTGCACCTCATATATTCCTGACCCATTAACTCCTTACTACACAATCCCGAGTTTTACAGAACCTAAGAAAGATGATGTTTGAAAACATGGTGGGAGAAAAAAAAAAATTCTGGTACCCAGCATTTTCTCATTTACCTACTACATTTTCTACCCTATCAAAACCAAATTCCATCATCTGAGCCACATTTTAATTGTTATCTGCAAATGCTTTGAATTTGGACCAGTCCAAAGTTGTTTTGTTTGGTAAGGAGTTAATTCATTACACAGTGCAAAGTTGTGTTCCTTTGAAATTCATAAAAATAATAATTTGACTTTTGAAAACCAATATTAACAAAAATTATCCATTTTGACTTCAACTCAACCCAACATTTTTGTTACCTCAAAGTTACTCTAGGATTTCAATATAAATGTTACAAATATTATGAAATAGGTCAGCCTAAAAAAACAGAGCAGAAAATGAGCAATAAAAAATTCCATAAACATATGTATTTCCTTGAAAACTTTGATGGTGTATATGAAAATTGGAAAGTTCCCTATAATTGTGAGAAGTATCTCTGAGCAATATTGCTAAAATTGTGTTTTATGAACAATCCATGGTGGAAGTTTTAAAGAACACCTTAACTCGTTTTTCAGGGAGTTTTCAGCCAGTTTTTAACCCATTTCATCCTTATTTTATGAAACTATAATCATTCTTGTATCTTCATGCCAAATGTTGCCCCTGATGGCTGCAAGATTGCATAGATTATGACGGATAGAAAATGAATTTCATGTTTTGGAGGCCTTCCAAGCAATCACAGTTCTTGTTTCCAGTTTTAAATGAGGATAAATCCCTTGTGTTTTTCTATCCCTTACACCTTTTACATTGATAATTTATCTGCGTTTACACAGAGCAATTTTACACACTTTCAAGTTTTAACAACATTTTTTTTTCTCTCTAGCTGTAAGGATGTATTTTTAAGGATTTACAATAGTCATTGCAACAGGATTCATTCCTCTCCCACTGCTAGCCATTGTTTCTACAATGGTTAAGTGGGAAAGCAGCCAGTGGCTTGGAAAGAATATTTTGCACAGTACTGGTAAAAGAAACTCCAGGAAAGCATTGACAGGAGCACAGGCTGCAGCAATATAACCGAAATAATGTTTAAAACGACATTAAACACCATACAATCAATCAATCAATAATTTCAGCTGCATTTAAATTGCAATATGCAAAAAGCAATTAATACGGACAAGAAGTATAAAATTTTGTGGTTTGGTCAGGAACAAAGGGTGAGGTGCATTGCATTTTTCATGACTGAAGCATGAGTTATCTCAAGTATTTAAAGAATTACAATGCACTACTAAAGCACTCCCTAGTTGAATATTAACTCGTTGGCTGCCAAGTAACACTTTACCAAAAACAAAATCTAAGACTTGTTGAAATCGAAAGCAAATGCAGACGACAAATGTTGCTCGAATGCCCGAATTTTTCTTTTAAGGTCTACGGCCCCTAACTCTCATATTAAAAGATGGAAACTGCCGAGATTGGCCAAATAGCCTTTACGAAAACGTTGATGTTACATATTTACCGATGAGATAATGAGTCTACAGCCCCAAGCTCTCATATCAAAAGATGGAAGCTGCCGAGATTGGGCGAATAGCCTTTACGAAAATGTCAATGTTACACGATATTTACCGATGAGCTAGGGGTCGTAATCCTTAAAGGTAAGAAAACATTGTGGGATAAGGAGAAATTGCTGGTTACCAGCATTCTTTCCTTTTCCCGCAATGATTTCAAAAGGCTTTTCCTGAAGGGTTGTTAAAACTCGGGATTATGTGGTAAAGGGTTAAATAGATTCAACTGTTTTCAAGGCCTCAACTCTTTCAAAAATGACCATATTTTAGACTGGTCCAAATTGAAAGCACTTGCAGACGACAAAACTTATAGGGCACAAATGAGGGAATTTGTATCAGATAGTCTAGAAAAAATTGTGGGAAAAGGAGGAAATGCTGTTTACCAGCATTTTCTCCTTTTTCCTTAATGTTTTCAAAAGGTCTACTTCTCAGAATCTTTAAAACTTGGGATTGTGTGTTAAAGGGTTAAAGTATATTTACTTTGTGTTTGGAGCTTATACCCTTGTCAAAGATCAACACCAGGTAACGGATGCTATAGATCAAAGATCAGACTGCATGTTTTGTGCAGTGTAATCTTCATCTACACCATCCGTAAAAGCTATCCAAAGCAACACTGGCACTGAAAGAGTGCATGTTAAGAGAGCTTTGAACTGATCAAAAGATATATTAAGACTACATCTGAAGCCTAAATAAGGTAAGATCAGTTCTATTTCTGTTTTGGTCAGAATATCTGGCAATTAACTCTTTACCAAACAACAAACTTTTAGACTGGTCCAGTTTGAAAGCATTTGCAGTTGACAAAATAAATGTGACATAAACGACAATTTTTTTTTTCCAGATAGAGTAGAAAACATTGTGGAAAAAGGAGAAAATGCTGGTTACCAGCATTTTCTCCTTTTCCCACAAGGTTTTCAAAAGCCTTCTTCTTCTTCAGGGTCGTTAAAAGTCTTTGAATTCCTTTCATGTAACATACTTCATTTTGATTTATTTCATATTGAATATTTCAAAAGTTGTCTACTGAGCCTTGCCAAGTAACTCGGTAGCTACAGGAGGTGAAACAAGGAAATTGGAGGACTGCCCCTGCAAACTGAGGAGTTACAGTTCATGAATTATTCATGAATTATTCATGAATTGTTCATTACCCAAGTTCATGAAATGCTCTTAAAATTCCTTAAAGTGCAAATGAGACAAATTCTTGAAGAGTCCTTGATTACGTCATAAAAACAAAGTTCATGAACAGTCTTTAAAATTACCCTAAGGTTTTTGAAGAACCTTTCAAGGACAGGTGTCCATGAATCATTCAAGAACTTATTACGGACAGAAAAACAGTGAAATGTTCTTGAATAGTTCATTACCGGGTCATTCCAGTTCTAGGATTTTAGTTCTTTTATAGTTCCTGAAATGTACACTGCCAGTTCATGAACAGATGATGGTTCAAATATTCATGAACTGTTCATGAACTTTCCCCATCAGAATTTCAATGTCTCATTTGCACTTCAGGGACTTTTAAGAGTATTTCATGGTCATAAATTCATGAAAAGATGAAGAACTAAGTTATTAAGAGTATTTCATGGCCATAGATTCATGAACAGATGAAGAACTAAATTGCGACCTTGAACCGACCTTGGGCTTTTGCACCAAAGACGTCCTTTATTCACCCTTTACCAGATTATAAATTCTGGATTTTTCCTTTTTGAAAGCATTTGCAGACAACACTAAATGTGACTTGAAAGATGAATTCCATTTTAGGTAGTGAATAAAACATCATGGGAAAAGGAGAAAATGCTGTTTTACCAGCATTTTCTTATTTTCCCTCAATGCTTTAAAGCTGCCTTCTTTCCTAGGGTTGTTAAGTCGGGATTCTGCAATAAAGCATTAAAATTGTGCATTACTACTGATTGTAATCAATGTTTGTTACTGGTACTATCAATTACAAATGCGGGTAACAGCACTAAAATACAGAAATGCAACTGGCAATTCATAATAATGAAAAGATGTTAAAAGGCTGACCTACAAAGTAGTGTCATTCAGTGGCAAAAATTCCTGGTAAAAAAGAAAGCCATTTATTTAAACAGTAGAAAACATTGTTGGACACATTCAGTAGCATCTGATTTAAATCTGCAGTTTGCAATAGCATTTAAGATGTCCTATGGATTCAATGGTATAGAATAACTAGAAATGTTCGAGCTTTCAAATGTCTCAGTACTTTAAAATTTACCAATTTCATAATAACAAAAACTCTTTGGGAAAAAGAAAAAAATGGTATCAGATAAGAGGGAGCGACATAATTTCAAAATGCAGAATATCAGAAATTGTGATAATCAAATCCTATTTTATGAGTACTCATTAGAATTGTCTCGAGAGAGTTCTAATGAATACCCACAAAAAAGGGGTTTGGAGGAGATTTAATGGATTTAGAATGACATAACTCCCTCTTTATCTGGAGCTCTTTGTTATTTTCAGATGCTCTCAACTAAAAACAGTTTAAATTTTATAACTTTCGGCCTCTGACATTTTTCTCATATCTTTCTTTGACCTGCACAAAACCTTTTGCAGGTTCTCAAACTTCTTAATGAATAAATCTTTCTTCATTCCGGTTTTCTGTAATGCAAGCCTCTGTAGACGTTCCAACTTGTGCTGGTCCAATGGTGGCCTTGGAGATACCCTACACTTAACCGTGTTTGTTCCTGTTCTGGAATAATTAATAAGTTCGTTTTCCGTGAAAATATGTTTAGCCAAGGAAGAAACAACATCTTGCTCATTATCTAAATGTTTGACTAAATCCAGTGCATATTCATCCTCTGACTTAGGGTTTCCATTTTTAAGTACAGCCTCCACTGCTGTGATTCTACTGTCTAATCTTTTAATTTTCTTTCTGAGGATGCTACCTTCCTCCTCCCACCTGAAAGAAGAACACCTAGAATTATAACTACTTTCATGGAAAAGATTGAAACACCATTTTTAACCCTTACAGTTCTGGAAGAGTGAACTTGCTTTTGTGGACAGTGTAGATTTAGATTAGACTGCATAGAATGTGCAGTCTGAACTTTGACCTACACTGTTTGCTACCTAGTTACATTTTATGGTTAAAACAACCATGACATAACGATGTTTGGGGTGCTTTTCCTACTTGAAAAAGTTCAACTCATTAATTCAGTTCTTCAACTCTTTCCCAAACAATCCCTGGTTTTTACGACCCTAGGGAAGAGGCCTTTTGAAAACATTGTGGGAAAAGGAGAAAGTGCTGGTAGCCAGCATTTTCTCCTTTTCCCACAATTTTTCTCTATTCTATCACAGACAAAAACCATCATTTGAACAAGATTTAACTTGTTGTCTGTAAATGCTTTCAATTTGGACCGATCAAAATTTTGTCGTTTGGTAAAGAGTGAAGTGTTACCAGTTACATTATGGCTCAGAGCATTTGTCCGTCTGTGTGTTCCTGTTTCCACACCAGTGCACTGCATAACAATTTTTCCAAGTCATTGGCTGTTTTCTCATATTAAACTGCTACAGCAATACTCAGTAAATGGTGACAAATAACTCCAAACCTGAACTTGCAATCCCTGCCAGGAACTACAACTTGGTAATCTTCTGACCTAAGTGGAGCTGATGGAATACAGTTGTGAATAACTGACAAATTATCAAAAGCAAAAATTGGTTTAAACCTTTCCTTGATTATTAACTTTACACTGAAAAGTTGAATGCATCTGCAGAGCGTTCAAAAACTGAAACAAATATTAAAGTTTTCTAATAGAAACAGAGTAGAAAACTGGGAGAAGGAGCAATTGCGTGTTAAAAGCAACTGATATAGCTTTTAGGTTTTCTAACATTATGTTTTTAAACTTGTCTGCAGCAAAATGTGTCTACATGAGGACATGGTTTAGAGGTACATTAGTAACATATGGTGTTGGTGAAAGCTCCTTTTCATTTACGTTTCGGATTAACAGCTTGAGCAATATGAAAAAAAAAGTATACATGGGAGGAGTTCCAGGGAAAATTTTCAAGCTTTTTGCTCATTGTCATCCGACACAATGACATTTTGAATTAATTTGCTTCTCTGTCCTAACCCTTTCCCTGATAAGCTCTTTTAAAACTCGTCAAAAGTGGAAGTATCTGCAGAAGAGTATTCAAAACAAAAAAAATAATGATGAGATTGTAGTCTCCACCTCCACTCACTTAACCGTTTCCCAAACAACAAAATTTTGAACCAGTCCAACTTCAAAGTGTCTGCAGATGACAAATTAAATGTACCAAAAATGATGATTTCTGTCTTTGATAGGGTAAAAAACATTGTGGGAAAAGGAGAAATGCTGGTTACCATCATTTTCTCTTTTACCAAATATGTTTTCAAAAGGCCTCTTCCCAAGGGTTGTAAAAACCCGTGATTGTTTGGGAAAGGGTTAAGTGTCTAAAAATTGTTCAGCCATGGATAGACTTTTGTCATACAGGAAATTGAGGTAAAAAGATATAAGCCACGCTCTGACAAAAGGGGGCTTAATGCATCTCTGTGCTCCATGGTATCAAGCAAGCCATCACATAATTATGAATCAATATCCACTTTTTTTTTTTTTTAAAACAACTGACTTAATCATGAGGTAGACAGGTTCTTTGACATACAGAATATTTACCTATAGCGAAAAGTGTTGGCCCAGGTCATCCTGCATGGACTGCGCAGACTGACCTGGGTCAATACTTTTCGCAGATGCGTTAAGCCCCTTTTTCAGAGCATGGCTCATATGAAAATAGGAGACAACCTACAACTCATGTTATCAATGTTTATACTGAATTATAAATGATTCTGCTAGGCAGAAGCGAAGAGAAATGAAACAGACAATACACAATCAAAGTCCAATCAAACAGGATTTATAGATTGAATGGTGTTTAACGCCATTTTCAACATGATTTCAGTTATATACCACGGCATCTAGAACACCCGTCTATGCTTTTTCCTGGACTTTCATTTACCAGTACTTTGCCTAATATTCTTCACAAACTTATGAACATAACCATCATCGAAACAATAATCAGCAGTGAGAGGAATGAATCCTGTTGCAATAATTATGATCAATCCTAAGAAAGAAATTAGCCGGGGGGGGGAGTCAAGATCTCATGCAGAGAGCTTACCAGTATCAGACTGTTGTTTCTTTGCCTCGACGTATTCAAACTTTGGTGGAAGTTTTGCTTGTTGAAGTAAATGTCTCTTGTTTGCTGAAAAAAAGGTCAGAATAGAATTTAATCCTTTTCCACAGTGCTGATGTTTAATGAACATGGAAAGAAGCCCTTTATAAAACACTGTCAGAAAAGGAGAAAATGCTCGTAACTAGCATTTTCTCCTTTCCCCCCCCCCAATGTTTTCTACCCCTGAAAAATTGTATCATTTGATCCACATTGGAATTGTCATATGCAAATGCTAAAACACTTTGGACAAGGTTCAGATTTTGTTGTGTGGTTAGGGGCTAAATGCCTGCTGTGACACTTTCACAACCTTGAAAATATTAAGTGTGTAAGTACACTCTGCCACAACTTGAGATTCCAAGAAAAAATACAAAAAACCTGTTGTGTCCACTGCCCAGGGTGCCATTACTCAAAAAACAAAATTTGAACTCATGACACAATATATTCTACTGATGACAAGGAAACAACAAAATGAAATGAAGAATTTAGACATGAACATGAGCTAGAAATTACTTGCCTTCATAAAAAAATCATTTCTGATGACTTTCATGAAAAAAATTAACTTAGATAGCAATTCCCATGTTCAATGTGCATAAATAAACAAACATGCCGTCGGCCTTCTTGAGCAAACATGGCGCAGGGATCGTATATACAGGGATAGGAAACGCGGTATAACTTCCGGTTATTCACTGTCTTCTTTCGAATTGACCGCAAAGGAAAAAACGGCGGCCATCTTAAATTTCGGCATATGATGGTCACTGTTTTAATCAACGTTTTGCTTGGTTATCCCATACGTCCTTCTCAACAGGTAAGTTTCCGAATATTTACATGCTTAGAATATATGTAACATCAATTTTTTTCGGAGATTTTGTTTTATATGCTTATTTTGGCGTTAAAAAATCATGACCTAATCATGTTTGCCCCGTAGGGGATGTTCGGCAGGAGGATTTAGTGACTTGCAAAAGTACTTTTTAAGTACATAAAGTAGCGTCCAAATAGCAACATGTTGGTAAAAATCACGAGATGGCGTACATCTCCTTGTATTAAAGCCCATTTTGTGTTGATTTTCGATTCCTAAGTTAGATAATTATAGGCTCAAAACTGGGCTATTTTCGGTATTTCATCACAAAATGGCGGACCAATGTGGTGAATTTGGCGGAACCCTAGTGATAGTTGTAGCATTCTCAATTTATTTTTAGAAATAAATTTGTTCAGATTTTGACATATTTATAAGCAGTAAGTATTTCTTTTTGTTTTTAAATCAAATCTAGTGATTTTCGATGCCAAGGTTGGATAACTGTGGGCTCAAAAACTTGGCTATTTTCGGTCTTAATTGCAAGATGGCAGCCTAAAAAGGGGTTATTTCAGTAAAGGTGGAAGCGCAGTAGCGCACATTAGTCAAAAATGATTGGATCTCTGATAGTTGGCCATATCCTGAACAAATTCTCATTATAGTCTAACCATGTGAAAATAAAACCGTATTTTGCAACGTAACTGAAGAATTAAAATGTTACGTTTTGTAAAAAGGAGAAATTTGAAATTCAGTTGGTTCTATATTTTTTTTCCAGATATGTATTGTGAGAGCACAAACACTTCAAAACATGGTTTCAAGAGCTGTCAACATACTGTTGTGATCCATCCTGTGAACAGAAGAATGACATTGAAGATGGTTTTGTAATTCTGCATAAAGTGTGCTAGTATAAAACTGAAGCTGGGCTTGAAAACCAAATCAGCTGTGAACTGTACAAACCTGCAAGAAAAATGCTAAAGTGAAATTAATGTATTTGAATATGAAAGCTGTGAGCTTCTTCTACCACCAAAGTATATTTAGTATGTATAGCTCAATAAGCCACTAGAAGTATGGAGTTATTTAATTATCTGTGACAAATGCTAGTATTGCTGAATCCTAAGTTTTCACTAACCTGGGGAATATCCATACTTCCGAAAACATTGTGAACAAAGAAGAAACTACCGGTAAGTACATGTCACATTTTCTCATTTCCCCTGGAAAAACAAGTCTCCTTATTTCAGTTGCATTTCATTTGTCGTCTGCAAATGCTTTCAAATTAGACATGTCCAAAATTTTGTAATCTGGCAAAAAGTTAAGGATGGAACCTTGCTCAATTTGCAATGTTTCACAACATTTTAGTTGTATCACAGTAGCCATTATACTTATCTATTTGTTTTTTGAATTTGCACAACTGTCTACACAAGCTGCGTGTTGCTTTTCCTCATCAACATATTTTTTGAGGGAGAGAAGTATGTATCTGTGTTGTGCAAAATTCTCTGAGAATCATGAAATGCAGGAAATTCTCCTTTTTTTCTGTCAAAGACAGTGATTTAAGAGTAGCTGCAAGCTGAACTGAAATGTACTGGAAGGTCCATTTAATGGGCAGCGAAGGCAATTTTCTGGTTCTATATGCCCTTTGTGTAGTTTGCTATTGAAAAATGGGTATATAGCTATTAACAGATCTCTGTGTTTACCAGCCTAATACATTGTACTACATACAAGTGAAATGTTTGTCACTCCTGGTAACATGAGAAGCTTTTGACCTGACCAAATTGAAACATTTGGAGAAGAAAATCAGACAATAAATATTTAATTTCAATGATGCGTACTGTCTATAAACAGAAGAGGACACTAGATGTGTCATGACAGATACACAACTTGATATATCCCACTTGTGATCATGTCAAATACATATGTCGTTTTGGCACCAGGGTCAATACAGGGAGTGGACAAAAGCAGCCCACTTCCGAAACGTTAGACGGACTTAATCCTTCAACAGGCGATGTGTGCTTTTCCCGAATTGTTTGCAATAGATATCCATTGCAGAAATATCAAAATATTTTAAGTTACTACGAAAAAGAGGGTTGTTTCGGTAATGGGTCGTTTTGGCACCGGGCCGTTTTGATCTCCATTCACAATTTACACTTCGTGTGAAATCAAGACTGACAACATCACCTGTATATCTGAAACGCCCAATTAGTCGACACTTTAAATTTTCCAGATAAAAAAAATAACACTTTAACTGAAAAAAACAATAATAGAAAAACATTGACATAAACATTGAAACGCATTTCATACAAAACGCTTCTTTGGCGGATAGCGGAATCGGCAAGGAATTATGTTATCTGAAAGGAAGATAATAACTCGCAAGGAACGACAACGGATTATTGGACGCCGTACAGGTAAGTCAGTGAAAAATCGATAATTGGTCTTAACTCGAGTTGCGTTGCCTATCCCTGTGTATATACGATCCCTGCATGGCGTGACCTAATTCCGGTAACTCGGTAGTATTTATAGCATGAAGTCGTAGATCTTTGCAATTTTTGTGAAGGAACACTATTATGATATAAGAAAAATGATGTCAATTTCTTTTAAATCAGATATTTGTCTGAAATCCAATGGCAATAAAACGTTCGATTACTGGTAAGGGTTACGAGCAGAAATACCGTGTGACGCCATCAAACTATGTACTTTACGAGATGTAAACAAAAAATCACCGGTTCAAGGACACTCACGGAATAAGGGCACTCGACGATATATCTGTGAATTTCCAGAAGTCATGGAGGTGAAGAAATTTACTTACGATGCATTTCACATGTAACTGCTTCATAAACTTTCTTTTCGAATACAGCTCTTATAAGATCTCCTTCCCTGTAACCATCTTTAACTGGACTGACAATCTGTTTCCTCTTAATAACAGACATAAAGCGATCGTCCCATTGAACGAGAAAGTTTTCCTCCGCCATGATTTCAAGTTTCACGCGGTAACGTTACTTTGCGGGGATTCCGCTTCCGATGCAGTCCTCGTTCCCGCCGAAAACGCGCCACCTATCGCGGTAAAATTTTGGGCCGTTTAAGCACCATTCGGATATTAGATAAATACGTATTAGGTAACTAGATTTACCGATTTCTTCCCTATTTTTTGTTTCAATGTAGGATTAATGCACCGTTTATTATATATAATTATATCGTTTATTAGATTATATAATTTTGTCGAAATGAACCGGCCCAAGTAGAACTTTTAATATACAACAATGACGTAAGCGACCGATGTGTACAAATCCTGGATCGCAGACTACTCGGCTATCGACGGATGATTATCTCGCATTTTTGCATCAGCCTGGTATGTATGTTCACTCTAGTACGATCATTACGTAACTATTTTGTTTATTTACTTAAACAATCTTTTTTCTAGTGTTACCGAGTGGAAATTTCTCGCATGTCTAGAAAAACACGCAGTACTTTCGCACCATAACAAGTTTCGGGGACCACAGTTTCGCACCAATAAGATAATTTCTTAGCTCCACAGGCCAAAGGCTTATGTCATGGCCCGGTTTCCGTCGTGCGTGTGTTAACTTTTATTTCAAACGTCATCTCTGAAACTACCTATCGGATTTTGACGAAACTTCACAGAAATGTTCCTGCCATGGCCCTCTTCAAAATTCTTTAAAGGAATTTGATTCCTTTAAAAAGACTGGTTGCCATGGCCACAAAACTGAAAAATATTGGAAATCTTTGAAAATTTTCTTCTCCAAAACCATAAGGCCTAGAGCTACCAAATTTGGCATGTAGTCTTACCAAATGGAACTCTACCAAGTTGTATCACATTATAGGCCTGGAATCAAAATTGGCCACACCCTGGGGGTCAGACATTTTAAATGGGCTTCTACAGTGAAAACTTTAAAAAATCTTCTCCAAAAACTGTAAAGCCTTGGGTTACCAAATTTGGCACGTAGCTTTATCTAGTAGACCTCTACCATGTTCCTTCAAGTTTTAGCCCTGGGATCAAAATTTGCCCTGCCCCAGGGGGTCACAAATTTAAATTGGCTCCTGTACTCCTGTTGTGAAAACTTTTTGATCTCCAAAATCACAAAGCCTATAGTTACCAAGTTCAGCATGTAGCTTCATCTAATGGAGCTCTACCAAATTCTCTCAAAGTGAGCCCTTGGATTAAAGTTGGCCCCTCCCCGGTGGTCACAAGTTTGACATAGGTTTCTATAGTGAAAACTTCAAAAATCTTTTGATCATAAACCTTAAGGCCTAGAGCTACCAAATTTGGCATATAGCTTCATATAATGGACCTGTACTAAGATCTCTCATATTATAGCGGGGGGGGGGGTGTTATCAAAATTGGCCCTTCCCCAGGGGTCACAAGTTTGACATAGGTTTCTAGAGTGAAAACTTAAAAAATTTTCTGATCCTAAATCATAAGGCCTAGAGTTACTAAATTTGGCATGTAGCTTCATCTAATAAACCTCTACTAGAGTACTACAAATTACAGCGCTAGGGTCAAAATTGGCCCTGCTCTGGGGGTTGCAAGTTTACATGAGCCTATATTGTGTTAACTTCAAAAATCTCTTTATTCCTAACCATAAGACCTTTGGCTACCAAAATTTGCATGTTTACTTTTGTAATGAACCTCTATTAAGATTGTTCAAATTATGGCCTCATCCTGTACTTTATCCTTTAGTTCCTCTACCGGGATTCAAGTAATTATAGCTCTTTGGTCACATAGCTTTGCCTTGTGGTCACAACTTTCACTTGGGCTTTTGAAGAGAAAAATTTTTGAAGTCTTCTTGTTTGACACCATTTGGCCTGGAATTATAATTTTTGGTATGTATGGTTTGTACTTATTAGCCAGTGGAGCAATATAGGGCCATCATGGCCCTCTAGTTCATTTGATACTGTAATATTGGTAACTGACAAGTTTGATAAATTGGTAAAAGCATTGGATATTTCAGTAAATTAATATTTTGGCATAATTCCTGCAAACCCCTGCCACTATATAGATTTATGCATATACATGGTATTGCTTTATGTGTGAAAAGATAAATTGAAATTTTCAGCTTCATCTGTTGACCAATGTTGTAAATGATGTGTACGAAATACATCTTTCAAAAATTACATAATTTCATAAATTCATGGGTTTTTGCGATAAAGTGGTGGGGCGTTTGCAGGTATTATGCCGTTATTTTTATGTTAGATATGTTACACACGCTGTACAATTTTCATGTTTTCCTCTTTGACAGATGCTTTCTTTTCTTATTTCAGATATTTATTATGTCTGATGCCTCAAGCAGTAAAAAATACTACCTGGCATATCATCTTAATGGTGTACAGAAATTTCAGCGTCAGCTGTGCAATTGCACTGTGAATTCGAAACGTTCGATCTTGAACCATTTGTTCAATTTACATGGATTTTGTAAGTACAAATCATATAGACTAGACTAAATATATGAACATTCTGTAATCAGTTAATCTATTTTCATGTAGTAAAATTTGGGACTAATCCCAACTGAAAACCTCTAAAAAAAATCCTCAAATAGGGCAAAGTTTTCTGATCAGGAAGGAACATTGTACGGAAAAGGAGAAATCCTTTTACTAGCAGGCATGTACAATACCTTATCTTCAGAGGTCCTCAAAATGGTTAAATGCCCGAGTTCAAAGTACTTGGGTGTTAAGCCATTTTGAGGGCCTCTGCGAATGTTAACGACCTCAAAAACCTGAAAGAATGCTATTATTGCATAAAATAAAAGTTTTCTTTATCAATAAGTTGTGACAAAAACGAAACATACTGCCACAGAATTGAAAAAAAAAAACGGACTTAAAATGTACCGAGACTGATTAAAACTGGAATTCGGTAAACATATTTTTTGTGACGTCATGTATGAATGAAACGTTCAGCACCCACTGTTTATCGGAATTCGGTGCACATGTTTTTCTTACGCGCAGTGACGTCGAACATGAATGAAACGTTCAGTGTCCATTGTTTACAACGTTGGCCCGGGTCGAGGGTACTGAAAGTAAAAAGCATGGCGTTAACGGCACGTGAAACGCACATTTTATGCAATAATACTGGTGAAATCCAGGATATGCATGAGTAATAAAGCTGGTGCCGTGATATAACTTGAACAATGTTAAAAGCAACATTAACCCTTTACCAAGCAAAAACGACCCCAAGAAAAAAGTCTTTTGTAAGACATAGTGGGGAAAGGAGAAAATGCCTGTAATCAGCATTTTTTTCCCTTTCCCCTCTATGTTTTCTACCTTTTCAAATTAACATTTTATCATTTGAGCCACATTTGTCTTCTGCAAATGCTTTCAGTTGGAACCAATCTATAATTTGGCTGTCTGGTAAAGGATTAAACACTGTTCAATCAGATTGAGATTTCAATGGCTTGACAATTATTTAGCTGTATTTCTTTCAGATTGCATAGTTCTTTCATCAAACAATGCGACCAACAGCAGTGATGGTGACTTTAACAACACAAATGACAAAGAGAATGAACTATCAGGATTTGAAACAGATTCATCTGTAAGCAGTGTTGATCGTTGCATTTCATCCACAGACTCATTCAGTGTAATTTCTTCTGAGAGTGAAGAAGAGAATTCTGAAATACAATTCATGTTGAAAATTAACATGTGGTTTTTCATTTTGGGTGATTCCTAAAGTGCTTGTACAATCCATGTGTGTATGGATGAAAACAAACATGAAATGAACTTTTTGCCACAAAGATTCAACCTTTTTTCCTTCTCATTTCGTTGTAGAAAAGGAAACTCCAATTCTGCAATTTACATGTAAGGATTCCATGGCAAGAAGTGTAGGTCATGATCTGTATCCTCTTACATAGTCTGATCTTGATCCTGGTTAAGTACCCATTCAAGCGTAATACCAAAATGAAGGATAGTGATTGAGAAACACTTAGTGTTGTACAAAGAAACTGCTGATTTTTCAATGGTTTATGAAGTATAACTTAACTTTTTACCAAATTACAAAGTTATAGACTTCCCTATGTTGAAAGCATTTGCAAACAATGATTTAAATGTGGTTCAAAATGGCAGAATTTGTCTTTGAAGAGTAGAAAACATTTGTGGGAAAAGGAGAAAATGCTAATTTCCGCATTTTCTCTCTTTTCCCACAAATGTTTTCCACAGGCTTCTTTCGCAGTGTCGTTAAAAGTCAGGATTGTGTTGTAAAGGGTAAAATAGTATTTGTTTACTTATCCCAAGTTTTCATACTTTTGTGTCCCACTTTTGTATTCACCCTTTCCAAGTGAAAACACTTTGAATAAAGGCATCTCAGGGTTTGACCATTGATGGTAAAATTTACTGAAATGTATTGTTGGAAAAAAGAGAAATTGCTCATTGAGCGTTTTCTCCAATATTTTGTTAAGTGCCTTGTTGAGACGTTTAGACAATTTTCTTTATGAAAGAAATGGTCAACTAGATATGTGTATACTTTGAAATAAATGTGTTTAACCCTAAAAGCACTGAAATATTCAAATGGATATTTTTAGTCAGGACAAACATTTAAATTATTGCAATTTCAGGGTTGTTTTGGCAAGAATATGGACTAAGTAGCGGAAACTGTAGATCTAAGATCATACTGCATGTTTTTTGCAGTCTGATCTTGGTTTACACTTTCTTCTAAAGCAACTTAAGTTGGTTCTAGGGCATTAGAGGTTAAGCAACACTAGATTGGAAGTTTTCGAAAAATGACAGAGGTATTATAGTAGCTCCTGTGTGTCATCATCGTTCACGTCATTTTGCCACAACTTTTAGCATTTTATAATATCTCTGTTATTACTGAAGATACTTACTTCAAACTTGGGCAAGTTGTTCATTATCAAAATGGAAATCTATACAAGAAGGGCAGGTAACAAAGTATTTTTGACACAGTTATGTCTCTTTTTTTGACTTGGAATTTTCACTGAAAATCAAGCACCCACAGCCAAGTGTTGGCACCCCCATATGGTGCTCTTATTTTTAACTTGGTTCTGTTGCAAGCAGCTTTGTGGCTTGTTGGGAATGTTTTATTAAAGCTCAGCATTTCATGTGATAGTTGATATAAAGATACAGAGTCAAAGTTAGGCCTGACAAAATTTTAATAAAATAATAAGGTTACAATTTATGTGGTATGATTACAATATTATAGAAGAAACTGAGTTGAGGACAGCTGAAGGCATGTGTAAAATTTAATGTAAATCGTAGAATTTTCTGATCAACAAAACCGTACAGAATCATGAATGTTTCAAGAACCACATAGTTCTCAAGAAATTCATGAAACTTTCTTGATTTAACTGAATACTACATCATGGTTACTTCAAGAACCTATTGGTTCATGATTAATTCATAAAATGTCGTCAATGAATTCATGGTCAGATCATGTGGTTTTCAAGAATTTTTTGTAAACCTTCATTGGTTCATGAACTGTTCATGAACACCTTTATATTGTCATTTCATGTCCAGTAGTTCATGAACCAAGTTTAAGGATTGTTGATGGTCATTTCATGAATTATTCTTGAAAAGTTTGAAGTGTTCATGATTTTAAGAACAGCATTTCGCTGGGGTAATTCCCAGCTCCATCAGTTCACTCATCGCAATAGGAATAATTCCTCTCTCAACTACTGACTGTTTTGATGAAGATTATGTGGGAAAGCAGCCGGTGGATTGGGACGTAAATTGTGCAAAAAACTGGTAAAAATATACTCCAAGAAAGCACAGACAGGTGTGATGACTGCAGTGCTTTAACTGAATGTATGTTGAAGATAGCGTTTAAAACAGTACAAGTAATAAAGAATCATTTTAGTTTGTGGCTTTTTTAGTTTCAGTGGAAAGGAAATTTGTTTAGAAAGCAAATGATAAACATTGAGAAAAAATGTCTCTTTTCACAATGTTTCCAAGGCAGTAAGCTGCAGGGCCCAAAACAAAAATTATGGAGTATTGCACAAATAATGAAGAAAAAGGGAAATATTACATTAATTTATACACATTAATGAGATTGTTGCAAGTAATTTCTCTGTTTTTCACAATGTTATCAAACATAGGGTTGTAAAAATCATACTTTACAATACAGCATTAACCTTTTCCCAAATGACATTTTGAAATCTTCAAAACATCTGCAGAGTAGAGATTTGAAATCAGTACAACTTGTTTTAAAGATACATATACACACATTTTCAGGCAGCTTTCTGCCAGTTTTCAACCCATTTCATTTTTATTTTATGAAACTATTATCATTCTCAGTAGTGTAGCCAGGCGGATGCCCAGAAGCCCGGGCTGCAACATTACACGTCAATGCATCAAATAAACGAAATGTGCTTTCTAAATCAGGAAAAGATACCAACAAATCTCAATTTTAAAACTGATTTTGCAAAAAAAAAAGAGCGGACAATGTAGATCAAGATCAGACTGCACTTCACATTTAGTGCAGTCTGATCTTGATCTACATTGTCCGCAAAATGCAGACTGATCTTGATTTACATTGACAAAAATATTGACTAAGTTGTGCTTAGCATTTTATGGTGCTAACATCTATTTTGCTAGAGGAAAAACGACAAAAACAGAGAGAGAGAGAGAGAGGGATAGAGAGAAAGAGAGAGAGAGAGAGAAAATTTAGAATGAACTGGGCTGCATCTTTACTTCATTCCCAGCTACGCGCCTGATTCTTGTATCTTCATGCCAAATGTTGCCCCTGACGGCTGCAAGATTGCACAGATTACACCTGATAGAAAATGCATTTCATGTTTTGGAGGCCTTCAGAGCAATCACTGTTATCATATCTGGTTTTAAATGAGGACAAATCCCTTGTGTTTTTCTATCCCTTACACCATATATATTGGTAATTTATCTATGTTTACACAACTGAGCCATTCTACACAATTTCAATTTTTAACAGCATTTTGTCTATGTAGCTGTATGGATGTATCTTTAACTTCTCTGTCAGGATAGAAAACTTTGTTGGAAATGGAGAAAATGCTGGTGACCAGCATTTTCTCCATTTCCAACAAAGCTTTCTAAAGTTTTCTCCCTCAGGGATGTTAAATTGCATGATTCTTCTGGTGAAGGGTTGAAATGAAGCGCTAATTTATACAAATTTAGCTGTTAAAGTCGGTCCAAGAAGATCTGTTTGTCAATCACGATGTTTTCTCATTCATGTGACATCTTTCCTTGATGATAATGATGATGAATTAGAGCAAACTTAAACGACAGTGAAACAAATTTAAAAATATGAGTGTGTTTAACTAAATTTAGCTTTATTTTGTTTTTTGTTTTTATCATCCCATTTCTGTCTGAAACAAAATTAATAAGAAATTCTGGAAAACTTGTTTAGAATATAGGGATTTATAATTAATATAAATTTTGCTTTAACCCCATACCGCATAATCACAGGTACTAACAACCCTGAAATAAAAAGGCTTTTGAAAACATTGTAGGAAAAGGAGAAAATGCTGGTTACCAGCATTTTCTCCTTTACCCACAAGGTTTTCAACATACTCAAAGACAAATACTATGATTTGAACAAAAATTGAACTAACATTTGTAAAATCCTTCAATATGGCCTGCAACACGCGAAAAGGGATATTCGGACATTTGAATAAAGTGTCGTCTCGGATCAGCCTGTGTAGTCTGTGAAGGCTAATCCGAAATGACACTTTCCGTTTTTTATGGAATTTTCTGTTTTGCGTAAGTCTACTGTAGCAAAAAATCTAATATAGTCGTAAAGTGCCTTTTTGGATTAGCCTGCGCGGACTGCGCAGGCTAATCCAAGGCGACACTTTACGCAAATGTCCGAATGCCTCTTTTCGCGTGTTGCAAGCCATATGGACCAGTATAAAATTTTGAAATTGTTGTAAAGGGCTAATTCTTTACCACACCATCTGGACTTTTAGTAACCCAGAGAAAAAGAGGTGAAAACATTGTGGGAAAAGGAGAAAACGCCGATAACAAGGACAAGGATACAGGAAAAAACCCATCATAAGGTACGCCTGGTCCTTTAACATGCTTGGTGTATAGCACTGTCAAATGGGACCTTGTTTTGACATCTCATTCAAAAGACTTTTTAGTAATTTTAGATGGCCAGCCGTGGGAATCGAACCCACACCATCAAGTGACCCAAAACATCACGTTCACAAGTCCTACGCTCTACTAATTGAGCTATGCGGGCTGGTCATATTTGGGTCTTACTTTTTGACTTAAAATGTCTGCTGGGTTTATTTCACGCTCTTAGGGTTAATTGGTTGCATGCAGAAGTTTTTGGTTGCGACCAAAAGTTTGTCATTTGGTACAAAGTTTATAACTCTTTGTTATGCTATGACTTCTGAAAACATTAGAGCACTGCATACGGGTGCCAATGCTCAGGTTCAAGTGCTTGCTTTTCAGAGAAAATATTAAGTCAAAAAAGGGACTTAACTGTGTCATAAATACTTTGATAGTTACCTGCCATTTTTGTACATGTTCCCCTTTTGAAAATGAACAACTTGTCTGAGTTTGAAGTAAATATCTTCATTAATAAAAGTGATATTACAAAATGTCGAAGTTTTTGCATGACCAGGTATACAACGAACACACCAGGACAATGACAATAACTTGTTTTCCTCAAAACAGCAGAGACAAAAAGGTAAAAACTGTGTAAGTAAAACTTTGATGCAGACACGCACCAAGTATTAAGGAAATAATCTGTTTGTTTGTTTGGTGTTAAATGCTGTTTTCAACATTATTTCAGTTATATTACTGCAGCCAGTGCAACTACCCATACTTTCCTTGAGTTTCTTTTACCAGCACTCACACAATATTCTTCCTAATCCACTGGTTGCTTTCCTACATGACAATCTTTGAAACAATGATCAGCAAGTTGAGAGGAATGAATCCTGTCACAATGGCTACCACTAACCAAATTAGTTTAAACATTTTATTTTACATCAGTTGAGAAACGAGTTCTTACAACTTATACTAATTTCTCTCTATTCTGCTTCCAGGGAACTACACCAGTACTCACGCTGAATGTTTGGGCCAATGAACAATCCTGTAGTTGACACCCTCTACCGGGTATGGAACTCGGGACCTTATAGTTACGAGGCCAACCCTCTACCTTACAACCACCGACACCATCAATCAAATGGAAAGACTTAAAAGATGAATCTGAGGTGTTCCTTTAGTTTAATAATAATTTAATCCTCATCCTGGGAAATAAACAAAAATGAAACATTCAAGCCGATAGTAAAATCCAAAATACTGCTGTTTGAAAAGTGTTTTTGGAGGAAAGATATCTCCTTATTGGACAGTGTAGATCCAAGATCAGACTGCAAATTCTGTGCAGTCTGATCTTAATCTACTCTGTCAACAAAAGGTCAGTGAGTTGCGCTTGGCAGCCTAAGTGTTAACTGATTACAAAACAATCTCATGTTTTACCAACCCTAGTGAAGAAAGCTTTTGAAAACATTGTGGATAAAGGAGACAATTCCTATCCTATCATATAACTTCAGCTCATTTGAACAAAACAAAATCTGAATCTTCAGATGCTTTCATTTTGGACAAGTGTAACCTTTTGCATGTGGTAACGGGTTACCGCCCTCAGGATTATGGCTTCGGGAATCATTGAGGGAAAAGGAGACAAATGTCAATAACCACGATTTTCTCCTTTTTGCACTATGTTTTCCATCGTCCAAAGATAATTTTCATCATTTGAGCCACATTTGTTATCCACAGCAGCACTACCATATTGTCTCTTTTTAACGCCCCACAGTGCATTACATTTTCTGAAAGGGGGGGCACTAATAGCGGTAAAACAACACAAAATTTTCCAGGGATGAAAATAACATCACATTCTGCATTTTAGTCAGTTCCGACCATGAAGCGGTCGCCATTTTAAGAACTCGCTGTATTTAATGCAGAATATCGATTTTACAGTTGTTAACAATTTATTTGGAATTTAAATGATATTCAAGGTTAACATGACACATTAGTTTTTGATATTTTCACTTTAAAGTTTTTCCAAGTTAGTTGACAAACTCTGTTGCCGAAAGTTTAAAAATGTTTTTGGAAGTGTTATGTATATTCAGATAGTCAGGTGTTAGTGACATCGATTTGCAAAGTAATTAGGATTATGTCGATGCCGAAGTGTACTCTGGCTGATTTATTCCAACTTTACTGATGGATTGGCCGTCTGGTAAGCCTACTTCTAGTTAGAAAAAAACTTGGGGAGTGTTAATTAGAGGGGGCCCATCTTTAAGAGACAATATGGTACTTTGAATTTGGACATGTCTTAAGCGTAAAAATCTGTGCGATCTTGTCTGGATCATGACATTCTACAACAGCCCCTAAAGTACAGCAGTAAATCCCCTCACTCCTAAGACACACAAAGACAAATTAAATTTCACTGGGTTCTAAAAAAAAAAAAATCTTTTGTCTTGTAATAAAATTTTAATAACAATGACAAACCAAAAAATTGCTTGGTTCTTTAACTTCTCCTTTGGTAACAAAGTTTTCAAAATCCTACTCTTAAGAAGAAAAATGAACAGAAAGGGTAGAAATTAAAATATAAGTTTTTTTTTTTTAAAAATCAATATAATTTTTTAACCACATTTCCTTTTTTTCTATTTCTGTAACAGAAAAAGTTAGCAATAAACCTACTTTATCCTTTAAACTGCTTAACACTTTAAAAAGAAAAAAAAATACCGTAAATAATAAGGTTTATGAAAACATTGTAGGAAAAGGAGAAAATGCTGGTCACCAGTATTTTCTCCATTTTCCCACATTGTTTTCTTTCATTCCGAAACTATAAGTCATCTCTTATTCTGCATTTAATGTTGTCTTTTACAAAATGCTTTCAATTTGTTCACAATTAAAATTTTTAATTTGGTAAAGAGTTAACTCTATACCAAAAGACAAAATTGTAGACCAGTCCAAATTGAAAGCATGTGCGGACAACAAAATAAATATGACTCAAAAATTGAAAATTGTTTTGAGAAGGGTAGGAAACATTGTGGGAAAAGGAGAAAATGCTGGTTACCAGCATTTTCTCCTTTTCCTACAATGTTTTCAAAAGGCTTCTTTCTCAGGGTTGTTAAAAGTCGGGACTGTGTGGTAAAGAGTTAAATAAATAAAATCAGAATTTCCAGCACCCAATAAAAACACAAATATTGCTTGCACTCACAGAGTTCTTTTTGACAGAAATTATCTCACTGTATTGCTAGTGTAAATCAGAGATCAGACTGCACAAAACATGCAGTCTGACCTTGATCTACATTGCCTGCCAAAGCACATAGAACCACACTTAGCAGCACAAGGATAAATTTATTAAATACAAAACTATAACTTCGTGTAGATGCATTTCAGTACCTTCAAGGCACTTTTTTCAGAAGACATTCACGATGGACACACATTTCTCCATTGCGCTTTTTTGACATTTCGGAAGAAATTCAGAGATAGTCTTGACTAAAGTATCTCTAGAATAACAAGAAGGCCATGATGACCCTGTATCACTCCACTGGTTAATAAGTAAAATCACTACAAGCCAAACATTACAGTACTTGGCCAATTGTTTCGAAATAGAAGACATACAAATTTTTTTCTATAAAATCCTACGAGAAAGCTATGACCCCAGGGCAAAGCCATTTTTGACCATAGAGCTTTAATTACTTGAATCCTGGTGGAGGTCCACAAGATAAAGCCCCATACCAAATAATACAGGTCTAGAATGTGTGGTTATAAATAAGAAGATTTTCAAAGTTTCCTCAATAAAAGGCCCTGTAAAACATGAGACCCTTGAGAGAGGGCTAAATTTAGTAGCCCTAGGTCTAATGGTTAGTATCAAGAAGTTTTATAAAGTTTTCACTATAGAAGCCTATGTAGAACTTGTGACCCCTGGGATGGGGCCAAACTTGACCCCAGGGCTATAATTTGGGCCCTCTTGGTAGACATCCACTAGATAAAACTACATGTACATGCAAAATTTGGTAGCCCTAGGCCTTATGGCTCGGTACGAGAAGATTTTTAAAGTTTTCCCTATATAAGCTCATGTAAAACTTGTGACCTCTGGGGCTGGGCCAAATTTGAGCCAAGGGCTATAATTTGGGCACTCTTGATAGACACCCACTACATGCAAAATTTGGTAGCCCTTGGCCTTATGGCTAGGTATGAGAAGATTTTTAAAGTTTTCCCTATACAAGCCCATATAAAACTTCAACAGTGACCCCCCGGGCAGGGCCAAATTGGACCCCAAGGCTATGATTTGAAGAAACTTGGTAGAGGTCCACTAGATAAAGCTACATGCTAAATTTGGTAGCCCTAGACCTTATGGTTTCAGACAAGAAGATTTTCAAAGATTTTCAATATTTTTCAGTTTTGTTGCCATGGCAACCAGAGTTTTTGAAGGAATCAAATTCTTTCAAGAAATTCTGAAGAGGACCATGGCAGGATAATTTCTATTAAGTTTCATCAAAATTGAATGGGTAGTTTCAGAGAAGAAGATGTTTGAAATAAAAGTTAACGCACGCACGGACGGACTCATGGCGGACACGGGGCCATGACATAAGCCCGCTGGCCTTCGGCCAGTGCAGCTAATAAAAACACGTAATGTTGCCTATACAAAGCATAGAGCTCAGTCAGTTTTATGCAAATGTTCCAAGTTGTCTATTATGAACAGTCCCTAGGGATCTTACCAATTTACTTGTATCTTGTGTTTATTTTGCACCCAACATTACAAGGCTGAAAAAAAAATCCATGCATTCAGTCACTGCAGAAGAGTTAAGCCCTGAAGCACCTTTCACAAGTATAGATGCCTTGTAGCCAGTGTAGATTAAGATCAGACTGCATAAAATATGCAATCTGAGCTTAGATCTACACTGTTCACTTTGATGAGACATTCAGGACAAGACCATCCTTGATATTTCTGAACCGAGAGTGTTTGTTCCGTTAAGTTGACTGCTCTAAAGGTAAATTTTGAGGGCTACGAGTCATGCTCTGTTAAAAGGTGATTTGATGCTTCTCAAAAATAAGTATCGACCCATGTAATGTGATTTGATAGGGGATGCGGCTTTTCCATTCAAGCAACAGTAACATGCAGCCTTAAATCACCCAAATTTCAATGAGATGATTTCAATGTTTCACACTGCAAATTTGTTATTAGTAATGTCTCTAAGGGTTAATAAAGAAGGCTTTTGAAAACATTGTGGGAAAAGGAGAAAATGCTGGTAACCAGCATTTTCTCCTTTTCCCACAATGTTTTCTGCCCTATCAGAGACAGAAATCACCATTTAAGCAAATGCTCTCAATTTGGACAAGTCTATGATTTTGTCGTTTGATAAAGAGTTAACATTTTGGCTATATGGGCACTATGCAGGTTCCAATGATACTGCCCTGTCTCACAAGACTTGTTCATTTTCTTACCATATCAACAAAAGATTGGTTGTAGTTGTACGGTGTTTAATGCTGTTATCAACATTATTTCAGTTATATTGCGGCAGCCAGTGCACCTATCCATGCTTTCCCGAAGTCTCGTTTGCCAGTATTCCACACAATTTTCTTTCCAAGCCACTGGCTGCTTTCTCACATAACCATTGTCGATACAACGGTCAGCGGTGGGAGAGGAATGAATCCTGTCGCAATGACTATAATCATCAATCGTCGGAAAGAAATAGGCCGAGCCAGGGATCGAACCCGTGACCCTCTGTTCTCAAGTCCTGCACGCTACCGACTAAGCTACCGGGGCTCGGCTGATCAACAAAAGAGTGCCCAAAGAGAGATGGACTGCCAATATTTAGCACTGGCATCAATTTCTAAAGGTGCTTTGAAATGCCTTATACTCAAGGCCAACCATTCACCAGGTTTTCTGGTAGGTTAATTCTTAAAGGGCCTTTCATTAATTTCAGTTGCCTAAGAGCCAAGGTAGATTAAGATCACACTACACAAAATGTGCAGTCTGGGCTTTGATCTTTACTGTCTCCTTTGTTGAGGCATTCTTGAAACGACCAACCTTGAAATTACACTGAACTCTTATCCTGCTAAGTAAGTTAAATGAAACTTTCAATTTGATTTTAGAAATACAAATTTTGCTATTTCAAAGGTATTTTTTGTAGGAAAAAAATATCAACTGATCCAACAGTGTATATCCAAGATCAGACTGCATGTTCTGAGCAGTCTATGCTGACTGCAAAAGGTCCTTGAGTAACCCTTAGCAGCCTAAGGGTTAATTGTTCTTATTCCAGACTGAAAACATCTGTAGGGCTTATTTCGCCCTGTAAGGATTAACCCTTTAGCCAACGATCCTGTGTTATAAAGACTATGAGGAAGAAGGCTTTTGAAAGCATTGTGAGAAAGGGAGAACATGCTAGTAACCAGCATTTTCTCCTGTTTCCCAAATGTATTTTCTACACTTTTAAAGGAAGATGCCCTCATTTGAGTTGCATTTGTCTTCTTCAGATGCTTTAATTTTGGACTAGCCTATGATTTTTTCATACAATAAAGGGTTTCCTTACTGTAGAGGACACACAGTCCTTTTGTGGACAGTGTAGATCAAGATCAGACTGCACAGAACATGCAGTCTGATCTCTGATCTACACTGTCCACTCTTCTATACCAGATTATGACGAATCTGTCTCTTTATCTTGATGTGGAACTATATTTGCGGCCATTGAAAAATGTGTCATTTATTTATTTGGTAGTGAAAGGATTAGAACAATATTCGTTTGTGGACAGTGTAGATCAAGATCAGACTGCACTGAACATGCAGTCTGATCTCTCATCTACACTGGGCACTCTTCTATACCAGATTATGACCAAAATGTCTCTTCATCTTGTGGTGGAACTATATTTGAGGCCATTGAAAATGTCTAGTTTACTTATTTGGTAGTGAAAGGTTTAGAACAATCCTTTTGTGGACATTGTAGATCAAGATCAGACTGCACAGAATGTGCCCTCTGATTGCTGATCTACACTGACCACTTTTCTATACCAGATTATGACCAAACTGTCTCTTCATCTTGATGTGGAACTATTTTTGCAGCCATTGAAAATGTGTAGTTCATTTATTTGGTAGTGGAAAGGTTAGAACAATCCTTTTGTGGACAGTGTAGATCAAGATCAGACTGCACAGAACATGCAGCCTGATCTCTGATCTACACTTCCACTCTTCTATATCATATTTATATGACCAAACTGTCTCTTCATCTTGATGTGGAACTATTTTTGCAGCCATTGAAAATGTCTAGTTTACTGATTTGGTAGAGAAAAGGTTCGATCAATCCTTCCTTCATTACCATGATTATCAATTTCAGACCAATGTATCATAGAGAAGAGTCAAAGGGTCAGATAAACAGGTTGGGCACAGGTTGTTAATGAAAGACAAGGAAAAGGAAAAAGGTATATCACATTTTCCTTGGCAATAAAATAAACCTTTACCACACGGCCTTGAAGAAGAAGCCTTTTGAAAACATTGAGGGAAAAGAAGAAAATGCTGGTAACCAGCATTTTCTTCTTTTCCCACAATGTTTTCTTCCCTTTCAAAGACAAATCCCATCATTTGAGCCATATACAATTTTTGATAAGTACATGCTTTGGTTCTGATCAAGCTGTAAACTTGGGTGAAAGAAGCCAACTGTAAATGTGAAGGAACTATTCCTTGGCTATCCATGCTTTCGGAGTACCCTTCTGATCTGTTTGTATGGTCTGAAAAACCCTTTTCAACATTATTTTAGTTAAATTATAGCAGCCAGTGCACCTATCCATGCTTTCCTGTTTCTGGAGCGTCAAAAGCCTTCTTTTCAGGGTCATCAAAAAAAAAAAAGGGAAAAAAATGATGGTGAGCACCAGTTTCTATTTTTCCAATGTATTCTACTCTTTCAAATTAAATTTCATCATTTTAGTCACATTTAATTTAATGTCTGCAAAATTATTTCAATATAGCTCTATAACAATATTTTGGAATGATAAAAAGTGATATAAATAAGAAATATCTTTAAAAAAAGATAAACAGCATAAAGGCAGGACCCCTTAGAATAAGCAGGTGTACATTTTTGACCAAAGAGGCCCTTAGAATAAACAAGTGTACTTTATTTTACCACAGGGACCCTTAGAATAAACATACCTACATTTTTGACCACAGGAGCCCTTAGAATAAACATGTCTACATTTTTGACCAATCACAAATTTGTATTTATTAATTTATCAGTACCAAAACGTAGGTCAAAACCCAGCTCATTCAGCTGAAAAAGTAAAGTTTTACTGGCTAAACTATCCTATTTTATATGGCTTGCAACACGCGAAAAGGACCATTCAGACATTTGCGTAAAATGTCATCTCGGATCTGCCCGCGCAGTCTGCGCAGGCTAATCCGAGACGGCACATTACGCCTACGGTAGATTTTGTGCTACAGTAGACTTGCGTAAAACAGAAAATTACATAAAAATAGAAAGTGTCGTTTCGGATTAGCCTGCGCAGACAGCGCAGGCTGATCCAAAATGACACTTTACGCAAATGTCCGAATGCCCCTTTTAGCGTGTTGCAGGCCATATCATCATTAGCAGAACCACATCTTCTTTGTCCTAACTGCAAGTTTAGATGGAAAATTATGATATGGATGCAAAAGATTAACAAATGCTGCTAATTAGAAATCAGACTACATAGTCTGTACAGTCTGATTTTGATCTACACCATCTGCAAAGGCCATTTAGATTGCACATGACAGCAAAACGGTTCATTCTATTTTAACCCTTTATCACACAATCCCGAGTTCTAATGACCCTGAGACTGAAGCTTTTGAAAATGTGGCACGGTTGTATTTGAGTACTTTGATTCTCACATTCCTTACATTCCTTTCTGTTGATTACCTTTGCCTTCTTTTTGAGTTTCGCTCATGCAGCCCCCGTGAATTTGGCAGAGTGGCAACGACAGTCAAAGCGAACAGATATCTTGAATTTGATACTTTTTTCTCGCAATTTATTACTTCTGATTTGTACATTCCGTTCTCTATTTTTTCTAGAGTAACAGCACAGAGTGGTTGACACAGAGAGAGTAATTGTGTTCTGACAGCATTGTATTCAGTTCCTCAAACTTATACAACTTGACTTTTAACTTTGACTTTGTCATTGACCAATTTTCAACTTGGTAATCATTAAACACTGTAGTTCCCACTGCGAGTGTTGTTTGGCTCTAGTTTCCAGTCCAAGGACTTCAGATTACCTTTACCGTAGAATGTAGCTGGAGCTTCGTGCTCATCATCATTTCAACCTAGTAACGTACTACTACAAAAACATAGTGGGAAAAGCAGAAAATGCTGGTAAGCAGTATTTTCTTCTTTTCCCATAATGTTTTCTACCCTATCGAAGACAGAAATTGCCATTTGCGCTACATTTAATCTGTTGTTGGCAAATTCTCTGGATTTGATGGAGTTAAAAATTTTGTATAGAAAAGAGTTAACTCTTTACATTACGACAAAATTTAGGATTCAACCATATTGCAAGCATGTGAAGATGACTAACATAACATAACGGTAGCTTACATAGTGATTTCTATATATGACAGAGTAGAAAACATTGTGGGAAAAGGAGAAAATAATGGTTACCATCATTTTCTCCTTTTTCCACTATTTTTTCAAAAGGCTTCCCTTTCAGATCGTTAAAACTTGGGACTGTTTTGTAAAGAGTTAACCAATTAATTGACTTTTCTAATAGTACAATATTCTGATATTCCCAGTTCAAAAGGTTCACAACCAGAGATAATAATAACAAGATAGCCAACTGTGTTCCTGGTAATTTGTAATTAGATAATCTGTAAACCGGGACAACAAGGACTTCTTTCCTAAGTGTTATTTATCCCTCAGGGTACCTTTGCAACCAGTGCAGATCAAGATCAGACTGCACGAAAGTCTTAGTGGTAATTTGTAATGAGATAATCTCTGAACCAGGAAAACAAGGATTTATTTCCTAAATGTTATTTATCCCTCAGGGTACCTTTGCAGCAAGTGCAGATCAAGATCACACTGCACAAAATGTGAAGTCTGATCTTTCAAGTAGATTGTGTGCTCTTCTGAAACATGAAACACTTATGAAATTGCAATTAAAGAGGTCTTATTTCAGAAGTGAAAATGTGTGAGGAGTTCATTCCATTCTAGATCTATAAGATTCAACTCAGTACCATACAAAATTTTAGACCAGTCCAAACTGAAGGAATTTGTACATAACAACTTATATGTTGCTCAAAACATGATAATTGTCTTTCATGAGGTGAAAAAATTAAGGGAAATGGAGAAAATTCTGGTTTCCAGTATTTTCTCCTTTTCCACAATGGTTTCAATACTCTGATTTTATTTTGATGGTTACATGCCTCTGTCGTATTAGCTCTCCTTTTGATTGTTAACAACTAGTCCAAGTTGGAAGTAATATTTTCAATAGTGACAGAAATATCATAAAATGTCAGTTTTTGCACCACCATTACCATGATGGCACAGCCCACAACAGGGCTATGACAACACCTTGATGTTTGCTTTAAAAACAGGTTACGGTAAGTAAAGACTATGTTCCTGAGTGAATATAGAAATAGATATTTTTTTTAGTGTAACTGAATATGCTGGCTTTTGACCTACTTTTTGATGCTGATAGTAAATGAATGAATAGAAATTTGTGATTGGTCAAAAATGTGGACATGTTTATTGTAAGGGCCCTGCCTATTTACTGGCAAATCTACGCTGTCTATCTTTTTAGGAGACATTTCTTGTTTCAAAAGAGGCAAAGCCAGAACAGAAAATACTGAATTTTATCGTTCACAAAAGAAATATATTCATTTCCATCCGTCTTACATCGAAACCAACAATTTTTGTAAATCTTACACTTCTTACATAATTTCTATCATGTCTGTGTCTTCGATAGTGAGAACTTGCGTCACATTCATGTCTAACAAAAACTTAATGTCATCCATATCTAGAACCTGGTGTTAGAAATGCCATTATACATATTTTTATGTTGAAAAAGGACGAAAACATCCCATAATGATTAACTCCTTACCACACAATCCAGACTTTGAACGACATTGCGGAAGAAGCTTCTTTAAAACATTGTGGGAAAAAGGAGAAAATGCTGGTAACCAGCATTTTCTCCTTATCCAACAATGTTTTTTTCAGTCTGTCAAAGACAAATTCCATCATATGAGTCACATTTGAATTGTCACCTGCAAATGCTTTGAATTTGGACCGGTCTTCATTTTTCTTGTGGGGGATAAAGAGTAAACAGCCATATAATTTCACAGTGAAATAATAACCAAGTGGTAAAATCAATCAATAGGTTAAATCTTAGTGCACGAACATTGTAAGTACAACTCACTGACAACAGTCACTGTTATTGCTCTTGCAGGCTGTGTAGATCTAGTTCAGTGCTTGTTTGTATTCGAGTTTGGGTCATATCATGGCTGTCAGTGCAGCTACCCATGTGTTTCCTGGCTGTTTCACACCTGTCCTAAAAAAACTTGCTTTCCAAGCCATTGCCTACTTTTCTCAAATGTATTAGAGGTGAGAGGTGAAAAATTGCCAAAAAGGAAGTTTGCTTCAACCAGGTATTGAACTTGTAACCACCAGGTCACAAGTCAGATACCCTAACCACTGAGCTACCCTGCCAGGCAGATCAAGATCAGACTGCATGTTCTGTGCTACCATAGTGCACTATGCACAAGTGACACTGCTTTAGCAGGCTGAATAGATCAAGATCAGACTGTTATAAAACATGCAGTCTGATCTTGAATCTACACTGTCCACTATGCTGTAACAAATTTGGCCAGTACAACTTTGAAATCACAATTCTGCCCCTTCTCCCAATTGAAAATGTCCATTTAAGTCACTCTTTACAAAGCGACAAACATTGAGACTTGTCCATTTTGAAAGCATTTACAGATGACAGAGTAGGAAACACTGTTGGAAAAGGAAAAAATGCTGATTAACAGCATTTTTGCCTTTTCTGACAATGTTTTCAAAAGTTTTTCTTTTCATGTTGCTTAAAAAGTGGGAGTGTTTGATGCAGGGTAAATTAAGCTCCCTGAGGGTTCAAAAACACTTAGAATTTCTATAATCCATTAACCCTTATCCTGCTAGATAACTCAAATGAAATGTTCAATTTGATAGTAAAAACCCAAATATTGCTGTTTCAAAGTTATATTTTAGGGAATAACATCTCCTTATCGGACAGTGTAGATCCAAGATCAGACTGCACGTTCTGTGCAGTCAGATTTTGATCTACACTGTCCGCAAAAGGTCAGCAAGTCGCGCTTAGCAGCCTAAGGGTTTAGCAGCATGTTGAAAACTAGTTCAAATGTACCTGTTTCTTTACATGTTTTAAGTACAATGTCAAGTACACTTGTTCTTCTCAATCTCATTGTCATCTTATTCTGGATTGTTTCTAATACATTTGTACTGGTGTTTAATGCCGTTTGAACAGTTTAGGTCATATCATGGAGATCAGTGCACATACGCATGTGTTTCCTGGCTTTCTCACACCAGTGCTGACACAACGTATTTTTCCAATTTGTTGAGCACTGGTAGCCCAGTTGGAAGGGAACAGGACTTGGGAACAGAGGGTCACTGGTTCATTCCCTGTCTCACCCAATTTCTTCCGAGGATTGATGATGGTCATTGCGACAGGATTCACTCCTCTCTCACCACTGACCATTGTTTCAATGATGGTCATGTGGGAAAGCAGACCAGTGGCTTGGAAGGAACACTGTGCAGAGTACTGATGAAAAAAACTCCAGGAAAGCACTGATAGCTGCACCGGCTGCCACAATATAACTAATTATGTTGAAAACCGCTTTCAAAACCATACAAGCAATCAATCAATAGACCAGGAATCACCTTTCTACAATTGTATGCTGAGGCATTCTTCTAATTTCTCTTTGATTTTCAAGTAGTTTGGATGACAGGAAACAAGGGCTGCACATGAGGATGCCAAGACTTGGCTGCTCTTGTGTCTTCAGGGAAAATTCCATGTAGAAGAAGAGGTATAACTATGTCAGAAATATTTGAGGGTTATCTGTCTTTTTGGTGTGGGTTTGCCTCTTTGAAAGTTAGCATCTAGCCCGAGTTGGTCGATCTAATCCCTAGTTACCACACAAACCTCAAAATTATAACATTTTCTGAAGACAAAAAATCTTTGGACAATGAGCAATCATTTCTTGTTGCTGGCAACTGCTCCTTGCCCAAGAATGTTTCTCATATATCATTAAAGCATGGTCGTTATGATGGCCCTGGGTCACTCACCTGTGCCTTCATGAACTTGAGAAATAAAAATTAAGTTAAATCCTGTTTTAGATGAAAATATTTTGGACTTGTCCAAATTCAAAGTATTTGCAGACAACGAATGGATCAACTGATGGAATTTTTCTTTGGTAGGTTAGAAAACATTGTGGGAATAGGAGAAATTGCTGGTAACCTTCTTAAAAAGGCTTCTGTCTCAGGGTTATTAATGCTTTACCTCATGATAAAAATGTGGACCTGTCCAAATTAAAAGGATTTGCAGATGGCAATTTAAATATGACTCAAATGAAGAAATCATTTTGTCTTTGATAGGGTAAAAACATTGTGGGAAAAAGAGAAAATGCTGGTTACCAGCATTTTCTCCTCTTCCCACAATGTTTTCAAAATCATTCTTCTGCAGGGTCTTTAAAACTCGGGATTATGTGGTAAAGGATTAAGACAAGGAATTGTGTGGTAAAGGATTAATTCCCAAATAATTTAAATTATATTTTCAGTAAAAAACTAATTAATTTTAAGGTGGTCTTCGATGAGGATGTCCCAATACAGCTGACAGCATAGATCTAAGATCAGATGGCAATTATTGTTCTGCAAGTTTGATTTTTGATTGAAACAATGTTCAAAGAGATTTTGAACTGTGTGACATGCTCTTTGACTTTTTAAATACTTGCCAAAATGACATAATTTTAGACTTGTTGAAACTGAAAGCATTTGCTGATAGGGGTGACAATTGCAGCCAAAAAAGCTATCATGATAGTATCGTGATAGTAAAATCCCTACTGCGATAGTAATGCAGTAGTCCTGAAAGTGCTGCAATACTATCACAATAGTTTTTTTTTAAAACTTTTTACTGATGTTTTTCTACAACAAAAATGACCGATTGATTGTTTTTACTGTATTTCTGCACTATGGCAAATAGTCTTGGATCTAGAAATTTTCAAATAGCGGGGCTGTCCCCCATTGCCTGCAGTAAAAGGGGGGCATGTTTCCCCTTTGAGTGTAAAAAGGCAGAATAAATTTCATGGAGAGTTACATTGTATGGTAAAGGGTTAATGTATTTTTTTTTTATTAGTAATAAATGTCACATCCATTAAAGGGTACAATAATTCTAGTCTTCTTTCTTTGGATGAATGCCCCGTACCTTCTACTTCAACACTTGTTCCAGCGCTATCAGTGTAAGACAAGAACACCTAACCCCCATCCTACCCCATCCTATAATGTTCAATATTTTCATTTTATAAATAACCCGAAGTTTTTACCTCAGTATTAGACAGAGATTTTAGCTTCCACTTACTGTTTCTGTTTCATAAAGATATTTATGTATTTACTGCTTAAATTCACTTTCAAAGCTGAAAAGACATTCTGAAGTACCTCTTAGATCAGACGATGTCAAATTGACATTTTGTTGTGTCATGGGTTTTCATGTTTTTTTTTTGCAGCTATCTGTTTTTCATGGCATTTAATTCTTTTACAACTATTTCCACATGATATGGCACTGATTTGTCAGTAAGGGTAGTAAGTCACTTCGAAACCTGCCATTTTACACCAGATAAGTGGATTAACATCATGATCAAGCTTTTCATTTATATTATGATGCATATTTTTCCTCAAAATATTATATAATGCATCATATCATCAAATTACTGATATAGTCTAAAGTTGACAAAGTATGTCATATTTAGTATGAAAATAAAGGATTTTTCATGTACATTAAGGTTTTCAAGCAAGGATTATCCCACAAACTAAGTCATAAATGGGGAGGTCCTTACTTGATCACACAGATAGGTCCCAATTTCACTTATAAAATAAAACATTGTGAAACAGGCAAAATTCTCGAAGGTCTTGTAAATGCTAACAGGTTAAAACATTTCCAAGAAAATCTTGGTTCTGAGTTGGCTGTACAGCAAGAAACTGAGTCTGTGAATGATCACATCACTGATGCTGATGTTGAGAGGCTGCCATGCTCAAGTGAACAGCAACCCCACCAACCAGCTCAGCTGGATGTACAACCACAGTCTGCTCGGGCTGACAGTCCTCAGTCTGGTGTCCCAGAAACTGTAGAGACTAACTGCCCTCAGACTGATAAGCCTCAGCTTGTTGAAGAACATATACTCCTCAACTTGCTGAGCAGCAACCTCTGTCATGTCATGTGCCAGAGAACATAACTGAACTGAAGCTGGTAACCAACATTTTCTTCTTTTCCAACAATATTTTCCACCCTATCAAGATAAAATCCGTCATTTGAGTCACAGTTAAAGTTTTGCCTGCAAATGCTTTGAATTGAGATGAGTTTAAAATTTTGTCAACTGGTAAAGACTTAAAATGTTTTAAATTATTTTAAAAATTCCTGTTTAACTTTGTCAGTACATATGATAAACAGTATATTTAATGAAGATTAAATATCATAAACCCAAATTTTGTTCATTTATGAAGATATTTGGACTAGACTGGTTAAGAAATTTGAAAGGAGAAACCGTCCAGTAGGTCTGAAAAAATCTCCCCCTTTAGACCCCCAATCTCCCCCTTTGAAATTCTAAAAAACTCCCTTTGGTATCAGAAAAAGTTGGGAAGCATGTGTTTCATATGTTTTTGTATGTACATATTTCATGTTTTACTCTAGTACAAGCACTTCCTTTTTTTGTAATGATTCTTTTTCATATCAGTAATTGTGTGTCATAAGATCTTACTTTTGTATGAAGGCTAAAATCAATGATACATATTTTTGGAAATAACTTTGGGGTCCAAAGTTAAAGAAGTCGAGAGGAATTATTATGATGCATATTTTTCCTCAAAATATTATATAATGCATCATATCATCAAATTACTGATATAGTCTTAAGTTGACAAAGTATGTCATATTTAGTGTGAAAATAAAGGATTTTTCATGTACATTAAGGTTTTTTGTACTAACATTTTGAAATTTTGTATTTGAAGGAAAATACATTTTATTATTAAAAAATGTTAAAAATATTATCCTATCTTCTTTGATCTGCATTGGAATGTCTGACACCTAACTGAGCTATTACCATTGTTCATTAGGGTTTTACTTATAGGATCAGATGTGACAAACTTGAGATGTTTGCATTTCTAGATTGGTTACCTTTCTTTTTACATTCCTTGTAGGATATTGATATCTACATAGATAAGCTAAGGATTTTCTTAAGCCTTTGTAGGCTGCACCCTTCAATTTAGATTTTTAACCAATCATTTTTTGAGTTGCCTATGGAAATCAAAGCAGGTTTTAAAAGTAACAGTTTTAAAGTATCAAGCATCATTCTTGCTTGTGACATAGAATAAAGAACTGTAAATACTAAAACTGTCTTCGTCATTTCCAGGTATGTAGAAATTGTTGTTTTACTTTGAATTTATTTTATTGGTTTTATTCATTTTGTAACAATTTATTATGCTTCAAACATTTATAAATTAATTTTGATGGTAAAACTTAGGCATCATTGAAATATCAATTTATGTTTTACAGTATGAGTTTAGATGATTGTATTGTTGTTGTTTCTATTGTTTCTTCTTCATAAATTTTACAAATAGAGCTCAAAAAGACTATGATGTATAAATCATGCAAAAATTGGTTAAGTTATTATGTCCAAAAATTGTATGTTTCATACAGTCTGCTCTGTCTTATGTTTTTACGAAGTTTATTTCATTACATAAAATAGAGGAGAAGTAACCTAGAGATGAGAATGGTTTTCAGTCTTAAATTCAGATCCCAAAGATAACTTGCAGTTTTGTCTCATGAATAATAACATGAAAAGTGAACTTCATATGGTACCTTCTCACAGCCAAGCATATGTTAATTCCCCCTTAACATCATGTATTAAATAGAGTTCTTTCTTGATTGTTTTATTCATGTAGATGACAAGTGCAGTTACATATTTTAGATAAATTTGGATATTTTTATTCTTTTCTTTAACGACGTATATCACAATTTTTTTTAACGGACAGATTTTTTTAAAACTTTGCACATACAAAGCTCATCATGTCTCTAGAAGATTACAGTAAAAAAAGATATGGGTCTCTGTGCTCGTTTTTGAGAAATTTGCCTTTGAAAAAGGTAAATACAGTTACAAAATTCAGCTTATATTGGATTCAACACACTTTTCTTTGATAGTCAGTTAAATAGGAAAATTTCTGAAAGAATACACAAATATACATCATTTTAATGAAAAGTCAATAAGTTTTGCACAAAAAATATACAAAAGCCCGGTTTTGAGCATGGTAAATGTACAAATATGCATGTTATATATAGACCATTGAGTTAAAAAGCGAGATAATTTGACCGAATTCAGGGTTAATCTTTGATAAATACATACTTTCTAACGGACAGACTTTTCTTAAAATGTCCTCACTTCTAGTATTTATAATTCTTAACAATAAGAAAAAATAAAAAAGGCACCTATCCGTGCTTGTCAGAAAACAGGGATGAAGGTCAATGTGGAAGTTTTTTTTTTTCCAAGGAAAAAAAAAATAGCAAAAAGCTCAGCAAACATAGTGGGAAAAGGAGAAATTGCTCATAAGGACTGATTTCTGCTTTTCCCACAATAATTTTCAAAGTGGAAACAGCTCTACTTCAACATCTTTAAATTTCCTGCTTTTGTTTGCTTGTTTGGTGTGTAACACTGTGTCAACAGTATTTTTATTGTTTCACGGTGATAGTTCACAGATCCATTTTTTTCTCTTTACGAATACCACTCGATGAAAGTGCTACTTGTTTCAGTGCACCAATAGTAATACTATATGTGCGAAAAAAGCATAGGTGCACTTTTGATTCAGTCCATGACAAAAACACATGTGCAGTAGGATGTGCACAAACATTTGTGACATACGTCGTTAATTGGTATATCGATCATTCTTGCTTGTGACGTGAAATAAAGAACTGTAAATACTAAAACTGTCTTCATCATTTCCAGCTGCTGATCCAGGCTCCTCTAATAGGCATAGTTGCCCATACCTTTTTGGTTCCAAAAAGGTTATAGAGGTTTTAAACATAAGAGCCCCTCATAATATTTATAAGAAGCCAGCTTGTTAAGCCTTGATAAACAGTGGCACGTGAGTCCCTCCTACTTGATACATATTGTTTATGTCGGAATTAATGTCTTTCAAGAACCTTGAATAGACATTACTTGTCACCAGTAGATTCGCCAGTGTTTCATTTTTGGAGACATTTTCTTTAGATTGTCGCATCAAAATCTAAAATCCTGTGCAAACAAAATTTATTTGTGCACAAAATCCCACACTATAAAAAAATTGCATGATCATCCGCACGATAATGGGGGAAAGAGGGAGAAAGAGAAAAAAAAAACCGACTCCGGAGAAAACAAACATAATGATTTGCATGGTTCACCGCAATAATAGTTTGAAACTGATAAATTGTAGACTATCGGGTTATTGTGATCACATCAATAGATGCTTGTCATCTGTTTTATGCAGATGAATAGCCTCACTGCAGGACTCTCGCTTTCGATCGTCAGTGAAGAACTCTCGGTTAAAATAGGCGAGTTTCGATTTATTTGTTGTATAATTTATTACAGCACGTACAAGTGTATTAACTCATTAAGGCTATGTCTACTGTTTAATTTTACCGGTCAGTCTGTCCTGTATCCTGATATTATTTGTCGGACCGATGCCAATTTTACCAGACCAATGGGCCGATGTACTTACCGGTGTCTGTAAAATCAAAAGGATGTGCACGCATTTTAAACTAAACACTGCAAGTAAAGGGATTTTTTTTCTATTTTTAGAAAACTATCGTTAACTATCGATAGTTGGAAAAACTATCACCATAGTTATCGACTTGAAAAAATGCTATCAACCTATTGCTATCGAGAGTAAAGCTATCATGATGCATCCATAGTTCAACCTATTGTTACACCCCTATTTGCTAAAGGAACAAATAAAGTGAGGGTCAAACAAGATTTATCTTTGAAAGAGAAGAAAGCAAGGTCGCAAATGGAGAAAAAATGCTGGTTACGAACATTTTCTATTTTTCCAAGAATATTCTTAATAGCCCACTTCTTCAAGGTTGTTAAGTATTTACCATATAATCCTCAGTTTTACCAAACCCTGACAAAAAAGGCTTCTTGAAAACATTGTGAGAAAAGGAGAAAATGCTGGTAACCAGCCACATTTAGTTTGTTGTCTGCAAAAGCATCCAATGTGGACAAGTCTAAATTTTTTTCATTTAGCAAAGAGTCTACACATAGGATTGTTTAGCAAAGGGTTGAACTGGGACAGGCTCATCTAAAATTTAACAAGTTTGATAATAAGAGTTTTCATAATCTTTTGAAAATATGAGGTTAACCCTTTACCAAACAATCCCATGTTTTCAAGACACTGAGGAAGAGGCCTTTTGAAAACAGGGGTGTGGAAATCTTATAAATTTCTACTTGTCCACGGACAAGTAAATTAAAAAAGTCCACTTGTTGGCCAGTGTGGCTTACTTGTCCAAAACAAAGCAATTTTCTTTTGCATCCAACCATGCCTCCTTAAAAAGACGCGGTCTTGTTTGTCATACTCCTTGTCGCGGTACATTTTATATTTACATTTGAAGCCGCAGGATGCTTCCAAGGTCTCAGACTTCTCACATTCCGTTTGCTATGAAGATTAAGTAAAATTAGAATGATCCATTTTCTCCGATTTTTAGCATCAACTGATCGCTCAATTGCAAATTGTTTCGGTTTGAGGCGGTTTCCAGGAGAGGAGATAATGCCTAAACCACGGTCCATTTGCACCGAAGCTGTACCATCAGATTAAAGGCTAAAATATTCATATGTGCAACATTGTCGTGAAAAATCTTTGAATCGGTGCTAAATTGATAAAAATAAAAATATTTTTATCCACAATGGTGACCTTGAAATTATTCAGACATTTTCCGAATCAAAAAAGTTGACTTGCAAAAACAGCTGCATATCATACCAACCCTCTTGTATGCAGTGAATTCGGAGGTACACCAAATGTGTATTTTTGGTTTCTAGAATTCGGGGATCATCTCAAGCTGCTGTTTATCACTGGAAATGTTATTTTGACAAAGGGTGAACATTTGTATTTCACTGCTTAATGTTTACGACAGATATTTGTTTCAAAACTTTCCCCTATTTTCTACTTGTCCGCGGACAACTAGATTGCAGAAAGTCACTTGTCCGTCGCCAAATTTTCCCGAGTCGGACGTAGGATTTCCGCACCCCTGGGAAACATTTTGGGAAAAGGAGAAAATGCTGGTAACCAGCATTTTCTCCTTTTTCCCAAATGTTTTCTACCCTGTCAAACAACTACAGTTCCTTTGAACCAGCCAGATTTGTAATCTGCAGACTGATGCTCTCAATTTAAAAGAGTCTAAATTTTGTTGTTTGGGAAAGGGTTAAGTTTCATTTCAATGATTGATTGAATGATTGTATGATTTTTAATGCTGTTTTCAACATTATTTCAGTTATATTGCAGCGGCCAGTGCACCTATCCATGCTTTCCTGGAGTCTCTTTTACCGATACTCCGCACAATTTTCTTTCCAAGCCACTGGCTGCTTTCCCACATAACCATCCTCATGACAAAGGTTAGCATTAGCAAAGAATGAATCCTGCCGCAATAACTATCATCAAGCAATAACTATCATCAATCAGCGGAAAGAAATTGGCCGAGCCAGGGATCGAACCCACGACTCCCTGTTCTAGAGTCCTGCACACTACCGACTGAGCTACTGGTGCTTGGCAAGTTTCATTTCAAGGGGCCTGGCTGGATAGCTCAGTAGTTAAAGTATCAAATCTGACTTGTGATCTGGTGGTTGCTGGTTTGATACCCAGTTGAGGCATACTTTCTTTCAGGTGACTTATCCCCTCTTATCTCTGATGCATGTGAGAAAAGTAGTCAGTGACTTGGACAGACAGTTGTGTCAGTGCTGGTGAGAGAAAGCCAGGAAACACATGTGTAAGTGCACTTACTGCCGTAATATGACCTTACATGTTAACCTATTCCCAAACGACAAATTTTAGACTCTTCTAAACTAAGAGCATTTGCAGACAACAAATTCAGAGTTGGTATAAATTAGCTCTAGGTCTCTGATAGGGTAGAAAACATTGTGGGAAAAGGAGAAAATGCTGGTTACCAGCATTTTCTCTTTGTCCCTCAATGTTTTCAAAAGCCTTCTTTTCCAGGGTCATGAAAACCAGGGCTTGTTTGGTAAAGGGTTAAGGCAGCGTTAACTCTAATACAAGCAAATAAAGAAAATTCTTCGAGAGGACTGACGTTTAGGTATAGGCTGTAAGAATTGACTCGGTGGAGCGGAGCTATGTTACAGTTCACTGCATTTTAGACTGAGGTAAAATACGTAAATTGGAAATCATTGTGACTAGCAGTATGAAATGCAAAATAAAGATCAGGAACACAAGAATTTTTCACAATGTTTTCATACCGGAAAAAAATAATTATGCACTTTATGTGTCCATAAAGTAAAGACTCAATAAAGTACTGTTACGGAGCATGTGTTTTCGTAGATTAACTGTAAATATGCCGAACAATCCCGAACTGGTTCGAGACCACTAAAATGACAAATAAACTGGTTGACTCATGCTAAAGGTTAGCCACGCCCTGCCAGGTCACTTCTTACAGCCTATATCAACCTTAATTCCATGAAAATACTGGATAGGTTAACCCCAAGGGCAGAAAAAGAACCCATCTGACATTTCCATTCCAGGAAAAAAGAGCCCAATAAGAACAATGTCAAGTTTGCTATTGTACAGAATGTCTCTGCAAAGCGGACAGTGTAGATCAAAGATCAGACTGCACATTTTGTGCAGTCTGATCTCGATCTACACTGGACGCACTGGCAGCTGTAGTCGTGAAAGTGCTTTAAGGGATAACCCACATTTAGAAATGATAGGAAAAATATCTGTGTCAAAAATGAGTGGGATAATTCCCAAATGAGATTATTTTCAGAATGCAATTTGAGATTTTTTTTTCAATTAAGTTTCAAGTTTCTCTCAGTTACATGCAAATATCAGACTAAATTTGATACAGCTTCCAATTTTCGATTCTTTAATTTACAGGAAGATCTCCGAATTTTCATTCCTTCCTTTTTTGGCAATTATTTCAGAACGATCATCAGTATATTGTTTTTCATGATTTTCACTTAATCAAAATGTTGATAAAAGCACAAGAGGATGGGCTGTAATTGCACACCTGTGGCATTTCTAAGTTTTACCAACTGTTTGCCAGATCCTTCAGTCAGTTAAAAGACCAAGTTTGTACTAGAAAATGAAAGTCAAATTGCAATATTTTTAACTTTATTTTATGGAACACCTGAATGAGGTAATTTTACGACTTGCTGTTTACACAGAGTGCAATCACTTTTAACATACCTGAACATTGAACACAGAATCTGGAACATGTAGAACTTGATAAAACTTATGTGAACACTAAAACTATGAAATATTTAGCAAGGTCTCCGTATTCTTATGCAAGAAAGCATCTACAACACGTATAAAACTTATTCCGACTTGGTTTTATGATGTTGTTATCATGCTTGACATAACATTTCCTTGTGAAGTCGCTGCTCAATAGCAAAGGTGTACCAGTAAACATAGAACATATATTGGGACTCGTATTAATTACGCATTAATATGGACAAATCCAGTTGTCAACTTGGTCAAGAAAACGGCTAAAAACCACAATTCAGTACACATACCTGACTTCCACATTCTTGACTGCATTTATCATTAATCTTTTTCTACAACCAACATACTAGGTCTGTGAAACACTGATGTTACTGTAAGCAGGAGCAGGGTTTTTAGAGATGAAACCTTGTGTCTTGATATTTTAAAAAGTTGTGAATGTATTATGAATATTGTGCAATTGTCATTTCATGCTAATACCAAAGCATGTTTAGCTTGCAGTTGTTCAAATCCACATTAATTACGATTTTTTTTGTCACTTTAATTAAATTTGTTTTCTTGTATCTGATATCTTTGTGTGTGATAAAAATGTGTTAACATTTCTTGACTTGAATATTTTCGACAATTATAAAATAGTTGTCTGTGATTGGATTTGGAAATTAACATGGGGGTAAGTAATTTTCCAGAATCAAGTATCATCTTAGCATTAAATAATTGACAAAGTTTAGGGTTACATGCCGAATTTATCTTATGCCAAATGGTCAATTTTTCCCCATCCACTTTGAAACAGGCAAGTTTTGACCGTTTTTTTGCGATCAACCGTAATTTGTGACCGTCCAAGTCCATCTCCCCATTCAGATATTGGTCGAATCTGGTTCACCGTGAGGTTGTTTGGTAGCAATTAAATAGAGGATATTTGTTTTTTACATTGAAAGATCGAAATTTATTTCATCAAGTGAACATCATCGGTAATATTTTCACAAGTGGCTGTGGCACTCGTGAAAATATTACTGATGATGTTCACTCGATGAAATAAATTTCGATCTTTCACAGAAAAAAAATTTCTATTTATTTCTGATTTTAACCCTTTCTGGGGGGAACTTAATCAAAATCCAGTACAGTTCTTTTCGGTTATTCCCCGTGGCGTCCTCCCTCTGCATAGCAACACATTACAATATTACGTCAAGCGCGAGAAATGTTAGGTAAATTACGTTATATTTCCATCTGGTTGTGAGGCACAGGAATATTACCTAGGTAACTAGCGCGCGGGAACAACTGTTTCTGCCTTCAATTGAAGAGTTAGAATATAAAAATCAGTATTTTCACTGGTCGTAACCATGAAATATCGAAAAATGTTTCACCGACATTTCTCAATAACCTACCGGAAAGCATGAAATAAAATTACAGCATTTTAGAAAGAAGAGCCAGAACACCCTACAGAGAAAATACAAAAATGCCAAATTAACTGACTTTGAATAAGATAGCAAAATTTTCATACTCGCCTATATTGAAAAAATGTTGCAAAAAGGAGAAAATATTGGTTACTACAATGTTTTCAAGGCTTTCTTTCTCATTAAAACATTGAAGAGTTTGGGAAAAGATTTACTTGGCACTTTTGTTTTTTAAGAATTCAAAAAAGGTTAAAAGGTAAAAAGGGTTGTCAGAAAACAATATAGATGACAGGGTTGGACAACTTTTAGTAAAATTAAAGCTCTTTCTGAAAACGTGGTTTCGGACAAGGACTTTATTAATGAAATACCGAAATTCCCCTTTTTGCTGACCCAGCAAGCAGCGTTCTATTCTAGAAACTGGAAATAACATGATGTAAAACAGCTTCTGCAATGATGCTGCTTTATTCATAACAGCTAAATTTTCGGTGAGTTGAAAGTAATTTCTTTGTTTAGGGATTTTTTAAATTTTTTTTTCTGTGCGGGAATGTCACACATTTGGTCTAAATATATGGGGGATCTGAAAAAATTAGCATGAACTCTGCAATAGCGCATCCTAGAACAGACACTGTGAGGATTCCAAATCTTGGAATAAATTCACTCAACTTCAGTTGCAATAAATATAGGCCTTACTTTTTAGGAAGAGATGTTTATAAGAATTGTTGAAACATTGCATGACACTGGACAATTAACTGACCATAAACAGGTGACCAAACAAATTCTGATTGAAAGGTTTTTAACGCCCCCTTAAACATTATTTCAGTCATATCAAGGCAACAGCTCTCCTAAAATGTAAGGTCTGGGTTTCATCAAGGCAAGGCTAGGGTTCTAAAGTGTCTTGGCCAAAAGCATTCTTCTTAAAACCTTCTGCTCTGAGGATTGAGCACAGAGCCTCAAATCCTACAATAGCACAACTGAGGTATGCCGGACTCCCAAAATAAAAATTGTCTGCCACAACTGCAGGTAAACTTTTGTTTCAATTGAGCATTGTGTATTTTAACTCCCTTATCAGACAACAGAATTTTAGACTTGTCTAAACTAAAGGCATTTGCAGATGATGACAAAGTGAATATGCTCAAATGGCAAGATAGAAAACATTGTGAGAAGAGGAGAAAATGCTGGTAACCAGCATTTTCATATTTTCCCACAACCTTTTCAAAAGCCTGTTTCCCTTGGTCATTAAAAGTTCGGATTGTTTGATGAAGGGTTAGGAGTAGCCCCGTCCCCCTCCCCCCGTCAGCCCTTCTAGCATTTGATCGGTGTTTTAGGCTGCTTTCAGCATTATATCAGTCATGTCATGGCAAGAGTTCACTTATGTGTTTTCTTGGTGTTGGTAGCACTAGACTAGGAATTTTATTAACTCTTTACCAAACGACAAACTTTTAGACTGATCCAAATTGAAAGCATTTGCAGACGAAAGATTGAACGGGGCTGAAATGATGAAATTTGTCTGTAAAAGTGTAGAAAACCTTGTGGGAAAAGGAGAAAATGCTGGTTACCAGCATTTTCTCCTTTTCCCACAAGGTTTTCAAAAGGCTATTTCCTCAGGGTTGTTAAAACTCAGGATTGTGTGGTAAGGAGTTAAAGTGTATTGTCCAAGGACACTCCTAGAAAAAAACACATTGAGCTACATGAGGATCGAAGTAAGAAACTCTGGTAGAATATCCAACACCTTTACCACAGATTAACATAGGACTCCTATGTATACTTATTCATTTTCTCATGGACCTCGCACCTGCCATTGTGGACCTGCCATGCTTAGCATTGCCAAAGAACACTCCCACCCGACCAGCAGCAGCAGAAGAGATCAAACCAGAATTTGCAGATAACAAACCAAACACCACAACCACTTCAGCCATGAACAGCAAAAAAAAATGAAGTCATGCTTAGAGAAAAGGGGGCTTAATCCATCCCCTTGATGCATTACAACAAGCGAGACGTCCCCTCGATGCATTACAACAAGCGAGGCATCCCCTCGATGCATTACAACAAGCGAGGCATCCCCTTGAAGCATTACAACAAGCGAGGCATCCCCTCGATGCATTACAACAAGCGAGGCGTCCCCTCGATGCATTACAACAAGCGAGGCGTCCCCTCAGTGCATTACAACAAGCGAGGCGTCCCCTCGATGCATTACAACAAGCGAGGCGTCCCCTCGATGCATTACAACAAGCGAGACGTCCCCTCAATGCATTACAACAAGCGAGACGTCCCCTCGATGCATTACAACAAGCAAAACATCACATAATTATGGATCCATAAAATCCATTTTCTCTAAAAACCTAGTGAGTCATGATGTAGACAGATCTTTTGACATGCAGAAAATTGACCCGTAGCAATAAGTTTTGGCCAAGGTCAGCCTGCGCAGGTTGACCTGGGTCAATACTTTTTGCAGATACACAAAGCCCCATTTTGCTGGAGCATGGCTGAATTAAAGCTCTGGACAGCTGCTAGTAAGCCATGCCTATGCAAAGAAACTGTGTTATGACTTTGCTCAATGAATCACTCTATACATACGAATGGACAAAGAATGAGGTCAGGAGTATGCAAGTATGTACTATCTTCAACCCTTAAAGCCCTAAAAACACCATCATTCAGTCCAGATAAAAACGCCCAAATAACTACCGTTTCAACACTACTGTAGGCCATAATGTTTCTGCTAAGGGAACAGTGTAGACAGAAGATCAGACTGCACATTTTGTACAGTCTTATCTTGATCTAAACTTACCACAAAAAGCATACTGTATTTGTGTAAGGTGCTCTAAGAGTTAACAGGCATGATCTCCTAAATTAGAAAAATCATTTTTACATTGCCAGATATTTTTTACTGCTCCATTTCCCAGGTATACCTGTTGTTAGATATACTGCAGAACACATATTCCATGATTTACACAACATATTACATACCATAATGTCTCTTATTATTGCTCCCCCTCTAATTAACCCTCCCCTTGCATTTTTCAAACCAAAAATGGGCTTACCAGACGCCAATCCATTGAGAAAGCTGGAATAAACTTACGGCATCGACATAGTCCTAATTACTTCACAAATTGATGTCATTAACACCTGACTATCTGAATATAGGGAAAAACTTCCAATAACGTTATAAACTGCCGGTAACACAAAATTTGGCAACTAACTTGGAAAAACTTTAAGACCGTGAAAGTATCGAAGAACAATGTTCAACATTAATCAAGAATGCTTTTTAATGTCCAAATGAATCCTTATCTGTGGTAAAATCGATATTCTACACTAACCCTTTACCAAACGACAAAATTTTAGACCTGTCCAAATTGAAAGCATTTGCAGACGACAAAATAAATGTCCCTCATACTTTCAAATTTGTTTTTGGAAGGGTAGAAAACATTGTAGGAAAAGGAGAAAATGCTGGTTACCGGCATTTTCTCCTTTTGCCACAATGTTTTCAAAAGCTTTCTTTCTCAGGGTCGTTAAAACTCGGGACTGTGTGGTAAAGGGTTAAATAAACAGGTTTCTCAAATGGCGATAATTTTGCAGTCAGTACCAAGTAAAACCCGGAAGTCAATGTTATCATCATCCTCAGAAACATTCTGTTGTTCTACCTCTATTAATGCCCCCCTTTCGGAAAATTTAACACTCCATGGGGCGTTATAAAGAGACAATTTGGTAGGTAAATTCAGAAAATATACTTAAAACATTGATATTGTATCACTTGTATAATTATACACTAGGAATCTAAAACTTCAACAAGGAACAGATATTACAAATGTTGGAATTATTTCATATGTATATTTACAGATGTATTTAATTATCCATAACATTTATTTAAGTTTTATATGTTTCTAATGAAAAAAAAAATTTTTGGTTTTACCCCAACCCAGTGACAAGCTGTTGCTGTTATACTATACATTAAAAAACTAAAACGCCAACGTCACTTATATACACAATATCAATATAATGTGTCACTTGTATGGACACAATGATTGATTGAATGGTGTTTTATGCCGCTTTCAACATTATTTGTCATATCACAAAAACAGCTCACATACTCATGTATTTCCTGGCTTTCCCCAGTACTAGGCTGGGGCCTTGCCCTGGGACACTCCCACGAAAATCCCAGGCTCAAATCCGGGGCTTCCAGGTCATGAGTCCTACACTCTACCACTGAGCCCCAGTAGCTCAGTTGGTAGCGTGCAGGACTTGGAACAGGGGATCGTGGTTTCGATTCCTGGCTTGGCCAATTTCTTTCCGAGGATTGATGATAGTCATTGCAACAGGATTCATTCCTCTCTCACCGCTGACCATTGTCTCGACGATGGTTATGTGGGAAAGCAGCCAGTGGCTTGGAAAGAAAATTTTGCGGAGTACTGGTGAAAGAGACTCCTGGAAAGCATGGATAGGTGCACTGGCCGCCGCGATATAACTGAAATAATGCTGGAAATGGCGTTAAACACCATGCAATCAACCTACAGTTTACCACTGAGCCATGCAGAACCCCTTGTTTGTACACAAATATTCCAAAATTAGTGATCAACCTAGGTTTTCGTCCAATCAGAGAGCAGTATTTGGCAAAATTTTCCTCATCTAAAACTCCATAAAACTTTGTTTTATCTAAAATAAAAAGAGCCGTTCCGCATCTATGAATTGTACCAACTCCTCCAAAATTGTCATAAAGATACCGTGCTCAGCGGAATGCTCATGAATTGTTGTTGTCTCGTGCATAAATCTAAACATGCAAAAACTACAGAATTCTAATTGGGCCACAATTTTTCGGCGCAGATGTATAGGGTTGCTTTTTCCCACTTTTTGTAATTAGTATCGAATGAAAAGAAAGAGAGAGAGAAAAAAAAAATACATAGATGAAAATAGTGTATATGCTTATTCTGAGGTATTATTGGCAGGGTCCGTTTATGTACAAGCGATGCTACTTTTGATTAATGATAACAAGTTGTATAAAGGGACATAAAAATAAGGGTCGCATGTGCTGTGGGCGTCAGTATGGTCACATGGTAGCATGGGCATGTCTTTGCATAAAAAGTGGGACAAACTTTATAGCGGATAAAGTTTATATAAAATCGGTTTATAGTCAATCACTAAGTTGGTTAGAGCTCAAAAAAGAGAATTCTTCGAGAAAATAAAAGCTACGGCACAAGGCGCCTCCGCTTTTATTTTCTGGAAGAATTCTCTTTTTTGAGCTCTAACCATTACATAAATACAGAATGGCTACGAAGAATGGTTGAATTATTTTATTTGTAATTTAGAAATGTAATTTGGCTTTAGTTTATATATTTCTACGAAAGAAGCATTTGGTTTAACCCTTCATCAAACAACAAAATTTTGGACTTGTCCAAATTGAAAGCATTTGCAGGCAACAAATTAAATGTAGCTCAAGAGGGAAAAGTTGTCTGAGAAAGGATAGAAAATATGGTGAGAAAATGCTGCTTATCAGCATTTTCTCCCTTTATCCACATTGTTTTCAAAAGCCTTCTTCCTCAGGGTCATTAAAACTCGGGAATGTGTGGCAAAGGTTAACCCTAATCAAGTGACACAATATGGCCGTTATACTGTAGTACACCTGGCCATATTGCATTAATTATGAATTCTTCCTGGAGTTTTACAGTATATTATTGTTTTAAAAGGTTTGTGTTTTGAAGGATTTTACAATACTGACTTGCACACTGATACGAAGTTAGGGGCATAGCAAGAGGACCATGATGACCCAATACTGCCCACCTGGAATAAGAAATTAAAATAAAAAAAACAAGAACAAATTTTCAAATATTTAAAAATTCTGAATCTCAAGTAAAATTTATGAGCTTTGATTCACTCTTTACCAAAGGACAAAATTTTGGACTGGATCAAATTGAAATCATTTGCAGATAACACTTTAAATGTTGCTGAAATGATGAGCTCTGTCTTCGATAGGGTAGAAAACAATGTCAGAAAAGGAGAAAATGCTGGTAACCAGCATTTTCTCCTTTTCCAACAATGTAATTTTCAAATGTTTTCTTCATCAGCATCGTAAAAACTCAAGCTTGTGAGGTAAAGTGTTAAAGCAACCAATCTACTGCTATATACACAATCAAAAGCTCTACCTCATCCATCTCCTAAAGGATTCAGAGTGTGAGATCCATGGTAGTACGGCTCGAAATTATTTTTTTTTTAAAAAATTGTGACTGCCTTAAATTATTTCAATTTGCGTTTTCTAGGATTACTCACATTATAACTTTCAGATCCAAAGCTAAACATTGGTGATATGAACAGGATCATTAAACTGTGTCATGACAAATTTCCATTTTACTCACAGATCCTACCCCTTAGGGCTAATGTGTTTTGTTTTTTAATTATTCCTTCTCAGGGGTGTAGTTAGCCTTAAAAAAAGTGTACGCAAAAGTAATACCAAGCTAGCCTTAAAAAAAGTGTACACAAAAGTAATACCAAAGGTATTACGGAAAGCACAAAGTGTCGAGAGAGGGTAGGCATAGTTCTCAGAAAATGTTTGAACTGTAGATGCTTTTTGGTGGCCTGTGATAATGTTTTTTGGCAAATTTGTCTTTATTTTTTGCAAAGTGTACATAACTGTCTACAAGTAGCCATGCCCCTTCTTCATGTCTATTAACCCTTTTACCACACAATCCCGAGTTCTAACAACCCTGAGGAAAAAGGCTTTTGAAAACAAAGAAAGACAAGCATTCTAATAGTATTGCATAGCAATACCCAGTCCCCTACCGGCTGTATATATCGCTGGCACGTATAGTTTGTAAATTTCTGTAGAGGAGAAAGAACATATTTGACCCACTTTCAGAATTATAAGCATTGTGTCTGTCCTTGTATGCAATGCTTTAATGAAAGCCAGATATATAAACATTTTTCCTTGTTAATGTAAGTTCATTGAAGAAGTTTTTTTCAGTGAAATTTTCTAAGTCTAAGGCCCGTAATTTCGTCAAAAATTGGTGGACCTGAACGAAACTCGAACTTGATCTGTAACTCATGGTGGTTGACTTACACACCAAAAACAGCTCAATATCTGCTAGCGTTTAGAAAAAAAGTCCGAAAAACTTTTTTTTTTTCGGTGAAAATTTCTAAGTCAAAGGCCCGTAATTTCGTCAAAAATCAGTGGACCGGAACGAAACTCAAACTTGATTTGTAACTCATGGTGGTTGACTTGCACACCAAAAATCAGCTCAATATCTGACAGCATTTAGAAAAAAGTCTGGAAAACTGTTTTTTCAAAGGAAAAATTTTTCTAAGTCCAAGGCCCATAATTTCGTCAAAAACCCGTGGACCGGAATGAAATTCGAACTTGATCTGTAACTCATAGTGGTTGACTTACACACCGAAAATCAGCTCAATATCTCCCAGCGTTTAGAAAAAAAAAAGTCCGGAAAACTGTTTTTTTAGTGATAATTTCCAAGTCCAAGGCCCGTAATTTCATAAAAAATCAGTGGACCGGACTGAAACTCGAACTTGATCTGTAACTTATAGTGGTTGACTTGCACACTAAAAATCAGCTCAATATCTGCCAGCGTTTAGAAAAAAATCCAGAAAACTGGTTTTCTGGTGAAATTTTCTAAGTCCAAGGCCCGTAATTTCGTAAAAAATCAGTGGACCGGAACGAAAATCGAACTTGATCTGTAACTCATAGTGATTGACTTACACACCAAAAATCAGCTCAATATCTGCCAGTGTTTAGAAAAAAAGTGCGGAAAACTGGCGGACTGACGGACAGACAGACAGAAAGTCCTCTTTGGCTTCGCCCGTAGGGGACTAAAAAGGAGAAAACCCTGGTAACCAGCATTTTCTCCTTTTCACACAATGTTTTCTAGCATTTGCAAGACAGACCTCCTCGTTTGAGCTATATCAAATTTGTGGTCTACAAGTACTTTCAGAGTGGACTAGTCTAAAATTTTGCTGTGTGGCAAAGGGTTAAGTGGGAGTGAGGTAGATTGATACTAAATGATTTTTATGTAGTGCCAAACTTTGTGAAATCCCTCCCTCAGCAGGCAAATGACTAAAAGGAATCAATACTCTGCAGTTCACTGACTTGGAAATCAAAACATAAAGCTGAGAAAATAAAATCATATTCTGCAATAAAAAACTATTATAACACCTGTGAAACTTTAATCAAACCCTTAATTACAAAAAAAAAACGGACAAAAGGGGAAAATGCATTGTGACCAGTACTATTGTCACTGATTCAAATTCAAAACTTGAAATTGAGGCGATGTGGACAAATGAAGCAGTTGACCGTAACTTTACTCAACATCAGATCATAAATTATTCTCGCTAATAGCAAAATTGGTCAGCTGTAAAGAGTTTCGAAAGTTATTCAAATTTCACTCTAAAGCAATCACATAGCACTGCTTAAAAATTCTTTTCAATTTTCTTTTCTTTGAACAAAAGACTGTCCTTTCACAAAAAAAAAATTGTACAGTCAAATTCTCGAATGACTCTTTGTCTGAATAATGCCTTATGACCTTCACAAGGAAAAAAGTTCAATTCATTGAGACAGAAAAAACCTTGCAAAAACCATTCATAATAGGAAATAATGCCCCCGAATCGCTTCTGTCTAATCAGGGAAAGTTTGGTAACCCCAGCCTTGCCTAAATTTGTGTCATTAATTTTAATAAAGCTCAAAAGCAAAGGTGGTCAGCTCCAGTTAACTCTTTACCACACGACAAAATTTCAGACTTGTTTAAATTGAAAGCATTTGCAGACCACAATATAAATATTAAATATAAATATAAAATGATGGTATTGGTCTTTATAATAGTAGAAAACATCGTGGGGAAAGGAGAAATGCTGGTTACCAGCATTTTCTCCTTTCCTCACAATGTTTTCAAAAGCTTATTTTTTCAGGGTCTTCAAAACTCGGCATTGTGTGGTAGAGGGTTAAACTCTTAACCAGATTTCCCCGTTGTGAAAGCTTTGAATTTTGAAGACGAAAAAGGTATCTCAAATGATGCGAAATGTCTATGAAAGGATAAAGAATAATCTGCGGAAAAAAAGGAAATGCTGGTAACCAGCATTTTCTCCTTTTTCCACAATGTTTTCTAAGGCTTTCTTGATCAGGGCCATGAAAACGAATTTGGGCAAAGATTAACTCTTTACCAAACGACAAAATTTTGTACTCTGCCAAACTGAAAGCATTTGCAGAAATTAAATGTACCTCAAATGATGATTTCTGTCTTGGTAGGGTAGAAAAAATTCTCCTTTTCCAACAATGTTTTCAAAAAGCCTTTTACCCTAGGGTCTTTAAAACTCAGGACTGTGTGGTAAAGAGTTAAACGAGAAATTCTAGAATCTCAGTCATGTTATTGGATCTCTGCCGAATTAGCACTTTCCACTGTGACAATGATAAAATTTGGCAGTTTTATCTATCAGACAGCGTTAATCAGACCAGTAGCAATTTTAACTCTTTGACACAAAATTTTAGACAAATCCAAATTGAGAGCATTTCCAAAGGACAAGGCAAATGTGGCACAATTAATGGGATTTTTCTGTAAAAGAAAAGAAAAGAAAACATTGTGGGAAAAGAAGAAAATGCTGGTTACCCACAATGTTTTCAAAAGCTTTCTTTCTCCGGGATTGTTAAAACTCGGGATTATGTGGTAAAGGATTAAGTTGATAATAAGACCTAATGCTAGATTTTTATTAGCATTTTCTATGAGGTTAACAGTTTGTCTGCTTGCTGATTACTTTTGAGGGTCATCCATGACTCTTTATTTGGAATTTTAGGGGTCATTCATGAATTTTAAAGGTCATAGTCTTTAAACTTTTAATTTTTTTTTCACATGTTGTTCCCCTTTGTAGATGTTGTATAATGCTAAAAGTTTTATATGACAACAGGGCACTACAGGTAAGAGTTAACAAGAGGGCCATGATGGCCCTAAAGTCGCTCACCTGAGTCTTTTGACCAAACATGACCCATTTTCAATCTCTATTGAGATATCATGACAAACAATCTACTAAGCTTTCATAATTATTGGACTGAAAATTTGGCCTCTAGCATATACACAAGCTTTTTCTAGAATTTCTCTCAGTGACCTACCATAGCCAATTTTTCCCATTGTAGATATTATTAAACAAAGATCCTGACCACCTTTCATACGCATTGGACAGAAAATGTGGCCTATAGAGCATACACAGGTTTTTTTTCTAAGATTTGAACTACTGACCTAGTTTTTGACCCAACATGACAGATTTTCAGTCATCTGAGATGTCATCAAGTAAAACAGTCTGACCAACTTTCAAGAAACTTGGACTGAAACTGTGAACTCTAGAGCATACACAAGGTTTTTCTAAGATTTAGTTTTTGACCTGACATGACCCATTCTCGAACTTGTCCGAGATATCATCAAGGCAAACATTCTGACCAAGTTTCACGAGTATCGGACTGAAAATCTGGCCTCTAGAGCATACACAAGGTAAAAATTGACGACGGACGACGCACACCGGACACAGCACGATCACAAAAGCTCACCATGAACACTTTGTGCTCAGGTGAGCTAAAAACAATGACCTTGGAGAAACTGCGTCGTCTGTCATCCTGATTCCTCCGGGCAGTAGTTGACCATGGCCAAGCTGAATCTAAAATGCGAACAGAAAGTTTGAAGTATGGATTCCATACAGTATTAAAGGGAGACGAATGCGATATCAAAAAGAATATTGTCGCCTTTTAGACCGATACAGCATAAACCGGAAACAATCAGTGGAAGAAAGTGGATTCCATATGCCTCTGAAGTTATAAACTTGACAACTTTGTAAGAAATATTTATTGAATCAATCTTTTATATTGCATCGAGAAGATGCCATATACTGATTTTGTTGCATCAGCCTTGCATTTTCTGCGTCAAGGACACAGAAACAGATTTTCTGAAATACTTGGTTATTCTTAACAGAATGATGAACACTTTAACCCATTCTATACGGGATACCGATCTATCCGTACCTACCCTTTATAAACGGGATACCGATTCACCGGTATTTACACATGTCTCTATGATGAAATTGTTTAAAACGTCATCAGATTTTGCAAACGGATGTTATTTATTTTACAGGCAAGCGCAAACAGTTTTTCCTTCCGGTAGCGTCTTTTTGAATTTTGAAAACCATCTATAGAATTGTGATTTTGTGTAATTTTTGGACGATTTTTTTTGTTGTTGAAAAACATGGCGGACCGTAGCAATGCAGCGAGTGATGGCAGTGACATTGATGCCGATTATTTGTCTGATTTTGTGAGTTTTGACTGGAATAAGTAATTTTGAAGAATAATTTGACGATCATGACCAGTGTTGAAATCTCGGACAAAACTTTGTTGATTTGGGTGGGTTTTTCGATAGCAGCGACAGCGAGGATAATTCAGACTTCGAAGGGTTTGACGCTGACTGGAAAACTAACAATTTTTCGGCCATAAATGTTCGAAATTTCACAGGAGATGGAGGATACGAAGCCCCTTCAGTATTTTCTCGACTCTTGGGGTGAAGAAATGTGGACCCACATCATAACAGAGACGAACAGATATGCAAATGAAGAACAGACAATGAATCCTCCACCACCTTTTGCGCCAGCATGGGCGGATGTTGATGTCCCTACAATAAAAGCATTTATTGGATTGTGTTTTGTTATGGGTATTCTAAGACTTCCTGGACGATCTGATTATTGGAGGGTGAAATAAAAATATGTATGCATGCTCCAGTATGTAGAGGACAACAAACTCGCACCTAAACTCTGGTTATTAGTATATGGCTTTCCTCTTTTACCAAATGCAAAAAAAAAAGTAGACTGTTCGAAACTGAACGCATCGACAAAGTAAATGTGGCTCAAATTATGGAATTTGTAAAAGGATTGAAAACATTGTGGGAACAGGAGAAAATGCTGGTTTCCAGCATTTTCTCCTTTTCCCACATTGTTTTCAAAAGCCATACTTCTTAGGATTATTAAAACTTGGGATTGTGTGGTGAAGGGTTTAAGGGACAATACCTAAGCCATGCTCACAGACATAACAATACCTCAGCCATGCTCACAGACATAACAATACCTCAGCCATGCTCACAGACATAACAATACCTCAGCCATGCTCACAGACATATACCTCAGCCATGCTCACAGACATACAATACCTCATCCATACAATACCTCAGCCATGCTCACAGACATACAATACCTCAGCCATGCTCACAGACATACAATACCTCAGCCATGCTCACAGACATACAACTAAAGAACAAAACAATAAAACATGACATTCCTCCTTTCAGTATTTTCTCCAAGCCAAACTTTTAGAGTTTATGATCATTTTAATGACTTTCCTACAGACAAAAGAGATTTTTTTCTCTCTCGAAAACTATATAAAATAAATTTGGGATCATTAAAATAATAGAAATGCAAATTGATTAAAAGGAACATGATAGACAGTGTTCCAAAGAGAGACCCCTTTTGTTTCTCCAATCCTTCACTCAAGCTCAACCTGTTAGCTGCGTTCACTGAGGAGTTAAAACCAGGGGTTGGGTAGTTAAAATCCCAAATTTCTCCCCAGTTTGATGATAGTCAAGATCATGACAGAATTCCTTCTTGTCTAATCCCTAATCATTGTTTTGATGATGGTTATGTGGAAAAGTAACCGGTGACTTGGAAGAATATTGTGCTAAGTACTGGAAGAACTTTAAGTAAATTCCAAGGAAAGCATGGATTGGTGTACTGGCCACCGTAATATGGAATAATGTTGAAAATGTTAAACACCATTAAACAAACAAACAGATTCCTTACTTTCATCATTCCACACAAAATTGAGTTTTTGTACAAAAAGTACTCAGTTACACACAACTGCAGAAGAGAGCTTTTAAAAAAATGATGGAAATGTAGCACAAAGCAAATGCTGTCTTTTACACTTGTATCTTTTCTAATTGTTCATTTTTTTCCCCTCCTTCGTCACTGGTTCTTAGTCAGGCTAAAATTAAATAAAGAATAATTGGTTAAAGTTACACTGTTTTCCACAATGCTTTCTTGGCTTGATTTGCATTTAGATCTAAACTTTCAATGCCTGGTATTCCCTTTATAATTCCTTCATTCAGAAATGATCTGGATTTACAAAGAAATTTCAGAATGACTATTTGGTTATACAATGTAGCCTAATTTTCTACAGTGTCTTGGCAAAAGTTTACAGTCCCTATCCCAACCTCATACATCTATTCAAACATTCCACTGATAAAAATCAAAGTACTGACAGATTAACAAATTTGAAATAAGTGGCCATGGTAAAGACAAAACTTTGTTAGTCTAAACAAAATTGACGAATTCTGGTCAAATACGGTTATCAAGTCTGTGCCAGTTCCACCAGATTATTCCCATTATTAGTTTGAACCTTAAAGACCCTTTCACTACCATAGTTAGCTTAGCGGCCAGTGTAGATCAAGATTAGACTGCACAAATGTGTAGTCTGATCTTTGATCTACACTGTCTGCTCTGCTGAAACAATACACACAAAAGCCACCCACTAAATTGCTATTATCTGGGACTTATTAGAGAATAAAAATGTCCATTGGGTTTATTCAGCGCTTTAAGGGTTAAGTCCAATTGGGTTCAGCCCAGTCAAATCTAGATAAACCTGATTCAGTCCAATTTACTAACTTTTCCCCCCATTCTTAGCCCACTGCTTTTCAAATAGGAAATATTATTTTAACCCTTTACCATACAATCCCGATTTTTAACGACCCTGAGGAAGAAGCCTTTTGAAACATTGTGGGAAAAGGAGAAAATGCTGGTAACCAGCATTTTCTCCTTTTACCACAGTGTTTTCTATCCTATCAAAGACAATTTCATCATTTGAGCCACATTTATATTGTCGTCTGCAAATGCTTTCAATTTGGACCAGTCTAAAAATTTGTTGTTTGGTAAAGAGTTAAAAAAATTATGTTAGTTGATCTTTAATTGACAAGAAAAGAGCCAATAAAAAACACATCAGTTTGTTGATCTGCCATTTGAATGCTTTCCAGAGATCATATTTAGATGATGTTTCTATTATGTATCATTTCATTCCCACTGGTAAAATTGCAAACTTTTGCCTTCAGTTTTAGGCATGTGACGAGAGAGTCAATTTCTTCTTCTGTTTTTATTATTTTGTTGTAGAAATGATATCGTGCAAATAACTGGTTTAGTGTTGGTCACACATAATTACAGAATTGTGTAAAAGACTTGACTAACCGTTTATTTTCATTATCAGAAGTGTCCATCCTTTTGGCAAATGTCAGCAAATGCTTTCAACTTGTTAAAGTCCAAAATTTTGTTGTTTGGTTTTATCTCTTTACCAAATGACAAAACTTTAGACCACTCAAAGCATTAAAGACCACAAAACAAACACGACTCAAAAACTTAAATTTGTTCTCGGGAAGGGCAGAAAACATTGTGGCAAAAGGAGAAAATGTTGGTTACCTTCTTTCTTCAGAATTTTTTTTCCACACAGGATTGTGTGGTAAAACGATGCAAAGAGTGTTTCGTCAAAAACCATGTTTCTTCGAAAACTGTGTATGTTTTAAAACACTGCTTAATTTGTAGATTTATTCCATGCAAGGCTCTGTCTGGGAATATGATTTAAAGTGCACAATTTGTCTGGGTTAGGGTAGGGGTCAGGGTTAAGGATCATTTCCACAAACATAGTTTTCGACACAATGTTGCAGATCCGTGGTAAAGACTTAAGTTGTATTGATCATTTTAGGGGATAAGAAGGGATTGCAGCGAATTTGAAACTTGGAACAACATACAATAGGGGAAAAAATATTTGCCCCCGAGGCTATAGAGTGCCAGAAATGATTTGAAAATTCAATAAAACCTTGGCTACACACTTCCAAGGAAAGAAAAAAAGAATCTAAATGCAATTAATGCCAATAAATGATCCCTTACTGAATACAACTTCTTTTTTCATTCTCTTTTCAAATCAGCTTTAAAAAATGCCAAGATACAGATCAACCCTTTACAGCACAATCCAGAGTTTTAACAACCTAGAAGAAAGTAGCTTTTGAAAACATTGTGGAAAAGGAGAAAATGCTGATAATCAGCATTTTCTCCTTTACCCACAATGTTTTCTACCGTTTCAAAGACAATTTCATAATTCATGCAAAATTTGCCTTCTGCAAATGCTTTCAATTCGGACCAGTATCAAATTTTGTCATTTGGTAAGCCACCTGAGAAAATTTGATATCACGTGTGACCGAAGGTCGAGCGAGATGTCAAAATTTTCTTGCGCGGTGAGAAGCAAATACAAGTGCCAGGAAAGTTACTACAGCATAATATTCCTTTTATTATATACCTACACCTTTCAACGAAAAAATATTACAATTAATGGCATTTTATTTGAAAACGGGAAGCAAAATGGAATAATGATGTAGTAGCCAGTAACTTTATTTTTATGAATGGCAGATGAATATTACAACATAAAATTTCGACCAATCAAATTGCAAATGAATACATACCTATACCCCTTGTGAGTTACATCATGATGACATCATCATACCATATTTGGAACCGTATTTCACAGTGTGTAGATACGGAATTTTTTCTCTGTCCTGTGTGATATTTTATCCATGTGCGACGCATGTATTTTCTCTGGAAAACTTTCAGGTACATAATAGGCCTTTACGGAAACTTGGTTACTTCCCTTCAAAGATCATCTCCCTTGTGGAAATCCCCATTTCCGGGGACTACAATCATAACAATCATAGGGGCTCGGCACATGATGATTGTGCTACTTTGTGCTTAAAGAGAACATTTCGATAAAAAATCCGAACATCTGTATATAAATATTTATATACAGATGTTCGGATTTTTTTTATCGAAATGTTCTTTTTAAACACAAATTATCATGTGCCGAGTCCCTGTGTATAACAATAGCCGAACAAAAAAAAAGAAATCATTTGTGATTTTCGTCATCCAATTAACTTTCCAAAATCGCAATATCTCGCTCCTAAAAATTATTACTCGGAGATAAGTAACACGTCTGACCTGCTGCTCTATATCGCACACTGTTGGCAAACCTAACAGATTTGTTCAATTAAATTCTGTTGAATTTCTCGGACAATGGTGAAAAAGACGCCCAAACTTGTTGCAGTTAAGATAACGTCATTTATATGCCAAAAAATCTGCAGTGTCAGTAGTTGCATCAAGTATCACTTTCGAAAGGCACAAAAAATGTTATTACTGACCAAAATGAAGCCCCGGGATAGAAATAAAAGATTTTTCGCAGACTGCCTTGGTTTTACCACGGATCATAAAATGTACGATCCCTGGTTTTATAGAACAAGGAATTAAATAAAAAAAAAGCTATGAATTCCTACATGCAGTTAAAACAGTGACCTATAATATTGCATATGAGAACAGAATGTGTTCGTACAGGAAATATACATCATTTGGCGTCGAATATAAAATGGACTTACCCTCTGTAACATTTTTTTAATAATTCCAAATCCTATATTTACAAATGATCAACATAAGATTGAAAAGGAACGAGACTTTAATATGACACGTCCGTGTTAATCTGCGCCAAGCATGTATGCCGAAACGCTTCTGTAAGTCACCCACTTTGTCTGTGAAATACCGGGATTAAAGAACATCCAGCTAATCCTTTACCAGCTTCTCAACAAAAGCAATTACGGAACATATTTTGCCACTCATAATGAAGCTGGAAGAACCTTTTTTTTGGAGGAGGAATGGAAGGTTTGAAATTTGAATTGACCTTGTTATAAAAGTCATATATTTGGTAGTTCAAACAGGAGGATGACAAAAAAGCATTTAGACATTTTTTTGGGGGGGGTGTTTATCGATTTTTTTAATAAATTCAAACTATATGGGGTTTCAGATTTAAATAAATGGACTATCCATTTCTCTTTTTTAGATTACAAAATATCATCACTTTCAACATTTTATATAAATAAATCGAACCAATGATCCCAGTGTTTCAAACCCTATACGTTACCGACTTAGCTGCCGGTTTCGGTAAACGGCAAAACTTTGGACTTGTCCAAATCCAAAGCATTTGACAGGTTAAATGTGGGTCAAGTGGTGGAAATTGCCTTTGAAAAAGTGGAAAATATTGCGGGGAATGAGAAAATGCTGGTTACAAGCATTTCCTCCTTTTCAAATATTTTTCAAGACGCCTTCTTCCCAGGGTCGTTAAAACTCCAGATTGTTTGGTTGGTAGAAGTTTATAAGTGTCTCTAAAGAGGCAGGAACAGTCCATTTACCGAAATTACAGCACTACATGCATACTTTGAATTATCAAGAAAATCCTGATCTCAAAAAATTATCACGTTCCTTCAGACAAATATCATAACTATTAGTCTAGATCATGAACATCACAAATGTAGCTTTAGTTCAAATTTTAAATCTTCCAGTCTCCCTTCACAAAATACTTATATTCCATCATCTTCTTGAGTTAAAAAGACATACGTCAAAATTATTCTTCATCTAAATGTGTGAAGGGTTAATTCGGTGTGTTCCTTTGATCTCGGTATCGCACTGTGGGGTGGGCGACTGAAGAGTTGTAACGTACAAATTAACACGCACGTGTCACATTAACCCTATTCCAAACGACAAAATTTTACGCTAGTGTATACTGAATGCATTTACCAACAATGAAATAATGTTGCTCGAATTATGGATTTTTTTTTCTTTGAAAGGGTAGAAACATTGTAGGAAAGGGAGAAAAATTTGTTCATCAGCATTTTTTCGTTTACCCAACATAATTCCGAAAGCCATCTTCCTCGGGGTCGTTAAAAACCGGGGATTGTTAGGTAAAGAATTAAACAGACTCTTCTTAACTGTTTTTGATCTCAATTCACCCTTATGTTTTTCATTTGTGGGTAGATTTGGAATTTAACACTGTTATATAAATAGGATATACATGTAACCTGTTTTCATTATCACTTTCACTCTATATACAGAGTATTCTAGAAACATAAAGAACATTCATTAGTTTTTCCATTGTGGTTATTTTTAGAAACAGGTTGTTAGTAAACAAGTTGTTTACCAATCCATGTTGTCATCTTTCTAGAAAAGACTAATCTAGAATTTTCCAAGCTGATATAAATAGGAGTGACTTACTTGGTGGATTTTGATTTTGAACTTAGACTTGTGGCTTGGAGGATACAGAATTAGTGAAAAGTGTTGGATTTATATTGGAATATAGATCTGTATAATGGAATCATTTATTTTTTAAACAGGTTGCTCATATCTATTTGCAAGTTAAAACTATTAATTTAGATTTTAGGAACCAGAAATTTCATACTTTTTGTAGTCTAAACATAATTCTTAATGTTGAGGGACTTATTCTATTTCTTGTTCTAAGATTAAAAATTGTCAAAATTTCATTCAAACTTAACTCTTATTGTACTCTTTTGTCTTTATTCATTAATAAATATTGTTAATTGTGAAAGGCTTGTTGCTGGTTTTTTTTCTCGTTACGCTTGTCTCGTAACAAACACAAGTTACAGAGGGTAAGTTCATTCTTAGTCTCTACTTCCATATATTGCTTCCGTGCTTGTGTAGTCCTCGGAAGTAGAAGTTGCGCTTGTGCGCATGCGTAATCGAAGAGTACTCAAGGGGAGGCTACCTAGTTTCCAGAAAGGCCTATAAAGATTTATCCCTTCGACAGACAGCATTAGGTCTGTATTCACCAAACATTCTTAAGAACATTATCAGTCATATTTTTTCAAGTTTTCTATAGTTTGAAAGTAACACAACTTCTGATTGGCTAAACCAAACGGTTTAGCCAATCAGAAGTTGTGTTACTTTCAAATTTAGAAAATTCTGGAGAATAACACTACTAGTATTATTAAGAATGGTTGGTAAATATAGACCCAGACCACACAGTAATTGTGGCTCAAAGGATGGTATTCTTCGTTGAAAGGGCAGTCACAACCTCCATAGAAGTGGTGTAAATGCCGTTTCCCTTGTCCAACATTGTTTTTCTTCTTGTTCAAAGACCTAAAGAATCATGTTAGCCAAATTTTATTTATGTCTCAATTTCCCCCCCTCCCCCACTTTGGACATTTCAAAAAGTATTCATAGCAGGTAAAAGCCGAGCGCCGGTAGCTCTGATAGTTGGTAGCGTACAGGACTTGAGAACAGGGGGTTGCTGGTGCGATCCCATGCTTGGCCAATTTCTTTCCGAAGATTGATGATAGTTTTTGTGACAGGATTCATTCCTCTCTCACTGCTGACCATTGTTTCTATGATGATTATGTGGGAAAGCAGCCAGTGGCTTGGAAAGAATATTGTGTGGAGTACTTTTAAAAGAAACTTCAGGAAAGCATGGATAAGTGCACTAGCTGCCGGTATATGACTGAAAAATGTTAAAAAGGGCATTAAACACCATACAATCAATCAATCAATATCTGGTAAGAAGTTAACTCTTAATCTGACAGAAAAATGTTAGACTTTTCAAATTAGAAGCACTTGCAGATTACAGATTATAAATGTTGCACAAATTGAAACTTTATTGGAAAAGGGGAAAAGCATTTTTTTCTTCTGTTACAAAGTTTTTCAAAAGATTTCTTTTTCAGGGTTGTTAAAACTTTAAATGCTTAACTCTACCAAACGACAAAATGTTTACAATGTTTTCTAAATTGAAAGCACTTGCAGATGACAGTTTTCATGTAGCTCAAATAATAGAATTTGTATCTGATAGCATTGGAAACATTGTAGGAAAAGGAGAAAATTCTGGTAACTGGCCTTTTCTCATTTTTCCACAATGTTTTCAACTGACTTCCTTCTCAGGGTCGTTAAAACTTGGGATTGTGTGGTAAAGGGTTAACTCTTTACCAAACAACAAAATCTTTACAATGTTTTCCAAATTCAAAGCAGTTGCAAACAACAAATTAAATGTGACTCAATTGATAAAATCAGACTTTAATAGGGTAGAAAACATTGTGGGAAAAGGAGAAAATGCTGGTTACCAGCATTTTTCCTTTTCCCACAATGTTTTCAAAAGACTTCTTTCCAAGGAGTAAGTAGATTGGAAACAAAGTTGCGTCAGTACTGGTGTGAGAAAACCAGGAAACACAAGTGTAGGTGCACTGACCGCCCTGACATGACTGAAGATGTTAAAACAGGGTTAAACTCCCAATACAATCAATCAATCAATCAACCAAGGATCTTTAATTACTGCATTGTAAACAGTCAAACCTCCTTACTAACAACCCCAAGTTTTAAAAACCTTAATGAAAAAGCCTTAAAAAACATTGTGAGAAGATGAGAAAATGCTGGTAACCAGCATTTTCTCTTTTCCCCACAATATTTTCTGCCTTTCCAAAGATAAATTTCTACATTTGAGTCACAGTTAATTTATTGTCTGCAGTAGGTTTCAAATTGGTCAAGTCTGAAATTTTGTCATTTCGTAAAGGGTTACCAATAAATGAAGACTGGTCATCTAAGGACAAAGTTAGCCAATTTTCAGGTAAGCTTACAAGTGGTTGCCGCCAAAATTGTTGGGCAAGAGGGGGTATCATGTGTGGGCATGAGAGCTCCGGTGAAATATTGGATTGGATCCTGACCCTTTTTTCCACATGGGAAAATGTCCCTTAACCCTTTATCAAACAATCTATTATTTCAACAACCTTCTTGAAAAAAGGCTTTTGAAAACATTGTGGGACAAAGATAAAATGCTAGTACCAGCATTTTCTCTATTTCCTACAATGTTTTCTTCCCACATCATTTGAGTCCCATTAGATTTGTCTTCTGCAGTTGCTTCAATATGGAAAAGTCTAAAATTTTTGTAAATTGGTAGTCAAATCTACCGCTATTGATAAATTAATTAACTTACAAAAAATTATCAATTTTCTTCTTTATAAATTTATCAATTCTAAATACATCAAAAACGCACTAAGAAATTGTTTTAAGATATTTTAGAGTGACTCTGAAGGACAGTCATGACTTAAATTGAAAAAAAAAAACAATGCAAGTCCTCTAGATATAGAGAAAGGGTTGATTTCATTTCATGGTCACTGGGTGATAATCAGGCAATCACCACGGAAACTTACTGTGCAGATGAGTGACAAAATGTCACCTTTATTAGAGATGGCCCTTTATAAGGGACAAAGGGCTCCAGTGAAGGCCACGTAACTGGACCCCATTACACCTGGTTTGGTCATTATTGCCCAAGAACTCGTGGGAAAGTAATTGTGCATGGCATGACCAATTGTTCCCTCCAGACTTTCAAAGCCTTCCTTCTTTTAGCTTTTTGACAAAATTTCAGACTTGTCTCAGTCGAACCATTTGAAGACAACAAATGTGCCTAAAATAATGGAATTTGTCTTTGAAAGGGTTGAAAACACTGGAAAAAAGGAGAAAAAAATGATAACCAGCATTTTCTTCTTTTCCAACAATGTTTTCAAAGGCCTTCTACTCCAGGGTCATTAAAACATAGAATTGGCTGGCAAATGGTTAACCCTATACCGAACAATAATGTGTGTTATAACTAACCTGAGGATTTGTTTGTATGGTGTTTAACCCTTTACCACTCGACAAAATTTTAGACCTGTCCAAATTGAAAGCATTTGTAGATGACAGTTTGAACGTGGCTCATATGAAATGATTTTTCTTTGATAGGATAGAAAACATTGTGGGAAAAGGAGAAAATGCTGGTTACCAGCATTTTCTCCTTTTCCCACAATGTTTTCAAAAGCCTTCTCTCTCAGGGGCGTCAAAAGTCGTCATTGTGTGGTATAGGGTTAAGAGGAATGTAGGACTTTTTGGCTATGGACGTTTTGGCCAGCTAAAAATACAAAGCAGGATGTTTTGGCCAAATGTTAATTTAGTGAATTTTTGCCATATTAAACATGATTTAAAAGCATTGTAGGAGAATGACAAATTAACATATTTGACATGTATGGAGTATTGGGTTAACCTTTTCTAAAATTTATTAATGAAGTTACAAATAGTTAACTTCTTCATTTTTTACTTGATTAGTGTTACTAAATAGAATTACTTACTGTCAAGTGTTATTTTGCTCTTATACTCAACTACACGGACGAAACTGTATTGGATAATTGCTTTAATTGCCAACTGTCAACTCTGTTAATTCATAATGATTGAACAATAACTTAAAATTTCTGTTTGCAACAATAAGTTGCACCAAAGTATAAAAAATCTTAGCAATTTGTTATAGAAGATTGCATATCAAAGTATGTTTTGGCCAAATGTTATTTTAAAGCAAAAAACACATGAAATGGCTTGAATATACTTTTCTGCTTCAAAAAAAAGTATACTCAAATGCATAGAAAGTTCCTTCATTGCATTTTCTGTGTTAAAAAGCATTTGGCCAAAATGTCCTGGCCAAAACGTCTGTCCACCGTTTAAGACTGTTTCAACATAACCGTTATTTTAGTTACATTGTGGCAGCCAGTGCACCTATCCGTGTTTCCATGAAATTTAGTTTCTTCTACCAGTATTTCAAACAATATTGTTCCCAAGCCAGTGGCTGCTTCCACATATACCATCTTCGAAACAGTGATTACCAGTGAGAGAGGAATGAATACAAAATTCTTTGAAAGCTAGTGGCTGCTTCCCCATAGAAGCATCTTAGTAACTGAGTACCAGAAGAGGAATGAATACTGTCGCAATGACTCATCAATCCTTGGAAAGAAAGTGGCCGCCCCTGAGCTGAGATTTGAACCATTGCCCCCCTAGTTTCAAGTCTGTACACCATTGACTATGCTACCAGGTTTGGCCACCTGAGAAAGAAGGCTTTTGAAAATAAGTATTTTGTCCTTTTCCACAATGTTTTCTACCCTCTCAAAGACTAAGTCCGTCATTTTAGCCAAATTTTGAACTCAACCAAATTGAAAGCATTTGCAGACAAAACATTAAATGTAGCTCAAAAGAGGATTTCTGTCTTTCATGGGTAAAAAACATTCTACGAAAAGGAGAAAATGCTGGTTACCAGCATTTTCTCCTTTTCCCACAAAGTTTTCAAAAGGCTTTCTTTCTCGGAGTTGTTAAAATTTGGGATTGTGTAGTAAAGAGTTAACATTCTGCAAATGCTTTCAACTTTAATGAGTCTAAAGTTTAGTTGTCTGATAAAGAGTTAACACTGAATTTTAAAGAACTTTTTATCCAGCAAGAAAATCTTCCATTTCGTAAGCACTTGCAGAGAACATGAAAGGCAAAAATACTGGGGGACACCAGTGTCCCCCTGGGTAAAATCTTGGGGGACATTTTGTAAAACAGAGGGACAAAGAACACTTTAACTAAATTTGACTTCGTGCATATAAAGTATACTTGTATGCATATTACTACATCCCTCGATGAAAACAAATGGTTCAAACGTTCAAAGCAGACTGCATAGCTCAGTTGGTAGAGCGTAGGACTCGTGATCATGAGGGTGTGGGTTCGATCCCCACGGCTGGCCATCTAAAATTACTAATAGTCTTTCGGATGAGACGTTAAACCGGTGCTATACGCTGAGCACATTAAAGAACCAGGCGAAACTTAGGATGGGTTTCGTCCTGTATCTGCACTATCCCCCATAACAATACTAACAGCCTTCAGGAGGCGTCGCCCATATGGGAAACCGGTGGCGACGATAAATAAGCGCAAATTCAATCAATCAGCAGACTCGCAACAAACCTGACAGGTACCTATTGGAATCATTTACACGTAACTGTGTGAATTTGCCCGGCTAGTCCCGAAATTTCCTATTTTTCTATTTGGAATTTAGGCAAGATTTATTTTGAGAGCTCTACTTTTGTAATTATTGTTGATGTTGGTTAAATTTGCCCACTTACTTTCCTAACTTGGGAAATTCGTAGCTGACGACGTTTACACGCTAAATGCATATAGACTGCTTAACAAAATAATGTTATCTGCTACGCGACAAAAATTTGGAAAGATCGAGACGCAGTCTTGTAATTTTACATACCTCTCAGACTGGTCACCAATATTGTGCGCAACAGTAAGCGACAACTGGCGGTAAAAAATTGAGACACAGTCTACGATATGTACACGCTCTCCAGTATAGAACAGAATAGAGTTATGGACTACGTAATATCGGACAAAGTAGTGAGAAAATCGAGAACTTGAGTGCACTCGATGTGAGACTTACGGCCCGCGCTACTGTATTTTTTTGGGGACATTTTCAAAAATATTGTGGGAATCCCGCGATGGCGTGGCCTAGGCACAACACTGTTAATGTCTTTCTGCACTTTTAACATATCAGAGTAAATTTTGGCTGAGAAGTTGTACATCAAGTCTCTGGCTGCTTAACCCTTTACCACACAGCAGTTTTGTTAACCTCTCGATATTGAAAGGATTCCCATGTAACATGAGTCAAAAATTAAAGGTTGTCTTTAGACGGATAGAAAACATTGTAGGAAAAGGAGAAATGCTGGTTACCAGCATTTTCTCCTTTTCCAACAATGTTTTCAAAAGGCTTCTACCTCAGGGTCGTTAAAACTCGGGATTGTGTGGTAAAGGGTTAAAGATGTGGGTTCCAGCCCCACAGCTGGCCATTTAAAATTAATAGTCTTTCAGATGAGATGTTACAAACAGAGGTCCTGTGTAACTGAGCTAAACAATAAGCAGGTTAAAAAAAAACATGGGTAATTTAGGATAGATTTCATCCTGTATCTTGCACTACCCTCAGTATTATAACACCCTTCAGAGGGGAATCTCCATATGACTCATTCTCAATTTGTTTGACCATTCAATGTCGCCTTTTTACTTTTAATAAAAAATAAAAAAGATTCATGGCCCCCAGAGGATAATGGTAAGCGAAATTACCAACTATAGCATGCATAGACAAAATTTAGATGTATATTGCCCTTCCTGAGGCCGTCCAATCAACACCCATGCACATTATGTGTAGCTTGGTCACTGAAATCGTCATGTCGCCAAGAAACAATCATTACTGATGTAGACTGATGCCACCACCTAAAACAAGTATTTCGAGGTAAACAACCTTTTTACGCAAAGTTTTGATGGAAGCCTTGCTACATTTCAAAAAAAAATCTAACATGATATAAGGAACGCTAAAATGATGACAAGACTCAGTTGTGACGCCAATTCTCTGTAATAAACGGGACAATCTCAGTAAGTCCCCCAGATTCGGTAGAAGAATCTGATTTTGTTCCGTTTGATATAACAGATAGCTCCCTAGGAGACTTGTTTTTAACACTATTACCATTTTTTCAACACTCTGCACCTATTAACCCTTTACCAAACAATTCCTGGTTTTCATGACTCTGGGAAGGCAGGCTTTTGAAAACATTGTGGGAAAAGGAAAAAATGCTGGTAACCAGCATTTTCTCCTTTTCCCACAATATTTTCTATCCTATCAAAGACAGAAGTCATCATTTGAGCTACATTCAAATTGTTGACTTTGAATGCTTTCAGTTTGGTCAGGTCCAAAATTTCATCATGTGGTAAAGGGTTAAGATGGAAAAAAGACGTAGAATTAATTTAAGTCGGACCTTAATAATTACGTAGTAATGATCGAGTTTTGTCAAAGATTTGGAATAAAATAAATGCATCTAACTCTGAAATGTAAATGAATACATATTCGAGACCAGAAATGACGTGCGGGATATGTGCAAAGTGATTCTGTTGGCTAGTGCACTCAACCTTTTCAAAATATAACGAAAAAGCTGGTTCATGCTTGTAAACAGTAATAAACGAGTCGTAATAAACGAGCCCTTGACATCAAACATGTCAAAATCATGATAGCAAAATCATGCAATTCAACATTATTTACCTTCGATTCTTTTTCGGTTGTTAAAATCCTTTTGATTTCAGTGAAAATTGTGTCTGGTTATGATGTAAACATCATGATTCTGAGGTTACGTTTCGGAAACTATGATGTATTTCTAAAAGGGTCTCATTGAGTGCATATTGCATATTATTCTGCTGTAATTTATATTATAGCCATGCTCTGTGAAAAGGGGTTTGATGCATTTGCAAAAAGTATCGACCCATGTCAGTCTGCGCAGTTGGCGCAGTTGGCCAGTGTGGAAACAATTTACTTTTTTGCAAACTTTCTACAGAATCAAGTATCACTCTACCTCATGATTTGACAAAAAGGATTTTATGGATCCATTACCATATAATGACTTAATTAACACATTACGGAGATGCATGAAACCCCACTTTGCCAAACATGGCTCATTTAAATTGATACTAAGTATGTATGTATTCCATTTTTGCCTGATATTAGTAGTAGTTCTAAGAAATGATGATCATAAATCAGACGTTTGTCGATGTTTGCAGGGGTAGGGGGAGTGTCTATGGTGAATTTAAGTGGTATATTATTTTTCTGTTAAAAACAGATTACATGTACTGTAGGATCGATATTCCTTTGCCAGTAATAATCGAAATGTAACTTTACAAAGATAACACAGATTAACTTCAAAGATTTACTATAAGGTATCCGACAGTGGTGAAAACATGATATTTAAGCAGTGGAAAGAGGTGAAGCTCTAAGTTGATAAAGAGATGCAGAAAAAAAGATGTCATTGGATCCAATGATGATCGTATTTGAACCAACAACGAAACTGGGTTGAATTTTCACAGTTCAAGATGACGTTTTGAAAAGTTACCAATTTAAAGATTCTTACAAGGGTTCATAACATTAACACTGTAAGTGTAATAAACAGGACAAAGGATTAAAGTCAACAAATATGATCCTAGTTCACTCTTCATTGCAGTATGTCAATATGGTTTTTAGTTGTTAACTCTGTTGGATTTCCTCATAAATTCGGGTAAATCGCATTAAAATAGCATTCATTCAGGTTTTTATAGACACTGTAATAGACTGGACAACCACTAGTAATAAACGGTACAGTGGGAAATTTATAATTTTAAGTATTCATTCGAGGACAAAAAAATTTCGGCTATAATGAGTAAACATGTTTACTGTTTGAAAGCATAGGATTCTTGAAAATTATTTCACCTTTGACATATTTTATGAAAAAGAATAGAATAGTTTTCAAGCTTATACTGCATCATTTTCATGGAAACATTTTTCTAGCCCAGCATAGTGCATATTTTTCTTGGTAACATACACATATTATATACCAATCAACATGAAATTTTATCAAAATTACGACAAAAACATTCAAAATTGTCCAAAGCTGATTAAGCTTGGAAAGCGACTTCTATTCTGTGCAATAGTAGTTCTTAAAATCATGCAGAGTTGATAATGCATGTATATACACAAACATAGGAGAAACTTCGTAAATATGGGTTCAAGGCTGGTGAAATTCAAAATTCGGTAGCTTTAAACATGGAACTACCTGGCGAAATAAAGCAAAGTAATGAAATAAAAAATTTCGGATTTTTATATGCTCAATGGTCATGTTTTGTGAGAATGAGTCCTTGTGGGCAACCATAAATAAATGAAAATCAATCAATTTTCGAAGTTCAGAAAAGTCTCACATAGTTCAAGAAAGTCTCACATATCAAAGAGAACAGATCAAAGATCAGATTGTTTTGTCCACTATAACACACTGCATAACTCTTTGCAGGCTATAGATCAACCCGTTTCAACTGTATTCACCAACAATTTTAGCTGTTTACCAAATGACAGAATTTTAGACTTGTCCAAAATGAAAGCTTTTGCAGACGCTAAATTAAATGTTGCCCAAATGATGTGGCTGGTTACCAGCTTTGTCTCCTTTTCCCACAGTGTTTTCAAAAGGTTTCATTCTCAGGGTTATCAAAACTTGGCATTGTGTGGTAAAGGGTCAAATTGCATTATTAGTCTTTTGCTAGATATATAGAAAATAACACAGTTACTGACTGGCTAAACCATTTTGCCGGTTAAACCATTTGGTTTGGCTAATCAGAAGTCAAGTTTCTTTAAAAAAAGAAAAGAAATTTCTTGAGATTTGGACTAGAAAGTGTTGAGATTGATTGGTGATTCTGAGCCCTAACTCCGTGCTTATAAAATGGTTTTCAAGCTAAACTCAGATGAGTATTTCAAAGTTATAGAAATATAATTTGGTACAACAAATGGAGAAAACTCTTATTTTTTTTCAGAATAATTCCTTCCTTTTTCTCCTGATATTGATGATCATTTTTTCAAACCTTCTCACTGTCTGAAACATCCAATGAAACTTCACCCTTTACCAAATGATAAAATTTTAGACTCGTTCAAATTGAAAGCATTTGAAAGACATTTTAATTATAGCTTAATGATAGTATTTGTCTACAAAATTGTAGAAAACCTTGTAGGAAAAGGAGAAAATGCTGGTAACCAGCATTTTCTCCTTTTCCTACAAGGTTTTCAAAAGGCTATTTCCTCAGGGTCATTAAAACTCGGGATTGTGTGGTAAAGTGTAAAAAGTTGAGCACAAACTCAGGTGAGCATATATTTGAGCATTATAATAAGCATGGCCCCTAATTTTCTTTATCTATAACCCTACAGTCACTGCCAAATGCTTAACCCTTTCCCACACAGTGCCCTCTTTTAATCACCTTGAGGAAGAAGGAAAAACATTGTGGGACAAGAAGAAAGTGCTTGAGCATTTTAATCCTCCCCCCCCATGTTTTCTACCTTTTATAAAATAATTCCTCAACCCTCAGGGTTCATTCTAGAAATCAAATCTATGGGGCCGACTTGCCCCCTCATCAGAAAAAGTAGGGGCCATTAGAGAAAATTGTGGGGCCAAAAGAAAACTACCAGTACCTTAATCAATGGATTTTATCTTTGCAACCAAAAGTTAATATTTCTTCTATTACTGCCCTAATGACCATTTCCCTCTGAATGGTTCACGCATGTGCATGTGAGAAATTCTGTAAGCTTTAGTTAGCATATCTGTCTTTTGTGTTTAGAGCACAAAATACTGTATTGCAACTATATTTTGTGTTTAATTATAACCTTAAGAATTTGCATAGTTTTGTGCGGAAGCATAAAACTAGATAACTGGCATGAGCTGAGTGATTTGGTCTACCCCGTCACGCTTCATTGCCCAGCACGAAGAAAAAGCCCTTGCTTTTGCGGGCTTTCTTCACAGTTTGGTTTGATAGATATCCGAGAAGTTGTTTTTTCTCTTTTCTCTTGATTGTGGAGACGAAGAAAATGTTTGTTTGAAACAAAGTTTTGACTGTGGCTTTGTTTCGTATACAGTTTTTGGATTGTTTAATTGTTTACGTAAAATTCTTGCTGTTAATTGGACTGTAAAAAAGTTTTTCCCGAAGCGCCTGTCGGATCCAGGTTTGTTTCTTGCGACGAAGAAAGTTCGAAGTAAGGTTCTTCATTCTTAGACATTTATCTATATATACACTAATGGCACAGCGGTCTTCCAGAGGTAAAACTTCGGTGGATTACAAAAAAATGCAAGAAGGAACGGTAGATGAATCGGATTCTGACAGCAACGGGGAACCAGGTGTCGAAAAGGGAGGTAACTCTAAAGATTCCCCTGTTTCGGAAGAGAAACAAAGATTACAGCTAGAAAAGACTAGATTGCAGGCTGAGTTACAAAGGCTTAAACATGAAGAGGAAACAAGGCGACAAAAAGAGGAGATAGAAGACTTGAGACGTCAGGTTAGAGAAAGGGGCAAGCTCTGAAATCCTCCAGAACGAGCAAGACTTCAGCTGACAAAGGTATGGCTTCATTAACAATCGATTCTCTTCGCTTTGATCGAGGATTATCAAATAAAGCCAGAAAGGAAATTGACGGTCTGGGTTTATTGTGTGACGAAGTCGATTCTGACAGTCAGGACAGTTGTGATAGCCCTGTGGTGCAAAATCAACAGAAAACAATGGAGTTTAAATCTGGTATTTATGCAAAGTCATCCGAGTCGGTAGTGGATCCACAGTATTACCCACACGCACATCTTAGGTTTGAGTTTGTCAACAACGCTTTAAGCTTTGACAAACTGGAACTTAATATGTTCATAGCAGGAGAATTAGAAATAATTTCAAAAAAACATACTAGTTCTGCAGAGAGATCAGGTCGGTTAGAGTTTTTAAAGAGATTGATGTACCTGAATAATGCACATGAATTTCCTATTCTGAAGTCCTTGTATGCTGCCGTTTTGCAGGAGATTGAGTTAGATTACAGATATTGGGGTGATGATTTTACTTACATTGAAAACAATGTTTTAGCCTCAAGTTCACGCAAATTCAGACCTTCAGCAGATTTTTCTCAAGGTGGTTCCAGCGCTCCAAGAGCAGAAAATAAGCTTTGGTTGTGTGCCAAATTTCAACGTAATAAATGCTCCTTTAAGGAATCACATATAGTTCAGATTAATGGCAGAGTACGATTTGCAAAACGTGTGTGCTTCTTGTTGGCAAAAAGATAAAAAAGAGCTCAATCACCGAGAATGTTCAACAGCTTGTCCTCATTCATCTGCTTGACTTTTTCTACCTAAAAAGCACAATCTGAAAAAGTATAATGATGCTGCTGATGTGATTTTGCTGTCCTTTTGTTTAAAGAAAAATCTGCACGATTCTTTGGGTAGACATTAACAGAATTGCACCCTATGTAAATCAATTAAACCTATTATGTCAGTATCATCTTCAGATAAACTTCGCATCCATAATTTATGTAGAGTGTCTGGGAAACCAAATTTTCAAGGTTGCAAAATTCCTGTGAACACCAAGTTCAATATAGAATTCATGAAAAGAATGCTGCATGATTACCATGATTTAAAGGTCTGTGAGTTCTTAAACTATGGCTTTCCGATTGGTTTCTCAGGGATTAGATCATCTGATAAGCTCAGTGTTGATACTAGTCCAGTTATTAAACCCAAAAAGCCAAAAAATCATAAAGGTGCACTGGATTGTCCAGATGATATTCAGAATTATCTTCTCAAAGAAGCTAGCTGTGGAGCTATTATGGGACCTTTTTCTCAGAATCCCTTCTCTGACAGATTAATTCTTTCACCCCTTAATTCGGTCCCGAAGTCTACTCCCTCCAAGAGGAGAGTGATTTTAGATTTAAATTTTCCAAAAAATGGTTCTAGTGTCAACAGTAATATTTCAAGCGATATCTATTTGAATGAGTTTGTAGATTTCACCCTACCTAAAATTGATGATTTTATTGCCTTACATAAAATGTAAAGGAAAGGGTGCTTTAATGTAAAAGCTGGACTTGAAAAGAGCTTACAGGCAAATTAGCATTTGTCCGTCAGATTATAACTTGGTGGCCTTTCAATGGAAAGGTCATTTTTTTTGTGACACTGTCTTATAGGTCTTCGTTCTTCAGCTCATATCTGTCAGTGGGTTACTAATGCCTTTAGTTATATGTTGTTGAAGGTTCACCTAGCAGTGCTTAACTATTTAGATGATTTTGGTGGGGTAGAGAAAAAAGAGGTTGCTCCCTTTGCCTTTAATCTGGCCAGACAAATTTTTCTTAATAGCGATGTAGAGGAAGCAATGGACAAAGCGTGTGAACTATCAGAAGTAATGAAATTCTTAGGTATTCTTTTCAATACCAAAAATATGACCATTTATTACATTCTGTTACTAATAATAGTAACATTTCCTGCTGAAAATGGTGTAATATCCGTGTCACGCGAGGGCAGATATGGCAGGGCAACGGGCTGATATCTGATATCCTGCCCGTTGACAAGATATTTGTTCTAAATCTATAGCAACAGAACACTCGCTCGTTAACTAACGTTCTCAAAACATATAGTTTGAAAAAAAAAAAAAATGGCTGAATCAGTCAGTCAATCGCTAGCGGACAAATCTTCAGAACTACAGACGATGATTGAATCACAAAATCAGCAAAGACACTATAAATGGAGAAAAGATTGTTGTTGTCTTGGACTGGGAAAGTTTATCGGGCAAGGCGTGGTGTCTATAGGCCAGTTCTACGAATTTTATCTGTTGAGCCGGGGGAACAGAGCCGAATAAAGTTTCCCAATCCAAAGCACCAACCATCTATTCTATTATCCTGTTTCTCATTTATAATCCGTATCATACTAATACTGGTTTGGAAAAACACACATATCGACATCTTTTTAAGTAAGAATAAAGATGAAAGTGTTTGTTTAAAAAGTCCTTATATTGCATATGCAGTTGTGATAGTTGTGATAAACGATGCATGATTACGTCATGAATGTGACGTTTACCCGCGGAAAATAAGTTTTGTTGAATGAAGACAAGAATTTCTCTGTTTTAGTTGTTTAAGCATGTTAGAAAACAGAAATAACGAGCAAATCATCTGTGAATGTAATAAACAGGTTATTACATGGCTGATGAGGGCAGGAGAGTGATATAGGCCCGCCACCTCGAAATCTGCCCTCGGGCTAAAGCCCTCGGGGCAGATATCAAGGTGGCGGGCCGATATTACTCCCCGGCCCTCATCAGCCGTGTAATAACCTCTATGTCTGTTCCACCAGACAAACTAGCAAATCTGAGTAGTCTAATCAAGGATTGGTTATTATGTAGTTTGGCAACCATTAAAGACATTAAAAAATTGCTTGGGAAATTGAGTTCAGTAAATGCTTGTGTCAAAGCTAGTAGAATTTTCATTAATAGAATCTTGAATTGGTTAAGGAATTGTCATGCATCAACTTCAGAGAATGAATTGTTTAGTATTCCCTTAGAGGTTAAAAAGGATCTCTTCTGGTGGGATAGGTTTCTCCCAGAATATAATGGCATTTCTTTGATTGACCTTGGTGCTTGGTCTGACCCTGATGCTATTTTTAGTTCAGATAGCTGCTTGACGGGATGTGGGGGTTTGTTTGGTCAAAAATACTTCCACACGGAATTTCCTGATTTCATTAATGGCCAGCATCTACACATTAGTGCATTAGAACTACTATCAATTGTAGTATGTTTACATGTTTGGGGCCATTTAATCAAAGGACAGAAGGTACAGATATTTTGCGATAACAAAGCTGCTTGTATCGTTGTAAATACAGGGAAGGCCCGGTGTCAGTTCTTTCAAAAGTGTTTGCGAGAGATAGTTTATATGGCTTCCAAATATGATTTTCAATTAAAGTGCATTTATTTAGAAGGTTCTCAAAACAGGTTAGCTGACTACTTGTGACGTTGGCACTTGGATTCCAGGTACCAGAATTTGTTTACGTCATCTTTCAGGAACTTTGTAAGTCTTGAACATTACGACATTGACCTCAATCATTTCTTATTCTCCAACGATTGGTAATTCATTCGTTTCAGATACCTATTTAAAAGAACTAAGGAGACAATTGAGATCATCCACATGGTCAGCCTTCGCAATTGGGACACACCGTAACCTTAAAGTACAGTGGGAGTCATTCATAATCTTTTGTTTATTCTTTAATTTGCAATACCTACCAGCTGACTGTTTTACTTTGCGTTTATATGCTCAGTTCTTGTCATGATCATTCAAATCAGTAGACAGCATTAGAAATTATTTGTCTGGTGTCAACACCCTTCATGCCTTTCTGGGTTTTGAGACTTCACAATTTTCAGATTTTGTACTGAGTAGACTGAAATCTAACATGGTCAAACGAGCGGAGCCTATCACATTGGGCGTATTCCTTTCGCTACTCCGAACACTCCGAACATGTTCTAAATCAATGGAGTATTTTAGAACACTGTGCCGTGTTCTTCAGAACATGTTCTGACTGTTCTAATTCAATCGAGGTGCAGCGCACCTGCTGAACGGTTGCTAGGTGATTCAAGATGGCTGAAAGATGGACAGTTCTTCATGGCGAAACTTGCAATTGTCTTTTTTACAATATGAATGCCATAAATAGGAGCACTATAGACTCGGCAGTGTCAGTCTCTACTCCCTCTCCACAGCTAATCATATCCTCCACTAGCGCAGCTAAGACAGTAGCTCTTGCAACAGCCATCATGGCAATGTACATTAATTTCGGTATCGATTAGAACAATGTTCCGAAAATGCTCCATTCAGAACATAATTCCAGAACACTGTATGTGTTCTGAAATATTTCATTCGCACATTTTAGAAGAGCATTCCAGAACACTGGACATTGTGCCAGAACAGGTGAATGGAATACGCCCATTCTCTTTATTAGAACAAGTTTATGATTACATGGATTTCCAATATCCTAATAACATAGTCTATCATTGTCTTTTTCTTTCTGCCTTTTTCTTGGTTGCTAGAAAATCCAATTTGGTCCCCATTACTAAAAAAGATGTTGAAAATAAAAAATTTCTACACCATCTTGATACTGTTGAGGAGGACAATTTTTTATTAGTTACTTTCAGATGGTCAAAGACAATTCAATTTGGGGAATGCGAGGTGGTCTGTCCCCAGATTTCACTGAAAAATGTCAAAATTTGTCCCATCCTAGCCTTTTGAAAATTGAAGGCTCTAAAATTATCTCATCCTTCTGGGGCTGTTTTTATATACTTGTTATATTTTGTTTGCTGAAATTGCTTTATTTAAATGTGCTTTACTTCACATTTGTTAAGTTAGATGTGCTTGCATGATTGCTTTGTGCTCTTGTGTTGTTTATTGGATGTCAACTAAATCACATTAAATCTGATCATTCTCAAATATGGCTTCTCTCTCAGCTTGACCTTGCTAATTAATGACAACAACGAAATCTTCTCTAGTATACTGGCTGAATTATAGACAAATTTCTACCTGTCACTGGCTTTGCTCCCAGCAACGTCTTGCTGTTAACTAGAAGAATTTGGTTGTCAGTGTTATCATGACATTATTTCTTTGGTTATTTGGGTCCAAAAATGTAAAAAATATCGGCTGAGACGGTGATGGAAGCAAAATGGAGTTTTATTAGGCTTTCAAGTTTGGTATGCTTTTTTTGATTGGATGATACAAGTGACACACCCACAGAAATAACCAATAAGAGCCCTCGTAACAATTCACCGGTCATATGTTGGCTGCATTTGATTCTTCAATTAGTGTGAACCTGAGAACGAACTCTTATTATTAAATTAACACCTTACGAAAAACATGCACCGGGTCGGCCCCAAGGTAAGATTTTTCATGTACCAAAGATGAAAAATATGCGCCAATGGCTCAAGAGCGTGCTCTAGAATGAACCCTGAACCCTTTACCACACAATGCAGACTTTTAACGACCCTGAGAAAGACACCTTTTGAAAACATTGCCAGAAATTGGAGAAAATGCTGATAACCAGCATTTTCTCCTTTTCCCACAATGTTTTCTACTCTATCAAAGAACAATTGCACCATTTGAGCCACACTGAAATTGTCATCAGCAAAGGCTTTCAATATGGACAAGGCTAAAATTTTGTCATCTGGTAAAGGGTCAACTTCAGCTATTTTTAAGTTATTGTCTGTAAATGCTTTGAATTTCGACAGGTTTAAACTTTTATCGACTGGTAAAAGTTGCAATGATCAGAGTATGCAATCTGATCTTGCATCTACATTGTGTACATGTAGATTCTAAACTATGGCCTGAAATTCTCACATTTTGGTGGAATTTAGAACCAGTGAATTTATTTTGTAGTAACATTAACTTAGAATACTACGATATTATTCTAATTAACTCTACCAAATAGCAAAATTTTAGACTTTTCCAAATTTAAAGCATCTGCAGACGACAAATTATGTTTAACTCTTATGATGATTTCTGTCTGACAGGTCAGAAAACATGGTAGGAACAAGAGAAAATGCTGTTCAACAGCATTTTCTCCTTTTCCCACCATGTTTTCAAAAACTTCTCTTCAGGATCATTAAAACTTGGGATTGTATGGAAGAGAGTTAATACACCCACCACTTGCTTATTCTGACAAAAAATCAACTTTTTCAAAAGTGGAATTTTTCCATGGGCCACAACTTTCATGTTCTCTTAATATTCTATCTTGTGAATACCTTCAATTTCTAATCAGAGGAGCATAAAGCAAGAAATATAACAAAGAAAATTTGCATGGAGGTATGGGTTGATGTCACTTGGCTTATACAAGATGACGCGATATCCTGTAATCGAGTACAGCCCTGTAGCAGCGGTCAGTCTTGGTCAATCAGGTGTAAATCCGTTACAATTTATCTTGTCCTGCACACAATAGCATGCTGTTGTTGAATGGGTGACTGGTGTGGTCATTTGAGATGCCTTCCATCCAAACATTAATAATTTGAATAGAGTGGACAGTGTTAGATGTGTGCAGATTTCTATACAAGGTGATAAATCTTGTTGACGTCTGAAAAACAGCATTTTTGTAACAAGGTGTAACAGCCTCCAAACAAAGTCAAAAAGCCAAGTAACTCTTTATCATGTGAAAAAATTTTAGACGTGTCCAAACACAAAGCATTTGCAGAAAAAACAGTGATTCTAGATAAAAGTTATACCAATTGTTTGTAAAAAGGGTAGAAAACATTGTTGGAAAAGGAGAAAATGCTGCTTACAAGCATTTTCTCCTTTTTACATAATGTTTTCAAAAGTCTTGTTCCTTGGGATCGTTAAAACTTGGGATTGTCTGGTAAATGGTTAACTCTTAGCATGTTGTGATGCACTCAGCCAGGTACTACAAAGTACTTTGTAGACACTGCAGGTCCAATATCAGACTGCATGGAATACCCAGCCTCATTATGGCCTTATACTGTTTGACACTGAATTGGACCTTCTGGTAAAATGGCAATTTTATTGCAACATCTATGTCTTTCCAGCTGATTGAAAGTTTTTTATTTTATTGTTTAGTAGTAAAGGGGAGAATTTGAAAGCAGTCCTAACCTGCATCTTATTTATTTGTTGTCAAGGTCAAAGAGATACCGCTTTCTTCATACCGAATCCCAGCTAGATCAAAGGAGCAGCAATAACCTATGATATGCTGTAATGAAAAACAAACTTTCCATTACGTGTAATGCCTGTAAATATATGTGTAATCAGGTAGTGGAGTTAGCAAGGGCAAGGAAAGTTTAAGCTGTTCTGTCAATTCGGACATGCAGTAACTTTTATTTTATTACTTATTAAGGACAGCAATTTGATCCATCAATCTGACATGGTATTCTGGTGGTATAAGATTTAAGACTGTACTTATATGTGTAGGACTTTAAATTTGGTAGTGACAAATACAACACTTCCACGTACCCCTCTAACGCTTTACCAAACAACATTGTTTTAACAAACCAGATAAAAAGGCTTTTGAAATCATTATCTCCTTTTCCCAGAATGCTTTCAATAGCAGAGTAAAGATTTCGATCAAGTACTGTACAGTTCTCAGATTTAAGAGGCAAAAAGGACAAATGTCTGGTAATAAAGGACTCAAAATTGCTCCTTTTCCAGTGTGTTTGTCACAGCATTAGAAAAAGACATGTATCTTAACAAAAAAATATTCTATACTTTCCTATACACAGACAACACATCAAATGATATGAATGAGTGAATGAATGTATGGTGTTTTATGGTGCATCGACATCTAGGGCCAAGACTTGTCTCTGAAAGAGCAGAACACATTGCAGAAAAAGGAGAAAATGGTTACCAGCATTTACTCCTTTTTTCCTCAATGTTTTTAAATGGCCTCTTTTTCTTTGGCTGTTAAAACTGGTGAATGTGTGGTAAAGGGTTAAACTACATGTTCTCTTTGTCAAATCTGGTTTCTCTCTTCATAAATATCAGTAGCAGATGCAGAAAAAATGGTTAGCTGTTTATCAAAGGACAAAATTTTAGGCAAGCATTACATAATTGAAAGCATTATTTACATACAACAAACTAAACATGGCTAAAGTGGTGGGATTTGGCTATGACAGGATAGAAAACATTGTAGGAAAAGGGAAAAATGCTGGTTATTAGCATTTGCTCCTTTTCCTACAATGTTTTCAAAAGCCTTTCTTCTCAAGGTTATTTACACTTTTACTGTGTGGTAAAGGGTAAATTTAGTTTTATGGAGTTGAAATGGTTCCCCAAACTGCAATGTTTTTCTGGGGAATTGAATTGGCATCAACAGTAATTCAATTGTGCAGTAATTTGCAAAAACAAACGACTTCAGTTAATTCACTTTTACATAATTTAAGAAATCTGTCCTCTTTTTGCTGAAGAAGCCTTTTTCTTTTCAGTTCAGTTAAAACTCTTTTTTTATTATTTATTTCCAATTACCTCTGCATCATGATTCAATCCTTTACCAAAGTTATAATGAACTAAGGGATGATGGTTTTTGAGAACATGGTGACCATTATTTTCTCCATTTCCCTCAGTTTTTTTCTTCCGTTTTAGAGACAATTCCAATCACTTAAGCCGCATTTTCTGTCTTCTGCAAGTGCTTTCAACACCAATGAGAACTGAATTTTATTACCTAGTTAATTCTTTACCAAGCTACAATATTTAAGACTTGTTGAACTTGGTAGGATTTGCAGACAACAAACTGAATATGGCTTAAATGTGGGTTTTATCTTTAATAAAAGAGAAAACACTGTGGGGGGAAAAAGGTGAAAATTCTGGTTTCCAGCATTTTTTCTTTTTTCCACAATATCTTCAAAAGCCTTCTTTTCTAGGGTTGTTTAACCTCACGATAGTGTGGAAAATGGTTAAGAGTTTGGCCTTTACCAAACAACCCTGTGTTTTTACAACCCTGAGGAAGCAAACTTTTGAAAACATGGAACCAGGGTTTTTTCCCTTTTCATGTTTTCTATCCTCAACATTGTCTTTGAAAAACAGCCAAGCACCAACTTTTTACCATATACCCAGTTTGTGCGCTGACTGATATTCAGCCTGTGGGCAGCTGGATGAATGGAAAAGACATATTTTTCTTTAACCCTTTACCACACAATCCTGACTTTTAATGACCCTGAGAAAGAAGCCTTTTGAAAACATTGTTGGAAAAGGAGAAAATGCTGAAAACCATCATTTACTCCTTTTTCCGTAATGCTTTCTACCCTTTCCTCAATAAATTTCAATTTTTCAGTCACATTTATTCTGTGTCTGCAAATGCTTTCATTTTACACTTATCTATAATTTTGTCATTTGGTAAAGAGTTTATGACAAAATATTGCACTTTAAAGGCTTTTTTTGGATTATCAAGTTTTTTCTTTTACAAAGGCCACTTATTTCACATTTCTAGCCTGTCAGAACTTTGATTTCCTTTAGTGACAGAATTTGCACCTTGATGGCTATGCCTTAATATATATGAGACAAACAGGATCCAACGTCAGAAACAAATGATTTTTAGCATAAATGGATGCATGGCAGGAAAAAAAGTTACCATAACTGAATACTCTGACCAAATTTCTGAGCCAACTTCTTTTAAACCTGTGGTACATGTATTTCTGATTTTTCTCTTTATTTTTTATCCCTTTAGCACACAATCCTTTTTTCACAACCCTGACTAAAATAAGCTTTAGAAAATGTGGAAAAAGAAGAAAATGCTGGTAACCAGCATTTTCCCCTTTTCCCACAGTGCTTTCAACCCTGCCCAAAACAAAATTAAATTTTTGAGTAATTTTATTATGTTGTCTTCAATGCCCTCAATTTGGATGTGTCTAAAATTTTGTTTGTTTGGTACAGAATCAAATTGTTGGCTGAAAAAGCTTTCAATATAGGTGAGCCCAAAATTTTGTCATTTCGTAGAGGCAAAAATACGGGTATTGAAGTGGTTACTGGTGAATACACCCTGCACAAATATCCAATTAAATGACACGGGGTCCGCTAATGCATTCATTCAGCCCACTGTCCATCGCATTCATTCTTTACCGCTCTCTAATGTAATTTGATTGACAGCTCCCACAATGGATTCTGATATCCCATAATGCATTCCCAAGGTCGTCCATTGTGATAGGCCTATTTGAGTGCAGGTAAATTATGAAAAAAGAATTATTGAAATGTTAATTCTGTGTTTTTTTATTTCCCATTTTAATCGAATAATCACCCATCAGCAGTCACTTAACCTTTACCACAAAATTCAGAGTTTTAACGACTCCAGAAAGAGACCTTTTGAAAACATTGTTGGAAAAGGAGAAAATGCTGATAACCAGCATTTTCTCCTTTTTCAAAATTGTTTTCTCCATTTCCAACAGCAAATTCCATCATTTTTGTGGCATGTGATTTGTCATCAGCAAATGCTTTCCATATGGAGAAGTCTAATATTTTGTCATTCAGAAAAGATTTAACCTTTGCAATCTCGTATGTAGAAATGTATGACTTCTACAGTAATTGATCTTAGAGAACATTCTGACAAATGGAATAATAGCATAGTTTGACATTTTTCCTCTGAAAGATTTTTTTTTTTGAATCACTGGTAATAATTCAATGATTTTGAAAAAAATTTGGAAAAAGGAGAAATTTTCATTTGTATTGCTCCCTTTTTCACAATGTTTTACACCCTTTCAGAAGCAATTTTTACCTCCTTTTCCTTGCTTGACCTTTGTTAAAATTTTGATAACCTTAAAATATAAGTGGACAGCAATGGGTTAAACTTTCACCCAACAATTCCACGTTTTTGCTACCCTGAAGGAAAAGGATTTTGTAAACATTGTGTGAAAAGGCGAAAATGTTGGTAATTAGAATTTTTTCCATTACCATAGTTGTGATTTGAGCCACATTTAATTTCTGAAAATTCTTGCAACAAGGACATGTCGTTGCATTATTATAATAGTGTTATAACTGCCATTTGGATGATTTTGAGAAAATTAGCTCCAAAGTTTCTGATGGTTGTAAATTCATAAGTGGAATTAGAACAAGTTAATACTGAAAACCACTTAACCAGGGCCTACAATGCAAAACTGATTTCATGGAGAGATGAACTCTTCACGACGATTCCAATGATATAAAAATCTCAAATTTCACAAAAATGGAGTTGGAACACTATTATAATAATGCGAAGATGTCTTTAACTTTGTTAGAATTAATTAAGCATTGAATGCTAACTCCAATATTCACATCTCTTGATAAAAAAAAATTTAATGTTCACAAGAATCTTTTGACAAAACAGATATATAGACTTTTGATGACGCAATCAAACATGTAAAATAAAGTTTATATTTTCATTTGTCGAAATGTTTAGTCCTTTACTACGTGACAAAATTCTGTCATCAAAGTTGAAAGCATCTGCAATAGAAACATTAACCCTTTATCAGACGATAAATTTTCAGGCTGGTCCAAATTAGAAATGTTTGCAGACGATATCAAAAGGTGAATCAAATGATGAAGGCCTAAATGATTGAGGTAAAAAACATAGTTGGAAAAGGAGAAAATAATGGTTTCCTGCATTTTTTTCCTTTTCCAACAACCTTTTCAAAAGCCTTCTTCCTAAGTGGGTCATTAAATGTCTGCATAGTGTGGCATAGGGTTAAATGTGGATCAAATGATTGGATTTGTGCTCTGAAAGATTAGAAAACATTGTGGGAAAAGGAGAAGATGCTGGTTACTAGCATTCTCTCCTTTTCGCACATTGTTTTCAAAAGTTTTCATAGGATAATCAAAACTTGGGTAAAGGGTTGATGCTGATGTTTCAAATGCATTTTCATGAGGGAACAGTGCTAAATTTTATGCTCTCAAAAATTCCCACAAAGCTCTCTGAAAAAAATTGTATGAAAATGATTAATTATTGTAGAACGGTGGCTATTGACACTTAGTTATTGAAATCTCCGCTATTTTCATGCAACCTTTTGCAATTTAGTTAACTCAGGTGTGCGGTGGGACAGGTGACTCTCATTAGGGGTTCAATGGTCTTCATGAGGGACCTTTCGGGGCATTGGTCAATAATTTCTGTGCACCTGACCAAAAGGATGTGATTCTAGAATGCTTGGTATGCTTCGTAGAGCTAACTACGACTTTTTTTCTTATTGTAGACAACAAATATTAAGATCAGACTGCCTTTTGGATCAGAGTAGTTCAAGATCAGACTGCCAAGAATGTGAAGTTTGATCTTTGATCTACTTTATGATCAGTTTATCCTTCATTAAATCATCTTCTGTTTTTATGACACTGACATTGTGAAACTTCAAACCAGCCAAGCCCTGGTGTCAAGCCCTGTATGTTACTGACTGAGCCACCACTTTCTGATTGGCTGAACCATTTGGTATAGCCACTCGTAAATTGAAGGCCATTCCTGTAAATTAAATTGTCTCCCTTGCCAGATAAAGACTAAAGGTAACCAAATAACAGATCGGTCCTTTCACCAGTATTCCTTTGATTTTATCCTTGGTTCTCTTGGGGATGTTGTGATAATTATACTCTTGATTTATGATATATGTGTAAGGTCCCCATGTAATTCAAATGAAATTCTGTTCTTAAACATCAATGACTCTGTATCTATTGATTTGTAAAACAATGGAACTAGGTTTACTTGAAATATTATCTCAAGAACATAGCTGTTCAGTGCTAGAAAATCAAGGATAAAATCCAAGTAATCCCCATATCAGGACCAATGTAGTACTGGAAAAGAATTATGGGAAATAACTGAAGATTGGCCCTCGTTATTGTTTTACTTTGAAATTTAAAAAAATTCTTCAGAACTAGACTAAAAAAGACTAGTGTTGAAAAGGGTTGACTATTTACCACCCAATCCCAAATTTTTACAACCATTCCATGCAGACAGTGGAAAAGGAGAATGTTATTTACTGGCATTTCCTCCTTTTCCCACATTGTTTTCTACCCCTCCACAGACAACTCTCATGATATAAGCCACTTCTACTTTGTGGTCTTCAAGTGCTTTTAGAATGGCATGATGAGTCTAAAATTGTGTCAGCTATCCTAATCCTAGTTAACTCTTTACCACATGACAAAATTTCAGACTAGTCCAAATTCAAAGCACTTGCAGATGACAGAATAATTATGACTGAACAATTGAAATTTGTTTTGGGAAGGGTGGTAAACACTAGGGAAAGGAGAAAATGCTGGTTACCAGCATTTTCGCCTTTTTTCACAATGTTTTCAAGAGGCTTCTTTCTCAGGTTCATTAAAAGTTGGGATTGTTTGGTAAAAGGTTAACAACCCAGGGCTGAGAGGCTTTTAAAACAATGTGGGAAATGATTAAATTGCCTGTAACAATGTTTTGTTTTACCCTGCCATAGAGATATGCCATCATTGCAGCCACATGCAACTTCCCTTATGCAAATGCCTTGAATTTGGATCATTCTAAAATTATGCCTTCTAGGAAACAGTTAATCCTTTACCACAATCCGAAAAATGATAAATCCTGAGAAAGAAGGCTTTTGAAAACGTGGGATTAAGCATTGTTGTTGCAAGCATTTTTTTCCTTTTCCCACACACTGTTTTCTACCCCTACCAAAGACTAATTCCATCATTTAAGCTGTATTGTACTTATTGTCTGCTAATGCTTTCAATTTGGACTGGTCTAGAATGTTATCTGTTGGTAAACAGTTAAAGATACATCCTTACAGCTAGAGAGAAAAAACAGTATTAAAATTTGAATGTGTGTAGAATGGCTCAGTTGTGTAAACATATAAAGATAAATTACCAATATATATATGGTGTAAAGGATAGAAAAACACAAGGGAGAAGGCCTCCAAAACACGAAATGCATTTTCTGTCTGCCGTAATCTGTGCAATCTTGCAGCCATCAGGGGCAATGTTTGGCATGATTATACAAGAATGATTGTAGTGTCATGAAATAAGGATGAAATGGGTTAAGAAAATGGCTGAAAACTGCCTGAAAATGAGTAAAGATGTATCCTTAATGCTTGAATGGTAAATGAAGAAAATGCTTCAATGAAGGCATTGGTTTACCATGGGTGTTCACAGCAGTGTTGCTTGGGTCCCAACATAGAGACTCATTAATTATCCCTTTACCACACAATGCCTGAGTGTTAACGACCCTAAGGAAGAAGTCCTTTTGAAAACATTGTGGGAAAAGAAGAAAATGCTGGTAACCAGCATTTTCTTCTTTTCCCACAATGTTTTTGTCCCTGTCAAACTCAAATTTCAATTTTAAAGTCACAATTTATTTGTTGTCCGCAAATGCTTTCAGTTTTCTGAAGTTTTGTTGTTTGGTAAAGACTTAAAAATCCCTTTATCAAACAACCTAGTGGTTTTTATAACCCTGATGAACAATTTATCACAAACGATGTGGAACAAGAAATATCTTTAAAAAAAGATAGACGGCGTAAGAGGCACTTGGATATGAATACAGTTAAATTCGTTTGTAGTTGATCTATAATATGAAGAGAAATGATGAAAACAGTTCTGAAAGTAGCCCCTTTTAAATTGTTTTGCGTATGGTTGAAAGCGTAATTATCAATAACATTTAAGAATGGGGAAGCATGTTTTTGTACTTAAAAATGAAGCACCTTTCAAACATCGATGATTTGTCGTTATCAGAAGGCGGGGTTTAATCACCCCTCTCAATGCTTGACCACACCCACCTACTCTTACTAGGAGTATTTTAGTAGGAATCCAGTTTCTTCGTTAACAATGCAATAAAACCGATTGTTCCCCTAGGTAGGCATAGTTTCTTGCGAATTGAATCACCAAATTCAAGATATAACATCTTTTTTCATTGTAACAAGAAACGTAATAAGTTGTTTTACAACCCGTTTTCGTGTAAGACAATAGAGCGGTAGCCTGCCGTCGCAGTTCGTATTTGCTTTTACGCGAAGAAAAAACGGGTACCAAGCCTCTTACACTAAACAAAATAGAAAACTTGCCAATACTCATTGCTATTAGTTTACCCATATGATATAGATTATGGATGTTTTGCTAGAGTTTAACATCTGTATGGCCATAAAGTACAACTTTACATAGGTAAATGTTAGCATTACATGATTTTTTTAGTCATAAACACTTTTATCCAATGTCGGTAAATTTCTACTGTGACCTTTATTTTTTTGCGTAGTTTACATATATTTGGCCAATCACAAAATGAGTAACAATTCATTTCCTCCTAGTACTCGAAATAGGTCAAAAGTGAGATCATACAGCTACACCGAAAAAGGAGAAAGTGCTGGTGACCAGCATTTTCTTTCTTTCCCACATTGTTTCCTACCTATTCAGATACAGATCCATTTATTCAAGCCAGACAAAATTTTGTTATCTGCAAATTCCTATCAGTATGGAGGATTGCAAAATTCTATTTACTGGGAAAGAGTTAGGGTAATATCTCAAAACACTTTTGACAAGTGTCATAAGCCCAGGCCTTTCTTTCTGGTTGCCCCCGTATATTGTCTGCCAATGGCCCAGCAGCAGACAGCACTATTGTCGTGGCAATAGGGCAGGTGAGACATAAAGCACAAACCAATTCACCCTGCTCATCCATTGCAAATGACAATGTAAATTAACTCTGGGCTATTTGGGTATTAATTAATATTCAATAGACTTGCATTGACATTGCATAAAAAGGTCATTAATTTGTGACCCAGTGGGTGGGAGGGGGGCTGGGTGTTTAGGACCAAATGGGATTTGCTATATAGCTGATGATAAACAGAGCCTTTTGGCTTAACATTAATTTCATTTTCTTCTTGTTCTCTTACTTCAAGGACAAAATATTAACAATAGAGTCTTGATTAATTAATTAGTCTTATTTATTAGAGTCAGTACATACCAAAACATTGTAAAACAAGGATTTACAATTTCCTGAATGTCAAACTTGAATACATGAGTTGGCTTTACCCGCAACTAGTCAACAAAATTTTTATCTTAATCTTTACTGAAAGTATTTGAGGATGACAAATTAATTGTAGCTCAAATAATAACTGTATTGGAATCAGTCAAAAACATTGTGGGTAAAGGAGAAAATGTTGGCCACCCGCATTTTGTCTTTTTCCCAAGTTTTCAAAAAAGCCTCTCTTTTTGTGTTCATCCAAACATGGGATTGTAGGGTAAAGGACTAACTCAAAAGCATAATTATGCAGATGACAAATTTGAAACTGGTGTAACTTTTGATGAGCTTCTCTGATAGGGTAGCAAACATCGTGGGAAAAGGAGAAAATGTTGGTTTCGAGCATTTTTTCTTTTCCCTCATTTTCTAACCCTTTTTCCCAAGCGTGGTTAAAACACAGGATTGTGTGGTGAAGGTTTCACCTATTACCACACATTCACATGTTCACACAACAAAAAGAAATATTTTGAGAACATTGACGAAAAAGGAGAAAATGCTGGTAACCGGTATTTTCTCCTTTTCCCACAGGGTTTTCTACCATTTCAAAGACAAAAATCTTCTTTTTGGCCACAACTGATTTGTTGTCTGCAAATGCTTTCAATTTGGCAAAGTCCAAAATTTTATAATTCTGTAAGGAGTTAAACAAAACTTTTTATCATAATAGATAGATTGCATTAGATCACACTCTATGTGATCTGATCTTAACCTTTTCACACTAAATTAGACAGTATTAGGTACTTTGCTGGTTAAAACTTTTTCGGTTTAACTCTTTACCAAATGACAAATTTCATGCACATCAAAACTAAAAGCATTTGCAAATGATTGAATGATATTTTACACCACTTTCAACATCATTTCAGTCATATCACAACAACAGTTCACATATCCATGTATTTCCTGGGTTTTACCAGTACTTGGCTACGGCTCTGAAGTGTCTTGCAGAAGGACACTCCCATGAAAAACACAGTGGATCCAGTGTTGCTCAAACTTGGGGCCTCCAGGGTACGAGTCCAACACTTGACCTCAGAGCCACGCAGGACCCATTTGCAAACGACAAATGATGCTAAAATGATGATTTCTGTCTTTGATAGGGTAGAAAACATTGTGGAAAAAAAAAGGAGAAAATGCTGGCTACCAGCATATTCTCCTTTTCCAGGATGTTTTCAAAAGCCTTTCTTCTTTCAGGGTCTTTAAAAGTTGTGATTGCATGGTAAAGGGATAAACATTAGATTTGAAATAGTTGGTTGAGGACAACAAAATAGCCAAAGAGCAGTTAGAGGCAATCTTACTCACTTTACCCTTTGACACACAATCCTGAGTTTTAACGACCCAAAGAAAAGAGGCTTTTTGAAAACATTGTGTGAAAAGGAGAAAATGCTGGTAACCAGCATTTTCTCCTTTTCACACAACGTTATCTCCTTTGTCAAAAACAAATCTCAACATTATGTTAAGCAAAGATGCTTTCAATATGGATGAGTCTACAATTTTGATGTGTTGTAAAGGGCTAACCCTTCACCAAACAACCATGTTATTTTACAAACTCAAAAGAAAAAAAAAGGCTTTTGAAGCATTGTGGAAAAAGGAGAAAGTGCTGGTAATCAGCATTTTCTCCTTTTGCAACAATACTTTCAACCCATTCAAAGACAGATCCAACTTTGTGGCTACCTTTAACTAGAAGTCTTTAAATGCTGTCATGTTGGTCAAGTCTAAAATTTTGTCGTTTGGAAAAGAGTTATTGCCCTTCATTATTAATCCTATTTTTCTCCCAAGTAAATTGTAAGATTTCTTTTGATTGGAGTAAAGTATTTAGGCTATTTGTTCTATAGGAGGAACTTTACACCATTCCATTACAATGTCTTTTGTCATAATTTTGGTTTGTCAAACACTGTCAATAAATTTGGGGTCATTGTCTTATCCCAGAGCTATTCTTATAAAACTAGAAGGTTGCCCAGGGACAACATATTGAGCCCAACATGGAAGAAACTGTAAAGTACTTCATAAGCTACACTCTGAAAATTAAGTAACAAATCACTTGATGCACATCTATCTAATTTCAAATTCCTTTTTTTTTCGTACCCAACAGAAGATAGGAGAATTCCCCATTTGCGAACCAGTGAAAGATCGATTTATGATCTTCAACTTTGACCTGGAGCCCGAACCTATGTAAGTATAAATCAAAGACATTGCTACTCATAAAATTCTTGAAAATTTTATCATTTGGCTTTCAAGTGTGACTATGCCCAACCAGGTAGCTCAGTGGTTAGCCTATTGGACTCATGACCCTGTGGTTGCAGGTTCGATACCCAGTTGCGACAAACTTTTTCTCTGTTGATCTTCTGCCTGTCACCTCTGATATATGCAAGAAAGCATTCAGTGGCTTGGAAAGGAAGTTGTGTCATTACTGGTGTGAGAAAACCAGGATACACATGCGAAGGTGCACTGGCCGCCGTGATATGACCTAAGCTGTTAAAGGCAGCATTAACCCTTTATGTACGAGAGACGCGAGATAGCGTCGAAAAATACTAGCCCCGAAATCCCAGTGCAGCGTATACACGCTCTAATTTACCTGGCTTGTAATCCGAGTGACGCTAAACCGTGCTGTGTTTTCCACTATAGGAAATCCCAGTGACGCATACGATCGCTTCTAGAAGACCGATGTTAAAAAGAGGCCGATTGGTTCAAACCTACCCAAAATGCAACAAATCTGAAATCATTATCCAATCAAATAATGTTTCTGATTTCATTTGTGTGTAAAGTTACTATTTTTAGCTCAAACCAAAAGAATACGAGGTATTTTCCGACCTTTATTACACCGCATGAGCGTATTCCATTCACCTGTTCTGCCACGATGTTCTGTGTTTGGGAATGCTCTTCTGGAATGTGCGAATGGAATATTTCAGAACACATACACTGTTCTGGAATTATGTTCTGAATGGAGCATTTTCGGAACATTGTTCTAATCAATACCGAAATGAATGTACATTGCCATGATGGCTGTTGCAAGAGCAACTGTCTTAGCTGTGCTAGTAGAGGATATGATTAGTTGCGAAGAGGGAGTAGAGATTGACACTGACGAGTCTACAATGCTCCTGTTTATGGCGTTCCTGTCGTAAAAAAGACAATTGCAAGTTTCGCCGTGAAGAACTGTCCGTCTTTCAGCCATCTTGTATCACCTAGCAACCGTTCAGCAGGTGCGCTGCACCTCGATTGAATTAGAACAGTCAGAACATGTTCTGAAGAACATAGAACAGTGTTCCGAAATACTCCATTCACCTAGAACATGTTCCGAGCATTCGAAGGATTTCGAAAACAATGGCGAGTGATGATAGTTGAAGTTACAGCGAATTCGAGGGTTTTTTGCACAAAGATCGTCTTTCTATCAATGGATACTATGATTGAATAACTAAATATTGCTTTGATATTAATATTAGCCCAGTTTTGACAAAAGAAATCAGACAATGGTGAGTCGGAGAATGAGATCGATGCGGCCGTGTCGAGTTCAACCTTTGGAGGTTCAAAGCGAAAGTAATTCTCTTCTGGTTTATGCACAGCTTTTTATATCGGAACAGCAGAGAATAAGAGAATAAATGATGACTTTTTACTGCAATCCTTTCCAGATCATCTTATCCAAACTTTTGTCCCAGAGACCAACAATTGTGCCGTAAGAATGAACTCTGAAAAGGCTGACCATATTTAGCACCCAACAACTCTGGCAGAAATACATGCGCTTGTGGGGAACTATTTTATTTTTCATGTAGATACCTAAATTCCCCTTGCATGAAACAATTATTAACATTAAAAAATAACAAGAGGGCCATGATGGCCCTGGATCGCTCACCTGACTCAATAGGCGAAATTTCACTCCACGTGCATAATTCAATTTCTGACCAATTGTCAGGTCAACTGAGCTTAAAATGTGGCCTCTAGAGTATCAACAAGGAATTTCAATAAGTTGACCTAGTGACCTAGTTCATCTCCCCACGTGACCCAATTTAGAACTCATCAAAAAATTTATCAAGACAAACATTCTGAACAGTTTTCAAGTTAATTGAGCAATAAATGTGGCCTCTATAGTGCCCACAAGGTATTTCTTTAATTTGACCAAGTGATCTAGTTTATGACCCCAGGTGACCCAATTTCAAACTCATCCAATATTTCATGAAGACAAACATTCTGACCAATTTTCAAGTCAATTGAGCAAGAAATGTGACCTCTAGAGTGCCCTAAAGGTATTTCTTTAATTTAACCTAGTGACCTAGATTATGATCCCAAGTGACCCAATTTTTAACTCATTCTAGATTTCATCAAGACAAACATTTAAACCAATTTTCAAATCAATTGAACAATAAATGTGGCCTCTAGAATGCCCACAAGGTATTTCTTTAATTTGACCTAGTGACCTAGTTTATGATCTAATTTAAAACACCACATGACCCAAATTCAGACTCATGTGAGATTGTATCAAGACAAACATTCAGACAAATTTTCAAGTCAATTGAGCAATAAATGTGGACTCTAGAGTGCCTACAAGGTATTTCTTTAATTTGACCAAATGACCTAGTGTATGACCCCAGGTGACCCACTTTCAAACTCATCCAATATTTCATTAAGGCAAACATTTTAACCAATTTTCAAATCACTTGAACAATAAATGTGGCCTCTAGAGTATCCTAAAGGTATTTCTTTCATTTGACATAGTGACCTAGTTTATGACTCCACATGACCCAATTTAGAAGTCATCTTAAAAATTATCAAGACAAACATTCTGAATAATTCTCAAGCCATTTAAGCAATAAATGTGGCCTCTAAAGTGCCCACAAGAGATTTCTTTAATTTGACCAAGTGACCTAGTTTATGATCCCAGGTGACCCAAATCCAAACTCACCCGAGATTTTATCAAGACAAACATTCTGACCAATTTTCAAGTCAATTGAGCAAGAAATGTGGCCTCTAGAGTGCCATAAAGGTATTTCTTTAATTTGACCTAGCCACCCAGGTGACCCAATTTTGAACTCATCCTAGATTTCATCAAGACAAACATTTTAACCCATTTTCAAATCAATTGAACAATAAATGTGGCCTCTAGAGTGTCCTAAAGGTATTTCTTTAATTTGACCAAGTGACTTAATTTAAGACCCCACATGACCCAAATTCAGACTCATGTGAGATTTTATCAAGACAAACATTCTGACAAGTTTTCAAGTCAATTGAGCAATAAATGTGGCCTCTAGAGTGCCCACAAGGTATTTCTTTAATTTGACTAAATGACCTAGTGTATGACCCCAGGTGACCCACTTTCAAACTCATCCAATATTTCATTAAAACAAACATTTGAACCAATTTTCAAATGAATTGAACAATAAATGTGGCCTCTAGAGTGTCCTAAAGGTATTTCTTTAATTTGACCTAGTGACTTAATTTAAGACCCCAAATGACCCAAATTCAGACTCATGTAAGATTTTATCAAGACAAACATTCTGACAAATTTTCAAGTCAATCGAGCAACAAATGTGCCTCAAGAGTGCCCACAAGGTATTTCTTTAATTTGACCAAATGACCTAGTGTATGACCCCAGGCGACCCACTTTCAATTTCACCCAATATTTCATCTAGACAAACATTCTGACCAATTTTCAAGTCAATTGACCAAGAAATGTGGCCTCTAGAGTGCCATAAAGGTATTTCTTTCATTTGGCCTAGTGACCTAGATTATGACCCCAGATGACCTAATTTTGAACTCATCCTAGATTTCATCAAGACAAACATTTTTACCAATTTTAAAATCAATTAAACAATAAATGTGACCTCTAGAGTGCCCACAAGGTATTTCTTTAATTTGACCTAGTGACCTAGTTTATGACCCCAGTTGACCCAAATTCAGACTCATGTGAGATTTTATCAAGACAAACATTTAGACTAATTTTCCAGTCAATTAAGCAAAAAATGTGGCCTCTAGAGTGCCCACAAGGTATTTCTTAAATTTGACCAAGTGACCTAGTTTATGATCCCAGGTGACCCAAATCCAACACACCCAAGATTTTATCAAGACAAACATTCTGACCAAATTTCAGGTCATTTGAGCAATAAATGTGGTCTCTAGAGTGCCCACAATGTGTATTACTTTAATTTGACCTAGTGACCTAGTTTATGACCCCAGGTGACCCAACTAGGAACTCACTGAACACGCTGTGCTCAGGTGGGCTAACAAACTTAGCACAGGTTCACTACATACCAAATATCAAAGCTTAATGCCTTCCAGTTTCAGAAAAGAAGAACTTTAAAGTTTTCCTTCTTTGTTCCTATGTTCGAACTTGTGACCCCCGGGGCGGGGCCAGTTTTGACCCCAGTGGCATCATATGAACAAACTTGGTAGCGGGCTACTAGGAGATGCTACATACCAAATATCAAAGCTCTACACCTTCCACAGAGAAGAAGAATTTTAAAGTTTTCCTTCTTTGTTCCCATGTTCAATCTTGTGACCCCCAGGGCGGGGCCAGTTTTGACCCCAGGGGCATCATATGAACAAATTTGGTAGAGGTCCACTAGGAGATGCTACATACCAAATATCAAAGCTCTACGCCTTCCAGTTTCAGAGAAGAAGAATTTTAAAGTTTTCCTTCTTTGTTCCTATGTTTGAACTTGTGACCCCAGGGGCAGGGCCAGTTTTGATCTCAGGGGCACCATATGAACAAACTTGGTAGAGGTCCACTAGGAGATGCTAGATGCCAAATATCAAAGCTCTACGCCTTCAAGTTTCAGAGAAGAAGAATTTTAAAGTTTTCCTTCTTTGTTCCCATGTTCGAACTTGTGACCCCCGGGGCGGGGCCAGTTTTGACCCCAGGTGTCATCATAATATGAACAAACTTGGTAGAGGTTCACTAGGAGATAATAGATGCCAAATATCAAAGCTCCACGCCTTCCAGTTTCAGAGAAGAAGAATTTGAAGTTTTCCTTCTTTGTTCCTATGTTCGAACTTGTGAACCTTGGGGCAGGGCCAGTTTTGACCCCAGGGGCATCATATGAACAAACTTGGTAGAGGTCCACTAGGAGATGCTAGATGCCAAATATCAAAGCTCTACGCCTTCAAGTTTCAGAGAAGAAGAATTTTAAAGTTTTCCTTTTTTGTTCCTATGTTCGAACTTGTGACCCCTGGGGCGGGGCCAGTTTTGACCCTAGGGGCATCATATGAACAAATTTGGTAGAGGTCCACTAGGAGATGCTACATACCAAATATCAAAGCTCTACGCCTTCCAGTTTCAGAGAAGAAGAATTTTAAAGTTTTCCTTCTTTGTTCCTATGTTTGAACTTGTGAACCCTGGGGCAGGGCCAGTTTTGACCCCAGGGGCATCATATGAACAAACTTGGTAGAGGTCCACTAGGAGATGCTAGATGCCAAATATCAAAGCTCTACGCCTTCAAGTTTCAGAGAAGAATTTTAAAGTTTTCCTTCTTTGTTCCTGTTAGAACTTGTGACACCCCCCCCCCCCAGGTGGGCCAGTTTTGACCCCAGGGGCATCATATGAACAAACTTGGTAGAGGTCCACTAGGAGATGCTAGATGCCAAATATCAAAGCCCTACGCCTTCAAGTTTCAGAGAAGAAGAATTTTAAAGTTTTCCTTTTTTGTTCCTATGTTCGAACTTGTGAACCCTGGGGCAGGGATAGTTTTGACCCCAGGGGCATCATATGAACAAATTTGGTAGAGGTCCACTAGGAGATGCTACATACCAAATATCAAAGCTCTACGCCTTCCAGTTTTAGAGAAGAAGAATTTTAAAGTTTTCCTTCTTTGTTCCTAGTTTGAACTTGTGACCCCAGGGGCAGGGCCAGTTTTGATCCCAGGGGCACCATATGAACAAACTTAGTACAGGTCCACTAGGAGATGCTAGATGCCAAATATCAAAGCTCTACGCCTTCAAGTTTCAGAGAAGAAGAATTTTAAAGTTTTCCTTCTTTGTTCGAACTTGTGACCCCCGGGGCGGGGCCAGTTTTGACCCCAGGGGTCATCATCATATGAACAAACTTGGTAGAGGTTCACTAGGAGATAATAGATGCCAAATATCAAAGCTCCACGCCTTCCAGTTTCAGAGAAGAAGAATTTGAAGTTTTCCTTCTTTGTTCCTATGTTCGAACTTGTGAACCCTGGGGCAGGGCCAGTTTTGACCCCAGGGGCATCATATGAACAAACTTGGTAGAGGTCCACTAGGAGATGCTAGATGCCAAATATCAAAGCTCTACGCCTTCAAGTTTCAGGGAAGAAGAATTTTAAAGTTTTCCTTTTTTGTTCCTATGTTTGAACTTGTGACCCCTGGGGCGGGGCCAGTTTTGACCCCAGGGGCATCATATGAACAACCTTGGTGGAGGTCCACTAGGAGATGCTACATACCAAATATCAAAGCTCTACTCCTTCTAGTTTCAGAGAAGAAGATTTTCAAAGATTTTGCTATTTCTTTCCTTTTTGTTGCCATGGCAACCAGAGTTATGGGTGGAATTCAATCTCTTGAACAACTTTGGTAGACCTTCACCCAAGGAACATCCCTGCCAAGTTTCATCAAGATTGGCCCAGTGGTTTAGGAGGAGAAGATGTTTGAACAAATTGTGGACGACAGACGACGGACATTGGGCGATCACAAAAGCTCACCTTGAGCACTTCGTGCTCAGGTGAGCTAAAAATTGAACGTGTGTCAGGAAAAATTACAATTTAAAACCAATATGCTACAGAGTGTTTATAGTGAATAACAGAATTAACCTGTGGATCTCTGTCTCAGAAGAAATTAGTACATAATATTTGTACATAATGATTACTTTTTCAACTGGAAACACCTTTGGATTAAAAAAGAATAAAATTCTGTAAGTACATAACTTTGTCAAATCATCAAAAAGCTTTGAAAAACAGTTTAATTTGAAGCTCTATCATGTTTTACTTTGGCAGCCTGTTGGGAGCCATTTTGAGGCTAGTATTCTACCTGACAATCAGCTTGCATTGCTTATCAGTGAATACTGGGCAGTGCTTAGTGTACATAACCGGTGTAGTATATAAAGGGTTAAATTCCAATTCAAACAAACAAACAAACAAATTCAAGTTTGGCCTTTACCATGTACTTTCTCATGGAGGAAATAAAGTATGCCAAATTATTTAGAAATCCGTACATACAATGAAGACGCTATGGCTCGGGCAGGCTGTTTTTTATCAAAATTATATCATTTGACCCTCAAGTTTGATGTTGTCCTTGAATGTGTTTGAACCAATATTTCAAATGAAGCATCTGCTTATGAAATAGAACAATATACAAAATTATTTTTGAATTTTATCATAGTTATAGCTCACGTACTGAATTTCTGACAATGTTATCATTTGACCTTCAAGTATGACCTTGACCTTCATCCTTCTAGTATGAATGTTTCAAATGACAATTTCAGTGGTAAAGGACAACAATTTTGCAAAATTATCATGAAATCCATCAATAAATGTCAAAGTTATGACTTGGACAGGCTCATTAGCATGCATGCACACACTAACACAAGCACAAACACTGAGCTATGTTCAGGCTACTTTGACTCATTCACAAGTGGGCTTAACAAAAAAATTAAATATCAGTTATCACACTTTCAGTTTGCTTGGCTATCTGACAGTCAAGGTAAAGGATCAAGTATAACCTTTGAAGCAAAAAGATCAGACCAGGATCTGACTACGGACAGGAAGGCTGATATTAGTCTATTCTCTTTGCATAGAACTTCAAAGGTTGTGAAACATCACTGACAAGATCAAGTCTATACCAGAGAACTAAATTATAGACTCATCTAAATTGAAAGCATTTCAAGGCATCAGCTTAAATGTGGCTAACATGACATGATATGCCTTTGAAAGGGTAAAGAAAAAATATAGTTTGGGAAAAGGATAGCAGCATTTTCTCACAACTTTTTTTGAAAGCCTTCTTGCTCATGGTCGTTCAAACACCCAATTGTTTGATCATCCATTCACCACACAATCCTGACTTTTGACAACCCGGAGAAAGACAGCTTTTGAAAATATTTTGGGAAAAGGATAAAATGATGGCTACCAGCATTCTCCATGACCACACTGTTTTCTACCCTTCTCAAAATAAATTTCACGTTTCTGGGTCACATATATTTTGTTATCTGCAAATGCCTACAAGTTGGACAACTCTAAAACTTTGTTGTTTGGTAAAAAGTTAAGTTGTATTAACATGCCTATTGTCTATATCAGTACTTAGAGAGAAGAGAATGACAGAATGACATGCAAACAAAATGACTAATGGAAAGTGTTTGATATGAATTTCACACTGTGCAGCAATATGCAAGTGTATGTATATACAGCAGATAATAGTTTCCTTGAAGGCTGGGAAAACAGGATAGGTGGGAAGAATCCTGGTAACTGGCATTTCATTGTGCACTGTATAAACAGAAGGAACCAGGTATAAACATGCTGCTTTATATACTGGGACCAGATGTTGATTCAGTTTCTTCATTTGCATTTTTTTAAACATATTGGGGGAAAACATATTTTAAAGCTGTATGAAATTAAATTTTCACTAAATAGATTTTAGTAATTTGTAAGTAAAAATTATGAGGACCCTACTGTGCACTCAGAGTTGGGGTAAAAATGGCAAAGCTAAAATATACTGTACCAAAAAAGAAACTTCCCCTGTGTTTAAGTGCAGATATACACAAATATGAAAATCAGGATTAAACTAGATTTATATGCATTGAAAGAGTATTTTATTGCGACTTTGTGTGAAAATAATTATTGCTGAGGGTTTATCCAAAAGTAGTGAAATGGTAGTTAAAATGCGGAAGGGGTCGCTCACCAAAATCACAAATTAATACCGGGTATAACCACCTTCAGCATGAAGGACTGCCTGGCATCATTGGTGCATAGAACGGATAAGTGTATTGATTTCGGCTTGTGGAATGTTGTTCCATTCCTGAATTAAGGCTTGTCTTTGCTGAATGACGTTTGACGGTGGAATAGGGCGACGTCTAACACTCTGGTCCAAATTATCCCGAAGGTGTTCAATGGGATTCAGATCAGGGCTTTTGGCAGGCCAGTCATTAATAAATGCAATGTTATTCGCCCTGAGGAAATTCACATTGTCCCTAGCTCTATGGCTTGTGGCATTATCATGCTGAAAAAGAGTGATATTGGCATTATTTTGAAACAGTGGGATAACGTGCCTCGCAAGAATTTCGTCTCGGTAGCGTTGGGCATTCAAATTCCCTTCGATAACGATGAGATTAGTGCGAAAGCCATGTGCAATGCCCGCCCAGACCAAGACAGAACCCCCACCCCCAAAACGATCTCGTTCAAGTACGCAACAGTTGGCATAACGTTCATTTCTCCTACGGTATACTCGAACCCTCGAACCATTCATCACCTCGATGAATGGAAAACCTGGACTCGTCAGAGAAAAGAACGCTATTCCGTTGTTGTCTAAGCCAGCGTTGGTGTGTACGTGCCCAATTAACACGATTTACGCGGTGACATCGCGTCAAAACACAACCAACATATGGACAACGTGCACGTAGCCCACCCTCGTGCAAGCGATTGAGCACAGTTTGGGCAGATATACGGTTGTTATGTGTACCAGGGGTGTTAGCAGCACTGGCTGTGGCAGTTTGGAAGGTGGGTGTTCCGAATATAGTGGTCTTGGCCGCGTGTCGTGACGCGAGGACGTCCACTACGTGGTCGATCTTCCGTACACCCTGTTGCTTGAAAATGTTGCCTAAGGTGTCGAATAGCACTAGTAGAACATCCAATATTCATAGCAACAGCATTCATCGTCATACCAGCATTAAGCATGCCAATGGCACGTTCGCGTAAATTTTGCGGAATTCTAGGCATATCAAAAATAAAGAAAACTAAAAAGAATTTAATTTTTTTCAACGTCTTTTTCTTATTGACATGAAAGTCTATAGAATTAGACTGAAAGGTTTCAAAAAATATACACAAATTATACTGGTCCGTGCATGCACGTGAAAATCGCTTTCAGCGGGTTTCTTCTGCAAAATGCTTTCAATGGAGTTAAAATTTGTTTTATCGGACACATAATCATTCGCCCGAATATATGTAGGTCACCTGATATTTTGATTTTTTTTAATAACATTGCATTTGCACTTAAACACAGGGGAAGTTTCTTTTTTGGTTCAGTATATATTATTTGGTATAATATTATCAATCATTATCAATAGGACTGTAACCTGCAACTCTCAAAAGCCAAGTCTACCATCTGTACAGACTGCTTTGGTTAAAGTTTCTTCTTGTCAAAGGACCAAAATTCAACCTCATGGATCCACATTATGTAAGAATTTCCTTGGTATAATACAATACAAAAATGCATCAAACTCCCTTTCATAGATTTCCTCAATTTATCTTGTTTCCCCCGAGTCACTTTGTTAAGGCTACCACATGACAAAAGGACAACAAATTTAACTCTAGGCTACTAAGCCCAACTCATTGACCTTTTGCGGACAGTGTAGATCAGGATCAGACTGCACAAAATGTGCAATCTGATCTCTGATCTACACTTTCTGGTAAGGAGATGCTTTCCCCACAAAAAATGAATTTGAAATAACATTATCATTGTCTTGAAAGTTTCATTTCATTTACTTAGCAGGATAAGGATTAAAGAAAAACTTTCAACAGAATAGACATTCCTCATGTTTTATATATCCATTTCAGGCAACATCTTAGTTTTAAATACATCTGTACAGGCAGCACTAAACAGTGTTATTGGTCAGTTTTTATTAACCCTTAGAGTGCCTAATAAATGCAACAGAAATTTTCATCCTAGAAATATGTCCCAAATGATTGAAATTTCATGCTTGCTTTTGCCTACCAAGTTTCAGCAAAGCTGACAGTATAAAGAAAAGATCAAACTGCATGTTTTGTGCAGTCTAATCTTGATCTATACTAGCCACAAAGGCAACTCTAGTTTAAAGGTTCAAAACTTTTGAAAAATCTGCAAGACACAAATTTATCCTGCTAAATAAGTGAAATGAAACTTTTAGCCAATAGTACAAACTCAAATTTTGCTCTGTCAAAGGAACAATTTAGGGTGAAATATGTCCTAATCGGACAGTGCAGATCCAAGATCAGACTGCACGTTCTGTGCAGTCTGATCTTGATCTATGCCATTCGCAAAAGGTCTGCGAGTTGAGCTTAGCAGCTTAAGTGTTAAAGCAGGGGGCAGTACTTTACCTTGGTTACTTTTCTCTCCATGTTTAATGCTGGAAACCAGCATTTTTCTCCTATTCCTACAGTGTTTTTTACCTTTTCAAAGATAAATCCTATCATTTGATGCATATTTGTCTGCAAATGCTTTCATTATGGACATGTATACCGTTTAGCTGTCTGGTAAAGAGCATATAGGCTATGCGAACATGCAGACTTCATTTCTAGTATACCATGATTTTATAAACTGTTTACACAATAAAGTTATCTGGAGACTGCACATGGCTTATCATGTATCTTGCACCATTTACCATCTGCCTATACTCTTCTTTGTTCAACATTTGTCATTCAGTATTCACCCACTGATTACCGGTAACTGTTTACCAAACAATCCTAAGTTTTGGAGGCCCAAAAGAAAAAAAAAATTGAAAACATTGTCACATTGCTAGTTAATAGCATTTTCTCCTATCCTCACTATGGTTTCAGAAGCTATCTTCCATATGATCATACCAAAAATAGCTTGTTTGGTAAAGGTTTAGTGCTTGGGCCAATTTAAGAGTTGCTAAAAAGTAAATTGATTTATTGAATAGTGTTGTACTTCCGATCTTATCAGGTAACAGCTCACATGATTATTCATGTATGCCCTAGGTTTCAGAAGTATTAGGTTAGGGCTCTGCAGTGTCTTGCCCAAGGACTTTCCTACCTAACAGTGCTTCTAGCAAAGCTTGAACAAGGGGTCTTCAGGCTACAAGTCCTGCACTTTACCAGTGACCCACACAGGATCCCCTAGCTGAAAAGTATTACAAGTGACACTGTAAAGAACAGACTTTTAACCCTTTACCACACAATGACGCCTTTTGACGCCCCTAAAAAAGAGGCCTTTTGAAAACATTGTGGGAAAAGGAGAAAATGCTGGTAACCAGCATTTTCTCCTTTTCCCACAAAGTTTTCTACCCTATCAAAGAAAAGTTGCGTCATTTGAGCCACTATGAAATTGTCGTCTGCAAACGCTTTCAATTTGGATAGGTCTTAAATTTTGCCGTGTGGTAAAGGGTTAAAGTAAAAGAAACCATGATTTTCTCACAGAATGCAAAACATTGTGGGAAAGGAAGTGATTGCTCCTGATAAATAATTTACCCATTACAAAAAATCTTGGGTTTTAGCGACCCACAGGAAAAAGGCTTTTGAAAACAAATGTTGGTAAGAAGAAACCAGCATTTTCTCCCTTTATCAATGTGTTTTCTAACCATTCTAAAATAACTACAATCATTTGAACCATACTGAATTTATTGTCTGCCCATGCTTTGAATTTGGAGTGGTTCTAAATTTTGTCCTCCGGTAAAGTAACCCCTTACCAAATGATAAAATCCTGGACCTGAAATTGAAAGCATTGCGGATGAAAAATTAAAAGTTGCTCAGATGATGATTTCTGTCTTTGATAGGGTAGAAAACATTATGGGGAAAAGAGAAAATGCTGGTCACCTATGTTTTCAAAAGCCGTCTCTCTCAAGGTCGTCAAAGATTGTTTGGTAAAAGAGTAAACAGTGACCTTAATGCTATTAACTGCAGGAACATAAAAAAGACTACTTGTACAATAATGGACAGACAGAAATGTTAAATTTCTGATGAAGTAACCAATTTTGTGAAAAGAAAAAATAAAATCTCTCATTTATATGACCCCATTTATGTTAAGGGGGCAGGTGGGCTGAAAGGTTGCCTATTGTCCGAAAGCTGGCAATATTAGACCATAACTTGATCTCTATCAAATGTCAAGTGAAAGCTGCTTCTTTACAATTCCTTTTTTTCTCCCAAAATGAAAATGGGGTCAGCATAATTAATTTTCTACCCTAATAATGGTAGATAAAAAGGGCCATTTGAGGCGCGAAACAGCTTTGAGTGGTGTGGACATCCCCTGCTCCATCCTAAATGGTGGGTTCATTCAAATGGCCCCATAACTATTCATTATTTCACACATCTTGCTTCAGATATTGTACCCAACTTTCATTACCAACTTCCCCTAACCCCTTTACCAGTCAACAAAATTTTGAACTTGTCCAAATTGAAAGCAGTTGCAGGTGACAAACTAGAACTTGTTTTTCTACAAAAAAACAGATGTCTCCCCCTTTTTGGTGTCAGAAGGACTGATATGTGACCAAGGCAATTTCTAACTGAAATAATGGTAATTTTTCTGTAACGGTTTTCGAGTTATAGAGCGGACACGAAATTGTACGTAAAATGCTTAAGGAAAATCATCAAAGGGAAATAACTCAAAAAAATATACAAGCCAGAGTTATGGTTCTTGTGCATGAAACTTCGTCTCATGGTGCTTTACAAATGTGTGAAGTTTTATCAAAATATCTTAAAGGGTTTTCGAGTTGCTTAGCGGACACTATTTGTGACGGAAAATAATCAAAGGGAAATAACTCGAAAAATATACATGCCAGAGTTATGGTTCTTGTGCATGACACTTCCTCTCATGGTGCTATACAAATGTGTGAAGTTTTATCAAAATATCTTAAAAGGTTTTCGAGTTATAGAGTGGACACAATTTGTGACAGACAGACAGACAGACAGACAGACAGACAGACAGATGGATGCACGGGGAAAAACAATATGTCTCCTGACCCTGGTGGGGGGAGACATAATTAAATGTAGCTCAAACAGGAAAAGATGTCTGAGAAAGGGTAGAAAACATTTTGGGAAGTGGAGAAAGTGTTTGTTACCAGCATTTTCTCCACTTCCCAAAATGTTATCAAAAGACTTCTTCCTCAGGGTCATTAAAATCGGGGTTGTAAGGCAAAGGTTAACCCTTTTACGACACAATCACAAGTATTAACAACCCGAAGGAGGCCTTTTGAAAACATTGTGGTAAAAGGAGAAAATGCTGGTAACCAGCATTTTCTCCTTTTCCGACAATGTTTTCTGCACTATTAGAGACAAATCTCATCATTCAAACCACATCTAAATTGTCGTCTGCAAAATGCTTCCAATTTGGACCGGTCTAAATTGTGCCATCTGATAAAGGGTTATTCAAAGGCTTTTTGACAAGTTTGCCAGGAGGTTTTTGAAAATATTGTTCTACAGAGTGAAATTGCTCAAACTGGGCAACTTCTCCCTTTGTTCAAATGCTCTATTGTTTATCATTTATTAGCTCTTTACCAAACAACACAATTTAAGACTGGTCGAAATATAAAATCCATTCCAAACGACAAAATTTAAGACGGGACTGTTTAAATTAAAATCCATTGCAGCCGACAAATTAAGATAGAAAAATTTGTGGGAAAAGGAGAAAATGCTGGGTACAAGCATTTTCTCCTTTTCTCACTATGATTTCAAAAGCCCTCTCTTTCAGGGTCGATAAAACTTGGGACTGTGTGGTAAAAGGTTAATAAAAACTTTCAAAGTGATCAAACCTGCATTGAATTTTGCTCACTGATAAAGGCAAGTAAGAAATGTGGTCTTTCACAGAAGATGACTCTTTAACCCTTTACAACACCAGCCAAAATTTTAATGACCCTGAGAAAGAAAGCTGTATAAAACATTGTAGGAAAAAGGAAAAAAGTGCCAGTAACCAATATTTTCTTCTTTTCCCACACTGTTTTCTCATGTTTCGCAGACAAATTCCATTATTTTTTCCATAAGTTATTTATAATGTCATCTGCAAATGCTTTCAATTTGGACTAGCCTGAAATTTTGTCATGGCTAAAATGACGGGAGTTGTCTTGAAATGGTAGAAAAATACTGTGGGAAAAGGAGAATATACTAGTTACCAGCATTGTCTCCTCTTTCTACAATGTTTCAAAAGCCCTTGTCCTCAATACTGGCTTGTCCGGTGAAGTATTCAAGAATTTTGAAATATTGTGCCACTGTAGATTTGCTCAATATTTGCAACTTCTCCCTTTGTAAGAATATTCTGTTGGTTATCGATTTATTCCTTGGTGTCAAAGCTTAACATGTATCACAATTCCGCAGAAAGTTTCTGAAAAAGATTTGCTAAACAAGAATTTTTAGATGTCTAACATGAAAGCTCTTGCAGATGAGAAATTGTACAAAGCTAAAATAATGGAATTTATCTTTAAAGAGGTAGAAAACCTTATGGGAAAAGGAGGAAATGCTGGTTACCAAGTTACAATGTTTTCAAAGGCCATCCACTTTAGGCTCATTAATAAGATGTGTTACTGAGAAGCGACTGATGCCTCCAGAAATAATATAACCTTTTCCTGTGAGCTTTGCACATGAACATTGACTTTGGACACAACACTTACAAAAACTTTGACCTTGCCTTGCCCTTGACTTTTGACATACTGATAGGTTCTTGCACTCTATACATCATCTGTATGCAGTTAACAATTTTGCCAAGTTCTACTGAAATTCATTCAAAATTAATATAAGAAACAATCTGGACGAAAACAATATGATACAATTTTTACCCTTGCTGACCTTGACCTTTAACCTATGAATATTTGCAAGATACATTGTCTTGATGTGGTTAACATTTGTGCAAAGTTATTTTGATATTAAGTCATAGAGAAGAAAGTTGTGGCCCAGACACAAAAACAGACATTTGACTTTACCATGACCTTGACCTATGACCTACAGACATAGTTCTTAGACTCAATACAAAGCCTTTCTGTAATTGACCATTCTGCACTGTTATTTTGAAATTCATTCATACTGAAAAAGGAACAGCTGGGACAAGAACATAGCCCTAAAGAATTTCTCCTTTAAATGATATCAGACCTTGCCATGACCTTGACCTTCCAACATGGATTGTAGGCAAAAAACATTGTTTATATGTGGTTGACATTTCTTTAAAGTTACACTGATATACATTCATAATTAAAGAGGTTACAGACCAGACACAAACAATTACTCCCCCCAAAACACATTTGACCTTGCTGTGACCTTGACCTTTAACCTTCAGACAAAACACTTACGCATGACACATTATCTGGATGTGGTTAATAGTTGTGCATTGTTATTCTGAAATTAAGTAGTAGGGAAAAAAGTTATGGCCCTGAAATAAAAAGGGATATTTGACCTTGCCATGACCTTGAACTTTGACCTATCATGATTTTTATGTGTGACATGTTGTCTGTATGTGGATGACAATTCTACAGAGTTGTTTTGAAATTCATTCATAATTAAAAAAGTAACAGGCCAGACACGAATATAGCCGTCCCAAATGTCTCTTTTTAGAATATTTGACCTTGCTGTGACCTTGATCTTTAACCTATTGACATGGTTCTTGTACCTGGCCCATTTTCTTTATGTGGTTAAATGTGTTGGCTGGGAGGGGGTGGGGTGTGTGTGTGATGGTATTCATGTCTAGCCTGTAACTTTTTTAATCATGAATGAATTTCAGTACACTTTTTTAGAACTAATCAAAGAGACCACAAGATCCCACATGGCAAAATTAGTCAAAAAGATCACAGACACCATGTGGGAAAGTTACTCAAAGAGACCAAAGACCCCATCTGGCAGAATTAGTCATAGGACCAAAGATCCCATGTGTCAGAACTATACAAAGAGAACAAAGACCCCATGTGGCAGAATTATTTATAGACTCCAAATACCCCATAGGGCAGAATTATTCAAGGAGACCAAATACCATATGGGGCAGAATTATTCAAAGACTATAAAGACCTTATGTGGCATAATCATTCAAGAAATCCAAAGACCCTAATTGGCAGAATTTTTCAATGAGACCAAAGACCCCATGTGGCAGAACTATTCAAAGAGAGAAAAGACTTCATGGGACAGAATTATTCAAAGAGTCTAAAGACCCTACGTGGCTGAGTTATTCAAGAAATCCAAAGACCCAGAGTGGCAGAATCATTCAATGGGGCCAGAGATCCTATGTTGCAGAATTATTCAAAGATATCAAAGACTTCATGTGGCAGAACTATTCAAAGAGACCAAAGATCTCATGTGCCAGAATTACTCAGAGACCAAAAACCCCATGTAGCAGAATTTTTTCAAGAAGACCACAGATCCCATAAGGCAGAACTATTCAAAGAGACTTAGGATCCCGTATGGCATCATTTTCAAGAAATTTAAAGACCCCATGTGGCAGAATCATTCAAGAAATCCGGAGACCACAACTGGCAGAATTATTCAGAGACCAAAGATCCCATGTAGCAGCACTATTCAAGAAATTTATAAACCCCATGTGGCAGAATTATTCAAGAAATTAATAGACCCCCATGTGGCAGAATTATTCAAAGAAACTAAAGACCCCATATGGCAGAATTTCCTAAAGAGACTACAGACCCAATATGGCAGAATTTCCTAAAGAGACCAAAGACCCCATTTGGAAGGGTTTTTCAAAGAGTCTAAAGACCCGATGTGGAAGAATTATTCAAAGAGACCAAAGAAACTAAAGACCCCATATGGCAGAATTTCCTAAAGAGACTACAGACCCCATATGGCAGAATTATACAAAGAGACCAAAGACCCCATTTGGAAGGGTTTTTCAAAGAGTCCAAAGACCCGATGTGGAAGAATTATTCAAAGAGACCAAAGACCCCATATGGCAGAATTATTCAAAGAGACCAAAGACCCCATATGGCAGAATTATTCAAAGAGACCAAAGACCCCATGTAGCAGAGTTTTTTCAAAGAGACCAAAGGCTCTATATACCAAATTTATTCAGACATAAAAATTCTATACAATCCATTAAAAGAGAACAGAGACCCCGTGCGTCAGAATTATTTAAAAGACCCAATGTGAGGGATTTATCCAAGGCGATCCAATTAAGGAATTTTCTAATTGGCAAACATAACATGTAAAGGTATTATTCATTGAGACCAAACATTGCATGTGAAGAAGTTATGCACAGACACCAAACACCTTCATTTCAGTGATATCGACCAAAATCCCTGTAACTCTTTATTACACAATCCCGAGTTTTAATGACCCTGAGAAGTAAGACTTTTGAAAACACAGTGGGAAAAAGAGAAAATGCTGGTAACCATCATTTTCTCCTTTTCCCACAATGTTTTTTACCCTATGCAAGACCAATTTATATTCTGAGTAACATTTGTCGTCTGCAAATGCTTTTAATTTGGACTAGGCTAAAATTTTGTCATTTGGTAAAGGGTTAAAGAAGGAATAGTTTAAAAGAACCAAAAGATCTCAATCTGCAGTGTTTGCAAAAGGACCTGACAAAGCCGTTGGAGTGTTTTAAAAGTCTTTTGCTGCTAAATAGATGAATTTGACATTTCTCGAGGACTGAGAGTATATTCTCCTTGCTTTTGAAGCTGATTTTGGTCAAAGGTAAGAATCAGGCAGCAGATCGTATAGATCCAAGATCAGGCTGCATGTTTTGTGCATTCTGATTTTGATCTACACCATCTGCAAAAGCTGACCTAGGCGACATTAGCAGTGAAAGAGTTAAAGTGTTCATGCTGCTGACTTTAAGGGTTTTTGTTACTTTAAGATACATCTTTATATAAGGTGTATGGGATATAGAAACTCTGGGGATTTGCCGTCAACCAGAGAAACAACCAGAGTGATGTCTTGGATACCCTTTAGAGAATGAAATGCATTTTCTGTCCGTCAAAATCTGTGCAACCTTGCAACCGTCAGGGGCAACATTTGGTACGAAGATAAAAAATGATTATCTGAGTTTCATAGAATAAAGATGAAATTGGTTAAAAAACTGGATGAAAACAAGAGAAGACCTATGTTTAATGGTTTTTGTTCATTTAATCTGTCATATTTAAATCAGTGTTTTCTCCCCGTAAGAAATAAAACTGAAATTAAATGAGAGACTCCTTCTGCAAGGTGAAAATTTAATGCTATAAAAAATTTCATTTTTCTGTTAAAGTATGAAAATTATTAAATGGCAAACAAAATCATTCAACTCTTAATCCTTTACACCTAGAATGCAAAAATAGGATAAGGGATTCTTTGGACTCTGGATAACCCTTAGGTTAGCAATCTGAGGATCCTGAGAGAGAAGAGAAGGCTATAAAAATCATTGTGGAGAAGAAAGAATAATTGTTAAGATTTTTCTCCTTTCTCCACAAATTCGGTTTTTTTTACTCTTTCAGAGAGTGGATGATGTAAGAATGGATGGTAAATTAGCGCCAAGCATTTTCTTCTATTGAAACAAAAGGTTTGGAAAGCCATCTTAACCCGTAAAGCGTCTTTCATAATTAAAATTGCCATTGCAGCCAGAGTAGATCAAGATCAAACTCCAGAAAACATACAGTCTGATCTTTGATCTACACTGTCCCCTTTGGTGAAATACTATAGATAAAAGCAACTATGAAATTGCAATTATCTAGATCCTGTTCAAGACAGAAATTGTTCGCTGGGCTTATCTGACACTGAACTCTTTACCAAACAACAAAATTTTAGAACGGTCTAAATTAAAAGTGTTTGCAGACGACAAATTTTATGCAGCTCAAATGACAGAATCTGTTTATGAAAGGGTTAAAAACATTGTGGGAAAAGCAGAAAATGCTGGTTACCAGCATTTTCTGCTTTTCCAACATTGTTTTCCAAAACCGTTCCATCCAAGGGTCGTTAAACTCGGGATCGTGTGGTAAAGGGTTAAAGGATTAACTCTGTGCCAAATAACAAAAAAGTAGATTTGTCCAAATAAAAAGCATTTGCAGACAACATTTTAAATGTAACTCACATGATGGAACATGTCCTTGATAGGGTGAAAAACAATGTGGGAAAGGAGAAATTGCTGGTCACCAGCATTTTCTCCTGTTTCCACTTTGTTTTCTACTCTTTCCCAAAACGAATTTCAATATTTGAGTCACATTTATTTAGTTGTCTGTACATGCTTTCGACTTAGACAAATCTGAAAATTTATTGTAAAGAGTTAATATTTATCAACAAAGAAGCAGAACAAATTTATCAACAAAGAAGCAGAACAAATGAGTCATGCTATGTGAAAAGGGGGCATAATGCATCTGTGAAAGGTATCGACCCAGGTCAGCCTGCACTATCCACGCAAGCTGACCAGTGGGCCGAAACTTTTTACTATTGGTCAATTTTCTGTATGTCCAAGGACCAGTCTAAGTTAAGAATAAGTCTTTCATTAAAAAAAGTGGTTATTATGGATCCGTAATTATCTGATGGCTTGATGGGTATAATGCATCACAGATATACATTAAGCTGCCTTTTGCCAGAACAAGGCTCAAATTGATTATGGCAGAAAAAAAGGTAATTCACTTTCTCTGCCAAGTTTTCCCTTACAATGCTATCTTTATCAAGGCAAAAATAAAACTCGTTTAGACTGATCACTCCAGCCCCTTATTTGATGGGCAGTGGCCCCTTTCATTGGTGATTATCAAGTTTCCTTGACAATGGACACTGGCTGGGGCATTGTTGGAAACTCTCCACAAAATTTGGTCATCACTTTATCCTTTTTAAAGAAAAGGAGAATAACTTCTGATAGTATATTATGGTACTTTATGAAAAATTCTCCAAACAAAGACATATCATTTGCATGTGTGTCTTATATCTGAGTTATGAGAAAGAAATAAAATTATAAGAAAGGAATGAAATGAAAAAAAAAAAGGTTTTTATTCAAGTTTTGGATGATCACAAGCCAAGTTTGGGATAGAAAGGGTAAATGATATTAACATTCAATCTTCAACTTTCTCTGGTTTTTCTCTTTAAAAAGAAATTATGGGCGTCCTCATGGGTTCATCTGAATTACACAAGAAGCTCAACTTTTAAACTAAGGACATGTCCATTCTTAAGGTCATTTAAGGTCAAGGCTTTCTGTGAGGGTCAGAGGTTGTATGAGGTAGCATTACTGGAGGTTACCTCAGGACATGGTCAAAGTCCTGGGACAAATTTCTCCTGAATTAACTTTGACTGAATGGTGTTTTACACCACTTTCAACATTATTTCCGTCCTCTCACAACAACAGCTCACATATTTATATATGTCCTCCATTTCACCAGTAGTAGAAGAGGGCCCTGAATTGTCTTGGCCAAGGACACTCCCACTAAAATCCCAAGTTGACAGCAAACACGATCAAGAAATTTGTCCTTTACAAGCAACATTTTAAATCTTGCAGCCAAGTCAACTTTTGAAATCTTTATGGCAAAAGGAGACATGCATATAATCAGCAATGTCTCCTTTTGCCACAATGTGTATACTTACATCAATATGAGCCATGCTCTGGCAAAAGGGTGCTTATTGCATCTCTGTAATGCATTATACCAAGCAAGACAACACCTAATTATGGATCCATAAAAATCCACTTTCACAAACAACCAACTGAATCATGAGGTAGAATTATCCTTTGACATGCAGAAAATTTAAAGGTAGCGGAAAGTTTTGGCCCATGTCAGCCTGTGCAGACTGCGCAAATGCATAAAGCCGGCTATTCACAGAGCATGCCTCATATGTATTAAATCTAAACCTGTATTATTTATCCTTATTTTAACCCCTGAGCTCCAAATTAACCCTACTAGTGCTTTGATTTTAGAAATAAGACCCTATTAACCCTTAGAGTGCTAAATAAAACCAACCAACATTTTCAGTCTGAAAATTCGACCAAAATTAGAGCAATTTCTTGGTTAATTCTGTTTGCAGTGTTTCGTTATGGCAGACGGTGTAGATCAGTGATCAGACTGCATGTTTTGTGCATTCTGATTTTGATCTACACTGGCTGCAAAAGCAATTATAGTTGTGAAAAGCACTTCAAAGGGTGAAGAGCAACTTCAGTGTTGCACTTGTCCAAAAATGGCTCAGAAAAGTGGACAGTGTATATAGAGAATAGATGGCAGATGTCTTGGACAGGGTAAGTTTAGGAAAGTTCAGGAAAGGTAGAGGAATTTATCTGGTGAGCCCAAGGCAAACCGATACGTCCATCTATCATATTTATCCCATTTCTTACTTATAATCCATATCTGACTAAATTAAAATATTTTGCAATATGTAATGCACATAGAATCAGTCTACATCTTTTTCAACATGAGAAAAAATAAAGAACTATGTAAAACATTCTAATTATTGAGTTGCAATAATGACATCCTGAATGATATTGACTACGTCACAAATATTATGTTTACCCATAAAAAAACATTGTGGCAAAGAATTCTACTTTATTCTAAATGATAACAGAAATCAACACCGACATCGTATTTTAAGCGGTAATTTTGCCATAAAATACTGATTTCATGTACCAGTACAAAAAGTAATTGACTGGTCACATGACCAACCAGCCTTATTAGCCTTGAACGTATGACAAATTGACATGCTTAACCTTGTCACATGGTCAAGTGTTTATCAGCAAGTTTATATAACCCTGTATTATAGGACGAGATATATAGGAGGTGTCAGGATAAATCAGGTATAAAAACTGCATGTTTTGTGCAGTCTTGCCTTGATCTACACTAGACACAAACGCATCTACCTTGTGAAAGGCAGTTTGACAGTGAAATGTATGTTTGCACTGTTGTCTTTAGCCTGGCATTCAGGCCCTGCATTTGAGTCATGCTTATAAACAAGGTACACAGCTATAGTAAACTCACAGTAATATGAGTTGTTACTTGCCCTTCATCTGAAATACAGGTTTCTACGGTGGCACAAAAGTGACATGGAAGATATATTTTATACTACGTGCGCACATATTAGTTAATACGTGCGCACGTAATAACTATTACGTGTGCACGTAATAATGTCTATCTTCCACTTCCATCTTGAAACAATGGCTTCCGTTCATGATTCTGATTGGTGGATTATTACGTGCGCACGTAATATGTAATATGTGCGCACATATTAGCTACTGCGTGCGCATGCAGTAGCTATTACGTGCGCACGTATTAGTTATTACGTGCGCACATATTAGCTACTGCGTGCGCACGTAATACTACTGCGTGCGCACATATTACTTATTACGTGCGCACGTAATAGCTACTGCGTGCGCACGTATTAGTTATTACGTGCGCACGTATTAGCTATTGCGTGCGCACGTAATACTACTGCGTGCGCACATATTACTAATACGTGCGCACGTATTAGCTACTGCGTGCGCACATAGTATAAAATATATCTTCCATGTCACTTTTGTGCCACCATAGGTTTCAGACCATAATGTTAGTGTATTTTTTTGCAGTTTTATTTGATGGTCTTTTTTTTTACTGAAAATACTCTATTTAACGGACTGATACCACTCTATGTTGTCCTCAGCAAATCTGTTTCATGAGATAAAGCGATGCGCTACATTTCTTCAAAAGGGTGCTTTGTCAAAATCAAAGTATGTTGTAAACTATCATTAGCTAAATTCCTAGATTTATTTCATGGAAGCTCTGTCTGAGGGGTACATTTGAGCCACAAGGCTCAGGGCTATGAATTGTTTTCAATGAACATGACTTTGGACAAAATGTTGCAGATCGGAGATAGAGCGCTAAAAAAGTGTCCCATATGCAATGTTCAATGATTGCCATACGGCCTGTTTTTAGACATATAAATCCTCTACCATACAATCCAGTGTTTTAACTACCCTAAGGCTTTTGAAAACATGGTGGTAAAAGGAATAAATGCTAGTAACCAGCACTAAGTCTTTCTACTTTTCCCACAACATTTTCTTCCTATTAAAGGACAAGTACAATCAATTGAACAATTTCTTGAATTGGCATCTGTAAATTCCTTGAATATGGACGAGTCTAAAATTTTGCTGTGTGGTATAGGGTTAAATGGCTTTCCGCATTTAGGGACAAATAATGATCCAATGAATTTCGACAAACAAATAAAGCAAACACTGAGAATTTACGCCTTTCCATTGATAAATCATAAAACAAAAATACTGTATGTTTGATTGATGGGAGGTTCCCTTTTGTTTTCATCTGAACTGCTACCTAACGATAAAATTTTAGACTGGTCCAAATTGAAAGCATTTGTGCACGACAAATTAAACGGGATTCAGACTTGGAAATTGGCCTTAGGAAGGGAAGAAAACATTGTTAGAAAAAGAGAAAATGCTGGTAACCAGCATTTTCTAGTTTTCCAACTATGTTTTCAAAAGCTTTATTCCTTTAAAAGTCAGGATTGTTTGGTAAAGGGTTAAACTGCTACTAATATATTGCTTTACTGTTCAAAAATAAAATGTTTATGTCTTTCACTAAACAACACCATGTTTGGTTACCAGTATTTTTGCTTTTTTCTGTAAATTTTTCTTTCCTTTCAAAGAAAATCATCATTTGAGTCTTAAAATAAGTTTAATTGTCTGTAAATGTGCTTCATAAGGACTCGGTTAAGATTTTGTAGCCGAGCCCTGATAGTTGGTAGCGTGCAGGACTTAAGAACAGGGGGTCGTGGGTTCAATCCCTGGCTCAGCCAATTTCTGGTAGTCATTGCAACTGGATTCAATTCTCTCCCACCGCTGACATTGTTTCGACAATGGTTATGTGGGAAATCAGCCAGTGGCTTGGAAAGAATATTATGCAGAGTACTGAAAAGCATGGATAGGTGCACTGGCCGCCCTGATATAACTGAAATAATGTTGAAAATGACGTTTAAACACAATACAATCAATATAAGATTTTGAAATGTTTAACACTTTACCCAGAAATCGTGTTTTTACCAACCCTAAAAAAGAAGGCTTTTGAGTAAATTGTGGGAAATGGAAAAAAATACAGGTAAAGAGCAATAAAATTTCTATCCTTTTCCAACAATCTTTTCCACCCTTTTTAGGACAAGCTTCATAATTTGAATCAAATTGACTTTGTTGTCTTCAGAAGCTGTTAGTTTGAAGAAGTCTAAGATTTTTGTCGTATGGTAAAGAGTTACTTCCTGAAACCAATTTACTTAATGTGAGCAAATTTCAGGATGTGGTCTTCAAACGAAAGGGGAGGAAACATTTTGGGATGAGAAGAAAATGTTGGTTACCAGCATTTTTTCCTTGTCCCACACTGTTTTTAAGAGTGTTCTCAGCTAGGGTTGTTAAAAGTCTAGAATGCGTGGTAGAGGGTTAATGGATAGATTACAGTTTTATTTAGGCAATGTCTCCTCCTGGCACAATGTTTTTAACAAAGATCTGCCACAAGACAGTATAGGAGTCTATATGATACTGTGTTTATTAAATAACTTTTTAATCCTTCCAGTGCCACAGGCAAAAACTGGGGCTGTTTTGGACAGCACAGATTGAGATCAGATGCACAGGAATATGCAGTCTGATTTTGTATCTAATTTGTATGCTAGTTATGCCAAGCCTGTAAGAGAACATTTTCTGAGCTGCAGTGGCTTGCATTTTCAGCCATTGAAACAAGTTAAGTCTGTTCGGGCCTGAAAGGATTAGCTCTTCACCACATTACAAAATTTTAGACTGGGCCAAATTGAAAACTTGCTGTGAGCTGGGATAGGTATCTAAAAGTCCAACACACATAACTTGCCTCATGACACTCCATGATGAAATCAGCATAAGGGGAATATATGGTATAAAGTCAAGGCATATATGAGGGTTGTTCGATATGTAATGTGTATTGTACGATATCTCAAAAGCATTCGACTCAAATAGTGAAATGAACATTACATCCCTTCAAAGTATTCTCCGCAGTTTGAAATACATAATTTCAATCTCTGAATCCATTTCTGAAATGCGTCAACGGTATGCTGATTTAGGTAGACCTCTGAGGCACTGACTGATGGCTGAGGCAAGGGCTTGTCGGGACTTGTAACGACGACCAGATAAGAACTTTTTAAGTTTTGGGAAAAGGAAAAAGTCGCATGGGGCTAGATCTGGAGAGTATGGTGGGTGTGGCAAGACGGTAACCTTCTCCGACTTCAAAAATTGCTTCACAAGCTCAGATGTATGTGATGGAGCATTATCATGAAGTAGACAAACATGCCTAAATCCTGACACAGGACGTCGTTTAAGATAATATTTCTTGACCTTTTTTAGTATAACATCTCGGTAATACCGACCTGTAACACTTTTGCCCTTCGGCACCGGAATTTGTACGGCTATACCATCACATGAGAAGAATATGCAATAAAGAACCTTCTTTGTTCTTATGCTTCTTTTGGCAACTACAGGCCTTCTACCGTGTTTAGTTAGCCATATTTTGTTTCCAACTTTTCTTACTGGTTTGAAATAGTGAACCCATGTTTCGTCACCAGTAACAATGTTTGCAAATTGTCTTTGATTGAATTTGGGAAACATTTTGAGCAATTGCTTAGCGATTTGTACTTGTACCCGTTTTTGGTCATCTGTCAATATAGGCGGTATCCATCTGGCAGAAATCTTTCGTATTTTCAAAATACGCTTCAAAATGAAATGCACCTGCGATAGCGATATGCCAACAGCGTTGGCAATATCACGAATCGTGTATCTGCCATCACTTTCAATTATTTCCCTGACTTTTGAGACATTTGCCTTGCCTGTTACAGTCACAGGTCGGCCAGATTTTGCTGCATCTTTGACGGACTCTGTGCCAGTCAGAAATTTCTTTCTCCACTTACGAACTGTCTCATAAGATACCTTATCAGACCCATAAACTTCCCCCAATTCAGTAAAAATCTGCATTACCGAATGACCAAGTTTTGTGCGAACTTTTGTATAAGCTCTAATTTCTTTAATATTCTTAATCTGTTTCCCAACCATTTTTACAACAGTGATCAACGACTAGCTCTATTGAAATGACTGTAAGTTTAAAACTATGTGGAGCTGAAGGCTCGTGTTTATACTGTTGGAAAGGTATTGAATAGAGCTATTCAAGCGTATCATCATCCATGAAATCGTGCAAAGCGTTATCGTGCTGTGGTACAATACACATTACATATCGAACAGCCCTCGTAGGACGTGAAACTAGGATACAAATTTATCACATAACCTCCCTAGTTTTCAGTGTAATATACCCATTACGAATTTTCTTATCTCATACAGGTTTAATATCACTATTGTGTGACATCATTTTGTACCTATTTCATAGAAGTGAATGGGTTTTATGGATATCACCGCGTGTGCATCTATTGATGGTTTTGCATCTTCTTATCTATGATTTGTGAAATATTGTTAGATCTATGTGATAAAAAGAATCTGACATTCGTTGGCTTTTGAAATAAAAAATTTATTAAAGATGCCCGTCTACAGCCGGTAAGCAAAAACGCTGTTAGATTTCAAACAATTTAGAATGGTACAGAAATCAGTCCTTTGTGTAAACATGGATAAATTACTGACATATATGGTGTAATTGAAAAAAAAAGAAACACGGAGATTTGTATCAGAAACTGAACATTGGTCAGAAGAAAACTGGCTGACGATCGAAGCTGTAAACAATGGCGGTGCATCACGGAAATTTATCGTTGGTTTCCGCCTAGAGTCGGATATGGTGTAAAATGCATATAGGTCAAGATCTCCGTCTGAAAATCGAGGCTGCAACAGAGAAGCCTCCATTTTCCTTTGTTTACCTCATTAGACGCAGGGCGAAGGTCAAATATAGTCACGTGACAGAATGCATGATCTTCATACAAATCTACCAGTGTGTATAACGGATATATCGAAATCTTCGATTCAAAAACCGGAAACGACGAGTCTGTTTACATGGAAGGCCGCAACTCAGCCAAATGCATTTTCTATCGACCGTAATCTAAGCAACCTTGCAACCGTCAGGCGCAATATTTGACATGAAGGTATAAGAATGACTATAGTTTGATAAAATAAAGACAAAATGAGTTAAAACTGGCTGAAAATGAGTATAAGGGCCTCTTTAAACTCGTCAAGAGAAAATGTTATTAAGCTTACCAAAGGCTTGCTTAATAACATTTTCCCTAGACTCGTTTAATACAATTTTATCTCAGCGCTAACTCATGTCAGATCCTATATATACTTCCCTTTTAAAAATTACTTACACTGTAAATAAATGAAATCATGACATCTTTAACCCTTTACCAAACAATCCCATGCTTTAACACTTTAACAAAACGGCCAGAGTTTTAACGACCCTAAGGAATTAAGCTTTTTGAAAACATTGTAACAGAAGAAGAAAATGCTGGTAACCAGTATTTTCTTCTTTTCCCACAATGTTTTCATTCCTCTCAAAGTCAACCAGTAACATGTTTGCTACATTCAATGTCATCTACAAATGTTATTCGTTTGGACAAATCTAAATTTTTGTCACCTGGTAAAGAGGTAAATATCTTGAAGGCTAATGAAACTGAAAGAAGGAAAGAAAGTAACAAGAAGAAAAGTATTGGAAAAGAAGTAACAGGAAAAAGAAGTAACAGGAAAAAAAAGTAACACCATGAAAATACCATAAAATAACCAAAATCATCATTAAAAAAAATGTTATTAGCATAATATTTTGTTTGCATAATTAAAGTTGATCATAATTAAGTGTTGTTTGGGTAATTTTTTAAGTCTTCAATTATACTTTCTGATACTTAACCCTTTACCACACAATCCGAGTTTTAATGACCCAGAGAAAGAGGCCTTTTGAAAACATTGTGGGAAAAGGAGAAAATGCTGGTAACCAGCATTTTCTCCTTTACTCACAATGTTTCTACCCTTCCCTCCAAAATTTCAATTTTTCAGTGACATCTAATTTATCGTCTGCAAATGCTTTCAGTTTGGACTAGTCTAAAATTTTGTCGTTTGGTAGAGTTCAATTGTTTTATATGATTCGGGCATGTTTTGTATGAGGTTTTAATTGCAGCTATTAGAAATGAGCGTTTCTTTTCATTATATGTGAATTTGACAAGTTCACAAAAATGAAGTACTTAAAAATAATGCATATATCAAACCTTAAAAATAATACTTGTAACAAACCTCTATTTTGGAGACATTTTTATAGAAATTTATAACCTGTTATTTTCTTTCCTGTTACTTTTTTCCATTACTTTTTTTCCTGTTACTTTCTTTCTGGTTACCAATGAAACCAGTATGGGAAAATGCCAGTAATTAGCATCTTAAACCAGCATGTTCTTCTTTTCCTAAAATGTTTTGCTACCCTTCCATAGATAAATTCCATCATTTGAGTCATGTTTAAACACAACCCAAATTTAAATGACCTTGAGGAAGAAGTCTCTTTAAAACATTTGGGGGGAAAAAGAGAAAATGCTGGTAACTAGCATTTTCCTCCTTTTTCCACAATGTTTTTCTTCTCTTTGAAGGACAAAGGTCATATTCTGAGTGGCATTTGTCATCTCCACTTGGAGAAGTCTAAATATCTATCGCTTGGTGGAATTAACATACTGTTTGCCAAAGCTTTCATAATGGAGGAATCTACTTTTTTTCCCCAGCATTTTATAACATAACTTATTACCGACATCATCAGTACCTGGCCACTTTGTCATGTTATTTGCCCAAGGACATAACAGTCAGCACAGATCAAACCCTGTATTTTTTGGGGGGGAAACAATCCAGTGCATTAACCACTGGGGAATCTCTTTAATAGTTTTCAATTTTAATAAAGAATGATACAGGGTCAGAGGAATCATAGTTTAGTGGTTGACTGGGAAACTATAAAAGGAAAAAGGGCATTTAAACACTCACCTACATTAACATTATCAAAGAGGTTATGTCAAATTTAATAAAATGTATGACTTAATAAATTATCGGCAGTGCATAAAATTATAACACAGGCCACAACCTGAGCTTTGTATGCCTTCCATATATTCCACTTTGCATTCGTTCATCACTCTAACCCATCCTTTAAACCTCTGCCAAACAATCCCACAACAACAGTCTTTCATTACCCTGAGAAAGAATGCTTTTGAAAACATTGTGGGAGAAGGAGAAAATGCCGTTACCCTTTACTGACAAATCTTACAATATGAGCTACGTCTACTTTGTCGATTGCAGATGCTTTCATTCTAGACAACTATTTATCAAACTATAAATATCTAGACTTGTACAACTTGAAATCATTTGCAGACCAAACAAGAGCGGCAAATTGTCGCAAAATACGCCCGTCCCTCCGCCAGTTGTCGAGGGGGGATAATAATCTAGAAGGGCAGGAAGAGGAAAATAGTAGTGCAGCAGAAATCATGTAAGTGATTGAAATAGGCATGAATGTCTCCTCTAATGTTAAGGAAACATGCATGTAAAGTTTCAGGTCATTCCAAAATAAAAAGACAAAGTTATATTGTAGAGAAGCATGAAAAGCTGTAAAAAAAAAAATAATGAATAGGGAATAATTAGGTAAGGTTACAGCTCCAGTGCATTGCACTTTTCATAACTGCAACAAACATGTTTACCAAGTCTCAAGTCAATTTGACTTGAGGTGACAAAGTTCCGTTCTGGACAAGCAAGAAATACTGTAAAAATGAAGAACAAAGTGAAATTACTCAAAATCCGCGCTAGGTAGAGTTATTGTTCTTGCGCACTGTACTCCGTAATATTGGAACAAACATGCATACCAAGTTTGAAGTCGTTTTGACTTGAGACGACAAAGTTATATTCCGGACAAGCAAATGACGATCAAAGGGAAATAACTCATAGACAGCATGAGGTAGAGTTACAATTCTTGCGCACTGCACTTCCAAATATTACAACAAAAAAGCATACCATATTTCAAGTCATTCCTACTTAAGATGACAAAGTTATGCTCCGGACAAGCAAGAAATGCTATAAAAATGAAGATCTAAGGGGGAATAACTCAAAATTCTTGCTAGGAAGAGTTATGGTTCTTCTGCACTGCACTCCGTAATTTTTCAACAATCATGCATACCAAATTTGAAGATGTTCAGACTAGAGATGACAAAGTTATATTCCGGACAAGTAGAAAATGCTGTACAAATGACAATCAAAGGGAAATAACTCAAAGACAGCATGAGGTAGAGTTATGGTTCTTTCGCACTGCACTCCGAATTATTGCAACAAACACAAATGCCAAGTTTCAAGTCAATCGGATTGGAGATGACAAAGTTAAGCTCCGGACAAAGAACTGGACTGTAAAAATGAAGATCAAAGTGGAATTACTCAAAATCTGCGCTAGGTAGAGTTATTGTTCTTGCGCACTGTACACCATAATATTGCAACAAACATGTATACCAAGTTTGAAGTCGTTTTGACTTAAGATGACAAAGTTATATTCCGGACAAGCACTAAATGCTGAAAAAATGACGATCAAAGGGAAATAACTCAAAGACAGCACAAGGTAGAGTTACAATTCTTGCCCACTGCACTTCCAAATATTGCAACAAATAAGCATACCATATTTCAAGTCATTCCTACTTAAGATGACAAAGTTATGCTCCTGACAAGCAAGAAATGCTATAAAAATAAAGATCTAAGGGGGAATAACTCAAAATTCTTGCTAGGAAGAGTTATGGTTCTTGTGCACTGCACTCCGTAATTTTTCAACAATCATGCATACTAAATTTGAAGATGTTCAGACAAGAGATGACAAAGTTATGCTCCGGACAAGCAGAAAATGCTGTAAAAATGACGATCAAAGGGAAATAACTCAGACAGCACGAGGTAGAGTTATGGTTCTTTCGCACTGCATTCCGTATTATTGCAACAAACACAAATGCCAAGTTTCAAGTCAATCGGACTGGAGATGACGAAGTTATGCTCCCGACAAAGAACTGGACACCGCCCTCCCGCCCGCCATGAGTGATCCCATAATAGTCCTGTCTTCGACGGGCGTATAAAAATGTGTTGCGGCTCAAATGGCATTTGTCTCTTACTACATTTTGGTCAAGAATACATGCACTGGCCACAGCAATATAAATAAAAATAGTGAAAATGAAAACAAAGCTACATGTTTTCCAAACTTTTATACCAGAATATGGCTGTCTCAAAATTGAAATGATATAAACCTCTACCAAACTGTCCTGGGTTATGAGGACTCTGAACAAAAAAAAGACGGTAACTAGCATATTCTCCTTTTTACACAATGTTTTCTACCCTTTCAGAGCCAGAAATTATCATTTGAGTTACATTTAATTTGTCATCTGCAAATGCTTTTAATTTGTTAGAGTACAAAATTTGTCATTAGGTAAAGATTTAAGAAAGGATTGAACATAACAATATTGTGCAGCCTAATTTTGATCTACAACTGTCCACAGAAACAACTAAAGACACGATTTGTGTGTACGTATAGGATATCGACTGAGTACGAGGTCTTTTCGTATGGGAATGACCTGGGCACGAGCTTCACGAAACACCGAGAGCGCGAAGCACTTGTTTTGTGAAGCTCGTGCCCTGGTCGTTCTTATACGGAAAGACCGATGTACGATGTACGAGGTCGATATCCGACTTACATACCGGCCACCATCAGTATTAAGAAGACGACTTAACAATCATGTCGAAAAGTATGGACCTGTTCGACGAAAAAAGAAGGGTATAACATGTTTTATGGTTTTTATAACTTTTGGGTATTATTTCTTATTTATTTATCAGTTTACCTTCTCACTTGAACATTAATGAATCGTGGCTTGAAAATGACACCTCGTGAACGGTGATATCAACCTTTGGATTTTTTTACTTGGGTAGCTTTGTTTATGTTGCACGAGTGAGTTCATTGCTCAGAATAGGTTCGAATTGATTGAAATATTCATTGATTTCAGCTTTTGCCGTAAACGCTCTCGTGTTTTTAATTCTACCGTCAGTCCGTTTGCACTAATACACCCTGTTCTTTAGGGCAGTAGGTCAGTTTTCATTGATTGCTTAATTGATTGGATGGTGTTTTATGCCGCTTTCAACATTATTTCAGTCATATCACGACGGCACTTCCAGTGAGGCTCAAGCCCGGGACCTTGGGATCAAGCTTAGGACAGCCAGTCTCAAAGGGATTCTGATCATTCGACTACGGGAATGATTGGGCCCCTCAATTTGCATTTAGTTTGATTTCTTGAGGCTAGCTGTGCCGAGTCAGCTATTAAAGGAGAGTGCTCCTATGTTAGTTTTGCTGTCTCACAATAAGAAAAAAAAAAGAACTTTTTCGCTACAGAGGCTAAACTGTGCTAATACGGACAAATCAACAGTCGGTCTCATAGGAAATAGGGTGCACTAGAACCAAAATACAATAATATTGTAGATATGTTTTAGAACATGCATCAATCATTAACTTTTTCTCACTTTTGCTATTTAACTTATATGAAAACTAGAAAAATACGAAAAAATAAGTTGGGTTTAGGTATGAATAAATTACATGTATGTAACTACAGAACTTAAGGAAAAAGCACTTTATCAACAATGTTTTAAATGTTGGCCTTCATGTAACAGCACATTTTGTAAATAGGAGGGGATAGATTTTTCAATGATCGCCTTGAAAGAAATTATCAAAGAATTGCTGAGTTAGTCACCAATAAAAATCAAGATTAAAATCTGTCTTACCAGAAAGAAGCATATTTGCAAGATTCTTCCTGTTATTTAACAAATTCCTGAAAATCAATATCGCGCGAGTACCAATGTCGTTCATGACCCTGTCTGTATGACCCAAGGTCCGTCAATTGCACGTGGACAGGTCTTTCTCGCACGGGAGCAGGTCTTTCCTGCATGTGGGCAGGTTTTCTATCTACGGAACAACCTGTGCACGTGCATAGATAGACCTGCGCACGTGCATTCTATTGTTAAGATGGGTCATTCTGAAAAAAATAGACCTGGTCCAAACAAAGGAGCCGGTATGTAACACAAGATGCCATGTTTTATAGACCCTTGAAAAAGGTAGTTTTTGAAAACAGATAGGACAGGAAAAAAAGCTGTTGATTGATTGATTATATGGTGTTTAACGCCGTTTTCAACATTAGTTCAGTTATATCACAGCAGCCAGTGCACCTGTCCATGCTTTCCTGGAGTGTCCGTTATCAATACTCCACACAATATTCTTTCCAAGCCACTGGCTGCTTTCTCACATAACAATTGTCGAAAAAAAGCTGTAAAGCAGCTTATTCATCTTTTACCTCTTTACCAGATGACAAGATTTTAGACTGTGGTCAAATCTGAAGGGCTTATAGACAACAAAAATATTTGGTTTAAATTTTGGAATTTGTTCTTGAAAGGGTGGAAAACACTGTGGTAAAAGGAGAAAATTCTGAATACCATCATTTTCTCTTTTTCCCGCAATGTATTCAACAGGCCTCTTCTATAGGGTCGTTATAATTTGGGATTGTGTGGTAAAGGGTTAAATGTTTTTTACCCTTTTGAAGACAAATTCAAACATCTAAAACATACCGACACCAAACAAGTCTAAATTTTGACATCTAACTCTTTACCAAACAAAATGTTGGACTTGTCCAAACAAAGCATTTGCAGAGGACAAAATAAATGAGACTCAAAATCTTGAAATGTGTTTTTGAAAAGGTAGAAATCATTTTGGGAAAAGGAGAAAATTCTGGTTACCAGCATTTTTCTTTTCTCAAAATGCTATCAGAAGTCTTCTTCTTAAGGATCATAAAAACCGAGAATCGTATGGTACAGAGTTAAGGATTAACCCCCAAGTTGTCTTGAAAGCAAAGAGATTCAGATTGAAAAACTTATATATAAATTCTACAATATCTCAGAAAATAGATATGATTTTGTAAAGTCCATGAACAAAGTGACCCAAATAGGTTACCATGGCAAATGATCCACAACTTTTAAAATGTCATTCTAAATTCAAGATAAACAATATGTCCTAAATAACATTTAAGAAAAATTTGGTGATTCACTGGCCATTTATATCAGAGGTTCTTATACCCCTTACCAAACAATCCCTTGTTTTCACAACTCTGAGTACGGAGTATGAGGAATTTAGAGAACATTCTTGGAAGAGAAGAAAATGCTGGTTACTAGTACTTTCTCATTTTCCACAATTTTTTCTACCCTTTAACAGGCAATCCCATTATGTGAGATACCTTTGATTTAGAGTTGGATGTTTTTATTTTTTGTTTGAGAAAGAGTTAAAGCAACTAGCAACAACAGTTTATTTTGTTAAGTTTTTATACAAAAAAAAAACCGAACAAAAATCGACCATCTGCTTGTTAAAAGACGGCCTTTTCAAACAACAAACATGTACCGACACAAAAATTGAGACACAGTCAAAACCAAGGACCACTAAATCTTTTTTGTTTGTTACTTACCTAGTTAGTCACAGGGTGGTCACTTCTATTTGTGCAAATTCTGTAAGTACATTTTAAAATATTAAATTGTCAAGGACAACTTTGACTTGAGCCAATTTAGGCACTGTTGGTTGAAGTCACCATAGTAGTATTTGAGGGGGGGGGGGGGGGGGGAGGTTGTCTCATTATCCTGCCCCACTACGACACATCAGTCATGGAGTATCAATTTAGATGTAAGCAGCTTTCATTTTTGTCAAATACTATAAGATCAGGGATGGAAATTTACGTAATTCGCCAATGTATTCGGACACCCTAAATGTTCAGACACCCTTAATTATTTTCAAAAATAATTTATTTTTTAGTCCTAATTACTCCGGATAGTCAAAACAAGAGAGCCATGATGGCCCTGTATCGCTCCACTGGCTTTTTAACCCTTTACCACACAAATCGAAGTGTTAATGACCCTGAAAGAGAAGGCTTTAAAAAACATTGTGAGAAAAGGACATGTTGTCAGCCAGTATTTTCTCCTTTTCCCACAATGTTTCTTATTAATGGCATTGACAGAGACATACAGCATAAAAAGTCTGTATGGTAATAAACTTACTTTGAAAACATAACCTCCACCCCGCCTGCCAGACAAAAAGAGTCATATCTGTTTAAATGCAAAGATAATGTCAGTAAATACAAGCAGGTTTATTCATTAGCATGAAAGGTAAAGTTCTGAAAAGATTTGAGTGATAGAAACCTTACTTTAAATTAAACATTCCATTCATGTGAGCATAACCATTAGCATCAAAATAAATCACTCTCCCTTAAAATAGAACATTTCCTCTCCAAAAAACTTGAATACCAAACTCCAATAATGTGTAAGTGCAGTTTGATAATCAAGGGAGGTAAATAGTAACAAACTTTATCTTGTATAACAGGAGTTATTTCCCTTGATTACTATCTTAAATTACAGTCACTATATAAGTCCATGTTAAACTTGTGATCTCCTGGGCAGAGCCAATTTTAACCCCAGGGCTATAATATGAAGGAATTTGATAGAGGTCCATTAGATAAAGCTACATGCCGAATTTGGTAGCCCTGGGCCTTATGGTTTCAGACAAGAAGATTTTCAAAGATGTTCAATATTTTTCAGTTTTGTTGTCATAGCAACCAGAGTTTTTGAAGGAATCAAATTCTTTCAAGAAATTCTAAAGAGGACCATGCAGGATCATTTCTGTGAAGTTTCATCAAATTTGGATGGGTAGTTTCAGAGAAGAAGTTTGAAAAAAAAGTTAAAGCACGCACGGATGGACGGATGCACGACGGACACCGGGCCATGACATAAGCCCGCTGGCCTTCGGCCAGTGGAGCTAAAAATAAGTTTTCCTAAATATTTGGACAATCAATTTTTAAGAAAATGTTTTTGATAAGGGTCGGCTGTATAGACCTGTGCACAATGTTCATTCATAAAAACATGAATCCTTTCAGAGCCAAGTTACTTAGCCGTGTAAATTACAGATCAGTGACTATGCTGTTAAGTCTTGGAAATGCAGTACAACAAGTTTCACCCAGATTGGCCATGCAACACCACAGTTATATACCCTTGTTTTTAGCTGTACTGGCTGAAAGCCAGCAGAGCTTACAGAGCTTATGTCATGGCGGGGTTTCCGTCGTCCGTCCGTTAGTCTTTTTCTTGTTTACGCGATAAAGTCTGCGTTTGTTGTCAGATTTTCGTGAAACTTGCACAGTTTGTTTATCTCATCAATAGCTTCAACCCTATTGATTTTGAAAAAATTCCAACAAACAGTATGGGAAAAGTAGCCATTTCAAGTTGAAAATTTCCATTTCTTGTTTACGCAATAAAGTCTGCAGATGTGGTCAGATTTTTATGAAACTTGCACAGTTTGTTTATCTTATCAATAGCTTCAACCCTATTGATTTTGAAAAAAAATCCAACAAACAGTATAGGAAAAGTAGCCATTTCAAGTTGAAAATTTCCATTTTTTGTTTACGTGATAAAGTCTGCATTTGTGGTCAGATTTTCATGAAACCTGCACAGTTTGTTTATCTCATCAATAGCTTGAACCGTATTGATTTTGAAAAAAATCCAACAAACAGTATGGGAAAAGTAGCCATTTAAAGTTGAAAATTTCCATTTCTTGTTTAGGCAATGAAGTCCACAGTTTTGATCCAGTTCTTTTGAAACTTTCAAAGATTGTTTGGTTCATCAAGGGATTGAACTCTTTTAAAAGTGAAGAAAGTCTGCTGATCTGTTCAGGAAAAGCAGCCATTTGATAACTTAGTATTGTTTACTCAACAAAGTCCAAATTATTTGTCACATTTCTTTGAAATTTGCTGGGATTGTTTAATACAAGGCGTACTCAAATCTTATCAAATTTGGCTGGATTCCAAACAATTATTTTTCAGAAATTGCACTTCATTTTTTTTCACTGTTTGTTCAATTCACCATGCTGTCTTAGTGGGTTCAAGCCCGGTTGTAAGAACACCCCCCCTTTTTTTCTGTGTGTGTGTTTCTTGTCTTTTTTCATTTTGTATCATGAATTTATAATATATGCTAACAAAAAAGCAAAATCACTGCCAGTAGAGCGATTTCAGGCCTTCAAGGGCCTCTAGTTTATTAATGCTGTGTCATGGAAAAAGGGGGGCTTGATGTATATTTACATTATGGACCAATATCTCTTTAACTACAGGATGAAATGTTATGAAACTTCATATTTATATTGTTTATCACAAGCCACAGACAATAGTTATTTGTTTTTATTTCATAAAATGCCGTGTCATGAAAAAAGGGGGCTAAATGTATAATTTCATCATGGACCAATGACCGTCTGTTCGTCCGTCTTCCCAGACAGATATCTTCTAAAATCCTGGAAGAAAACTGATAGAAATTCATACACATGTTTCTATGATGTCCGCCCATATATAACTTTTTTTTTCGCTTTTTTTTATATAATGCAATGTCATGGAAAAAGGGGGCTTCATGTATATTTCCATTATGGATCAATGTCTCTTTAACTCAAAATCCTTGACGAAAATTTAAGAAACTTCATACGTGTGTTCCTTATGATAGTCTGCCAATATCATTATTTTTGCTTTTTTGATTAAATGTCCTGTCATGGAAAAAGGGCAATTGGTGTATTTCTCCATTGTGGACAATATCTTTAACTTCTGGACAAAATGTTATAAAACTTCATGTTTATATTGTTTATCATAAGACACATACAATAGTTATTAGTTTTTATTTCATGAAATACCATGGCATGAAAAAGGGGGCTAAATGTATAATTTCATTATGGACCAATAACAGTCTGTTTGCCCGTCCGTCCACCCGGACAGATATCTTCTAAAATCCTAGACGAAAATTGATAAAACTTGATAATTTTATCATGGACCAATGACAAAAAGGCCACAAGTACTATCAAAACACAATACCTGTAATATGTTTGTATCAAAAAAGATCTTTTTCGGCGGGGGATATCATTTCAATGAAACTGCTTGTTTTACTATAGAATGGTATTGCTGGATCTTAAAAAAAAAAAAAGGCAAAATGATTTTAACTCTTTACCAAACGACAAAATTTTAGACTTGTCCAAATTGAAAGCATTTGCAGACGACAAAATAAATGTGACTCAAAAATTGAAACTTGACTTTAGAAGAGTAGAAAACATGGTGGGAAAAGGAGAAAATGCTGGTTACCAGCATTTTCTCCTTTTCCCACAGTGTTTTCAGAAGGCTTCTTCCTCTGGGTCGTAAAAACCAGGGATTGTTTGGTAAAGGGTTAAGTGGCCGTGTAATGGCTTAATAGGTATTTCTAGTTATTCAATAATAGGTGGGATATAAATCATTGAAATAATAAGAATAAATGAAAGATTGATTTGAATGGGCAGTTGTCTTTGTAAAACATAATTGAAAAGCAAGTGTAAGCGAACAAAAAAATTCAAAGTGCGTGAGAGCATGGCAAATAAAAATCGGAAAAGATACAATTAAATGTAGGAATCAACCATTTAACTCTTTTACCAAACGACAAAATTTGAGACTGGTCCAAACTGAAAGCATTTGCAGATGACAATTATTGCACAAATTATTGGTCGCCAGCATTTTCTCCTTTTCCCACAATGTTTTCTAGCCTATATTGAAGAGCTTAAGCTCATTCATTCCAATTTTGAATTTTCGGTCAGCAGATGTTTTGAATACGGAAGATAGTAAATTTGTCGTTTAGAAAAAGGTTAAAAAAGTGCAAAAAGGAACATCAGGTTCAGTTGTACTATCTTTGCCATTTTTAATCCTCTTTATTCTTGTAGCCGTTTATATGTGACCCATGCTCTGTGAAAAGGGGTTTAATGCGTCTGCAAAAAGTATTGACCCTGCATAGTCCATGAAGGCTAACCTGGGTTAAAACTTTTTGCTATTTGTCAATTTTCTGCATGTCAATGGTCCAGTCTACCTCATGATTCAGTGGTTTGATAGTCAAAATGGGTTTTATTGAACCATAATTGATGACTTGCTTGGTATAATGCATGGAGAAGCATTAAATAGGGCTTGAAATTCAATGACAGCAATGTTAAACATGCGTTAACCCTTTAACACACAATCCCAACTTTTAACGATCCTAAAGAAGGAAGGCTTTTGAAAACATGGGAAAAGGAGAAAATGCTGGTAACCAGCATTTTCTCCTTTTCCCCCCTAATGCTTTCTTCTCTTTCAGACTCAAATTTGTTGTCTGCAAATGCTTTGAATTTGGTCCTGTGTAAAATTTTGCTGTGTGGTAAAGAGTTAAAGATTATGTGACTATTGGAGTACATCATCAAGTCATTTTGGTGGGCATCAGTGTTTCTCCCAGCTTCAAATTTTTGAGGGTCATTTGTGACCCCTAGGCCTAAAAAAATCAAAGCGTTGAGAACACTGAAGTGTTATTTGTCAAGGAAGCTATTGTGTGGAATTAAAAATCTGAAAGAAAAGGAGAAATATTATTCAAATATTGGCTTGAAAGTGCTAAGCAAATAAATACTTTTTTTTTTTCGTTGAAGGGAGAGTACTCATAACAAAGTTAGGATTATTTGTGTATTGGTGGTCTCCCTTTGATCATTAGGAGGAGTCAGGAGTAACGTCCCTTGACAGTAGGATGCATGATGGATAAAGAGAGAAACCATGTGAATATATTAAATAAAATTAAGTTTATAACTGAAATCTATGATTTTGAAATATATTTGGCCGTTAACATAGAATTCCCAACATTATTTCGATCTATAAATATCCATGCCTAATCAAATAGAGTAGCACGCAATCATGGGACGAACAAGCCATGGGACAAACTGGTTTTGGAACGAAAAAGCCCAGGACCAAGCGATCAGTAGACAAATTTCGTATATATCATTGTGCCAATAGAAGGCTATGAGTGAGTGAAGCTATTTTCAATCAAGAATTAGTATTTCCACGATCGATGGCCTCACCCAGTGTATTTTAACATGCTATTTCCAATTACATATCCGAGTGCTACCGAAAAACTCATTTATCTGAGAAAAATTGAGTTTAATATGGTTCATTTCCTTCGGCTTTGCACAAACTACGGTACATGGTCTTCAAAATTCAATATTGAACTAATAGTGGTATTGTCTTTGACAAATACCACAAAAATAGTTGTGTTTCGGGTTTCAGTCCGAGATGCTGTAGGTAGGGTAGGTCGGGAATTTTTTTTTTTCAGAATTTTTTTTTTACATGGACCATGTAAAGATTTCATTAAATAGAGATTTTAGCTTCCACTTATTGTTTTATACAGAAATTTATGTAAATTCACTGTTTAAATTAATTGTTGAAAATGAAAAGAGAGTTTTAAGTGTCTCTGATTGGATGATGCCAAAATGACCTTTGTTGTGTCATTGGTTTTCGTGTTTTTTTCCAGCGATCTTTTATGAATGCGAGTTAATTTTTGGAGGAGTATTACCGCATGATTTGTCTTGAATTTGTCAATTATGGTAGCAGGTAACATTCAAACCTGTCATTTTACACTAGATAAGTGGACCAACATCTGTATCACATTTTCATAATTGACTCGCCAGCTTCACTAGCTGTAATAAACAGAGCCGTGTGCATCCTTCACATTTGTTACTGATTGTGTTTATTAAAGCCCATAATTCTGCCGTATGCACATGAGCCGGACTACTTTATATGGAGCTTTAGCAGATAATCTCATGCGCCAGATTGACTCTGAGAAAGAGAATTTTAGAGCATCAAAAACATTTATTTCAACTTTCCAAGCATCAAAACCCGGAGTCACTTGTCATATGAGAACCCTGCTCTATCGCTACTCTCTTGTCATATGAGAATCCTGCTCTGTCGCTACTCTCTTGTAGCTGTTGACAGCAGAAGGCAAGTTTTAGTCCGAGGGAAGGGAAGCTTGAAACCATACAGAGTGATACAATCTTATCGGCTTTTATACCCGTTAAGTGGCCTTCCGTTGAGATATCAGCTACAGACCCGTGCCTAGTTTTTTTTTTAATTATTAATTTTTTAATTTTTGTAGATGGTTACCTGACCGGGTAGCGATGGCATATCATATTGTTTATACAACAAGAACCATTTCAGTTTTTTTTTTTTTTAAAGCTAAACTGGCAGCCTGTTCGGTCATCGCTAAATACATATGGATTTGTAGACCGACCTGTTTTGGAGCAGGACCTGTTTTCGAACCCAAAATGATATCCCACTTTCCTTGCAAACTATTCATGAAGTGAATGACGTCACCATTTTGTGTCAACCGCTTATTTGAATGTAAATAACGGAGTAACCACTGTTAATTTACGAAATGCAACAAAAGCAGACAGTATGCATGTTTCTAAAGGAAAGATCAGTTTTAGTGACAAATTTCTTATTACTTTTTAAACCCAATAGATCTACCTGCCCAATTTAAATTCTCCGTTTAAAGTTCAAGTTTAATCCTGAAAAGTTCCCGACATGTGACATAGTCAGTGTAGATGCCAAAAAGTCATATCGTATAACCATACTGGAATAATGTGACAAGATTCTGATCTATATTTAGATCAGACAATTTCGTGACCTATTTCGTTCTGTCACTTATGACTGAACAATTTTTCCAGAACACTTGCTGCTACTGAGAGTACATGTTTCCAACCCTTTTATAAAGACACTCAATATTTTCAGATGCTTTATGAGATAAGTTTTTGAAAAATTCCTAATCTGTCCTCAAAGGTGCACATAAATTGATAGACGGCACCAAAAGGTCTTAATTTTAGCTATTCAGCTATTCAGGTATTCTAGTGCTACTGTCAAGAGAGAGCCAATGGCCACCATGACTTTTATCTGTCCCCTTCATTGCGCTTCAAAAACTGAAGACAGTTGACTTAGAACTGATCATTTATAAATGCTGTTCAGAACAGTTCCTTCTCGTGATAGTTAACATTTTAGTTGAGTTTGGTGCACATGATTTTTTTCAGTTCTTTAATACATGTTCATGAATTGTTCTATGGATAGTGAAGGCCACGAAATGAGAGCACGTTTTCCCATTCGCCATTTTCAGCTTCCGGCACAAGATAGAAGGGTGAAATATGTCATTATCATTGAATATGCATGATTCAAACAGAGATTATGGTTAAAGAGGCATTGAAAATCGATCTTTAAGCTATCATGACAGGATGAACACCATATAACACAGAATCAATGCATGACATTATGGGTGGCAACTAAATCTCATGTGTGATTCCCGATTTAGTGGTTTGCAATAGAGTTTGCAGATGGGGTGTGGCAAAATTGACATTTGATTGATTGGCATTTTATGGTGTGTATGCGTGTTTGGTGTGTAACTGGACAAAACCCAGTTTGTTATCGATCTTCGTATCAACTCTTTTGGACGGCTACGGGACATACAACGGGTATCAGTATATTTCTATGCAGCCAAGTGAGAGGGAACAAAATTGCAACAGTCAAAAAGTACAGAGATGTACCAAAATCGCACACAATGGATTTTTTTTCGATCGTAGTAAAAAAAAGTTTAGGGTCGGCAGCATTTTTCTAGGTAGGGTCGGGAAACCCGGAACACGACTGTTTTTTTTTTAGGCCCTATTCCAAATTTTTGGGGGTCATACAAAAATCTTGAGTGTCACCTTTATAAATGCCTTTTTAAAGCTACTTAAATTCACGTTTAGGGACCTTTCCCTGTCACTCCGCTGACTCGGAACTGAAACTATTTTTCTTAGTCTGACAAGACCCGGATATTTGTTGCATTTGTTGATTTTTCATTTTTTGTCACGTTTTGAGGGTGTTTACTTGTGGAAGGGACAACAAAACAGTCTGCAAGTCCTTTCTGTTTTTCTTTTTCTGTTCATCTGCTATTGTTTCAGAAAGCATCTAGAATACACAGACCGTACACGTTTAAAACACGGCAACAAATTGACCTTCCTGTAGTTATTCGGTACCTAGTTATTATTACTAAACAAGAGCTTCAAATGTGTGACTATGTCAGAGAGAAGCCAGTTGGTAGCAATTCATGTTCTTTTATTCTTTTTTGTGCGGTACTGGCAGATATTTATCAATAAAATCAGTTTCAGACACTGGGAGCCGTATCATAAACTCTCAGTATAAAATAATCATGGCGTACGAAATCTTTCTCTGCATACAAATTTTGCCCCTTAGTATTTCGGCTCGACGTCATGGTGCGCAGTATAAACTATTGTTTTGATTGAACTGGTATTTTTTGGTTGCGTCAGAAAAGACACACATGACAAATTTTAGTGCGTCAGCTAAGAAATCATTGTGTCAAAAACGCAAGAAACACGCTCTGGGATAAACACTGGGGCATTCAACAGAGAAATGAGATACAAACAAATTGCCTCATTAACTCTTTACCAAACAACAAAATTTCAGACTGGTCTAAATGAAAACCTTTTTCAGAAGACAATTCAAATGTGGTTCAAATGATGGAGTCTGTTTTTGATAGTGTAGAAAACAATGTGAGAAAATGGAGAAAATGCTGTTGATCACAATGTTTTCAAAAGGCTTCTTCCTCAGAGTCGTTAAAACTCAGGATTACAAAGTTAAAACCCCTTTTTGCCAGACCATGACTCATAAATTATCCATTACATGTAAAGTTTTCACTTGTCTATAGTAGTGAAACATTGTTTGAAAAATTAGGCAGCTGATCATGTGCAAGATCAGACAGCACATTCTTATGTTGATCTACACTGTTTCTTAAGTTATATATATATATGTTTTTTTTTGTACGGGCTGACTATTTAGTCGTATCACAACAAAACTTAATGTTACTTTTCATAGTTTTTTTTTTATTCATTGATTGATCCAGTAGCTCAGTATTTACCTGCAGGGCTGATAACCCAGGGTCTGTACTTGCCAACAATTCATGAGCTCGTACTTAGTTTTATTCTCAGAAATTTTCCAATTTTGAAAGTAACACAAATTCTGATTGGCTAAACCAAAAGTTTTAGCCAATCAGAAGTTGTGTTACCAATGTATTTGGACAGAAAAAAATGATTATTTTTATTATTATACGCCGCCAGAGGCAACGTATATTGGCGTCATCTTCTCCGTCTGTCCCTTCGTCCGTCCGTACATACATCCATTTCTTGTGAACGCAACTCCTCCAACATTTCTTAATGGATTTGGATAAAATTTTCACAGAATGTTTATCATCATGTGACCTAGCGCATATTGTCAAGGTTTTGCAATTTATAGCTGCGTCATGGAAAAAGGGGGCTTCATGTTATATTTCATTTCATGTCTTGTGAATGCAACTCCTCCCACATTTCTGGACAGATTTGGATAAAATTTTCACAGAATGTTTCTCATCATGTGACCTAGCGCATATTGTCAAGGTTTTGCGATTTATAGCTGCATCATGGAAAAAGGGAGCTTCATGTTCTATTTCATTCTATTTCTTGTGAACGCAAATCCTCCCACATTTCTTGACGGATTTGGATAAAATTTTCACAGAATGTTTCTCATCATGTGACCTAGCGCCATATTGTCAAGGTTTTGTGATTTATAGCTGCATCATGGAAAAAGGGAGCTTCATGTTCTATTTCATTCCATTTCTTGTGAACGCAACTCCTCCCACATTTCTTGATGGATTTGGATAAAATTCTCACAGAATGTTTCACATCATGTGACCTACCCCATATTGTCAAGGTTTTGCAATTTATAGCTGCGCCATGGAAAAAAGGGGTCTTTATAATTATTTCATTTTTCACCAATATCTCTTTAATTACCGGACATATCTCCACGGATTTGCATGAAATTTTCACAGATCATGTGACCTAGCACATACTGTCAGGGTTTTGGAATTGATTGCTGTGTCATGGAAAAAGGGGGCTTCATGTCAAATTTAATTTTTCACCCATGTATCTCCAACTAATGGACATAATTTCTTGAAACTTCATAATTTTATTGGTTAATCAAAGCCAATGACAAATGAGTCCGTCGTGCGTCCATCTGTCCATCCATCAGTCCGTGCGTAAACCTTTTAGATCACAAGTAACACAATATATCCATTGAGGTACCCAGGCAAGTGCTAGAAATTCCAACACTTTAGTCTCTATAGCTAGTTGCTTGAAATAGCAGCCATGTGGCGGTGTATATTGTGACGATGGCACTCTTGTTTTTAGTGTCCAAATCTTTAGGAAATTATCATTTTGAAAAAAAAGGGGTGGCCGAAATAATAAGTATCACCGTGTTGTCCAAATGTGTGTCCGAAATATTAAAGGTAACATCCGACAAATTTCGATCTATTTATAGCACCATTGACGGGGTCATAACTGTAGCTGATCTACAGTTTCGGTGTGTTTTCAATCTAGAAGTACATGATCCATGATGAGACTGCACATTCTGTTTGGTCTGATGTCTATCCACATCGTCTGCCATCTTGCCATCGGCATAGTAATTTTGAACATCAAAAAATGTAAAACCAGCCATCTGTCAAAAAGATTTCACGCCTGTCGCGGGTACACAAGTATTTACAGCTAACCCTTTACCACAAAATCCCGAGTTATAATGACCCTGAGGAAAAGGCCTTTTGAAAACATTGTTGGAAAAGGATAATTGAACCATTTTTTCCTTTTCCAACAATGTTTTCTACTCTATCAAAGACAAATCCATCATTTAAATTGTCGTCTGCAAATATTTACTGTTTAAATTTAGACCAGTCTATTATTTTCGTTCGGTAAAGAATTAAATAAGAATAAGGGGTATGATATAATGTGCAAATGATTCAAAGCGAGAAGGTTGTAGTGCAAGCGTTTGTTATACATATTTACAACTATTCTGCCCCAAAAAATTTATTACCTGCTACAAGCAGACTGCCAGTCAACACAAAAATGACCACGCAATAAGCTAATATCATGCCTGCTTTACATAAGCTGATAATGCCGTTTTGCATTTAGGAATGGTTCTTTCTTGAACACCTGGGCAGTCGTGTCACGTGTTTTGTGTTGTCGGCAGAAAATAAGTTTGGCTTGCAGCCAAAATTAAGAATATGCATACGACGATTAATGCATTAGTTTTAAATATAAATGGATTACTGATAAATAAAGAAAAGAGACAAGGTTTAGTATTTATGAATCTTTCATAGATCTATTGTCTATAGAGCGTCAACACAGTTATGGTTTAAAACAATTTCCCATACAGTCACAGGTACGATTTTTCATGCTTCTGCAGAAGGTGACTTTTGAAACCATTACGAGAAAAGGAGACTGCTTTTATAACATCAAAAAGCCGGGAAAGATTAACCCCTTCAAGTACCTTTAAAAACTTTAGTTGCTTATATGCGGCCTGTGCAGATCAAGATCAGACTGCAGTCAGTATGTTTGGTCTGATCTTTGATCTGAATCTACACTGTTTGCTTTGGTCTGAAGTTTTAAAGCGAAACAACGTTAGTGTGCAATGATTTTGGTCTGTAAGACTTAAAATTACATGTCAACAGACAGATTCTGGAATACCCCTCTCTAGAAATTCATTTTTGAAAAACAGATAAGACAGTTATAAAATTAATTCTGATAAAATTCATTGCAATAACAGCAGACTAAGACTGTCAAAGTGGGCTGTTTTAGACCAGGTTGTTTCAGATGTGACCCATTTCTGTCAAGGGAGGTTAATGTCATGGACATAATATGTCGCTTTGGTTTGTGATGCTGTTTTATTTAAATCAGCAGTTTTTTCTGCAAGGCAAGAATAGGTCTTTGTTTTGGGCCTTTTTCATTGTTTAATTTTTACATGGGACTGTCATGCATTGGACCTGAATTTATGCGGGATTTGACAAAATTAATGTGAATCCCACAATAGCACATCCTAAGATGAAGTGACATGTACTGAATTCGCACTACCATCCCCAAGGTCTTTCTTACCTAACTGAAAAACTCCCATTTCTTTAATCCTTAGGCTGCTAAGCGCGACTCACTGACCTTTTGCAGACAATGTAGATCAAGGTCAGACGGCACAGGACATGCAGTCTGATCTTGATCTACACTGTCTGATACGGAGATATTTTTTCCTTCGGGTATACCTTTGAAATAGCAATATTTCGGGTTTTACTATCGGCTTCAAAGTTTCATTTCAGTTATTTAGCAGGATAAGGATTAATTTAGCAGTCTACCAAGGAAAGAAATAAAAGTTCAATTTACAGTGAAAAAATATAAACTCTGAGGGAATCAATACCAGACAGAATGGGATAGAATTACTGTTGTCAGAGCAAGTAATATCTGCTATTAAACCTTTACCAAACGACAAAAAAGAGACTTTTCCAAATTGAAAGCAGATGCAGATGACAAAATTGATGCGACGAAGAAGATGAAATTTGTTGTTGTTGGAAGGCTAAAAATCATTATTGGACAAGGAGAAAATTCTGGTGACCAGCATTTCCTCCTTTTCCTACAAAGTTTTCAAAAGCCTTCTCTATTAAGGTCATTTAAAGGTCGGGATTGTGTGGTAAAGGGTTGAGGTGACATTTACAAGTTTGCTTGCACTTGCAGCATGTGTAGATCAAGATCAGACCATACAGAACATGCAGTTTGATCTTTGATCTAAACTGTCTGCTTTGCTGAGACATTTTGGATAAAAGATACCTAGAGATTGAAATTATGTTGGTTTTATTTCTAGACTAAAAATGTGAAAGATTTATTAAGGCTCTAAGGGCTAAACTTTTCCTTTTTTTCCTCTAACCCTTTGACTGTCAAACAAACAAAACAGATTAAAAACAAGAGCCGTCGTAGACGGATTATGCTTCCCGAACAGGTCTCTTTTTAGGAAAGTGAAAGCTGTTGGTAAATGGTTGGTCACGGGAGAGGAGGGTGGGGGTGAAACAGGCTACTTGTGTTTGGTCCCGTCTGCCAAACTGCATTTGCCAATGTTACCAGGGACTTCTTTTCAAGAAATGTTACAACCAGAATGATCTTGACCTTATATCAATACGTTGTTCTTAACATAAGCTGATCACATTGATAAAAGGTATCTTTAGGGTTAAAATTGAAGAAACTGGGAAATGTTTAATTTCAGAGTCCAAAAAAACAAAACCTAAAGTTATAAGACATTAAGCACCCTTTTCCCGTAACAAGGTTTTGCATAGATAAAAAAACAAGGGCACATGGTGAAACTTTTAATAAACAATATAAATGTGAAGTTTCATGAAACTTTGACAAAAACTGAAGGAGATATTAGTAAAAATTGGAATTTTACAAGAAACCCCCTTTTTCCAAGACACAGCCTCAAATTGGAAAACCATGAAAACACATTGGTGCAATATCCTAAGGAGTTCATATTATGAAGTTTCATCCAATTTGGTCCAGGGATTGTGGAGAAATGGCTTTGGACGGATGGACAGACGGACAAACAGATGAAGCGGCGACTATATGCTCACCCTTTGGGAAGCATAAAAAAGACACATCAAACCTCTCACCAGATTATCTCTCTAGAGCTGACAATAAAGATTACAGATCAGACTGCACTTTTGTAAAGTCTCATCTTGATCTACCCTGTCAGACTACACATCTGTAAAGTCTCATCTTGATCTACACTGTCAGACTACACATCTGTAAAGTCTCTTCTTGATCTACCCTGTCAGACTACACATCTGTAAAGTCTCTTCTTGATCTACCCTGTCAGACTACACATCTGTAAAGTCTCATTTTGATCTACCCTGTCAGACTACACATCTGTAAAGTCTCTTCTTGATCTACCTTGTCAGACTACACATCTGTAGTCTCATCTTGATCTACCCTGTCAGACTACACATCTGTAAAGTCTCATCTTGACCTACACTGTCAGACTACACATCTGTAAAGTCTCTTCTTGACCTACCCTGTCAGACTACACATCTGTAAAGTCTCATCTTGATCTACTCTGTCAGACTACACATCTGTAAAGTCTCATCTTGACCTACACTGTCAACAAATTAAACTTAAGATAGCCTATGTACTTTGAGTCTTTACCAGTTTTGACAAAACTTTAAAATGATAGGATTTGTCTTTGAGCGATAGGATTTGTCTTTGAATGGGTAAAAAACATTTTGGGAAAGGTAGGAAATGCTGGTTACCAGCATTTTCTCCTTTCCAAAAATGTTTTCCAAAGCCTTTCGCTTTGGAATCATTAAAAAACTAGATTGTTTGGTAGAGAGTTAAATGTTTTCAGTGCATCTATGTCTCTAACCTAGCACCATTTAGTTTCTCTTTTAAGGCTTGGTCAGACTGGCTAATGGATATGTAACGGGGGGGAAACGGACAAAAACATGCAGAATTTGGTTATCCGGTGACAAAATTCATCTCCTCTGCCGCTCGAGGCTCACGCGATCGGTGTGTGGAGCGAGGAAGCCACACAATGACCGCATGAGTACCGCACATGTAACGGAAAAAAACACACGTTTAACGGATATGTACAGGATAATAAACGGTCTATTAACGGATATCACCGTACGAGTAAGGGACTTGTACCGGATAAAACGGAAGTGCAACGCATGAGAACCGGACAAAACGTACGATGAACGGAAATGTACCGAACACCAACGTACGAGGAACGTACCGGTCACGTGACATGCCGAGGGTATAAATTGTCAGATGCATCCAAAGTCTATCATTTGCATGTCTCTGTCCGTTTTGTCCGGTGGAAAGTTTTGAACATGCTTAAAACTTCCCACCGAACGGAACAGACATCGCCGGACAAGTATCGGATTCACCGGATAAGAAACGGACATAAAACGGATACGAACGGAGACGAACGGATGAAATGATTTTTTATCCGTTACTCGTCCGTTAGCTCGGTGTGACCAAGGCTTAGACATCACTTTCTTAACAATCCCTTGGCCGCATAGCTCAGTGGTTAGTGTATCACACGTGACCTGGTGTTTGCGGGCTCAGTACCTGGTTGAGGCAAACTTTCTCTCAGGTCATTTTTCCCCTCTCCTGTCTGATGTATGTGAGAAAAGCAATCAGTGGCTTGGAAAGAAATTTATCTCTGTACTGGTGTGAGAAAGCCAGGAAACACATGACTTTGTGTAGGTGTACTGAGAGCCATGATATCACCTAAGGTGTTAAAAAGGCATTGTATACTCTAATTAAACAAAACAATCCCTTATTTTAATGACCCTAACAGAGAAGGCTTTTCAAAACATCATAGGAATAGGAGAAAATGCTGGTAACCAGCATTTTTTCCTTTTTGCGCATCATTTTCTGCCCGATCAAAGACAAATTTTATCATTTGAGTCATTTAAATTGTTGTTCGCAAATGCTTTGAATTTTGACAAGTCAATAATTTTGTCAAGTGGTAAAGAGTTGCGGTAAGAGACATATACAGATAATATTTAAAAGAATCATTATAACCTTTTTTAGCTCCACTGGCCGAAGGCCAGCGAGCTATTGTCATGGCGTTGTGTCCGTCGTGCGTCCGTCCGTCCGTGCGTGCGTCCGTAAACTTTTTCTTTAAAAAACTTCTCCTCAGAAACTATTGACTGGATTTTTACCAAATTTCACAGGAATGTTCCTTTGGTGGTCCTCTTTCAAATTCCTTCAAATAATTGTGTTCCATGAAGAATTCTGGTTGCCATGGCAACCAAAGTAAAAAACCTTTAAAAATCTTCTCCTCCCAAACTGCTATTTGGATAGCATTATTATTTTGCAGGAATGTTCCTTAGATACAGGTTTACAGAATTCCTTAAAAAAAAAAAAAAGATCTGTCAAAAAACATGGCTTTTATGGGAGACTCATTTTCCTTTTATGGTATAAAGTAAAATCTTTGAAAAATTTCTTCTCTAAAACTATTCATTGGATTTCATTGTTGTTTTGCAGGTAAGTTCCTATGGTGGTTGTCTACCAAATTGTTTCTTCAGTGAGCTAAAATGCAGGATTGAATGATAATTGTTAAAAACTTCCTTTCGCCATTATAGAAATATCAGGCCTGTGGAGCGATACAGGCGCTCAAGCGCCTCTAGTTATTTTTTTTCAACATAATAGAAGTGACAACTAAAGACAGATTTTACTGTGAATACAACATCAAACTGCATTCTAGAGGCCACAAGTTACTCACAATCATACCAACAAGTCTTTCATTTTTTTGTAAAAAAAAAACAGTTCTCTGCTTGGACTATCTCAAGTGTTTTCTAAGCTATACATTGCAAAATAAATGCTATCATAGTATCAGTCAATGAAAAAGGAAAAAATCCCAACATGAATGTTTCAGCAGGAGAATCTCTTGAATTATCCGACATTGTACATTCAAGATCAGACTACGCATTCTGTGAAGTCCGATATTAATCTATGCTGTCCTGCCAAGCTACCGATATTGTCCTTGGCATCTGTAAGATAAGAGCTTCAGAAACAAGATTCTCTGCTATCTTTTAATGAACGAAGGGAGAAAACTGTAATCAATCTTTTTTGCAGGTATTGTCAGGGATATCTGTCGTAAAGCAGAATTTCTCATTTGTATTAACCCTTCAAGCCCCCTTCTCATCTATAGTTGATTTTGCAGCCAGTGTAGATCAAGATCAGACTGCACAAAATGTGCAGTCTGATCTTTGATCTACAATTGCCGCAAAGCTTAAACACTTCAGACAAAAGCCACCATAAAATTGCACTTATTTGTGCCCCCCTTTTTTTTTAAGACAGAATAACTGATAATGTCTGTTGGGTTTATTCAGTGCTCTAAGGGTTAACTGACCTAATGTACCTTAAATGATAGAATTGGACTCTGACAGAATGGAAAACATTACAGAAAAGGAGAAATTGCTTGAAACCAAACATTTCCTGCTTTTCCTACTTGTCGAAAGTCTTCTTTCTTAAGGTCATTAAAACACTTTAAATTTTCTTATGAAGGACTAATTCTTCCTTACAACCGGTGTTGTGGGTACTTATTACAATCACTTCATTGAAACATTTCAAATGAGTATCAACAACAAAGGTTGAAGTGATGGAATGATGTTTTTAGAATCTGATCTCCGCCAAACAATTCCATGTTTAACAAAAAACAAGAAGTAAGGCTTCTAAAATCATTATGAGTAAAAGAGAAATGTTTGTTATCATCATTTTCTCCTTTTCTCATGTTTTCTATCTTTCAAAAGAAAAAAAAAACATTGAGTCACATTTAATCTGTCATCTACAAACACCACACGTCCGAAATTTGGTTTGGTGGAGAATCCAATTGCTAAATAAACAGCAAAGGTTTCTTGAACTGTAAGAAAAAGGGGATGAAAAGGTAAAAAAAGGGATATGAAAAAGAAGCCAAGATGAAGGGCTAACCCCTGACCAGGGCTATTGACGGACAAGAGCTGCTAAACAAGGTACTGGTTTCAATGGCAGAACTCTTGTAATTCAGGATGATGCATTGTTACCTAAACTGATTTGAATTTCTTTCTTCCTCTATGGATTGGACCATGAATAAAGGTGACCCTTAACCCCAAGGGGTTTGTATTAAGAACCTTTGAACCTTTTCTACCTGAGGATTTGAAGCAGAAAAGGTTATGATCCTGATGGAAAGGGACTCATGTTAAAAGAAATAAAGTTTGACTTCGGAATTTTGAATGTAAAACTTCTCGATAAGGCACTTTAACTTTTTAACAAACAATCCCAAGTTTTAATCACCTTGAGAAAGAAGGCATCAGAAAAAATTGTGGGAAAAGGATAAAGTACAGATACTGGTAATGTACATTGAAAAATTTTGTGGTCTGGTGAAGAGCTATATCTAGCACTAGTTATCTTGAGGGTAGTCTCAATAATGAGACACCACAGTGATTTTTTTTTATATTTGGACATTTATTGTACACTGTACCGTCTCAAGTCCATTGTAAATTTTCCAGTAGCAAAGATAGAGCGCTATACCGACTTTCTGTTTTGTCGGTTTTATCTGTATTGCAGCAAAATGCAACTATCTTTTAGTAACAAACATGACCAAAGACAAATTATTAAACCTTCATTACATAAAGAGCTTGTAGAAGTCCTTTGTAAATCTCGGAAAAATCAATGACGAAATTTATCATGCGTGGCGGCCATTTTGTGTGTTTTTGGGAACATAAACAACTCGAGTAACAGATGAAATGCTTGGTTTTCTCTATGTTCAGCATTTAAATTGAAAATATTTGTATTTTAAATGAAGGGTTATTAAATACGCAAGCAACAGGTATGTTTAAATCCTAGTTTTGTGCTCTATTTGCGAAATTATGAGAGTTCAAACTTGCGCACAAAATCTGTGAGGAGCTTTCAACTGATTTTGTCTTGATCGTCTCTACCCAGAGGCGACCAGTCAAAAGGTAACATTGCCTTTGGGGACAGTTATCTGTACTATCTTGAGGGCTAACTTTCCTCCTCCCGTGCTACTAAATGGTATGAGTACGAGTCAATATCCAGATTGCAAATTTATTTATTTTTTACTTAACAAAAAATTTGGACTTGCCCAAATTCAAAGCATTTGGAGTCATCGATTCATATTCAGCTGGAAATTGTAAAAAAACATTTTGAGGAAAGGAGAAAATGCTGATCACAAGCATTTTCTCCTTTTCCCACCACATGTTTAAAAGGCCTCTAGCTGTAGATTGTTAAAACTGGAGATTGTGTAGTGACGGGTTAAATGTACATTTTCAGTGACAAATGATTTACAGATTTTTTTCCTTCTCCCAGGATGTATGAAATCTTCTTCTGGAAGCATAACCACAGAATAAAGGCTGAGCTGTATCAGGGTTTTTTTCCCTGAAAAGACTGAACTTATTTTTTCATACTTGAGACAAGTCAAATGCTGTTCCAATGATTTGATTTTGCTTTGAAAGGGTAGAAAGCATCACTGGAAAAGAAAAAAATGCTGGTTGCCAGCTTTTACTCCTTCTCCCATAATGCTTTCAAAAGCTGTATTCTTCAGGGCCATTAAAACATGAGATTGTGAATGGGTTAAATATTTCTTATTTCTTCACTAGATGACAAAATCATGGACCTTTCAGAATAAAAAGCATTTGCAGATGAAAATGTAAATATTCCTCAAGTATTGGAACATAATTTTGCCTTGAAAGGGTAGTAAATATTGTCCGGGAGAAGTTTTCCCTCAGTGTTTTCAAAAGCCTTTTCCCCTAAGGTCATGTAACTGCTTACCACACAATTCTGTGTCTTCATGACCCTGAGGAAGAGGCCTTTTGAAAACATTGTGGAACAAGAGCGGCAAATTGTCACAAGATACGCCCGTCCACCGCCAGTTGTCGAGGGGGTATAATAATCGTAAAGGGCAGGTAATGCAACAAACATGTTTACCAAGTCTCAAGTCAATCTGACTTGAGGTGACAAAGTTCGGTTCCGGACAAGCAAGAAATACTGTAAAAATGAAGATCAAAGTAGAATTACTCAAAATCTGTGCTAGGTAGAGTTATTGTTCTTGCGCACTGTACTCTGTAATATTGCAACAAATATGCATACCAAGTTTGAAGTTGTTCTGACTTGAGATGACAAAGTTATATTCCGGACAAGCACTAATGCTGTAAAAATGACAATCAAAGGGAAATAACTCAAAGACAGCACAAGGTAGAGTTACTATTTGTGCTCACTGCACTTCCAAATATTGCAACAAATAAGCATACCATGTCAAGTCATTCCTACTTAACATGACAAAGTTTTGCTCCGGACAAGCAAGAAATGCTATAAAAATGAAGATCAAATGGGGAATAACTCAAAATTTGTGCTAGGAAGAGTTATGGTTCTTGTGCACTGCACTCCGTAATTTTTCAACAATCATGCATACCAAATTTGAAGATGTTCAGAATAGAGATGACAAAGTTATATTCCGGACAAGCAGAATATGCTGCAAAAATGACGATCAAAGGGAAATAACTCAAAGACAGCATGAGGTAGAGTTATGTTTCTTTCGCACTGCACTCCGTATTATTGCAACAAACACAAATGCCCGCCTGTATGCCATAGGTGATCCCATAATACGTCACGTCTTCGACGGGCGTATAAAAATGAGAAAATGCTGGTAACAAGCATTTTCTCCCCTCCATTTCCCAGTATATTTTCTACCCTGTCAGGGTCAGGTTTAGTCAATAAAGCCACATTTAATTTGCTGTCTGCAACAGCTTTTAATTTTTCCGAGCATAAAATTCTGTCGTATGGTAAAGGATTAAATCTGGGTTATTTCATAAGGCAGTCAGCAAAATAAGTTTGCTTACTCGTAACTCTTTTCAGATTCTTAACTCTTTACCAAACGACCAAATTTTAGACTGGTCCAAATGGAAAGCATTTGCAGACGACAAAATTAACGTGACTCAAAAATTGAAATTTGTTCTGGGAGGGTAGAAAACATTGTGGGAAAATGAGAAAATGCTGGTTACCAGCATTTCCTCCTTTTCTCATGACACAAAAGGCTTCTTTTTCGGGGCCGTGAAAACCAGGGATTGTTTGGGAAAGGGTTAAATGCACTTCAACACCCACAGTTTACTTTTGGCTCTTACTGTGCCTTTAAATTTTAAACGCAGTATTTCTTTGCTGTGTGGCTGGTATGCATTAGAACTGTCTCAATGAGAAAATTTCAATTAATACCCACAATTTTAGTACTAGAGAAACTTAATGAATGTGTCTTTAAACCCTCTACCAAACAACAAAATTCTGGACTTGTCCAAATTGAAAGCATTTGCATGTGAAAAAATCAAATGTAGCTCAAAAGGGAATAAAGATAGAAAACATTGTGGGAAATGGAGAAAATGCTGGTTACCAGCATTTTCTCCATTTCCCACAATGTTTTCAAAAGCCTTCTCCCTCAGGGCTGCTAAAACCCGGGATTGTGTAGCAAAGGGTTAAAGCAGAAAATGCTCCTCTTAAACCCTTTTCAAACAATATCAAATCTTGATAACCCTGACAAATAGGGTTTTTGGAACATTGTGGGGAAAAGGAAAAAAAAGCTGGAAACCAGCATTTTATCCTTTCACATTGTAATTTCTATCCTTTTAGAGAGAAGTCCAATCCTTTAAGCCACAATACGTTTGTCATCTGCAATGCTTTCAATCTTAGAAACACGAAATGTTATTGTCTGTAACAGTTTATCCCTGTACCAGACGACAAAATTTGAGCCATGTTTAAATTGAACGCATTAAATTTTGCAGACCACAATTTCAATGTGGCTCAACTGGTGCAATTTTTCTTTGATAGGGTAGAAAACATTGTGTAAAAAGGAGAAAATGATCCTTTTCCCACAATGTTATCAAAAGACTTCTTTCCCATGGTCATTAAAGATCAGCATTGTGCAGTAAAGGTTCATGCATTGAATATGCAATTTTCTTGTTTCCTTTTCGGCCTTTCCATACGACTTAAGTTGTCCAATTCATTTGGGTCTCAACCTAAAGGTTCTAAAACATGAAGACTTTTAAAGTAACCAATGAAATAAAGGGTCAAAGGGCATTTGTTAGAAGTAATTGTCCCGCAAGGGTATTACTATTTCAAAAGGGACACTTCTATTTGGACTGGGTAATGAATTATAATCAAATAGGGAAACCTTTCAAAAAGGGGTCTTGTTCCTTTTAGAAAACTGCCCCGAGAAAAAAATTGGGGTATGAAAAAAAAATGTGAACGTCAAAAATAAATGAGTCATGCTCTGTGTAAAGGGGGCTTAATGCATCTGCAAAAAAGGATCTGTCCAGGTCAGCCTGCACAGCCATTGCATGCTGATCTAGGTAATTTTTTTTTTGCTTTTGGCAAATTTTCTGCATGTCAAAGGAGCAGTGTACCTCATGGTTCAGTCAGTTGTTAGACAAAATTGACAAAATTGATTTTATGGATCCACAATCATATAATGACTTGCTTGATCTAATACTTCACAGAGATGCATTAAACCCCCTTTTGCCAGAGCATGGCTCAGATACAAATACCATTTAGATATCTGATCATAGGATAATTTATGCGGTTTCAAATTAACTCTATAGCCGTCAACAAACTTTGACTCAACCAAATTGGAAGCTTTTGCAGATCTGACAAATTTGATGTAGCTTATGAGTTGTCATGTAACACGTTACCACACAATCCAGAGTTTTAACAACCCTGAAAAAGAAGGCTTTTAAAAACATTGAGAGAAAGGAGAAAATGCTGGTAAGCAGCATTTTCTCCTTTTCCCACAATAGTGTTCTGCCCTTTTCCACTTTTTACATGTTGTATGCAAATGCTTTCAATTTGGAAGAACCTGAAATTTTGTAATGTGGTAAAGAGTTATATGATGAAAATGTTGTGGTAAAAGGAGACCACTGTGTGCAGTCTGCTTTTGATCTACACTGTCCGCTAAACAACCCCCTGTAATGTTCAACACTGTCTTTACCAAGTGACAAAGTTTTAGAATTTTCTGACCTAAAGCATTATCGGACGATAAGTTCAATGTGGCTCAAATGTTGGAGATCGTCTTTGAAAGGGTTAAAAAAAATGTTTCCAGTGTTTTCTCTGTTTTCTACAATGCTTTGAAACACCTTTCTTAAAGTACTTATGGCACAGGATTGTTTGGAAAAACCATAACTCTGAACTCTTTACCAAAAGGCAAAATTTTGGACATATCCAAATTGAAAGCATTTGCAGACGACAAAAGGTGGCTCATATGACAAAAATAGTCCTTGATATAGTAGAAAGCATTTTGGGAAAAGAAGAAAAACCTGGTTACCAGCATTTTCTCCTTTTCCAACAATGTTTTTAAAAGCAATCACCCTCTAGGGTCGTTAAAAGTTGTGACTGTTTGGTAAAGGGTATAGAACAACAAATTTCTTAAATGGCTTCAGTCAAAATCATTTGCAGACAGACACACATTTGTGGCTCAAATGCTAGGATTTGTCTGTGAAAGGGTAGAAAACACTGAGGAATAAGGCAAGGGTGCAGAAATCCTATGTCTGATGCAGGAGAATTTGGTGTCGGACAAGTGGTTCTTTTCATTCTAGTTGTTCGCGGACAAGTAAAAAATATGTGAAAATTTTGGAACAAATATCTGTCGTTAACATTACACAGTGAAGTAAAATTGTTCACCATTTGTACAAAATGACATTATGAATGATAAACAGCAGCTCGAGATGATCCCTGAATTCTGGAAACCCAAAATACCTCATGCGTCAGGGTCAGTATAATATGCGGCTGTTTTTGCACGCTGATTAATTTGCTTATGCAGGCGTCACACAGTCCTGAAATTAACATCAGATGGCCATACGAATTCGGAATTTTGAATTTCGCGCAAAGATCGTCCCGAACTTGGTAAACGGCCAATTGAAAGCCGAAGCAAGGACGGTGCCTTCAGAAGGCCACACGATGGCACCTGAACCAGACACGAAGGCAACACAAATATGCGAATTTTATATATTAAGTAGCTTACCCGCAGGACACACGAAGACCACACAACTTCGTTCGAAGACATCACATGACCTGTCGATGGTATAAAACCTTCAGCCAACAGTGGGAAATTCAATTGCTGATCAGAAATTATTAGGGTAGAATACGCAGTATTCTTTATTTATTTCAAACAGAATCAATCTTTTATTCACCTTTATCATGCCACCAAAGGCAGGGAGCAAAGGGAAGAGGCTGTCTGAGCCTGTAAGAGTTGCTCATCATGTTCTCTTAGGTGTAGGCCTATCAAAAGAAGCAATGCTGCTGCCTTCTTTTTCCTGGTTGTCTCATCGTCAAAGTATGCCATTCTGCTGGAAATAAATTATGATTAATTGTGATTGAAGCTTTAGAACCGTTGCTCAGGACTGACTGAGGAAAAAGCTGGCCTTTTATATATCCACGTTAAGTACTATGACACGTGTGAAACGCTGTAGCTGCTCAAATTTGGCTGTCTTTGGCCACACTGTTGTCCCATCTCGATGTCATCCTGCTATAATATGATGGCTACATGGCGGCATTGTGAGGACTTCACGTAGTCGTGTTGCCTTCCTAAGACAATCGGGTGGCTTCTTACTTCCTTCGTATTATCTTCGTGAGGCGAAAAATGCCCGATGGCAATGATGATCACACGAGGTAAAGACAAAGATCACACGATTTGACAAGATGCCCTCATGATGTCATTACAAAGGACAAAATGGTCATACGAATTCAACACGAAAATGAACTTTCGCAAGGTCTTCTGGCAATTTTTTGACATGCCAAAGATTTTGTCACCACTCACAAAGTTTCTGCCAAAGCCTTAGGAACTCAACCAGTGGTCATACGATGGCCTAAGATACCCTCATGAATGGCCCGATGTTTTTACGATCAGATGCAAATTTGAACATTTCATTTATCGTGTGTCCATCTGGTAGCAATTTCGGGACAGTGTGACATCTGCATTAGGAAATATTTGAATACTTTTAGATCACCATTGTAGATAAAAATATTTTTATTTTTATCATTTCAGCACCAATTCAAAGATCTTCTAAGAGAATGTCACAAATGTGAATATTTTACCCTTTCATCTGATGGTATGGCGGCGGTGTGAATAGGTTATGGTTTAGGTATTATCCCTGCACCAGTAAACCGTCTCAAACCGAAACAATTTGCGATTCAGTGATTGTTTGATGCGTAAAATCAGAGAAAACAGATCAACTTTTAAATTAAATTTTAGAAGCAAATGGAATGTAAGAAGTGTGAGACATCGGAAGCATCTGGCAGCTCCAAACGTAAATATAAAAAGTATTGCGACAAGGAATATGACAAACAAGACAGCGTCTTTTTAACGAGGTGTTGTTGAATGCAATTTAAAACTTGTTTTGTTATGGACGAGTAAGCTGCACTTGAGGACAAGTGGACATTTTCAATCTAGTTGTCCGTTGACAAGTAGAAATTGCTAAGATTTCCACACCCCTGTAAGGAGAAAATGCTGCTTACCTTCCTCCTTTTTCCTCAATGTTTTCAAAAGCAGTCTTCCTCTGTGTTGGTATTTTATAACACATGGGGTTGTTTGGTATATGGTTGCTGAGCCCTGGTAGCTTAGTTGGTAGGGTACAGGGCTTGAGAACAGGGTGATGCTGGTTTGATCCCTGGCTCGGCCAATTTCTTTCGAGGATTAATGATAGGCATTCATTCCTCTCCCACCACTGACCATTGTTTTGATGATAGTTAAGTGGGAAAGCAGCCAGTGGCTTGGAAAGAATACTGGCAAAAGAAACTCTAGGAAAGTATGGATAGGTGTACTGGCCACCGTGATGTAACTAAAATGATTTTGAAAACGGTGTTAAACACCATACAATTGATCAATCAGTTACCCTACCACAGAACCAAAGCTGATTTGCACCATTTGAAAACTGCTTGTATCTGCTGATATTTCAATTTGGACAGTTTTAAAATAATTTATGTTCTTGGAGAGAGGATTAGTTTAAACATACTTATTTTACATCGATTGAGAAACAAGTTTTTACAACTGCTTCCTGGGGACCACACCAGTACTTGCACCAATTGTGTAGGCCAATGAACAATCCCAAAGTTGACACCAACTCCCCAAGATCGAACTTGGGACCTTATGATTATGAGGCTGATGCTCTTCCTCACAACCATGGACACCACCGTGGAGAGACCGGAGAGGGGGTAATTTCTTTACCACATAATCCTGTCCTTTAAGTATCCTGAAGGGAGACTTTTGAAAACATTGTGGAAAAAAAAGAAAATGCTAGTAACCAGCATTTTTCCTTTTCCCACAATGTAACTCTATCAAAAATGAATTTCTTCACATCGGCAATTTCTACTTTTTTGTCTGCAGATGCTTTCAATTTTGTCCAGTCCAAAATTTTGTTTTTTGGTAAAGAGTTAACCTATTATCACAAAATCCCGCCCGCCCGGGTGGCTCAGTGGTGAGCGTGTCGGACTCATGACCTGGTGGTTGTGAGTTCGATACCCGGTTGAGGCGAACTTTCTTTCCGGCGTATTTTCGCCTCTCACCTCTGCTGAAGCATGTGAGAAAAGTAGTCGGTGGCTTTGGAAAGAAAGTTGTGTTAGTACTGGTGTGAGAAAGCCAGGAAACACATGTGCGTCACCGACTGCCATGATATGACCTTAGCTGTTAAAGTGGCGTTAAACCCCAATACAACCAACCAACTAACCAACCAATCACAAAATCCCGAGTTTTAATCACCCTGGAAAATCAGACTTTTGAAAACATTGTGGGAAAAGGAGAAAATGCTGGTAAACAGCATTTTCTCCTTTTCCCACAATGTTTTCTACCCTTCCCAAAACAAATGTTTTTGAGTCACGTTTATTTTTTCATCAGCACATGCTTTAAATTTGGACTAGTCAAAGATTTTGTCATTGGGTAAAGAATTAAACCCAACAGAGCACTTGCTAGTTGCAGCAAATTAAATCTTTAAAAAATAATCCCATGTTTTAATCAACCTGATGAGGAAGGCTTTTGAAAACATTGTTGGGAAATGGAGAAAATGCTGGTAATCACTATTTTCTCCTTTTTCTCTGTTTGTTCTCTACCCCTCCAATGACAAATCCTATCATTAAAGCCAAACTTCCATTTATGGTCTGCCAATGCTTTCAATTTTGATTGACTGATTGATTGATTGACTGAATGGTGTTTTATACATTGTTTCAGTCATATCACGCCAGCCCCCATATTCATGTATTTCCTGGGTTTCACCAGTCAAACACAAGTTTTGTTGTTTGGCAAAGACACAAAAGATGGAAAGGAGAAACTCTTCTTGAATACTTTGGAAAACACTGTGGGAGAGGAACTTGTTACAAGCATATTGCTATTTTTCTCACAATGTTTCGAACTACACTTGCCACAAACACAACTATAGCTGTGAAATGCACCTTAACTTTTTACCCGACGACAAAATTTTAGACTTGTCCAAATTCAAGGCAACTACAGTCAACAAAATAACTTGGCTTAAAACAATGAAACTTGTCTTTTAAAGAGTAGACACCAGTTATTTCTCCTTTTCTCACAATGTTTTCAAAAGCCTTATTTCTCAGAGCTGTGAAATTTGAGGATGGTTTGATAAAGGGTTAAGATTGATTAATTGACTGGATGGTGTTTAATGCCGCTTCAACATTACCTCAGTTATATTGCGGCAGCCAGTGCACCTATCTATGCTGTCCTGGGGTCTCTTTTACCAGTACTCTACAGAATTTTCTTTCCAAGCGACTGGTTGCTTTCCAACATAACTGGGCTCGGCATAAAGGGTTAAGACTGAAAAAGTTTCATAACTTAAAAAGGCCAAAAAGGTTTTCTTCTTGTGAACTTTATTATCAAAGTTATCACAATCTTTAACATGTTATCCCTTTATGAAACAATCCTGTGTTTTAACGACCCTGCTAGATAATGCTTTTGAAAACATCATGGGAAAAGGAGAAAATGCTGGTAAACAACATTTTCTCCTTTTCCCATAATGTTTTCTAATTTAACAGAAGTAAATCCTAACATTTGAACCACATTTGATTTGTCCTCTGAGAATGCTTTTAATTTGAGCATGCGTGAACTGTAACAATCAAATACATGTAAATGAAACAAGAGGGCCATAATGGCCCTGATTGCTGCACTGCCTTTTAAATAAATGTGCCATACAACTTATTTGTACTGACAGACATCAACTCTTTACCAGTCAATCCCTCGTTTTAACAACCATGAGAATTAAGCCTTTTGAAAACATTGTGTGAAAAGGAGAAAATGCTGGTAACCAGCATTTTCTCCTTATCCCAAAATGTTTTCTGTCCTATGTCAGACAACAAATCTGGCCATTTGAGCAATATTTAATTTGTCATCTGCAAATGCTATCAGTTTGGCACAGTCTAAAATTTAGTCATTTGGTAAAGAGTTAAAGGGAATTATTCAGATTTCTATAATCTCACCAAACTTAAACTAGAGGCCCTTGAGGGCCTGAAATTGCTCTACTGGCAGTGATTTTGCTTTTTGCTAGCATACATTATAAATTCATGATGCAAACAGAAAAAAACACAAAAATGTGTTCTTGCAACTGGGCTTGAACCCACTAAGATAGCATAAGTAGGCATGGTGAACTGAACAAACAGTGAAAAAAAATGAAGTGCAATTTCTCAAAACTAATTGTTTGGAATCCAGCCAAATTTGATAGGCTTTCAGAACGCCTTGTATTAAACAATCCTAGCAAATTTCAAAGAAATGTGACTAATAATGTGGACTTTGTTGAGTAAACGATACTAAGTCATCAAATGGCTGCTTTTCCTGAACGGTTTACTAGAATCAAATAATCTTTGCAAGTTTCACAAGATTTGGATCAACACTGTAGACTTCATTGCCTAAACAAGAAATAGAAATTTTCAACTTTGAATGGCTACTTTTCCCATACTGATTGTCAGATTTTTTTCAAAATCAATAGGGTTCAAGCTGATACAAAGCAACTGTGCAAGTTTCATGAAAATGCAACCACAAATGCTGACTTCATCGCATAAACAAGAAATGGAAATTTTCAACTTGAAATGGTTACTTTTCCCATACTGTTTATTGGATTTTTTTCAAAATCAATAGGGTTGAAGCTATTGATGAGATAAACAAATAGTGAAAGTTTCACAAAATTCTGATAACAAATGCAGACTTTATCATGTAAACAAGAAATGGAAATTTTCAACTTGAAATGGCCACTTTTCCCATACCGTGAGTTGGATTTTTTTTTTAAAATCAATAGGGTTAAAGCTATTGATAAGATAAACAAACTGTGCAAGTTTCACGGAAATCTGACCACAAATGCAGACTTAATGGAGTAAACAAGAAATGGAAATTTTCAACTTGAAATGGCTACTTTTCCCATACTGTTTGTTGGATTTTTTTCAAAATCAATACTGTTGAAGCTATTGATAAGATAAGCAAACTGTGCAAGTTTCACAAAAATCTGACCACAAATGCAGACTTTATCGTGTAAACAAGAAAAAGACTAACGGACGGACGACGGAAACCATGCCATGACATAAGCTCTGCTGGCTTTCAGTCAGTAGAGCTAATAATACATACACAGTGATGTCGTATATCAAAAATATCAAACTTGGTTGTGAGAATTGATATTTGTCTCACCAAGGCTCGATAATTGTCAATTCTCCCAATCTCATTGGATATTTTGATATAAGACAACACTATGTACGTATTATATATTTACCATTGGAATAAGTAAGCTAACTGGTGGGAAAATCATCAGTTTTCAGCTACAGTTTTGCAAAGACTTATGAAAAGGTCACATTATATTATGTACTGATTATGAGGATTCAAATTCAAATCAGTTTAGGTGATGTCAAATCTGACTTAATAGAAATAGAAGGCGTTAGTGATTGCAAAATGACCATCCTAAACGCCCAAAATTGTGCCTATTTAATGAATGTAACTGCAGTTTATACAATTGCAAAGCAAAATATAAAGGGTTTAAATGGGTTCAAAATTAGCAGTAGCAAGTAGCAAATTTGCCACCTGAAAATTAAATTTGCAACATGAGCACAAAAGCAACGGTTAAAGGTTGCTACTGGATAAGTCCATCTGCTTGAACTGTTTTGTCTATTTCAATGAAATAAGACTTCCACTTGTTGATACAGATATGCATATTAAAATGATCTTCACAAATCTCTGCAAAGGTACAGTGTGTCTGAAAAGAAAGTTTACAGTTTTAATGTCTATTTATTATATCTTTACGTTCTGCTAGATAAACAAAAATCTTGACATGTATAGACATTAGATATAAGTTTTTTTTCTGTATCAGTTCTTCTCCTTTACTTTTCAGAAAAATTTCACTTTACTAAAATTACCATATTTTGTCCATGACGTCACTTTAGTAGTTAATGACATTTTTGCGATGTCTGCTCTTTTGAAGCTTGCCTTCTCAAACCCGCTATTTAAAATTTTTGATTGCAACAAGTGTTCACACTGATCTTCCATACTTCTCTCTTAAAGTTTCTGTGGAGCATAGATGTGTCCACTGGCTTTGGTCTGTACGCTAACGACTTCAGATAGCCCCAGAGAAAGAAATCACAAGGACTGAGATCCGGGCTGTGGGCTGGCCTTGTTACACAACAGTGCTTCACCTCTGGATATTTCCTGGAAATGACTCTATCAACAAACTTTTCATATAGCACATGTATCACCTCATTTGCAGTGTGGTGAGTTGCCCCATCTTGCATGAACCAGACATTATTCACACAGTCCGCCCACAGCCCAGATCTCAATCCTTTTGTTTTCTTTCTCCCAGGCTATCTAAGTCATTAGTGTACAAACCAAAGCCAACAGACACATAATAATATGCTCCATAGAAATATCAAGAGAAAAGTAAGGAAGATCAGTGTGGACACTTGTTGTAAGGTAATCAAAAGTTTTAAAGAGCATGTGCAGAAAGGAAAGATTTAAAAGGGCAGACATCTTGAAAACGTCATAAACTACAGAACTGACGTCATGAACAAACTATGGTAATTTTAGTGATTTAACATTTTTCTGAAAGGTAAAGGAGAAAAAACCTTATAACTGATACAGAAAAAAAATTATATCTAATGTCTATACATGTCAAGATTTTTGTTTATCTAGCAGAACGTAAAGTTATAATAAACAGACATTAAAACTGTAAACTTTCTTTTTGGACACCCTGTACAAAAACATGAAAGCATGAATGACCCACATGATCTAAAATATCTGACCTTGACAATTACTTAATATGTAGTACGGTATCTATATCTATAACTACCTTTGTGATCTTTGATAATGTCCGTTTTAAAATGGTCTACGTCATTACCAATGGGCAAAAACATGCAAGTATAAATGATCTAGGTCAAACAGCAATTGTCAAACAGCACAATCTCTGCCCATGTCTTCAAAGACGTGCTGTCTACTTTTGCCCACCAACTTAATATGGTCAAAAGCAATAATTCCAGTATCACTCAATGGATGGGAAAGAGGGCTGTTATTTGTCTGCTCCTCTTTGTAACTATACTCAGCAAAAATGAAAACTTTACATACTAAATACCCCATTTTGAACAGGCTATTGTTCTCATTGATTAACCTTCACTACAGTTATTGACTGGCCTGTCAATACACTCCCAATATTGATAATCCCGCTCAGGCATACCGCGCACGCTTTGTTCGATCCTCGATTTCCGGTTTTCAACACTACCCACATGCTGAAACATCGCTGTCTGTTTCAAGTAAAATCACTTACAGAGAAACACTAAGTGTTGATCACAAACAAGAAAAAACAACATTTTCAGTATTTTCGATAGTTCTTAGCGATGCCATGGCTCTCTGAAAATCAGAGAAATCGGGATATTGGCATGCTGAATGCCAGTGCTAGGGTAAATGATGTTGCACGGCAATTTGGGTGCTCTCGCCAAACCATTCACAACCTTGTAACTCACTATACAGCTACTGGTTCCGTCCACGACCGCCAAAGACCAGAAAGAGAGCATGCGACGTCACGTAGAGACGACCGCGCTATTACGTTAGCTCACTTGCGTAATCGTTTTATGCCAGCCACAGTAACTGCTCGGCAGCTAGGGGTCACTGCTCAGACAATCTGAAACCGTCTGAGGAGATTAAATTTTCCACTTCGTGCTCGCAGACCTTACACTGGACCGATTCTAACAGCACGTCATAGGGCTGCAAGATTGGCATGGTCAAGACGTCACCGCCTTTGGAGGCAAAGCAATGGAACAATGTCATTTTCTCAGACGAATCACACTTCAGGGTCAGCTTTGCAGATGGTAGGGTGAGAATTTACCGCCGCAAAAATGAAAGATTTGCCTAATGCTGCATCAGGGAAACGGACAGGTTCAGTGGCGGCAGCGTCATGGTCTGGGGAGGAATCAAGGGCAACCAAAAGACAGAACTTATGATTGTTGAGGGAAATCTCAATGCATAGGGTTATATCAATATTCTGCGCAATCATTTGGTCCCATTTATGCAGAACCATGGCCCTCAGGCAATCTTTCAACATGATAATGCTAGACCCCATACTGCCCTAGTAATCAATAATTTCTTGGCAAACAATAATGTTAACGTCTAACCCTGGCCTGCAGTCTACCCGGATCTTAACCCCATTGAGCACATCTGGGACGAACTCGGGCGCAGGGTATGAACAAATCAGCAATTAAACAACATCGATGACCTGAGACAGGCTTTGCTGTTAGAATGGCAGGCAATTCCAAATGACGTCATTAGACGTTACGTCAACTCCACGAGGAGGAGAATACTGGCTTGCATCAGAAGAAATGGTGGCCATACATGCTACTGAGAAGCTGCCGTCAACATTGCCTGTTTAATCTGACATTCAATACCAAAAGTTATGCAGAGTCCAATATTTATCACTTTCGATATTTTTTAAATTGACCCCTACGTTATTTGACTTCACATTTAAAATCAATCTGTAAGAGAAAATTAATGAAATTCACAAAACTTACAGATATTTGATCAAGGTAAAACATGGTGTCATTATTTTTCTGGTTCATTTTACAAAAGTAAAAATATGCAGATTCAAAGTCCATGTAAAGTTTTCATTTTTGCTGAGTATAGATAGGTTTCTTTTGCTACCTCAGTTTAGGCCAGCTAGCAAGTATTTGCTACCTGCAAAATATGTATTTTGCTTAAGTTTTGGGGCACCAAAAGTATTGGGACACCATCAAAAAACGTGATAATAATTATTTTTCATGACCAAAAGAGTTGGGCAATACTAAAAATTGCAAAGCAAGATCAGTATTTTTTTGTTCCGAAGAATTGGGTGAGTGATAATCTACTCAAAAACAAGAGGGCCATGATGGCTCTGGATCGCTCACCTGAGTCAATAGGCGAAATTTCACTCCACGTGAATAATTCAATTTCTGACCATTTGTCAAGTCAATTGAACTAAAAATGTGGCCTCTAGAGTGTCCACAAGGAATTTTGTTAAGTTGACCTAGTGACCTACTTTATCACCAAAGGTGACCCAATTTTGAACTCATCAAAAATTTGTCAAGACAATCATTCTGAACAGTTTTCAAGTACATTGAGCAATAAATTTGGCCTCTAAAGTGCCCACAAGGTATTTCTTTAATTTGATCTGGTGACCTAGTTTATGACCCCAGGTGACCCAATTTTGAACTCATCTTAGATTTTATCAAGACAAACATTGTGACCAATTTTAAAATCAATTGACCAATAAATGTGGCCTCTAGAGTGCCCACAAGGTATTTCTTTAATTTGACCTAGTGACCTGGTTTATAACCCCAGTTGACCCAAATTCAGACTCGTGTGACATTTTATCAAGACAAAAATTCTGACCAATTTTCAAGTCAATTGAGCTAAAAATGTGGCCTCTAGAGTGCCCAAAAGGTATTTCTTTAATTTGACCTAGTGACCTAGTTTATGATCCCAGGTGACCCCAATCCAATCAAAACAAATGTTCTGACAAAATTAAAGGTCATTTGAGCAATAAATGTGGCTTCTAGAGTGCCCACAAGCTTTATGTTTAATTTGACCTAGTGACCTAGATTATGATCCCAGGTGACCCAATTTCAAACTCATCCAATATTTTATCAAGACAAACATTCTGACCAATTTTGAAGTAAATTGAGCAAGAAATGTGGCCTCTAGAGTGCCCACAAGGTATTTCTTTAATTTGACCTAGTGACCTACATTATGACCCCAGGTGACCCCATTTTGCACTCATCTTAGATTTCATCAAGAGAAACATTCTGACCAATTTTCAAGTCAATTTAGCATGAAATGTGGCCTCTAGAGTGCCCAAAGGTATTTCTTTAATTTGACCAAGTGACCTAGATTATAACACCAGGTGAGCCAATTTCAAACTCATCTTAGATTTCATCAAGACAAACATTCTTACCAATTTTGAAGTCAATTGAGCAAAAAAATGTGGCCTCTAGAATGCCCACAAGGTATTTCTTAATTTGACCTAGTGACCTAGCTTATGACCCCAGTTGACCAAAATTCAGACTCATGTGAGATTTTATAAAGACAAATACTCTGACCAAGTTTCAAGTCAATTGAGCAAGAAATGTGGCCTCTAAAGTGCCCAAAAGGTATTTCTTTAATTTGACCTAGTGACCTAGTTTATGATCCCTGGTAACCCAATTTCAAATTCATCTGATATTTTAGCAAAACAAATATTCTGACTAAATTTCAGGTCATTTGAGCCATAAATGTGGCCTCTAGAGTGCCCACAAGGTATTTCTCTAATTTGATCTTGTGACCTAGTTTATGACCCCAGGTGACTCATTTTTAAACTCACTGAACATGTTGTAGTCAGGTGGGCTAACAAACTTAGAGCAGGATTACTACATAACAAATATCAAAGTTCTACGCCTCCGAGTTTTAGAGAAGAAGAATTTTAAAGTTTTCCTTTTCTGTTTCCATGTTCAAACTTGTGACCCCCGGGGTGGGGCCAGTTTTGACACCAGGGCCATCATATGAACAACCTTGGTAGAGGTCCACTAGGAGATGCTACATACCAAATATCAAAGCTCTATGCCTTCCAGTTTCAGAGAAGAAGAATTTTGAAGTTTTCCTTCTTTGTTCCTATGTTCAAACTTGTGACCCCCGGGGCAGGGCCAGTTTTGACCGCAGGGCCATCATATGAACGAATTATGGTAGAGGTCCACTAGGAGATGCTACATACCAAATATCAAAGCTCTACTTGAAAAACAAATTATGGTAGAGGTCCACCAGGAAATGCTACATACCAAATATCAAAGCTCTATGCCTTCCAGTTTCAGAGAAGAAGAATTTTAAAGTTTTCCTTCTTTGTTCCTATGTTTCAAACTTGTGACCCCCGGGGCGGGCCAGTTTTGACCCCAGGGGCATCATATGAACAAACTCAGTAGAGGTCCACTAGGAGATGCTACATACCAAATATCAAAGCTCTACGCCTTCCAGTTTCAGCAAAGAAGAATTTTAAAGTTTTCCCTTTTTTGTTCCTATGTTCAAACTTGTGACCCCTGGGGCGGGGCCAGTTTTTACCCCAGAGGCATCATATGAACAAACTTGGTAGAGGTCCACTAGGAGATGCTACATACCAAATATCAAAGCTCTACGCCTTCCAGTTTCAGAGAAGAAGAATTTTAAAGTTTTCCTTCTTTGTTCCTTCGTTCTAACTTGTGACCCTCGGGGCAGGGCCAGTTTTGACCCTAGGGGCATCAAATGAACAGAATTGGTAGAGGTCCACTAGGAGATGCTACATACCAAATATCAAAGCTCTATGCCTTCCAGTTTCAGAGAAGAAGAATTTTAAAGTTTTCCTTCTTTGTTCCTATGTTCAAACTTGTGACCCCCGGGGTGGGGCCAGTTTTGACCCCAGGGGCATCATATGAACAAACTTGATAGAGGTCCACTAGGAGATGCTACATACCAAATATCAAAGCTCTGCGCCTTCTAGTTTCAGAGAAGAAGAATTTTAAAGTTTTCCTTCTTTGTTCCTATGTTCCAACTTGTGACCCCCGGGGCGGGGCCAGTTTTGACCCCAGGGGCATCATATGAACAAACTTGGTAGAGGTCCACTAGGAGATGCTACATACCAAATATCAAAGCTCTATGCCTTCCAGTTTCAGAGAAGAATTTTAAAGTTTTCCTTCTTTGTTTTTATGTTTGAACTTTTGACCCCCGGGGTGGGGCCAGTTTTGACCCCAGGGGCATCATATGAACAAACTTGATAGAGGTCCACTAGGAGATGCTACATACCAAATATCAAAGCTCTACGCCTTCTAGTTTCAGAGAAGATTTTCAAAGATTTTGCATTTTTTCCTTTTTGTTGCCATGGCATCCAGAGTTATGGGTGGAATTCAATTCTTTGAACAACTTCGGTAGAGCTTCACCCAAGGAACATCCCTGCCAAGTTTCATCAAGATTGGCCCAGTAATTTAGGAGGAGAAGATGTTTAAAGAAATTGTGGACGACGGACGACGCACAACGCACTATGGACATTGGACGATCATAAAAGCTCACCTTGAGCACTTCATACTCAGGTAAGCTAAACAAGATTTTTAAAGATTTCCTTCTTTATCTCTATGTAAAATCCGACACCCCATAACATAGGGCCAATTTCCACACCAGGGCCATAATTTGAAGTGTTTTGGTAGAGGGTCACTAGATGATGCTACATGCCATATATGAAAGCTCTAGCCCTTACGGTTTGGGACAAGATTTTTAAAGTTTTTTCTTTCGGTTGCCATGGCAACCAGAGTTCTCCATGGAATTCAAATCTTTGAAGTATTCTGAAAGTGCATCACCTAAGGATCATTTCTGTGAAGTTTCATTGAAATCTGTTCGCTGGTTTCAGAGGAGAAGATTTTTTATGAGAACTCTAGCCCTTAAGGTTCGGGACAAGAAGATTTTTAAAGATTTCCTTCTTTATCTCTATGTAAAATCCGTGACCCCACAACAAAGGGCCAATTTCCACACAAGGGCCATCATTTGAAGTATTTCGGTAGAGGTCCATTAGATGATGCTACATGCCAAATATGAAAGCTGTAGCCCTTAGGATTTAGGACAAGAAGATTTTTAAACACTTCCTTCTTAATCTCTATGTGAAATCTGAGACCCCACAACATAGGGCCAATTTCCACACCAGGGCCATAATTTGAAGTGTTTTGGTAGAGGGTCACTAGATGATGCTACATGGCATATATGAAAGCTCTAGCCCTTATGGTTTGGGACAAGAAGATTTTTAAAGTTTTTTCTTTCGGTTGCCATGGCAACCAGAGTTCCTCATGGAATTCAAATCTTTGAAGTATTCTGAAAGTGCATCACCTAAGGATCATTTCTTTGAAGTTTCATTGAAATCTGTTCGCCGGTTTCAGAGGAGAAGATTTTTTAAGTAATTGTTCATGGACGGACAGACGGACGGACATACAGACGGACGGACGGACACCGGACTGTGATCGATCACAATAGCTCACCCTGAGCACTATGTGCTCAGTTGAGCTTACAAGAGCCGTCGTAGATGGATTATGCACTATGTGCTCAGTTGAGCTCACAAGAGTCGTCGTAGACGGATTATGCTTCCCGAACAGGTCTCTTTTTAGGAAAGTGAAGGCTGTCAGTAAATGGTTGGTCACGGGAGAGGAGGGTGGGGGTGAAACAGGTTACTTGTGTTTGGTCATATCTGCCATATATCTTGAATAGTCTTGAAGAAACTGGGAAATGTTTAATTTCAGAGTCCAAAAAAACAAAACCTAAAGTTATGACATTAAGCACCCTTTTCCCATAACATGGTTTTGCATAGATAAACAAGAGTGCTGTCGTCACAATATACGCCGCCACATGGCTGCTATTTCAAGCAGCTAGCTATAGAGACTAAGTTTGAAGGGACATAACTTGCAAAAATCAATGAACCAAAAAATCCCTGCTTCATGCACATCTACTTATTATGGTAATGACATTGTGTAAATTTTAAAAAGATACAATCAGAAGATTAGGAGTAGTTGCGTTCACAAGAAATGGACATACGTACAGATGGGCACAGGGACTGAGAAGATGACGCCAAGATAAACACGTATAAAAACAGAAGACTCATTGATTATTGGCTTTGATTAACCAATAAAAATATGAAGTTTCATGAAATTATGTCCATTAGTTGGAGATACATTGATGAAAAATTAAATTTGACATGAAGCCCCCTTTTTCCATGACACAATAATAAATTCCAAAACCCTGACAATATGCGCTAGGTCACATGATCTGTGAAAATTTCATCCAAATCCGTTGAGATATGTCCAGTAATTAAAGAGATATTGGTGAAAAATGAAATATAACATGAAGCCACCTTTTTCCATGACGCAGCTATGAATCGCAAAACCTTGACAATATGGCGCTAGGTCACATGATGAGAAACATTCTGTGAAAATTTTATCCAAATCCGTCAAGAAATGTGGGAGGAGTTGAATTCACAAGAAATGGAATGAAATATAACATGAAGCCCCCTTTTTCCATGATGCAGCTATAAATCGCAAAACCTTGACAATATGGCGCTAGGTCACATGATGAGAAACATTCTGTGAAAATTTTATCCAAATCTGTCAAGAAATGTGGGAGGAGTTGCGTTCACAAGAAATGGACGGACGTACGGACGGACGGACAGACGGAGAAGATGACGCCAATATACGTCCCCTTCGGCAGCGTATAAAAAACAAGGGCACATGGTGAAACTTTTAATAAACAATATAAATGTGAAGTTTCATGAAATTTTGACGAAAACTGAAGAAGATATTAGAAAAAATTGGAATTTTACAAGAAACCCCCTTTTTCCATGACGCAGCCTCAAATTGGTAAACCGGGAACAGTACATCGGCGCAATATCCTAAGGAGTTCATACATGAAGTTTCATCCAATTTGGTCCAGGGGTTGTGGAGAAATGGCTTTGGACGGACGGACAGACGGACGGACAGATGGATGGAAGGACGGATGGAAGGACAGACAGACGAAGCGGTGACTATATGCTCACCCTTCGTGGAGCATAAAAAATCTTTCAAACTGTTAGATGCCTTTAAAACAAGGGCAGGTAATATCGAAGTATTTTGACACAGTTATGCCCCTTTTTTGACTTCGAAAAACTTTTTTTACTGAAAATCAAGCAACTGCAGCCGAGTGTTGGCATCTACATGGGGTGCTCACGTTTATTTATTATGTGGACTTAACTCTTCATCAAACAACAAAACTTTAGACATGTCCAAATTGAATGTATTTGCAGACAAGAAGTTTTGTATGACTTTAATATTGGGATTTGTATTTTAAAGGGTAGAAAGCATTATGGGGAATGAAGAAAATGCTGGTGACCATCAATTTCCCTTTTTTTCACAAAGTTGTCAAAGACTTTCTCATCAGAGTCGTTAAAATACAGGATTTTTGGATAAAAAGGTTAATGCAAGAATTCTTTACAGTAGATAAAGAATTGGAAACAAAGCAGAACATTGCAGCTTTAAATTTCTCTAAAGTGCTCTGTTAGAAGATGAAAAAAAGTTGTCCACAGGGGATCTATGTGTCAAGAAAATATATTTTTTTCTTCCCAGGTGATAAGTGTGTCTGCAAAACTGGGCCCATGATGAAATACTTACGAGTTTTGCTCAATATTGAATGAAATTCCTGTGGTTAATCGTTTACAAATAATCCAATGTTTTGACAATCCCGAGGCTAGCAATCATTTGGAGGGGTCTGTAAAAGCTTCCAATTTAGACCAGTCTAAAAAGAGTTAAAGCAGTAAAGGGTTAAATACTGGTTGGACGTACCTTGAGGGAAATCAGTTCTGTAGTAAGGTGTTACTGCTGTTTCAAGCATTTGCAGTGGTTTTTAGCTCCTCTTAATACAAACCAGCAAGCATTTCTCATAGCCTAGTGTTTTGTGTGCATCCCGATGTTAACTTTTATTTCAAGCATTTTAATCCCCGTAACAACTTACCAAATTTGGACAAACTTCACAGAAATGATCCTGTCATGGTGATCTTCTGAAAAGTATTGAAAATCTTATAAAAATCTCCCCTAACTGGCTGGTTGGAATTCTCTCCAATTTTTTATCTAACTGCCTACAGACTTCTTACAGTATCTCACAGGGGCCTATTAACTCTTTCAGCGCCAAATATATAAACCTGACTTTTTTTGATGGCTGAAAATCTAATACACTGAAACTCTGACAGATTTCTATTGTCTAGGCCTGACCTATTAAGCGTATAGTATAGATCCAAGATCAGACTGCACCTTCTGTGCACTCTCATCTTGATCTATGCCATCCACATATGTCCCTGTTTTCGCCTATGGGGCTGAAATGGTTAAGTTTTTATGCAATAAATAAGAAATTTCTTGTATACAACTACATAGTTATATGTCTTACAAACAGCCAGGGTTAAAATATTTATATCCACAGTAAGGCACGAAAGGCCGATGAGGGAGGGAGCTCAGCTGAAACATCAGGATTTATTCTAAAGCATGAAAAAATTCCCTTGTTATCAGTGCATCATTAAAATCCATCCATTTAGTTTGAAAATGCATGAAGATTTAGAGAAAAATTAATACAGTATGATCTTGTGATTTAAAACTTTGATTGCGGAATTCTTTTATACCCACATGGAATTGTGCGTAATGGGCGCTATGCCCTAGTTTTCAGATGCAGCTACCTGATCTACCACAAAGAAATGTTTTATTCCATTTATACCACTGCTTCTTGTTTTCCAAAGCTGTTAATCCTTCAGATTAGATTTATATGACAAGTTCTATCAAACAGTAAAAACCCAAATATTGTGATTTTAAAATTCTTTTATTCTTATAAATATCACCATGTCGAACAGTGTTGATCCAAGATAAGACTCTGTGTTCTGTTTAATCTGATCTTGATCTGCCTTGTTAGCGAAGCATTAGGCTAAGTGCTTAGGAGCCGAGGGGTAAACTGTAAGAGCGTAAAGTTCTCAAAGCGAAAGGCTATGTGGATTTAAAACTTTCTGCCTTATAAAAAGACGTAGGATTTAATATTTCTGTCTGGCAGGTTGTCTCATGAGGAATTTTTTCAACAATATAAATTAAATTGCGTCTCCACAAGAATCGTTTAAATTTACTGGAATTTCTTTTACTTTTGTCTGGGCAATGTGTCAAAATATTTTGTGACAAACGGCACACGACTTGCAATATTTTTTGACAAAAATTGATTTTTCCCCCCCCATGTGGTATTACCATGAAATAGAGACATATTTCAACCCTTACGCTGCAAAGCGTGACTCGTGGACCTTTTGTGGACAGTATGGATCAAAATCTTGGATCTATACTGTCTGTTAAGGATTTTTCTTTGAAATAGCAAAATTCAGGTTTTTACTACCTGATTGAAAGTCTTATTTCACTTACTAAGCAGGATAAGGGCTGAATTTACTTTCTAGAGCAGTATTTGACAACCATTCTAAAATACTGTGTTGGCTCATAACCACAGAGTCCTGAGTTTTAACATCCCTGACAAAGAAAGCCTTTGAAAACTTGGGAAAAGTAGAAAATGCTGTTAACCAGCATTTTCTCTTTTTCCCACCAAGTTTGCTACCCTTTCAAAGAACAATGATACTTGACCAAAATCCAATTTGTTGTATGCAAATGCTATCAAGTTGAAAAAGTCTAAGGTTTGTTGTTTGATTAAAGTTAACCCTTTACAAAACATCCTACATTTTAATAATACTCAGGAGAGCTTATCAAAAAGAGAAAATGCTGGTCTATCTTTGACAGAAGTGCTTAAAAACAACAAAATCTATGCCTTGTCTAATTTGAAAGCATCTGAAGACAAGAATCAGATCTTTAAGACTTACATGATTTGTCTCTAAAAGGGCAGAAAACATTGTGGAAGAAGGAGACAATGCTGGTTACCAGCTTTTTCTTCATTTCTAATGTTTTCAAAAGCCTTCTACCTAAGGGCCTTTAAGAAATGGGATTGTTTGGTAAAGGGTTATCTCCTTACTAAACAGCACAATTTTGGACTCATCCACACTGAAAGTGTAACCATAGGTTCATTTGTAGATAGTCATCATTGTACATCATTTGTAAATTTGCATACTTCACTAACTGTATGTTTTAACATTTGTCATGTCAGTGAGTGTGTATTGAGTGAATAGTAATCCCTGTGTTCACGAGTGAGAATGAGACAGTACTGATCAGCGTGCAAGTGTGCGTATGCGTTCCCGCCTTTCTATTTTCCCTCGCACTAACAAACCATCATTCAGTCACCAGCTCTCGCAAGAGACAGTTGAACATCATAGTCATTACTATACTTATTCATCTTTATATCTTTGATTGCAAAGTCATAGAGTTGTTTCATCTCCACTGCTCAGGTAAGCATATTTCTTTTACTGCAGATAAACATTGAAGACTCTAGATCTAATTGTGCAATAAGAATGGTTTTATATTGTTTGTTTGTTATTTATCTTGCAGGTTTTTCTGTATAATTCAGAATTGAGTAAAAATTCATTATCATCACCCGGCATTTGCTGTCATTTATACCCCGGTTGACAAAAGCATTTGCAGATGACAATTTAAATGTAGCTCAAATGATATCATTTTAGAATGGGCAGAAAACATTTTGGGAAAACGAGAAAATGCTGGTCACTACATTTTCTTCTTGTCTCAAAATGTTTTCTAAATCCTTCGTGCAGCCTCAATGTCTTTAAAAGTCAGTATTGTGTGATTGCTTGGTAAAGGGTTAAAAAGACTTGTTCCTGGAAATTTTTTTTTTATAAAATATTACAAGATACTCATTTCTTTCAATCATTTATCAACTAATCCCATGCTATCACTATCATAAAGAAGGTTTTTTTGAAAAGGAAGTAAGGCAGAAAGGAGACATTGCTTGTTACCAACATTTCCTCCTTATTCCTCCATGTTTTTTACCCCTGTTAATTATTTATTACATGTATATATATCAATTAAAAAGTTGCTTCGATCATTTGAGACATATTTAATGCTTGTTTGTTTGTATAGGAGATTAACGCTGTTTTAAAGCTCAGGTCATATCACAGCATATGCACCTATGCACATGTTTTCTAGCTTTCTCACACCTGTACTTATACAAATTTCTTTCCAAGCTACTGACTGCTCTTTTCACATGCATCAGAGGTAGGAGGTGGAAAATTGCTGGAAAGTTTGTCGCAACTGCATATCAAACCCACAACCACTAGGTCACAAGTCTGAGCTACCCAGCTGGGCAAGACAAATTTAAAGTGTTGTCTGCAAAGGCTTTCAGACTGAACTAGTCTAAAATTTTGTCAGCTGGTGATTACTAATCTAAGAGTTCAAAGTTCAGATTCCTTTCTCAAGTGATAAATTGAAGCAAGAGTCACAATCCTCACACAAAATCACATGGCAAGAAATAACCTGTCAATCATACAAAAAATATGTCTGGGTAGCAACTGAATCCACTGGCCCCTAAAGACCTGCAAGGCTATCAGGGAAATGAGTCTTATAGAAAAATGACCTTTAACCTGTCCCCATTTTTGTAACCTCTAACTCTTTACCAAATGAAGCAAGAGGGCCATGATGGCCCTGAAGTCACTCACCGGAGTCTTTTGACCAAACATGACCAATTTTCAATCTCTTTCGACATATTATGACAAACATTCTACCAAGCTTTCATAATTACTGGACAGAAAATTTGGCCTCTAGCTTGTACACAAGCTTTTTCTAGAATTTCCCTCCATGACCTACTTTTTAGCCAAACATGGCCCATTTTCCCATTGTAGATACTATCAAAACAAAAATTCTGACCACCTTTCATAAGGGTTGGACAGAAAATGTGGCCTCTAGAGTGTACACAAGGTTTTTCCAAGATTTGACATGGTGACCTAGTTTTTTACCCAATGTAACTCATATTCAATTTCATCATACTGCTCATCAAGTAAAACATTGTGACTAATTTTCATAAGTATTGGCCAGAAAATATTGACTCTAGAGCCACACAAGCTATTTTAAAGATATGATCTTGTGACCTAGTTTTTGAGCCGATGTGACCGATTTTCAAACTCCTACAAGATATCATCAAGACAAACATTCTGACCAAGTTTCATGAGTATTGCACTGAAAATGTGGCCTGTAGAGCATACATAAGGTTTTTCTAAGAATTGATCTAGTGACCTAGTTTTTGACCCTTCATGACCCATTTTCAAACTCTTCCAAAAAAAAATCGAGACAAACATTTTGACCAAGTTTCATGAGTATTGGACTGAAAATATGGCCTCTAGAGCGTAGACAAGGGTTTTCTAAGATTTGACCTGGTGATCCAGTTTTTGACCCGACATGACCCATTTTCAAACTTGTTTGAGAAATCATCAAGACGAACATTCTGACCAATTTTCAAGAGTTTTGGTTTGAAATGTGGCCTCTAGAGCGTACACAAGGTTTTTCTAAGATTTGACCTAGTGACCTAGTTTTTGACCCTTCATGGCCCATTTTTTAACTCAGTTAAGATATTATCAAGACAAACATTCTGATTATTTTTCAAATGTTTTGGACTGAAAATGTGGCCTCTTGAGCGTACACAAGGTTTTTCTAATATTTGACCTAGTGACCTAGTTTTTGACCCTACATGACCCATTTTCAAACTCATACAAGATATCATCAAGACAAACATTCTGATCAACTTTCAAGAGTTTTGGATTGAAAATGTGGCCTCTAGAGCGTACACAAGGTTTTTCTAAGATTTGACCTACAGTAGTAACTTATTTTTTGACCTGACATGACCCATTTTCAAACTCATCCAAGATATCATCAAGACAAACATTCAGACCAAGTTTCATGAGTTTCAAACTGAAAATGTGGCCTCTAGAGCGTACACAAGGTAAAAGTTGACGACACATGACGCACAACGGATGACGGACACAGCACGATCACAAATGCTCACCTTGAGCACAACTTGCCCAGGTGAGCTAACAAATAAAATTTGTCAATGTCAAACAAACGGACATTCTCTGTCTGGTGAAAAACATTTAAATGTTGCAATGTCACTGTTGTTTTACAGTAGATCCGAAAGTATGTAATCTGATCTTGGATCCACACTGTCTGAAATTTTGCAAAATGCTTCTGGCCAGAAAATTTCTTGACAATGCATAATTAGTTTGGCTAATCTACTCACTGAAAACATCCATTACATTTTATTCGACACTGTATGACTTAATTTCCAAAGAAAAATGTTCAGACTTATGAAAAATGAATCAAGGTGCAGACAACAAATTATATGTAGCTCAAATGATGGAATTTGTCTTTGAAATGACAGAAAAATGTTGGGAAAGGGAGAAAATGCTAGTTACTGATTTTTTCTCCTTTTCCTACAATCTTTTCAATAGCTTTCTTTCTCCATGTCGTTGAAAGTCGGAATTGTGTGGTAAGGAGTCAAACCTATATAGGATTCTCAAGGAATGATGTGACAGAAACCAAAAAGTTGAAAAATGAAAAAAATGTATTATTTGTGGTACAATTCCAGCATTTGAATGTAGGAAGATGGTTCCCTTGGCAACCAACTGTCAAGCTTAGAAGTTTTGAAATGGCACAACTCTCTGACAGTATCAGAGTGTATCAAATTCACAGTCTGACTGCATGCTCTCCTAACACACAAAATATAAAAGAAATACTTGAGCCATGCTCTATGAAAAGGACATATGGAAAAAATATAGACCCATGTTAGCCTGTGCAGTCTTCGTGGGCTGACATGGATCAAAACCTATTGTAAATTTTCTGCATGTCCAAGGAGCACACTTCCTCTGGATTCAGTCAATGGTTGTACTAAATAGATTTTAAGGATCCTGTATTAAATGAGGACTTGCTTGCTATAGTGCATCATTGAGATGCACTAAGCCCCCCTTTTCACAGAGTATGGCACATTTGTTGATTGAACATGGTACAAAACGACAAAATTTCAGTCTTGTCCAAAAGGGAGAGAAACTGCAGACAACAAAATAAATGCAACTCAAAATACTGAAATGGAAAAGTAAGTGTGATTAAAATTATTGAAACTGGTTTTCAGAAGGGTGGAAAACATTGTCGGAAAAGTTGTAAATGTTGGTTAGTAGCATTTTCTCCTCTTTCCACCATGTTTTTGAAAGTCCTCTTGTTTAGGCATGTATGGTAATTGGCTAACTCTTTACCAGATAGCAAAATTTTTAGACTCATCCAAACTAAATGCATTTGCATTTGCAGAAAACATATTCAATGTTGCTCAAATAATCAAATTTGCTTTTGAAACAAAATCATTGTCAGAAATGTAGAAAATACTGGTTTTCCAGCATTTTCTGCTTTTTTTCTTAATGTTTTCTACCCTTCTGAAGATGATTTCCTTCATCTGAGACTCTTAATGCTTTGATTTCTGACAAGTGTAAAATTTTTTCGTTTTGTAAGGGCTAAGGGCATTGTAAAGGATCAAACAATACCAGATGATACACAAATAAACAATAATTTCAATCATTTAAATCGAAGATCTTACTTTTATGCATTTTTCTTCTTTAGCCAAGTCACTTTCAGGGGTCTGCTCATAGGCAAACTTCCAATAAAATTTCAAGAAACAATCAATTATTACTTTACCACAGAATCCTATGTTTTAAGGATCCTAAGGAAAAAGACTTTTTGAAATAATTGTGGTAAAGAGTTATTCATACAGTAATTTTTCATAATACTTGCAGTAGGTTGGCAGCATTGTCTCCTTTTAATACCATGTTTACTAATCTCTCAGAAACAAATTTCATTGTTGCTGATGATCAGCATTTTCTCCTTTTTCCTTTCAAAGACAAATTCCTTTATCTGAGACAAATTTAACTTGTTGTCTGCAAATACTTTCAATTTTGACGTGTCTAAAATTTCTTTGTTTGGTAAGGAGTTAACCCTTTACCGCACAATCCCCATTTTAATGAACAGGAGAAACAAGCCTTTTGAAAACATTGTGAGAAAATGCTGGTAACCAGCATTTTCTCCTTTCTCACAATGTTTCTATCCTATCAAAGACAAATTCCATCATTCGAGTCCCATTCAAATTGTTGTCTGCAAATGCTTATGTTTAGACACATCTACACTGAGTACATTTAAAAACGCACACCTTGGTTTTAGATTTATATCTCGGACAAAAGTGAATACATGACAACGAAAATTCACCATGTCAAATGGTCGTATGTAATGGCTCAGTGCCTAAAATTGCATAAAAACTTATGAATAATTCATCTTAAATCAAAAGCCTGAATTTGTGTGGTCAAAAATTGAAATTCACAAAGTTAATAGAGTGACCATCGCAAACATCAATTTAATATTGACATCGCCGACATAATAGACAACTCCTGGGCTGCTATACACTTCTGTGGAATATTGTTCCACTCTTGACTCAGTGCCTGACGGGAGTTTGATCTCATTTTGAGGTTGATGAAGTCACACAAGATGAGTAGCACACACATTTAAAGCATCTTATGATGTTCAAGGTGGTCACATGTGACTTCGTAAATTTCAATGTTTGACCACACAAATTCAGGCTTTTGCTTTGAGATAAACCGTTCATTTAATTTTTATGAAATTTTGGGCACTGATCCATTAAATATGACCGTTTGAATTTTCGTTGTCTTTGATTCATTTTTGTCAGAGATATTAATTTAAAACCAAGGTGTGCATTTTTAAATGTACTCAGTGTACATTATTGTATTGGGACAAAGGGTTCAACAAGAGCATGCAGTGTCAAGACTTCACTGCTGGTGCTTTTTTGAAATGAAAGTTCTGCTTCACTGGGGGTCCTGTGTGGCTCAGAGGTAAAGTGTAGGTCTCTTGTCAGACCTGGAGACCTGGGGCTCAAGGCACATTGGATCCACTGGGTTTTTTGTTGGAGTGTCCTTGGGCAAGACACTTCAGAGCTCTAGCCTAGTACTGGTGAAACTCAGGAAATGCATGAATAAATATGTGAGCCGTCGCCATGATATGACTGAAATAATGTTGAAAGCAGCGCGAAACACCATTCAGTCAATCAATCTGCTTCACTGCTTGTGCTTTTCTGAAGCGAAAGTTCCAAGTCCAAAAATGGACATAACTGTGTCAAAAATATTTGGGGAATATCTGCCCTTCTTGTATCGGTTCCTCTTTGGATAGTTAACAACTACCTTTTGTTTGAAGTACATATTTTCAGATTAGTGACAGATTAATAACTGAGACATGAGAAAATATCAAAGTTTTGCACAATGAAGATGCAGATGACAACATGCCTATAATTATACCTAGACAAGGATGTAAAATTCCACTCGGCCACTCGCACTGGCAAGTGACCTTTGACTTTAGGCGAGTACAAGAAATACCTGACTCGCCCGACTTGGTGAGTGCATTTTCTGACATAAAACATGCACTTAAAGTCCGTTAAATTAGGCAAAATTTCAGTCAGAAAATTGCTAAGCAAACGGAAGTTTACATCGGTTATATGAGGTTTTGTCTAGTTACAAACCATTACATGCATACACACAATACAATGTCAATTTCACCACGCCCAATCTACATCAAATCTCTACAGTGAACCAATCAGGTATCACATACAAGATTTAGTCCCCGCTCATAATTTCTAAAAGCCACGCTTTGATTCTGCATTATATACAGGGTATTTAGCAAAGACCTTGGGACAACTCAGAGTGAATCCGGCTGTCTACATGTACGCTTTAGTATTTATTTCCTTTCTTACGGGAATAGCCGAGGGAATTCCAAATTGATTCAGTGGTTTTCTAAAAATATTCTGAAGAAGTGGCATGACCTATTTTTCATTAAATTGATTGAATCACTACAGATGCATTACAAAGAAGGTTATGTAAGAAGATAATTATGTAAACAAATTACGTTGATTTTGGGCTCGAACAGTTTGTCATTTGATCAGAAAATATAACGGTGCCGATAACCTATTTCAGTAGCGGTGTAGGGAACACCATCTATTTGTTTACCTGTAGAAAATGAATTCTCCTTGCATGGTGTTAATGAACAGGCAGTTGAATAAAAAGCTAAAAATCAGACATGATAACATTTCTTGACATTTATTTTAGATGAAAATTACATGTAAGTATAATTAATCACATGACTTTCAATTCTATTAAACGAATGTTTCATAAAAAAAAAAAGGGCAAGTGAAAAACTGTAGGGCGAGTAACCTTTAACACCTACTCACCCAGCCAGGCGAGTAGATAAAAAAAAAATTTTACATCCCTGTTAGACCTTTTCTTGGAAAACAGCTGAGCTAGAAATTACCCCTCTCCTGAGAGTTGTTTATTTTTATGGTTTTTACACCATTTTCATCATTATTTCAGTTTTATCACTGTGGCCTATGCACCCATCCATGCTTTCCTTCAGTTTCTTTTACTAGTACTTCATACAATATTCTTCCCAAGCCACTGACTGCTTTCCCACATAAAAATCTTCAAAACAATGATCAGCAATGAGAGAGGAATGAAATGTGTCACAATGACTATCATCAATCCTCAGAGAACGAAATTTGCCGTATTTGGGATTCAAACCAACAAACCCCCCTGGTCTATAGTTCTGCGTGCTACTGACTGCATAAATGGTCTCGGCATGAGTAGAGAAATTGGCAAGTAAACTGGATGTTTAGATCGAAAGAATTTTGAATTGCTTTAATATGTAAGGAAATAATTCTGGAAACATTTTTCAACTATGTTGTGTCTGCTGGTTCTGTTTAATACAAGCAAAAAAGAAAAGTAATTGAATTTAAAGAGCATATAAATTGGATAAAAAATGGAAATTTTCGCCAAGTTAGATGGTACTAAAAGGTTATCCCAACAATTTATTTCCAATTAATTGAATTTCAGAGTCTTTCAGTTTCTAGCTGTTGTGACTACTGACATTTATTTTTCATGAAATTTGTTAAAAAAAAACTTGACTTTCATTTTGTGTTTTATTGCAAAGTTCTGCCTAATATGATAAAAAAATATCACAAGAAATTTGACTCTTAACGCTTTACCAAATGACATAAATGCAGAATTGTCCAAATTGAAAGTATCTGCAGATGACAATTTGAATGTCGCTAAAATGATGGAAATTGTCCTTGATGTGCTAGAAAACATTGTGGTAAAAGGAGAAAATGCTGGTTACCAGCATTTTTTCCTTTTCCCAAAGTGTTTTCAATAGCTTTCTTCCTCTGGGTGATTGATAGCTGGGATTGTTTGGTAAAGGGTAAAATTCTCTACTACAAAATAAAATTTCACAGTATTTCATACTGGAACCATTTTTAGACAAAAAATTAACTGTAATTTGGAGGATGATTTTTATTTCTTGCTTTGAATGTGTAAAAAAAATATCATAAGAAAAGAAGAAAAAACTGATATAAAGCTTCTCCCTTTTGAATATTTTCATAGGCCTTTCACAGGATTGTAAAAGCAAGTGATCATTTAGCAAAAGGGTTACGTTTTTCCCAAAGAACAAAATTTTAGACCTGTAGATACTGAAAGCATTTGCAGACAACATAATAAATGTGACTCAAAAATTGAAAATCATTTATGGAAGGGAAGTAAACATTGTGGAGAAAATGCTGCTAATCAGCCTTTCCTTTTTTCTTCACAATGCTATCAAAAGTCTTCTTTCCCAGGGTAGTTAAAACTCAGGACTGTAGGGTAAAGGGTTAGCAATATATTCATTCTACAAAGACTAGGCAAGCGAAAACAGCCTCCGGGCTTTTGCCAAGTATTTCTGTTTTTTATCTCTTTTGAACTAAAACAGTCTTGAAATGGGAATTCCAACTAGCTTTGTTAACACTTTACCAAACAAGAGGGCCATGATGGCCCTGTATTGCTCCACTGGCTAATAAGTAAAAACCCTACACGCCAAACATTACAATACCAGGCAAATTGGTTTTGAACATGAGACCCCTGAGACAGGGCTAAAATTACTAGTCCTAGGTCTTATGGAAAGAATGTTGTTAGAAGTACTGGTAAAAGATACCTCAGAAAAGCATGGATAGATGCACTGACCTCCACAATATAACTGAAATAATGTTGAAAACAGTGTTGAGACCCCTGAGACAGGGCTAAAATTAGTAGTCCTAGGTCTTATGGAAAGAATGTTGTTAGAAGTACTGGTAAAAGATACCTCAGAAAAGCATGGATAGATGCACTGACCTCCACAATATAACTGAAATAATGTTGAAAACAGTGTTGAACACTGAACAAATAAACACTAAACAGAGCTTCAAATGTGTGACTGTGTAGAAAGAAGCCAGTTGGTAGCAATTCTAAAGTTTTCACTTTGTAATCTCATGTAAAACTTCTGACCCCTTGGGTGAGATCAAATTGGACCCCAGGGCTATAATTTGGGCATTCATGCTAAAGGTCCACTAGATAAAGCCATATGCAAAATTTGGTAGTCCCAGGCTTTATGGCTAAGTACAGGGAGATTTCTAAAGTTTTCTCTATATAAGCCCATGTAAAACTTGTGACCCCCCCCCCCGGCATGGCCAATTTTGACCCTAGGGCTACAATCTGAGTACTCTTGGTAGAGGCCACATGCAAAATTTGGCAGCCCTAAGCCTAATGGCTAGGTACAGGGAGATTTCTAAAGTTTTCTCTACATAAGCCCATGTAAAACTTGTGACCCCAGGGCGGGGTCAAATTTGACCCCAGGGCTATAATTTGGGCACTCTTGGTAGAGGTCTACTAGATAAAGCCACATGCAAAATTTGGTAGCCCTAGGTCTTATGGCTAGTACAGGAAGATTGCTAAAGTTTTCTCCATATAGGCCCATGTAAAACTTGTGACCCCTGGGGCGGGGCCAATTTTGACCCCAGGGCTATTATTTGAAGAAGCTTGATAGAGGTCTACTAGATAAAACTACATGCTAAATTTGGTAGCTCTAGGCCTTATGGTTTCGGACAGGAAGATTTTCAAAGATTTCCAATATTTCTAAGATTTGTTGCAATGGCAACCAGAGTTTTTGAAGGAATCAAATTCTTTGAAGAAATTCTAAAGAAGACCATGGCAGGATCATTTCTGTGAAGTTTCATCAAAATTGGATGGGTAGTTTCAGAGAAGACGATGTTTAAAATAAAAGTTAACGCACACACGGATGGACGTGGACGGACACACGGATGGACAGAAGGACGCACACACGGACGGAGGACACCAGGCCATGACAAAAGCCTGCTGGCCTTTGGCCAGTGCAGCTAAAAACCAAATTTTAGACTTACATAAATTGAAAACATTTACAGATAACAACCTAAATATGGCTCAAACGATGGATTTGTCTGTATAAGGGTAGAAAACATTGTGGGAATAGAAGAAAATGCTGGTTACCAGCATTTTCTTCTTTTCCCACGATGTTTTCATAGGCCTTCTTTGTTAACACCCGTGATTGTGCGGTAAAGGATTAACTCTTTACCAGATAATAAAATCTGAGATTTATCCAACAGAACTGTAGATCATAAATAAAACATGACTCAAGTGTTGTCAGCCAAAAACCAATTTCTGTTGATGAGGCACATTTTATTTGTTGTCTAACCAGCATTTTTCTGTTTTCCAACAATGTTCTTGGCCTTCCCTGAAGAAATACAGCTTTTGAAAACATTTTGGAAAAGGAGAAAATGCTGGTATCCAGCATTTTCTGCTTTTCACAGATTGTTTTCTACCCTATAAAAGACAGAAATCATCATTTCAGCTACATTTATATTCAGCAAAAATGAAAACTTTACATACTAAATACCCCATTTTGAACAGGCTATTGTTCTCATTGATTAACCTTCACTACACTTATTGACTGGCCTGTCAATACACTCCCAATATTGATAATCCCGCTCAGGTGTACTGTGCACGCTTTGCTCGATCCTCGATTTCCGGTTTTCAACACTACCCACATGCTGAAACATCGCTGTCTGTTTCAAGTAAAATCACTTACAGACAAACACTAAGTGTTGATCACAAACAAGAAAAAACAACATTTTCAGTATTTTCGATAGTTCTTAGCGATGCCACGGCTCTCTGAAAATCAGAGAAATCAGGCTATTGGCATGCTGAATGCCGGTGCTAGGGTAAATGATGTTGCGCGGCAATTTGGGTGCTCTCGCCAAACCATTCACAACCTTGTAACTCGCTATACGGCTACTAGTTCCGTCCGCGACCGCCAAAGACCAGGTAGAGAGCATGCGACGTCACGTAGAGACGTTCGTGCCTATTACGTTGGCTCACTTGCGTAATCGTTTTATGCCAGCCACAGTAACTGCTTGGCAGCTAGGGGTCACTGCTCAGACAATCCGAAACCGTCTGAGGAGATTAAATTTTCCACTTTGTGCTTGCAGATCTTACACTGGACCGATTATAACGGCAAGTCATAGGGCTGCAAGATTGGCATGGTCAAGATGTCACCACCTTTGGAGGCGAAACCAATGGAACAATGTCATTTTCTCAGACGAGTCACGCTTCAGGGTCAGCTTTGCAGATGGTAGGGTGAGAATTTACCGCCGCAAAAGTGAAAGATTTGCCCAATGTTGCATCAGGGAAACGGACAGGTTCGGTGGTGGCAGCGTCATGGTCTGGGGAGGAATCAAGGGCAACCAAAAGACAGAACTTGTGATTGTTGAGGGAAATTTCAATGCACAAGGTTATGTCAATATTCTGCGCAATCATTTGGTCTCATTTATGCAGAACCATGGTCCTCAGGCAATCTTTGAACATGATAATGCTAGACCCCACACTGCCCGAGTAACCAATAATTTCTTGGCAAACAATAATGTGAGACTCATTCTCACAAAACATGACCATTGGGCATATAAAAATCCGGAATTTTTTATGTCGTATTTTATTGCTTTGCTTTATTTCGCCAGGTAGTTCCATATTTAAAGCTACCAAATTTTGAATTTCACCAGCCTTGAACTTATTTTTAGGAATTTTCATCTATGTTTATGTATATACATGCATTATCAACCCTGCATGATTTGAAGAACTACCGTTGCACATAATAGATGCCGCTTTCCAAGCTTAATCAGCTTTGGACAATTTTGAATGTTTCTGTCATAATTTTGATAAAATTTCCCGTTGACTGGTATATAATATGTGTATGTTACCAAGAAAAATATGCACTATGCTGGGCTTGAAAAATATATTTCTATGAAAATGATGCAGTATATGCTTGAAAACTATTCTATTCTTTTTCATAAAATATGTCAAAGGTGAAATAATTTTCAAGAATCCTTTGCTTTCATACAGTAAACATGTTTACTCATTATAGCCGAAATTTTTTCATCCTTGAATGAATATTGAAAATTATATTAGAACTTTTCCCACTGTCCCGTTTATTACTAATGATTGTCCCGTCTATTAGAGTGTCTATAAAAAACTAAATGAAGGCTAATTCAACGCAATTTACCCGAATTTATGAGGAAATCCAACAGAGTTAACAACCAAAAACCATTTTGACATACTACAATGAAGAGTGAACTAGGATCATATTTGTTGACTTTAATCCTTTGTCCTGTTTATTACACTTAGAGTGTTAATGTTATGAACCCTTGTAAGAATCTTTAAATCGGTAACTTTTCAAAACGTCATCTTGAACTGTGAAAATTCGACCCAGTTTCATTGTTTGTTCAAATACAATCATCATTGGATCCAGTGACATCTTTTTTTCTGCATCTCTTTATCATTTCACAGCTTCACCTTTTTCCACTGCTGAAATATCATGTTTTCACCACTGTCGGACACCTTATAGTAAATCTTTGAAGTTAATCTGCATTATCTTTGTACATTTCGATTATTATTGGCGAAGGAATATCAATCAAAGAGTATATGTAATATGTTTTTAATAAAAAAGAAATACACCACTTGAATTCACGGTAGACACTCCCCCTACCCCCGCACACATCGACAAAGGTCTGATTTATGATAATCATTTCTAAGAACTAAAGAACAAAAATTGAATAAATACATACTTGGTATCAACTTAAATGAGCCATGTTTGGCAAAGGAGGGTTTCATGCATCTCCGTGATGTGTTAAATCAATTAGTCATTACATTGTAATGGATCCATAAAATCCATTTTGTCAAATCAAGAGGTAAAGTGATACTTGACTCTGTAGAAAGTTTGCAAAAAGCAAATCGTTTCCACACTGGTCAGTCTGTGCCAACTGCGTAGACTGACATGGGTCGATACTTTTTGCAAATGCATCAAACCCCTTTTCACAGAGCATAGCTAAAATATGAATTACAACAGAATAATATGCAATATGCAGTCAACGAGACCCTTTTAGAAAGACATCAGAGTTTCCGACACGTAACCTCAGAATCAGGATAATTACGTCATAACCAGGCACAGCATTCACTGAAATCAAAGGGATTTTAACAACCGAAATACAACCGAAGATAAATAATGTTGAAATACATGATTTTGCTATCATGATTTTGATATGATTGATGTCAAGGGCTCGTTGATTACGACTCGTTGATTACTGTTTACAAGCGTGAACCAGCTTTTTCGCTATATTTGAAAAGGTTGAGTGTACTGGCCAACAGAATCACTTTGCACATATCCCGCACGTCAATTCTGGTCTCGAATATGCATTCATTTATATTTCATAGTTAGATGCACTAATTTTATTCGGAATCTTTGACAAGACTCGTTGATTACTACATAATTATTACGGTTCCACTTAAGTGAATTCTTCGTCTTTTTCCCATCTTACGAGGTGCAGTGAGTTTAAAAAATGGTAATGGTGTTAAATACAAGTCTTTAAGGGAGCTATCCGTTATATCAAATGGAACAAAATTGGATTCTTCTACCAAATCTGGGGGACTTATTGAGATTGTCCCGTTGATTACAGAGAATTGGCGTCACAACTGAGTCTCGTTATCATTTTAGCCTTCCTTATATTATGTTGATTTTTTGTTAAATGTAGCAAGGCTTCCATCAAAATTTTGCGTAAAAAGGTTTTTTACCATGAAATACTTGTTTTAATTGGTGGCATTAGTCTACATCAATAATGATTATTTCTTGGCGACATGACGATTTCAGTGACCAAGCTACACATAATGTGCATGGGTGTTGATTGGACGGCATCAGGAATTTTGTCTTTGCATGTTATAGTTGGTAATTTCGCTTACCATAATCCCGTGGAGGTCATGAATCTTTTTTATTTTTCATTAAAAGTATGGCGACATTGAATGGTCAAACAAATTGAGAATGAGTCGTGAACGTCTTACCCTGGCCTGCAGTCTCCCTGGATCTTAACCCCATTGAGCACATCTGGGGCGACCTCTGGCGCAGGGTATGAACAAATCACCAAATAAACAACATCGATGACCTGAGACAGGCTTTGCTGTTAGAATGGCAGGCAATTCCAAATGACGTCATTAGACGTTACGTTAACTCCATGAGGAGGAGAATACTGGCTTGCATCAGAAGAAATGGTGGCCAAACACGCTACTGAGAAGCTCCCGTCAACATTGTCTGTTTAATCTGACATTCAATACCAAAATTTACGCAGAGTCCAATTTTTACCACTTTCGATATTTTTTAAATTGACCCCTACGTTATTTGACTTCACATTTAAAATCAATCTTTAAGAGAAAATTAATGAAATTCACAAAACTTACAGATATTTGATCAAGGTAAAACATGGTGTCATTATTTTTATGGTGCATTTCACAAAAGTAAAGATATGCAGATTCAAAGTCCATGTAAAGTTTTCATTTTTGCTGAGTATATTTCATTGTCTGCACATGCTTTTAATTTGGTCAAGTCCAAAATTCTGACGTTTGTTAAAGGTTCAGTAACATTGCCTACCTGTTTGGGCCTACATCTGACCTACGGCACAAAATTCTTCTTTAGAAAAAATGCAAAATAAATGCTAAACAGTTCAGAGGTTTTTATGAACAAAAGCTTTTTTGAAAGTACTTTAACCCTTTACCACACAATGACGACTTCTAACACCCCTGAAAGAGAAGGCTTTTGAAAACATTGTGGTTACCAGCATTTTCTCCTTTTCCCACAATGTTTTCTACCCTATCAAAGAAAAATCATTTCATATGAGCCACAATGAAACTGTCATCTGCAATTGCTTTCAATTCGGACAGGTCTAACATTTTGTCGTGCAGTAAAGGGTTAAAGGATTGTAAAGTTTGAATCTATCTTAATATAACTTGAAATATTTATTTCACATCAACTTTGAAACAGGCTCTGATAACTTGTATCAACCACTTTTGAGCAATATTTCCTAGTATCTTTCCTAACTCTTTAACAAATAACAGAATTTTAGCCTTGTCCAAAGTTGAAAAGATTTGTAAACTACAAATTAAATGTAACTCAAAACATGAATTTTTTCTTTCAAAAAGTAGAAAACATTGTGGGAAAAAGTTGTCAGCATTTTCTCCTTTTCCCACAATGTTTTAAAAAGCCTCATGAATTAAAACGAGGGATTCTGTCCTGAAGGGTTAGCTGTATCCTGTAAGTGAAAAATTGGTTGTAAGTGACAAAATGAAAAGCAGATTTCTTGAATATTTACTCCCCATTGGAAACTCAAGACAACACAGACATTTTATTTTGCCACCCAAGATATCGTACCTACTCGTACCAAAAACTACATTTTTGTTGTCCAACTGTAGGTGGCTTTTTTTCAGTCATTGTGTTGAAATTACATGAAACAAACTTTTTCCCTTTTGTGCATGATGTTGTATTAACTCTACCAAACAGTAATAAGGGATTTGTCTTTGAATGGGTAGAAAACTCTTTCAAGCATTTTCTCCTTTTCCCACAAAGTTTTCGAAAGCTCTTTTCCTCAGGGCAGTAAAACAAGGGATGATTTGGTAAAGAAGTTAAACCTTAACTCATGTTGGTTATTCGTACCTTAAGCCAAGCCCTGTGGCGCAGTAAGTGGCATATAGGAGTTGACACCAGGGGGTCTTTAGTTCAAATTCCCAGCTGGGCTTATTTCTTTCTGAAGGCTGATTACAGTCATTGCCTCAGGATTCATTTCTCTCTCACCTGTGATCATTGTTTCAACGACGGTCATATATGAAAAAAGCCAGTGGCTACAGAAGGATATGGTGCAAAGCAGTGGTAGAAGAAACTCCAGCAGAGTATGGATAGATGCACTGGCCGCTGTGATATAATTGAATTCAGGTTGATAACCGTGTTAAACACCATATCAACCAACCAACATAGGCCTACTTTAACCCATAACATGCTAAATAAATGAAACTTTCAAGCTGGTAGCAAAAACCCAAATGTTGCTATTTTAAAGGTATAATTTTGGGAAAAAATATCACTGTATTGGACACTGTAGATCCAAGATCAGACTGAAAGTTCTGTGCAGTCTAATCTTGATCTACGCTATCCGCAAAAGGTCCCTGAGTCTTGCTTTGCAGCTTAAGTGTTAAAAGGATTTTTTCACAAGTTATTTGCTGCAAATTTTCTTCAGAAAGCAATAAGTTTGACAATGTCTGACTTCTACAGACAAAAAATAACAGAAATAATTCCCCAAATGGTCCATAATTTTTCTTGAAATGAAGTCTGGAAGAAAATTTGATAAAATGTCAAATTTAGTGTAAAATCTCCGCAGACGTAAATGGTGCCATTTAAACCTGTCTGAGTGTTACTATTACCTTTTTTTGTTTTCAGTGGTGTTTTATGTCGTTTTTAACAGTATTTCAGTAACATGACTATGACATTTCCCTTCTCATGAATATTTTTTGGTGTAGCTGAATATGCTGGCTTTTGACCTACTTTTTGGTATTGATAACAAATGAATAAATACAAATTTGTATTTGGTAAAAAATGTAGACATGTTTATTCTGCAAATTTACGTTACTTATTTTTTTTACATATTTCCTGTTTGTGTTCAATCGGTACCAAGCTATGACTTTGAGGTACCTTGACAACAGACATTTTGCAACAACCAGCAATCACTATGCCATTGTTTTGTTTCTTTGTTTGGAGTATCATTTAGAGCAGCCTCTAACAGTACTGCAGTAAATCTTTGCCAAAGATCACTTATTTGTGTGAGCCATGCTCTGGCAAAAGGAGGTTTCATGCATCTCTGCGATGCATGATACAAAGCAAGTCAGCATATAATTATGGATCTATAAAATCCATTTTGTCAAACAACTGAGTGAAACTTTGTGTAGAATGGTCCTTAGACATGTAGAAAATTTACCAAATACAAAAAGTTTCACACAGGTCAGCCTGCGCTGACTGCGCAGGCTGGCCTGGGTAGATATTTTTGCAGATGCATGAAACCCCTTTTTCATAGGGTGTGGCTTATGTGCAGTGTTTCACCCAGAGCATGTTTCTTGCATGTTTTTGACTCAATGATTTCTTTGCTGACGCCCTAAAATTCATTGTGTGCGTCTTTTCTGACGCAACAAAAAAATATCAGTTCAATCAAAACAATGATGTCAAGCCGGAACACTAAGAGGCAAAATAAGGTTCATACATACAGAGAGAGATTTCGTACGCCATGATTATTTATATTAAGAGTTTATGATATGGTGCCCATTGTCTGAAACCGATTTTATTAATAATTACCAATAAATATCTGCCCGTACTGCACAAAAAAAGGATCAAAGAACCCAAATTGCTACCAACTGGCTTCTTTCTACACATTTGAAGCTCTGTTTAGTATTTATTTGTTCAGTGTTCAACACTGTTTTCAACATTATTTCAGTTATATTGTGGAGGTCAGTGCATCTATCCATGCTTTTCTGAGGTATCTTTTACCAGTACTTCTAACAACATTCTTTCCATTGGCTGCTTTCACACATATACATCTGCACGCATTTTTTTTTTTCTTCTCATTCTGTGTTTGTACCGTATTTTGCTTAAATTTTGGGACACCCAAAGTATTGGGACACCATTAAAAATCGCAAAAATAATTATTTTTTATGACCCAAAAATTTGGGCCATACTAAAAATTGCAAAGCAAGATTGGTATTTTTTTGTTCCAAAGAATTGGGACAGTGAATATCTATTTAAAAAAAATCTTTCAATCCATTTGATACCCCTTGTTTACAAGCATTTATTTCGCGCAGTTTCATTTCTACACATGTAAGCATGCTTCCCAACCCTCCTGATTTCAGTGGGAGTTTCCCTATTCAAGAAAAAAAACCTGATCACCTGACAGACTATTTTAAACCCTAATTCAAATAAAAAATACGATATAAGTGTAAAAAGGGTGTGATAAACTTGTAACCAAGATACATAACGTATACATGTACATCTGAAGTTGACATAGAGTTGACATGCATGTATTTCACGGTCATTCAGGTTCGTTGTTTATAAATAGAAATCAAGGTACAGTAATCTAGTCTGAGGTTTCTCGTGCAAAGATTGACGAACCAATCAAATTTGAGAACGGGCCAAGCAGGTACTTGTCTGTGTGGAATTTACATCGTTCACCTCACGTAAACATGTAAAATATGTTGTGAATTTATCTACAAACGCAAAATAACAATCCTCATCGCGATCCCAGGATGCAGACAACAATTAGTGACAAGTTAATCATCAACGAAAACAACGAGAAAAAGTGAAGTTTTAAACTCTTAGTGCACAAATTGACCGCTGGAATTCCAATCTGTCTAAAAATAGACCAACCCGCAAATGATCATAGGCTTATTGAAATAAATGACGTAGCAATATTTTAACCTTGGCTATATTCGACTGTTTAGCGATCAGTGACTTACAGTATGAAAGCTTGTTTTGTCTGACCATAAGATTTGGGACAGCTGACAAAATGATTATTTTTTGTAGACCTAAGTATGGGGACCGAAAAAAAGTAATTATTTTTTACTGTCCCAAAATTTAAGCAAAATATGGTACGTTAATATCTCATAAGCTCCGTTATTTACTATACTTACCCTTTGAGAGCAATGCATCGGCCCTACTGCACATGGTTTGAGCCCACAATGGAATCCATTCACCCTGTTTCTGTATAAAGGGTTACTGCTGATGTCTCTTCACAATGAGAGTAGATTAGGATCAGGCTGTATCCCAGTACTTCTGATGTCATACAGTAAACTGTCCAGACTGAAAATAAAACTTGCTTTGAAACAAATGGCGTAAATGAAGGTTCAAATTATAGTCACAACTCTCAACAAAAATTTAGACAGGTTCATACTGAAAGCATTTGCAGATGACTAGTGCAATTTGGCTAAAAATGATTTAAATTGTCTTTGCAACAATAGAAAACATTGATTGGATAGGAGAAAATACTGGTTACCTGCATTTTCTCCTATCCCAATGACGCTTTCATAGTAGAGGCCATTTTTTTTCTTGCCAAAGCATCTTAAGTAACTGTAATGACTGAAGCTTCACCCTTTACCACACAATCCCAAATTTTAATGACCCTGAGGAAGAAGCCTTTAGAAAACATTGTGGGGAAAAAGAGAAAATGCTTGTAACAAGCATTTTCTCCTTTTCCTACAATCTTTTCTACCCTTTCTGAGAGAAATTCCATCAGTTAAGCCCAATTTAAATTGTTGTCTGCAAATGCTTTCAATATGAAAGTCTATTTTTTTTCGTGTGGTAAAGAGTTAATAGAATGTCTAACTCTTATTTATATGCAATCTCCTAGTGCAATCAGTAAAGATCAAGATCAGATTGAAAAAAAAAGTTGCATTTTTCATCTTGAATCTAAACTACATGATCAGTGCTCTGCTGAGGCAGGGATTAGTGTAGTTTAGACATATTTGAGCCATGCTCTGTGAAAAGGCGGCTTAATGCATCTGCAAAAAATATCGACCCATGTCAGCCTGTGCAGTGCGTGCAGTGTGCACAGGCTGACACGAGCCAAAACTTTTTGCTATCCCTAAATATTCTGTATGTCCAAGGACCATTCGACTTCCAGATTTAGTCAATTGTTATATTAAATGGATTTCATGAATCTGTAATCATCTGATGACTTCCTTGTTATCATGCATCACAGAGATGCATAAAGCCTCCTTTTGCCAGAGCGCAGCTAATTTACTTACATTGATTGAGAAACAAGTTCTTACAACTTATACTTATCTCTATCGATTCTGTTTTCTGGGGACTACACCAGTACTCGCACCGATTGTGAGAGCCAACAAAAGATCCCAAAGTTGACACAGGCTCCCGGGTCTCGAACTTGGGACCTTTTGGATACGAGGCTAACGCTCTACCTCAAAACCACAGACACCACAAGGGATTCTAGAGCATTGTCCCATTAAACGAGATAAATGTCCCATTATAATGGACACAGATGGGACCTTGTCCCCTCTACATTTTAGCCATACTTTCCAAAAATTGTATAAGTTTGTATTCGAGTTTAACACTGTTTTAACAGCTAAGGTCACATCATGACAGCCAGTGCACCTACGCATGAGCTTCCTCACACCAGTACTAACACAACTTCCTTTCCAAACCACTGACTACTTTCTCACATGCATCAGAGGTGAGAGGTGGAAAAATTGCCGGACATAAAGTTTGGCATAACTGAATACTGAACCTGCTACCAACAGGTTATGAGTCAGATATTCTAACCACTGAGCTACCCAGCCACGGTTCTTCTGGGAAGAAGGGGTTTTACTCTTTACCAAACAACAAAAAATTGAACTTTACATTTGAAGGGTTAGAAAACATTGTGGAAAAATGAGAAAATGCTGGTTACCAGCATTTTCTCCTTTTCCCACAAATCTTTTTTTAAAAAAAAATCTTCTTTACGGATGTTTAAAGTCTGGATTGTGTGGTGAAGCGTTAATTCATCTCTGTGACATATTATACCAGTAACCAAGTAAGTCGCCACATAATTATGGGTTCATAAAAACCATTTTGTCTCAGAACCCACTGTGTCATAAGGTAAAGTGGCCCTTTGACATGAAGAAAATTCACAAATAGCAAACAGTTTCAACCCATATTAGTCTTCACGGCCTGCGTAGGCTGACATGGGTCGATACTTTTTGGAAATGCATTAAAATCCCTTTTCACAGAGCGACAATTAATCTAAAGTGTATCTGTCTCTTGTATTTTGAAAAAAAAATCCAATATTTCTGCAAGTTTATGGAAGAAGTTTCCCCTAGTTACACTTCAATGGCAGAACACTGCCTGATATTTGATTAGACATCCAGACTGCAAATGATATCATTCAAAGTCAGTTAATTTGGCATTTTTGTCTTTTCTCTGTCACAGTTGTTTTTCTGTGTCTCCTTTCTAAAAGGCCAGGATTTAAATCATTACCAAACAGCCTTTTGTCAGAACCAGATTTGACCAGTATCTAAAAGGGAAGACTTGGATGGCCACAAAATACCGATGATTGCTAGAAAACGGCAAACACTTACCTGTCTCAAAGTGGATTGGGAAAGATTGACCATTTCGAGTAAAATAAATTCAGCATATAGAGCTGGATCCGGTATTTCCAAACTATCGGCAATTAACGAACGAGATTTTAAGAACTGTCTCATCCCTTCTGGAGACAATAATGATATCATCCGATGTCATATACCTTAAGCCATATTTCTCTTCTTCGCCATTTTTGAAGGGTACAGAAATTATCCAACAAGAAAAATCGGTTATTACCTACATTAGACAGTTCCAAGGTGAGGAGATTACCATTTTCTTAATTTTTCGATAGATATTGCTAAGTGTGTAAACTGCTCCTGCCTGTACCTCTGCTCGATATTTGAAACTTTCTGTATTTGCAATATGCATATAAACACATTACACTGTGTTAAATGTTCTTATCATGTGGTAAAAGTGCTTGAGAAGTGTGTTCGGAAAAGCCCTCACCTAAACTTACATGTGAGGGTATTTACGAACTAAAGCTGATTGAATAAGAATTTGCCGTCTTTTTAGCATAGTAAACGATCACAAGAGTAAAATACATGTAATTTAGAGCTTGATAAATCCGAAGTTAACAGTTTAAATATTTATTACATTGCAGACAACTTACATCAATTTAGACCAATTTCTGTTTGCTCATATTGAATTATCTGATTTTCGGTTTGCATCGTTTGTCGTGTTCTGAAACTTGAGAGTTAAAATTTTCCCGCCAACTAAACATAATCAATTTTTTTTTTGTAGATCTATACACACGTAGTTCTAGCCAATTTACTTTTCAGCAACCAGAGCGTTGGTATGTTGTAATTTTCAAGATTTAAAAAAAAAAAAAAATACAAAACGTTCGGAAATACCCAATGCCTGTGTTCGGCAGTGTCGACTCGTTCAGTAATGGCCTCTCTATAGTAGGAACTTTAACACATTGTTTCTAGGTTATTGCTGCAGTTTATAGATAGATAATGTTCGGAAAAGAAAGAGAAAATTTAGATGTAAAAATTAGTGTGTGAAATGTACTGCGTGTATTACAACGATTATGGCTTAACCGTTGGAAATACCTGGTCCTGCTCTAACCCCAAACTTTGTTAATTTCTTATTGCTAAGATGATATATGATTTTGGAGAATTACCCACCCTTTTGCTCTATTAACTGACTTTGAATGGTAAACAGTCTGATCTTTATGCCACACTTTCAATTTTTTTGATGTTTGGCCACATAGGTCCATGTAGCCTAACTTTTTAACACACAATCTTGAATTTTGAGGACTGCCTCTCTCACTGCTGATCATTATTTTGATGATGGTTATGTGAGAATGATGATGGATTGGGAAGAATATTGTGCAAAGTATTAGTAAAAAACTCCAGGAAGGCATGGATAGGTGCCCTGGCCACCGTGATATAACTGAAGTAATGTTGAAAACAACATTAAGAATCATACAATCAATCAATTGTATTTGCAGATGATTGTATATGTGGCTCAAATGATTGAATTTGTTTATGGAAGGATAGAAAATATTGTGGGAAAAGGAGAAAATGATGGTTACCAGCATTTTCTCCTTTACCCATAAGTTTTCAAATACCAGGACTGTTAACCCATTACCAAACTATTCCAAGTTTTAACAATCCTGGGAATCAGACTTTTGAAAACATTGTGGAAAAATGAGAAAATGGTGGTTAAAAGCATTTTCTCACTTTTCCACAATGTTTTCTAACCTCTCATAAACAAATCCAATCATTTGAGCCACATTTAAATTTGTCATCTGCAAATGCTTTCAATTTGAACCAGTCTAAAACATCGTCCTATAGCAAAGAGTTTCAACTCTGGAGGGGTATAAGGTCATGCGTGCACAGTAAGTGGTGAAATGAAATGCTGTAGATCTACATCAGCAATAAAGTAAAACGTTTTTGCCGAATTGTTGCAAGTAGATCTAGTTTACCTTTGGCCAGAGATCGTATCCAGTCCATGCGTCGGCATCATATCATGTCATAGATCTATTATAAATACGATTTTCTAGATCGATAAACACTAGTTAGATCTAATTTTGTGTTTTAGTTTTGATGATGATTAAACAATGTAAGATTACGTTTCCCTGCAATTTTTACGAAAAGAACGGCAAAAATATTTTGGTGTCCACGATGTCGTCTGCCGCTGCAGCATGGTGGCCATAGTTCTATTTAGTATTGGATGAAAATATTGCCTCTGTTTCATGCATTCACTTACTTTGGCGATCGACATGAACCGTGCCTCTCCATCCGACCTGACTTTGTGTCGTCTGTTTGTAATTCTGTTTGATGACAATAGATTAGTGGGGTACATTTTTTACCAACATTAAAAATTGTAACTCCATTCAATGGCTGCAAAAAATCTTCCCGCCAGGTGGACTTCGTGCGGTTGTAGCGTTGTCTGTCATTTTCTTCGAAGATTGACGTCAGTAGGCCTATTTGAAAAACGCCAACTACCAGACGAAAACGGGTTTATTAGCCTTATACGAATCCGTCATGTTCGGAACTGTCCGTGGCGATCTAGAATAGTCCTGACTTTAATGCATAAAGGAAATTTTGATATTTATTTCAGTTTGACATTGAACCTCTAGCCTATATTGTTGTTTCGATTTGTGCGTCTTTTTTCCAATGTTCAGAAAATTCCACCAGGAATTGTCAAAATTTCATCCAAAATCCAAAATATCAAATCTGAAAACACCAGCAAAATGTGACATAAAAACAACAACCGCCTATCCTTTACCATCTAGATTCTATGTTTGAAAGTAGCACAACTTCTGATTGGCTAAACCATTTGGTATTACCAATCGAACCTTGTGTTACTTTTTAAATCTAGAATAAGACAAAGAATATTCTTAAGAATGGTGGGTAAATACAGGTGCGCCGATATACAATTAACAACTGCATCTATTACTAGCTTATTTAGATCTAGATTCACCTTCTTTTCCAATGGCCTCTTATTTTTGTTACCAAACAACAAAATGTTACCCTCGTCCAAATCTAAAGCTGTTGCAGACCATACATGAAATGAAACTTGATTCGAGAAGAGTCGAAAACGTTGTCGGAAACGGAGAAACTACTGTTTACCAGCATTTTCTTCTTTTCTCTCAATGTTTTAAAAAGCCTTCTTGTGTTGTTAAAACTCTAGATGTGTGACAGGGTTAACTTTTTGTTAACTATAAGTGCAAGTTATAGATTTGTACATATTGAAACGATTGACAGCAGAAAATCGTGTACAGAGCAGTCTATCACAGTAAAATTCAATCTTTGAAAGACCATTCTGGGCTAAGAAGATTAATCTGTTGACCCTTTACAACACGATCCCGGCTTTTAACAACTCCAAGAGAGAAGCCTTATGAAAACATGATGGTAAAAGGAGAAAATACTGGTAACCAGCATGTTCTCCTTTTCCCACCCTTTCTACCCTTCCCAAAGCAAATTTAAATTTTTCTGTTACTTTTATTTTGTTGTCTGCAAATGCTTTCAATTTGGACTAGTCAAAAGGGAAGAGGTTGCACTTTAAACTAATTTTTAACGAAAAACTATTCTCCTTCCCCTAACTGCATTGTTTGCAGTCTCTTAAGTGAGATAATTTTCTTTAGTCTCCACCTTTAACTAACATTTGTCATTAGGCCTACTTTTGATGGTAATCTTAAAGAGAAACTTGCTTGGATTGTGACAGTGTTACATTGTTCCTTGTTATACATGCATATCTAGTTGCATGCATTGTGCAAGGGCTTTGCTGTACAGTGGCAAATTTGAGTGGACGAGAAACGAATGAACAATGAACGAGAGAGAGAGAGAGGGGGGGGGGAGAGAGAGAGGGAGAGAGAGAGAGGGGGGGAGAGAGAGAGCATTATCTCCCGCTAGATGGCATTCTACAAATACACATCTATCTAATATGGGCATTCTGGGTACAGAACCGGACTACTTTTCAAAACAACAACCGTTACTTTGAATTTCAAAATGAAATAAACGTTTACTCAATAAAATGCTACCTGGTGCGATTCATTCAGCTGTGATCAGATAGCATGTAACCTATGCATCGGCCATTTATTAAAACAGCCCCTACATGCTTGGGTAATAGGCTAATAGCTTCGGTATAAGCCCTACTTTTCCCAAGTATTCAGGGGATGGGTGATGCGTCATAGCAGACGGGTCGAATCTTCGAAGAATATGACATGCGCAGACAACGAGAGGGAGAGAGAGAGAGAGTATCTCTGTCCCTAAATCAGGTAGACTCTAGAGGTATGAGTGAAGAAAAAAGACGAAAGTCGGTTTTGCGAGGGAAAAAGTTTTATTCAGTTATCTAGACCTTGCTTCTGAAGTAAAGTTCGATTTCACCAGCAACTTTTAGTAACCTGCTGATAAATCTAGCTCAAAACGCACGCTTAGTTGCCGGTGATTGATGTTAATGCAATAATGGTAAACTGGCGGCGTGTGATCGACTGAACGAGACCTCGTAGTTTCTACTGTAACCGTTCGAAGGATCGACAACGGGCCGTCAGATTAGAAGTATTAACTGGGTGGTCCAAGCCGGCTCTACAATTTTGTACAAGGTATGGTCTAAGGGAAATAACTGCGTTCTAAATAAAAATCACAATCACTTCGATGGTTGCATGGGAAAAATCAAAGTACCTAACTCTGTAAAACTTGTTGTAAAACAGGCTGTCACCCACGAATGGCAATGAAATCATTAAAAAAAAAAACACTTCTTATACATGAGTTTTTATTTCGGTAAGTATAATATGTAACAATTTGTGATCTAAAGTGAATTATACAAACACACAGACCTGATTGAGTTCGATATTATTATTGCTCAAGCGCCTAGCGGACTATGATACATTTCCCCACAAATAGCAACAGGGTTGTTTACATGCGTTGTTATCTAGAATTAAATGTCTAAATTTATTTGCGGGTATGTTATATTTTTACATCTTTTATTTCAGTCATATATACTTCTTAACTCTGCTACGTGACCGCGAACGAGGCTTTTCATGTTAAGAAATAGAGTGGTAGACTCGGTTCTAAAGTCAACTTGCATGCTACCAGTCTGTCCAGATTAACTTGACTTATGGAACCCTTTAACTCTTTACCAAACGACAAGGTTGAAGACCTATCCAATTTGAAAACATTTGCAGACGACAAATCAATTGTGACTAAAGTGACGATTTCAATCTAATATGAAAATAGGCAAAGTCTAGAAACGGGCGAAAGAGACTTCCGTACTACAACGAATCTGTGCAGATATGTTTATTTGACACTGCCCAGCAAATTTTTGATGGCAGTAGATATCTACTGCCTTAACTCTACCAAACAACAAATTCTACACTCTTCTAAATTGAAAACTTCTGCAGAAAACATTTGAGTTCCTCCTAAAATTACTGGTGTAATTGAAACAACGTTGAAAACAGCGTTGAAAACAGCGTTAAACACTGTAAAATCATTCATCCACCTCTCAATCCATTAATCCAACTAGAGGCCCTTGAGGGCCTGAAATCACTCTACTGGCAGGATTTTTCCTTTTTTGCTAGCATACATTATGAATTCATGATGCAAAAAGAAAAAAGACAAAAAAATGGGGGGGGGGGTTCTTGCAACTGGGCTTCAATCCACTTAGACAGCATAAGTAGGCATGGTTAATTGAACAAACAGTGAAAAAAAAAGAAGTGCAATTTCTCAAAACTAATTGTTTCAAATCCAGCCAGATTTGATAGGGTTTCAGTATGCCTTGTATAAAACAATCCTAGCAGATTTCAAAGAATTGTGACTAATAATGTGGACTTTGTTGAGTAAACAATGCTAAGTCATCAAATGGCTGCTTTGCCTGAATGGATTACTAGATTTTCTTCAGTTTTAATAGAGTTCAATCCCTTGATGAACCAAATCATCTTTGCAAGTTTCAAGAGAACTGGATCAAAAGTGTGGACTTCATTGCCTAAACAGGAAATGGAAACTTTCAACTTTAAATGGCTTTTTCCCATACTGTTTGTTGGATTTTTTTTCAAAATTAACCCTTTACCACACAGTCCCGACTTTTAACACCCCTGTGAAAGAAGCCTTTTGAAAACATTGTGGGAAAAGGAGAAAATGCTGGTAACCAGAATTTTCTCCTTTTCCCACAATGTTTTCTTCCCTTCCTAAATCAAATTTTAATTCTTTAGTCACATTCATTTTGTTGTCTGCAAACGCTTTCAATTTGGACCAGTCTAAAATTTTGTCGTTTGGTAAAGGGTTAATAGGGTTCAAGCTGTTGATGATACAAAGAAACTGTGCAAGTTTCATGAGAATCTGAGTGCAAATGCAGACTTCGTCGCGTCAACAAGAAATGGAAATTTTCAACTTTAAATGGTTACTTTTCCCATACTGTTTATTGGATTTTTTTCAAAATCATTAGGGTTCCAGCTGTTGATGAGATTAAAAAAAAAAACTGTGCAAGTTTCACAAAAATCTGATGACAAATGAAGACTTTATCATGTAAACAAGAAATGGAAATTTTCAACTTGAAAAGGTTACTCTTCCTATTCTGTTTGTTGGATTTTTTCAAAATCATTAGGGTTTAAGCTATTGTTAAAACAAACAAACTGTGCAAGTTTCACGAAAATCTGACCACAAATGCAGACTTTATCGCATAAACAAGAAAAGACTAACAGACAGATTGACAGACGGATTGACGGACGGACGACGGAAACCATACCACGACATAAGCTCTGCTGGCTCTCAGCCAGTAGAGCTAATAAACGAATTGGGTCAACAGAAAACAATGCATCAAGCACTCCTTCTCTTTCTGTCGTCCAAAATATCAGAAATATCTTTTATCCAATCCTCTACATGTATGTATTTCCCAACTATCTATTCCTCGTCATCATGTCAGCTTTCTAAAAATCAACAATATTTACAATACTCTTTTTTTTTTTTTTTTAATTAAATAACCACTAGAGAAGTAACCTTTTCATGAGCCTTGTAAACAAAGTGTGAAAATAACACAAGACGTTGGTGAGGGTGTTTAAGAAATCAAAACGAACACGAAATAGGGCGAACTGCAAAAGGACAAACGGGATCAAGGCCGAACATCAGAAAAATGACGTCAAAGCAAGAATGTCGAACTGCGTAGTTCATATACGTAATTGAAATTAACAATGTTGATAATTTTTCCAATATTTTTGTCATGATACGCGAACAAGTGAGAAAAGTTGCAGATCTTCATCTACATTTTAAGAAATTTTAAAAAATTATTTAATTTCAATCTTGTGGATTTAGTCTGACTGTGTCGAATTCTTCTTGCAATAAACCAACCTTCTGGTTGTCAAGGAAGTTGAAGTACGGATACAGTCCAACTTTTTCTCCATGTGGAGCAATTCAAAATGGCCGAAAAATTGTTCTTTAGGGTTGAGAATGACGTCATACGTGTAACCTATAGGCGGTCTTTCGCCTGTATTAAAGGGTAGTAAACATTGTGGGAAAAGGGGAAAATGCTGGATACCAGCATTTTCTCCTTTTCCCACAATGATTATCAAAGGACTCTTCATAAGGGTTGTTAAAACAGGGCATTCTTAGGTGTAGGGGTTTATCAGTACCAAAAGACAGAAGTTGGACTTACTGAATTGAAAGCATTTGCAGACAACCAAGTATTTATAGCTCAAAATTATGATTTCTGTCTTTAATAGGGTAGAAATTTTTATCTCTTTCAGTCTTTAAAATAAAGATTGTGTGGTTAAGATTTCAGAACACCAGAAGTATTAACAGGATTCCAATTACCTTATATGGTACTGCTTAAATGCAACATAGTGTTTGAATATATCTTGAAGACTAATATAGGGTCTTAACTCTCAGTTATTGATCATTTCTTATCACGATACATGTTCCTGACATTGAACATTCTTGACTGCACTTTTCTTTACTTGAGACTGAAAAGGTTTTTTCAAAGAAGGTTAAATTATTCTAATTATTCATATTTTACTAAATTATTTAAAAATGTAAGGCCTCAAACAGTTTCATGAGGTAACGAGAGGCCCTTCTGTTATAATCCTTTCCTCACTATCTCTCTTTCACAGCACTGTATTTGAGTTGAGCTGTGCTCTGTGAAAAGGAGGTTTAATGCATCTGCAAAACGTGTCAATCCTGCGCAGACTGACATGAAACATTTTGCTTTTTGTAAATTTTCTGCATGTCAAAGGACAATTTTACCTCTGGACTCACTTGATAGACAAAATGGATTTTATGGATCTATAATCTTATGTAATGATTTGCTTGGTATAATGCATTACTGAGATGCATTTCTCCTTTCAGATACAATCTCAAGTTTTAACAACCCCAAGGAAAAGGACTGTTAAAAACATTGTGGGAAAGGGAAAAATGCTGATAACAAACTCCATTTCCAACAATATTTTCTAACCCTACAGAGACATGCATAGATTGAGCAATATCTAATCTGTAGCCTGCAATAGCTTTGAATTAGGACGAATCTAAAATTTTGTCATTTAGTAAAGAGTTAAACCTCCTTTTGCCAGAGCATGGCTTAGTTATTAGTAAAATTTATTTATTCAGGTAGGAGAACCACCAAAATGAAACAGCTATTATTGCTCATGGTAGTGGTGTGTATGCAGTTTCCAGGCTTTTTGTGTACCTGCACAACTAGTCTTCAAACTTGTGAGTATCATTAGAAAAAAATAAACACAACTCTTCAAACTTGTAAGTATTTTAAAAGAACAAAGAAATAACAACTACTCTTCAAAGTTGTAACTATCATCAGAGAAAAAAAAAATAACTACTACTCTTCAAAGTTGTAAGTATTGTAAGAGAAAAATCACAACTAGTCTTCAAACCTGTAAGTATTGTACAAGAAAAAAGAAATCACAACTAGTCTTCAAACCTGTAAGTATTGTACAAGAAAAAAGAAATCACAACTAGTCTTCAAACTTGTAAGTATACAACTACTCTTCAAACTTGTAAGTATCATAAAAGAAAAAAAATAATTACAACTAGTTTTCAAAGTATTGTAAGAGAAAAATCACAACCAGTCTTCAAACCTGTAAGTATTGTAGAAGAAAAAAGAAATCACAACTTCTCTTCAAACTTGTAAGTATCGTAAAAAAACAAAAACCCACTCACACACAACTACTCTTGAAACTTGTAAGTATTGGAAAAAACAAATCACTCACACATAAGTACTCTTTAAATTTGTAAGTATTGTAAAAAATAATCCAACAACAACTTAGACATTCTGATAGACAGTTATATAGACAAGATAAGAAAGATTGAATTAACTCAAGTGATAATGATGTTAACCTGTACTTCTTTACCTGACAGCACAATTTTGGACTGGTCCAAATATAAGCATTTTCAGACGACATGTGAAATATGGTTCAAACTGTGAAAATAATCTCTTGGAGGGTAGAAAACATTGTGGCAAAAGGAGAAATTGCTGGTTACCAGCTTTTTCTCCCTTTTTGTCAATGTTTTCAAAACCTTTCTTCTTCAGGGTCATTAAAACTTGGGATTGTATGGTAAAGGGTTGAAGAGTCTTTCACAACAGTATTTGCCTCTATGGCTAGTGTAGATCAAGACCAGACTGCACAAAAATACAGTCTGATTTTTGATCTACACTGTCTGCATAGCTTAAAAATTCTGAACAAGAGCAAATTTATGCTTGCATTTCTGTTGGTCTAATTTCTAGACTGAAATTGTTTATTAGGTTTATTTAGTGCTTCTAAGGGTTAAGATTTGTTTCTTTAAAGATACATCTTTAAAGCTTGTACCTTCATGCCAAATGTTGCCCCAGATGGCTGCAAGGTTGCGCAGATTAGGCTGGATAGAAAATGCATTTCTTGCTTTGGGGGCATTCCAAGCTACTGCTGTTTTTGTTTCCGGTTTTTAAATGAGGACAAATCTCTTGAGTTTCTTTATCTGAACACCATATTTATTGATTATTTATCCATGTTTACACTGCTGACCAATATGTGAATAATTATAAACAGTATAAAGTTTTAACTGTATTTTATCTCCCTGGCTGTAGAGATGTACCTGTAAGAAAAAAAACGCTAAGTACAGATAAGAAACCATCTCAAAGCAAACTGTACAGAACAGTATAAAATTAGTTTTCTTATTTCCTGTACTAATGATACTAAGAAGGGAGGACTAAGTCTTTACCACACAATGTTAGACTTGTCCAAATTCAAAGCATTTGCAGATGACAGAGTAATTATGGCTCTAATTATGGAATTTGTCTTTGATAGGATAGAAAATATGATTGGAAAAGGAGAAAATGCAGGTTACTAGCATTTCCTCCTTTTCCCATGATTATTTTGAAAGCCTACTTTTTCAGAGTCATTAAAAGTGTAATTATTTGGTAAAGAGTTAAAAATAAAATGATTCATGCTCTGTGAAAAGGGGGCTTCTGCCAAAAGTATTGACCCAGGTCAGCCTGTGCAGGCTGACTTTGGTGGAAACTTTTTGTTATTGGTCAATTTTCTGCATGGGAAAGGACAAGTCTACCTCATGATCCAGTGGGTTGTTAGACAATGAATTTTATGGATCTGTGATTATGTGATAACTTGCTTGGTGTAATGTATCACAGAGATGCATTAAGGCCCCTTTTGCCAGAGCATGGCTCAAATAAATGAATAAATAATTGTAAAACTTATATCACAAAGGTTGCATATTTGCATTTTCAGTTATTCTTTTACAGCTGAGAGATCATCGCAGGCTGTTGAACTGAAATTTTACAGAATTCAGACCTCTGAGGTGAAATTTCTTCAATATTGTGATAACACTAATAATTATGATCAAAGGATTCAGAATCCTGTGAATCCTTTACCACATAATCAAGAGGTTTAATGACCTTGAGGAAGGAAGCTTTTGAAAACATTATGGGAAAAGGAGAAAATGCTGGTAACCAGCAATTTCTCCTTTTCCCACAATGTGTTCTATCTTATCACAGACAAATCTTACCATTTGGTTAGTATTTGATTTTTCGTCTGTAAATGCCTTCAATTTTGAAGAAGAAAGCTTTTGAAAACATTGTGGGAAAAGGAGATCAGAATCCTTTGAACCTTTTACCACATAATGCAAAGGTTTAATGATCTTGAAGAAGAAAGTTGAAAAAGGAGAACATGCTGGTAACTAGCATTTTCTCCTTTTCCCACAATGTTTTCAATCCAATCACAGACAAATCGTACCATTTGGTTATTATTTGATTTTTCGTCTGCAAATGCCTTCAATTTTGACAAAACTTAAATTTTATTGTGTGGCAAAAAGTGAAACAAATCTGTTAAGCAATGTTATCGAGAAAGGAAAAAGAAAAACACAACATGTCATCAAATGTAACACATGTGTATGAAATTTCTTGATTAAACAAGCTAGGGAAAGGAAAATTAGAGTTGGTAAATGCGGCAGGCTAACTGATTTTATTGTGAGGATGCCCTATGAACCCTTTACCACAATCCTGACTTTCAACGACCCTGATGGAGAAGGCTTTAGAAAACATTGTGGGAAAAGGAGAAAATGCTGGTAACCAGCATTTTTTCCCTTTCCCACTATGTTTTCTTCCCTATCAAAAATGGAAATCAACACTAGAATTACATTTATTTTGTCGTCTGCACATGCTTTCAATTTGGTTATGTCCAAAATTTTGTCGTGTAAAGAGTTAAGTGGTTAACTTTTTACCCAAACAACAAAAATCTTACACTTCTCATAACTGATAGCATTTTTTGTTTGTTTTTCAGGAATAGCAGAATAGAATTTTATGTTAATGTTGTTGTGATCATGAATGAGACCCTTGATAAAGTGCAACCTTATGTATTTTGGTATTTTATAATTTCAGTGGAATGATAGGGAACATTCAGCCAAAGTTGCTGTTCAAGTCTCAACTTTTGCCTCAGCCTATTGTTCCAGCAATCCTGCGCTATGTGGAATGGAAACCTGCTGTTCTGGAAATACCACGTAGGTTTGCTTATATAATACCTAAAGGCCCTGTGGTGACCAAAAGTAAACAACACAGGTGTTAAAATGCATTTAAATTTAAATCATACCATTAAAAAGTATGAAAATTATTGTGAAGATAACAATCTGTTATTGTACAGTATGTTCAAGTGTCAGTCGCTGGCAGAAAAATAAATTCTTAACCCTTTACCATATAACAAATATTTTAAGTCATCTTTAATAAAAGCATTTGTAGAAAACATTTTGGGAAAAGGAGAAAATCTGGTTACCAGCATTTTCGCCTTTTCCCTAAATGTCTTCAAAAGCCTCCTTTCACATGGTCATTAAAATTCGAAACTTTGTTGCAAAGGGTTAAACCAGGTAAAAAGTTGCTTAGCTGATCTATTTATTTTTTTTTTTTACTTTTTATACCTAGTGTTACAATTTTGAAAATCCTTGGAAAAAGAGAAAATAAACTGAAATAAATGTTAGTCAAACAATAGGATTTTTCCTTGAAGTTTTTCTATGAAAGAGTTGAAAATACTGCAGGAAATCAGCATTTTCTCCTTTTTAGCTCCACTGGCCGAAGGCCAGCGAGCTATTGTCATGGCGTTGTGTCCGTCGTCCGTCCATCCGTCCGTTCGTTCGTCCGTGCGTGCGTCCGTAAACCTTTTCTTTAAAAAACTTCTCCTCAGAAACTATTGACTGGATTTTTACCAAATTTCACAGGAATGTTCCTTTGGTGGTCCTCTTTCAAATTCCTTCAAATAATTGTGTTCCATGAAGAATTCTGGTTGCCATGGCAACCAAAGTAAAAAACCTTTAAAAATCTTCTCCTCCCAAACCGCTATTTGGATAGCATTATTATTTTGCAGGAATGTTCCTTAGATACAGGTTTACAGAATTCTTAAAAAAAAAAAGATCTGTCAAAAAACATGGCTTTTATGGGAGACTCATTTTCCTTTTATGGTATAAAGTAAAATCTTTGAAAAATTTCTTCTCTAAAACTATTCATTGGATTTCATTGTTGTTTTGCAGGTAAGTTCCTATGGTGGTTGTCTACCAAATTGTTTCTTCAGTGAGCTAAAATGCAGGATTGAATGATAATTGTTAAAAACTTCCTTTCGCCATTATAGAAATATCAGGCCTGTGGAGCGATACAGGCGCTCAAGCGCCTCTAGTTCTTCACTTTCTTTCCAAAAATCTTAGCCTCAGGATCGCTGAAAAACATATTTATTACGGTATAGGGTAAATAATTCCATGTACATTTAGATGTATAGAACAGTACTAACCTTGACCTTCTCTAATTCAAGATTTAAGTCCACCAATGTTGGTATCGTGTCTGGTTACCCGCAGGATGACAGAAACGATCTGAAGCTCAAAATATACCTGGATTTACCGCCAGGAGCCAATGCTACAGGGACACTACAGTGTGTAGTAGTTAAAGGGGCATTACAAGGTAGAACTTTAATTATTTTTTCCGAGAAAACGATGAGTTATTGTCATAGCTGTGGTGTTGTCGTCTGCATCATTGTCTGCATCCTTGTGCAAGAAACTTTGACATTTTGCAATATCTCTATTATTATGAAGATATTTACTTCAAACTATGACAGGTTGTTAACTATTAACGCTTTACCAAACGAAAGAATTTTAGACTAGTCCAAATTGAAAGCATTTGCAGACAACAAAATAAATGTGGCTGAAAAATTTAGATTTGTTTTGGGAAGAGTGGAAAACATTGTGGGAAAAGGAGAAAATGCTGGTTACCAGCGTTTTCTCCTTTTCCCACAATGTTTTCAAAAGGCTTCTTTCTCAGGGTCGTTAAAAGTTGGGATTGTGTGGTAAAGGGTTAAAAGGGAAACCTATACAACAAGGGCAGGTAACAATCAAAGTATTTTGACAAAGTTATGCCCCCTTTTTTGATGTAGAATTTCCACTGAAAATCAAGCACTTGCAGCTGAGCTTTGGTACCTGCATGCAGTGCTCTTGTTTCATCTGTGACAGTGAAAAGAAACTAACAGTTTCTAAAAAATGAGTCAGTTTTTATCACATAACCTCCCATGTTTTCAGTGTAATATACCCATTACGAAATTTTCTTATCTTACACACATTTGATACCATAATTGTGTGACGTTATTTTTGACGTCATTATGTACATATTTCATAGAAATGAATGGGTTTTATGGATATTACTATAGATGGTTTTGCATCCTCTGATCTATAATTTGTGAAACATTGTTATGTGATATAAAGAATCTGACATTCGTTAGCATTTGAGATAAAGTTTCATTCAACTTAGGCTTGCTTAATAACATTTTTCCCTAGACTCGTTTTAAAAATTTTTTATCCCAAATGCCAACTCGTCAGATTCTATATATCTGTCAAATCTTTCCTTGATCCATCAGTAAAGCTATCAATGGATCCATCCATCTGTCAGTCTAACAACTTGTGGATCTCTTCATGGATTTACCAGTCCATCCATTGAGCAGTCCATTTCCTCAAACCAATCTATCTGTTGATCCATTTATCCATCCAACTGTCCAGAACTTATTCAGCTGTTAACCATACCTTTCAAAGATTCATCCATAAATGCATCATCATCATTAAATGCAATTGTCTGGTTATCAGTCCATTCCTAAATGCATCCATCCTGTTGCCAGTCTATCCATATGCATACATCTGGTTACCAGTCCATCAATAAATATATCATTTTGGTAAACAGTCCATCCATAAATGAATCCATCTGAATACTGGTCCATCCATAAATGAATCCATCTGAATACTGGTCCATCCATAAATGAATCCATCTGAATACCAGTCCATCCATAAATTAATCCATCTGAATACGGGTCCATCCATAAATGAATCCATCTGAACACTGGTCCATCCATAAATGAATCCATCTGAATACTGGTCCATCTGTAATTGCACCATTTTGGTAACCAGTCTGTCCATAAATGTATCCATCTTGCTGCCAGTCAATTTATGCATGAATGCATTCATCTACTTACCAACAAATACATAAATGCACCACTTTGGTAACCAGTCCATCCATAAATGCATCTATCTGTACCAAATGCATCCATAAATGCATCCATCTGGTAACAATTGCGTTTATTGAGGCATCTAATCTTGCAAACCAGTCTATGCAGCGATCCATCAAATGATCTAAAACTTATCCCGGCTGTTGATCCATCCATGCTTCCATCTGTCTATCCAACTATAGTTCTATCCAATCAATTTATTGATCTTACAATTGATTCATTTATGGACAAGCCAACACGATTTTAGACTCTTCCATATTGAAAGCATTAGCAGAGGACATACTGGATGAGTATCAAATGATGAAATTTGATATTGAAAGTATGGAAAACATTGAAATTTGTTATTGAAAGTATGGAAAACATTGTGGGGGAAAGGAGAAAATGCTGGTTACCAGCATTTTCTCGTTTTTGTCACAATGTTTTCAAAAGCCCTTTTCTTCTGAGTGAATGGTAGAAACAGGGGTCTTCTGTGAAAGGATTAATACGTGTGATTCATTGATTTGTACCAGATGACAATATTTTAGACTGGTCCATATTGAAAAAAGTTGCAGACGACAAATTCAAGTTTTTAAATGTGGCTCAAATGATGGAATTCATCTGTGAAAGGACAGAAAACATTGCGGGAAAAGGAGAAAATGATGGTTACCAGCATTTTCTCCTTTTCACACAAGGTGTTCAAAAGCCGTCGTTGTCAGAGTTGTAAAGAGGATAGACTGGTAACTATTTTATGTTTATTTCAGATATTGTCGGCAATGCCAGAGATGCCATACACACAGAAACAGGCTCTTGGATTACCTATGTTGACGACATATTTTACGGCATTCCACCCGCATCAGATCTCAACCGCATCCTGATTCCTGTGGCTTTTGTCATACTGTTTCTCATTTGTCTAACAGCAATCATTCTACATTTCTGGAAGTATGTATGAGTGTTTTATTTTTGTTGATCACCAATTTCAATATCATTTCAGTTATATTGCAGAGGCCGTTGCACCCATCTATGCTTTCTTTGGGGTTATTTTCACAGGTGCTTCATTCAGTGTTCGTACCAAGTCACTATTAGCTTTCCCACATAAAACATTATACATGTAGAAGCAGTGTTGTGCTGTGAGGGAGGAACAAATGGAGCAGGAAATCATAGCAGCGAGTCCCTAATTCAAGCCCTGTAGGTAAGTAAAGGAGCTACGGGACTGGGTAAAGCATATGAGCTGTGCTCTGGCAAAAGGGGGTCTAATGCATCTCTGTGGTGTATGATACAATACAAGCAATTACATGCTTACAGATCCATAACAGCCACATTTTTTAACAACCGACTTAATCATGAGGTAGACTGGGCCCTGGTCATACAGAAGATTGACCAATAGCAAAAAGTTTTGACTCAGACTGTGCAGGCTGACCTGAGTCAGTACTTTTCGCAGATGCGTGAAGCCCCTTTTTCATAGGGTATGGCTGATATATATGACATGATAATTTCTGTCTTTGGAATAGTAGAAAACATTGTGAGAAAAAGAGAAAATAACAGTTACCGGCAAAACGGATTTTACGGATCCATAATGATGTGATGACTTGCTTGGTATAATGTATCACAGAGATGCACTAAACCTGCTTTTGGCGAAGCATTTATATATGATAATGTGTGAGTCATTATGCTGACCTAAAGTGTGGACAAAAAATTTTTGACTCGCCAAGAATGTTTTCAAAAGCCATCTTTCTCATGGTTGTCAAAACTTGGGATTGTTTAGTTGAAGCCTTTTTCTTTTTCGTTTAGTAAGAGAAGAGAAGAGCTGGAACGTAAGAAGAAAATCATCGAGAAGCGAAAAGCAACTCAGAAAAAGAAGGCAGAGCCAAAATACAATGTGGATACCTCAGAACCGAAAGCGCCTGCAGGTGTCACTGGAAAAAAGTATGCATCATGGGTAAAGTGTGCTGAATGATGAATATTACCATATAAGCATTTTTTTCTGCGAGTTTTTAATTTCTGCTTTTTCTGCGGATCAACTCAAGCCCGCAGAAAATAAACTCGTGGATCATAATATCGCATTTTGCCTTTGACAAAACAGCATAAAAAAACATGGATGACATCCGGTTATAGGGTTATGTGTAAAACACCAGTGTGGGTCAATCCTGATATAATACGGCGATATTCATTGAATTACCCTGTTCTGTGGGAAATGTCGATGAAATATGACTCTTAATACCGGTAAATGTCAGGTTAAATCTTTTAATGAAGATTTAACATCTAATTAGCAGACCCCATGTTATGTAATCGCCGATTATACTTTTGGTATTCTACCTGTACTTGTTAGTGTTAAAATCACCCAGAGTCAAATTCACACATTTCAACATTTCAAACATGACGTTTAGGTCAACACTTACCATTTTAATTATGTTAAATTACAGTATTGTTGTCTAGCATAGATTTACAACTATGGGAAACTCGTAATTTGTGTTTATATATGTATAGATTACAAAACTATCTATCTTCAATAGCGTAGTATCTTAAGACCAGCTGGTGGGGATATCTGTCTGATATTTACACATAGGCGTAAGTCTTGAGAAACGAAAGTAGATTGTTGTCAACTGTAATTTTCGTAATTCAACTGCAGCAGATATTAAATACCAAAAATGCTCAGACTAGACATTGCAGAAATAAAGTTTGCAGAAATTTAAACAACCCTCTCTTTGGAAAAAAACGCAGAATTTGGAACCCGCAGAGAAAACCACTTACACGGTATATTGAATGACATTTTTTCTCCTGTTTCACATGTGACTCAAAACCATTTACTATTACATTGAATTTTTGCCCAACATTTTAATTGCAGAATTTTACTATTTAAGTCTTTCCAGGACAACAAAGTTTAAGACCTCTCCATTTTGAAAGCAGACAACAAAATAAATGTGGCTTAAATGATGATTTCTTTCTTCAAAAGGGTTGAAATGGGAAAGTCTTCATCCCCCCCCAAATATTTCCATAGATATTTTATTGCGTGATGTTTGTCCTCCCCTTTTACTCACAATTTCTAACACTTTACCTGGTGACAAAGTTTTAAGACTAGTCCAAAATGAAATTATTTGCAGACAAATTCAGGGTGGCTCAAGGGACTTGGTGTGACAGGAGTAGAAAGCATTTTCTCCTTTTCTCACAATATTTTCAAAAGGCTTCTTTCACAGGATCATAAGACCTTCTTACACCAATACAGAATCCTTTTTTAATGTCATCCTATATACCTTGTCAAGCGCCCTTCAGGGTTATCATATCGAGGGATTATTGGTAAAGGGTTCACCGCTTCCTTGTTTTAACGACCCTGCGAAGTAAAGTTTTTTTTTAAAAAAGTTTGTTAGGTAGATATTTCCAGAGAATAAAGTTGGTAACCAGCATTTTCTCCTTTTCCCACAAGCTTTTCTTCCCTTTTATGATAAAATCTATTCATTTGAGCTACATTCTAATTGTTATCTACAAAAGCTTTCAATTTGGATGAGTTTAAAATGTTATCATTTGGTAAAGAGTTAAAAAAAAGTTTTCCTCATGTTACAGTGTTTCACTGTCACATTCACATTGTATGTGGATATTTTCATTTTTGCCTTTCTACCATCTTGCAGTGCAGCACATCTAAAACCAAAACGGTATGCTATTAATACAATCGCCTTCAAGACCTTCCATAACTTGTCACACTGTTTCAATACCCTATGTCTACTAACCTCTCAAAATCACTGGACAAAATTCTTTCCTTAGAAATTAATCCGTTAAGACTCATAAATTGAAATGCCCTTTTTATATGCCTGAGTTATGCCCTTATTTTAGCTCACCTGAGCATGAAGTGCTCAAGGTGAGCTTTTGTGATCATGCTGTGTCCGTCGTGTGTAGGTAATCCATTGCTAAGTTTTACCTTCTGTAAGCTGTAGAGGCCACACTTTTAGTCTGATACTCATGAAACTTAAAATTTTTATCTTGATGATACCTTAGACAAGCTTGAAAATCGGTCACATGGAGTCAAAGACTAGGTCACAAGGTCAATTCTTAGAAAAGCCTACAATCTAGAGGCCTCTCTTTTAGTCCAATACTCTTGAAGTTGGTTTGAATGTTTGTCTTGATGATAGTTTGAAAAGGAGTCATGTTGGGTCAAAAACTAGGGCACTGGGTCAAATCTTTGAAAAAACCTGTGCAATTAAAGTGGAGAATTTGCATCCTCATGGGGTGCTCTTGCTTTTTGTATGTCACTAAAAAACATACATTGTGTTCCTCCTTTAAATATTTGAATTTTTCCTTTCTTGTCATATGTCATGTTGTAGTTCTAGATATGTCGGAAAATGGGCCTTTCAGTCATTCTGGGTTTGTACAGCTCTTTACCAGATGACAGAATTTGAGAGTTGTGCATATTGACAACATTTGTAGACGACAAATTGAATATGTTAAAATGATGGGGTTGTCGTTAAAAGGATTGAAAACATCAGAAAAAGCTGGGTAAACAAACAGGCTTGTTTGGTAAAGGGTAAATGAAATTTAATGTCCAAAAGATACTCACTTAATCTCTATGAATGTTCTTGTATCTTAATTTTAAGAGCTGAAATGCACTATAAGGCCACATTTGGAGCCAAATCCAAGCCGTAAGGTTTTATATTTAAATTGTGTGAATATTGTGCATGCTTCTTTCTTAACATATTGGTTTGTATGTAAGTCTTTACTTAAAGACTAACCTGGTTTAGGAATTTGATGGTTTAGGGGTGATAGGTTAATTCTACTCAGTGTGCTTTGTGGTCTAATGACAAAAATATTTCTTTTAACACAAAATGAATGGAATAGACATGTTTAGTCAAAAGTGAAAGGGCATTGCAATTTCAATTATAAACTAAGACAATGCACATCCTGAGCCGTCACATCATAACCCAGCAGAACATGTTGTTGTTTTACTTATACTGAAACTGGTCTTTTTTTGTGTCTGTCTGTCTGTCTGTCTGTCTAATTTGCTTGTTGGTTGGCTGTCTAGCTGGCTGGTTGGCTGTCTATCTGGCTGGCTGTCTTTTTCTATCGGTGTATCTGTCTGTCTGTTTATCCATCCATCCATCCATCCACCCTTCTCCATCCATCCATCCATCCATCTACCTGTCTGTTTGTGGATATGCATATAGATATAGTTGTGGTGTAATCGCTTTTTGTTGTCAGTGTAGTGTATATTTGTACAACTTTTAACCACAAACTAAGTGTGCAAGACTCATTTTCAAAAGTCTGTCTGAAAGCAGTGAAGAATCATCTTACCTTGAACGTGACTATCTTTTTTGTAACTCATGCAGGTTTGAATGTCTGTCATTTCTGTCACTTGACAGGGCTGTAATGTTCATCTGTTGTGATAGATTAAGTCTTGATCTACACTGTCAGCAAAAGAAGCTTAAATATTGTTCTGCAGTTGAAATTAAAAAAAAAAATAGTCAGCATAAAACCTCAATTTTTCAACATCCACTTAATGAACATCATTCAAACATCATAGGGAAAAACAGCTTTTTTCTTTGGAAAAGGACTTTGATAATTGCTTTATTAAGATTTTACTATCAGCTGGTAATTTTCATTTCATTTTTATACCAGGTTAAAGGTTAACGTTAAGATGAATATTCTGGATTCATAAATTTTTGTTGTTGCTCTAGATTTTATCTAGTTTGTGTTGTTTGAAATGTGGTGTATTTATCACTAATTATCACCTGCAATGAATTTGAAGTGGATCATTTTCAAATCATCGTGATCAATTATGAGTAATTAACTCTTTACCGAATGACAAAACTTTCAACAAGTCAAAATTGAAAGCGTTTGCAGACGACAAATTAAATGTGGCTGAAAAATTAAAATTTGTTTTTAGAAAGGGTAGAAAACATTGTGGGAAAAAGAGAAAATGCTGGCTTTTTGCCACACTATTTTCAAAAGGCTTTTTTCTCAGGGTTGTTATAAGTCGGAATTGTGTGGTAAAGAGTTAATTCTTTACCAAACAATGAATTTATGACTTGTCTGAATTGAAAGCACTTGCAGGAGACAAGTTTAATGTTACTTAAAACATGAAAGTTGTCTGTAAAAGGGTAGAAAACTTTGAGGGAAAAGGAGAAAATGCTGCTTAACACCATTTTCTCCTTTTCCCACAATGTTTTCAAAGACTTTTAGCTCAGGTTCATTACAAGTCAGGAATGTGTGGTAAAGGGTAAAGGGAAAATACCTAGCTATGAGATATTTCTCCTCTTGCCACTATGTAGACTGCTGCAACAAAACAAAAACATGTGGCATATAATGGGTTTATGTGTGTATAGTTTTAAACTTTACCAGACCGCAAAGTTTTAGCCTTGTCCAAATTGAAAGCATTTGCAGACAACAATTTCAATGTGGCTTAAATGATGCAATTTCTCTTTGATAGGGTGAAAACCTTGTGGGAAAAGGAGAAAATGCTGGTTACTAGCATTTTCTCCTTTTCCTACAATGTTTTCAAAAGGTGTCCATCTCAGGGTCTTTAAAAGTCCGCATTGTGCGGTAAAGGGTTATATTGAAATCCATTAACTTAATTAAATAATTCCATCTTCTTATGAACCTGGGAGAAAAAGTCTTTTGAAAACATTGCAGGGAAAGGAGACAATGCTTGTAATCATTTCCATAATGTTTTTACGCCTGTCAAAAATGAGTAACATCATTTGAACCAATTTTGATATGTTGTCTGTAGACACTTTCAGTTTGAATTAGCCTTGTATTGCTAGATGTATGTTGATTTTACTTACTGTACCCCTATGATTTTCAGTTGGGGATGTGCAGCATTACCTTTATCTGAACGCAAACTCTGGTGTATCATGTTTGTCCAAGGCTTAACATATGTATGAAAAATGGTTTCTATATGATAATTTTGTGAATGCATTAGTGCTTTAGATTCAAGTTTTATACAAAAGTATATGATATACCGTAGGCTAAGTTTGATTTCTGATATGTATTATTGGAGTTATTGCCCTTTTTCAACTTCAACTTTTTGCAAAATTCTAGTTTCCTTTCAATTTCTTTTGAAAACTGTCTTGTATTGAATGATATTTAATTCTGAGGTATAAGATCATAAAATTAGAGTAAAAAAATTATAGTCAAATGGTAAAATTATCATGAATAGAATTAAGTTTCTACTTGTTCATAAATAGGGAATTCTCCTATCTTCATGCAAATTTGAAAACAAAGGGATCTAAAATAAGATATATGTGCATTGAGTGAATTGTTACTTTTTTTCCAAAGACTTAGTGCAGCTTATGAGGTCCTTTAATAGCTCCTGCATGGCAGGCTCGACATGTTGCCCCTGAGCAATCTTCTAGTAGAACTTCATTGTTGCAACATGCTGGTTTCTATTCATGAATGTTTCCAAAGATTATTGTATTGGATTTATATTTTACACAAACTATAAAATCCATCAATAAAGACAATTCCCATTTTTTATATCACTATCACTTTTGTTTGATATATGCTAGTGTCTAAAAATTTTTTGATATGATTTCAAATAATGCAAGTCAAAAATTTTGTCTTATTTTATTTGTACATGTATAGAACTTTGGCTGTGAGCACTAATAGGCTGCTAAACTTGACTCAAGGACCTTTTGTGGACAGTTTAGATCAAGATCAGACTGCACAGAACAGGCAGTCTGATCTTGGATCTTCACTGCCTGATTAAGGAGATATTTTTCTCCATAAAATAACTTTGAAATAGCAACATTTGGGGTTTGTTCTATTGGCTTGAAAGTTTCATTGAACTTATTTTGTAGGTTAAGGGTTAAAGGTCGTTTTTATACATTACAGCAAAGATGAATTGTATAGAGAACGTCTTCGTCAGTCTGAAATGTCTGAAAAGAAAACCACCAGTATGACAAGTGCTGACTCAGCAATTCATGTTGACACAGAACTAAGACAAAGGCCAACACACGCCTTAGTGAAGAAACTTGATGGGGAGTCTGTCAAAGTTCAGGGAGCTACAAACTATGCCTTTGATGACAGTGCTGAAAGTAAGAGTTAATCTCTATAGCACAGGACAATATTTCGGACTGGTCAAAACTGAGACCATTTGCAGACGACAATTTAAATGTTGCTCAAATGATGAAATTTGTCACTGATAGAGTAGAAAACATTGTAGGAAAAGGAGAAAATACTGGTAACCAACAATGTTTTCAAAAAGCCATTTCCTTAGGGTCGTTATAAACCTGGGATTGCATGGTAAAGGATTAACTCTTCACCACATGGCAATAGTTATGACTAGTCCACATTGAAAGCATTTGCAGACGACAAAATAAATTTGAAACAAAATTTGAAAGTTGTTTTTGGTCAGGTAGAAAACATGGTGGGAAAAGGAGAAAATGCTGGTTACCAGCATTTTCTCCTTGTCCCACAATGTTTTCACAAGTATTCAGTCTCATGGTTGCACAAACTCAGGATTGTGCAGAGAGGGGTTAAAATGTATTGTTTAACCCTTTACCAGACAAAAAAAATTTAGCCTTGTCCAAATTGAAAGCATTGGCAGACAACAATTTTAATTTGGCTCAAATAGTGCAATTTTTCTTATATAGGGTAGAAAACATTGTTGGAAAAGGAGAAAATGCTGGTTACCAGCATTTTCTCCTTTTCCCGCAACTTTTTCAAAAGACTTCCTCCTCAGAGTCGTTAAAACTCAGGATTGTGCGGTAAAGGGTTAAGTCTTTGCCAAGCCTGGTAACTAAGTCGGTAGTGTACAGGACTTGAAACCAGAAGGTAGCAAGTTCAAATCCCCAGCTCAGCAAATTTCCTTCCAGGAATTGATGATTGTCATTGGGACAGGATTTCATTGTTCTGACAGCTTGAGCTCGAGCAGCACTGTGTGAAAAAGAGGTTTCTGAATAATACATTATGGCAGGCAAATCATGGCATTGCATGGATCCATTTTGTCCAGCAACAGGCTGTATCAGAGGTAGAAAAGTCTATTAACATGCAGAAAATTTACCAACAGCAAAAATTTTTAACCAAAGTCAGCCTGTGCATACTATGTAAACTAACATGAGTTGATACTTTTTGCAGATGTATGAAACCACCTTTTCACAGAACATTACTTATTTCAATTTAGTAAGAGATAGAAATCTCCTGGATTTTTTACAATTTTGATGATACAAAGTACTTCTTTTTGGAAGGCCTTCCAAAGAAGAAGCCCATTGTTGAGCCTGTCAAACCGCCCGCAACACATCTTGCCCCAATCAACGCTCATGCTGATACTGAGGACCTCGGGATGACGGAGAAAGATAAAAAGAAAAAGAAGAAGAAGAAGCACAAGTAAGTGATCTTGAAGTTTTTGAGGTTATCTTTATGTAGTATATTATAGAAAGTGAGAAGCATTAATTAGTTGTCTGCCTTAATTTCCTTACATTAACTGTTTACAGAACAACAAAATTTTAAACTGGTTTTAGATTGATAGCATTTGCAGACGACATACTAAATTTTGCACAAATTCGGATTTTTTTTTTTTTTTAAAGAGTAGAAAAAATTGGGGGAAAAGGAAAAAAAATGCAGGTTACCAGCATTTTCTCCTTTTCCCACATTGTTTTCTAAACCTTTCTTTCTCAGTGCTGTTAAAAGTTGAGATTGTGTGGATAAGGGTTAATAAATTAAATTACTAGGATTTTAGAGTTGACTTATTAGCTTCTCTGTTTTTGAAGAAATCAAAGTATTATGATAGCCCATGAGGAGCCGTCTACGTCATCTGCATTTAACATTATATAATATCTGAATTACTGAAGATATTTACTTCAAACTTGGAATAATTGTAAACTTTCAAAAAGGGAATCCATACAACACATGCCAGTAATCATCAAAATACATGTATTTTTGACTAAGTTATGCCCCTTTTTTGACTTAGGGTTTTCAGAAACTTTGACATTTTATCATGTCTGTCATTACTGGAGATACTTACTTCAAACTTGGACCAGTTGTTAACTTTCAAAAGGGGAGCCCATACAACAGGGGCAGGTAATCATCAAATTATTTTTGACACCTTTATGCCCCTTTTTTCAACTTAAAATTTTCCTGAAAGCAACTGCAGCCGAGTGATAGCACCAGTACGCGTTGCTCTTGTTTACCTAGTCCTTTTCTCTTATCCATGGCAGACCTTTGTTTGCTAAAATGGTATATCTTGAAATATGCATTTTCTTTTTTTGCCACCATCTTTTCAAATTAACATGTCTCTGTATATAAAACTTTTATCTTTGTTGATTGTTAAAATATTTCTTGTAATCCTTTACCACACAATCCAAAGTTTTAACGACCCTGAGGCAAGGGCTTTTTGAAAACATTGTGGAAAAAGGAGAAAATGCTGGTCACCAGCATTTTCTCCTTTTCCCACAATGTTTTCTACTCTTCACAAATCAAAATTCACTTTTGGAGTAACATTTATTTTTGTCGTCTGCTAATGCTTTCAACTTGGAAAAGTAAAAAATTTTGCTGTTTGGTAGAGTTAAGCTTTCACTACACCACTAAGTTTAGATTCTTCCAAATATTGAAAGCTTGTACAGACAACAAATCCAAAAGTGATACTAATGAAATGAAGTTCATTAACCTGTAAAGTGCTGAATAAACTAAGCAGATATTATTATCAGTCTAGAAGAAAGATCCAAATAACTGCAGTGTCAATGTTGCTAGTGTCTAGACAATCTAAGCAGAGCAGACAGTGTAAATCAAAGATCAGACTGCACAAGATGTGCCGTTTGATCTTTATCCACACTGGCTACAATAGAATTAATTGTCATGAAAGGCCCTATAATGGTCAACGTGTTAGAGACATTTGTTGGAAATACCACACAATCCCGAGTTTTAAGGACTCTAAGGCAGCTTTTGAAAACATTGTGGGAGAAGAAGAAAATGCTGGTTGCCAGCATTTTCTCCCCAGTGTTTTCTACCCTGTGACAGACAAATTTCTTACTTTTAGCCACATGTAAGATGTTGTCTTCAATTGCTATCAATTCTGACATCTAAAATTTTGTCGTCTGGTAAAGGGTTAAGGCACTTTTCATTTGTCGTCTGCAAAGGCTGGCCATGAGGAAGAGACGAGAATTTTGTTGTCTGGTTGAGTAAATCAAAGATTTGTTTTTATGGTAGAATTCAGTGGGAATTAAAACAGTGGAAACTGCGTGAGTTATGGTGCACTTTGATTGTGGTTGATTATTGAAGAGTGACTTTCTGAACCCATTTCTGTAAAAACAACCCGGAGGAAGACAGCTTTTGAAGACATTGTTAAAAAAAAAAGAAAATGCTGGTAGCCAGCATTTTCTCCTTTTTTGTCAAGCCCACTTGTGATGAGTGAGACATACTTGTCACAATGTCACTTTGGCGTATGTGTGTCTGTGTGTGGGTGCGTGCATGCTTGTGTCCGTCTGAATTTGTCCAGACCAGAACTTCTACATTTATGTATGGATTTCAAAATAATTTGCCACAATTGCTCTCCTTCATGAGGAGAAGTGCTATTTGAAACATTTGTTCAGGTAGGTCCAAGGTCAAGGTCACACTTCAAGGTCAAAGTGATAAAGTTTCCATAAATGGAGCTTGAAAATTTTATTGTGGGGTAAAAGGTGAATTCCTGTTAGAAGTACATGTAGTTTCTGAAAGCATCATGGAAAGTGGAGCAATTCCTTGTGGCAAAGGATTGAGGATTCCTCGCACTGATTTAAACAGGATTAACCCTTTACCAAACGACGAAATTTTTGCCTTGACCAAATTGAAAGCATATAAGCATATATTTGCAGACAAAAAAATTAAACATAACTCAAAATAGGAAATGTGTATTTCATAGAGATGGAAACATTGTTGGAAGAGGAGAAAATGCTTCTCTTTTTTCCAGTGTTTTCAAAAGCTTTCTTCTTCAGGATCGTTTAAACTTGGGATTGTGTGGTAAAGCATTAAAGACAGTACTATTCCTTCTGTCCATGGTTTCTCCCTTGTTTTGGTTGCTCTAGTTTCTGAAATAATACCTTCATGTTTCTGTCTTCATTTTTCCTCCCTTTCTGTCATTAATCCTTAACTCTGTACCAAACAATCCCATTGTCTAACAACCCTAAGAAGGCCTTTGAAAACATTTTAGGAAAAGGAGAAAATGCTGCTAACCTTTTCCCACAGTGTTGTCTACCTTTTCAAAGACAGAAATTATCCTTTGAGCTACAGTGAATTTGTCATCTGCAAAATGCTTTCAGTTTGGTCGAGTATGAGACTTTGTTGTTTGGTAAAGAGTTACAGGCTCTTTTACATTTGAGCCATGCTCTGGCAAAAGGGGGCTTAATGCATCTCATTGATGCATTATACCAGGCAAGTCATTACTTAATTATGGATTCACAAGATCCATTGTGTCTAATGATTGACAGAGTCATGAGGTAGGCTTGGCCTTTGATATGCAGATAATTGACCAAAAGCAAAAAGTTTTGACTCAGGTCAGCCTGCAAGGTCTGCGCAGGCTGACCTGGGTCCATACTGCTTGCAGATGCACTAAGCAGCCTTTTCACAGAGCATGGCTCATTTATAAGTTGCTCTTACAGTCTTTTTTGATTAAGATGAGACAACACAGAATATATTGTCTTATCTTTGATCTACACCTCCTGCTATACTGAGACATTCTTGCCAATAGCAACCTTGGACCAACAATAATTTGGGTGTTTTTATTTTCTTGACTGAAACTTCAGGTATTTTTTCTATTTAGCACACTAAGGATATATGCTATTTTCTCTCTGTTGACACTAGCATGCACCATTCTACACTCCCTCAAACAAATTTGCAGTTGATTACAGTGGAAGACAATCTGCAATTATGGATCTGCTGCTGTAAAAGATCACATAAAATTCCTGCGATGAATATTCTATATAAATGACCCATAGTAAGGGAGGAACTGGTAGCTCCAACCCGCAGCCATGGACTTCGGAACATTTACCCCTGCTTGCAATCGTAGATTCCAACCAAACCTCAAGAAACAAAGTCAGACTGTTGAGACTGTTTGCACCAGTGACCACACAAATCTTCAACATTCTATCATTAATCTCCAAGAAGGGATTAAAAATCTCAAAGATCTCAAAATTCTCCATCTCACTTCTTTAATCAGCAACTATTATTTGAGTGCATCTTTTAAATATTTTCAAAATCGGAAATATTTCTATCATTTAACCTTTTACCACACAATCCCAAGTTTAAACGACCCTACGGAAGAAGGCTTTTGAAAACATTGTGAGGAAAGGAAAAAAATGCTGGTAACCAGCATTTTCGCCTTTTCCCACAATGTTTTCTACACTACTGAAGAGAAATTTCAGTTTCTGAGTCACATTTCATTTGTCATCTGCGAGTGCTTTCAATTTGGACAGGTTTTAAATTTTGTCGTTTGGTAAAGAGTTCAATTCAAGAATAGATAAATTTTCTTTTTGCATTTCTACTTTTACATTTCGGAGCAAAGTTCTACATGCTGTGCTATAAATAAAAGGTATCACACAATGCAGTCAACCGAAAATCAATAACTGACTGGAAAAGGGTACTGTTAGATGTAAAGTTTAGATACATTCAGCTGTGTAAACCTCAGGGATATGCCAACGCCACGATTCTGCGATATTATCGCGGAAAAATCTGAGAAATCTCATTAAAAATCTCCAAACGCGAGAAAAAATCGCATCCCAAATAAAAAATTGATGATCGCAAAAGATTCACTTTTGTTTTCAATGATCAATAAGGGACATAAATCATTCAGACTGGTGTACGCATGATTATAAATCAGTATCATGTAGACACTTGAATCTAGACTGCATAATGCGCTTTCAAACAACCGCTCTAGACGCTTGAATTTTGCATAATGCGCTTTAATACTCCTTTCGGACAACCGCTTATTTTTATTCTGTAAAGCGTTTTTCATATTGCAAGTTTGCAGATGATTGAAAAATGCCACCAAAAAAAGAAGTTGAAGCTCAAACAGGGCAATAAACTGGTTTTTTTTTAAATTTTGAAATGACCAGTTTTTGCCACTCAAAAATATCTGCCTAAGCTTTAATCTGACGCAAGAAAAAAATATGGGCTAAAGCCTATGTTAAGAATGCACGCTGCTCTCTTTATAATAGCTTATCAAGCTGGCGTGTCGTTTATGAAAATGTGATAACGGTGTTAATCAACTTGTCTGGTTTAAAATAACAATTCTGAAGTTACCTGCTTCCCTAATTGACAAATTTATATCAAATAATGCTGTAATGCTGCACCAAAAATTAAATGACTTGAAAAAAAGACCGTTGACAAAAAAACCGTGGAAACCCATGACACAACAAAGGTCAGTTTGACTCCGTCCGATCAGAGGCACTTCAAATTGTCTATTCATCTGAAATTATGGATTTAAACACTGAATTTACATAAATATCTGTATAAAACAATAAGTGGAAGCTAAAATCACTGTTCAATAATGAGGAAACAACTTTGGTTGTTATATAAAATGAAAATTATTTTACCTACAAATTACACGGTGGAGGGTGGAGGTAAAGCACTGGATCAAGTGCTAGAAGACTAGAATGAAAAAGACCTTTAATGGATGTGACCTTTATTTTCTCCCTTTTCAACAATGCTTTAAGCTATGAAATATAAATCCAGTCATTCTAGCCTCATTTGAGTTGTAAACTGCAAATGCTTTAAATATGAATGAGTCTAAAATTGTGTTGTTTGGTAAACAGTAAAAAGACTGTTTGTGTCCATTTATTCATAATGATGAATTGTATTCTAGAGCTTCAAGTTACTATTCATCTATCGGATCCACTTCATTCCAACCAGTCTGTAGATCTACATTAGATGAGGTATTTTCCTGTTTGATTTGTCAATAAATAAAGAACATGTTTTGAAAATTCAGTTTTATTACATCCTGTCTCTCCATTATCCCATAATGCCCGAGTAATACTTACCCTTGGACATTTCTCTTTTACTGTTGGAAATTCCATTTTGACTCTTGAAAATTTGAGCCCAAGAATCAATAACTCTTGGGATGCAGAACCTAGTGAGAACCCTGACTTAGTGTTCAGTTAAGGTAATTTTTTTTAATTTCTTGGGCATTGAAGACAACTATCTCATAATTTTTTTTAAAAAAAATCTCATTAAAAAGATACAAATGGGATTTTTCTCCCATAGCTTAGGTCTGACAGGCATATCCCTGAAACCTTGTAATGCAAGACTGATAACTTGTGCAGGGAAAAATGAACTTGATTTGGATTTAGATGAACACACATTAGAGAGGATTTTTTTTCTTTTTTTTCTGTTAGGAAACCGGTTTTTCAATTGTTTGTTTGAACTCTAAGAAAAAGGGTCTGCATATTGGAAATGCTTAAAAATTGGTAACCTATCAAAAATTGGCCATGTGCCAATTTTCATTTCTTGATCTACATTAGTTTAAATATATTTATTTTACATGGATTGAGAAACAAGTTCTTACAACTTATACTAATCTCTCTTGATTCTGCTTCCTTGGAACAACACCAATACTCGCACCGAATGTGTGGTCAAATGACCGATCCCAAAAATGACACCTCCAAGATATGATCGAACTCAGGACCTTGTGGTTACGAGGGCATCTTGATCTAAAGATTATGATACATAAGCCATGTAGCTGTGATAGTTGGTCAGCAAGCTAGAAATGTTTGAATGAAAGACAGAAAAGTTGTGTGTTTGTGATTTGGCTGGGTGTGGATTTCTTATGAAGCAACAACAAATTTATACGATCTAAAAGAATTCAAGTCCAAGTTTCAAGGTTCAATACTTCAATAAGAGACTGCCTGCTGTAAGAGACCACTTTTTAAAATTTCCTTGGGTGGTGTCTACCAGGTGCTACTGACACTGAAAGCTTTATTCTAAAATATAGGCAAGCACTATGAGCTAAGGTTTAATATATGATAATTCATGTGAGTACATGTGAAAAGTTGTTAGTAGCATTTGTTCCTTTTTCCACATTATCTTTCAAATGAAGGGATGTAAAAAGATATATTAATACAGTTGTGGGTTTTAACCCTCGTTTTCCGCATTGGCAGTCAAGAAAATATGGTACTGGGGTCATAATGTTATCACAAGAAAATGTTTCTAATAGAATTTTTTTTTTAGGATTTTTCCACACTCATTATTATCAATCAAAAACTAAAGTGTAAATTTTTGTCCTTTTTTCTTATTTAGTTGTCTAACCTAAAAACTTTTTACACAATAGAAGTTACTCATTACCATTACAGCATACAATTTTGAAATTGCCTGTCTGAAATACAATGTATGGATACTCAGAAATAACGGTCTGATCTTTGTGAAAACATTGTGGGAACAGAAGAAAATGTTTGCAACCAGTTCCTTTTCTTATGTTTTCTGTCCTTTTAAAGATAAATCCCAGGATTGGAGCCATATTTAACTTGCCATCTGCAAATGCTTTCAGTATAGATGAATCTAAAATGTTGTTATCTTGTAAAGGGTGAAGTGACAGTTCAATCTAACATGAAAAAGGCAAAGCCTCAATACAAGCAACATAAATCATTTGTGGGATAAACATCTAGTAAATCAAATGACGAGCTAGATCTTACAATCAAAGGGTTTTGAGTTTGAATCACGGCCTTGCCAAATTCAGTAGATGTATAGATCTTCATGTGACCCATGCGAACCAGAGCTGCCGTCAGCTGTGGCCAGTGCACCTGTCCATGCTTTCCCTGGAGTTTGTTTAGTCAGAGTGCTTAGATTACCCTATTTAGATCATTTGTTGCTTTTTTTTCTTTTCTGTTTTCGTACATGTCCATCGTCAAAACAATGATTGGAATATCAATCCTAGGAAATATCAATATACATCTCTTTGCTTTTAAACTATCGGGTAGATCTGGATAGATAAATCTGGTTTATGAATAAAAAAGATAGGCCAGTCAATCTAGCTGAAAACAGCCCCAAAGTTGGAACTAATTGCAAAAGAAATGATTTTGTCATTTTCGTTTCATGTGATACCTGAGTAATCACAAGAAAAAAGTTGCAGTCTGAACTATGAGGGGAAGTTGTCAATAAATTTCCTGGAATAGATCCACCATAAATTTCCTGTCATCATCCAGTTTTTCAACAAAATGCCACTTTATGCAAGGTACTCAATGGAAAATGATGTTAAGTCACCTAATTTGTAAAACTGGTATTGCAGGAAAGATTGTAATCTCAATATCTTTTGTTTTCAGATTAGAACAAGAAAACAAATAGAAGTTAATTACTGCGATAACGTATTAATTTACCCCAACCACTTGGCCCAAGTGCATTTTTCATTTTTTTTTCTAAATTAATGACGTACAACACATTAAATACATGTGATACACAAATCTGTTTGAAATAAAACCTCTATATGGCAAAAAATCATCATCATGTGCATATGCAATGCAGATGCAGATCCAGGGTAAGGGGAGCTGGGCCTATAGATGTAAATAGTACATGTATAGATCTGAGTCTTTGTCATAGCCCAAATACATTACCTGCTCTGTAATATAAATTATTGCAAGAAAAAAATCAAATTTGGAATTCTTACAGTACCCAAGCTGCCAATATCGCAACATTGCCCTTTGTAATTTCACTTTTTAATTTCACTTTTTAACCCTTTATGAGCAATCCCATGTTTTATGTCTTTGACATACAATTGTATGCATTTTGAAATTGTTTGGGAAAAGGCGAAATGGCTCATGTCAAGTAAGTTCTCTAATTTCAATAGTATTTTCTCCACTAAAAACCTGTATAAATGTGCCGCGTTTACTTTTTCATCTGCAGGATTTTTTAATTTAGAAGAGTCTACAATTATGTAAATGTTAACAATTTTAGCGTCTTTGGTCTGGTACAGTACTAAACTTAGCAACAAAGCTTTTAGCAGTTTCATTTCAGGTATGACGCTTTCACTGATCGAAATCAAGCTCTGAAAACCTTAGGAAACTCAGATTCTTGTCCAACAAGTTTCTTTTTCTCAAACAGAATGTTTAAGCAATAAATTCCTCAAAGTTTCTGGGCCCCATGTGATATCAACTTACTTGGGCCCATCCAGTTTGCCGTTTAATTTCGGTAAAAACGGTTGCATTCTAGGGCCTTATAGTTTCTGCATGATGCCTGCATATTTAACTTTCAGCATTGCCTTATACAAATGGATCAACACAGTTGAAACAAATTTAAACTTTTTTCCTTTATGACAGAAATTAGGGTACCAAATTAGTCTTCTGATACCTAGCCCTTTATCACACATTCCGAAGTTTTAACAACCCTTATGGAGAAGTTTTTCAAAAAAAAATATGGGAAAAAGAGAAAATGCTGATAACCAGCATTTCCTCCTTTTTCTACAGTGGCTTCTGTCCTTTCACTCACAAACTGTGTCATTTGAGTCTCATTTAATTTGTGGTGTGCAAGTGCTTAGAAGTTGGACAAATCCAATTTTCTCGTCCAGGGTAAAGGGTTAAATCACTACTTGTAAAAAATTTTGATTTTAATCTTTCTCTTCCCAAATTGGACTTTGGACCATCTACAGTAGACAACAGTTGTAAACGTTGTGGAAAAGAGTGAAATTGCCAGTAACGGGCTATTCCACTTTCCCCCACATTTTATATACATGTACTTATCATCCTTAAAAAGTCTAATTTTTCATCTAGAGATTCCTTCAAGTTTGGTCGAGTATTAGATGTTACCAGGGAATGACTTTACAAATACAAAGAATATATACCTTTACATGATAACTACTCATTTTTTATCTATCAGTCTTATATCTACCAGTAGGAACCATTCTCTCAGAATCAGCTTTCCAAGTCCTAATATGTTCATGGCCCAGAGTCAACTGAACAATCTAAACCATGTTTTCTGCAAGTACATTTTTTTGCATCACAGTTTGTTTTCAACGGATTATGTTCACAATACAAAATCTGGGACAGGGGAAGGCAAATTGAGAGAATATTCCATCTTATTGCTCCAGCCCCTGTTCTTGTGTCTTGGGAGTTGTGTTAGCTATCCAGCTCTGTACCTGGTAGTACACACGAAGAGAACTAAATTCTGTTGCAGCTAGAGTTATTGGTAATGACTGATTTGTACAAATGTAAACATTCATATAACATGTGAAGCTAACTTCTGAAATCAAAAGATGTTGAGGGTGTCTGCAGAAATGCCTTCAAAAAGGAATTTCAAAGCCATTTCGCCAAACGTGATTGTGTCCTGCTCTCATTTACTGGCTATAAAAAAGGGTAAACAAACATCCATTGCCCATTTTGAATTTATTTTTGCATCTTTTCCACAGAACATACCAGTATTGATAAACTTGTACTTTATAACTTTCATGATGAAACGGTCACATGGGTTCCGTCCTACTTAAGCAACAGAACTCAACAAGTACAATTTAACTGTACAACATCCTCGCCAGCAATTATTAAATATGGTGTTCCACAAGGATCTATCCTAGGCCCTATCTTGTTTCTTTTATATGTTAATGACCTTCCACTCTATGTAGATAAAACAAGGACAGACATGTATGCTGATGATGCAACTTTCCACACAACAAGTACTGATCCAAAAGATATTGAAAATCATATTCAAACTGACCTAGAAAACATCAATCAATGGTGCCTACACAATGGAATGTACATTAACACATCTAAAACAAAGACAGTGCTACTAGGTACTGCCCCTAAACTTTGCCATCATAGCAATTTACATTTATCAATAAATGAAGAAATTATTGGCAATGTAGAGAGTCATAAATTACTAGGTATCCACGTTGACAAAAAACTAACATGGAACACACATGTGGATTATATCTGTAAACTTGTTGCATCTCGCCTTACCCTGATGCAGAGACTCCGAATTTATCTTCCACTACATGCTAGGAAGCTCTTTTATTGTACCTATATATCACCTCTACTGGACTATTGTTGTACTATATGGGGATCTTGCTCAAGAAATAACATTGAAACCTTAGTTAAACTTCAAAAAAGGGCAGCCCAGATTATATTAGATGCAAAATTAATGACACCATCAGTTGATATGTTCAAACAACTTAATTGGCTTCCCTTTGATAAAAGAGTACAGTACCTAAGATGTGTCATGATTTACAAAGCACAAAACCTTATGACCCCAAACTACATAACCGATAAGTTCACCCAAGAATATGATGAAAATTCAAATTATTACTTGAGATCTACATCTAACTTAAATCTTAAGTTAGGTAAACCTCGAACAAATGCATGGAAACGGTCTTTTGCATATTCTGGGGCTACTGTTTGGAATACCCTACCTCTCAACATCAAAACACTAGATTCCCTGAACACATTCAAAGACAAATGCTACCAGCATTTTATCTCCAAGTTATAGGTACCACAACATTTTTTTTTACAATGGATATCTTGATCCCTATTTTAACTGTACAATATAAACATTATTAAGTTTTTTTTTTTCAGAGGGCCTCATGGGAGATTAGTTTAACAGCTAAATGAGTTTTTTTCCACCCTCTTAAAACAAAGTAATTATTATTATTATTATTATTGAAATTTTGTTTTTAGAGTCAAATGAATCAAGCGATCTGGTTGGAAGAGATAATTTGTAAGTTTCATTGCTAGCTGCTTGGGATTTAATGCTTTGAGTATGGATAAAGTCTCTGTGATATCCATCAAGAACTGTCTCACCATGACAAAATCTTACATCGCACACTTTCTTTGAGGTGACATTCAGGCACTACAGTGTTTCCGTACTTTTTTTGCAACCATCGCTTGTTGTGACGTCATCACATTTTATCAACATCTTCAGATTTCTTTCACACTTAGCACGCACACAACAGATGGCTCAGAAACTTATCCCCTATCTTTTAAACAATATTTTGGCGAGCTTTAAAGCTGATATGCAATTATATAAACACAGATGTGGGTATTTTACGATCTGACACTCGTCAGATGATCATCGACGACTTTGGAAAAGTGTACGCACAAATTCAATTCTATTTTCAAATTTAAACATCCATCTGAAATAAAAGATGCCAGTAAGTGAAAGAAAAATACCTTATAAGAAATTGTTGAAGTTTCGTTGATACATCGGAAGTTTAAATTTCTTTGTCGAAATACGTATTGCCGGTCATCATCCTCTGTGTTTACATTGAACTCGCAGAGTAGTGAGTGATAACTATGACGTAGGTTGGATAGTATTGAATACGGCGGTTATTCAGGCCATCATCAAGCATGTATATTTTTCCCGAAATTTGCAAATTTGAATTACAAATATCTCTTTTCGGGCAATGAATTTCCAAATCAACTTTTTTCTTTGGACTGTTATGTTCATTTTCTATAGTGGAATGTAAAAATAAAAACTTTTGCAATTAATTCCAACCCATCTGTTAGGTTGACTGGACTAAAAAATCTTAAGGTCTATTAACAAGCTTTCATAACATACGCAATTTTTTATTGATTTTTTATTTCCATTTTTTTTTCATACTATATGTGCTATGAATAAATATAGATCTAGATTCTATACAGATCTTTAAGGGAAAAAAAATAACATAATTAAAATTCCGCTTTCTCTATAAATGGTAGACTACTTCGAAACATTTAAAACACCATTCTTCGACACACTAATTTTCTGCGGGAAATCAGCTGGTGCATGACGTCAAAAAAGTAAGATTTATGACATCATTAATTTCTAGCATGGAACGTTATGGATATTAATACAAAAATAGAAGTTCAAAAGAGTAAAAGTAAATTGGAAATTCGATAATCTGTACACATTTAACTAACGACAATTTTTAAGCTATTGTCCGATCGGTAGATCATTTTTCCATTTTTGACCAATTTTGTAAAAGTGCTAAAGATTGTGTGATCAACTGGAAGGCACTCTTTTTTTAGTCATCCCCTTCTAGATTTAGACTAAAACCAAGAACGAAGTTGGAATTTAATTTTTTAAAAATCTAGAATGGTGTTACCGCAAAATGAGCTTCGCTCGTTACGAGCTTCACCCGTAACTCGCTGTCGCTCGTTATAAACTTTCACAAAATATCAATGTTTTGTTTTGTTTTCTTGCAGGTCAAAAACTGCTGAAGTAACACAAGTTTCGGACATTGCTAATGGTAAATATTGCTTATTATATCTGCTCTAGCGCTTTACCACACAATCCCTGAGGGAGAAAACTTTTGAAAAAATTGTGGTAACCAGCATTTTATCCTTTGCCCACAATGTTTTCTACCCTTCATTATGTTATCTGTAAATGTTTTCAATCAAAACAGTCAAAGATTTTGTTGTTTGGTAGTGTTAATTGAAAATCTACTGACCACTATTAAGTGAACTTCTAACCAGACAACAAAATTTTAGACTCATTCAAATTGAAAGTAATTGCAGATGACAAATTAAATGTGATTCAAAAAGTGGAGTTTGTCTTTGTTAGGGTAAAAAACATTGAGAGAAGGGAGAAAATGCCTCACCAACATTTTCTTCTTTTCTCACAATGTTATCCAAGGTCTTCTTTCACAGGGTTGGCAAAGAAAAACAGCTTTTGTTATTAAGGGATTATGGTGTTGGATTACAATCCATGTATTTTGGTTTTGATCCCTGCTGGTGATGCCTGGTCACATGAAAATGCCCTTGAACAAGGCAAAGCAGAGCCCAGCCTAATGCTGGCCTAATGCGAAAGGTGCACGAATAAGTGAGTTGATGTTACTGTTGAAAGCTGTGTATTTACCATTCACACAAACAGAAGACAACAGTGCTGTCAGTGCTTTGATTTTAAAAAATCTCATTTCTGTCATATTTAAAATCTATGTTCCTGTTCAGTTAATATTCCATGAATCCTTAATGATACGATTCCGAGTTTTAACAACCCTTTGGAAAAGGAGTAACCATCATTTTCTCCTTTTCCAAAGATGTTTTCTGGCCTACCAATGACAAGCATCTTGTTTTTAGCCACTTTTGATTTGTCATCTGCAAATGCTTTCAATTTGGATGAGTCTAAAGTCTTTTCATTTGAGTTTAAATCGTTATCAACCGGATTTGTCTTTATACGAGGGCTGTTCAATATGTAATGTGTATTGTACCACAGCGCGATAACGCTTTGCACGATTTCATGGATGATGATGCGCTTGAATAGCTCTATTCAATACCTTTCCAACGGTATAAACACGAGCCTTCAGCTCCACATAGTTTTAAACTTATAGTCATTTCAGTAGAGCTAGTTGTTGACCACTGTTGTAAAAATGGTTGGGAAACGGATTAAGAATGTTGAAGAAATTAGAGCTTATATGAAAGTTCGCACAAAACTCGGTCATTCGGTAATGCAGATTTTTACTGAATTGGGGGAAGTTTATGGGTCTGATAAGGTATCTTATGAGACAGTTCGTAGTTGGAGAAAGAAATTTCTGACTGGCACAGAGTCCGTCAAAGATGCAGCAAAATCTGGCCGACCTGTGACTTTAATAGGCAAGGCAAATGTCTCAAAAGTCAGGGAAATAATTGAAAGTGATGGCAGATACACGATTCGTGATATTGCCAACGCTGTTGGCATATCGCTATCATGGGTGCATTTCATTTTGAAGCGTATTTTGAAAGTACGAAAGATTTCTGCCAGATGGATACCTCATATATTGACAGATGACCAAAAATGGGTACGAGTACAAACCGCTAAGCAATTGCTCAAAATGTTTCCCAAATTCAATCAAAGACAATTTGCAAACATTGTTACTGGTGACAAAACATGGGTTCACTATTTCGAACCAGTAAGAAAAATTGGAAACAAAATATGGCTAACTAAACACGGTAGAAGGCCTGTAGTTGCCAAAAGAAGCACAAGCACAAAGAAGGTTCTTTATTGCATATTCTTCTCATGTGATGGTATAGCCGTACAAATTCCGGTGCCGAAGGGCAAAAGTGTTACAGGTCGGTATTACCGAGATGTCATACTAAAAAAGGTCAAGAAATATTATCTTAAACGACGCCCTGTGTCAGGATTTAGGTATGTTCGTCTACTTCATGATAATGCTCCATCACATACATCTGAGCTTGTGAAGCAATTTTTGAAGTCGGAGAAGGTTACCGTCTTGCCACACCCACCATACTCTCCAGATCTAGCCCCATGCGACTTTTTCCTTTTTCCAAAACTTAAAAAGTTCTTATCTGGTCGTCGTTACAAGTCCGGACAAGCCCTTGGCTCAGCCATCAGTCAGTGCCTCAGAGGTCTACCTAAATCAGCGTACCGTGACGCATTTCAGAAATGGATTCAGAGATTGAAATTATGTATTTCAAACCGCGGAGAATACTTTGAAGGGACGTAATGTTCATCTCACTATTTGAGTCGAATGCTTTTGAGATATTGTATAATACACATTACATATCGAGCAACCCACATAAATGTTCCTTAATTGTTTTGATTCTAAGAATTCCATTCTAACCATCCGACTGGCATAGACAGTCTGTGTCTGCCAATCAGCCTGCTAGTTTTGTAATTTGGGTAATTGAATTTTTTGAGTGTTTGGTGAATTCAGCTTCTGTTTTAACTTTGTTACCATTCAAGCCATGCTCTTGCATTATACCAAGCAAGTCATCACATAATTATGGATCCATAAAATCTGTTATGTCTAACTGAATCCAATGGTAGAATTGTCCTTTGATATGCAGAAAATTTACAGACAGCAAAACATTTCAACCAGTGTCAGGCTGTGTGGACTGGGCAGGCTGACATTGGTCGATACAGATGCATTAAGCCCCCTTTTCACAGAACATGGCTCATTTGTAATGAGCTGTGTCATAGAAATTTGCATGCTGGGTTCTTTTTACCGGACATGAATCATGTTTGAGTTTTTCTATCATTCACCATATATTTAGCATGTTTTGTGTTTACACAGATGAGCCCTATGCCAAGACTTCAGTCTGGGATTTCAGTTTGTCCACCTAAATGTAACTAAAGTGTGTAAGAAAAGAAATGTAGATGTATGCTTTTTTATGCTTTTAAATCTTTTTACTTTTTAATAACAAAACTTTAGACTTGTCCAAATTGAACGCATTTGTTGGTGACAACCTATTCAAATTTAAAATTTTGTTGTCTTAAGACAGTTTAGTAGATTTTTTTTGTAGATGTTCTTTAATATCCATTGTCTTTTAGCCTATTTTAATGTCTGTCACAGTTTCTAAAGCAGCGCTGGTTTCTAAGGCAGAGCCCTGGTAGCGCAGTTAGTAGCATACAGAGTTTGAAAATGGTCACTGGTTGGTCGAAGCCAGCCCTGTCTATGCAGGCTGACTTGGGTCGAAACTTTATACTGTCAACCACTTTTCTGCATGTGAATGGACCAGTCTACCCCAAGATTCAGTCAGTTTTTAGATAAAGTGGATTTTATGAATCCATTACTATACGATGACTTACTTTACTCATGGCCATGCGTTAAACACCCGTTTCTCTAGAGTGGCTCATACCGAAATTCAAAGACAGCTTTGGCAATAGGATCTTACCAACTAATAGAAATTTTTACTCAAGGATGTGACTTTGCAATATCTGCAGATTGATCTTGATCTGCACTGTCTGAAAAAATAATTTTACATTGAACTTTGTGCTCTTTGCTGTAATGCTAGAATAGTAGTATCAGTAGTTGTAGAAGAACTTCTTTCCTCCCTGTTTCCGACAGTGTTAATCCTTTACCACAATTCAGAGTTTTAACAACCTTAAGAAAAGAGGCCTTTTAAAACATTGTAGACAAAAGGAGAAAATGCTGGTCACCAGAATTTTCTCCTCTTTCCACAATGTTTTATACATTTCCAAAGAGAAGTTGAAGTTTTTTAGTCGAATCTGCAAATGCTTTTAATTTGTAATGGTCTAAAATTTTGTCCTCTGGAAAAGAGTTGACTGCCTGTTAGAACAAATGTTTAAAACATGATTACTTTTAGAAGGTAAAACACTTGACCATTTACCACACAGTTCCAAATTTAACCCTTTAGTATACAATCCCAACTTTTAACGATCGTTAAAGGGAAGGCTTTTGAAAACATTGTTGGAAAAGAAGAAAATACTGATAACCAGTAGTTTCTCATTTTCCCACAATTTTTTCTGCCCTATCAAAGACAGAAATCAACAATTTAGCAACATTTGATTATTTGTCATCTGCAAAGGCTTTCAATTTGGTTCAGTCCAAAATTTTGTCGTTTTGTGAAGGGTTAAACAGCTTTGAAAATGAAAGTATTTGCAAACATTGTGGGAAAAGAAGAAAATGCTGGTAACTGGATCTATAATTTTTTTGTTTTCCCTCAATGTTTCCTACCTTTTCAAAGATCAATCCCATAATTTGAGTCACATTTTCTTGTCAGCTAATGCTTTCAAACATTTTGTGGTGTGGTGAAGTGTTCAGCAATAGAAGTTAATATACTTTGATATTTTCCTCATGTATTTACACTGTGTGAAAGTTTGCAATATTTTTTCATATCGCATACTTTTATATTACATATTTCAGAGCTTTTTCACGTGTCCCTAAGTATGGAATTCTTTTTAAAGGTGCCATTGGTGCAAAAATGAAAGTCTGAATGACAAATATTATCATTAATTTCAGACACCACATTTTACATTGCATAGTATTTCATAAAAATATGTCATAAAATATAAAAAAAAACCCAGAATTTTTGTTTTACGATAAAACTTCACTACAGAGATATGCAAATTGTGTCTGTCGAGTATATACATCAACGATGAAATTATTAAGCAATGGAAAAGGATGCTCGGTCGCCATCTTGTTTGTTGAAATACCTCTTGTAACAGTGGCGTCATCATGAGGCAATATTGAAAATTCACCAACAGAGATTTCATGTTGCCTTTTAAATAAACAAGACAGTTTAAAGATAAATCAATAAATTTGATGAAAACAGTGTTAAATCATGGAAAATTGTGTAAACAATATCAAAGCAGATAACAAAAAGGCTATTGCACTTGTATAGGAATATATTGTGTTGAACTTGTTCTTTTGGTGTAGTTGCCCTCGCAAGCTAGAGCCACTATACCAAAAGAACTTGTTCAACACAATATATTCCTATACAAGTGTGATAACCTATTTATGCATTTTTTATGATGCTTTGTTTTGACCGGCTTACACTTCCCTGTCTATTACTTTAGAAATTTAACATTTTATATACTATGGTGGACAGCTTTTAAAAATGTATTTGGATTTTCTAAATAAATGGTTATAGGCGTAATAATTGAATATATGACAATATGATTATTTCACAATCATAGATACTTATAGAAGTTAAGATTTAATTAACTCTACCAAACAGCAAAATTTTAGACATGTTCAAATTGAAGGCATTTACTGATGATAAATTTTATAGGGCTCATATAATGAGATTTGTTTTTTAAAGGGTAGAAAACATTGTGCAAAATGGAGCAAATGCTGGTTACCAGCATTGTATCCTTTTTCCACAATGTTTTCAAGGGCTTTCTTCATCAGGGTTGTTAAAACACAGGCTTGTTTGGTAAAGGGTTAATAGGCTATTTTACGACTCAACAAAAAGGCTGAAAGTGACACACAAGTAGTTTGGGAAGAAGGTTTTTGAAACATTGATGGAAAAACATTATTGGTAACAAGCATTTACTCTTTCACACAATATTTTTCCAACCTTATAAATACAAATGCCATTGTTTGAGCAATGTTGAATTTGTGTTTTTGCAAATGTTTTCAATATGGATGGGTCTAAAATTTTGTCATGGGATAGATTGAAGATATTTGGTTTTTCTTTGGTAAAAGGTCGAAATTTATTTCATCAGGTGAACATCTTCAGTAATATTTTCATGAATGGTGCAGGCATGAGTGAAAATTGTACCGATGTTCACGGGATGAAATAAATTTCGATCTTTCATTGAAAACAAAACCCCAAATATTCCGTTTATGTCATGCTTCTAACCCCTTTTTGTTGGAACTTTCATCAAAATCGAGTACAGCTGTTTTCAGTAATTCCCCATGGCATACCTCGCCTCACATAAGAACGCATTACAATATTACGCCAAGTGTGAGAAATCTAGGGTATTATGCGTAAATTATGTCATATTTCTGTCTGGTTGAATGGCACACACTATTTACCTAGGTAACTAGTGGACGGTAACTGTTGTTTCTGCCTTCAATTAAAAGAGTTATGGAAATATTTTTGGTACATTCCATTGACATTATCATGAATTATCAAACCTTATAATGCACCATTATTTCCTGATAAACTACCAAAAAAGCATGAACTACATTACAAACTATTGAACTCTTTACCAAACAACAAAATTTTGGATTTCTTGAAATTGAAAGAGTTTGCAGACCATAAATTAAATATAGCTCTATTAATGAGATTTTCCTTTGAAACAGAAGAAACATTGTTGGAAGAGGAGAGAATGCTACCGGTAGTTACCAGAATTTTCTCCTTTTCCGTCAATGTTTTAAAAAATTGTCTTCCTCAGGGTTGTTAAAAGATGGGATTGTTTTGTATTGTATTGTAATGCCTCGTCATGTGAGAGGGAGATATGCCATGGATAATGACCAAAAAGAACTGTACTATATTTTGATGAAAGTCCCAACAAAAATGGGGTTAGACGTGTAAAATAAATAGAATAGAGTAAATTCACCATATATCGACACCTTAAGCATGTACCGCTGTTGAAAGGATACTGAGGCATGTATTTTAGCCTTACTTCTTGTCACTTTGAAAGACGACTTTTCATTGGCTTAATTTTCAATACAAGACTGTCAGAGAAGCATGTTTAAACCAATCACGAAGCGTTTTATAGGAGAAGGCAAATTCAGCGTTTTTAATACAATGACCCTAATACTGACACCCCCTTCCCATTTATCGACACCCCTATTAGTTTTACGGAAAAAAACTACAGAAACAATGATTGAATAATATGTATCTGTTTCTATTATCAGATATTTCATTAATCATATATTCATTGCTTAAAGCGAGTCCACTGGCGAAGAATGATAGTTGATTTTCTGGCCTTTAACAATATAATGCAATATTTCCAGGGGAAAAAATGTTTCTGAATCCATCTGTTCAACCAGATTTCGTTATATACAAGTGTATAATGTACCTTGCCTCCTTGAAACCACGTAAACTAACATCTCCAAGGTGTTTACCTTGCAAAAGGATTAAAGTGGGCAAATAATCGCCAAATGCATTGAGCAGTGCCATTCATTGTTAGTTGTGCATAGTTTTGTGTTTGTTACCATGTTGTATACATGTGACGTTAGTTGAACCCCTTTTTTGAATAAATACAAGACTAGACTTTGCAGACAACAGAAAACTAGACTCAACCGTGTTGAGTGGGCCGAGGTTTCTTTGGCAGACAATCAAAATCTGGAACATCTTTTACAAAATATTTCATAACTCCACCGAACAAACCAGAAGTCATACAAATCATTTATTCTGGCTTGCTCCTAACGCCTGTATGAGTGTGCATGGTTATTAAAGGGTTGTATATACAGAACAAACCAACAATGAACAGGTGAATTGTTCTTAAAGGAGGTTTCCCTAACATCGATGTGGAGGACATGTTTAACTTAAGTCACAGTTTTATGTTTTTAAAAGCAAAGAGTAGCCAATAGATAATTATACACTAACTTTGCCTTGCACACCGAAGTAGCCTCCTCAGCACAGGTAAGAACAAGTTTTGGGCCAGGCATAGAAGCAAGTTCAAGCACTCTACCTGCTAGCTACCAGTCTGTGAAACATCTAAAGCCTTTGCAGCTGCCATCTTACTAAATTATCCCTATCTTACAGCAGAATTTGAGTGTGCTATTTGCTCCACAGCATGTTTCACTTTTCTTTGATGTTACCCGACCCTACATTTTACACCACGGAAGAATCTCTTTATTTTACTTGAGATGGTGTTTGTTATGTCTTTCTATATCTAGTGCTATAAAAATGCCTGATAGAACCATACATACGACATTGCATTCCCCCTTGTGAATGTTGGAAAATTAACATCAAAAGGGACGTGTCGGTAATAGAGAGCCTAAATTTCACCCTTGCGCATTTTAGAGACTGCATTTTTTCTGCTTACATAGGTCAAAGTCTTTTGTTAAAGCATTATTTTCAATTAAAGTGAACCTTTGAAATGCATGATTTTAACAAATTTTCCTACTGTGGCCCAAAAAAATAAATTTAATGGTCATGTATATATTCCACCATCCTTAACTCAGGGGTTTAGCCAGAGCCCTGTAAACATTGATTCAGTTAAATTTAAAAAAGGATGCTCAATTTTGCACCCAAAATTACACAACATGTTAATGTCATGACAGACAAAGATATTTTCATATCTTAGGGTTAAAACAAGCATGTATTAGGCTAAAACATCGAGGGTGTCGATATATGGGGGGTGTCGGTATTAGGTGAATTTACTCTATTTGTTTTGTTTTCAGTGAAAGATCTGTGCCACTTGTGAAAATATTACAAATGATGTTCACTTCATTAAATAAATTTCGATCTTTCACAGAAAAAAAGAAATATCCTCTAAATCTTTTTCAGGTCTTGAAGTTGAGAAATAACAGGGGTACAAACATAAGAAAGAAAGGATCTTGTATTTACTGATGAACAACAAGACAGAAGAAATCTCTTGGCTGTATTAACCCTTTACCACACATTCATGAGTTTTAACCACCCTGAGAAAGAAAGCTTTTTAAAACATTGTGGGAAAAGGAGAAAATGCTGGAAACCAGGATTTTCTCCTTTTCCCACAATGTTTTCTTACTTTTCCAAGCAAGTTTCACTTTTTTGAGTCACATTTATTTTGTTGTCTGCAAATGCTTTCAATTTGGACACGTCCAGAATTTTGCCGTTTGGTAAAGGGTTAGTAGACACTTGACTACTCATCATCTCTTGCAGAGAACTTATTTCAACTTGCATTGGACTTTATTGAAAATATTGTGGCAAAAGGAAAATATTGTTGGTTTACAGGCTATGTTCACTTTTCCATAATTTATCAGTGGATAGGTATTAACTGTTTACCACACAATCTCAAGTTTAAATGACCCTGAAAAAGAAAGCTTTTCAAATCATCTCGGGGAAATGTCAAGAAAATGCAGGCAACAAGCATCTTCATATTTTTCCACAATGCTTACTATCCAGTCTAATTTCATATCTGCAAATAATTTCAATTGGACCAGTCTACAATTTTGTTATCTGTTAGTGAGTTAAGTCTTATTATTTCAGCATATTAGAGAAAGTAGATTCCAAATCAGACTCCTCATTATAGGTCAACATTTTACCAAACAATCCTGAGTTCTAACTATTCTAAGGAAGAAGCCTTATGCAAAAATTGTGGGGAACAGCAATTTTTCCTTTCCCCCCCAAGGTTTTTTACACTTACAAAGACAAAGTTTGGCCACATCTAATTCTTTGTCTGTAAATGCTTTCAATTTTGGCAAATCTAAAATTTTGTTGTTTGGTAAAGAGTTAATTATTTCTGTCCAATTTAAGTGATAGACTCATATCTTTTCAATTATTCTAGTACACAAAGCATATTTTACATAGGATCATTTACATGTTTGTAATTATTTTTTCTTTTTATTGTTTTCAATACATTTTTTCACATTTTGATGCACTGAATTCTAAAGGAAGCAGCTATTCTTTTTAGGCATTATTTATCATATCTGTTTACGTTTTTAGCTTGGCTGTTTTCATAGAAAAAATAGAGGTATTGTCATAGCCCTGTTGAAGACTTGGACTTTTTATAATATCTGTCATTACTGAAGATATATACTTCAAACTGGGACTAGTTGTTAATTGTCAAAAAGGAACCCATACAACAGTGACAGGTAACCATCATGTCACATACATGAAAGTTCGGAACAAATGCATAGCTGAATTACAAACCGTCCCGACTGGGATTCAAACCTGTGCGGCAAAGATCCTCATTTCTCAAGGTTTAAAAGACCAACACACTAACCACTAGAGAACTAAAGAGAATTCTGATTTTATACAGAAAGAAGCTATGCGGTGAAGAAGAAATGATCTCCCATAACAATCAAAATATCTGACACAGTTATACCCCTTTTTCGACTTACAATTTTCACTGAATATCAAGGTATTTCTAAAAGCAGCTGCAGCTAAGTATGGGCATCTGCATGCAGTGCTTTTGTCATATTTAGATGCACTCAATTAAAAAGAAGACTATATTAAGGAAGAATTTATTATTTTTAAGCATAATTAATCATATTCATTTACATATTTTAGATTTATCTTTTGTTGGTTTGCTGTTTTTACGCTTTTATGCACTCATTTAGAGTTTTGAACTTTTACAGTTAGTATTAATTCAGAATTAATTTACCCACCCACCCCAACCCTACCTCCTACCACCACCACAAAGTATGGGGTGGGACGAAATATCCTGGAAGCATACTGTCCATTTGTCTGTCAACAGAAAGAATTTTGTGTTCTCCTCTCCTGCAACACTTTTCAACCAGCTTGTCTGAACGTTCAACTCTTTACCAAAAGACAAAATATTAGACTTGTCCAAATTGAAAGCATTTGCATATGACAAAAATGTGACTCCTAAATTGAAGTTTGATTTGGAAAGGGTACAAATAAAAGGTTATCACAAAATTATTAATCCATAAAATCCGTTTTGCCAAATTCTGGCTACACCCTGAGATAGAATGGCCCTTAGACATGCATAAAGGCAAAAACTGTCTGACCTGTGTTGATACTATTTGCAGATGCATTATGCCCCATTTTCAAAGAGTATGGCTCAAATTTAAAATCACAGCTGCACAAGTAGAAAGGGTAGAAAACATTGTGGGAAAAGGAGAAATGCTGATTACCAGCATTTTCTCCTTTTCCCACAATGTTTTCAAAAGTGCTCTTTCTCAGCGTCGTTAAAAAATCGGGATTGTGTGGTAAAGGGCTTATGGAATTCTTCATACATTTGAATTTTTTCATTTTTCATTTTGATCAGTTGACTAATACAAGGAGTTGTGGCCTTTGAGATTTTTTTTTTCACTGATTCATTGACAAGGTTACTATGTGTGAGGGGGTACCGGTATTCATCAACTGACGACAGTACTAGTTTAATTCTTTACCACACAACACAATGTTACTATGTGTAAGGGGGTATTCATCAACTGACGACTGTACTAGTTTAATTCTTTACCACACAACACAAGGTTACTATGTGTGAGGGGGTATTCATCAACTGACGACAGTACTAGTTTAATTCTTTACCACACAACACAGTTTGGGCTTGTCCAGATCCAAAGCGTCTGAATATGATAAATGTGGCTGAAATAATAATTTTTAGCTCCACTGGCTGAAGACCAGCAGGCTTATGTCATGGCCCATTGTCTGTCGTGCGTGCGTGCGTCCGTCCGTCTGTGCATCCGTCCGTCCGTCCGTGCGTTAACTTTTATTTTAAACATCTTCTTTTCTGAAACTACCCAGCCAATTTTGATGAAACTTCACAGAAATGATCCTGCCATGATCCTCTTCAGAATTTCTTGAAAGAATTTAATTCCTTCAAAAACTCTGGTTGCCATGGCAACAAAACTGAAAAATATTGAAAATCTTTGAAAATCTTCTTGTCTGAAACCATAAGGCCTAGGGCTACCCAATTTGGCATGTGGCTTTATCTAGTAGACCTCTATCAAGCTTCTTCAAATTATAGCCCTGGGGTCAAATTTGACCCTGCCCCGGGGGTCACAAGTTTTACATAGGCTTATATAGAGAAAACTTTAGAAATCTTCCTGTACCTAGCCATAAGGCCTAGGGTTACCAAATTCTGCAAGTGGCTTTATCTAGTGGGCCTCTTCCAAGAGTGCCAAACTTATAGCCCCGGGGTCAAATTTGACCCCACCCCGGGAGGTCACAAGTTTTACATAGGCTTATATAGAGAAAACTTTAGAAATCTTCCTGCATCTAGCCATAAGGCCTGGTGCTACAAAATTTTGCATGTGGCTTTATCTAGTGGGCCTCTACCAAGAGTGCCCAACTTATAGCCCTGGGGTCAAAATTGGCCCAGTCCCAGGGGTCACAATTTTTATATGGGCTTATATAGACAAAACTTTAGAAATCTCCCTGTACTCAGTCATAAGGCCTAGGGTTACCAAACTTTAAATGTGGCTTTATCTAGTGGGCCTCTACCAAGAGCACCCAAATTATAGCCCTAGGGTCGAATTTGACCCCATCCCAGAGGTCAGAAGTTTTACATGGGCTTATGTAGTGAAATCTTTAGAAATTTTCTTGATACTTACCATAGGAACTTGGGCTACCAATTTTAGTCCTGTCTCAGGGGTCTTACGTTCAAAACCAATTGGCCAAGTATTGTAATGTTTGTCATGTAGAGATTACATGTATTAGCCAAGGGAGCGATACAGGGCCATCATGGCCCTCTTGTTCTTCGATATCGTACAAAACATTGTGGGAAAAGGAGAAAATGCTGAAAACCAGCTTTTGTCCTTTTCCCACAATGTTGACAAAAACCTCTCTCAAGGCCATATAAATTTGGGATTGTGTGGTAAAGGATTAAATTATTACTGTCTACAACAAAAGTACAATGTCTGGCTTGAATTTTAATGATCATACTTGCTGTTAAGTTTACAGTTAAACATATTAAAGCTATGAAATAAAGTTGTTGTTGATATACGGGTAGATATTGTTGTTGTTGCTGTTGATGATGATGATGATGTTGTTGTTGTTTAAGGCTATAAATAGTTGTAATACAACATGGAGGAGCCAGAGAAAGTTGTACTTCTGTATGCTCCGGATCGTTTCGGTATGACTTTATAATAGTTTGTCTTTGTTCAGTGTAAGTCAGCAAACTTCGAGACGCAATTTCGGCGTCTCAGATATTATTATCCCCCGCCAAAGGCAAAGGGATATAGTTTTAGCGTTGTCCGTCCGTCCATCCTTCCGTCCGTCTGTCTGTCTGTCCGTTCGTCTGTGTGTCCGTCCGGGAGAATAACTCCAATACCATTGGACAGAATTTTGTGAAACTTTATACATGTGTACAATAACCCATTCCGCTGATACACTTTTTTTTTGATTCGATACAAAATGGCCGACTGGGAGCGATTTTAAGTTACGTGGTCGAGTATATTTTTGATGTTTTGAGTCATATCTTGAAAACTATACAGAGTTTTTACATCGAACTTGTCACATCTATCATCCACCATTAGGAAATGCAGGAAAAAAAGTTTCACCCACATTGACCATGCAACACCACAATTATATACCCTTGTTTTTTGTAATGCCGTGTCATGGAAAAAGGGGGCTTGATGTATATTTCCATTATGGACCAATATCTCTTTTACCATAACAAAATGTTATGAAACTTCATTTTTATATTGTTTATCACAAGCCATAGAAATAGTTATTTGTTTTTATTTCATGAAATGCCACGTCATGAAAAGAGGGGGCTAAATGTTTAATTTCATCATGGACCAATGACCGTCTGTTCGTCCGTCTTTCCAGACAGATATCTTCTAAAATCCTTGACAAAAACTAATGGAAATTCATACACTTGTTCCTTATGATGTCCTCTGAGTTTTTTTTTTTTTTTTTCTGTTTTGATATTCAATATGGTGTCATAGAAAAAGGGGGCTTCAAGTATATTTCCATTAGGGATCAATGTCTCTTTAACTCAGAATCCTACACGAAAATTTATGAAACTTCATATGTGTGTTCCTTATGATAGTCCGCTAATATCATTATTTTAGCTTTTTTCATTAAATGTTGTGTCGTGGAAAAAGGGGTATATTTTCATTATGGACCAATATCTCTTTAACTACAGGGTAAAATGTTATGAAACTTCATCTTTATGTTGTGTATCACAAGCCACAGACAATTTATTTGTTTTTATTTCATGAAATGCCATGTCATGAAAAAAGGGGGCTAAATGTATAATTTCATTGTGGACCAATAACAGTCTGTTCGCCCATCCGTCCGCCCAGACGGATATCTTCTAAAGTCCTTGACGAAAATTGATGAAACTTCATGCATGTCTTCCACTTGATAGTCCGTTGATACAATTTTTTTCTATATAATGACGTGTCATGGAAAAAGGGGGCTTGATGTATATTTTCTTTGTTTTCATTTAATGAAATGCCATGTTATGGAAAAAGGAGACTTAATGTATAATCCCATTATGGACCTCATATATTTTTTTATGTAATGAAATGCTGTGCCATGGAAAAAGGGGGCTTCATGTATAATTTCATAATGGACCAGTAACAAAAAGGTCACATGTACATGCAAAACACAATACCTCTAATATGTTTATATCAAAAAAGGTCTTTTTCGGCGGGGGATATCATTTCAACGAAATTGCTTGTTGGTATTACTTTGGTATGAATCGGGGGTAACTCGGCGTACTGCGGCGTGACTCGAGGCGCTTCGGAAGGGAGAGTAAGCGGAATTACGGCCAGTTTCTTACCTGAACAACGCTGAATTGACTACTACGAAGTACACCAAAACAGCGTAGTACGAAGAACTATGAAGTACACCGAAAGACGCCGATTTCTGATCAAATCAGCTCGACCTTTAAATTCGGGGGGGGGGGGGGGTGCGCATGTTGAAATTTTTCTCCCGAAGTGTTTTTGAGCCCGAATTGACGCCGATTTGATTCACGAATCACTACAAATCTCCCGAAGGTAGCCGTATTCACCGCGAATTTGAAAATTTCAAGTTTGGGGTCGATTAGGGGTCTCTGAGACCGGGCGGGGTAAGAGTTAAATCCTAACAAAAGATTGATTATATGATGTTTAACGCCGTTTTCAACATTATTTCAGTTATATTGCAGCGGCCAGTGTACCTTTCCATGCTTTCCTGAAGTTTGGTTTACCAGCACTCCACAAAACATTCTTTCCAAGCCGCTGGCTGCTTTCCCACATAGCTATCATCGAAACAATGGAAAGCGGTGAGAGAGGAATGAATCCTTTCGCAATGACTATCATCAATTCTCGGGAAGAAGTCGGCAGAGCCTTGGGTCGAACCAGCGACCCTCTGTTCTCAAGTCCTGTACGCTACTGACTTGGCAACCGGGGCTTGGCCCTAACAAGAGAACGAAATAAGACGGGATGATCTATCTAATTATAGGAGTGCATACATTTATAACGTTCCGCTTCCTACCATCGTATGACCAACCCACATAGCTCGGGTATTGTAAACATCAGGTCTTGGGTCACTTGAAGGTGTAGGTTCGAGCCACACGGCTGGCAATCTAAAATTATAGTCTTTTGGAAAAGACGTTACACCGAAGTCCTGTGTGACGGTGCTATACAACAAGCACGTTATTTAAAGAACCAGGCATAACTTAGAATGGGTTTAGTCCTGTATCTTAGACTAACCCCCGTAACAAAACTAACAGCCTTCAGGGGGCGTCGCCCATATGGGCAACCGGTGGCGACGATAAATAAACGCAAATTCAATCAATCTGCCATCTTATTGTGATAGAGAATTACTGTTTAACCCTTAACCACAACTCGACTCGAATTTTTATTCATATAATAGGCCTCTGGCCCAAAATACACAAGTACACAAATATATTAGCCATGCTGTATGAAAAGGGGGCTTAATGCATCTGCAAAAAGTATCGACCCAGGTCAGCCTGCGCAGTCCGCGCAGGCTGACCATGGCTGAAACTATTTGGTTTTGGTAAATTTTCTGCATGTCAAAGCATTGTACCTCAGGATTCAGTTGGTTTTTATTTAAAATGGATTTTGTGGATGAATAATTATGTGATGACTTGCTCGGTATCATGGAATGAATGCTGTATGGACACAATCCCGAATTTAAACGATCCTGACAAAACAGACTTTTGAAAACATTGTGGGGAAAGGAGTGCAGGTAAACGATGTAGTAAAGGCAAGCGACTTTTTTTGTAAAGGGTTAAGCAATTTTTTATACCTTAAACCGGGACTCAAAATATTAATTCAATATCTCAGGCAGTTTAATAAGACCGGGACACCAAAATACATACACAGGTTGCATTTGACAAGTGGGTCTGCAAAACATGTCATCTGTTTTTTTTTTAGAATGTTGCGTAAGTAAGCATAAAATGGACCGTCAAAGGTCTTGTATCAAATGAGATTTGAATATTTAGCTCGGCTGTTTTTGGAGAAAATATTGAGGTATTGTCATAGCCCTGGCGCCGTTGTCTGCATCGTCGCTGTGTGTGGCGTGCAAAAAGTTGGACAATTTCTAACATCTTTGTAATTACCGAAAACATTGTGGAAAGTACTGGTAACAAAAGCTCAAAGGCACGAATTCAAAACTGCAGCTTCCAAAGAAAATGTTGTTGCTGTGGCAGATTTAATTAATCAGGATGCCAGGCTTACAGTGAAAGAAATAACTAAGAGAGTTGGGATATCATCTGGGTCAGTTCGTAAGATCTTGGAATTAAAGGAATTAAAACTTCGTAAGATTTGCGCTCGGTGGGTCCCACATTTCTTGACTGATAAACAAAAGGCTACTTGTGTAAAAATGACCAAAATTCTTCTTAAAAAAGAACAGAAATTGTGACAAACACAGAATATCAGAACTGTTCACAGGTGACGAAACCTGGACTTATTATTTTGAGCCCCAGAGACGCGTGAATAATAAACAATGGCAGCGCAAAGACCAAGCTCGGCCGATCATAGCAAAAATAATAAAAAGCGCGGGAAAAGTTTTATAGGCCATATTTTTTTAATTCAGAAGGTCCAATTGCTAAAATTCCTGTACCGAACGGTTACAGGCAAGTTTCACAAGAATAATGGTCTTTCAAAAGTGAAGAAACACTATGAGAAACGGAGATCTAAGCCCGGATTAAGGGGACTGTGCCTTATTCATGGCAATGCAGCTGCTCACAAGTCTGCAATTGTTCAGAATTTCCTGGAAACGGAAAAGGTGGTACAGCTTCCCCATCCACCCTATTCTCCCGACCACAGCCCATGTGACTTTTTTCTCTTTCCTTTATTGAAGACAGCTCTCTCTGGACGTCGATATGGCTCTAAAAATGCCTAAAAATGCCTTGGAAAGTGCCGTTTTTAGTGTCTGCTGGGTATTCCCAGAAAAGCCTATTTTGCAGCCTTCACAGACAGAAAAAAAAAACCAAAAAAAACAGGCAGGCATACATACAGACAGACGGACGGACGGGAGAGCAGGCGGGCGGACGGACAGACAGACAGACTGGTCCGAGGCTATCCTATTCTCTCGTGCCTTATCGTCATGCTAAATTTTCAATGTCCCAGTCTCATGTCGTAACCCGATAGCTTTGTTTATTTTTTATTATTGATTAGATATCATAATTTCATCTGTGGAATTTATAACCTCCTTAAACAAATGAGCCGCGCTCTGGCAAAAGGGGGCTTAATGCAACTACAGGTATGTGATGTATTATACCAAGCAAATTAACACATAATTATGGATCCATAAAATCCATTTTGTCTAACAATTGATTGGATCTGGAGGTAGAATGGTCCCTCGACATGCAGAAAGTTTACAATTAGCAAAAAGTTTCGACCTGTGTTAGCCTGCGCGGACTGCACAGGCTGACATGGATCAAACCTTTTTTCAGATGCATTATGCTTCCTTTTCACAGAGCATGGCTCATATTTAGAGAATACAGCTTTGAAATAACCAAGAAGAATTAAATGCATGCGAAACAGAGTGACAAAAGAATTCAATGCATGTAAAACAATGAGACTAAAGAAAATCGTGCATGAAAACAGTTTTTAACCTCATCTTGCTAAATAAATTAAATAAAACTTTTAAGGCGACAGTAAAAACCCGAATAATGTTATTTTAAACTTATTTTTTGGAGAAAAACATTAGCTTATTGGACAGTGTAGATCCAAGATCAGAATGCACTGTCCCTAGAAGGCCAGTGAGTTGCACTTAGCAGCTTAAAAGGATTAATGCAGGTATTGAACTCTGTGCAGAGTGAGCAAATATAATGGACGATTCTGGTCATAAGTTAATCTTCAAAATATTGCTTTTTAAATCCAAGGTGAGCGCGTCTTGACGTCCCTTGTGCGGACAGTGTAGATCAAGATCAGACTGCACGGAACGTGTAGTCTAATCATTGACCTACACTGTCCGTTAGAGTGAGATTTTCCGGTGAAAAGCTGGTTTCAATTACATTTTTTTTTTGTTTTGCTGGAAATTTTCATTTTAATCTATTCAGCAGGTGAAGAGTTATGGTAGTCTTAGCTGGAAAATTTATAGAAAAAATCAGAGTGTGTCGACAGAAATCAGACAATAGGTTCCGTGCAGTCTTATCTTGGTCCACACTTTCTGCAAAAGCAACATAAAGATGCTCGTGGCATTGTAAAGTGTTAACAACATTGGCCGACTGTAGAAAATTCGCTTAACTCTTTAGTGAAAAAAAAAAAAAAAACACTCAACGACTGAAAATATGATCAACTGAAATTCAAAAAGATTTCTATCATACAGGTTAGACTTTAAAAGCGGGCAGCGTAGGTCTAAGATTAGACAGCACGTTCTGTACAGTCTGATCTTGATCTATGCCGCCCACAAAAGCCCTTGCTATCAAAGCCTATGGCACTAAAACGATTAGAAAAGAAGCACAAAAGAAATAGAAAACATATACACCTTATACAACTTATTCTTGGATGAATAAGCGGGTAATTTTAAGCGAAAACATCGTAACAAAAGTTGAAATTATCCATATGATATGGTCTTCATTTAAATCTGTTTCTATTTACGTGATTACTTGCATTCGTATTAAGAATATATTATGAAAAGATTACGCCTGAGGCATGAGAAAATGTTTCTGAATAAGTTTTATATTTTATCAATTATTAGATTGTTTAACGGGTGTTTAACCGTTTACCATACAATCCCGACTTTTAAAGACCTTGGGGAGATAGGCTTAGAACTGGTAACCAGCATGTTCTCCTTTGCCTACAATGTATTCTGCCCTACAACGTTTTCTACCCTACAAAAAGCAAATTTTATTTTTTGAATCAGATTTTTTCGTCTGCAAATACTCACAATTGTATTCAGACTAGTCTACAATTTTGTCGTTTGGTAAAAAGCTAACGCCGTCTTCAGCATTATATCAGTCATAACAAGGCAATATTTCACTTACTACTCGAATTACCAGCATTAGGCTCGGTTTCTAAGTGTCATGCCTAACGACACCACGACACTCCCACGAAACATCCACCGCTTCGGTGAGGATCAACCTAGGAACCGTGTGTTGCTAATACAAGACCACTCCGCTACACATGATGACCAATATTTTCTTTTCAAGTGGCAGTGGACTATTATTGAAAAATTGTGAAAACACATTATTTAAAAAAAAAAAGAAGAAAAGAAAAGGTAATCGAACGCTAAAGAATATACCGAGAAAAATAATGTTCGAGTGGTATTGATTTAACTTTTTACCATACGGAATAAAAAAAAAACTCAAATAAATTGAAAGCTATTGCAGACGACAATTTAAATGTAGCTCAATTAATGAGTTCTGTCGGATGGGGAAGAAAACATAGTGGGAAAAGGAGAAAATGCTGGTTACCAGCATTTTCTCCTTTTCCTACAATAGTTTTAAAAGCCTCTTTTTTTGGGGGGGGGGTGTTAAAACTCGGGATTTTGTAGTAAAGGTTCAAAGGTGATTGTGATAATACTTTAGTTTGTCATGGCTACTACTGCTGCTGCTGTTGATGATGATGATGATTGTTGTTGATGATGATGATGATGATTGTTAATGTTTTTTATGATGATGATGATGATGATGATGATGAGGAAGAGGAGGAGGAGGAGGAGGATTAAATCTAACAAGCATGACAGCTCGCAATTGAGTGAATCACTTTTATGACACGTTTTAAAAAGCAGTCTGTCGAGCCCCAGTAGCTCAGTCGGTAGCGTACAGGACTTGAGAAGAGGGGTTGTTCGATCTCCCACTCGGCCAATTTCTTTCCCAGGGTTGATGACAGTATTCATTCCTCTCTCACCGCTGAACATTGTTTCGACGATGGTTATTTGGGAAAGAAGCCAGTGGCTTCGAAAGAATATTGTGCTGAGTAATGGTAAAAGAAACTCCAGGAAAGCATGGATAGGTGCACTGGCCGCCGCGATATAACTGATATACAGTTGAGAACGGCGTTATTCACCATACAATCGATCAATCATTCAATAGACGTTTTTTTACTGGCGGTAGAACCGCTCATTTTTTTCTCTCTCCAATTAACGGCTACACAAGGGAAGAAAGTTGGAGCCAGTTTAGACATGGCGGCATTTAACTAAACCCTCAACCTGCTAAACAAGTGAAATGAAACTGTCAAGCCGTTAGTAACACCTATAATTTTGCCATTTCAAAAATAATTTTGGGGGAAAATATCTGCTTAGCGGACAGTGTAGATCCAAGATCAGGCTGCACGTTCTGTGCAGTCTGATCTTGATCTACACGGTCCGCAAAAGGTCTTTGCGTCGTGTTTAGCATCCTAAGGGTTGATTAATATTTTAATCAGGGATAATCCCAAAAGATAATCTTTGGATATATAGTTTATTAGACTTGACCTTTTGGGGGTTGAACTATTAAACTATTAAAATCTTCCTAATTCTCTACCTGCAAATATTTGACATTATTGCGCATTTCTAGGACTTTATTCGGGACGTAATGTAGTACTGAGAAATAATCAATGGTAAGTGAAGTATATTTATGCTCTATGAAAAGGGAGTTTTATTCATCTGCGAAAAGTATAAACCCAGGTCAGCGTGCGAAGTCCGCGCAGGCTGACCTGGGTCGAAACTAGTTTCTATTCGTACATTTCTGCATGTCCAAGGACCATTCTACCTCGTCATTCAGTCGGTTGTTGGCTAAATGGATTTTACGGATCCATAGTTACGTGATGACTTTCTTGTTATAAGACATCACGGAGATGCATTAAGTCCCCTTTTGCCAGAGTGCCGCTAAAAAAAAATTGTATTCCGCCATATTTTAGCAAGTAGTATCTTTCAACGTATTTCCATCCGTAGGACTACGGCATTTTTTTTCTCTTGCAGTAGGCAGCTTTTGAAAACCTTGTAGCAAAAGGAGAAATTCTTCGAAACGATAAATTTCTCCCTCTGGTACAATGGTTGATACTTGGTAATGGTAAAAATGGTACATCCAAATTTATCATGATGTTTTAAACTCGTCTGCTACATTTTTTGTGGATGTTATAAGTTAACTCTTCACAAAAAAATAAAACATTTTCGAATCCTCCATATACAGAAAATATTTGCAGACGACAAAAATCATGTCAAAGTGAAATTGCTATTTTTTTTTTTCTGACATTAGATTTTTATCATAACTTTTTATTTTGGAAAATAATGCATATAAGGATGAAAGAAACAATAAAAGACATGATTCACCGTTCAGTTTGTTTAATATTTGGATCCTTAGGGGTCAAAGCATTTTAGGTAGAAAAATTATTGCATCTATGGTTGACTTAAATCATGCAAAATTAACTGTTTCATCACTTGTGACACACAATTCAAGCCTTTTCTTAAGTGAGCTTATGTTATATGTATAACTACTAAAAAGTTAAATAGAATCCAATTCAAGCTAAATGAAACTTTTGTCTAACAAAAAGGTAAAATCGGCAGAGTCCAAATGTTAAAAAACCTTATACGGTGAAGAGACTTCTATATAAGTCTCTTTCAGTGAAAAACTGAGGAACTTTCACCGCACAGTTTAAGAGATATGGAAACTGGAATTGTGTAAAAGAGTGATTTCAAAGCCATGACTCATACATCATGATATCCCAAACTTGAAATCGATATAAAATAGATATCAGTCTTATTCCATAAGTACATGTTATCATATTCTCACATATATTTACTCCAATTTGATGAAATTCAACAATTCGCCAACCGATCTTTTGGAACTAGACGTATCTGAAGAAGTATCCGAAATATTTGTATCCGAAATAATGCAAGTAGGTAACTCCGTAACTTTCTCAATTTCTGCTTGTTGAACGACGTTCATTAACAGTGTCAATGTGCTTCAGTCTCCTTTATTACCTAGATGTATTTAACATCCCTTTATAATCCCTCATATTTAATTATTTTCTTGCAAAGATCAACGAAAATACTATGCGCAGAAATGTGAGCATTAAAAACTACCGCGAGCGCCATTATAAGAGTAAGGGGGAAAAGCGAAGGTCTTCTACCAAAGGGGTCGTAAAAAAGGGGATAATTGGTTCAGAGATTACGAAGATAATTGTGATGGCAGGGTAAATTATCATAATGAAGACAATATAAAGATTAGATGGTTCTTGTAAACTAAATGTGTATTTTGACATTGTAGGTCTTTCAATCCTTTACCACACAATTCCGAGTTTTGACGACCCTGAGAAAAAATCCTTTTGAAAACATTTTTTTAGAAAAGGAGAAAATACTTGTAACCAGCATTTTCTCCTTTTCCAAAAATGGTTTTTACCCTTTGGAAGACAAATCCCATCATTGGAGATACATTATAATTGTCGTCTGCAAATGCTTTCAATTTGGACCAGTCTAGAATTATGTCGCTTGGAAAAGAGTTAATGGGTTGGTTTTTCATCACAGCGGACTTCACATGCTGACTTTTGTCGAAAAGTTTTGCTTTTGGTAAATTTTTCTACATGTCCAAGGATTCAGCCGGTTGTTGGATAAAATGGATTTTATGGATCCATAATTATGAGTCTTACTTACTTATGTACTAACTAACTTACTTACTTACACACTTATTTACTTACTTATTTATTTACTTACTTCCTTGCTTACTTACTTACTAACTTACTTACTTACTTACTTACTTATTTACTAACCTACTCACTTACTTACTTGCTTGCTTGCTTGCTTTCTTACTTACTTACTTACCTACCCACCTACCTACCTGCTTACTTACTTACTTACTAACTTACTTACTTGCTTACTTACTTACTTACTTGCTTGCTTACTTACTTACTTACATACTTACTTACTTACTTACTTACTTACCTACCTACTTACTTCCTTATTTACTTACTTACTTACTTATTTACTATCCTACTTACTTACTTGCTTGCTTTATTGCTTTCTTACTTACTTACTTACCTACCCACCTGCTTACTTACTTACTTACTTACCTACTTACTTATTTACCTACTTACATACTTTCTTACATACGTACTTAGTTACGTACTTACTTACTTACCTACTTACTTGCTTGCTTACTTACCTACCTACTTACTTACTTACGTACTCACTTACTTACGTACTTATTTATGTACTTACTTACGTACTTATTTACATACTTTCTTACCAACTTAGTAAGTTAGTTAGTTAGTTAGTTACTTAACTTACTTATTTACTTACTTACTTACTCACTTACTTACTTACTCACTCACTCACTTACTTACTTACTTCCTTACTTCCTTCCTTCCGTCCTTACTTACCTACTTACTTACTTACTTACTTACTTTATTAGCTGTACGGTCAGGTGGCAGGGGACTTGGAAACTTGTTCACGGCTGTAGTGAATCATGTCGCCCCGAACCGAACGTACAACGAATTTATTAAACTGCAAAGTTTTACCATTCCAACGTGTGTTAAGCGAAATTTACCTGTATTTTTGGTTTCAAAAATTGAGTACGCTGACGAAGTAGAATTTCCCTTCTGAGTGCCCCAATTCAATGAAAACTGACGTCACTGGGAATTGACGTCACTGAAACCTTGGAAAAACGTGCAGTTTGGTGCATAATCATTCTTGATGTTAATCTTGATAGACACCGCCATTTTGTATGTTGTGTTGAAAGTGTAGTCATGTATACGGGGCTTCCGAAAGGGAAACTGCTTTTACGTTGGTTTTGCCAGTGTACATGATATATATGTTCGGGGCATATTATCCAATCAGATCACGAGAAATTTCTTTGCAGTATAATAAACTTACCTACTTACTTACTTTACTTACATACTTTGTATAATTCAAAAGGAAGATGCATTTAATCTCTTTTTGCCAGAGAATGGTTCGTATTAAAATTTTGGCCTCTTTTGATGGTTGAAGAAACAAACCATTGACACGCAGAAAGATTTTTATCATATAGGCTAGACGAAAGAAGCCATTGGTATAGATCCAAGAACGGACTGCATGTTCTTTTTGTTCTGTGCAGTCTGATCTTAGACCCGTGCCGTCTTCTGAAGCCCCTGTTATCACCTGTGGCCCTGAAAGGCTCAAAATTTACCTACATATGAAATAAGTATTCATATATCGTGGTCTAGTTTCATTTTTGCGATCTGATAACGCGGTTGAAAATTCGGATGTTTTTACTAAGCGTCAATCGCATTTATCTGAAATACATTTTGTAGTATGTATGCAATCTTGCGCAAGATTTGCCACCATCACTAAGGTGCTCGATTATCGAAAAACAAATTGTACCTTTAACATCGATATAAAAACGGCCGAGACAATACCTTTAATAGCGGTGGTCGAAATGTCCCTGTTTTATTTGTTTAGTTTATTGAAAAAATATCGAACACCTATAAAGAGAGGCACAGTTTCAATAAAACCTTAGAGAAGACGAATTGTTTGGATTATAACAAAAAACCAATACACGAGTATTATCTGGTAGGTGTCTTCTTTCTTTCTTTGTCTGTCTATCTGTCTGTCTCTCTTTTATTCGTTTTCTTTCTTTCTTTCTTTCTTTCCGTTCTTTTTTTTTTTTTTTTTTTGATTTGTTCGTTTGTTTGTTTGTTTCTTTCCTTCTTTCTTTCTTTTTTACCAATAAAATTTTAGGCTTGTCCAAATTTTATGCAAACGACGAAATATATAGGTAACTGATATGATGTTGATTATACGTAAAAGTGTAAAAAAAAAAACTTGTGGGAAAAGGTTACCAGGGTCGTTAAAACAGGATTGTGTGGTAAACAGTTAAACGGCCTCTTTGTGGCCCTTTTTTGCCAGTTACTAGGTTTACCTGATTGGGGATCCTACAATGGTCAGGCGATGAAAATGTAGGATTTGCTACTTTGAGGCCCCAGGTTCGATCTTTACTCTAGTGCGAGTGAACTTAAGTAGTACACAACAGTCTATTGTACTGATGAAACCAGGAGACACATGAATAGGTGATGTCCTATCGCTTTGATATGACAAAACATGTTGAAAGCAAAACAAAGTACAATCCAGGATCATAGTAACAGCTCTTTCTTTGATTTTACTATGTAGGTCTATCGGTTTTGTTTATGCAAATAGATCTAGATAAGTAGTATGCAAATAGATCTAGATATTAAAGTAGAGGATAAAGAAAGGACATTTGTTTGTTTCGGTGAAAGATCGAAATGTATTTCATTGAGTGAATATCATCGATAATATTTTCACAAGTGGCGCAGGCACGAGTAAAAATATTACCGATGATCTTCACGAGAACAAAATATTCTATTTATTTCATGAATGCTTCTAGACTCTAACCCTTTTTTTTTTGGGGGGGGGGGTGGATTACATCAAAATCCAGTACATTTGTTTTCGGTAATTCCCCGTGACGTACCCCCTCTGCACAACAACGCATTACAATATTACATAAGGCGCGAGAAATGCGGGGTAAATTACGTCATATTTCCATATGGTTAAATGGAACGCGCTGTTTACCTATGTAACTAGTGCGCGGGAACTACTGTTTTCCGCCTTCAATTGATGAGTTAGTAAATAAAATCGGTATTTTTCACTGGTCGTAACCATGAAATATCGAACAATATTCCACGATTAACTACTGAAAAGCATGAAATAACATTCTTGTTTTCAGAAGTAACCGTAAGACGTAGTTTAAGATAATGGAAGAAGAAACGTATGACGAAGTTGATGATTCCAGACCGTTTTTCCAGAGGAAACCTTGTAAGTATTGGTAACAAATTTTAGACATGTCCGTTTTTGACGATAAATTACATCTGGCTCAAATGATGTTTTTTTTTTTTATGGGTCAGAAAACATTGAGGGAAATGGAGAAAAATGCTGGTACCAAGTTTTCTGGAGCCTTATTTCCTAGGATCGAAAAAACACGGATTATTTTGAAGACAGGTTCATCTTAGATATTAGCCATGTTCTGTGAAACGTATCAACCCAGGTAGGATTGCGCAGTCCGCGCAGACTGACCTGGGCCGAAACTTTTCGTTATCGGTCAATTTTCTGTATGCCCAAGGACCACTCTTCCTCCAGATTTAGTCATTCATTAGACTAAGTGGATTTTATGGATTCTTACTTATGCGATGACTTGCTCGGTATAACGGATCACGGAAATGCATGAGCCCCCTTTTGTCAGAGCATGGCTCATATATATTTCCTCCTTCTCACTCATCCTCCTTTCCTCGCTCCTCCTCCTCGCTCTTTCCTAACCTTCTCCTCGTAATGGAGTCATAGCTCATCCTTATCATCGCTCCTCGCTCCGCCTCATTCTCACTTACCCTCCTCTCCTCGATGCTCGCTTCTCGTCCTCCTCCTTAGTCCTCCCCTTTCTTCTCCCTGTAGCTCCTTCTTATCATCGCTCCTCGCCCCTCCTCCTCGCTCTTACTGTCTCCCTCTTCTCCCTCTTATCCCTAGTCCTCCAGTCCTCCATCTCCTTCTTTTCCTCCTTCTCGTAGCTCGCCACTCCTCCGCCTCCTAGCCCCTCCCAGCTCCTCTTCCTCCTTGCCATTGTTCTTCTCCATCGTACCATAGCTACCATAGGTACTTGTAAATGTATTGCTGTAATCTTTGATTGTATTTATTTTACTCCCCGTTATCATTTTCGTCATTGCTTTAAAGCTTTTCTTCATACTGAAGATTATAATTATATCAATGTCGTTTTTCATGTTGCTGTGATGATGGTGATGATGATGATGATTTAGGTTTGAGAAGATTCAGTGTGTAATTAACTGATCATGAAATTACTATTTATAACATACATGTAACCTCCCTTGTTTTCAGTGTAATATACCCATCACGAATTTTCTTATCTTGTACACGTTTGATATCGCAGTTGTGTGACGTCATTTTACATCATGTTGTATGTATTTCATGGAAGTAAATGGCTTTTATGGAAATTACCGCGGGTGCATCTATAGCATGGGCGGTTTTGCATCTTCTTATCTATAATCTTTGATATGTGATAAAAATAATCTGATATTTATTATGTATCTGGCGTTTGAAATATCCTCTTTTAAATCAAACTTGTCAAGAAAAATTTTTATTAAGCTCGCGTAAGGCTCGCTCAATAACATTTTCCCTAGACTCATTTAACGACGTATATAAGAAATGTTCGTGCGCATCCTTCTGCGCATGTATTTTCGTCATGGATAGTGAATCGAAAGTGCACTTATGTATTTTTCGCACATATGCTAATACTATTAGTGCACTGAAACAAATAGCACTTTCTTCGGGTAGTATTAGGAAAGAGAAAAAAATGGATCTGTGAACTGTCACCGTGAAATAATTAAAATACTGCTGACATGGCGTTACCCACCAAACAAGAAAACAAAAGCATAAATTTACAGCTGTGGAAGTATTACTGTTTCCACTTTGAAAATTATTGTGGGAAAAGGAGAAATCGCTTCTAATGAACAATTCCTCCTTTTCCGACTATGTCTGCTGAGCCCTTATCCTATTTTTTCCTTGAAAAAATTAACTTCCATGTTTTTTGACGAAATAAGGACCGCGCCATTTTTATATTTTCTTATTGTTTAGAATTATAAATTCTATAAGTGTGGAAATTTTAAGAAAAATCTGTCCGTTAGAAAGTATGTATTTCTTAAAGATTAACCCTTAATTCGGTCAAATTATCTCCCTTTTTCACTCAATAGTCTATATATAACATGCATATTTGTACATCTATTATTCACAAAACCAGGCTTTTATATATCATATATACTGAATAAATTTTTATTAAGATGATGTATATTTGTATAGTCTTCCGGTAATTTTCCTGTTTAAGTGACTATTAAAGAAAAGCGTGTTAAATCCAATATAAGCTGAATTTTGGAACTGTATGTACCCTTTCAAAGGCAAATTTCTCAGAAACGAGCACGGTGACCCATTTTTTTTTTTTACAGTAATCTCCTAGAGGCATGATGAGCTTTGTATGTGCAAAGTTTTAAGAAAATCTGTCCGTTAGAAAAATTTGTGATATACGTTGTTAATAAAATTTTATCTCAAGCGCCAACTCATGTCAGATCCTACATCTTTTGTTAACTTAAAAAAACTACTGTTTATATTTGTGTTTAGACGAAGTTGGAATTTACATTTCTGTTTACGATGCGGAAGCTATTGAAGAGAAGGACTTTGGACTGGAACACTTTTTCCTTATGAAAACCACGGATGTTCTCTTTGAAGAATTTAAAAATCTCGACACAGTCAACATCCGGGCAGAATTCACCGGCAGACGACTTCTAAAAGACATGTATATTGAAAGATTTGAACCGGGTAAGTTTGTGTTCGGTTGTATGAACTTTTATAAAACGTTCCCGAGTTGAACGGCAGACTTTTGAACATATTGAAAAAATAGGACAAAATACTAATAACCAACAGCCCCCCTGGTTTAAGTACTAGAGAGACATTTCAGAGAGAAAGGAGCGAGACATACAGAGAGACATACTGAGAGAAACAGAGAAAAAAAGCCATAGAGAAAGAAAGCCATAAAGAAAGAAAGAAAGAAAGCCAAAGAGAAAGAAAGCCATAGAGAAAGAAAGATATAGAGAAAGAACGACATAGAGAAAGAAAGAAAGAAAGAAAGAAAGAAAGAAAGAAAGATATAGAGAAAGAACGACATAAAGAAAGAAAGAAAGATATAGAGAAAGAACGAAATAAAGAAAGAAAGAAAGAAAGACGTAAAGAAAGAAAGACGTAAAGAAAGAAAGAAAGAAAGAAAGAAAGAAGGAAAGAAAATAAGAAAGAAAGAAAGAAAGAGAGAAAGAGATAAACAAGGCTCCGTTTTTAACTAAAAAGAACTCGATTGAAATGCTGTGTATACACAGGTCAAAAGTGAAGTATTTGTCGATATATTTCAAAACTGGGGAGAATCTTTAATTGAACATCGATAATGCTATTTAGTTTAAACATATTTTATTGCCACAATTTAAATATATGTACAATACATAATAACAAACAAGCAAAAAAAAAAAAAAAATAAACCCCGGCAAATGGGTTGAGCCAGAAGTTCAAAAACTTAGTTACGGCTCTCCCCATAGATCAGTGAAATAACATTCTTTACTATATGGCAGAAAACTATTTATGGCAATATCTTAGGTGAAAAGAAATAATAGAAATAATAATAATATTAAGTCAAAGGAAGGACAGAGTGAAAAAATACATATGATCCATGCTCTGGCAAAAAGGGGCTTAATGCATCTCCGTAATCCATCATACCAAGCAAGCCATCACATACCTACGGATCCATAATAGCCACTTTTTTTAACAACTGACTTATTCATGAGGTAGACTGGTCCTTGGACATACAGAAAATTGACCCATAGCGAAAAGTTTCGGCCCAGGTCAGCCTGCGCGGACTGCGCAGGCTGACCTGGGTCGATACTTTTCGCAGATGCATTAAGCCCCCTTTTCACAGAGCATGGCTCATATATAAAGTGTCAAACATCCGGCATAATGTATGGAGTATATATAAGAGACAGAGACAGAGAGAAATGGAAATGGGTTAGTCAGATCAGTTTCTAATCTATTCAGACAATATACAGTCAATTAACCATCCTGTAGCGCCCTGTTGCAGCTATGTACTTATGTACAGTGTTAAAAATTAAAATATTTGCTTCTAAAGGTAATTTGGTGTTACCATATAATAAAAGATGACTGTTATAGGGGTGAAGATGTCTTAAAGTATTAAATAGCTGAAAACGTTCAATTTGATATCTGGAACATTTGAAGAAATAATGTTCAGCGTCCTCACAAAAGGTACAACTATTTTCAAAAGATATGTGGTTTAAAAAGAGGTCATTTTTTAAGTCACTACAATTGTTTCGTATTCTTGCATGAATTACTGAAAGACAGCGCGTTCCATTGGAAAAATATGACGGGACATTATTTGTTTGAAACTTTCGGTATTATTTTTTAGTGCTATCTTTCTTTGTCACGGTAAGTTGTGAAACGTCGTAGCTCTGAGTCGTACCAAAGTTTGTCATTTGGTCTAATTGTAACATCTTTTGAAGGAATACATTCAGACATATGATTAAAAAGAATTTCTGTTAATTTATTACAAGACTCGTCAACGGTAACAGAGTCAATAAAAGCCCAATTTTCATTTTCAATCAATTCATTGAGTCGGCCAAAATCTGCTCTGTTATGGTACCAAACTTTACGTTTCAAACATTCATGGCTTTCGTGAATAGACTTAAGAAAAATAAACGTTGCTCTATAGTCACTCACTGACTCTGTAATGTCGTAACAACCAGAACGGTAAAAATCAACATCATTTGAGATGATAATTGGGTCTATGAGTGTAGAGGAATGTTCCGTTATTCTAGTAGGTGTGTCAATGACGTTCCTTAAATTATTGATAAGCATGATGTTTTTTAAATGTACCAAATTTTCATTTAAAAGATTTACATTAAGATCACCCAGCAAAATTACGTTCGGACTAATATCTAACTCTCTTTCAATACTAACATTCAAGTCGTCCCAGATTGAAACAAGTGAATTAGGGGGCCTATATGTCGAATACAAAAGGAAAGAATTTGACTGATGCTTTATTTCTAACCAAATAGACTGCACAGATGGTAACTCAAGATCGGGTCTACGTTTAGAAAACAAACGATTTGAAACATAAACAACGACGCCGCCTGAGTGTGCAGATAAGTCTCTCCTATAGAGGGTAAAATTCGAGCACTCGGTTAAAAGATAGCTGTCAGATACATTGTCGTCTAGATGTGTTTTCAGTAAAACATAAGATATCATGATCAGAAAGATCGTTGAGTAAAAGTTCAAGTTTGTTGCGAATACTTCTTACATTAAGGTGAACAATGCTGATTAATTTAAGGTTTTCGTCAGCAGACACAGGTCCAGGGTTAGACTCTATGTCACCCGACAGTAAAATAATAGTTAAGAGTGTCAGTTGATAGTGAAGATTGGAAATAATGTACAGTTGGGAAGAGCAAGGACTTTGGCGACAAGGGCAATGTTCTTTATAGTACTCTATGCCAAAGTTGTAAATTTGAACTGCATGACCTTCAGTTAGCCAGAAAGACTTACAACACAGTGGCCCAATTAGCATGTGCCAATCAATCATGGGAATCCCAAGGGGAAAACAAACACATTAGAAGTGGCACGCGCATCTTGGGCCCTGTGACGTATGTAAAGAACAATAGCTGGCAGAAACTCTCCTGAGTACCCATATAAAAAGAAGGATAGTAAAAAGACAGAAAAGAATTAGCAGAAAATTGCATGTTTTCACTGACTTTAACGTCGACTATTAGATGGCAATCATGATTGGTTTTGTTAAGACTTTCAAGAAAAAAAAAACAAACAAACAAAAAAATGTCCACAATATTGTTACCATAAGTTATAAATTTGCTTATAGAAAGCTTGACAATTTGGCCTAAAAAGGAAATGTAAATTAACTGATAATTGTGCACAGATTAGGTAGACTACTACAGTTCTTTACACCATTTTTAAATAAATTTCTTTCCGGAGAATTTGGAAGCAAGTTCACTCCGCCATTTTGGTCACGTGAAACACGTGATAATGCTGTATGCCAGACTTCAACCTTTTACCACGCAATACCGAGTTTTCAAGACCCTGAAAAACAAAGTCTGGAAATCATTGTAAAAGAAAAAAGGAGAAAATGCTGGTAACTAGCATTTTCTCCTTTTTCCACAATGTTTTCTACCACGTCAAAGACAATTCTCATCATTTGAGCTATATTGAATTGTTGTCTGGAAATAATTTCAATTTGGTCTAGTCCAGAATTTTGTTGTTTAGTAAGGGGTTAAGCCAATACGAATTGAAAGCATTGGTTGAAACAATTTGGGAGAAGCCATTGTGGAAAAAGAGGAGATGCTGGTTTCTATCGTTTTCGCCTTTTGCCAGATGGTAAATAGTTAAAAGCGTTAGCATAAAGACGTATTTAAGATATACCGGCAACTAGTACAAAGAGAAAAAAGTATAAGAAAGGAAAAACAAACAGTAAGTTCCAGAATTAACCAGAAACAAGTTTGGGACTAGGGGCCTTCGCCTCCTATAAGCTATTTTTCCTTTTCCCTAGTTGTTTTCTGAAAGCATCTAATTGTATAGAAAAAAAGTTTTAGACAAACAAAAAGGAAGTACCCAATGCAAACATTTTGAAGAAAGAAACTTTTTTTTATTAAACCTTATGGAAAACATTGTAAAAAAATCAGCAATTGCTTAATACGAGCAATTACGTACTCCTTTCTCCAAAATTTGTTCAAAAGCCGTAAACTGCAGGGCTGTAAAATAAGGTCGTGTTTGAAGAGCACAGGAATTAGCTCTTAACCATATAATCCCGTGTCATAACGACGTCTGGAGGTACTTTCAATATGGAAGAACTTGGTAACCAGCATTTTCTCCTGTTCCCTCAGTATCATCTACTCGGTCAGAAAAGCATTCCATCATTTCCACCACATTTGATTTGTCGTCTGCAAATGCAAGAGGAACGAAGAAGGTTTTTAAAAACATTTTTGAAAAAGGTCAAAATGCTGGTAGCCAGTGATTTCATTTTACATTTAATTTGTCGTCTGCTTTCACACTGGAGAAGTCTAAAATTCTGTCCAGTGGAAAAGAGTTACCCTTTACCACAAGACAAAATTTTACATTTGTCCAAAACTGTAAGCATTTGCAGACGCAAAAAATAATGTACCTCAAATTATAGGATTGTACTTGAACGGGTAGAAAAACATTTGGAAAACGCATAAAATGCCGATTACCAGCAATTTCTTCATTTTCTACATTGTTTTCAAATGTCATTTTCCACGGGGTGGTTAAAACGCAAGTTGTTTGCTTAAGGACATTAACTCTTTACCAAATGACATAATTACAGACCCGTTAAAATAGAAAGCATTTGCAGACGTGAAATAAAATGTGGCTCAAATAATAAATTTGTCCCTTACAAGGTAGAAAACTTTGTGGGAAAAGGAGAAAATGCTGATTATGAGTATTTTCTCCTTTTTCCACAATGTTTTCAATTGCTTTTCTCGTCAGGGTCGTTAAACAAGGGATTGTGTGGTAAAGGGTTAAGTAAATACGGCGCTGTTAAAGCTGTACATCTGTCGATCTATTTGGATATCCTCAATACTTCTTTTTCCATTACTTGAGCTCTTCAAGCTAAAGGTGCGTTTAGACCTTCTACCAGGACCAAGCGTAAACAAAAAACATATATGAAGTACAATCAGACGCAGCCATCTGTATGACCAGCCCGCATAGCTCAGTTGGTAGAGCGTAGGACTTGTGAACGCGATCTTTCGGGTCACTTGAGGGTGTGCGTTAGATTCCAACGGCTGGCCATCTAAAATTACTAATAGTCTTTCGGATGAGAGAGTAAACCGAGATCCCTTGTGACGGTGCTATACATCGAGCACGTTAAAGGACAAGGCGTAACTTAGGATACGTTTCGTTCTGTATCTGCACTACCCCCCGAAACAATACTAACAGCCTTCGCCCATATGGGCAACTGGTGGCGACGATAAATAAAAGCGAATTCAATCAATCAGCTATCTGTACCAACGAAGGCACAATTCATTGCAATGTAGTGTCTAACAAGTATATGAAGCATTTCATTTCTCCTTTTTCTCGGCGTAGCTGAATGTGCTGACTTTTGACCTACTTTGTGGTACTGATAACAAATGAACAGATAAGGAACAGATAAAAATTTGTGATTGGTCAAAATTATAGACAGATTTATTCTAAAGGCCCCTGACTATTTGCGGGCAAATTTACGCCGTCTGTCTTTTTGAATGACATTTCGTGTTTCCCGTTCTGGGTTAGTGAACGATTTGGCTGCGTTACGGGCACCGTGTAGGTTCCGATCATATCGTGCTGCCTCGCGAGACTTATTCGCCTCCTTACCACATATACATGTGTATATGATGTAACTTTCCAGTATGGACCAACAAGTCTTTAACTACCGGACAAAATTTCATGAAACTTCATATTTGTATTGTTTATTATAAGCCACGGACAATCGCTTTTATAATGTTTTTTTTTATTTAATAAAATGCCATGTCATGGAAAAAGGGGGCTTAATGTATGATATCAGTAGTATATAACAATCGGTTGGGCAGAGTTGGTGGCACGGTGGCACCGTGCCACCCTGCCCGCATGACTGCCCAAGAACAATGGGGTCATTCACGCGTGACTGCTCGCGAACAATGGGGTATTATTCCGGAGAACAATGGATATACCATTACCGGAAATTCCAATGCCGGTCCTTAATGATGTCATACCACGGGACAATGACCTGCAATGCTTAAAAATAATGGGGTCATTCACGCGTGACTGCCCACGAACAATGGGAAAGTATTCTGAGAACAATGGGGTATTATTTTGGGAACAATGAGGATGGTATCGTATGTCTACCTAGAAACAGTGACGTCACCCAAGGTCGCATACCACGGAACAATGGGGAGAGTTGGTGGCACCGTGCCACCCTGCACGCGCGAGTACCCAAAAACAATGTATTTATCATTCTAAGAACAATAGGATTATTATTTCGAGAACAATGGGGTATGTATCGCATGTCTGACTAGAAACAGTGACGTCATACCACAAGACTGCCTGCTGCCCCGTGACTCATACCAGAAAACAATAGGATTATTATTTCGAGAATAATGGGTAAGTATCGTATGTCTGCCTAGAAACAGTGACGTCATACTACAAGACTGCCTGCTGCCCCCGCAACTCATACCAGAAAACAATAGGATAATATTCTGAGAATAATGGGGTGGGTATCGTATGTCTGCCTGCAGCCCTCGTGACTCATACCAGAGAACAGTAGGATTATTATTTCGAGAACAATGGGTAAGTATCGTATGTCTGCCTAGAAACAGTGACGTCATACCACAAGACTGCCTGCAGCCCCGTGACTTATACCACGAAACAATAGGATAGATATCGTTTACCTACCACACCTTAATGATGTCATACCACGGAACAATGGGGATCGTATGTTTGCTGCCGTAACGTCCGTGATATGAATTAAATAATATTGAAAGCGACATAAAAACTTCATTCAGTCAATTTCTCCTCATGTCATATCGTTTTCAAAATACAGTTGAAAACACACTGTGTCACCTGAATGACTTTATCCCAAACGCATTCCATAGGACATTGGTTATTGTTTTAGAACAATCCTTGCTGCCGTGAGGTTGTTGGCATGGAGAACAATGGGTATTACACAATAGTGGGGTGGAGTAACATCATTTGGTAGCCGCGCTCTTTTTCGGGATGAGACATACACCTTTAGAAACTGGAAAGGAACCTGGTTCACGAAAAGTCAGTAGGTGGGCTGGTCGTACCTATTGCAGAACGGATTTCAATCAAGAACATGCGAAATGTCGATTCATTGTAACGGATGAAAACTATATACCATCAGGCTCGTGTTTAGGTATCGATTTGAATATGGTCCACGCCTATCGACTGATTAGATCATGACCTATTGTCTATCCGGTGTTAAATGACCGGGTAAGATCAAGGACTCGATAAACTATTGCATGGTGTTAAAAGTCCTTTTCAACATTATTTCTGTTATATGGCAACGGCCAGTGCGCCTATCCGTGCTTTCCTGGAGTTTCTAGTAGCTGTTTTTTCGTGTTTAACGCCCTTTTCGACATTATTACAGTTATATCGCTGCGACCAGTGCAACTATCCGTGCTTTCCTGCCAGTTGCTTATTCTGTTTATCATGATATGCTTAAAAAGCGAAAGGTTGAAGGAAAAGGAAAGGCCAGAAGGTAACGTTAAAAACAGTTTAGATCAAGATCAGAGATCAAGATCAGACATATGCACTGAGGCATTTTTGATAACGCAGAAGCCCTGCTGCAAAGAGATCACTTAAAATTGTCGTCTGCTGCCTTTGACCTATACCTTACTCTACATAAAAGATCGTCTGCTTAATACGACATTTAATGTCGATCAAGATCAGCCCATGTCGACTTAAACCATTTTTTCTTATTCCGAGATCTTTTTTTTTATTCATAATACATTGAAATAGTAAAAAAGAATAAAGAGACCAGATAGTACCGTTAAAAAACAGTCTGGATCTAGATCAGACGGGTGTACTTAAGAGTGACTCCTGTGAGTTTATTGAGTATACCGTTTTAGACGAATGCTTCAATAGATACGTAACAAGGGTTGCTTGCTATGAGTTACATCTGTTTAGTGTTAATTTGTTGACCGAATCTCGAGGTGTTTACCTTTGTTTTATCCTGTGTGGAATAAGATCAATGTAGATCAAGATCAGACTATGTCGGCTTTAGTTAAACGATTTTTTTTTCTGAAATTTATTTTGTTTATTGTGTATTGAAATAGTAAAGGACGAGGCCAGACGGTAATGTTAAAAACAGTTTAGATCAAGATCAGACGTATGCACTGAAGAGTGACTCCTGTGAGTTTATTGAGTATACCGAGGGCTTAGAAGAACGCTATAATAGCAAGGGTTGCTGGATATCAAGTTACATAAATTTAGTGTTAATTTAATGACTCATTTAACTCGCGTAATTATGTGCCGTATACAAGTTCAATCTTGTCTTGTTTCACCGGAAACATTGATGACGTAATTGGACTGAACTTGATTTTCAGTTGATTTCAACAATTCTCGAACTTCTCGAATCTCGGGGTGTCCCATGCAACCATTTTTTTCTCTCTATTTTGAGCGGAATAAGATCAATATAGATTAAGATCAGACTTTGTCGGCTAAAGGTTTTTTTTTTTTTTTATTCCTTCTTATTCCGAATTTTTTTCCCATTGTATTTTGAAACCGTAAAGGTCGTACTGTTAAAATCAGTCTAGAGCAAGATCAGACGTATGTACTTAAGAATGACTCCTGCGAGTAAGCGAGGGGATGTCAGAATTACGAAATGTATACCTTGTGTGTAAAAGAACAAAAGGTCAGCCTCTGCAGTCCACGCAGACCGTTTTAAAATTTTATTACCAATCACCTCGATAATTACAGCAAAATAGAAATGCATTGTTTATCCATGTCACAAAACATTCAAACTAAAGTATTCTTTTGATTGTTTCCAGACTCAGGGTACTTCTTCGTTAATTCATGATCAGCTAGTTACTTTGTCAGCTCCATTTCTTTTCACGACTCATCGTTATTTTGAAGTGTCGGTGGATCATAGTCTTCGAGGATGGAATCCAAGAGATACTTGCGTTTGTTGATAGCATATTTCCAAGCTTCATCTCTTTTAAAATCGTCAATGACCATTAAATCTTTCGTCATTTTGCGCACACTTTTATATATTGGATCCATTAGGATAGCATTAAACCACATCATCCGACTAGTTAAGTTATGAACCAACGCTTTCCGATAAGTGGATCTTAGGTCTTCGTAGGCCCGGTTACGAGCCTCTGTTTCGTCCAAGTTGTTCTGTCGAGTAAGCTTTGACACAGCCTCTTCAAATTGCTCATGACATTGGTCAAGCACTTTTTGTATGAGGCTATCCCACGGGTCATAGTCAGTCGCATTGCCTTCAGTGTCATTTTCATCCGCCTCTTCGAATGACTGCTCATCCATGTCCGTAGACTGGTCCATATCAGAATCTTGCTCATTTTGGTGAGTATTTCTTTTATGGCGTAACATGTCCCTTCGTTTAAATTTTTTATCGCATAAATTACACTCGTACATGTTGACAGTCTTTATTAAACTGACGAGGAGGAGGAGGAGTCTAGGAAATTTATACATTTAAAACCCAGATTTGTCTATGAAAGAGACTTGTCGCCTCGGTCGAAATGATGAGTCTTTCTTGCCGAAACGTTCGTCACATCTTTGTAGTTTTGTCTTAACTGGCAAATCTCCTTCTTTACGTCACTTCCGTTTCCGGTTTCGTTATTGCAACACTTCTGTTTCCGGTTGCATTATTGCCGCACTTCTGTTTCCTGTTCATTGAACAAGTCTTTGCCTCCTCCCTCTCTCAAAACTCCCGGATGCCTCTTAAAACTCTTCGTGCCTCCTAGCGTACGTCATTTTGCCTCCTCCCTTCTTCGTCAAGTGCATCCTGATACCTCAGAAAATTCATATTGCCTCCTCCCTCTCTCAACACTAACTCCCTGATTTCTCACAAAACTCTTTGTGTCGTCGTTATTCGACCATCCGTGCCTTTCCCTACGTTGTGGGATTGCTCTACTTTATTTCGGCTGGGCGTATGTAGTGGGTTCGATAGATGACGACAGATATGGAAGTTGATGATGATGATGTTTAATCGTGATGATGGGTGATGTTGCAGACAATATACATGGACATTCATACACATGGACGTAGACTATACAAGAATAACGTAATCTGAAAACGAAACATAGCAATAATAAGCATTCTCTCCATTATAACAAGGAGACAAGTTTGCGTCCATTTACGCGGTCTTAGATCGCATCACGAAAATCCGTGTAAACGGTTGAAATAACCGATTCTAGGCTAACAAATATCACAATACAACATATAAACATACAACAACCATTTAGCAAAAAGGGGTCGTTACCTGAATATATATAATATATATCTTGAGATGAAAAATTTTCTGTAATTCAAAATATGTCAGAGACAAAGAGAATGAAGTCGCAGTGTTTAGAGGAAGAGTATCCAGGCCAGGTTATTCCAACAAAGATTAGTATGATGTTAGAATTACCCACCTTTGACCATAAGTAAAAACTAACTAACTACGGTGTACATTAAGGGCCATAATAATTGGTAAAGAAATAAAACAAATTCGCTATCTTTTCCAAGAACATTTTATTTGAATCAATTTCCACCCTATGACATACTTCCCCTCTTCGAAAAAGAAGACGTCCTCGACTTCAAATTACTTCTGAAAAGTAAATTCAGAGTTCATGAGTACAATTGCAGATAAGACATTTCATAACGAAATGAAACGAAATGAAAATGAGTCAAGATGAATCAATGGGAAAAGACAACTATGGATACGAAAAGATGGCAATAAAACTGAAGAGAAAAATAAAATTGTTTAAACAAATCAAAAGAAACCTCACTGGTAGAACTATGACACACTGAAAAACCAAGCGATGCCTCTCTTCTGAAAGTCACCCACTGAAGACTGAACAGAACAACCTACAAACAAACGAGCTATTACATTACCCATTCGTCCGACGTTTGCCATGAAGGTTTCTTTCTTACCCGTTTCTACACTGGTGGCAATTCCTCCTTACGTTCAATGTATCCTGGTCGTCTTGCTGGTATTACGTACCTAGGTGAACTCACCTGTGGGTCATTACAAGATGCTGTTTTGAGAGGAAGCAAGAGGTTACGATGCATAACTTTCGTCTTCCTTGACCCAGGTGCTGCCTTTTTGATCTCGTACACTGGAGAATCAGGATTCGGCTTTCCAATTACAACATAAGGCACTGATTCCCATCTGTCTGCCAACTTCTGTCGACCGCGGAGACTGACGTTTCTTGGCAGGACCATGTCTCCTGCTTCCAATAAGGAAGCGTTTGCTTTTTCATCATAATGTTCTTTGTTATAACACCCAGTTGCCTTCGCTGCATCACTTGCCTTCTGATACGCAGATGACAGCCGTTCCTGTAACTTACGCACATATTCATGTGTTTCTTTTGACGAGGAATCATTGGCTGTCAAACCTAAAAAGGCGTCAAGAGCAAGTTTTGGGTGACGTCCGAACATGAGAAAATATGGTGAAAAGCCTGTACTTGGGTGCGTCGTGACATTGTACGCATGTACAAGGGAGGCAACATGACTTTTCCAGTCTGCTTTCTTTTCATCTTCGAGAGTACCCAACATATTTAGCAATGTCTGGTTGAATCTCTCAGCCATACCATTACCCATTGCATGATATGGGGTGGTACGAGATTTGCTAATCCCAGCTAAGGAACACAACTCTGACATCAAGGAAGACATAAAGTTTGCACCTTGATCACTATGTAGTCTTGCAGGAAACCCATAGTGGACGATGAAATTGTCAAACAGTATACGAGCAGTCGTCTTAGCCGTTTGATTACGTGTAGGATAGGCTTGAGCATACCTGGTGTAATGGTCTGTTACTACCAATATATCCTCATAGCCTCCTTTGGACCTGTCGAGTTTCAGGTAGTCTAAACACACAAGCTCAAGGGGTGCTGTCGACGTAATTGGTACGAGTGGTGCAGTTTTAGGAGCACTCTTTCTTCTAATGCATCTTGGGCATTTTTTTATTCGTTCACGAATCCAAGACTCCATGCCAGGCCAGAAGAACCTATCTTTGAACAAAGATACTCTTCTATCACGGCCTTGGTGACCCAAGTCGTCATGTAACGAAAGAAATACATCTTCACGTAAATCAGATGGTAGGATAAGCTGAAGCCTTTCCTCGTCACCTATTTTAGCACGACGGAAAAGAACCCTGTCTCTCAACTCAAGCTTGTCCCATTCACGGAGGTATTTAAGGACAGTAGCATTGGTTGGCAAAGCACGCTGGGCGGATGGTCTTGATCCAACATTAAGGTGTGACAAAACCTTTGATATTACAGGATCTGCCAACTGTGCTTTGACCCAGTCCTTAGAAGATAAGGAATAAGCCTGCAAAACACTTTCTGGTATATCAGGCTCTAAAAGTGTCTCCTGTGACAGTGAGGCTTTCTGAGAAAGGCTATAAACAAGTGGTGTCTGCCTTGCATCCTCAGTGGAGTATAATGACAAAGCATCAATCACATTTGAGTCAACAACTGAGTCATAGTCTATATGATGACGACGTGACAAGCCATCGGCATCACCATTCTTTTTCCCACTGCGGTAATGTATGCTAAAGTTGTAACTAGCGAGGGCAGCCATCCACCTATGACATGTAGCATCTAATTTTGCTGTCGTCTGTACATATGTTAAGGGGTTATTATCAGAGAGAACCTCAAACTTACAACCATAGAGATAATCATTAAATTTCTCCGTAATAGCCCACTTGAGTGCCAGAAATTCCAGCTTATGAGCTGGGTAGTTTTTCTCCGACGGTTTTAAGCTCCTGCTGGCATAGGCAATAGCTCTGTCATAATCACCTTGTTTTTGGTACAAAACTGCACCAAGGCCTACCCCAGAAGCATCTGTGTGAACCATGAACGGCAGATTATAATTTGCATAGGCTAATACAGGAGGATTTGTAAGTTTCATCTTTATCTCCTCAAAAGCGATTTTCTGAACTTCAGCCCAAACAAAAGGAGCTTTTGCCTTTTTCTTTGTGGATGTTTGTTTTCCCGAGCAATGACCTACAAGCAAATCATTCAGGGGCCTAACTATAGACGCATATCCTTTAATAAAGCGCCTATAGTAACCAGTGAAGCCAAGAAATTGCCTAACTTCTTTGACAGAAATCGGTTCCGGCCATGACCTGACTGCTTCGATCTTGTCCGGGTCGGCATGAACACCATGTTCAGAAACAATGTGACCAAGGTATTTAACTTGTTTCTGAAAGAAAGAACACTTGCTGGCTTTCAGTTTTAAGTTGTGTTTGGCCAAGCGACCGAATACATTTTGTAGTCGCTCTACATGTTCCTCAAAAGTCGCAGAGAATATGATTATGTCGTCAAGATAAATGAGACATTGTTGGAGGTTAATTTCCCCCATGCACCGTTCCATCAGTCGCTGAAAAGTGGCCGGGGCATTTGTAAGTCCGAAGGGCATACGGTTGCATTCGAAGAAACCTAATTGGCCAACGCTGAAAGCTGTCTTACATTTATCTGACTGTTTCATACCTACCTGCCGATATCCCGCTTTCAAATCAAGAGTCGAGAAATACTTGGAACCTGCAAGTAAATGTAGCGTGTTTTCGATTTTAGGAATAGCATACGCATCCCTAATTGTGCGTTTGTTAAGCTTCCTGAAATCTATACAAAATCGAATAGTGCCATCCTTCTTGCGAACGATGACAACATTCGATGAAAACGGACTTGAAGAGGGTCTAATAGCACCACAATTGATCATTTCTTGCAGATGCTCCTTGATCTCTTGAAATAAACCAGGCGATATATGCCTAGCGGGGTCCTTAAATGGTTTTTCATCAGTTAGGTGTATCTCATGCTCTACCAGATCAGTAAAACCAAGATCGGTGGAACCTTTTGAAAAAATGTGTGTCCATTTCTGAAAAAGATTACTTACCTCATCTCTTTGTGCAGAATTCAAATCGGTTTCTGAAAGATCAATGTCCTCAATTGGACTGTTCTGTAAAGATGCCTCTTGTTGTAAACAAGTAGTTGCATCATCTACATCTTTGGTGTGATAAGGCGGAGTTTTGAGACATGACAAAGAAGAACGCAAAACACTGACCTCGTGCAATTCACATAGATTTGCTTTTGGACCAATGGAGACTGGGCGAGCTGATAGATTGCACAGCTTCACTGGCACTCTAACAGTTTTTCCGATCCCATCCAGTGATTTCAACAATTCTCGAACTTCTCGAATCTCAGGGTGTCCCATGCAACCATTTTTTTCTCTCATTTTTTCTCGCTTTCCGATAAGATCCACTTATCGGAAAGCGTTGGTTCATAACTTAACTAGTCGGATGATGTGGTTTAATGCTATCCTAATGGATCCAATATATAAAAGTGTGCGCAAAATGACGAAAGATTTAATGGTCATTGACGATTTTAAAAGAGATGAAGCTTGGAAATATGCTATCAACAAACGCAAGTATCTCTTGGATTCCATCCTCGAAGACTATGATCCACCGACACTTCAAAATAACGATGAGTCGTGAAAAGAAATGGAGCTGACAAAGTAACTAGCTGATCATGAATTAACGAAGAAGTACCCTGAGTCTGGAAACAATCAAAAGAATACTTTAGTTTGAATGTTTTGTGACATGGATAAACAATGCATTTCTATTTTGCTGTAATTATCGAGGTGATTGGTAATAAAATTTTAAAACGGTCTGCGTGGACTGCAGAGGCTGACCTTTTGTTCTTTTACACACAAGGTATACATTTCGTAATTCTGACATCCCCTCGCTTACTCGCAGGAGTCATTCTTAAGTACATACGTCTGATCTTGCTCTAGACTGATTTTAACAGTACGACCTTTACGGTTTCAAAATACAATGGGAAAAAAATTCGGAATAAGAAGGAATAAAAAAAAAAACCTTTAGCCGACAAAGTCTGATCTTAATCTATATTGATCTTATTCCGCTCAAAATAGAGAGAAAAAAATGGTTGCTTGGGACTCCCCGAGATTCGAGAATTGTTGAAATCAACTGAAAATCAAGTTCAGTCCAATTACGTCATTAATGTTTCCGGTGAAACAAGACAAGATTGAACTTGTATACGGCACATAATTACGCGAGTTAAATGAGTCATTAAATTAACACTAAACTTATGTAACTTGATATCCAGCAACCCTTGCTATTATAGCGTTCTTCTAAGCCCTCGGTATACTCAATAAACTCACAGGAGTCACTCTTCAGTGCATGCGTCTGATCTTGATCTAAACTGTTTTTAACATTACCGTCTGGCCTCGTCCTTTACTATTTCAATACACAATAAACAAAATAAATTTCAGAAAAAAAAAAAAATCGTTTAACTAAAGCCGACATAGTCTGATCTTGATCTACATTGATCTTATTCCACACAGGATAAAACAAAGGTAAACACCCCGAGATTCGGTCAACAAATTAACACTAAAACAGATGTAACTCGATAGCAAGCAACCCTTGTTACGTATCTATTGAAGCATTCGTCTAAAACGGTATACTCAATAAACTCACAGGAGTCACTCTTCAGTGCATACGTCTGATCTTGATCTAAACTGTTTTTAAGAAATGGTTAAGTCGACATGGGCTGATCTTGATCGACATTAAATGTCGTATTAAGCAGACGATCTTTTATGTAGAGTAAGGTATAGGTCAAAAGCAGCAGACGACAATTTTAAGTGATCTCTTTGCAGCAGGGTTTCTGCGTTATCAAAAATGCCTCAGTGCATATGTCTGATCTTGATCTCTGATCTTGATCTAAACTGTTTTTAACGTTACCGTCTGGCCTTTCCTTTTCCTTCAACCTTTCGCTTTTTAAGCATATCATGATAAACAGAATAAGCAACTGGCAGGAAAGCACGGATAGTTGCACTGGTCGCAGCGATATAACTGTAATAATGTCGAAAAGGGCGTTAAACACAAAAAAAACAGCTACTAGAAACTCCAGGAAAGCACGGATAGGCGCACTGGCTGTTGCTATATAACAGAAATAATGTTGAAAAGGACTTTTAACACCATGCAATAGTTTATCGAGTCCTTGATCTTAGCCGGTCATTTAACACCGGATAGACAATAGGTCATGATCTAATCAGTCGATAGGCGTGGACCATATTCAAATCGATACCTAAACACGAGCCTGATGGTATATAGTTTTCATCCTTTACAATGAATCGACATCCGTTCTGCAATAGGTACGACCAGTCCACCTATTGACTTTTCGTGAACCAGGTTCCTTTCCAGTTTCTAAAGGTGTATGTCTCATCCCGAAAAAGAGCGCGGCTACCAAATGATGTTACTCCACCCCACTATTGTGTAATACCCATTGTTCTCCATGCCAACAACCTCACGGCAGCAGGGATTGTTCTAAAACAATAACCCATTGTCCTATGGAATGCGTTTGGGATAAAGTCATTCAGGTGACACAGTGTGTTTTCAACTGTATTTTGAAAACGATATGACATGAGGAGAAATTGACTGAATGAAGTTTTTATGTCGCTTTCAAAATTATTTAATTCATATCACGGACGTTACGGCAGCAAACATACGATCCCCATTGTTCCGTGGTATGACATCATTAAGGTGTGGTAGGTAAACGATATCTATCCTATTGTTTCGTGGTATAAGTCACGGGGCTGCAGGCAGTCTTGTGGTATGACGTCACTGTTTCTAGGCAGACATACGATACTTACCCATTGTTCTCGAAATAATAATCCTGTTGTTCTCTGGTATGAGTCACGGGGGCTGCAGGCAGACATACGATACCCACCCCATTATTCTCAGAATATTATCCTATTGTTTTCTGGTATGAGTCGCGGGGGCAGCAGGCAGTCTTGTAGTATGACGTCACTGTTTCTAGGCAGGCATATGATACTTACCCATTATTCTCGAAATAATAATCCTATTGTTTTCTGGTATGAGTCACGGGGCAGCAGGCAGTCTTGTGGTATGACGTCACTGTTTCTAGGCAGACATGCGATACATACCCCATTGTTCTCGAAATAATAATCTTATTGTTCTTAGAATGATAAATTCATTGTTTTTGGGTACTCGCGCGTGCAGGGTGGCACGGTGCCACCAACTCTCTCCATTGTTCCGTGGTATGCGACCTTGGGTGACGTCACTGTTTCTAGGTAGACATACGATACCATCCTCATTGTTCCCAAAATAATACCCCATTGTTCTCAGAATACTTTCCCATTGTTCGTGGGCAGTCACGCGTGAATGACCCCATTGTTTTTAAGCATTGCAGGTCATTGTCCCGTGGTATGACGTCATTAAGGACCGGCATTGGAATTTCCGGTAATGGTATGCCCATTGTTCTCCGGAATAATACCCCATTGTTCGCGAGCAGTCACGCGTGAATGACCCCATTGTTCTTGGGCAGTCATGCGGGCAGGGTGGCACGGTGCCACCATCTCTGCCCAACCGATTGTTATATATTACTAATATCATTATGGACCAATAACAAAACAGCCACATGTTTATGCAAAAATGCAAAACACAATACCTGTTATATGTTTCTATCAAAAAAGGGCTTTTTCAGCGGGGAATAACATTTCAACGAAATAACTTGTTCAGTATTTTTAACTCTGTACCCTTCACCTCACAATCGTAAGTTTTGACGATCCCTGACTGAGAAGGCAAACAAACACACTGTGAGAAAAGGAGAAAATACAGTTAACCCTTTACCACACGACCCCGAGATTTAACGAATCTGAGAAAAAAAAAATGCCTTTGAAAACATTGTGCAAAAAGGAGAAAATGCTGGTAACCTGCATTTTCTCCTTTTCATATTATGTTTTCTACCCTATCAAAAACAAATTCCATCATTTTAGCCAAATTTAAATTGTCGTCTGCAAATGCTTTCAGTTTGGATGTGTCTAAGATTTTGGTAAAGGCTTCACCAGCATTATCTCTTTACACCACATAGTCTCCTGTTCAAAGACAAATCGCATAAATTGAGTCCCATCAAAATTCTATTTTTATCTTCTACAATATACAATTGCTTTCAATTTATAAAGGTCTAAAATTTTGTCGTCTGCACAGAATTAACCCGTCTGCTGCAACATTCGCGATACAATGCGCTTTTGAAAGCAGTATAGATTAAGATTTGGGATCTAAACTATCGTTTGTGCTAACGATTACATACGGAATGTGACAAGAGAAGTCGATAATGTACGGAATCTGCCGAAGATTGTCGCCTTTTTCTGATTCCATTATAAGCCGACTTCGACACATAAACCCGAAGAATTCGACCTTAACCCTTAGGCTGCTAAGCGCGACTCACTGACCTTTGGCGGACAGTGTAGATCAAGATCAGACTGCACAGAACGTGCAGTCTGATCTTTGATCTACCATGTCCGATAATGAGATATCATTCTAAATAAAATAAGTTGGAAATAGCAACCTTTAGGTTTTTACTAACGACTTGAAGGTATCGTTTACCTTATTCAACAGGATAAGGGTTAAACTAACATGGAAAGTAGTTTAATTTTCATATAGTAGAGTTTTATTTTACATCGATTAATACAATTAATTCTGATTATTATCACTAAATCAAACCAGGGCACGGAAGAAAACACCGTGTATGACAGCTAATCCGATAATGAATCCTTTACCACACGATTTTGAGGAAGAAATCTTTTGAAAATATTGTGGAAAAGGAAAAAATACTGCTATTTAGCATTTTCTTCTTTTCCCACAATGTTTTCTGTCCTTTGCAAGACAAATTTCATGTTTTGAGTAACATCAATTTTGGTCACCTGGTAAAGTGTCAACTCGATTCTTAGAGCCCGAAGTAGAACTTACTAGTATAACGCTTTTGTGAATGGTATAGATCAAGGTCAGACTGCACAAAAACTGCAATCTGACCGTGAATGTAGAAAACATTGCGGGGAAAAGGAGAAAATGCTGGTTACCAGCATTTTCTCCTTTTCCTGCAATGTTTTCAAATGTATTCTATATCAAGGTCGTTTAAACATGGGAACATTTGTTAAAGGGACAATACAATGAATATTGATTTTTATATTGGAAATACTAAATACTGCAGATCTAGTTTTCTTTATCCTATGGTATAAAATTGCATCTGTCTTTGTCTCGTGTCACAGTGTAATTTGTTTGGACCAGCCTTAATCCAATAAATATGAATCATGCTACGTGAAAAGGGGTTTTAATATATTTGCAAAAGGTATCGTACCAGGTCAGCCTCTGCAGTCCACGCAGACTGACCTAGGTTGATACTTTTTGCTTTAGGTAAACAATCTGTATGTCTAAAGGCTAGTCTGTATCATGATTTCAGTCGGTTATTAGACAAATAGGATTTCATGCATCCGTAACTATGTGATGACTTGTTTTAACCCCTTTTGCCAGAGTATGGTTCATATAAAATATCCAATAAAAGGTATCAGTTTTTTGTTTGCAAGGGTCGAAGTCCAAGTTATGTCTTTACACTTTACACAACATGAATTCAAAAGTTTTAACGAATCTGAGTGAAAAGAAAACGCTTTTTAGAACGTAGAAGGAAATGGAGGAGATCCGGTTACCCGACTTTTGCCCTTTTCCCACAATGTTTTTGCTGTATAATACACAAATTCAATTACTTAACCACATTAAATCTGCCGTTAATGACCGCTTGCAAAATGGACCAGTCTGAAATTTTGTCAGCTAAAGATTTTAAATAGTATAAAACAGAGAGCCTGATACCTAGTCGACAGCTGTGGCTTATTCAACTTTTGAAAACATCGTTGAAAAAGGAACAATTGCTTGTTGCAATAACTCTTACACTTCTAGACAAATAAATGGAAGATATTTGTTTTGATTTTTCGTTGAAAGTTGGAAATTTATTTTATCGAGTGAACATCATCGGTAATACTTTCACGAGTGGCGCAGCCACAAGTGAAAATATTATCGATTGTGTTCACGAAATGTTTAGAGCAAGTATTCAAAACCAAAGAAGTACGATTTCGAAGTTCTTTTTAGCTTTTCTCCGTCTTGTTTTTTGAAAGTCAAATCCCATCATTCGAGATACATTGAATCTGTTGTCTACAAATTCCTCATATAAAAGCGACCACACTTTTGTTGTCCAGGTATTAAAGATTTTAACAGACATATGACATGCTCTGTAAGCGTTTTAACAGACATGAGCCATGCGCAGGTTGACCTGGGCGGAAACTTCTTGCTTTTAGACAATTATCTATGTTTCGAAGGACCATTTTACCTCATGATTTAGTTGGTTGTTTGACAGAATAGATTTTATAGATCCATAATTATGTGATGACTTGTTAGTATCATGTATCACGGTGATGCATTTAACCCCCTTTTGACAGAGGAAGGCTCATTCTACCCAGCAAATCATCACATTCTACCCAGTAAATCATCACATTCTACCCAACAAATCATCACATTCTACCCAACAAATCATCACATTCTCCCCAGCAAATCATCACATTCTACCGAACAAATCATCACATTCTACCCAGCAAATCATCACATTCTACCTCTACCGAACAAATCATCACATTCTACCCAGCAAATCATCACATTCTACCGAACAAATCATCACATTCTACCCAGCAAATCATCACATTCTACCCAGCAAGTCATCACATTCTACCCAACAAATCATCACATTCTACCCAACAAATCATTACATTCTACCCAGCAAATCATCACATTCTACCCAACAAATCATCACATTCTACCTAACAAATCATCACATTCTACCCAGCAAATCATCACATTCTACCCAACAAATCATCACATTGTATCCAGCAAATCATCACATTCTACCCAGCAAATCATCACATTCTACCGAACAAATCAACACATTCTACCGAACAAATCATCACATTCTACCCAGCAAATCATCACATTCTACCAAACAAATCATTACATTCTATCCAGCAAATCATCACATTCTACCTAACAAATCATCACATTCTACCCAGCAAATCATCACATTCTACCGAGCAAATCATCACATTCTACCCAACAAATCATCACATTCTACTGAACAAATCATCACATTCTACCCAACAAATCATCACATTCTACTCAGCAAATCATCACATTCTACCGAACAAATCATCACATTCTATCCAGCAAATCATCACATTCTACCCAAGAAATCATCACATTCTGCCCAGCAAATCATCACATTCTACCCAGCAAATCATCACATTCTATCCAGCAAATCATCACATTCTACCGAACAAATCATCACATTCTACCGAACAAATCATCACATTCTACCCAGCAAATCATCACCTTCTACTAAGCAAATCATCATATTCTACCAAACAAATCATCACATTCTACCCAACAAATCATCACATTCTACCCAGCAAATCATCACATTCTATCCAGCAAATCATCACATTCTACCCAGCAAATCATCACATTCAATCCAGCAAATCATCACATTCTACCATAAACCATTTTTTGTCAATAAAATCCATTTATCCTAACAATCGACTGAAGATAGAATGGTCCTTGGACATGCAGAAAATTTACAAGTAGCAAAAATGTAAGACTGCGAGGACTGCGCAAGCTGACTGAGTCGATACTTTTTGCAGTAACAATAGCCAAAAGTAAACAAAGCGAGTGTTAAAATGAATTTCAAATTTAAATCGTACCATTTAAAAGTTTGGAAATTATTGTTAAGATGACAATCTGTTTTTGTAGGGTCGATCCCACTGTTAGTCGCTGCAAAAAAAATTAATTTCAAATCTAGGCTAAAACGTGCCAGATCACTCTATCTTTTGTTTACTTTTTACCTGATTTTAAACTTCATTTTTCTGCCAGCGACTAACACTTGGAACGACCAGACAATAACAGATTGTCATTTTCACAGTATTTTCCATACTTGTAAATAGTATGATTTAAATGCATTTAACACATGCTTTGATTTTTTGGCTGCTAAAGGGCCTTTAAGTCTCCTTTTCGTAGAGCATTATTATTTTTCTTCCAGGAATAGTGATGGCGGTTGGTTTCGACTCCGTGGACACTTTAGATAGTCTCTGGAAGCTACAGAAGGACAGAAAGTTGACGTCATTGATGCACGAAATTCTCGTTTCAAATGAGATTTTGGAGAAAGCACGTGTTAAAAGCGTCGTCCTGGTAACCAAACTGTGGGATGACGAGTATGACAGTTGTAAAGCAGAACTATCCAGCCGAACTGTGGAGATTTCGAATATCAAACATAGAGGTTTGTTTCCCCCTTTTGAACCTTCTGAATTTGGCTGTTCATAAAATTTCAAAATTATACGAATGCATGTACATGTATATGTATGTACATCGATCTTTTTTTAAGCATGTTTAGAGTAAATACAGAATATTATGTTTAATTATATACCTGCGCATTTCAACAACAAATTATCGAAAATTATTGACATTTTGTTCGATAATGATAAACAAAATAAAACAATTAATGGTGTAGTAGCCAGTAACTTCGTTTTTATAAATGACGGATGAATATTACAACGTAAAGTTTTGACCAATCAAAATTGCAAATGAATATGTCGTAGGCCAGATTAGAATCTAGGCAGATCCGGAATCTGCCTAGGCAGATCTGCCTGGAACCTGCCTGGACCAAATTAGAATTCTAATTTGGTCTAGACCGAAGTAGAACTCTTGTTTGGTCTAGGCAGATTCTAGATCTGTCTAGGCCAAATTAGAATTCCAGTTTGGAACACAGGATCTGCCTAGACCAAATTGGAAACTATTTACTTTTAAGAGTCTTTTCGGCGGATATCCATTTTAACACAAAAGCTACTTATATTTTTTGGATTTTGTTATTTTAACTTTTTACCATACATTTAACAGTAAATAAACACATCTATATAAAAGGAAAAAGTTGTAAATTATGAATTTATCCTTATTCTTCATTTTTTTCTGCAGTTCCCAACTTAAATTATATTTTGCGGGGGTTTGTAGACGAAGATCAGCATGCTTATCACTACAATTTAGTCTTTGCTCTACATTTATTATTATTATTATTGTTTCTATGATTGGAATATTTATTTTTAATGAACAATAATCAATTGCAATGAATTATTAAAACACACATACACACACGCACGCACGCACGCACGCACGCACGCACGCACACACACACACACACACACACACACACACACACACACACACTCTCTGAAGCAAATGTGACCCTTCATGCAAAAAAGGACCATCCTGAAACTGCAATAAGTATCGACACTGGTCGGACTGCACTGACTGCGTCGGCTGACCAAGATTGAAATTTCACTCCTTGTAGATTTTCTATAGATTAAATGGTAATCTAGGTAATCTACTTTACTAAATAGCCATTTCACACATTCACACCTTTATGGAGAACAAATTTGGCAATTAACAATATTTTGGCAATGACAACTTTCATTTGTCTTCACACATCATTTGTCCCAGGTGGGAAGTTTGACCCTTAACATGATATTATTTATCATTTACTGGAAAACAGATTAAAGATTGAATAGTATTAACAGTTCTCCATTGTCCACAATACTTTCTTCTTGATTTATGAATCTGTTTCTCATTGTTAAAATCACACCAATTAAAAAAAACCCATAGGTTTTTAACTCTGAGTTGGAATTGTTAGCAAATTAAAACATGTTCTCCTTTTCCTGCAACGCTTGATTATAAATTGTATTATTTCCTGATTTTTTAAATCATATGTATATACTTACTTCCAAAAAGAAACGATAACGTTCTTCCAAAAGAACTTTGAAATCGTAAATTTTCAAAACGGGTTTACAAATGATTTAAAGCGAATCAAATATTGTTCTCTACGACGTCTCGCATGGCTGCGCTTGGTTTTGATTCATATCGGATGATTCGTTTCTCCGTGACGTCATTTTTCAAGTTTAGACGTTTAACCCGTCTTGAACATGACCGACTGCATATTTAGGAAAAATGCTTAGTGTGTTTTACAGGGCTCATACCCAAACAAAATAAAAAACACACACACGTGAAAAAAAGATTCGAAGCAGAAATATTGCGGCTAAATCAATGACGGCGATTATAAGCGTAAAAGGTGCATAAATCTAGTCAACATCATTGAGAGTTCACAGCTCATTTTGGTGTGTCGCGTAGACCTGTCAAACGTTAAGCGGGACGCTACAGAACGCTAGGATAATTTGCTGATTGACTCCTTCCAGACATACCTCGCTGACGGCACATGCTCAGGATGGCTGCATACGGACGGCAAATTTACTTAAATGGCTCTTGACAGCTTCAGCACCAGCTGCTGAGACGTAAAGGGTTAAGAACAACAGAATTTGTGAAAATGCATTTTGTCACATAATTTCGCTGAGTACGCCCTCACAGCCAGACGTCAGTACAACGTGCAAACGTTTACATTACGTCCCCGATCCAATAAGATACAGTGGGCCTGGCAACACAATCTTTAGACCCTTCAGTGAGTGTTAAAGCATGAATTCAGTTTTCATTTGGAACGCAAGGATCGACGTGAGTTGATTCAACAACAACGCGCAAAACCTTTTGCTTACGCACGTGGCCGTCTAATGGAGACGGCATCGCTATAAAATCGGGATGTCAGTCCTTCAACCATCTTGCAATAGCTCACTAGTGCACGACGAAACCCAACATTGGTGCGTTTTCGTGTAAATGTTCTTTTACCAGTTGATGTTCCGTTGATGAGGGCCATTTCACAGCTAACGTCGTTCGATCACGTCATCTTCAGATGTCGCGTGGTTCAAATTTGGGTGGAACTTCTCCAACAGCAGCAAATGATCGTTCCTCTTTGTTGCACAAAATCGCCAGATCTCTCATGTTAAGAGCATCTATAGATGGCCACAAAACATAAAGACAATCTGTGTAACTTTGTGTTGTGACCCCACGTGATTTCAAGCAGTATTACGTCAGACGGTACAAGTTAAATTTGACGTATTGCTAATAAAATGTACCACAGACTATTACAGGTTTAGGATATGTAACAAATAAGCTTCCATCTTGCATTTGAAAAAAGTTTTCTGCTTTCAAATGTATGTATCGTTTCTTTTGGTCTTACGAACAAAGTCCGTAACAAAGAAACAAATGAACAAATGCATGGCAGAAATACAGGGACCGGGCAGGATTCGAACCTAGAACGCCCGGACGAAAGGCCAATACCATAACCACTGAGCTAAAGAGAATTCTCCCTAATGCAGTTGTTAGGTATTGATTTAAATCGGGATGAAGCCATGCATGAAGGAGTGGTCTCCCGTAACATTGGAAGTAAGTATATCAATCAATATTATGTTTACAACTGAGAGGTATTCTTAATTCAAGCAACACCCCCTCCCCCCTTAGCTCTGTTTCCCCGGGTTTTTTTTCTGCTAAAGTGCAAAACATTCAAAATTAATTCTTACTCTGAATTTCCGATTGAAACCTCTTTTACTTTGGGATTTAAATTACATAAGATGGTTTATTATGTAGTCACACTATATTTAATGAGAGAATATACCGATTTGGTCTAGGCAGATTCTGGATCTGCCAAGCCAAACTAGAATCCTGAGTTGGTCTAGGCATATCTGGAATCTGTCTAGACCAAGTAGAATTCTAATTTGGTCTAGACCAAAATATAATTCCAATTTGGTCTAGGCAGATTCCGGATCTGCCTAAATTCCAGTTTAGACTACGACACATATATGCTGCGCGTGAATTGCATCATCATTATGTCATTATACCATATTTGGAACCATATAAATTTCACAGTGTGTAGATACGGATTTTTTCTGTCGTGTGTGATATTTTATCCGCGTGCGACCCATGTTTTTGATCCGGAAAAAAATCAGGTATATAATAAATACGGAATATAATGTTGTACATAGTAACTTTCCTGGTGTTTGTATTTGATGCGAGAAGCGTGAGAAAAAATTGATATAAAAATTTTATTGCGCAGTGAGAAGCAAGTTCTAGCGCCAGGAAAGTCACTAGTACAGCATAATATTTCTTTATATTCCGTATATATCTAATCTTGTTAAAATGCGTAACAACTTCGAATTAGAAACCTTGTTTCAATTTTGAGTTGTCTCCCTTGAATTTGACCCATTTCTGTCATTCCTCTTAGTTAGGGGAGTGGGGAAAATTTATCTTATACAACTTCATCCCGAGTTTTAACGACCTTGAGTCTGACAGAAAAAGCCATTGAAAACAATGTAGGAAAATGAGAAAGGGCTGGTAACCAGCATTTTCTCCTTTTCCCACGTTTTCAACCCTTGCCTAGAAGAATCTAATCATTTTGGCGATATTTCACTTGTCGTCTGCAAATGCTTTCAATTTGGTTTAGTCTCAACTTTTGTCAGTTGGTAAAGATTGAAGGAGGTTTGGATGAGGAGGGGGGGGGGGGGTGGGCTGCAGAAAACATATCAAGGTGTGTCGTTGATTAACAGTGTCCGAAACTATGACGACCAGGAGTTTTCTTTACGACCGAAAATTGTTCCAACATGTTTTGTGTGCATTCATCTCATTGACTTTTACAGCGTCAAATATAAGTATTTTTTTTTCTTATCAAAAGGCTTCAAGAAAGAAGCGGACGGCCTAGATCCAAAATCAGAGTGCACATTCTGTGCAGTCTGATCTTGGATCTATGTGGTCCGCAAAAGTTCTTGTTTCCGTCATGGCGTTGAAAGATATACTAACAGTTACCGCTATTGTTCCTGTTTTTCGGCATAGCTGAATGTGCTGGCTTTTGACATACTTTTTGGTACTGATAAAAAATGAATAGATAGAAAATTGTGATTGGTCAAAAATGAAGACATGGTTGTTTTAGGGACCTCTCCCTATTTGCTGGCAAATTTACGCCTTCTATCTTTTTTTTAAAAAGATATTTCTTGTTGCTATTGTATTGATTTTTGTTTATTTGTTTTCGACAGATAGCGATATGAAAATGGTGGAGAGACTAAAAGCCTACCAAAAATATCTGGGACAGGAAGTCAGTAAAATGCGAGATTTCGAGAACGAGATGGAGAATTGTCGGAACAACTTTGACAACATCGTTCAATCCATTATCCCCGTGGATAAGACCGAAATTAACACACTGAGGGAATTCGAGAATTACACAAAAGCGGAAAATGTCCGTAAAATGTATTTCAAAAACTTGGTGTACGACTATCTCAAAATTATCGATGAGTGGAGGGAATATTTTAAACAATTCGAGGTAGAAATTGTAACACCATTGCTGCAAATTCATCGCGTCTGTGAGAACAGCCGTCAACGGGACATTAAGGAAAGAATTATAAACTCTATACACGGAATGCAGGATATGTTACAGCCTGACTATAGTTTGCAGAGAGTGGTACATCAAGAGACTGCGAGAAAAATCTTACGACGGGACCACCCATTGTTTCTTGGGCTCCTTAGTTTGGTACCCATGGGCGTGGAGCGGGTGACAGATATTGACATTTCAATCGATGATTATATGAGAGATTACAAATTTGAAGTTGCTTCATGATTATTGACGTTCCTACAAGAAAAAAAAAAGGGGGGGGGGGAGTTAGCATTCTTAAGAACATTCTTTCTCTTATTCTTCAAGATTTTTCAAATTTGAAAGAAACACAATTTCTGACTGGCTAAAGCAAATGGTTTCTTGAGAATAAGACTGAATGGTTAGTGAATACAGACCTAGAAGCCCTTTAGTTGGATCTAGTTATCAGCCAATTCGTTTTGTGAAAAGAAATTGGTTAATTTTAAATCTTTTCCAGAAGACAAACAGTAGACTTGCCGAATTAACCATTTACCTGCTAAATAAATGAAACTTTCCAGCCGATATTAATATATGTAATTAAAATATTGCTATTTCAAAGTTATTTGGGGGGGGGGGGGGCGGGGCGGGAGGTATATCACCCTATCGGATAGTGTAGGAGCAGGATCAGGCTGCTCGTTCTGTGCATTCTGATCTTGATCTACACTGTCCGCAAAAGGTCAGTGAGTCGCGCTTAGCAACCAAAGGGTTAAAAGGCATGAGCAGACGGCAAATTACTTATGATGCTCAAAGGACGCAAGTTGCCTTTGAAAGGGTTCTCCAACAATGTTTTCAAAAAAGCCCTCTTCCTCAGGGTCGTTAGAACTCGGTATTGTTTGTGAATTTCTCCCCACCTGATTGGTGAAAAGATGCATATGCAAAAAGCAACAGGCGCAGGCTGACATGGCTCGAAACTTTCCGCTACATGTATTTGTAAATTTCTGCATGCCCAAGGACCATCATACCTCTAAATCCAGTCAATCGTTAAACTAAAATAATGGCTTTTATGGATCCATAATTATGTGATGACTTGCTTGGTATAAATGCACCAGAGAGATGCTTTAAACCTCCTTCTGTCGGAGCATTTATTGGGCACTTTACATCAAAGATCAGGCTGCAACTTTTGGGCAGTCTGATGTTTATCTACTGAGTACCTAAAAAAAATAAAAAAATAATAAGTCGAGTCTTACTCTGAACAGCTAAAGGTGTTTTTTGTTAACTTTTGTAATTAAGTTAGTGTTGAATAAATTGTAACCCATAAATATGTACATATTAAAATACATTTGTATCTTGTTAAATGTACAACCGAATTGCTTTGATTGATTGTATGGTGTTTACAGCCGTTTTCAACATTATTTCAGTTAAATTGCGGCAGCCAGTACAATTATCCATGCTTCCCTGGAGTTTCTGTTACCAGTATTCCGCACAAGATTCTTTCCAAGCCACTGGCTGCTTTCCCACAAAACCATCGTCGAACAATGATCAGCGATGAGAGAGGAATGAATCCTGTCGCAATGATTATTATCAATCCTCTGAAAGAAATTGGTCGAGCCAGGGATCGAACCAACGATCTCCTGTTTTCAAGTCATGTACGCTATGACAGAGCTACCGGGGCTCAGCACAACCGAATTGCATTCTAAACTTAATTCGAACTCTATCTCTAAAACCTCGCCATATGATTGGCTGAACGTTATCGGATCAGGCAATCAGATAGCTCAGATAAGAATTAAGAAGTAGAGTTGAATTCAGAACGTTGATGCCCAGTCGTGTAGCTCGGTCGGTATTTTACAGGGCCTGAAACTTCGAAAGGGGGGGGGGGGTTTAACCGTTTATCACACAATCCCGAGTTTTAACGACCTTGAAAGAAAAGGCTTTTTGGCATTTGGCCTGCACTACCCAAGATAGGAAATCAAAGGAAGGAATATTGTTATAAAAGAGGGAAGCGCTGCTGAGTGATTTTTCTCTATTTAGTACAATCTTTGTCAATAAAAGGCCATTTATTTAAAGTTTGATAATTTGATCAGCTCTACTATCATACTTTACTGATTAAGCCTTGTGCTAGCTAGCATGACTCGTGACGGCTTATGAGTCCTACTGTTAACCACTAAGCCATGCAGGACCCAACAACAGAATCGAACATCACAGTGACAGTTCACTTGTTTGTGTGTTTACTTTATAAATCCTTTTTTTGTGTCATCCTTTGTATTTAAATATGGTTTGTCATAATTTCATTATCATGTCCATTTAACCTCATGAATAATGATTTCATGATGTCATATATTTTATACAGAAATAAATCTATCTAATCTACTTTGAATCACAAGTACTATGCTGCAATCTGAAGTCCCTCACTATAGAACCCTCACAAGTTCACAACACCTCCAAAACACATTGGAAAGAAAAAAAGAATTCAATCAGAAAAATCGGTGTATCTACCTTTTGCAACATGCCAAACATCAAAGTAATGGGCTACATCTGGCAGCTCTTCCCGATTAGTTGAACATGGCGATCAGTTACAATTTCCCTAATTCTTAATCCTTTACTTTGGAAATAATTCATGGACCTGATAAATCCCTCCTTCTCCATGTGGTAACTGCTCTTAACCTCGTTCACTCTGTTAATACAGTAAATTGTATACAAGTGAAAGGTGTTACAGTACTTAAACAAGAATTTAGATCTAAAGGTTTTATATCTATAGAAAACATTATACTGTAATTCACCACACTATTTCTTTGAATAGTTCGTATACCTGAAGACTGATATCCGTAAAGATATCTTCTGCAAAACTTCGTCATTGTTTTGTCACAAAATGACATGTTCCCCTTAGAGTCATATGATCATATTTTCTTTAAATCATGACACTTAAAAATATAATTACCCTTTACAGTGCCCAATAAGCTGAATGTATGTCTGCTGTAAGACATAAAAAGTCCCCAATTTTGTAATATAAAGCCTGTGTTTGGTCAGAATATCTAAAAACTGCAGATAATGAAGATCAGATTGAATGTTTTTACCAGTCTGATCTTCATCTAAACAGTAATAAAAAAGAAACAACTTTCATTGTGACATGTCTAGAAACAGTTCCTTACTTGTACAAGCTGCACATCCACAACAAGCATTAAATCCAGATCCAGCATCCCATAACTTTCAAATTTGGCAGAGTGTCCTGGAGTATCAAAACGGCCATCACCACCCAGGGTCAGGAACTTCCCTTTGAGAAGCATTTCTGTCACGTAATGTTGTTGAAAGAGTCTCCAGACATCACACACTGCTGGCTGAATATAAAACTTTTGGTGTTGATAGAATGAGATGGTGGAAATGGCTGCCACATTCTTGTGATCGAGGAACCGAATCGCCTTGCTTGCAATAGAATCCTCCCTCCCTTCCCCATTTCCTTCTCCCTCCCCCATTTCCTATCTCCCTCCCTCCATACCTACCTACATACTACCTACCTATTTACCTAACTATATACCTATCTACTTACCAACCTGCCTACCTACCTACCGGCCTACCTACCTACCTACCTGCCTATCTACCTACCTACATACCAACCAACCAACAAACCTACCTACCTACCACCAAACCAACCTACCTACCTACCTACCTACCTACCTTCCTGCTTGTATGCCATCCTATCTAATTAACAACTCATCAAACCGCCATTCACGTACCTACAATCTGACCTATCTGCATAATTACTTGCATTCATCCATACCTACCTCTCTAACTCGCTGTTTCCCTCCCTAAATCTCTTCCCCTTTTCCTTCTTCCCTCCTTCTCTACTAACCTTTTTACCTACCTACCTACCTACCTACCTACATACCTACCTACCCACCCACCTACCTACCTACCTATCTACATACCTGCCTACCTACCTAGCTGCCTACCTACATACCAACCAACCAACAAACCTAGCTACCTACCAAGAAACCTACCTACCTACCAAGCTACCTACCTACCTACCCCGCTACCTTCCTACCTACCTACCTTCTTGCTTGCATGCCATCCAACCTAACTAACCACTCATCAAACCTTCATTCACATGCCTACCGTCTGATCTTCCTGCATAATAACTTGCATTTCTCCCTACCTACCTCTCTAACTCCCTACCTCCCTCCCAAACCTGCATGCATGCCATCCGAACTAATTTACCACTCATCAAACTTCCATTAACGCACCTACCATCTGACCTACCTGCATAATTACTTGCATTTCTCCCTATCTACCTCCCTAACTCCACAACTACCTACCAACCTACCTAACTACCTACGTGCCTACCTACCTGCCTTCCTACCTATCTACCTACGAACCAACGAACCAACTAACCTACATATCTACCTACCTACCTACCTACTTACCTACCTACCTACCTACCTACCAACCTGACTTTCTACCTACCTACCTACTCACCCACCCACCTACCTACCTACCTACCTGACTTTCTACCTACCTACCTACCTACCCACCCACCTACCTACCTACCTACCTACCTACCTGCCTTTCTTTCTACCTACCTGCCTTCCTTACTAAATACCTGCTTGCATTACTACCTACCGTTCGGCTTGCATGCCATCCTACCTAATTAACCACTCATCAAACCTCTATTCACTTCCCTACTATCTGACCTACCTGCATACCTTCTTGCATTTCTCCCTACCTACCTCTCTAACTCCCTACCTCCCTCCCTAACTCCCTATCTCCAACCTCCCTCCCTCCTTACCTCTTCCCCCATTTCCTCGCTCCCCCATTTCCTTCCTGCCTCCCTCCCTCCCTCCTCTTCTCCCTACCTACCTACCTACCTACCTTCCCGCCTAGCTGCCTTCCTACCTACCTTCCTTTCTTAATACCTACATGCCTGCATTCCTTTCTAACTGCCTGATAGCATGCCATCCGACCTAATTAATCACTCATGAAACTTCCATTCACGTACCTACCATCTGACCTACCTGCATAATTACTTGCACTTGTCCCTACCTACCTCTCTAACTCCCTACCTCCCTCCCTCTCTACCTCCCTCCACCATTTTCTCCCTCCCTCCCTCCCTCCCTATCTATCTACCTACCTCCCTCCCTACCTATATACCTACCTACTTACCTCCCTACCTACGTACCCACCCAACCACCTACCAACCTTCCCTTACACCCAAATATTCACCCTTCCATTCATCTACTTCCCTGTCCACCGACCTACCTACCTGTTTACCAACACATACACCCACCTACCTTCCTTCCTACCTACCTTTATACCGACCTACCAACCAACCGGCCGACTGACATACCAACCGACCGCTGATTCAGTTGCAATGTTTGTCCTTGGATTAGTAGCGTTGAAAAAAAAATCCCATTGCATGTGTTACATTACATTTTTTAAGTAATCAGTTACCTGAAAATGCATTGGGTTACATGGGGATTCAGTAGGAGGGGAAGCCAGTCTGTGCTCTTGTTTTTTTTTTTGTTGTTTGAACTTATTAGTTTGTCAGGGAACTATGTAAAGTTCACGGTGCGGTCTAAAATGTCATAGCTGGTCCAATTTCATAGGAAAAGATATATATGAAGAAGTACTTCAGGACCGTGAAAGGAAAAGTTAGGCAGGTGGTCCAATAAAAAGGTGTCGCTCTTGACTTTTCTTACCATTGACTTGAAAAATTGTGTCTAAGACTCACAAACGTTCACTTTAGGGTCTTTTCGTGTATCTTACCTGACCCTCTTCAATTGTTTAAAGTCTATAAACAAGAACTTCTAAGTTTACAATACACGGCCGGTGGAAATAAAGCGATATCGGGTCTAGTTACATGTAACTGTCAATGTACTCGTTCATTTTTTCGGCTGAGTGAGTTTGTCGGGAACTAAGTTCTCTACGTTCATAATGGCTCTAAAAGTTAGGTAATACGATGAGTTTCTTGGTGTCTTGATTTAAGTTATTGATGGGTAAGGGTCCAGCAAAACGACCTGGGGTCTAGTAAACCGCATCTGCCTCTATTCTTTGTTTCATTTGAATTAGTCTATCGACGGTCTTGGCGCGCTGAAATAGGGTCGAAATTGGGATATGACCATTTGCAAGTTACGAACAAGTGCTTAAGTTACATTAAATTGGTAGTAAGACAAGGACGGGAACAAATTATAGTAATGATAATACTTATAATGATAATAATTACTCATAAAATGGGATCTGAAATAGCATTATCATTGATTGCATTCCATGGATAAGATTATATACATGTATAAAGAACTACTTTAATTGCGTCAGATGGATATTAAGACGGATGGGAGTCCAGTAAAGCAACAAAATAGCATGTCTGACTCATTTCCATTAGTAATACAGTAATACAAGTACTGGGTAATGGTATATAGAAAGGGGTCATGAAACGACCATGGGGTCCAGTAAACCGCCATTATCTCCTTTTCATAGTCTAATTCAAGTAAGATTATAATCGGGCTTTGGCCCGAAACAGCATCTTACAATTTGCTTTTGAGTGTGGTCTATTAGGTCCAAAATAATATATATGACCCATTTACATTAGTTTAGATATATAAACAAATACTTCAGTTTTGTCAAACAGATGGTAGGGCAGGATATCCAGTAAAGTGCCTCAGACCTCTTTAGTACATGGTATTTTAGGATATCCAGCAAAACGACCTGGGGGATCCAGTAAAACCGCCCTTGTCTTTACATATTGTCTTGGCGAAGTTGTTTTGTCAGAAGACCTAGGGTTGGATTTATTGGGTCCAAAATTGTATATATATGAGATGCATTTGCATGGGTTGAGACACAAAAACTAATACCATACAGTTAGCATAAATATAAAGTACATCGGGGGATCCAGTAAATCGCCCTAGTATATTTTATTGTTTTAGGTGAATTATTTGTTTGAAGACTAGGAATCTCTCAAAGCAGGGTCATAAATAGCATATTTGACCACATTTCATTCGTAAGGATGTATAAACAGGCATGTATACTCATGTTAGCAACAAGACGGTCTTGTGAACCCCTGATATCTGTTTCCATTACAAGATATTAGTCGAAACTGTTTCTTGTCGGTCTTAGATTTGCTTACTATGGGTTCTAAACAGGTATATCTAAACCTTAAGTAGATCAATATTTCAGTTTCTAAAGTTTAAAGGTTCAAGGAAACAAGCTATGTACGTTTTAGTTTTTATCAATTCATTCCGGTGATTGATACTTCCAACCCCACCTAGTCATCCAACCAACCATTCGTCCTACTCAACCTACTGATCCACCCACCGATTCACCAACCCATCCATCCACCAAACAAACCAACCTACCTCCTTGCCCGGCTGTGCACCTACCAACGCACCGAACAACCTTCTTACCTGCCTTGCTAGTTATTTACCAAAATACCTACAAAATAGGTGCCTACCTACCTACTTTTGTTTCCTACATACAGACTTAACTACCTACCTATCTGCCTGTCTGCCTGCCTAACTGCCTACTTGCTTGAATGCCTGCTTGCATGCCTGCTTGACAACCTACCTACCTACCTACGTACCTACCTGCCTGCCTGTCTGCCTGCCTGCCTACCTTCCTACCTACCTGTCTGCCTACCTGCCTACCTACCTGTCTGCCTTCCTGCCTGCCTACCTGCCTGCCTACCTACCTACCTATCTGCCTGCCTTCCGACCTGCCTACCTTCATGCCTGCCTACCTACCTACCTACCTGCCTAACTGCCTACCTACCTACCAAACTGCCTGCCTACCTACCTACCTACCTACCTACCTTCTTGTAGACTGCCATAAATTGCTACTATGTAGTGTATGCAATGCTTTGCAAGCACTGAGGGGAGGTTACTTGTGGTCTGCCATTAAATGCTACCATACATTGTATGTAATGTATTAAAAAAGCAATGAAGAGAGGGACTTGTAGACTGGCATTCAATGCTACTAAAGAGTGTACGTATTGTATGTAATGCTTTGCGGACACTGAGGGGAGGTTACTTGTAGACTACCTTAAAACGCTACCATACAGTGTATGTAATGCATTACAAGCAGAGAGGGGAGGTACTTGAACACGGCCATAAAAATGCTATGTAGTGTATGTAACGCTTTGCAAGCACAAAGGGGAGGTTCCTTGTCTACTCCCATTAAATGCTACTGAACAGTATACGTAATGCATTACAATCAGTGAGGAGAGGTTAATTGTGGACTGCCATTAAATGCTACTATAAAGTGTATGTAATGTATTACAAGCAATGAGGGGAGGTACTTGTAGACTGCCATAAAATGCCACTATGTAGTGTTTGTTGTGCTCTGCAAGAACTGGGGCGAGGTTACTTGTTGACTGCCATTCAATGCTAGTAAACAGTGTACGTAATGCATCACAAGCATTTAGGGCAGGTACTTCCAGATTGCCATAAAATATTACCATATATTGTTTGTAATGCAGTAAAATGAGTGAGGGAAGGTCTTTGTAGACTGCCATGAAATAACTACAAACAGGGTTACAAGCAGTGAGGGGAGGTCCTTGTATACTGCCATATATTACTTCTATGTAGTGTATGTAATGCTTTGCAAGTACTGAGGTGAGGTTACTAATGGACTGCCATAAGATGCTACCATACAGGGTATGTAATGCATGACAGGCAGTGAGGAGTGGTACTTGTAGACTGCCATGATTATGCCACTATTTAGTGTATGTAATGCAGTAGAAGCAGTGAGGGGGGCGTCCTTGTAGAATGGTATAAAATGTACCGTGTAGTGTATGTAATGCATTACAAGTAAAGAGGGGAGGGACTGTAGACTGGCATTCAATGCTACTAAACAGTGTATGTAATGTATCACAAACATTGAGGGGAGGTACCTGTAGACTGCCAGAAAATGCCACTATGTAGTGTATGTTATGCTGTGCAAACACTGAGGGGAGGTTACCTGTTGACTGCCATAAAATGCTACTAAACAGTGCACGTAATGCATCACAGGCATTGAGAGGAGTTACTTGTAGACTGCCATAAAAGTCTACCATACAGTGAATGTAATGCATTACAAGCAGTGCGATTGATACTTGTAGACTACTTTAAAGTGTTGCTGTGCAGTGTTTGTTATGCTTTGCAAGCAGTGAGGGGAGGTTACTTGTGGACTGCCATAAATGCTGATGTACATTTTATGTAATGCATTACAAGCAGTGCGATTGATACTTGTAGACTACTTTAAAGTGTTGCTGTGCAGTGTTTGTTATGCTTTGCAGGCACTGAGGGAAGATTACTTGTGGACTGCCGTAAATGCTAATGTACATTTTATGTAATGCATTACAAGCAAACAGGGGAGGGACTTGTAGACTGGCCATTATCTAGTGTGTGTAATGCAGTACACGGAGTAGGGGGAGGTCCTTGCAGAATTGTACGAGGTGCAGTCCGAAAGTTCCCAGACTGGTCAATTTATTAGCATACTAGCGTCCCGATCATACTAAAATTTGCTACACATATAAACGTCATCTCGCCTTTTTAGTTTGCATATGTTTTAAAACAAATCGTTTGATAACTCGTCTGTAGAAGATGCTAAACAACAGGTGGGTACTTGGTTACGGAGCAATTTAAAAAATTTAGCGCGTAGGAAATTCTTGATCATAAACAAACATTTTAAGTTTCATTAAATGCCGCCATAACGTCGTGAGTTTTTGCATGGAGTCACACCAACATTACTTCAAAGTAATTCTGAAGAATCACCTACGTGACTGAGGTAGGTAGGTAGGTAGGTAGGTAGGTAGGTAAGTATGGAGGTAAGTAGGTAGGTTTGCATTTGGGTAGGTAGATATAGTAGATAGATAGGGAGGGATGGAGGGAGGCAGGTACGGAGGGAAGGAGGGAGGGAGGTATGGAGGGAAGGAAGTGAGAAAGTAGGGAAGTAGGAAGGGATTTAGTGAGGTAGAGAATTATGGAGGGAGGTAGGTAGATAGATAGGTAGGTAGGGAAGAAGGGAGGGAGAGAAGAAATGGGGGAAGGGGAAAGGGAGGGAGGGAGGGAGGTAGGGAGGGAGGTAGGGAGAAATCCAAGTAATTATGCAGGTATGTCAGATGGTAGGTACGTAAATTGAGGTTTGATGAGTGGTTAGTGAGGTCGGATGGCATGCAAGGAGGCAGGTAGATAGGGAGGCAGGCATGTAGGTAGTAAGGAAGGCAGGCAGACAGATTTGCAGCCAAGCAGGTAGGCAGGTAGGTAGGTAGGAAGGTATTTAATGCTATCATGTAGTTTATGTCATATATTACATGCATTACAGTTGCAATTTTTTGGCAGTCTACAAGTGCCTCTGCCCACTTGCCTTCAATGCATTACATACATTATATGGTAGCATTTTGCGGCCGTTTCCAATTACCTCCCCTCAATGCTTGTAATGCATTACGTACACTCTTTAGTAGCATTTAATGGCAGTCTACAAGGACCTCTCCTCACTACATGTATGGTATTTCACATGATATATTGTATCAACATTATGCCATTCTACATGAACCTACCTTCACTGTTTGTTAAGCATTGCACATGATATATACAAGTAGATGCATCATAACATCACCTTAAAATGATCTCCCCTCAATTGACCTTTCTGCCGATTTTGATTGACAGGTCTTATCAGCCAATCAAAATGCAGCACTGGGCGACATGAAAACAAAAGGGTTAGACACATTTTGTAATGAACAGGAGATAATTTGATCGTATCTATTTAATTATCAAAAGAGCAATCGTGTTATCGATAAAAAAAATCTGTGAAATAGTGAAAAGGTGTAGTTCCGGATTGTGAGACACTGATAATCGTTATCCAGATAGAATGCAGGGGGGTGGGGGGGGGGGGAAGTTAAATTCGTCCGATTTTCCTAAGCCGAAAACACATCTCGATAAATGTATTCGGGGGATAAAACTATGTGGAAGACCTTGTGAACAGCTTCATTCATCATGGATCAATGAAAATCCTAATGTATGCACAAAGGTATGTGTAAATGTCATTTTAGGAAGTATTTGCTAAAAAAAAAGGCAAAGAAAATCTAAGAAAATTGCTGTTTCAATCGCCAGCAAGGTCTGTTGGGTAACTACCTTCCAATTTTATTTTGCTTAACCCTTTAATACAGACCCTCAGGAGGAGGGCTTTGAAAACATTATGGGAAAAGGAGAAAAATACTGGTAACCAGAAAACGTGGATCCGCAGTAATAAGATAAACCTACTTCCTCGGTAGGGAGTTAGGGAGAGAGGTAGTGAGTTAGGGAGGTATGTAGGGAGAAATGCAAGTAATTATGCAATTAATCCGATGGTAGGTACGTGAATGGAAGTTTGATGAGTGGTTAATTAGGTTGAACGGCATACAAGGAAGCAGGTAGGTAGGAAGGCAGGCATGTAGGTAGTAAGGAGAGCAGGCAGACAGGGTTGCTGGCAGGTAGGTAGGTAGGAAGGTAGGTAGGTAGATGCGTAGGTAGGTAGGAAAGTGGGTGGGTAGGTAGGTAAAGAGGTAGGTAGAGAGGTAGGACGGTAGGTACGTAGGTAGGTACGTACATAGATGGGGAGTTAGGGAGGTAGTTTGGGAGAAATGAAAGTAATTATGCAAGTATATCAAATGGTAAATACGTGAATGGAAGTTTGATGAGTGGTTAATTTAGTCGGATGGCATGCAAGTAATCAGGTAAGTAGGAAAGACGGCATGTAGGTAGTAAGGAAGGTAGACAGACAGGGTTGCAGACAGGAAGTTGGTAGGTAGATAGATAGGTAGGAAGGTAGGTAGATAAGGAGGGAGAGAGGGAGGTAGGTAGGTAGAAAGTGAAGGAGGGAGGTAGGGAGGGAGGTAGGTAGGAAGGGAGGGAGGGCGAGAGGTAGATACGTAGGTAGGTAGGGAGGGAAGGAGGGAGAGAGGCAAATACGTAGGTAGGGAGGGAGGAAGGGAGGGAGGTAGGTAGGTACGTGTGTAGGTAGGTACATAGGTACTTAGGTACGTAGATAGGTGGGGAGTTATGGAGGTAGTTCGTGAGAAATGCAAGTATATCAAATGGTAGATATGTGAAAAGAAGTTTGATGAGTGGTTAAATTAGTCGGATGGCATGCAAGCAGGAAGGTAAGTTGGAAGGACGGCATGTAGGTGGTAAGGAAGGTAGTTAGACAGGGTTGCAGACAGGTAGGTATGCAGGTATGCAGGTAGGTAGGTAGGTGGGTAAGTAGGTAGGTAGGTAGGTAAGTAGGTAGGTAGATAGGTAGGCAGGAAAGCAGGCAGACTGGATTGCAGCCAGGCAGGCAAGAAGGTAGCTGGCTTGCTAGGTAGGTAGGTAGGTAGAAAGGTAGACATGCAGGTAGGTAGGTAGGTATGTAGACAGGTAAGAAGGTAGGTTGGCAGTTAGGTAGGTAGATATGGTAGGTAGATAGGGAGGGAGGGATGGAGGGAGGTAGGTACGGAGGGAGGGAAGTGATGAGGTAGGGAAGTAGGGAGGGAGGGAATGAGGAAGGGAGATATGGAGGGAGGTAGGAAGATAGATAGGTAGGTAGGGAGGGAGCAGGGTTTTCCCTCGGCCACAAAAATAGGGGGTCATTGTGACCCCCTAGTCAAAAATAATGGGGGTCATTTTGGAATTTGTAGGGGTCACAACAAAATGTAATTCGCTTAAACAAAAGCTACTATTTGTGAAAGTATGTGTTTTTTTTTCGTGTTTTCTATTCACTGTAAATCTTCATTTACCCTATATATGAATTATTTCATGGTGATAGATACATAATAACACCAGAGATTCTCTATGTAGAGGGAGCTTACAGCCTAGGTGGCACCTTTTTCATAAAGACTATCTGGAGTATGCTTTATTAAGCCTGTTCTTAACGAGCAAATATGCTCTAGCTGCAGACAAGCTGTCATATCTCTATGTAATTTTAATGTTTCAAGGGTATCGTCATGACCGCTAGTGTTTTGATGATGCACAAGGGTTGATTTTTGAAGTATGTGTAGCCTCTCTCTATGGTTAAGGGTTATTTTGTTTTTATTACAGGAATCGACCGTTTAGTTGGCGAAGAAAGCTTGTTGTCGGCCGGATGGGGAAGTCTCTGTTATTTTTCTTGACAGAGATTATCCATTTCGGCCGAAAATAAACTATTTTCACCAATTAAATGGCCGATTCCTGTGTTTCGACACGCGGATCGCGTTCATGCCGCTGTTTTCAACAAATAACAAAGTGTATCTCTTTAGCTAATTCACAGTAAACCCTCGAGACCTTGAAATGTGATTCTGGGTGCTCTTACCAGGCGTTGTATCGTCTGATCTTTGTTTAAGGGCTCTTCTTCCTTGCAGACAGCAAGAATGACGTCGATTTGACAGAGCCATATTGTTTTCATTAGAGATCGACTGGTTTAGTTTAGACCCGTTTAAAGACCGACGGTATTTTAGTAAAATCGATACACAGTCCAGTGTTTCGTCCCGTTTTCTCTTCGTACTCCAGATTTTTCATCTACTCGCGATGTAGCAGTGTCGGAAGTACATACGATCATTATTACCTCTTATCGTATATGTGCGTCAACCATGACGCATTACTGAAAAAAATGCGGGTCATTTTCCTTAAAAATGCGTCAAAACGCACAAAATTGTGCGTCAAGGAAAACCCTGGAGGGAGTGAGGGAGGGAGAGAGGAAATGGCGGAAAGAGGGAGGGAGGGAGGGAGAGAGGAAATGGCGGAAAGAGGTAGAGAGGGAGGGAGGGAGGAAGGGAGGTGGAGAGGTAGGGAGTTAGGGAGGGAGGTAGGGAGTTAGAGAGGTAGGTATGTAGAAATGGAAGTAATTATGCAGGTAAGTCAGTTAGTAGGTACGTGAATGGAGGTTTGATGAGTGGTTAATCAGGTAGGTTGGCATGCAAGCAGACAGGTAGGTAGGAAAGCATGCAGGTCGGAAGTAAAGAAGGCAGGTAGGAAGGAAGAAAGGCAGACAGGCAGGTAGGTAGGTAGATAGGTAGGTAGGTTGACAGGCAGGTAAGTAGGTAAGTTGGCAGTTAGGTAGGTCGATATGGTAGGTAAATACGGAGGGAAGATAGGAGGGATAGAAGTAGGAAGAGAGTGAGGAAGTGAGGAGGTAGGGAGGGAGGGAGTGAGGTAGGGAGTTATGGAGGGAGGCAGGTAGATAGATAAGTAGGTAGGGAGAAAGAGAGGGAGAGAGAGAGGAAATGGGGGAAGGAGGTTGGGAGGGAGGGAGGGAGATGGGGAGTTTGGGAGTTAAGGAGGGAGTTAGGGAGTTAGAGAGGTAGGTAGGGAGAAATGCAAGTAACTATGCAGGTAGGTCAGATGGTAGGTACGCGATGTTTGATGAGTGGTTATTTATGTCGGATGGCATGCAAGGAGGCAGGTAGGTAGGAAGCCAAGCTAGTAGGTAGTAAGGAAGGCAGGCAGATAGGTTTGCAGCCAGTCAAGCAGATCGATAGGTAGTTACGTAGGTAGGTAGGCAGGTAGGGAGGGAGTAAATGGGGAAGGGAGGTAGGGAGGGACGGCGTTGAGAGTGGGGAATGGAGGGAGGTAGGTAGGGAGTTAGAGATGTAGGTCTGGAGAAATGCAAGTAATTATGCAGGTAGGTTGGTAGGTAGGTAGGTAGGTATGGTAGGTGGGTAGGTAGGGAGTGAGGAATGGAGGGAGGTAGGTACGGAGGGAGGGAGGGAGTAAGGAGGGAGGTAGGGAGCGAGGTAGGAAGGGAGGGAGTGAGGTAGGGATTTATGAATGGAATTAGGTAGATAAATAGGTAGATAGATTATGACGTAAGGAGAGAGTGGGGGAGGGAGGAAGAGAGGAAATGGGGAAGGAGTTAAGGAGGGAGGGAGAGATGTGAGAGTTAGAGAGGTAGGAAGGGAGAAATGCAAGTAATTATGCAGGTAGGTCAGATGGTAGGTACGTGAATTGAGGTTTGATCAGGGGTTAGTTAGGTCGGATGGCTTGCAAGGAGGTATATATGTATGAAGGCAGTCATGTAGGTAGTAAGGAAGGCAGGAAGACAGCTTTGCAGCCAGGGAGACAGGTAGGTAGATAGGTTCGTAGGTAAGTGGGCAGGTAGGCAGGTAGGGAGGGAGTGAGGAAATGGGAAAGGGAGGTAGGGAGGGACTGGTCGGGGAGGTAGGAGAAAGAGAGGGAGGTAGGGAGTTAGACACGTTGTTATGGAGAAATGCAAGTAATTATGCAGGTAGGAGAGAGAGTCCGTATGTGAATGGAGGTTTCATGAGTGGTTAAGTAGGTAGGATGGCATGTAAGCAGGCAGGTAGATAGGAAGACAGGCAGGCAGGTAGGTAGGTAGGTAGGTAGAGACGTAGGTAGGATAGGTAAGTAGGTAGACAGGTATGCAGGTAGGCAGGCAGGTAGGTAGGTATGTAGAAAGGTAGGTACGGAGCTATTGAAGGACGTAGGTAGGGAGAAATGCAAGTAAGAATGCAAGAAGTTTAGATGGTAGGTACGTGAATGGAAGTTTGATGAGTGGTTAATTCATGCAATCAGGCAGGAGATAAGAAGACAAGCAGGTGGGCGGTAAGGAAGGCAGGGATGTAAGTAGGTAGGTAGGTAGGTAGGTAGGTAGGTAGGTAGAAATGTAGGCATGCAGGTAGGTAGGTGGGTGGGTAGGTAGGTAGGTAGGTAGGTAGGTATGCAGGTAGGTAGGTATGCAGGTAGGTAGGTAGGTATGCAGGTAGGTAGTCACGTAAGTATGTAGGTGAAATTAGTCGGATGGCATGCAAGCAGGATGGAACGGCATGTTGCTAGGAAGGAAGGAAGGCAGACAGGGTTGCAGGCAGGTAGGCAGGTAGGTAGGTAAGGAGGGAGAGAGGGAGGTAGGTAGGTAGAGAGGGACGGGGGAGGTAGGGAGGGAGGTAGGTAGGTAGGTAGGTAAGGAGGGAGAGAGGGAGGTAGGTAGGTAGAGAGGGACGGAGGAGGTAGGGAGGGAGGTAAGCAGGCAGGCAGGCACTCAAGCAGGCAGGAAGGTAGGCAAGCAGGCAGACTGGTTTGCAGGCAGGCAGGCAGGTAGGTAGGTAGGTTGCTAGGTAGGTAGGTACGTAGAAAGGTATACATGCAGGTATGTAGGTAAGTAAGTAGGTAGGTAGGTAGGTAGGTAGGTAGGTAGCCAGGTAGGAAGGTAGGTAAGAAGTTAGGTTTGCAGTAAGGTAGGTAGATATGGCAGGAAGATACGGAGGGAGGGATGGAGGGAGGTAGGTACGGAGGGAGGGATGGAAGTGGGGAGGTATGGAAGTAGGGAGTGAGTGAGGGAGTGAGGTAGGGAGTTATGGAGGGATGTAGGAAAAAGATAGGTAGGTAGGTAGGGAGTGAGGGAGGGAATGAGGAAATGGGGGAAGGAAGTAGGGAGAAAGGGAGGTGGGAAGGTAGGGAGTTACGGAGGGAGGTAGGGAGTTAAAGAGGTAGGTATGTAGAAATGGAAGTAATTATGCAGGTAAGTCAGTTAGTAGGTACGTGAATGGAGGTTTGATGAGTGGTTAAATAGGTAGGATGGCATGCAAGCAGGCAGGCACATCCGGTCTGCCATTTTTTGTGTACAGATGTAAACAAGGGGTCTGCGAAGAAATTATCGACCTTTCAAATTGTTACGGCTTAATACCGAAATATCGACGATAGATTTGGGTATACCCTCCCTCGACCAGCTATCGGTTCTTTACACTCGTGTCCTTTTTTCTTTCTCGAGTAATAACCTACATCGTCTGCTATTGTTTTTCTTTTTACCCCTCCCACTACATTTACATCGATTTGCTGTTTTGCACTGCAGGTCAGTTACCTACCTTTTTATATAGACCCAGTGCTGATGTTAATGTTGTTTAAGTTGTTTTGTTGTTTTTAATTCTCCCGTCCCTTAGTTTCTTAATTTTTAGCACTGAAGGTCAAACAGTATTGTGGCGGCCCAGTGCATCTTCGTAACCTTATATAATCAATAACTAGATTAATCACAAAATGTCCCAAAATCTAATACAATATGGAGAACCTATTAATCCCGGTCAGGCCCACCTGTTCAGCAACAATACTTGGTCCTACAAAGCCTTTGTTAGGCCTCTCGCTGTTTTGCGTACACCCCAGACGATATGGTCACGGTCAAGGGGGTCATCTACAATATTCCTCTGGACTATAGTCCAGAGGAATTAGCCAGAAACCTGGAGGCCCAGGTCAACAATAACAATATTTTTATCATGAAGGCCTCCAGAATACTAAATAGATTTAAGGCACCTACAACAGCAGTGGCCCTGACATTTTTTGGCAATGTTTTGCCGGATCGGGTCAGGGTCACTGGCTCCAATTTCTACATGCCGGTCGAGTCTTACATTACTCCCCCGTTGAGGTGTTTTAAATGTCAGGGCTTTGGACACACCTCCAGCAAATGTCAAAATAAAGAATTATGCACCCGATGTGCTGGGGATCATAACAGCAGACACTACCAGACGGAAAGTATCTGCTGTGCTAATTGTAGGGGCAGTCACACGGCACGATCCACCCGCTGCTCCGTGTACCTTTGGGCTTCTAAGGTCCAAGACTGTAGGAATGCCCGGGGGTGCTCATGGGCGAAGGCTGTGGAGTTGTGTGGGGACTGCCCTATTGCATTTGCCACTCCTGCGACCACGGTTTGTAATCAGTCTGACCAAACCAAACTCACCGACCCATCTAAAGGCCCAAAATTCACCCTTAAAGTGAATTAAAATACTAGAGTTAGAACCCTAATATATACTAAAAATGCTCAAGAAATCAACATTGCCCAAACTCAGCTGGTAAGTCCAGAGGTTAAGGCCCCGAGAGATTCTGATAACCTAGTGAAAACGGATTCAGTGGAAAATAATCTTTCGCCTATCACGTTCTTTTCATCAGTTACTTACCAAACTCCCACTGAACCAGAAACCTCGGAATCTCCTTGTAACAATATCCACTCTACCCCATTATCTTCAATCCCCCCTAGTTCGAACCGTGGTGACAGGAGTAACTTCTCCAAAAAAGTGTCTAAAAATAAGGGGGAGGAGCCATCTCTTACCGACGTAACTTCAGTGGCTACGTCGTTGGAAGATGCTTCCTCTCCAATAGAGGGGTGTGACGCAGCGACTCAGTGTGAGATTCAAACCAATGAAAATCCAACACAAACAGAAGGCTTTTTTGAAACGAACTTTATGAATTCATCTGATTTGGCCGGCCTTCTGAAAAATATGAGAATTTTACTTTTAGACAATAAAATTACAACTGGAAATTATTCGGAAACCTATTTGAGAAACAGATTTTTGTCTTCCTTTCTTTCTTCTTTTAAAAAAAAATCTCCACCAATATCCCAGGAAGACAACCCGAGTCGCTGCGACACCGCCTCATTTATTTCAGTTAACCCAGCACGCCGGGCCGCCCCAACACCAAACAAAGTGTTAAAGCCGGCAAAACCGAGTAGCCTCCCTAAGTCTGTGGGGTCTAGGCTGAAGAGCTTGAACTCCCCACTTAAAATGGTGGGTGGGAGCAGGCGCTTCAGCCGGGCTTCACCGCAGGCCTTCAGGGGGATAAAGAAACAAATCTTCAAACCCTGCTAATAGTTATGGACAGATATTTTAATATCTTATGTCTAAATGCGTGTGGGCTCTCGGCCCACACCATTACTGAATTAAAAAACTTTTTGGATAAAAATAACATTCACATTCTGCGTATCCAGGAAACAAAATTTAACGATAAAACAACTCAGAAAATTCCTGGATACACACTCGAAAACAAAATCTTCCAAAATAGCAATAATAATTTCTGTGGGGGTCTCGCAACTTTCTTTAAGAATGGTATTAATTTAAAAAATTTGAATGTAGACAATGTTAGAGATCAAAACGGGGAAATCAAAATTGAAGTTCAAGCTTTTGAAATTTACTCTTCAGGTATTCCTCACATTTTGGCAAACATATATTCAAGGGGGTGTGACCTTGAATCTTTAAATAATTTAAGTTCACTCATTTCGGCTAAGAGCGAGCTTAAAGAACTCGTGTTCACTGGTGACTTTAATTCACATCATCCCTTATGGGGCGCCCAGAGGTCAGACTCCCATGGAAGAGCAGTCTTTGAGTGGGTAGAACAAAAAGATCTTGTACTGCTCAACGATGGGAGTCCCACCAGGTTAGATCCCGGGAGGGGCATTTTTACATGCTTGGATCTAACATTCACGAGTGCAAAATTAGCAAATCGCGCTATTTGGCAGGTAATAAATGATAATTGGGGCTCTGATCACTTCCCAATCCTAATCTCTTTTTACAATTCAAATTCACTTTCTGAAAACTCTAATATAGATGAAAAATTTCTTTTCCAAAAGGCGGATTGGGATTTATTAAAAAATCTATGTGAGGAAATCTCTCTAACAGAAGTCTACAATGACAACGTCGAGACCTTTCTTAAAAATATCTCAGAAAAATGTCTGTCCATAGCTAGGGGCTCGATCCCGGTTTCAACTAAAAAAACAAATACCAAAAAAACTGTCCCCTGGTGGAACGAAGTATGTGAAAATGCAGTCAAGGAGAGGAAAAAGGCCCTAAACAATTTAAAACGAAACCCTTGTGAAGTCAACCGGGTCACCTACCAAAATAAGGTATTTTTGGCAAAAAATATTACACTAGAAAGGAAAAAACAAATTTGGCAAGAATTCTGTGAATCTTGTGTGCATGACCCTAAAAACTCTAAAGATTTTTGGCAAAAAAAATCACAGAATAAAAGGAAATTCATACGCCCCTGTCCCTGTTTTAACTTTAAGTGGCAAAAATTCAATTAGCCCTACGGACAAGGCAAATATGCTTGTCCAGCATTATGCTAAGGTTTCAAATCAAACAAATATTGAGCCCGAGGTTTTGGCCTTTCAACAACAATTCGAACATGACCATTTTGAAGACATAAACTCTCCACTTGAGGATGCAAGTTCGTACCCTATAAATTTAGACTTCACTTTACAGGAACTAAAAGACTGCAATGATGGAGGGATGTAGGTACTGAGGGAGGGAGGCAAGTGGGGAGGTAGGGAAGTAGGGAGGGAGGGAGTGAGGTACGGAGTTATGGAGATAGGTAGGAAAATAGATAGGTAGTTAGGTAGGGAGTGAGGGAGCGAGAGAGAAAATGGTGGAAGGAGGTAGGGAGGGAGAGAGGTGGGGATGTAGCGAGTTAGGAAAAGATGTAGGGAGTTAGAGAGGTAGGTATGTAGAAATGCAAATAATTGTGCAGGAAAGTCAGTTAGTAGGTACGTGAATGAAGGTTTGATGAGTGGTTAATTAGGTAGGATGACTTGGAAGCATGCAGGTAGATAGGAAAGCATTCAGGTAGGAAGGAAAAAAGGCAGGTAAGTAGAAAGGCAGGTAGGTAGGTAGGTAGGTAGGTAGAAAGAAAGGCAGGTAGGTAGGTAGGTAGGTAGAAAGAAAGGCAAGTAGGTAGGTAGGTAGGTTGGTAGGTAGTTAGTTAGGTAGGTTGGTAGGTGGGAAGGTGAGGTAGGTAGAAGTGTGGGTTGGTGGGTAGGTAGGTAGGTACGTACGTAGTTAGGTAGGTACGTAGGTAGGTAGGTGGATGGGTAGGTGGGTAATTAAGTGGGTAGGTAGGTGGGTTGGTCGGTAGGTAGGTATGTAGGTAGGTAGGTAGGCAGGCAGGTAAGTAGTCACGAAAATAGGTAGGTTGGCAGTTAGGTAGATAGGTACATAAGGTAGCTAGGGAGTGAGGTATGGAGGGAGGGAGGTAGGGAGGGAAACGTGGAGGTAGTTAGGGAGGAAGGTATGAAGGGATGGAGTGAGTTAGGCAGTTATGGAGTGAAATAGGTAGATAGGTAGGTAGGGAGTGAGGGAGAGAGGGAGAGAGGAAATGGGGGAAGGAGGTAGGGAGGGAGGTTGGGATGTAGGTAGGTAGGTAGGTAGTTAGGTGCGTAGATAGGTGGGAAGGTAAGTGGGTGGGTAGGTGGCAGTTAGGTTTGTAGGTAGGTGGGTTGTTGGGTAGGTAGGTATGTAGTTAGGTAGGTAGGTAGGTAGGTGGGTGGTTAGGTGGGAAGATAGGTCGGATGGTAGGTAGGTAGATAGGCTTGAAGGTAGGTGGGTGGTTGGGTAGGTAGGTAGGTAAGTAGGTAGGTAGGTAGGTAGGTAGGTTGGTGGGTGGGTAGGTAGCTACGTAGGTATGTAGGTAGGTAGGTGGGTAGATGGGTAGTTAGGTAGGAAGGTAGGTAGGTAGGTAGGTGGGTAGTTAGGTGGGAAGATAGGTCGGTTGGTAGGTGGGTAGATAGGCTTGAAGGTAGGTGGGTGGTTGGGTCGGTAGGTAGGTAAGTAGGTAGGTAGGTAGGTTGGTGGGTGGGTGGGTAGGTAGGTAGGTAGGTAGTTACGTGGGTAGTGAGGTGGGTATGTAGGTGGGTGGGTAGGTAGGTAGGTAGGTAGGTAGGTGGCTAGGTAGGTGGGTAGATGGGTAGTTAGGTAGGAAGGTAGGTAGGTAGGTAGGTAGGTAGGTAGGTAGGTAGGTATGTGGGTAGTTAGGTGGGTGGGTAGGTGGGTAGTTAGGTTTGTAGGTAAGTGGGTGGTTCGGTAGGTAGGTAGGTAGGTAGATAGGTAGGTTGTTGGGTAGGTAGGTGGGTAGGTAGGTAGGTAGATAAGTGGGTAGGTAGGTTTGTTAGTAGGTGGGTGGGTGCGTAGGTAAGTAGGTAGTTAGGCAGGAAAGTAGGCAGGTAGGTAGGTGGGTAGGTAGGCGGGTAGGTAGGTTGGTAGGTAGGTGGGTAGATATGCGGGTAGGCAGGTGGGTAGGAAAGGCGGATAGGTAGGCAAGTAGTTAGTTGGGTAGGTAGGTAGGTAGGTAGGTAGGTAGGTGGGTGGGTACGTAGGTAGGTGTGTAGGTAGGTGTGTAGGTAGTTGGGTAGGTAGGTTGGTAGGTAGATGGGTAGGTAGGCGGGTAGGTAGGCAGTTAGGTAGGTGTCTGTGTAGGTGGGAAGGTAGGTAGGTAAATAAGCAGGTAGGTAGGTAGGTAGGCATGTAGGTAGGCAGGTAGGTAGGTGGGTGAGTAGGTAGGTGGGTAGGTAGGTAGGTAGGTAGGAAGGTAGGTGGGTGGGTAGGTAGGTGGGTAGGTAGGTAGGTGGATAGGTGGGTAGGTAGGTAGGTAGGTAGGTAGGTAGGTTGGTTGGTTGGTTGGTTGGTAGGTAGGTAGGTAGATGGGTAGGTAGGTAGGTAGGTAGGTAGGTACATATAGGTAGGTGGGTGGGTAGGTAGGTGGGATGATGGGTAGGTGGATAGGTACAGTACAGTTCTCGCGTTTTTTGCTCAAGTCTGCGAGACGCGGCGGACCAATTTGTCCGCGGTAAATCTGCTACAAATGTAAAAGTAGGCGAAACGCGGCGGACTTGTCACCGCGGCCTGAAAAAATATCGGGCAGCTTCACAGCAGGAGGTAATCGCGGTGCATTGCGGCGACCTGCGAGAGATCGCGGGGGAATACGTCGCCGGATGACGGTAAATTTTATACATAAATATCTGTATTTTTCCCCCACTGTTTTAGAGAACCACTGTTTTCGGGAACCAAGAATTAATTCTTCCATTACGACTGCAACATTTTCGTACCTTTAAATGCTGATATAAGCCTTGCCTTCAGGAATTACTTTAGTTAAGATGCCACAAAACGTTATATATATCATTTAATTCAGCTATTCGCTAAAGCTACAAACTTGTAGGCCTATCGCACATCTAGTTTTAGCGATATGAAATTTCGAATTTCGGATTAAAAGTGCAATATCATGCGTGATTTCAAAAACCGAAAACCAAAGTTACTACTGCCTGACTGTTTGTGACTCAGCAGCGTGTATTTGAGAAGTGGAAAAACTCTGGCATCCCAATTAATAACTTAACCCATAGAGCGCCGAAAACTCCTAACATACTCTACAATTTAATTTAAAAAAAAAAAAAGACCCAAGAACCAGCATTTTTTTCAATGGTGTTTTCGTCAATGTCCTACAAGAGCGCAAAGTGTAAATCCAAAATCAGACTGCACATTTCGTGCAGCCTGAACTTGATTTATATAAGTCGCAAAAGCAATTATTGTTGTGAATGTCGTTTAATGGGTTAAAGTGCAAAAACGTGTAATGTAGCATTATCGAAAATTTTAATACCACTACACCCGTGGTCGAAAACTGCACAATCCATGTACAACAGGCTTCAGGTATATTTTCATCACACACTTTCTAATCCTTCATTAAGCCTGTCTCACACAGAACACGGTTGGGCACACGGTTCCAATACGGTATACTCGGTTATACACGGGTTGACTGGTACGAGTATTGAGCTCCAACCGTGCCTGGGGATGAGTTGGTACGATTTAGACTCGAATGTAGCACGAGTATGTACGAACAAAGCACGGATATACTCGGTCAAGCAAGGTTTGTCACGGTTTGAACACGATTTGCAAACGATTTTCATACGATTGTTGTACGGTTCCAAGTACGGTCTAGTACGGTCTGTTACGGCCTAGTACGATTAAACACGAATTTTACTCGATTAACTGGACATTTACAGGGTTTACATACGGTCCCACCGACTTTTGTTCGAGTTATGCTCGAATTATCACACATTCGTGTATGTTTTGATATAAATTGACTCGTTTTGATGGCTTGGCTTCATAAATTTTCGAACTTTCAACAGAGAAGTTATAAAAATGGCAGATGACAGAATAAGGGAATTAGAAATTATGATAAGACTGATAGACATTGAGATTATGTAAAATGTACCTTTTTTTCGTGGGTGCGGCAGTTCCTGGAGGGCCCATGGAGCTGGCATCCGAGTCTGAATCTCTGGGTATCTCGTCAGGTAGTGCCAGCGGGTCCTCCAGCTCATCAGGGTCGACAGGGTCAACAGGTTGAAGTGGTCGGAGGGCCTTGGTGGCCCTTTTTGTATTCTCGCTGGGAGAATCTTCCATGGTGGGGATTCTTTTGGGGACCTTCTTCTTCTTTGGAGGCATTATGTAGCAAGTACTCTGTTGTTTCAAGGTGGCAGCAGGTAGTTGTGTTTTATGTTGTGTTCGAGTGCTGTATGATCATACACGAGCTTTGTACAGACGTAGAGACCGTGTCTGGTCGTACTTGACCATGTATAATTCGTACTTGAACCGTATTGGTCGTATGGCGATCGTATGAAACCGTATTGGTCGTATGGCGATCGTATAAAACCGTGTGTACACTCGTGTGAATCGTACGGTGATCGTGTGACATTCGAGTGTTAATCCGGGTGTTGGATGTAGGACTTGGGAACGGTTTCACACGATTCCATACGATTTATATACGATATTGACACGGTTGAGCTGACTCGTGGAGTGGACTTCATGTGCGGTTGTATATACGGTCTCGTACGGTCTCACACGGTCTCTCACGGTCTTGTACGATCGCTAATACGATCATACACGGACATGGCACCCGTGCCAGTTTTTTAAAAGTTTTAAAAATCATACACGGCTTTCACGGATACACTCGAATGGCCCGAGTGTAACTCGGATAAGGCCACGGTTGGTTCGGTTGTATGTACGGTTTACACGGGTGGCCAACCGTATAAGCCGTGTGTTCTGTGTGAGACAGGCTTAAATAAGATCAAAGATCATCATCGCAGTTGTATATCTAGATATGCAATGCTAGTATATCCCGCACGTGAATCCCGACAATTTTTGTTTGCAATATCGAGTCAAGGCAAAATATTTGCAATATAATTGGACCCGGGTACAGCATTTTGATGTGTGAGTGCAAAAGTGTCTATACAATGTTCGAGCACTAAAATAGTATTGTACTCAAACATTGGTTAACTACAGCAACCTCATGAGTGGAGTGTGTTTTTGGCGGTAGGAAAATAAGGCTCCAGTCAGGAAAAAACCCGTCATGTTCACATTTCGGCTTTTCAAAACATGCCTTTGCCTTTACATTTTTTTTTCTTAAATCTGAGAAGGGGTAAAATCTTGTTTTGGCTAAAAAATAACATTTTCGACTACGCTCTTTAGTTTGCATCGGAGGTTAACGCCATTTTAACAGCGAATGTCATATAACGAAAGTCAGCGCACCTACGCATGAGTAGGTTGTTTGTAGTATTTTTATTCCTTAACCTGCTAAATCAGTGAAATGAAACTTTCAAGCCGATAGTTAAAAACCCAAATTTTGCTATTTGAAAGATATTTAGGGGAAAATATCGCCTTATCGGACAGTGAAGATCCAGGATCAGACTGAACGTTCTGCGCAGTCTGATCTGGATCTACATTGTCCGCAAAAGATGCCTGCGTCGTGCTTAGCACATGTTAAGCTCTATGGCTCTACAAAGTTTACAAAATTTTCATGAACGGACTTGGCATTGCAAACAAAAATTGGTCGAAATTCACGTACACGTATTGAACATAATGGCAAAAAAAGAGACCAAACAGTATTTCTCAACAACATTCTATGTTTTTCATGATAAAATAGAACACTTCTGTCAAATCATGAGACACACAGTCAGTTTTAAACACATGGATGCTCCCTTTTTCTTTGACACCTACCATCAATCAAAATTTTACTTAAGTCAGCATAGTCTGATCGAAAATACACCAAATTTTGTATTTAGCAGACGATCTTTTATGCATAGTAAGGTATAGGTCAAAGGCAGCAGACGGCAAATTTAAATGATCTCTTTGCAGCAGGCTTCTGCGTTATCAAAATGCCTTCCTTTTCCTTCAACCTTTCGTTTTTGTTTTAAAGCATATGATGATAAACAGAATAAGCAACCAGTAGAAACTTCAGAAAAGCATGGATAGGCGCACTGGCTTAAGGAGAAATTGACTGAATGGTGTTTTACACCGCTTACAACATTAATTCAGATCACGGACGTTAGGGCAGCAAACATACGATCCCCATTATTCCGAGGTATGACATCATTAAGGTATGGTAGGTAAACGATACCTATCTTATTGTTCCGTGGTATGAGTAGCAAACATACGATCCCCATTATTCTGTGGTATGACATCATTAAGGTGTGGTAGGTTAACAGTACCTATCTTATTGTTCCGTAGTATGAGTCATGGGATAACGTCACACATCCCAACGTGACCTCGCAGGCAGACATGCGATACCCACCCCATTGTTCTCAGAATATTATCCTATTGTTCTCGGAATAATATTCCCATTGTTCTTGGGCATCGCAGGCATTCTGTCTATTAATCTCTGGCACGGTGCCACCAACTTTCCCTATTGTTCCGCGGTATGCTACCTTGGGTGACGTCACTGTTTCTAGGCAGACATACGAAAACCAGCCCCATTGTTCCCAAAATAATACCCCATTGTTCTCAGAATACTTCCGCATTGTTCGTGGGCAGTCACGCGTGGTTGATTCCATTGTTTTGGGGCAGTCATGCGGGCAGCGTGAAACCAACTCTCCCCAAATGATTGATAAATACTACTGTCCAGAGATTGATAAATACTACTGTCCAGAGATAAACTCCTCCAGAGGGAGGAGGAGAGAGGTTAGAGCCGTAGATGGGAGTGAGCAAGTGGGGAGAGGATAAAAGAGAGTTGGAAGGACAAAGAGAGGGTGGAGGAGGAGGAGAGTAGTGAGAGAAAGAATGGGACGAATCAAAACCAAAACGGGTGGAAGAAGCTGAGAGGTAAAAGAGAGTGAGGAGGTAAAGAGTCAATTCAGAATGTTTGATACAGTACCTTGTGGCTTAGTTGGTATCATAGACGGCTTGAGACGTCGGTTCGTTCCTGAGCTCAACCAATTCTTTCCGAGGATTTATGACAGTCATCGCAATAGGATTCATTCCTATCTCATGGCTGAATATTGTTTCGAGGATATCTATGTGGAAAGGCAGCCAGTGGCTTAGAAAGAATGTTGTACAAAATACTGGTAAAGGAAACTCCACTAATGCATGGATAGGTGCACTGGTCACCACAATAGAATTTGAATTTAAATGACGTTGAAAACTGGTCTAACAAATCGGAAAGTTTGACAAGAAAAGTCCCTGAGCGTTTTTCTTTCTATTGTTTCTCTTTTCTTCTCGTTTTCTATGTCTTTCAGTTTATTCCTTGTATCTTTTTACTTGTCCGTCTGTTTGTTCGTCGGTTTGTCCGTCTGTTTGTCTATTTGTCTGTCTGTCTATCCGCCCGTCTGTCTTTCTGTCTGTCTCTCTGGGTTCCGAATCTCTCTGACTCTCTCTCCGCTTTTTTTCTATAAGTGTATATCAATCTGTCTGAAACTTTTAACCCATTACCAAACGATAAAATTTTGAACTCTACTAAATCGAAAGCATTTGCAGACGACAAATGAAATGTAGCTAAAAGATGACTTCTGTCTTTGATAGCGAAGAAAACATTGTTGAAAAGGAGAAAATGCTGGTTTCCAGCATTTGTTTTAAATCTCCTTTTCATTCAGTGTTTTCAAATGCTGTCTTCTTCATGGTCATTAAAACTTGAGATTTTTGGTAAAGGGTTAACTCCTTCTTCCCTGACTCTTGGTTTTTTCTGGGTCCAGTTTCACGAAAAAACTTAAGTCTCTTATTTTACTCAAATTTACGAACGGCCCCAAGTTCTGACTTAAATTGAGTTCGTTATTTGAGACACATTTCAGTAACGTAACATAAGCAGACTATAGAAACGTTCTCAAATCCTGAGTTGACACTACGTTTCTTACTCAAATGAGCAAAATAAATGGACTTAAGTCGATTAACAGACTTAAGTCCATTATTTTGCTGAGTTAAGTCTAAAACATTGAATCAATACAGGACTTGAGAATGTTATCTGTTAATATTAGTGAAATGCGTCTGGAATAACAAACTCAACTTAAGTCTGAGAATACGTTTGTTTGCAGATATGAGTAAACTAAGAGACTTAAGTCTTTTCCTGAAACTGGGCCCTGGGCCCGGTTTCACGAGAAAACTTAAGTCTCTTATTTTGCTCAAGTCTGCTGACGGACCCCGAATGCAACTTAAGTTGTGTTTGTTACTTGAAAGTTATTTTACTAATATTAACAGACTTAAGAAACATTCTCAAATCCTAAGTTGAAACAAAATTTCACAGTCAACTCAGCAAAATAATGGACCTAAGTCTGTTAAAATGACTTAAGTCCATTATTTTGCTGAGCTGAGTCTGAAACGTTGTGTCTACTTAGGATTTGAAAATGTTTCTAAAGTCTAATAACGTTAGTGAAATGCATCTGAAATAACAAACTCAACTTAAGTAGGAAAATGAATCTGTTTACGGACTTGACCAAAACAAGAGACTTAAGTTTTTTCGTGAAACCGGGGCCAGGTATTCACATTTTAACCTCAAACGAGATAGATAGGTACATAGATCAGGAATTCTGATTTCATAGAACTAAAATAACTTCACCCTTATCCCTTTTCCAAACAACAAATTTTAGATTATTCTAAATTGAAAACAGCTGCTGACGACAAAAAGTAATTCTTAATTGGTAAAAATGAGTTTTTTAAGTCCTCTGATAGAATAGAAAATATTGTGGTAAAAGAAGAAAATGCTGGTGACCAGCATTTTCTCCTTTTCTCACAAAGTTTTATGAAAGACTTCTGTCTGAGGGTCTTTAAAATCGGGATTGTTTGGTAAAGGGTTAAACTACTGAAAATATCAGACTATCATTTACAGATAATAGGCGAAAGTAAAGTTCTACGAGTTAAATCTTTAGGCTGCTAAGCGCGAATCACTAACCTCTTGCAGAGAGTATAGATCAAGATCAGACTGCACAAAACGTGCAGTCTGATCTTTGATCTACACTGTCCTATTTTCCTCTCCCTATCGACGTAAAAGTTTCATTCCACTTATTTAGCAGGATACTTGTTTCCTCCCCCCCCCCAACAATACATAAATAAATAAATAAATAAAATTAAAAAAATCTCAGCTTCCCGACAGTGTAGATCAAAGATCAGTTTGTACGTTCTGTGCAGTCTGATCTTGATTTACGCTGTCCGCAAAAGCTCTCTGAGTCTAGCCTAGCAATTGCAGGGGTTATACATGATTTCATCATGCCTTGATACTATCACAACACCTGCATTTTACGTCTGATACTAAATCTTGCATTACGATAACATTTTACATGTATATAGCTGTTAACCCTTTACCACACAATCCCGACCTTTAACGACCCTAATAGAGAAACCTTTTGAAAACATTGTAGGAAAACGAGAAAATGCTGGTAAACAGCATTTTCTCCTATTCCCACAATGTTTTCTACCCTTCTCGAAACAAATTTCAGTTTTTGAGTCACATTATTTTGTCGTCTGCAAATGCTTTCAATTTGGAAAAGTCCAAAAATTTGTCCTTAAGTAAAGATTTAAAGTATAGCTTTGAGCCTCACTCTGGCAAAAATAGGTTTTAAGCATCTCCGTCACAGGACTATTTTGTGCTGTTAGTGGTTGTGAGGTAGAGTGTCAGCCTCATAACTATATGGTCCCGGGTTCGATACCCGAGAGTGGAAGTCAACTTTGTTCATTGGCCCACACATTTGGGGCTAGTTCTGGTGAAATTCCCAGGAAGCAGAGTTGAGAAAGATTAGTATAAGTTGTAAGAAATTGTTTCTCAATCGATGTAAAAAAAAATATCTTTAAACTAAAAACTAATAAACCTAAGGACTATTCCACCTCACGAATCAGTCACTTGTTCGACAAAGTGGATTTTATGGTTCTGTAATTTATCATGTGATGACTCGTTGACTACACAGAACGTCCAGTCCGATCTTTCATCTATACCGTGCGCTTGTATGGTCAAACTTATACGATAAAAATCTTTCTAAATTTCAGTAGATTGTAATTTCAGTCACGGAAAGAGATCGAGTCATGCTCTGTGAAAAGGAGGCTTAATGCATCTACAAAAAGTATCGGACCAGGTCAGCCTGCGCAGTCCGCGCAGACTGACCTGGGTCGAAATCTTTTTGCTATTGGTCAATTTTTTATACGTTAAAGGACCAGTGTACCTCATGATTCAGTCGGTTGCTATACTGAATGGATTTTATGGATACAAAATTATATGATGATTTACTTGGTATCATGCCTCACGGAGATGTATGAGCCCTCTTTTCCCAGAGCACGGCCCTAATAGATAGCGCTAAAAGAGTTAAGATAATGATCTGAACCCCTCTCCTAACTTTCTGCCATTCTTAAAGGCCCAATAGCGACCAAAAAAGGCAGGTGTTAAAATGCATTTAAATGTAAATTATACCATTTAAAAGTGTGGAAAATTGTTGTGAAGATGACAGACTGTTATTGTGTGGTCGGTCCAAGTCGCTGTTAGTACTGGAAGAAAAATGACTTCTAAAATTTGACATCGCAACTTTTAATTTAGTTTTGAAATGGATTTCTCTGCCACCGACTAACACGTGGATTGATCGTACATTTACAAATTGTCATCTTTACAATACTTTCCACACTTTTAAATGACGTGATTTAAATTCATATGCATTTTAACATCCGCTTTGTTTACTTTGGCAGCTACTGTTTTTAAAGGTAGATCTACATATATATTGCGAATGCAAACTATAGTTTACATCATGCACGGATCCTGTTACAGTTTATCGACTGTAACACTTTCTTCTCAAACTGTATAAATTCGACTATTTATCGAGGTAAAACCGCAGATTTCCATTGCAATCGAAAAACATTCTGGTCAGAGTTTCGGATCTGGTTGCGGACGGTGTAGGCCGATCTACGCCGTCCGCAAATGCTGTATAAATCGCTAAATTGGCAATGAAAAGATATACAAAAAACCCGTCTTTGTTCTACTTCAGGCTTGTTAGTTGTGACACATTGTTTACCGGTTTCAACTAGTTAGTTCTATTCTTCCCGTAATGTGACCCGAAAGATAAAGAATATGACTTGGGCAAACAGGTTCTTTTATTTCACAATCGATAACTTTATTTGACTTCCATGTTTTGTGTGCTCACGAACGATACTGCACAGTGATAACTATTTACCTGCTGAGTAAGTTAAATGAAATCTTCAATGCGATAAGTTAAAACCCATATTTTGCTATTTCAAAGATAGTTTTTAGGGAAAAAATATCTCCTTATCGGACAGTGTAGATCAAAGATCTTGATCTACACTGTCCGCAAAAGGTCCTTGAGCCGAGCTTAGCAGCCGAAGTGTTAAGTATTTATTATTAAAAAGGGGAAACAATCTGTAGTTTTCTCTTGATGTAAATGTTTGTTTTACCTTTTCAGTGGTAATTCAGTTATATTAATTATAGAAAGAAAACAGATATTTGATCAAATTATCAACTTATTGGCGTGATTGATTACTGATTATTATAGACAAAGTGATATTTTTACCACTAACGTACTGGATATTCGTGGGTACAGAAAAACAGTTGGGTTTTCGCTGCACAGTGTTATTCTATTTCCGTTCGAGGGAGGAAGTTTCCAAAACTTTCAGGGCTTAAACATGTGGTAAAGATAAGTGGGTTCTTGATTAATGAGGATGCAATTCGAATGGAAAATTATTTTTTTGACAGTATTTGGTATACTCGTCGATTTTTGTGGTAAGTCTTGCAGTTATAATTTCGTAATTTTTGATATTTTCTGGATCAGACTTTCAATCGTTTTTCCTGTCTCACAGATTTAAATTCCTTCTCTCTCTCCCTCTCTCTCTCTCTCTCTCTCTCTCTCTCTCATACACGTCCGCTCCCCACGTCAGTTAATCTACCTGTCCCATTTATCTGTCTATCTACATGTATTCTGTCTCTTTATCAAAAGCTATAACCTTCAACCTCGTTTCCCTCTCTCCACTAATTCATCTTTTTTTCTCCATTTCATAGTCTGTCTGTGTGTGTGTCTGTCTGTATGTCTGTGTGTCTGGCTGTCTGTCAGCGTGTCTGTCTGTCTGGCTGTCTGTCTGTCGGTGTGTCTGTGTCTGTCTGTCTGTCTGTCTGCCTGCCTGCCTGTCTGTATGTCTGTCTGTTGAGCATAAACGAATGATTTAAACAAGAAAGTGACTATTTACCCGACCGTCGTGTACGCACTGAAGAAAATTCATATTGCGAGTACGACTGTCGTGTACTCAATGAAGGAAAACTTCTTGGGTGCCCGACTGTCGTGTACTCAATGAAGGAAAACTCGTTGGGTGCCCGACGGTCGTGCACGGACTGATGAAATTTCGTCTTGGGGGCACGATGACGTGCCCGCTATTTCCGATTTCTTCATTCAGTACACGATGTGGTCGTGTACGCACTGAAGAACTGGAGTCTTACGTACACGTATTAATGGATTGGACCAAAACGCAGACTGCTATGTGAACCAGCACGGCGTAAACCGTCTCAGTGGAGCAATAGTCATTTATACAGGGTGTCATGCCTGAAGGGTCGTATTATGTTATACACCCGGTCGTCCGGTCGTCCGTCCGTCCGTTAGCAGTTATTTAAGTTGGCCATTTCAGAAATCAAGTGCAGATAATTTTGGAACGCAAACAGCGACCCGAATTTTGAGAGTCACATGCACAACTAGACATCATAAAGATTCACTGTGGTGAATGAGTCATTTCGACACCCGATAATTTTGACACTTTTAGGTCATTTCGACCGCTGGTGAAACTCCAAGTTATTCATTAAACTCCAAAAACAAACACACACAAAACAACTATTAACATATTCTTGTCACTGCAAATTTAACTAGTTATTTCCCACAGCACATATAGTATATGTAGCTGAATTTCAATTGTATCTGCTTTAAATACTTTTTGGGATACCCCTATCTAGATAACTCTTTGAATACATGTAGGCCTACTCAAATGAATTAGTAATACTTTTTATCTACAATTTGTTGCTAAAAAAAATTGTGGGTCGAATTGACCAAAATATGGGTCGATACGACCAAAAAGTTTCGAACTGACTGGGTGTAGAAATGACTTGGTGCCGAAACGACTGAATACCATTGTGGCAAATTTCAAATAGATCTAATTCCGATGGAAACTGTAGGAGGAGTTGCGCACACAAGAAATTCCAAACGGACGGACGGACGACCGGGTGTACAGTATGAGGTAATACGAGCCTTCGGACGTATAAAAAGGATGCCAGCTACGCTTGTGCATGCATTTGTTCTGTAACACGCTGTATAAATGACTATTGCCGTGTGCTCCAATGAGACTGTCTACGCCGTGCCGATTCACGTAAAAGTCTGCGTTTTGGCCCAACCCATTTACACGTGTACGTAAGACTCCAGTTCTTCAGTGCGTACACGACCGCGTCGTGTACTCAATGAAGAAATCGGAAATTGCGGGCACGTAATCGTGCCCCCAAGACGAAATTTCATCAGTCCGTGCACGACTGTCGGGCACCCAACGAGTTTTCCTTCATTGAGTACACGACAGTCGGACTCGCAGTATGAAATTTCTTCAGTGTGTACACGACTGTCGGGTAAATATCATCGGCCTTTAAACAATACTAGGATACAAAATACTGCTTTACACTCCGCTTCAACATTGTAGAAAACGCGATAATGCATGTGACGTCCATAATGTTTTACATATTGTTGAAAAAAGAAGCAGGATTTTCCTTTCTTTAAAGCACAAAAAAAAAAAATCATTTGTAAACCTTATAATTTCGATAGGTCTATAAACTAGCCTGTATAGTGGCGGGGTAACTCTTTACCACACAATCCAAAATTTTTAACGACCCAAAGAAAAGGATTTTTGAAAGCATTGTGGGAAAAGGAGAAAATGCTGGTCACAAGCATTTTCTCCTCTTCCCACAATGTTTTCTACCCTTTAAAGAAAATAATTCTAATTTGTATCATATTTATTTTGTCGTCGCAAATGCTTTCAATTTGGATCAGTCGAAGGTTTTGTCGTTTAGTAAAGAAATTAAGGAACTAGAATGCCATTTTTGTCCCTTTTTGCATGAGTGTGTATTTCCTGTCGACCGCCTTCCGTCCTTGACCTTTGGAAGCGTTTAATTTGTCCCCATTATCGATCAATAACAAAATAACCGGATACGTTGACCCTTTCTTTGAACAGTCCTCGAAAAGAGGGCTTTTAAAAACAGTGTGTTAAAAGTAGGAAATGCTTTCTACCTTTTCCCAGGCAAATCCCATCATTTGAACCATATACCATACCGTCTCGTTTTACCACAATGTTTTCAAAAGGCTTCTTCGACATAGTCATGAAATTACGGGATCATCTGGTAAAGGAATTATGGTATCAAATCGTGCAGGTTAAGATCAGTCTGGACATCTTTGCGGCCTGATCTTAGTCTTCTATAGACAACGTAATATGGAAGTGAACAAAATTGCATTCAGGCTTTATTCTTTCTAATGTGTAGCGATCTTTTCGATAGTCGCCCGTGTCAAAATATGAACCGACTGTATTAAGAAAAGGGTAAATTGACTGGTTGATTGTTATCTAAATATTTTGCAGTTTTTATAACTTTACCCTTTAGCCGAGGCCCCCGTAGTGCAGTCGGTAGCGTAGGACTTGAAAACAGGAGATTTCATGGTTCATTCCCCAGCTTGGTCGGTTTCTCTCCAAGCATTGATGATAGTCATTTGGACAGGATTCATTCCTCTCTCAACGCTAATTATGCCCCCCTTCAACGAAGTGGGGATATATTGCTTTGCTAATGTCGGTCGGTCCGTCGGTCGGTCGGTCGGTAGACCTTACCTTGTCCGGATGATAACTAGAGACAGAATTGACCTAGGTTCATCAAATTTGGCACAGACATGCGTCTCGGAGTGTAGATGATCCCTATTGATTTTGAGGTCAATCGATCGAAGGTCAAGGTCACAGTGACCGTCAACATGTTGATATATAGACCAAACCTTGTCCGGATGATAACCAGACACAGAATTGACCTAGGTTTGTCAAATTTTGCACAGACATGCGCCTTGGAGTGTAGATGATCCCTTTTGATTTCGGGGTCAATCGGTCAAAGGTCAAGGTCACAGTGACTGTCAACATGTTGATATATAGATCAAACCTTGTCCGGATGATAACTAGACACAAAATTGACCTAGGTTCGTCAAATTTGGCACAGACATGCGTCTCGGAGGGTAGATGATCCCTATTGATTTTGAGATTAATCCATCAAAGGTCAAGGTCACAGTGACCGTCAACATGTTGATATATAGACCAAACCTTGTCCGGATGATAACTAGACACAGAATTGACCTAGGTTTGTCAAATTTGGCACAGACATGCGTCTCGGAGTGTAGATGATCCCTATTGATTTTGAGGTCAATCGGTCAAAGGTCAAGGTCACAGTGACCGTCAACATGTTGATATATAGACCAAACCTTGTCCGGATGATAACTAGACACAGAATTGACCTAGGTTCGTCAAATTTGGCACAGACATTCGTCTCGGAGTGCAGATGATCCCTATCGATTTTGAGATTAATCCATCAAAGGTCAAGGTCACAGTGGCTTTCAACTTAATGATATTTAGACCTAACCTTGTCCAGATGATAACTAGACCCAGAATTGACCTAGGTCCTTCAAATTCTGTACAGATATTCATCTTGGAGTGTAGATGATCCCTATCGATTTTAAGGTTAATCCGTGAAAGGTCAAGGTCACAGTGACCACCAGATGATTCAGGGCCCGCGCTGCCGTTCGCCACTTGAGCCATTTGCTAAAAAAAAATTAAAGTGTCTCAAAAATCATCATGTGGCTCAACATGTAGCTCCAACATTTTATTCGCGTATTATCGGGGACATAGTAAGCATCGAAGTTGACTGGGAAAAAGCGGAAGTCGAACGCGCATGCCGAAAAGAAAATCGATAACCCAGTCTGTGTATCGGCGACTGTTTACAATCTTGTATGTATACACACGGCCGTGTGTATATAATTATGCGAACTGTTGACAGATTATCACGTTTAACAATTGAAGTGGGCTATAAATCAAAAAGATGACATCGATATTTCCCAATCAATTCTTTTGATATCAGTTTATGAACCGTGCCACTTCCTGTATCAATGTGGCAGTATGGGGGCATGGCTGTTTTACAAACAGACATCTTGTTCTTTCGGTGTTGGTTATTTTGGAAGCAGTCTTACACGCTTAACTCCTTTACCAAATATTTCCAAGATTTAACGACCCTGAAGGAGAAGGCTTTTGAAAGCATTGTGGGAAAAGGAGAAAATGCTGCAAATTTTCATGTATCTATGCATCTATCAATTCGTCTTTTGATCGCTTCCTCAATCCCACACATTTGCCATTTCATCGATCGATCGATCCATCCATCCATCCATCCAATCTATTCTTTGGTCAAGAATTAACCCTTAAAGTGCTGAATTAATAAAATAGACCTTTTCAAGTAGGGAAAAAATCCGAAATATTGCTGTACCAAGGTTATTTTGGCCAAAATATGTAACAAAATTTTGGACAATGTAGATCCAAGATCAGACTGCACGTTCTGTGCAGTCTGATCTTGATCTACACTGTACAAAAAGCATTTTAAGTCGGTTCCAGCGCTTTAAAGGTTAAACTCATATTTCACATGCATGTATTTCCTAAGTCATATGCTGCACATTTTTTCACTCTTCTCATCGATATTATGTTCTTCAGACAGAGTTCGAACGTTTGATAAAAAAAAAATCTGAATCTGTATAACGTTACTATGTAAGCATATCTATATACTGAAAACATATCGAATTTGTCACGGGCAGATAAACATAAATTATCAACATTTTATAAATGATATATTTAGATACATGTATTCCAACCCATTAATGTTATAACCTGTTTCAAGATCTACCAAAAATTGTAACACATTACAAACGGGACAAGCACTTTAAGGAAACGAAAATACTGAGGTTTTTTTTTTCAACAACTATCTAGAGAAACATTTCGTTACAGCCGTCCAAGTGTTAGGGCTATAAATGATCTATAATATCAAAGCGCTAACGCGCTGAAGAGAGCGGATTTCTTTTCTGGCTCCGAATACATGCTACTAATTGGTGTGTTCTATGATTCCTAGGGAACTCTTACCCTTGAGATTAGGGTACGAGTTCACCAAGGTTCGAGTTCTTCAGCAACGAGGTATGTTATTGTATAAATGTGCAGATGGTGGAGAGGTGTTAAAGCCTGCACGGTTTTTGTTTTATTTAAGCTTAAAATCTTTTGTTACCTTAAATTAAAAAGACAACTGAAACATGATGTTTCATTTTTTTTTTTAGAGAACACACAGTATCAAGTTAAACTGCTTTGTTTGAATATCATTGGCAGAACTATTTCGTTAGGGTACGAAACTGGTTTTGTTTACACGCGTTTCCAGGCAAAACCTGCCGGAAGCAAAAATTTGACCTAGATAAAGATAGTAGGCTTCAAAAATCAGTTGGTTGGTTGGTTGGTTGGTTGTATTGGGGTTTAACGCCACTTTAACAGCTAAGGTCATATCATGGCGGTCGGTGACGCACATGTGTTTCCTGGCTTTCTCACACCAGTACTAACACAACTTCCTTTCCAAAGCCACCGACTGCTTTTCTCACATGCTTCAGCAGAGGTGAGAGGCGAAAATACGCCAGAAAGAAAGTTCGCCTCAACCGGGTATCGAACTCACAACCACCAGGTCATGAGTCCGACACGCTCACCACTGAGCCACCCGGGCGGGTTCAAAAATCAGTACATGCACACGTGATGTGGGAACTATGACAGCGGTGTAAACCCGCTGCCAAAAATCATGACTGCATAAACACAGCAGCATTTCGAGATATTGTAATAATCAAATTCCTGAAAGGTTTAAGGCTTTTAATATGAGTAAATTTTAAGTTACTTCTTTGTCTGGAAACTCCTTTTTCCCCTCCATTTTATTTATTCTTATTGGGAGTAGATCTAAGACGCAGTTTATACACGGACATTATATTTCAATGAACTCGCTCATTTTCTCCGTGGTTTTTCCACCTATATGGCTGATAATGGATATCTCACAAGATATTACAAATATCTGTTATAAAAAGTGTATGAGCAATGCTTTGGCAAAAGGGGGAATTAATGCTTCCCCATAATGCATTATACCAAGCAAAGTCATCGCATAACTATGGATTCTTAAAACCCATGTTGTATAACAACAGGCTGAATTCCGGGAAAGAATGGTCCTTTGGCATGCAGAAAATTTATCAAAAGCAAAACGTTTTGACCCAGGTCAGCCTGCGCAGTCCGCGCAGGCTGACCTAGGTCGATACTTTTTGCAGATGCATTAACCACCCTTTTTCACAGAGGCTGTCTCAATTATTATTTATTTTCAGTCTGTAACACGACAGTAAGTTCTCATACGGACTATAATTGCACGGATACAGAGGTGAAACAGTCTGCGTGTTTAAATGGCGGCGTGTGTTTCGTTGTTAAACTCAACAGCAGGGTACCGGCTTGCCAGTATGTATTCTTTTGTTATCCCCAGCCGAAGACGGAGGGATATAGTTTTAGCGTTGTTCGTCCGTCCGTCCTTCCGTCTGTCCTTCCATCCGTCCGTCTTTCCGTCCGTCCGTCCTTGTGTCCGTCCGGGAGAATAGCTCCAATACCATTGGACAGAATTTCGTGAAACTTTATACGTGTGTACAATAACCCATTCCGCCATTATACTTTTTTTTATTTTTTGGATTCGATGCAAAATGGCCGACTGGAAGCGATTTTAACTTACGCGGTCGAATGAATTTTTGATGTTTTCAGTCTTATCTTGAAAACTATACAGAGTTTTTACATCGAACTTGTCACATTTATCAACCACCATTTTGAAATGCACGACAAAAAGTTTCACCCAGATTGACCATGCAACGCCACAGTTATATACCCTTGTTTGTTTGTTTTTTTTTTAAATGCCGTGCCATGGAAAAAGGGGGCTTGATGTATATTATGGACCAACTTTTCTTTAACTACAGGACAAAATGTTATGAAACTTCATATTTATATTGTTTATCACAAGTCACAGACAATAGTTTTTTTTTTTTTTTTTTTTTCATGAAATGCCACGTCATGAAAAAAGGGGGCTAAATGTATAATTTTATCATGGACCAATGACCGTCTGTTTGTCCGTCTTTCCGCACAGATATCTTCTAAAATCCTTGACAAAAACTAATGGAAATTCATACACGTGTCCTTGTGATGTCCGCCTATATTTATTTCTTTTTTGCTTTTTTGATATTCAATATGGTGTTATACAAAAAGGGGGCTTCATGTATATTTCTATTAGGGATCAATATCTCTTTAACTCAAAATCCTTGACGAAAATTTATGAAACTTCATACGTGTGTTCCTTATGATAGTCCGCCAATGTCGTTATTTTAGCTTTTTTCCGTAAATGTTGTGTCATGAAAAAAGGGGGCTTGACGTTTATTTTTATTATGGACCAACATCTCTTTAACTACTGGACAAAATGTTATAAAACTTCATATTTATATTGTTTATCACAAGCCACAGACAATGGTTATTTGTTTTTATTTCATGGAATGTCAAGTCATGAAAAAAGGGGGCTAAATGTATAATTTCATTCTGGACCAATAACAGTCTGTTCCGCCATCCGCCTGCCCCGACAGATATCTTCTAAAGTCCTTGACGAAAATTAATGAAACTTCATGCATGTCTTCCTTTCGATAGTTCGTTCATACAATTTTCTTCTATATATAATGATGTGTCATGGAAAAATGGGGCTTGATGTATGTTTTCATTATTTATTTTCATTTAATGAAATGTCATGTCATGGAAAAAGGGGACTTAATGTATAATCTCATTATGGACCTCTTATATATTTTTTTATTTAATGAAATGCTGTGCCATGGGAAAAGGGGGCTTAATGTGTAATTTCATCATGGACCAATGACCAAAAGGCCACATCTTAATGCAAAACACAATACCTCTAATATGTTTGTAACAAAATAGGTCATTTTCAGCGGGAGATATCATTTCAACGAAATTGCTTGTTTTTTGTAGTACAGTCTATAGTATATTGTCTTCAGACGACCGTAAAACTTTAGAATCACCTTTATTGGCATTTTATAGATGACAAATGAAATGTGGCTTTAATGGTTGGATTTGTCTTTTTAAGAAAGGAGAAGTGTGGTGGAAAAAACGAAAACGGAAAAAGATACAGTTGCCGGCGTTTTATTCCCTTTCCACGATGTTTTCTAAGCTTTCCACAATGTTCAGCGGTGAAAAAGGAACGCATTCTGTTAAAGAAACTTCCACCGATCAGCGAAATATGTTCAAACCGACTTCCGGTTCAAACTCAATTGCTTAAACAATGTGCTATCTGAGATCGATATATCTGCTTTAAGGATAGGGCACCCTAATGGGATTCGTGTAACATCGCCTTTTCATCGCCAAAATCATACGGATTCGGCTAATACTCGGGTAATCCGTAATTGATGTGGGGGGAGGCAGCGTCTATCGGCCGATAGATGACGGATTACCCGAGTCTTAGCCGAATCCGTACGTTTTTTTGGCGATGAAAGGCGATGTTACACCAATTCCATTAGGGTGCCCTATCCTTAAAAAGTGCCGTTGGCAAAAAAGTGAACGTACAGTAAAGATTCAATGTAGTAATATATGTCAGACCTTTGTCTGTAAAGGATTTGTTTGTTTGTAAAGGACTTAACAGCACTGACAGAGACATTAAAGTGTTAGAAGTAGGCCTATGTATAGCAACATATCACTCTCACGTGCCAAGATGATGATGATGATATCGATGATGTATACACACACGACTGACATGGGCCATTAATAAGCTGACAGCCTTTCTGCCAGTGGAGATGTATGCGCATTCACTTGGACATTTTACTACATTTGACCAAACCAAAACCTATTACAATTATTACAAAGGACAAATATTTAAATGAGACGAAACTACAATGTTTCATTAGTGTGGTTTGTTTGTATTGGAGTTGTACACCGTTTTAACAGCTTAGGTCACATCACGGCGGTCAGTGCTCCTACGCATGTATTTCCTGGCATTCTCACACCAGTAATGACACAACTTTCTTTCCAAGCCACTGACTACTTCTCTGACATGCATCTGAGGTAAGAGGCCGGAAAGAAAGTTTACCTCGACCGGGTATCCGACCTGCAAAAACTAGGTCACGAGTCAGATACATTAACCACTGAGCTACCCGGGCGGGGGTCCCTATAAAGTAAGAAACGGAACCGAAACGAAACGCAACGAAACGAAACGCAACGAAACGAAACGGAATAAAAAGCGAACGAAACGGAACGAAACGAAACGAAATAGAACGAAACGAAACGGAATGGATTTTTGGTACAAAATCAAGCAGATGGAAAGCCTACATTTGGTTTTTTTTTTAATTACCTTACTTTTGATCGCACAAATTGTAACAAAGTAAGAAATAAAATTTGATGGTGGCTGTGCGCACGATGATCGTGCTACTATTGTGAATCTTGATAATTGTAATGAAGACATTTTATTGTTGTTGTTGTTCTTTTGAATGAACTTCTATTGTTTACCTTGTTATGACATAAATAACCAATAAAATGTTCCTCATGTTTCCGGCAGCCATCAGTACCGCTAATACGTCGTAGCCCGGTTGATATTTTTCCTATTGTTTTCACAAAAACTGTGACTAAAAAATCATGCCCAAATACAGCAAAGTCGAGTGTATTGATAATTGATATTGAATGATTGATTGATTGTATGATGTTAAACGCCGTTTACAACATTATTTCAGTTATGTCGCGGCGGCCAGTGCAGGTCTATCCATGCTCTCCTGGAATTTGTTATACAAGTATTCAACACAATATTGTTTCCTGGCCACTGGCTGCTTTCCCACATAACCCTCGCCGAGACAACGGGCTGCGGTGAAAGATGAATGAATCCTGCTGCAATGACTATTATGAATCCCCGAAAAGAAATTGGCAGAGCAGGGAATGGAACCAGCGACCATCTGTTATCAAGTCCTGTACGCTACTGGCTGAGCTACCGAGGCTCGGCCTTTTGATAATACCTACTCCCGGTAATAAAACCAGTTTGGATTCTAATAAGATAGGTTAGAATAATCCATTTTATGTCGGGCGAATTAGAATGCTTATTCCCCCGACAGTGGTCGGATTATAATTAATTACCATTTTTAAATGCGACTGGAATGATTAGTCTGGGAAAATCTTTTAAGTCAGATTTCAGAGGTTCTTGCATTAAAGTCCTAAATGTCTTTATTTATATTTTGTACATTTATGCAGATATCCTCTTTGCTCATGCATTGTCTATCTTTCAATCACTTTGATTTCTCTCCCCAAATAGAGGCCTCGAAGACCTTATGTCACTGACCATGGCTAATTATATTCAACGTCTCCTTCTTTTCGCGTGAAACAGATATACATAAAAAAATCTTGGGGACTGGGACAGCCGAAATAGAAAATGTACTTATCTAATCAGCATTGAAGATATTTTTCTTGGATCTTATATCGAAAAGGGTGGGGGGGGGGGGAGTGGTCATTTCTAATGTTGACATAACCGAGTATGTACTCGAGTCCACGGCAATGCAGCTTGGATGCTCGATCAGTTAACGCTAGATACTAGGAATTTCTCTGCCGAAATATTCCTGTTACGTTTAAGGCCCAGTAGCGACCAAATGTAAACAATACGGATGTTGAAATGCATTAAGATTTAAACCATACTTTAATAATTGATTTAATGATTGATTCTAGATTGAATGGTGTTTTACGCTTTCAGCAATTTTTCAGTTATATCACGGCGACGAATTCGTGTATTTCTTGGGTTCCACCAGTACTGGGCTAGGGCTCAGAGTTGTCTTGCCTAAGGACACTCCCACGAAAAACCCAGTGGATCCAGTGAGGCTCGAACCCGGGGCCTCCAGGTCACGAGTCCTACACTTTACTACTGAGCCACGCAGGACACTGGAAAATATTGTGAAGAGGTCAATCTGTTATTGTGCAGCCAGTCCAAGTGTTAGTCGCTGGCAGAAAAATAAATTCTAAATTCAGATAAAAAGTAAATAAAAAGAACGAGCGACCTGGTAACTTTTAACCTAGGTTTGAAATTAATTTTTCTACTTGCGACTAAGAGCGATAAGAAGATCATTTCTTTCAGACAAGATTATTTCCCCAGCATGTGTACCAATTCTTCTGGGTACATCAAAAGTTTTGTATATTATTAGGGGGGTAGCAACCTTCCAGTTTGCTCTCTGCTAGTTGAATTTATTCAAAAATAGAAGTTTCTTTAAAGTACGGAAAGACTAACAGTAGTCCCAGAAGACGACTTTAAAATAAGTTAATGCTAACTTACAGTCAGATCCTGAGCAAGTTTTGTGTGTCATTTATATTACGCATACTGTACATTTATTGGTGACAAGATATTGGCTTATCATTGAAATTGCGGATGATTTCTTCTAGACTGGATTTATCTCCCTCTGCGTGTGTATCCATTCACCTTCAACAAGAAATATCTTCAATAAAGATAGACGGCGTAAGAGATACTTGAATATGAATATTGAAACTCTTTAGTGGCTTAATATGAAATAAAAAAATGAAAAGTAACCTCACGAGCAATTGCCTCTTTTCCCTCACTGTTTTTCATTTTGATGAAAAGTAGTACTAGGTTATTGGATAAAACTTACGAAAATATGTGGTCATTTTTTCACCAATTGTAAATTAGCATCTATTCATTCTTTATCAGTCCCAAGAAGTTGGGTCAAAAGCCAGCTCATTCAGCTTCGCCAAAAAATACTGATACAACGTGAAGTACTAACCACTATACGATCACGGCTGTCACTGCTGAACTGATATAATCTCAGTCTTCGAAACTATTTAAACATGAAAGAAACAAACCCTTTGCTAAACAATCCCGAGTTTCACTGCCCCTAAAGGAGAAGACATTTGAAAACGTTGCGAGAAAAGGAGAAAATGCTGGTCACCAGCATATTCTCCCTTTCCCACAACGTCTTAAGGTTTAACGCCCTTTTCAACATTATTTCAGTTGTATCACTGCATTGAGCCCGGCCGGATAGCTGAATGGTTAGCGTATCTGACTCGTGACCTAGAGGTTGTGGGTTCGATACCCGATTGCGGAAAACATTCTTTCCGGCGATTTTTCGCCTTTTACCTCTGGTGCATGTGAGAAAAGTAGTCATAGGCTTTGGAAAGAAAGTTGTGTCAGTACTGGTGTGAAAAAGCCAGGAAACACATTGGTGCGTCACTGACCGCCATGATACGACCTAAGCTATTGAAAAGGCGTTAAACTCTAATACAAACCAAACAAAATCACTACACTGCACCTATCTGTGTTTTCCTGCAGTTTCTTTTACCAGTGCTTCGCCTAATATCCTTCCCAAGCCACTGGCTGCTTTCCATCGCTAACCATCGGTGATCACCTGTCGCAATGACTATCATCAATCCTCGGAAAGAAATTTGTCGAGTGGGTATTTGAACTAGCGACCCTTGTTCTCAAGTCCTGTACGCTACCGACTGTGCTACCGAGGATCGGCATATTCCGGCGCCCTGTGATAGTACTATGATACTACAATGACAGAAGAACAAAAAAGAAAGAAAACTGAATTTTCCCTACATGCCAAATCTTTAAAATTGCACCAAGTATGTTAAATTTTTGTGCAACTTCCAAAGCCACAGGTCCTGGTTGAGGGTTATCGTTTTAAGTTCTTAATCTTGACTCTGACCAGATTTTCAAGCCATGAGATAATCGCAAAATTCAGCAACATGTTCCTATTGTGCTCTACATAAAACGTGGGATAAAACAATAAGAAACGGTGCAACAGCAAAAACGATAAATTGAGACAAAAAGATAAGTTTAAAAAAAATCACTGCTAGATTTCGTCTCATTTCGTTTCGTTTCGTTCCGTTTCGTTGCGTTTCGTTTCGTTGCATTTCGTTTCGGTTCCGTTTCTCACTTTATAGGGACGACCCCCCCCCCCCCATCCCCGGGCGGGCAGCAAAAGTGAAATAGTTATTTTGAAAACAATTACTTATTTGGGCACACTATTATTGTAAATTGTTTAGAGGAAGTTTCTTTAGGGGAAAATAATTTCTGCCTACTACAGTTGCCGCTCTTCTATTCACAGGACAGAGATTAAATATTCAATAAAAAATCGTTCATCAAATGAAATGAATACTAGAGTTCTTTATAAGCAAAACAGAAAGTACTGCAATTACGAAACTGTGAAATACATTGATACTTTTTAGTTGTGCATGACCTATATTTTCTTTAATAACCGTTTCTATATTCATGTTTGAATAAAGAAAGCCCTCTATGTTTAATTATATGCTTTGTTCCTCGTATAACTAGAAATTTAACCGCTATACGAGTTTGTTTCTTCTATACCACTTGTTTTGACCACTTTTGGAAACAAATGACAAAAGGATGTGAGCCATGCTCTATGAAAAGGGACTTGATGCTTCTGCAAAAATATCGACCCAGGTCAGCTCGCGCAGTCCGCGCAGGCTGACCTGTGCCAAAACTTTTTTCTATTGGTCAGTTTTAAAAGAAGATTTTATGGATCCCTATTTATGTGATGTCTTGCTTGGTATAATGCGTCACAGAGATGCATTAAGCCCCCTTTGCACAGATCACGGCCCATATATTACGTTCAATGATATATTTATATGTTTAACGCATGTCGTTATCCAAGTTTTGTAAGACTGTTTTCATAGACTACCGCGGCAAAGTTTTTTCTTACGGTTTACAGTGTCTTTTGCATTTACTGTCTATTCGGTTTTTTTTTTTAAATTCTCTTTCAGTTGTCCACTTGAATATACCGGTAAAAGATGCCAAGAACTAAATTATGAATTACTGATTGGTATGTATTGTTTGAAACTGCCTCTTTATGAATCTACGTTTTTATTATATCATTTGTCTGAAAACCTTTTACCAAACAATACCAAGACTGATATACTAAAAAATCCAAATCTTCCCATTTCAAATGTATTTTTGGAGAAAACATATCTCCTTACCGGACAGTGTAGATCCAAAATTAGACTGAACATTGTGTGCAGTCTGATCTTGATCTACGTTGTCCGCAAAAGGTCCTTGAGTCGCGCTTAGCAGCCTACGGGTTAACGACCCTGAGGAAGATGGTTTCTAAAAATATAGTTTAACGACGTATAGGACAACTTTTTCTAACTGACAGATCTTTTTAAAACTTTGCACATACAAAACTCATCATGTCTCTAGATTACAGTAAAAAAAGATGTGGGTCACCGTGCTCGTTTCTGAGAAATTTTCCTTTGAAACAGGTATATACAGTTCCAAAATTCAGCTTATATTGGATTTAAAGCGCCTTTCTTTAATAGTCAGTTAAACAGGAAAATTACAGGAAAAATATACAATATACATCATTTTAATGAAAATTCATATATTTTTGCACAAAAAATATATAAACGCCTGGTTTTGAGCATGGTAAATGTACAAATATGCATGTTATATATAGACCATTGAGTTAAAAAGGGAGATAATTTGATCAAATTAAGTGTTAATCTTGAAAAAATACATACTTTCTAACGGACAGTTTTTTCTTAAACTTCCCACTCTTAAAGTATTCATAATTCTAAACAATAAGAAAAAATAAAAATGGCACCTATCCGTGCTTATTTTGTCAGAAAACGAGGTTGAAGGTCACTATGGAAGTTATTTTTTCAAGGGAAAAAATAGGATAAAAGCTCAGCAGACATGGTGGGAAAAGGAGAAATTGCTCAATAGGAGCGATTTCTCCTTTTCCAACAATAATTTTCAAAGTGGAAACAGCTATACTTCCACAGCTTTAATTTTCCTGCCTTTGTTTCCCTGTTTGGTGTGTAACGCCGTGTCAGCAGCATTTTAATTATTTCACGGTGACAGTTCAAAGATCCATTTTTTTCTCTTCACCAATACTACCCGAAGAAAGTGCTACTTGTTTCAGAGCACCAATAGTATTACCATTATGTGCAAAAAGTTCATAGGTGAACTTTTGATTCAATATCCACCACAAAAATACATGCGCAGTAGGATGCGCGCGAACGTTTGTCATATACGTCGTTAAATAAAAGTCACTGCTGGTAACTAGCATTTTCTTTTCTTTTTCCACAGTATTTTCTACCCTTTCAAAGACAATCTAATCATTTGAGCTAAATTTTATTTGTCGTCTGCAAATGCTTTCAATTTGGACAAGCGTAGAATTTTGTCGTTTGGTAAAGATTTTATTTTTACCAAACGACAAAACTTTAGACTGGTCCAGATCGAAAGCGTCTGCAGACGACAAATTAAGTGTGAAATTGTGACTTAAATGAAACTAAAATCCCTCCTGTGAGGGTTACAAAACATCACAGGAAAAGGAGAGAATGCTGTTTGACAGCATTTTCTCCTTGTCTCACAATGTTTAAAACATCTTCTCTGCCATGGTTGTTTAAACTCGGGATTGATACGTAAAGGGTTGGGCACTGATCTTGTACACAACTATGTATCACCAATCATCAGATTGATCATGTACACAACTATGTATCACCAATCATCAGACTGATCATGTACACAACTATGTATCACCAATCATCAGACAGAAAATGACCGCCTAACTCCTTGCGGTGAAAAACTTTTACGAAGATATGTTGTTAAAGCCTTTTTTTTTTTCAATTAGTTTAGATCTACATGTGTGTTGTTCATACCGACCAAAGGAACTATTGAACTACTAAACAAAACTTCTAACAAAACACTCTTTGAACTAAGATATTACGCACAGACATATTCTTACCGTTTGTTTTGCATGCCACCATCTTGTGGAGCGTCCCTATGCAGTACACACAGTCTCCAGCATAATCCAATTGTAATCATTCATTCACGGGGTTTGAGGTTCAAGTCACAGATTTACTTAAGAATCACGAGTTACACGTGCGATGTCGAGTTACATGTGCAATATTTTCTGTATTTCTGGTAGGGAGTCGATTGATATGGTGGCATATTTCTGCCACGAGATACGAGATAGCTATTTCGACAGTTTAAGAGAACTATCGCGATAAAACATACTTTCCCGGAAATGCTATCTAGATAGTAAAAAGTTTCACGATGAAAATATTGCGGTAATTCTCACTGTTATCACGATTTGTTTACGTTCGTGCCCACAAATGACATTCACGGTATCTATAATTCGGTGAAGTTTCGGAATATCTTCGTCTCCAACCTTATGAATTCTCCTTTTCCCTGAATGGTTTTAAAGTTGTTTGTAAGTGGCATTTCGAGTTTGTGTATAACAGAGTTTAGTTCATTTCATGTGTAGACAAAATTTACCAATTGAGCTACAATTGTAAGTAATTCAAATTCTAACCTACTGCCATCTTTTAAAGTCAAAAACCACCGAGTTAATCCAAATGGTGAATTTTCTATTTATAGATATCGAGAAACGGGTAGAACTATAACGATAATTTTATCTCGAATGTCAGCTTTCCGTTAAAATACTAAGTGATCAATGTAAAATTTGCTAGATAACAAAGTTTATCACGATATTTTTTTCAGAAAATTTTCACTACATGTGTCTAGATAAAATTTCCAGGAAACTTTGATTTATCGCGATAGTATTCTAAAATTATCACGATAGTTACCTCGTATCTCGTGGCAGAAATATGCCACCATAGCTTGAAATACTCGAAAAACAATTAAAAACGCTGTAAACATGCTGTGTATGACTCCTGTAGACCGCGGACGAGAGGCCGGTTTGTTTGTTGATTGTCGAACTTTCAAAAAGACATTTTTTTTAATGTTCAAATTATTGTGGTCGTGGTCTAGCTCTTGTATTACATGTCTGTTAGACAGAACACTTATCATTCTGGAAAAAAATCAACCGTGACATTTAGTGACACAGATTTGCCAAAAAAAAAAAACCGGATTCGGGTCCCTTTTATGAGTTGAATAACACATTTTTTTCCCTCACTATTTATCATATCTGAAAGTAGCCATAACATATTGGCCTGTCAATTCTTTACCAAACGACAAAATTTTGGATATGTCCAAAATGAAAGCATTTGCAGACCACAAACTGAAGGTGGCTAAAGTGACGAAAGTAGTCCTTGATGGGGTAGAAAACATTGTGGGAAAAGGAGAAAATGCTGGTTACCAGCATTTTCTCCTTTTTCCATCAATGTTTTCAAAAGGCTTCTACCTCGGGGTCGTTAAAAGCCGTGATTGTTCGGTAAGGTGTTAATTTATCATGTTTTAGTGGCCCCTTTATTTCGACTCACACAACATGTGATATATTGAACCACAGACCTTTCAACCTCTATTGGTCTATCACGGAACACTAAAATTTTCCTTGGTCGAACATCGTACACTAATAGGACACTGGTGCATCGCCTGTATATCACAGAATATACTCAAATTTTCTTTAACACCGTTTCTATAAATAGCACATCGGCGACTTCCTCTATATCGTAATAGTAATTACTGTATACGATGTAGAGGGAAACGCCGATGTGCTAGTATAGTAACGGTGTCCGGTAATGAAAATTTCGTTATCCCTTAAAAGACCAATGAGATTTCAGAGGCCTATGATTAAACCCAGCATGGAACTGCTATTTGGGGCATACTTCAGTACATTACTTCAAAATGACATTTTTTCTAAAATTAGAAAGGGCATTTATTTCAGAAATACCGCTCAGTGTTTGAAAGATGTGGAATGATGCTAATTTTGCAGTACATCTAATGTAAAAGATAAGAACAAAATTTTGTGTTTGTTTTGTGCGTAATATTTTAGTTCACAAGGTGTTCGGTTAGACGTTTTGTTCAGTATATACTTTTTTCCATTAATTGTTTTTCCTTAGGTCATGAAAAGTTGGAAAATATTATTATCAAATCTCAAGTATAAATGTCACACGGTTCGAGCTTGGATTGAATGCATTTTTTCTGTTTTGTTTTTATCTGTAAAGCTTGCGTTTTCACGTGCACATTTAAGGGATACAACCCTTTCACTAATGTGTGCGTAAGGTTCACACGCATAAATTACAAGCTTAAACTGATTAATTCCGTGTATCTTGAAGACAATGCTGTCATCTGCAAGAGAAAACAAGTACTACACTCCGCCCAGACTAATCCGTTTTTATGTAATTTTCTGTTTTGCGCAAGTCTACTTTAGGACAAAATCTAATGTAGTCTTAAAGTGCCGTCTCGGATCAGCCTACGCGGACTGCTAAATTACTTCAAATGATACTTTCAAGCCGACAATAAAAAACCAATTTTTGTCAAGATATTTTTTGGGGAAAGATATCTCCTTATCGGACAGTGTAGATCCAAAATCAGACTACACGTTCTGTGCGGTCTGATCTTGATCTATGCTGTCCGCAAAAGGTCAGTGTAAAAGTATGCAAATTATTTTGAAGATGACAAACTGTTACTGTTGGATCGCTTCATGTGTTAGTCGCTGGCAGAAAAAATGCAATCCGAAACTAGGATGAACATTACCAGGTCGCTCTATCTTTTGCTTACTTGCTACCTGATTTTCATTTTTCTGCCAGCAAATAACACTAAGTCTTGGACCGATAGTGCAATAACAGAATGTCATCTTCACAGTAGTTTCCATACTTTTACATGGTATGATTTCAATTAAAATGCATTTTACTACCTGCTTTGTTTACTTTGGCAGCTATTGTTACTTTAATCTTATCACCTTTTTTTCCAGGTTCTGCTCAGATAGCTGTTATAGTGTGTGTTGTGGTGCTTATACTAGTATTGGCAGGATTGTCTATATACATATGGTACAGGTTGGTATAAATAATTATACTGTTTCTTTTAAGCCATGTTATGGCACAAGGTGGTTTAAATAGAGGATATTTGTTTATTTCGGTGAAAGATCGAAATTTATTTTATCGAGTGAACATCATCGAAAATATTTTCACGAGTGGAGCAGCTTCGAGTGAAATTGTTACCGATGATGTTCACTCAATGAAATAAATTTCGATTTTTCACTGAAAAAAGAAAAACCTATTTCATGTTTCCTATCCCTCTTTTGGTTGATACTTTCATCAAAAGCAAGTGCTTTTGTTGCGGTAATTCTTCGTGATGTACCCCCCCCCCCCACGTAAGAACGCATTACAATACATTGTATTACGTAAAGTGCGAGAAATGTACGATAAATGCGCGTAAATTACGTCATTTCTTCAACCCTTTGGTTTAATGGCAAGCACTGATTACCTAGGCAACTAGTGCGCGGGAACTACTGTTTCCGCTGCCTTCAATTGAAGAGTTTCGCAAAATGATTACAATGAAAATGGTAAATTTCACTTGTCGTAAACATGAATTATCAAACCATATCATACAGCATTATTTTCCGATGAATTGAAGAATGCATCTCCATGATGCATCATACCAAGGAAGTCATCATATGGCCTGCAACACGCGAAAAAGGACATTCGGACATTTGCGTAAAGTGTCGTCTCGGATCAGCCTGCGCGGAATGCGCAGGCTGATTCGAGACGACACTTTCCGATCGTGTGTGATTTTCTGTTTCACGCAAGTCTATTGTAAGACAAAATCTAATGTAGACGTAAAGTGCCGTCTCGGAATAGCGCGACTGATCCGGCTGATCCGAGACGACACGTTACGCAAATGACCGAAAGCCCCTTTTTGCATGTTGCAGGCCATATAATTATGGACCCATACAATTTATTTTGTAAAACAAACGACTGAATCATGAGGTACACTGTCTTTTGACATGACGAAAATGACCCGATAGCAACAAGTCTCGACCCAGGTTAGCCTGCGGGGTCCGCGATACTTTTTGGAGATGCATTAAGCCCCCTTTTCACAGAGTATGGTTCATATATTTTCACACGCAAATATATTTGGAACGTAATGAATAGGCAGTTCTGATAACTGAAACCAGCAGTTAGAACTATTACTATCACGCCTATGCTTCCATCTTTTACATGTATCGAATATTCGTCCATTTGTGACGATTGATTGGTTGATTGATTGTATCGTATTTAACGTTGTTTTTAATATTATTTCAGTTATATCGTGGCGGTCAGTGCACCTATCCATGCTTTCCTGGAGTTTGTTTTGCCAGTACTCCGCACAATATTCTTTTTATGCCTGACTCTATTAAATACCATGCATAAGGGATTAAGGACTATGGCGATAGAAAAAGTGAATTAACCGTTAGTGCTGACAATCATGTAGTGAAAGGCTACAAATGTTAAACATGGGTATTTTTTTTCTTCATAATTTTAACTCATGAATTTTCAGACGAAGAAAGAAATTACCAATTATTCCGTGCAAAAAACAAAACCACGACAGTATTAACAAGGCAGAGGTAATTCCAATATTTTTTTCCTACCACTTTAAGTAAAACAAACTAAAATAAAGCAAGAATAAATGAAAAAATACAATGTGATTTTCAAAGAAACTCAAACAATCCTGTGTCTTGGTATTTTTCTCCATTCCGTACGATATTTTTTACTCTTTTGAAGACAAATCTCCTTGTTTGAGCCACAAACAATTTGTAGTCTGCAAATGCTTTCAATTTGGACAATTTTGTCGATGGGTAATGGGTTAATAGGGTAGCGCAGTAGAGCTGTGTCCTTGAATGGCAAAGATTACCGAGTATATTGTGAAGAATCAGACTTCAGACTGTTAAACATTTGCATGATATTACACAGAACTTAACTAATGACAACTTTAGGTCAAAATGAAAATAAAACTTCTAGTTCTATTATGAATATTCGAAGACCTATCGACATTCATGAACAAAGCGTGAGATCTCCTAACAATCATCGGGCATATTTCTATGTCAGTTTGAAAATCGAACACGGAAACGGCTTGAAACCTCTGTGTATTAGGCTATTTGTACGTCTTCAGTCTAATTCACTTTTTATAGAGTCACTTCACATTCCAAAAGGCACACTTGCAATATCGTTATGTGATGAAAATAATCTGAGTTTGTTGCCTTTTGAGATGAAATTCTATCGAACGAGTCTATAAAAAAGGCCATTAAGCTCGCCAGAGGTCCGCTTACTTAGATTTTTCTGTGAAAGACAATTTCATCCCGAATTCCAAATTTTTATTCAACGTCAAAATTCTTTCTAGTATAGCATTTTACTAAATTTAAACGAAGTTATTTACATCGATTGTGAAACAATTACATGTACTCACAACTTACTATTAACTCTTGATGATCATTCCCTGCAATACTTGACCAGTACTCGAACCGTAATGTGGTTGATTCCAAATATCTAACCCGGCTCATCACGGGATCGAACTCAAAAACTTTGATGTGAAAAACTGACCCTCTATTTACAGTACCTATACACCACAGTCGCCTAGCAGTATCGCACTTGGAACATTTATAACAACTAAACTTTAACCGAGAAAAATATTTCTGTATTCTGCAGGAGGAACCTGTTGAAATGGATAAGATGTTAAATAGTGAAGAGAGAAATAAAAGCAAGACTGAGGTGCAATCGGAACAGTGAAGGGGCAATACAATTGGGCAGTTTGTCACAAAGGTCCACTTTACAGAAAGGCAACAGTTATCGGCATGAAAATACTGAACAGCGAGCCCAATATGATTGTTTCGTTGTGGAGTTCAACGCCGTTTTAACAGCTACGGTTATATCACGGAGGTCAGTGCACCTACGCATGTGTTTCCTGGCTTTCTCACACCAGTACTGCCACAAATTTCTTTCCAAGCCACTGACTAATTTTCTCACATGCATCAGAGGTGAGAAAGACGAAAAATCGCCGGAAAGAGAGTTTGTCTGAACCAGATATCGAACCTGCAACCACAAGGTCACGAGTCAGATACGCTAACCGCTGAGCTACCCGGCCGAGCCTAAAGTAAATGAAGTGGTATTGTCGTGTAAAATGATTGCACAAAATGGCGCACACCATTGTCAGTACGTCTTTGAGCAAGAGATGCATAGTGTTGTATGTACCCACCATTTTCTTGATTCAATTTTTTATACTAAGAGAACTAGCCATGTAATTGCTTGAAAACAATATTTGACCCGTGCCTTGTTAAAAGTGGGTTTAATGCATCTGGGAAAAGTATCGACTCAGGTCTGCGCAGGCTGACTCAGTTCGAAACCTTTTGGCTCTGGTAAATTATCTGCATGTCCAAAGATTCAAAAGACAGTTTTTCCTGGTGAGTCAGTCGGTTGTTGGACAAAAGGGATTTTGTGTATTTATGATAGTGTGATGACTTGCTGGATATAATTCATCACAGAGATACATTAAACCCCCCCCCCCCCCTTTTACAGTAGCGTAGCTCATATCAACACGAATCCCAAATATCAGCATTTTAACGCTGAATCTGCGTAACGAAAATTTTCACTCAATAGTTAAAATCCAATTACTGATATTTCAAAGTCGATTTCTCCTGAAAGAAAATACCGTTTCGGACAGTGTAAATCAAGATCAGACTGCACAGAATGTGCAGTCTGATCTTGAATCTACACTGTCCGCAAAAAGTTCCTGAGTCACACTTAGCAGCCTAATGGTTAAGACAGAATCATATCGAAGATGGCAATGGTTCTTGAGTGGCATTGACAAACTTCTGAAGAGGTTAAGATTCCTTGGGACCAATCGTTCAAAATTCAGCCATAATTTTCAATTCCGGTTAGGAATTTAAAACCAGGAGATTGTTCAGAAAAGACGACGAATACAGCCCTAAAATACTTTATGATCATGATTTATCATCTGATTCTAAGAAGTGACAACCTTTTCAAATATATGTTGGACTCCGGTTTGGAGGTAAATCAGATGTAGTATATACGATATTTACTTCGATGAATATCATTTTCTTCTGTCCTGAATAACCTAGGACTGCAACCCGTTAGTTCAATAATACTGGTTTGCCACACAGAATACAAAGAATCCACCTTGATGGTACATGAGAGTTTCCCCGTAGCTCATGGCGTTGTATGTGAGCCAAGCTCTGGTCAAAGGGGCGGAGGAATACATCTCCGTAATGCATCATACAAAGCAAGTCAGCATATAATTATTAAGCCATAAAACCCTTTTCGTCTAACACATGACTGATCTGGAAATAGAATAGTCCTTGCTCGTACATACAGAAAACTTGCCCAAAGCCAAAAGTTTCGATCCAGGTCAGCTTGCGCAAACTAGATTGATATTTTTCTTGCAGGTGCATTAAATCCCCTTGTCACAGAGCATGGCTCAGTGCAAAATTTTCGATGTTCAATGTACAAAATACACATAATCCATCTTCGTTCCACACAAGGTTCCTCCGTGGCCCAGTGGTAAAGGCGCTGTATTTGAAAAAGGAAAATCCTGGCACGATACCATTCGCCTGAGCTGGTGGCTGTTTATGGATAAGACACTGCTGAAACCAAGCCTAGTGCTTTCCAATTCAAGGATAGACATGGATAAATGTCTCGAATTTGTAATGTTTTTGGATTTCCCGTCCGGATCTTGATCTACACAATCCAGTAGGTTTTGATATACATGTATATTGAAAATGAATAAATTTTGAAATTATTGGAGCATTTAGATGTTGTCTTCCTTTACAGATTTAAAATATTCACTTCAGGTAAATTGACAAAGGGAAAAGTTCGTATTATTTCTGTTTTTATGCCCCCGCCATGAAATGGCGATAGGCACATAGTGTTACCATTGTCCTCGTGTTTCGGCAATTCTGGTGAATATGTGGTAAAAGTAGTACAAACAACTCTTTTTGACCTTTCTATTATATGTTTTTTTTAAATCCAAGTCATAGGTATGTATAAAAGATGTATATATAATCGTACATTCAAGTTGAGTCTTAATATCATTGTCACCATTTTGGAAATTTTAACCTGTTCATATTTTTTACGTTGATTGTGATTTTCTTTAGAGAGGATATTTGAATTCGGAACTTCCTCCTGGTTATTCTATCAGTGATCATCAGTCTACAAACGTTCTAGAATCTATCAGAATCTGTCGAAATTAATTGTAGGTCTATTCTCCTTTTCAAATTTAATGAGAATATATTTTTAAGTTATTCCGCCCAGCAAGGGTAGTATTTGGTGTTTTTTTTTCTGTTGAGACTTAGCCGGGATTCTCACAATTTTTTCTTGAACTCTTTTACCGAATTCTTACACATAAAAAAGTTATGCAGTGCTTTATTTTTTTCTTGAAATAGCAACATTCTAATTTTGTCAATATGAACGTTGCACAAGAAGATGTAGTGTTCATCATTCACGAACGGTTTCAACTATTGCAAAAAACAAAGTACAAGTTATCTGCTGATAATTTTTTCTGTACGAAGCACAGGCATTCGTTTTGTGACGAACTTCGACTCAATATGAAATATACATAGAGAATACGTAGATAGTGTTGTGGTATATCAAAAATATCTAACGAGGTTGGGAGAACTGATAATTGTCGAGCCTTGGCGAGACAATTATCAATTGTCATAACCGAGTTAGATATTTTTGATATATGACTACGCTATGTACGAATTTTATTTATCCTTTAACGTGTGATTTTTAATATTCGTGAAAAAGGTGTGGAAAATATGTGCGTTATTTCAAGCGGAATAGATCTATTCAGTTTAGTCGGATATGGATGAGCTGTAATAATGAAGTCACGAATAATCTTGACCACGTCATAAAACGTGACTTTTAACCACAGACAATTCATTCATGCTGTATAAATATCCGTTGTACTAGTATATCAGTTCTGTTCTATAAATATCCGTGGTATGAATAAAGGGTATTTGGTTGGTTTTTTTTTTTGTGAAAGATCGAAATTTATTTCATCGAGTGAACATCATCGGTAATATTTTCACGAGTAACGATGATGTTCACTCGATGAAATAAATTTCGATCTTTCACCGAAAAAAACAAATATTCTATTTATTCCATGCTTTTAACCCTTTCTGGGGGGAATTTAATCAATATCAAGTACAGTTCTTTTCAGTTCTTCCCCGTGCCGTACCCCCTCCGCATAGCAACGCATTACAATATTACGTCAAGCGCGAGAAATGTATGGTAAATTACGTCATATTTCCATCTGGTTGTGAGGCACGCGCATTTTACCTAGGTAACTAGTGCGCGGGAACCACTGTTTCCGCCTTCAAATGAAGAGTTAGAATATAAAAATCGGTATTTTCACTGGTCGTAACCATGAAATATCGAAAAATATTTCACCGATATTTCTCGATAACCTACCGGAAAGCATGAAATAAAATATATTTATATATTTCGTCAAAATATTGCCGATGGTGTTCACTCGATGAAATAAATTTCGATCTTTCACCGAAAAAAAAAAAAAAACCCAAAAATATTCTATTCATTTCATGGTTCTAACCCCTTTGTTGGGGGGTAACTTACATCAAAATCTAGTATAATCCTTTTCGGTAATTCCCCTTGGCGTACCCTATCCGCAAAACAACGCATTACAATATTACAAGAAAAGTAAGGTAAATTACGTCATATTTCCATCTAGTTGAACGGCAGCCGCATTTTACCAAAATAACTAGTGCACGTGAACTACTGTTTCCGCCTTCAATTGAAGAGTTAGAAAATAAAATCGGTATTTCTCACTGGTCGTAACCATGAAATATCGAAAAATATTCCACCGTTATTTCTCGACCAGCTACCGGAAAGCATGAAATAAAAAAAAAAGATCGCATAGGTGTTATTGCGTAGATATTCGGTTAGTTGAAAGATAAAAGACAAGTTGTTCAACTGTGTTCCATACCGAACTTCACCAGTCGTCATTTATCAGTAATTTTCACACTTTCTGCCACTGGAATAAAAATGTCGATGCTTCAATCGTGTTTTGCGATGATTTATCTATCAACTGGTCCGTAGGACGATAGAAATAGGCTAGTAATAGGAGGTCTGAACTTTTTAGACAGACAATTTTTCTCTCTTGTCACCGTTGGATAGAAAGTTTCATTGGGCTGAACACTCTCTACAAATCGAGCTCTGCCGTCCAGACAGTAATGAACAGAAGAATCGACAGTTCTATCCGAGAAATGGACCTACCGCAATGACACCGAATTCTAAACCCGTTGCAAGCGACACCACGGCAGTTGTCGCTTCTAACTAAATACTAGTTATCACCATTTACTCCTTTTCTACCAATGTTATCAAGAGCCTTCCGGCTCGGTCGGGTAGCTCAATGGTTAGAATATCCGACTCGTGACCTTTTGATTGCGAGTTTGGTACCCGATTCAGGCAAACTTTCTTTCCGGCGATTTTTTGCCTCTCACCTCTGATGCATGTCAGAAAAGTAGCCAGTGACTTGGAAAGAAAGTTGTGTCAGTACTGGTGTGAGAAAGCCAGGAATCACATGTGTAGGTGCACTGACCGCCCTGATATGACCTAAGCTGTTAAAACTTCGTTATACTCCAATCAATCAATCAATCAATCAATTAAAAGCCTTCCTGCTCTTGGCCGTTGAAACCACACGATTGTTTTGGTAACTAGTAACTCTTTACCAGCATTTTCTCCTTTTCCCACAATGTTTTCTACCCTCTCTAAGACAGGAATCATCATTTGAGCTACAAATAATTTGTCGTCCGAAGATGCTTTCAATTTTGTCGAGTGCAAAATTTTGTTGTTTGGTAAAGGTATAACGCTGTCGTTTTCAGCTAAATACTTGTTACCAGTATTTCCTCCTTTTCCACCAATGTTTTCAAAAATATAGAGTTATTCGGTAACGAGTAAATTGATACTCCATCGGTCACGAGAATCCGCCATAATATGACATGATACATACTGGGTCAATAGATGGCGTGGTAGCTTTGCAACATAGGGGCTGATTCATAGCTCTAGCATCCTGGGTTCGAGTCCCCGTGACGGCACAGATTTAATGTGCTTTGTTTTTTTTTATGCTTCGCTTAACCCATTTACAACCACAGAGGTGTTCTAAACAGTCAAAGGACGAGGATAACCCATTACGAAACAATCCCAGATGCTTTTGAAAACATTGTGGGTAAAGGAGAAAATGCTGGTAACCAGCATTTTCTCCTTTACCCACAATGTTCTCTACCCTTTCATAGACAAATCCCATTTTTTGGCCACATTTAACTTGTCGTCTGCAACTTCTTTAAATTTGGATGAGTCGTAACCCTTTACCTCACGATTACAAGTTTTAATGATCACAAAGGGGAAATGCTTTTGAAAACATTGTGGGAAAAGGAGAAAATGCTGTTAACCAGCATTTTCTCCTTTTCCCACAATGTTTTCTACCCTTTCATAGACAATTCCATTGTTTGAACCATATTTAACTTGTCGTCTGCAATTGCTTTGAATTTAGAAGATTCTTAGATATTGTCGTTTGGTAGAGAGGTAATAAGCTGAACAACGTTTAGTAGCACACAATACAGGTAGGACGTGTTTAGTATATTGGTGTAAAGTGACGAAGTCGGACGCTTTTTTCATAACGATACTATGGATCGAATAACCCGTTGTATATTATTGGTTTTAATCGTTTTATTTGGTCTTCTTGAACTTTCACGTGAGTATACTTTTACCTTAATGTATTTGAATGTGTTCATTTGATTTTTTGTTGATACTTTTTTTTTCTGATCTTATCATAGTAACAGCCATCTCATGCATGTCTAGTAAGGGACTGTATTCACTATCTGTTCTGAATTGGATTCCTCTTTAAATAACTCTAGAATTTTCTTAAGTGGTATTTAGACAAAATGGTTTGGCTAATCAAAAATTGTATTACTCTTTAAGTTCAGAATACGACTTAAAACTTGTAATTCAGAAATGCTTGTCACTGGGGGCCAAGGGTCTGAAAAGAGATAGGTGTGAACCTCACAGCAACCTTACCAGTTACTCTGTAAGATATCTTGACCACAACCTTTGTCTTTGATAGTGTTTGAAATCCTCAGCACATTTTTATCGCGCCAAGCCGTTGGCCATATGTTGTTGTTGTTGTCTCAGGTATTTTTCCCACACTTTGGCACTCCTTCTTTGAAGGATATTCTTCTCGCGGATGAGAAGTTTTTTTTTTAGACATATCTGTAGAGGGTTAATTAGTTAGTAATATAACATTCAACCTTAACCTTCAAACTTTTTGTGTGACTATTATGTACATGGGCTACATGTTATTATATACGCATATCTGACAGGCGCAGATTGGAGTAGAGAGAAAGAGTCGGATAGAAGGAAATCCGGGTACCAGAACCTAGCTCTTTTTCGAATAGATTTCCTTGGTTCTTTTACATGCTCAGTGTAAAGCACCGATACATGCGAGGCTACCTCTGGGTTTCTAACCAGTTCACCTCTTGTTGGGTGGGAGACACAAGGTGTCTCTGAAAAGCATCCTACTAGACCGGAATTCGAACCCCAGATCTTCGGATTGGTAGTCCAACGTGTTAGCCACTAGGCCACCGCTCCACCCATAAGTATACATCTTCTCCTCTAGTTTCAATCGCACTTCCTTTAAGCTTGATGGCGCTAATCTTAATAACTAACATGAAACTTTCAAGTCGATAGTAAAAACCTAAATTTTGCTATTTCAAAGGTATTTTTTGGAAAATACATATCCTTAACGGACAGTGTAGATCCAAGATCAGACTGCACGTTCTGTGCAGTCTGATCTTGATCTATACTGTCCGCGAAAGGTCTGTGAGTCGCGCTGAGCTGCCTAAGGGCTGCACGGAACATGCAGTCTGATCGTGGATTTACACTGTCCGATAAAGAGATATTGTCTCCAAAAGATAACTTTGAAAGCAACAATTTGGTTTTTACTATCGACTTGAAAGTGTCATTCCACTTACTAAGCTTGGTAAGTGTTTTTTTTTTTTTATTTTGTCAATAAAAAAAGACCCTGGTATTAAAATTTTCTTAATTAGTTAAAACATATTTATTTTACATCGATTGAGAAACAAGTTCTTACAACTTTCTAATTTCTCTCGATTCTGCTTCCTGGGAACTACACCAGTACTCGCGCCGAATGTACGTGGGCCAATGAACAATCCCAAAATTGACACCGGCTCCCGTGTCTCGAACTCGGGACCTTATGGTTACGAGATCGACGCTGTACCTCACAACCACAGACACCACTTGGTTTCTTGTCTGAAAAGAGACAAACATGGATATCGCAGCACCCTTCACAGTTATTTTGTAAAATATCCTGACCAGAAACCAAGAAAATTCCTGTCTTTGACAGGATAGAAAAGATTATGGGTAAAGGACAAAATGTTGTTTACAAGCATTTTCTCTTTTTCCCACTATGTTTTCAGAACCCTGCTCTTTTAGGGCCGTTAAAACTAGGGATTGTGTAATAAAGGCCTTATTGACATTACCTACAAGTCCACAAAAAAGTCGATGGCACAGTTCTTATTTTACCTTCTGATTTATCGAGTTACAAATTTGGGAGAAACCCAATGCTTGTAGTTCAACACTTTCTGTACCAATCACATACACTCGATTTCTTTCGACGACCGAAAATATAACCCGCTGTAATGAAACTCAGGTTAACCCTGAGGCTGTTAACTCACTGACGTTTTGCGGACAGTGTAGATCCAAGATCAGACTGCACAGAACGTGCAGTCTGATCTTGGATCTACACTATCCGATAAGGAAATATTTTTATCCAAAAATAAGTTTGAAATAGCATTGTTCGGATTTTTACTGTCGGCTTGATAAGAGATAAGATAAGAGTTAAAAAAAAAACTTATAGACTTTTCTAGACTAGCAGAGGGCATAGACCCAAGATCGGACTGCACGTTCTGTGTAGTCTGCTCTTGATCTATGCCGTCCGCAAAAGCCCATATTTCAGCCTGATAAGTATTTTTTTTCTTTCCAAAGATAAGTATTTTTATTGATAAGTATTTTTTTTTTCTTTCAAAAAAATAAAAGATCTTTATGAATGGATACCTTTTTGACCTTGATGTCAAATGATCCGGTATTTGCGCACTAGATGGAATTTGATATTTTGTTTTTTACCTTTTTAAAATTCCCAAATATGATATATGCCTTTTTTACCCTTTTACACAGACCCGAGTTTTAACGAGCTTGAGAAAGAAGCCTTTTGAAATCATTATCCGAGAAGGAGAAAACCACATTTTCTCCTTTCCCCACAATGTTTTCTACCGAATTCAAAGACAAATTCCATCAGTTGAGCCACACTGAAATTTTCGTCTACAAATGCTTCGAATTTGGACAAGTCTAACTTTTTGTTGCATGCAAATACTTTCAATTTGTACAAGTTTACATTTTTGTTGGCAGGTAAAAAGCTTACAGGTTTTGAAAAGGGGGGGGGGGCGCTGAATGAATAGTAATAAAAATGACAATCAACTATTTAAAAAAAAAAAGGAAGTCGATTTCATTGAAATATGCTGTAAAAAAGACGTTTAAAAAAAAAAACTGTAAATGAATAGTAAGGATATTTGTTTTTAAAAAAAAACAAAACGATAAAACCTCGTTTTCGAAGCCCCATACTTTTCAATATCACTGCCAGTGAAAACCGCTCGTGATCACAGTTTAACTCTATATCACTCAGTCCCGAGTTTTAACGACCCGTGGAATATAACTTTTGAAAACATTCTTGGAAAAGGAGAAAATCAGACTACATGTTCTATGCAGTTAATCTTGATCGTAGTGGTGAAATGGTTATTCAGGACGAAGAGTAAGATCAAAAGGACAGAGTAGAGTATTGTGTAAGGTTGGTACACTATATGGCGTGCAACACGCGAAAAGGGGCATTCGGACATTTGCGTAAAGTGTCGTCTCGGATCAGCCTGCGCAGTCCGCGCAGGCTAATCCGAGACGGCACTTTACGACTACATTAGATTTTGTGCTACAGTAGACTCTATACAGTGTTTTCCTTTTTTGCTTTAATTACATTTTTGTGTTTATTATCTTTACCCCTTATCACATACTTTCATAACCTTGGAGAAGATAATCGACTAAGATCAGACTGTTCTTTGCTGCAGCCAAGTCTTAATCGACTTTCCTCGGTACCCTGATTTTTGTTCAAGCTTGTCTATATCCAAATGAGTAAATATAAAAATACTACCAATCAATCAATCAATCAATCAATCGATCAATCAATTGATCGATCGATCGATCGATCAATCAAGCAACCAAACAACCAAGCAACCAAACAAGCAAGCAAGTAACCAACGAACCAACCGACAGACCGACCGACTAACCAACCAACCAACCGTCCAACCGCTCACTCACTCAATCAATCAATCAATCTATCAATCAATATCCTCGTCACCTGTTTATGTTTCTGTACACTTTTGAAAGAAGAACTGTCCATTCATTGATCAATACATTTATTTCGTTCTTTGTTGAAAAATTCATAATTTCTAACTTGCTGTATCAATAATCGATTATACGAGCCACTGATTATGAACCATTGACTGATCTTTTTGATACTACCCTATACTAGGTGACAAAATGTTAGACATCAAAAGAAAGTCTGTTCAAATGACAGTAATTGTCTTTGGCATTGTAGAAAACTTTGTGGGAAAAGGAGAAAATGCTGGTTCCCAGCATTTTCTCCTTTTTCCACAATGTTTTCAAAAGCCTTCTTCCCCAGGTTCGTTAAAAGTCGGGATGGTGTGGTAAAGGGTAAAGCATTGTTTATGATCCTTTGACTTGTATTTTTTAACTCTTAACCAGACGACAAGATTTTCGGACATGCCCATATTAAAAGCATATGCAGTTTTCAACATTATTTCAGGTATATAGCGGCGGCCAGTGCACTTACCCATGGTTTCCTGGAGTTTCTTTTACCAGTACTTCATATAATATTCTCCTTAATCCACCTAATGTTTTCCAACATAACCATCGTCGAGTCAGTGGTCAGCGGTGAGAGAGGAATGAATCCTGTCGCAATGACTATGACCATTCTCGGAAAGACGTTTGCCAAGTTGGGGAATCGAACTAGCGACCCACTGTTCTTAAGTCCTAAACGCTACAGGCTGCGCAAACGGGGCTCGGCTGCGGATGACAACAGTAATTCGTCTAAGATGATGGGCAATGTCTTGTGAAAGGGTAGAAAAACAATGTGCGAAAATGGAGAAAATGCTGGTCATCATCATTATCTTCTCTTTTACCTTAAACTTTTAAAAAAATCTTCGTGCTCAGGGTGAAAAACAATACAAAACAACTGAAATAGGTTTTGTAGTTCGGTATAGATCTATTAGACATTAGTATAACAATGTTACTGATATTTGTACTAAAACATTCTGAAAACTGATGACAGTGAAATCCAAGATTATAGACTTCACGCTCTTTGCAGTCTGATCTTTATCAGCATTGTCCACAATTAGCAGTCTGATCCTGACGTTTTATTTGGTTAGCGCCAAATAAGTAAAAAGGTTGTTAAACGGTGCATCGTAATAGTGACTCCGTCGTAATACTAACTAGTACTCAGCTATAGCGAACACCATTAACACTTTACCACACAGTCACGTGTTTTGACGGCTGTGAAAAATAACCAGCATTTTCTCTTTTACCCAAAATGTTTTCTATCCTTCTAAAGACAATTTCGCCTATTGGAGCTTTATTCAATTTGTCGTATGCAAATTCATTGGATTATAATTCAATATTAGTTTTTTTCATGAACATTGGCGAGTTCTGATTGGCTGAAAAACATTTTTCGTAGCTCCATGAAAAAAAAAAATTAAGCAGTGCCGGAACTACTTTTGCAGTCAAACTAATGTAAACAAAACATGTATACGAGATTCCATAATGCTTTTATGTCTGATTTTATATCCAGTCCAGATTTCAAATTGCTAGCTAAATTTATTTTCTCTGAATATTGAAAAAAAAAAAAAATCCAACAGTAAATTCAAAGAGAGTTGAAAACTCATTGTCACTTTGCTGGGTCCTAACAAACTTATTTTCAACTTAGTTCTTGCGTATCAATTGAACTTCTAATAATAATAATTCTACTAAACCTGCAAATGTTTAATGCTATAATGACGTCACGAATTTACGTCATTATTACGTCATGAACCATCAGATTTACCGCGCTATGAATTATGAATGAAATGGACTTTAAATAAATACGCAATGTTGGATTACAATAAAAAAGTAGTTAGTAATATGAAAAAGGCAAAGCCTCAATACGAGCGACGTGAATGATTTGTGGAACAAATATCTATTTATTCGAATGACGAGCTAGATTCTTGATCTTGAAATCAAAGGGTTTTGAGTTCGAATTCTGTCATTGCCAGGCTAATTTTGAGCGTTGTCAAAAGTAGAAAGCATTTTTCTTTCGTAGATTTATACATGTGAAATAGGGCGAACTGTCCCTAATTTCCTGAACAAAATAAAGACAGTTCCTTGACAATTTCTTTATGTCCAGAAAAAATATCTTGGAATGATTATTGGTCAACATGTAAAGACCATCTTATGGGAACATTTCTTCACTGCATGTAGATCTAGATCTATATTAGAGAGACTTTGATTTTTACGAGGAATCCGTCAGTAGGTTGGGAGGAATACTAGTATTGAGCAGAGTACTGGTAAAAGGAACTTCAGGAATGCATGGTAGGTGCACTTGCCGCCGCAATGAATATAGATCTACACACAAAAAGAATCGTCAGTGCACAGGTCTACCCACGTTTTACCTGGAGTTTCTTTACAATCAGAGTGCTTAGATCGCTAAAATCAGATTATAGACTATATGGTTTTCCTTTTTCATCCCATCTGCTTTCCTACACATCCGTCGTTGAAACAGTGATCAGTGCAGAGACAGGAATGAATTCTGTCGCAATGACTAGATTTAGATCTATCATCAATCCTAGGAAAGAAATTTGCCAAGTTTTCGGATAGACATCCAACTTATGGCAAAAATACGCCAGCTTGCGCGGACTGCACAGGCCGACCTGGGTCGATAGTTTTTTGCAAATGCATTAAGCCCCCTTTTTACAGATCATAAATCCGGCTTTCTCTGTAAATGGTATTTTGAAAAAGCCAAAAAACTAGTTTAGTCATGATTTCTTCGACAAAATGTTTTCCGCGAAAAACGGCTCGTGCATGACGTAAGAAAAGTATGATTAATGACGTCATTATTTTTTAGCATAGATCATTGCGTATGTTTAGGCTATAGACAAATAGACGCTTAACACGTACTTGTGCGAAAGAATGTCATACGTGTGACGCTGTGCGACTAACCGGAAGACACTCAATTTTTAAGTCATCCCTATTTAGATTTAGACTAAAACCCAGAACGAAGTCGGAATTTCATTTTTGAAAATCTAGAACGGTGTTACCGCAAAACGAGCTTCGCTCGTTATTATTGAAGTGCATATCTGTTGTCTGTGATACTGAATTATAAGGAATGAAGAGAACTTTTTTTGTTTTCATGTTTTCGAAGCGGTTTCATAAATGACAAGTCCAAAATTATGTTGTTAGGTTAAGGATACACCATAATTTCTTCACGTGTGACACAATAAAAATACACATACGTAATTACGCAGAAATGTCAAAGTTAGATGAGCCATGATCTGTGAAAAGGGGGTTTAATCATTTGCAAAACGTATCGACCTAGGTCAGCCTTTGCATTTCGTGCAGGCTGACCTGGGACGAAACTTTTTGCTCTAGGTCAATTTTCTGTTTGTCAAAGGACCAGAATACCTCATGATTCAGTCCCTTGTTGAACAAAATAGATGATATAGATCCAGAAATATGTGTTGACTTGCTTGTTGTAATGCATCACAGAGATGCATTAAGCCCCTCCCCCATTTTACCAGATCATGGCTCAATTATTAAAACTCACTCTTCAGTGCCAGTCAGTAAATATTGTGACTTAAGGATAGGGCACCCTAATGATTTACGTGTAACATCGCCTTTCATTGCCGAAAAAAACGTATGGATTCGGCCCAAACTCGGGTAATCCATAATCGATCGGCCGATAGACGCTGGTTCCGCGCATCGATTACGAATTATCCGAATCTTTGCCAAATCCGTACGATTTTGGCGATGAAAGGCGATATCACACGAATCCCATTAGCGTGCCCTATCCTTTAATGTCACTGACATACGCCTTAGTGTGACCTTGACCTTAAGCTATTGACATTGAAAACAAGAGATCTTGTGCCAGAGAATGGCTCAGTCATTAAAAACTCACTCTAAAGAGCCTAGTCAAAAATAAAGCTAACTAAGGTCAATAAAGCTATTGACCTTGAAAACAAGAGATCATCCACCCTTCAGTTTGATTATCTGTGCCAAGTTTGAAGAGAACAGTTCGAACCAACATCTGCTGATCGTCCGAATAAGGTTTTACAGTTCAGTTCGACCGATGGACAGAACAATCGACTGAGCAATCCATCAGCCGACCCGCCGACCGATAGACCGACATACAGATTTACATAAACAAAACAAGATACAAAGGGGACCGGAGGAGCACATTAGAAACAATAAAAGTTAACCCTTAGGCTGCTAAGTGCGACTCACTGACCTTTTGTGTACAATGTAGATCAAGATCACACAGATGAGAACATGCAGTCTGATCTTGGATCTACATTGTCCGGTAAGGACCTGATATCCCCCAGAAATACTTCTGAAATAGAAAACTTTGGGTTTTTACCATCGGCTGAAAAGTTTCATTCCAATTATTTAGCAGGATAAATGTTAAGAATGTACATAATGAAGATATTGGTCTTTTTTTTTTTGTAAGACAAAAATGTCTTTCAAATTTTATCAACTGTGGCATGACAGGTCGAGGGTAAAACTACAAAAATTTTAACAATTAGAATACTCTAAATACTTTTGGCACATTAACAAACCTTGATATTCTTTTTGCAATCACTAAATGACAGAACAATTATTGGTTTCAAATGAATACTTTTTTTTTTCAATCAGATTTTGGGTTCAAGAGTTGTGTCCAAGCGGACACAATTCCAGTGCATATGGCTGTCGCTGTAACCTTGACCTTGAAGATATTAGAAACTTTCTCACCGAAAATCGTCTCACCATTGTGGACATGTGTATCATATATTTTAGAATTGGAGGAGTTTGGGAGATATGGAAATGACGTGAAAACGTGACAGACAGACGGACCGAGAGGCAGACGGACAGACAGCAGACGGACGGACAGACAGACAGACAGACAGACAGATGGACGGACGGACGGACGGACTGAAAATCTTACGAAAACAAAATGTCTCCCCCCAAAAAGATAGATGGGTATCCTGTGAACCTAGATCAATGATACTCCGTGCAGTCGGATCTTGATTACCAAGTTTTGTCCTTTCGAAGAGAAATTGCATTACTTGAGCCAAATTAAGATGTTCGTCTGTGAATGCCTTCTATTTGGACGAGTCTAAAGATTGTCGTTGTGTAAAGGGTTTAAATCCTTAACCTGGTAAACAAGTGAAATAAAACTTTCAAGTCGATAGCAAAAACCAAACTTTTGTTCTTTAACGGCGTATATCACAAATTTTTCTAACGAACAGATTTTTTTCAACTTTGCACATACAAAGCTCATCATGTCTCTCGGAGATTACAGTAAAAAAAAAAGATATGGGTCACCGTGTTAGTTTCTGAGAAATTTGCCATTGAAAAAGGTATATACAGTTCCAAAATTCAGCTTGTATTGGGTTCAACACGCTTTTCTTTAATAGTCAGTTAAATAGGAAAATTACTGGAGGAATATAAAAATATACATCATTTTAATGAAAATTCCTTTAGTTTTGCACAAAAATATATAAAAACCTGGTTTGAGCATGGTAAATGTACAGATATGTATTGAGTTAATAAGGGAGATAACTTGACCGAATTATCGGTTAATCTGTAGTAACTACATACTTTCTAACGAACAGATTAAAATTTCCACACTTATAGTATTTTCAATTCTTAACAATAAAAAAACCCCACCTATCCTTGCTTTTTTAGTCAGAAAAACAGCGATAAAGGTCACTGTGGAAGTTATTTTTGTCAAGGAAAAAATAGGATAAAAGCTCAGGAGACATTGTGGGAAAAGGGGAATTTGCTCCTTTGGAGGGAGTTCTCCTTTCCCCGTAAAAATTTCAAAGTGGAAACAGCTATACTTCCACAGCTTAAATTCCTGCTTTTGTTTACTTGTTTGGTGTGTAACGCCGTGTCAACAGTATTTTAATTAATTAATGGTGATAGTTCACAGATCCATTTTTTTTTCTTTGATAGTTCACAGATCCATTTTTTTTCTCTATATTAATACTACCCGAAGAAAGTGCTACTTGTTTTAGCGCACCAATAGTATTACTATCTGTGCGAAAAATACAAAGGTGCACTTTTGATTCACTTTCCATGACAAAAACACCTGCGCAGTAGGATGCGCGCGAACATTTGTGATATACGTCATTAAAGTGTATTTTTGGGGTTAAAAACTTTCCTACCGGACAGTGAAGATTCAAGATCAGACTGCACGTTCTGTGCAGTCTGATCTTGATCTACACTGTCTACACTGTCTGGAGTCGCCCTTTGCAGCCGAAGGATTATTTCTATTTTCTAGATTGCCAAGGTCACACGAAAAATTGCAGTAAAGAAGAAGAGCGACGGAAAAATTGTTTAAATGATGGAAAATGTTTTGTTATGGAGTTAGATGGCCGTCGGCTTGGTTGTCAGTAAGTACTGCGATCAAATTAGAACTACTTTCATTTATACGTAATATGTTTTACTTAACTTACTGAACAGGGCCCGATATCTCAAAGCACTTTAAGTGCTACGATCATCGTAAACCGACCTTAAGTCCCTCGTAAGCATTTTGCCGGTTCTCTCAAAACATCGCAACTCAAGGGCCGATCGTAAACCCGATCTTAAACTACGAACACTCCGAAGCTACCTTAACGTAATCGTAGGCTGTTTTCAGCAATGCATACAACGTGGTGTAGTGGTTTATTTTTCAAAATGACATTATTTTTTCACGTGAACAGACCTCACATAAGAAACAACATAGCTCGGCGAGTTTTTGGGACAGAATGAATCCCTTGGATGACATGGAATTAAAGACGATCGCTACAGTTTCACCATTTTTTCAAAACATTCAGAATTTCATGAAACTTTGTTTGGTGATAGTTTATTATCTGATCTACAAAAATAGGAGATAGAAAGAGGGGGTCACCAGCTTTAGAAAAATTCTATGAATATTTCTTTTAGTACACCCTGCATTGCGGCAGTTCAGGATGAAATTTCACCTATGAAAACTAAGTCTATGTATATTTTTTTTTAAATGACAACAATTATAAGCAAATTTTATGTCATTGTATTGGTGAAACATCAAATTTAATGAAAAAAATAATTCAGAGTATACTGAGTATCAATATCTAAACAAAAAACCCTTAACTTATGGCTAAAACACCTTTATTTTGGAAAAAAAAACCAAATAGTAGCTTTTAAAGGTTTTTTTTTAAATGTTCTAACATTCTGATTTTTCTTATTAATTTTTTTCTATAAATAATATTCAGGTACTAAACTAAAAGAATCAGGCTTAAAATAAATAGGTCACCAGCCTTATTTTTTAAGAAAATACATTTTAAGTTTGTGGGTGGGGCACTAACTAATGAGTAAATGTAGGGTTTGTCAAAGACAAACACATTATGTGAAGTAAATTATCTCAATTTTTTCAATAATACAACAATATTTATAAGAATCAAGTTTGTTGGTCATAATAAACCAATTCATAGCATATAAATGTAATACTGATGTTAGCATTTAACTGATTTCCAAACGACTAATTTTAGACTCTTCTAAATTTGACGCGTTTGCAGACCTAAACCAAAACCTGGTATTCATGTATCACAGTTCTTTGATGGGTCAGAAATCATTGTGCGAAAAGGAGAAATCAATCGTTAAGAGCAATCTCTCCTTTTGACATCAGTGTTTTCTAATGTTGTCTGCTGCAGACTCATCAAGATAAGGGACAACCTAGTAAAGGAGAAAGAGTTATGTACAGCCCCTCGTTTTCTGCAAGTCTTTACCAAGTGACATATTTCCGTTGTTAGGTGACGTAGTTAGGTGATTCACTTTGACTTTCAGTCCGAAAGCGTAATTTTGGATTCTTGCCTCGCATATAATTATTTCGCTTGATTCAAATACTGTTTTTCTTAATTTTGCTGACATGAAACGACCCGTTTTAGTTCTTGGTTTATCCATTCTGCAGACATTGACAAGTGTGGCAAGATCAGTTGTGTTAGGTGCTCACCGTTTTTCTAGTGAAAGGTGAGCGTGATAGTGACACGAAGCGTGAAAATGGAAACTGTCGCGAACGTCGTTAATTAGAAAATACCGCCGCGACCGAGGATCAATTGTTACCCTCGGCAATGTTCTTGTGGAGCACTTCAAAGAACAAGAGGGCTATTGGCCCTAAAACGCTCACCTGTATAAAGTCATCTAGGGTTGATAAAACTAAAAAGATCCTAGTTGTGATATATAAAACACGCCATTGTAAGTGACCTACTTTTTAACTGACTTTTCCAACTTGATGGAGATATCATCAAGACAAACATTTTGGTTGGCTGGTTTTATGACTTTTAAGGATAGGGAACCCTAATGGGATTGGTATAACATCGCCTTTCATCGCAAAAAAAACCGTACGGATTCGGCTAAGACTCGGGTAATCCATAATCGATCGGCCGATAGACGCTGCTCCCCCTCATCGATTACGGATTACCCGAGTATTAGCCGATTACGATTTTGGCGATGGAGGGTGATGTTACACGAATCCATTAGGGTGCCTTATCCTTAACGTCGTTTCAACATTATTTCAGTTATATCGCGGCGGCCAGGGCACCTATCCACGCTTTCCTGGACTTTCTTTTACCAGTGCTCCGCACAATACTCTTTCCAAGCCACTGGCTGCTTTCCCACATAACCATCGTCTTAACAATGGTCAGCTGTGAGAGAGGAATGAATCCTGTCGAGATGACTATCATCAGTCCTCATAAAGAAATTTGCCGAGCCGGAGATCGAACCAGCGACAAACATTTTGACAATGATTCATGAATATCAGACTGAAAATGAGGCCTCTAGACCGTACACAAGGTTTTCTAAGATATGGCCCAGTGACCAACTTCTTGATCTGTTGTGACCAAATTTCAAATTTGTCTGAATTATCGTCAAGGTAAACATTTTGACAATGTTTCATGAGTGTCAGACTGAAAATTTGGCCTCTAGCCTGAGATTTAGCCCAGTGACCAACTTTTGAATCTGTTTCGACCAAATTTCTAACTTGTCAGAGATAGCATCAGAACAACCATTTTGACAATGCTTCATGCGTATCAGACTGAAATGCAGCCTTTCTCAGTGAACCCAAGGTTTTTCTAAGGTTTGCCCCAGTGACCTACTATGTTAAATGACTTGACCCAATTTCAATCTTGTCAGAGATATCATCAAGACAAATATTCTGACCAAGTTTCAAAAGTATCAAACTAAAAATGTGGCCTATAGAGTGCACACAAGGTTTTTTTCTAGGATTTGGGGATCTGGCCCAGAGACCTACTTTTTTACCCGACATGAGCCAATTTCAGTCTTATCCGAGATATTACCAAGACAAAAAATCTGACTTAGTTTCATGAGTATCTGGCTGAAAATGTGGCCTATAGAGTGCGCACAAGGTTTTTCTAAGATTCGGTCAAGCGACCTTCTTTTTGGCCCAACGTAACCCAATTTCAATCTTGTCAGAGATACAGTCAAGACAAACATTCTGACCCAGTTTCGTGAGTATCTGGCTGGAATGTAGCCTCTGCAGTGCACACAAAGTTTTTCTAAGATTTGTCTCGACCCGACATGACACAGTTTCGGACTTGTCCGAGATATTATAGAGACAACGATTCTGGCCGAGTTTCATGGGTATTGGACTTAAAATGTGGCCTCTAGAGTGTACAAAAGGTAACTGTTAACGAGACAAGACGCACGACGGACACAACACGATCACAAAAGCTCACCTTGAGCACTTAGTGCTTAGGTGAGCTAAAAACTTACCGAAATCACGCACTCCCGGTGTCGTTGCAGATAACATGGGCTTTGAGATTTTATGCAACGGGGAGTTTTCAGTCTGTGATCGCAGAAAGTCACGGAGTCGGAATCGATTCAGTCTCAAGAAATGACGTCATTTTTAAATGTTACGGGGCCCTGAGTGGCTCAGTGGTAAAGTGTGGAACTCGTATCCCGGAGACCCCGGGGTCGAGCCGCACTGAATCCACTAGGAAATTCGTGGGAGCGTCCTTGGGCAAGACACCTCAGAGCCCTAGCCCAGTACTGGTGAAGTCCAGGAAATACATGAATATGCGAACTTTTGCCGTGATATGACTGAAGTAATGTTGAAAGCGGCGTGAAACACCATTCAGTCAATCAATTACTTTTAAATGTTACGATCGTAGATAAACGTTTCTTTACGAGAGTGTTAAGGTCGGTTTTGAGAGATCATTTTAAGAAAATCGCAACGTCCCCGTAAAATGATCGTAAAATTAACCGTAACTTACGAAACCTTAAAGTTTTGAGATATTGGGCCCAGGTCTGTATTTTCACGACGCTAATGAAGAAAACACTGTTAGAAAAGTAAAAAGTATTGGCTACCAAAGTCTCCGCCCTTTAAACTCCGCCCTTTAAAGTCCCTGTGTTTTTTTTTTTTTTTTTTCAATTTAATTATTATCTTTTTTTTTTTTTAAATTCATTTTCTTAAAGAGGCTAAATATAAAAGGATAAAAAAAATCGAAGAAATCGGTACGAGGAAAGTGATAAGGCAGTTTTTTCGTCATAAGAATAGCCCATGCCAAAATTAGATAAGGAGGCGGAGAGATGCGTACGCATAATAGGAAGTAAACAAATCGTCGGAATCAAAGACGGTATTTACAAGCATGATCGAACCAAGCAACACAAAAATTTCGGGGTAAATATACGTCCTGTGTGCATTTTTTAAAGATATCCATGGAGTATGCAAATTACCCACACCTCAATTACCATATTTCGATTATTGCCTCAAAATATACATAAGGGAGGGGGTATTCGTAATTTACAACGTTCTTGTATCTCTTCTATAAAATTGCCGACCTATTTAATGGACTACTTTAATATCTTTGCTCACCCTTTTCAATAAAGAGAGTTTGGGGGTTTGAAAGAGATCATTTTAGCGCACGTTCAAACAGTCGTCTACAAATACAATGTACATTCAATTTCGATAAGTCTAAAGTTTTGTCGTCTAGTAAAAGATTAATCAGTTACTGCACAGATCTCTCTTTTACTTATTTGCAGTTGCCCGTCGACCCATGTTGGAGCAAGATGCCAAGATATGAACTTTTACATTGCTGGTAATTATGTATATATGGCCTGCAACACGCGAAAAGGGGCATTCGGACATTTGCGTAAAGTGTCGTCTCGGATCAGCCTGCGCAGTCCGCGCAGGCTAATCCGAGACGGCACTTTACGACTACATTGGACTTTGTCCTTCAGTAGACATGCGCAAAACAGAAAATTACATAAAAACGGAAAGTGTCGTTTCGGACCAGCCTGCGCGGAGTGCACAGGCTGATCCGAGACGACACTTTACGCAAATGTCCGAATGCCCCTTTTTGCGTGTTGCAGGCCAAAATTATATGAGCTATGCTCTATGAAAAGGGATTTATTGCATTTGCAAAAACTATCGACCCAGGTCAACCTGCGTAGTCCGCGCAGTCCGCGCAGGCTTACCTAGGTAGAAACTTTTTGTTTCGCTTTGTGTAAATTTTCCACATGTCCAAGGACCATTCCATCGCGGAATTCAGCTGGTTGTTAGACAAAATGGATTTTATGGATCCATAATAATGTGATGACTTGTTTGGTACAATGTATCACGGAGATGTTTTAAATCTTTCCCCCCCTCCCCCCCACCCTTTTTTTTGTCAGAACATTGCTCAGATACAATTTCGAGTTCGGACCAACATTGGTTTTTTTTTTCCCAATCACTACTTCTTTCAGCGCCAAAGTCAATGTAATATGTATGTTTTGTATACAGAAAAAGGATAAATGCTTTTCTTTTTAACTCTGTCCTAAACTATCACGTGTTTTAACGACCACGGGGAGGGGGGGGGAGACCCAACTATGAAAATATTGCTGGAAAAGGAGAAATTGGTTGTAACACTTACATGTATTTTCTTTTTCAACTACAGTGTTTTCAACACTATCAAATACAAACTTAACTAGATGGCCTGAGCAGAGATTTTCTGTTTTTACTATTTTTAGATGTATTGATACTGGTAACTCGTATGGTTGTCTTAATTTCTTACAATGTACATTACAATTTAAGCTAATAATTTTATTCTAAAATTCCCTGTATATGACTGTTTTATAGCTGACAAAAATACTGAAATATTAATTATTTTTTTGTTCCAGGTTCATCCCTCCGAGTCGAGAAAGCCATCTTTTACGTTGTAGTTATCGGTGCGGTTTTGGGAGGTATTATAATTGGAGCAGTGGTTGTCTCCCTTCTCTGTAGATGGTATACACGGTGAGTTTTGTCGCAGTATGTAGAAGTGTTATAAGTTCATTTCGCGGTGTCCAGTGCACCTATCCATGCTTTCCTGGAGTTTTTTTTTTTTACCACAACTCGGCACAATATTCTTTCCAAGCCACTGACTACTTGCCCACAAGCAATGATCAACGGTGAAAGAGGAATGAATCCTGTCGCAATGACTATCATCATTCCTCGGACAGAAATTGACCGAGCCGGAGATCGAACCAACGACCTCCTGTTCTCAAGTCCTGTCCGCTACCGTCTGAGTTTCCGGGGCCAGGCTTTATGCTCTATGAAAAAGTACTTTAATGTATCTGCAAAACGTTTCGGTCCATGTCAGCCTTATCAGTCTGCGCAGGCTGCCATGGGTCGGAAGTTTTTGCTATCAGCTTGTTAAATGCCTATCTACCTCATGGTTTGGCCTGTTTTTCTAACACATTAGATCAACATTATGCTACTCCCTGTTTGATATACTACCAAGATGCATTAAACACCCTTTTCCTGGGCGTCACTCTGGTAAATTCTCAAATGGGACTACTTTCTACTAACTACGTCGGGAAAGCAGTTAGTGGTGGGGGGCGACACCTGATAAAGAGCGTGACATTGTTGGTTAACAATGTCGTACTGGGAGCCATTTGATTTGAGTAGAAGTTATCTGTCTCCCTTCTCTATGAACCAAATTCTGGTAGCGAAGTCTGAAGCGCACAGGACCTGAGACCGTTGGGGTAGTGTCCTCGATTCGAATCTCTGGCTCGGCCAATTTCTTTCCGAGGATTGATGGTAGTCATTGTGATAGAATTCATTCCTCTCTCACCGCTTTTCCTTGTTTCGACAACGGTAATGTTGGAAAGCAGCCAGTGGCATGGGAAGAATATTGTATGAAGTACTAGTCAAAGAAACTACAGAAAAGCACTTGCCGCCGCGATGTAACTGAAATATGTTGAAAACGGCGTTAAATACCATACAACTAATCAATCAACCTTCTGTAAAAATTCTTAAGAAGGTAAGTTTTGTTAAGCTATGTAGTATGAAATTTGGACTGTTGTTTCTAGAACAGCGGTTATGTCTTTTCTTCACAGATTGTTTAGAAAGTGACTTTGGTATATTTCAAATATCAGTTACAGTTTACCGCCTACGACAGATTCTCTTTCGTCTTGTAACTTAGTTAAGAAATAATCTTCTTTCTACCGTTGTTTATTGTTCAATAAACGACGGTTGTGAGTTATGAGGCACAATAAATAAACCACGAGGGTGATAGTGGTTTATTGATTGCGCCTCATAACTCACAACATGGTTTATTGAACGATAAACAATGCTAGAAAGAAGATTATTTCGATTCTAACATGACTAATTCTTGATCAAAGTTCATACAAAGCAGATGCGGAGTAATTCCCTTGAAAATACCATGACTGTTTCATTTACTAACAAAAACAAAGCCCCACTGCCCAGTCGTTAAATATATATAAAGACTTGATCGCTGGATCACCCGAGGTTTGCCAAATGCTTGTTAACGCCAAGTGATTTTAATATTACATATCCGAGGGCGGACATAGGAACAGCCAGCATGGGGTATTTACAATGAAATAATGTCGATTTCACCACGCTTCCGTTGCGCTGTGTTTATATAGCCGAATTCACGTGTCATGTTGGAATTTTAGTTTTCGCTGTATCACTGAACCTATAGATATCAGAACTGCCGATTCGTCTTTGTATTCGATTTACTTAAACTATCCCGTATATTTGAATTTCTAGGCGACAGGAAAGAATGTATGGCAATGCAAATCACAACGGAAATGTGAGTACAGTTAAATGTTGATACATGTATTTCAAATACAAGTTAGATCAAGAACTATGTTCGATTAATCAGTGAACAAAAAATATGCATTTAAAATAATTCGAAAGCAAGGACATTCCTAGAGTACAAAAGAAAATATTTGAATCATGTTCTGTGAAAAAAGTGGTGTATTGCTCCTACAGCCTGGCCTTGTCAGGGGCTTTTGCATTTCCGTGAGTCTTCTGTAAGTCCTCATATTACAACCAACGCAGTGGCAAGTTTTGCAAGTTAATAAGTTATCATACAAGTATAGACAAAGCCCCAGATGGAGTATTTAATGCAGACAAACAGACTGTGGCATCCGTCATTCAAATGTCGTAAGTTTGCCTCAGGGGATATGTCTACACAAGCACCCCAACATCTTGTTTAAAGGCTATGTCATTTGCATTAATTCAAGGGAGGTAATTATATCAACCACAACACTTTTCCAGACTGGAATTTGATTGTAAAACCATTATCCTCCTGACTCTTTTTGGCCGTAGACTACTTACCGGTATTATCTGAATTTCGTTTCTTCATTTTTTTTTTTTTTTTTGTGAATGTGTTTGTGTTTGTTAATTGTGTAATTGTGTCAATGCTCTTTGAAAACGGAATTTTATGTATCTGCGGAAAGTATCGATTCAGGTCAACCTTGGCCGAAACTTTTTGTTATTGGTCAGTTTTCTGCTCGTCAAAGTACCAGTTTACCTCACGAGTCAGTCAGTTGTTGGACAAAATGGATTTTCTGGTTCCATAATTATGTGGTGACTTGCTTGGTGTCATGCATCACGGATATGCAGTAAATTCTCTGATTGATTGATTGAATTTGCATTAATTTATCGTCGCCACCGGTTGCCCATATGGGCGACGCCCCCTGAAGGCTTTTAGTATTGTTACAGGGGATAATGCAGATACAGGACGAAACCCATCCTAAGTTACGCCTTGTTCTTTAACGTGCTCGGTGTATAGCACCGTCACACGGGACCTCGGTTTAACGTCTCATCCAAAAGACAATTAGTGATTTTAGATGGCCAGCCGTGGGAATCGAACCAACACCCTCATGATCACGAGTCCTACGCTCTACCAACTGAGTTATTTGAGCTGGTCAAATTCTCTGATGCCAGAGCATTGCTCTTTTATATTTTTGTAGTGCTGGCCAATGTGGCGGAAAACTATTAAATAACCTTAGATATACAAAAACTGAAACACCTTACTGCTAAGATCTCATCTCCCTTCAGTCTTGACGTTGGCAATTTATTTTGATCCTGACCTCTACCAGAACCAAATACAGTAAATAAATTCGACTCCTTGCGTCGGCTGACAATACAACACACTGAAACTTAGAAGGATTTTCATCTAACAAACTTGATTAATCATGCAGACAATATAGATGTAAGATCACACTGCACGTTCTGTGCAGTCTGATCTTAGATCTATGCCGTCTGCAAAAGCCACTGTTTTCGTCTGTGAGTGCCGATGGGTAAATAAATGAAAAGTAAAAACACAGATATTGCTATTTTAGAGTTCTTTTTGTAAAAAAATTACTTGTCGCTAAATCGGAAAGTGTATATTCAATATCGGACTGCGCTTTCTGTAGAGTCTGATCGTGATCTAAATTGGCCCAAAGTGCCTAGATTTGCACTTAGCCGCATATAGGTTCATTTGACTAGAAAAAAAAAAATAGTTTTTTTTTTTATTGCAGGTGCCAGTTTATTCAGAAGTTCCCAATGGAAACAGAGAAAAAGTTTAAAAACTGTTTTATATTTATTTCTTAATAAAAAAGCGGAGAAAACTAAGGAGGAGAAGAAGAAAATCTCTTGATCTGATAGTTTAGATTCAAGATCACACTACACATTCTGTGCAGTCTGATCTTGATCTACACTGTCCGCAAAAGGTCTTTGAGCTGCGCTTAGCAATTAATGAAAACGATTGTAGAATAGGGAAAATTTGCTTTTTTTAATCATTTACTCAATTTTTCCACCATGATTTTACAATGATTGATTGAATGATGTTTGTCGCCGCTTTCAACATTATTTTAGTCATATGACCGCGACAACTAACTAATTAATGTATGTCCTTGGTTGCACCATTACAAGACTAGGGATCTGAAGTGTCTTGCCCAAGGACATTCCCACGAAAAACAATATTTTCCGAAGAAGTCTGTGATGAGAGACAGTGGTGTAGGGGTAAAGGGTTGGCCTCTCTTATCAAAGGTTGCGGGATCGAATCCTGTAATGAGCGGGGTCAACCTTTGAAACTAGGCATATCATGGCTGGATCACTGGGTCTGTATTTACCAACCATTCTCAAGAACATTTCTAGTCTTATTCGCCAAGATTTTCGAAATTTGAAACTTACTTAACTTCTGATTGGCTATAAATGGTCGAGCCAATCGGAAGTTGTGTTACTTTGCAATTTAGAAAATTCTTTAGATTAAGACTAAGAATGTTCTTAAAAGTGGTAGGTGAATACGGATCCAAGTTTTCCAGGAAGCAATCATCGTGTAACTATTTTAAGTGATAAGAACTTATTTCACAATCGATGTATACACATGTATGCACGTACATGTACATGCATGTATCGAGCCAGGTCAGTTTCTGCAGGGACAGCCCTGGATCGAAACTTTTTGCTAACGGTCAATTTCTACATGTCCAAGGACAAGTCTATCTGATGGTTAAGTCGGTTGTCAGACAAAAAAGATTTTATGGATCCGTAATTATGCGATTACTTTCTTGGTACAATGCGTCATGGAAATGCATTTAACAGAACAGAACAGAATATCGTTTATTTGACAAAAACTACATAGTTTATAGCCATACATATATATAAATTCGAAAATAAATGCATTTAGTCACGCGATTACTTACTAAATATGTTTACAATTCCAAATAATCTATTATGAAACCGTAAATAAGTGAATGAGTAAATAAGTGAAAAGGTGAAATGGATATTTTCAGTAATGAAAGTATAGATCTATGGAGGGAAAAACTCAACTGACATATTGAACTAGGGAATTTATACATCAGTCAATTGACAAATCACTCGCTCAACCATTCCGATTGCCATTATAAGACTTATCAATCAATTATACAATGATGCCGCGTATTATCACTTTTGGACACTGAAAATATCATGAAATAAATATGAATATCAGCATAAATATACACTTGGACTTGGTAAAAGTAAAAATAAAAAATTGAGAAGTACATAAACTTACATGTTCAAGAACATGGCATTGGTAAGTAATGAGTAATTGACAATTCAGACCAGTCAGTCAGTTAGCCATCACTTTTGGACAATGGAAATATGATGAAATAACTGATATTAAAGATATAAATTTATACGTGTACCTGATAAGAGAAAACAAAAAAGCATTTTTTATTTACAATAGCTTACATATACTTGTAAATAGTATGGACACAGTAAAGGAATTATTGACCAATCGGTCAGTCAGCCAGTCCGATCAATAAACAACGGGTCAAAAGACGTGCCCCCTTATCACCAGTCACTGGCAAGTTAAAGAAAAAGAGTACAACCGACGAATCGATTCATCAATCAATCAAATGACAGACTAACAAATCGATCAATCGATGAAATTACATAACATCAATCTTGGTGAATTATACTGGTTTACAATTAACTAAATGTAAGAACATATTTATGGATAGCAAAGTACAATTCAATGAACAACAGCTTACACGAATTGAATTAAATGAATGGGTAAGTATTTGGTGAAGATACTAAAGAACAAAGAAATGAACTAGCGAAGGACTGAATCAATCAAAACGGATAAATAAATAACACCTTTTCCCCGAGCGCTGCTCTTACATGTAGTTAAATTGTTTGTAAAGAAAAGTGCGGCAACAGATCTAATGCCTTGTACGAACGATCAGAACAGCTGACTATATCTTTATACAGATAAATCCGCTTCAACGAATACCTCGAATTGAACGTTTAGAAAAAAAGAAATGAATGTTTGAATAATAGAGACTTTGTAAATGTTATATTTATGAATAAAAGTGTCAATCCTGCAATATCGTTACTACTGTGGTCGTATCGTGCTATTTGAGTCATCAAGAAAGTTTTTCTCATTCTTTTTTCAATGATATTTTACGCTGAGTTCGACTACATGTCTATCATATCAATACAGATCGATAACTTATACCGTTTCGATTTCACCAGCCATCGTCTGTTGCTTTGCATTTTAATTCAATGGCTATCTGTGATAAATGTTAACTGAATTGAGGATTGACTGAATTACTGTTGATTGAATCGACCATTAAATGAATTAATGGGTACCTGTAGTTTATGTTGACAGGATTTAGGATTGACTGAATTTACTGTTAATTGAATTAACCGATACCAATAGCTAATGTTGACAGCATTGGGAATTGACTGTATTTACTGTTGACAGAATTGACGATTTACCAAATTTACTGTTGACTGAATTGATGGTTGGCTGAATTTACTGTTAGCTGAATTGACGATTGACCAAATTTACATAATTTACTGTTAACTGAATAAACAAGTACCTGTAGTTAATGTCGATAGAATTGACGAATAACCGAATGGACGATTTACTGAGATGACGATTGACTGAAATAAATGTTGATTAAATCAACAGATAGCTGTTTAATTTTGACAGATTTGACGATTGACTATAATTAATATACTATTGATTGAATAGATGATTTACTGAATTTACTTTTGACTGAATTAACGGGTACCTGTAGTTAATGTTGATAGGATTTACGATTGACTGAATTTAATGTTGGCTGAATTAACAACTGCAACTGCGTGGTTTATTCTGACTAAAGTGAATTCACCTATTATAGACAAGTTTGCCAATAGCCTTAATTAATCTTTGAAAAGAATGTTGATTGCGTTTACCATTGACTGGATTGGCTTTTCATTTAATTGATAGTTGACTGTACTCAATGTTTCGACACTCGATTGTGGTTACGGGTGGATGTAGTTGATGATGACTAAATCGACGATTGATTATATTAACCCTTTACCGCACAATATCGAGTATTAACGACCCTGAAGAAGAAGTCCTGTAAAAACATTGTGGGAAATGGGAGAAAATGCTAGTTACTAGCATTTTCTCCTTTTCAAACAATGTTTTCTACCCTCTCAGGGAACTACGGCTTTTTGTTGTCCACAGTTTCTTTTAATTTCAGGCGTCATTAATTTGTTGTTTAAGAAAAGGTTAAGTGTAGACTGGGTTGTCGGTTCTCTTTGTTTATGCCTTTAGATAGATGGTTGACTGTATTTACTTTTGTCTTGGTTGGTCTCTGAATTGACAGCTGACTGTACTAAAAGTCTCCCGAAAAACGCCTGACTCTACTTAGTGTTGACGGAGTTCACAGTTAATAGTATAAATGATTTAACATTGATGGGTTGACGTTGGTTTCAATCTATACCATAGAAAAGACAGTTGACTTAACTAAATGTTGACTTGATTAGACTTTGACTAAGTTGACATTTAAATGCACTAAATGTTTGCTGAACTGATGCTTACCTGTTGTTATCTATAACTGCGTTTACGATTGCTGGTAGTTAATATTGACTGAATTGATTTTTGACTGTCTTAACCGTTGACAGGAAAGACAGCTGTTTGTTAGCTTTGAATAAATGGATGGTTTGCTGTATTTAGCTTTGACTTAGTTAACGAATGTGTGTGGTAATTGTTGACTGAATTGATGGTTAATTGTTACACAGTTGAGTCATCATTGTAACAGAATACAGACAACTCAGTCAACAACATTGACAATATGCAGTTGACCATGTTAGAGAAAAACGTTGAACGCAAGAATCAAAATTTGTTCAGACTTTAATGCTATGAATTTAAGAGCAAAACAAAAACAAACGATATGAGCTAGGTTCTGTGAAACGTGGTTTAATGTATCTGCAAAAAGTATCGACCCATGTCAGCCTTCCCATTCCGCATGGGTCGAAGGTATTTACTATTGGTTATTTTTACGCATGTCAAATGACTAGACTACCTCATGATTAAGTGGGTTGTTGATAAAATGGGTTTCATGTATCCACAGTTACATGTATATGATTTAATTGCTCCAATGCATTACACAGATACAATAAAACCCAGTCCTTGTCAGAGCATGGCTCAATTTTATCGGTGTTTAAAAAAAAAACACAACAACATGGATTAATTCTGGCGATACAGAGAGCAATTTAGTTGCTTTGCAAACAATGTATAAATGAAAATCAGACTGTACAAACCGCGCAGTCTGATCTTGGACCTACGCTCTTCCGAGTATTTTTCGTAATATATTATGAAGATTTTTTTGATTGCACAATTCCGATTTCTTTTATTTTTGTCTTATTCTTCAACCTGTTACATTGTTATCTGTTTTTTTTTTACCGCATTTTTTTCCCTGGTGATGAGTATTAACTAATTACCAAACAATTTCAAGTTTAAACTAAAAACACTATTAAAAGCATTGTGGAAAAGGAGAAAATACTGGTTACCTGCGGTTTCTTCTTTTCCCACAATGTTTTCTACTCTTTGAATAATAAATCCAACGAATTAAACCACATTCAATCTGTGGAGTTTTTTTTTTTTTTGTGAGGGAGGAGGTGACAAGTCGAAAATGTTGAAGAAATGAATTAACTTTTACCAAAAGACAAAGGTTTTAGTCTTGTCTGCTTGTACTTAATATATTTAAGCCATGCTCTATAAAAGGGACGTCTAATGCATTTGCAAAAAGTATCAACCCATGTCAGCCTCCACAGTCCGCGCAGGCTGACATGGGTCGAACCTTTTGCTATTTTTAAATTTTCTGCATTTCTAAAGACCAGCCTACCTCATGGTTCAGTCGGTTGTTAGACAAAATGGATTTTATAGATCCACAGTTATATGATCATCTACTTGATATTATGCATCACGGAGATGCAGTAAACCCCCTTTTTTGCCAGAGCATGGCGCATTTAAATGATGGGATTTGACTTGAAGGTACAGAAATATTATTCAAAAGAGAAAATGCTTGTTAGATCTACCAGGATTTTAATTTTTCTACAATGTCCTCAAAAGCTTCTTCCTCAGTGTCATCAAATTAGACTCATTTTGGTAAGGAGTTAAAAAGCACTTGTACTTGTAAATTCTTTGTTCTCTTTGCGGGGTGGGTATGTCTTTAAAACATCTGTATCTACCGACATTAAATTGAAATGGGTTGAAGATGACGACAGCAGCGGCGTTCATTCAGTTTGTTACTCGTCTTCTATTGAGGCTTTCTTGCAAAATTTAGCCTCTATGAACCACGAGATGGCAACCAAGGCGCCCTGAAATAACGGATTTATGGCTTCACATTATCACGAGACCACGATGTATGACATACTTTTTGTTTTGACAGAATGCACCTAATAATGTAAAAATTTTGACGTAATAATACGATAAATTACTTTTTCTGTCTTTTGTGCGAAATTTAAACAATCCATAAATGCATCATATTTCAGCAAATTTGTCCGGATGATACTATATGGCCTGAAACACGCGAAAAGAGACAGTCGGCCATTTGCGTAAAGTGTCGTCTCGGATCAGCCTGCGCAGTCCGCGCAGGCTAATCCGTGACGGCACTTTACGATTGTATTAGATTTTGTCCGACAGTAGACTTGCGCGCAAAACAGACAATTACATAAAAGCGGAAAATGTCATTTCGGATTAGTCTACGCGGACTGCGCAGTTTGATCCGGGACTACACTTTACGCAAATGTCTGAATGCCCCTTGTCGTGTGTTGCAAGCCATATTATGATGTCATCAAATTTCACATTCAGAACAAACACCTTGACCCAACCAGTTTTGAAGTGTCTTGCCCAAGGACACTACGACAACCTACCATTTTTTATTTCATTTTAAGTCTAGCTCTATATTATGTAAAGTAACGCAACTTCTAATTTGCTAAACAATTTGGTTCAGCCAATCAGAAGTTTTGTTACGTTCAAATTTAGAAAATCTTGGGAAATAAGGCTAAGAATGTTGTTGAGAATGGCTGGTGTATATGGACCCTTGTCGTGTTATTTTAAGCTATATATATAAGTATCCAAACTAGAAGACGAGCGGCTGCCCTTTGACATTTTTTTGGCGCCTCTGTGTACAAAATGGACAAACTGGCCTTTGATCTAAATCTTCCAAGATATTGTGAATTATTGTGACAAAATGAAATGAGTCATGCTCTTGGCAAAAGGGGGTTTAATACATCTCCTAGATGTGTAGTACCATGTCAGACATCACATAATTAGGATTGCATAGAATCAACTTTGTCTAACAACCGACTGAATCCTCAGGTAGAGTGGTCCTATGACATGCAAAAAAATTGACCAATAGCAAAAAGTATCAATCCAGGTCAGCTTGCGCGGACTACGCAGGCGGATCTGGGCTGATACTGTTTGCTGATACATTCAGCACCCTTTTCATAGAGCATGGCTCAACTGTAAAATTAGAATGTCTAGATCTTTTGTAACCGATTCAAAAATTCCACTGCACATTTTTGGCTCTCAAGGGCATAATATTATGCTGACTTCCATATTTGATATTTCACAAAAAATACCCAGTTTGTTGTTTACCTACCGTTGCAAGACAGAAACCAGCTACCCAAGTTGCCATCCACTCGAAGCCGATTTCATCAAACAGAAAACCTCCAAGACTTGGACCAACAAAGTCTCTGTAAAGTGTAAGTCAAAGAATATACATTTTTTTTACCACATTAGTGAGTTATTCCTTCAGGTAAAAAAAAAAGATGTCAACGGTCAACATTTTCATTGGAATTTTGGGTTCATATTAACCTTGTACATCTTGTTTTAGATAAATTGTACGTCCACTGTAATCTAACATCTTTGTTATAGTAAAATAGGAATAGCGCTTAGAAATGTGTTCAAGTCTTCAAAGTTATCCACAAAAGGGTGTTCAAAACGAATGCGATAAAGTATCGGATCTGTTTGAACTACACATTTTATAACATTTTATATGATATTACGATCACTTTTGTTGAGCCATGCTTTCAAAATAGTATCGATCCCTGTCAGCGTCCGCGTAGGATGACATAGGTTATACTTTTTGCTACAGTAAAGTTTTCCATATGTCCAGGGACCATTCTACCTCATGATCTAGTTGGTTATTAGACAAAATGGATCTGATGGATCCATAATTATGTGACGACTTGCTGGGTAAAATGCATCAAGGAGATGCATTAAATCCTCCTTTCACAGAGCATTGCTCAATTTTACTAGTACTAGCTTAAGGAGATTAACGCACCAGTAATTCTCTTGTCACTTATGTCACTATAGAAACGTCAAGCACACTTAAAAGGGCCAATTATACCCGCAAAAGCATTTCGGTGTTTGCAGGTGCTTTCTTTTATACACGGAAATGCTTTTTTTATTGAGAAAATTCTTCCTTTCAAGAAAAAAAGTAGCCTGGTTCCAGAGGGTATTAATCTTTAAATAATTCCTTATCGCGACCTCCTTTACTTTAAACTTGTATATTTCTTCTACCAATTGAAAAACAAGTTCTTGCAACATAAGCTAATCTCTCCCGATTCTACTTTCTGCGATTTACACTATTACTCGCGCCGAATATGTGGGCAAATGAATAATCCAATAGTTGGCACACGCTCCCGGGTATCGATCTTAGGACCTTCTGCTTACGAGACCGACGCTCTACCTCACGACCATGGACACCACGCGATCCCAAGCTCCTTTCTCGATCAATACAGATCCATACCAAAATTGTTAATCGGTTCCGTAATTATCACCATGTCAATTTTGACAAAGTAAAGTCACGGTCCGTAATGTTCTTTGTCTTATTTCCCGGAATTTTCTAAATTTAAAAGGAACCCAACTTCTGATTGGCTAAACCATTTGATTTAGCCAATCAGAAGATGTGTTACTTTCAAATTTAGAAAATCTTGGAGAATAAGACTAAAAATGTTCTAAAGAATGGTTGTTGAATACGGATCTAGTGGAATAAATAAAAGGCAAAATGATCAAACTGAAACCCAGACCAAAAGTAATATACATAACTTCAATTAATAACGTTTCAATTATAGACTTTTTTTTCACACTAAATTTCGGGCCAATTCAAATATAGCGATGACAACGAAGTCAGCGCAAACATACATGTAAGAGTAGATCTTACCCTAAGGCATACATAGACACCCAAAGGCCGGACACCATCCCGTATGTTCTTGTGTCTTCCGGATAGCCGATCTCACTGGAAAAATCAAGGAAAAGAAAGTAACTTTGCAGCAAAACCAAAATGTAAGCTATGCCAGATTTCAATTGATTTTAGATTTCATTTAACATAGTTAAAAAAAAAAAAAAAACTTGAGCAACTACATGTGAGCGATGATCTGTGAAAGGGGACTTAATGTATCTGCAAAAAGTATCTACCCAAGACAGCCTGCGCAGCCCGCCCTTAACAAATAATCATACATTTAAAACAAAAAAATAAGTCACATGCACTCCTCATCCCAGCTCTTCTTATATTCTTCTCAGTGTTTAGTGAATCATTTCTGTAGGATTAATTCCTATCTTAATGCTCCAACACTGTTAAATGTGTCCAAGGAAAAAGCCTGAAAACGGTATTGTATGTACATCTGATATAAAAGAAACACTAGATTAGCATTATTTAAGAGCATTTGACATCGTGGAACACATAAAATACGAGTGTTGCAAAACAGCGTAAAACTAAAGACAAACAAATATGAGTCGTACTCTTGTAAAGGAAAACCTAGTGCATCTGGAAAAAGTATCGACCTATGTCAGCCTGCGCAGTCCGCGCAGGCTGACATGGGTCTATACTTTTTTGCTATTTGTGATTTTTATACAATGTCCAAGGACATACTACCTCATCATCCGGCCGGTTGTTAATCAAAATGGATTTTATAAATTGATTTTAATGTGACGAATGGCTTGATATCTCATGGAGGTGCATTTAAACTCTGTTGCCAGAACATGGATCACGTGTAGTATAATCATTAATGCAGTTACTCACTCTAGGATGTCGATATATATGTCGTAAGTGGGTATGACAACGAGGCTGGAAGCCACGCCCAAGATTATTAAGGATACAATGGTAAGCCATAACTCACTGAAAAGGATGGAATATAGAATGCTGTGGAAAATTTACGTCCTTATTTTCAATGGAGCTTTTTAAACAAGACAGCATCATTAATCTAGAACATTACGTTGAGTACTACAAAACAAGAAATAATAGATCTATTACACGCACTTCGATGGTATACAATCAAAAGTCGAGTAATAAAGGAATCTCTTAATGCAAGAAATACAAGAAAATGTAGATCAGAGATCGAAATTTATCACATAACTCCCCTTGTTTTCAATGTCGTACAGCCATTACGAATTTTCTTATCTTACACACGTGTGAGATAAGAAAATAGTGCCATATTTGGTCATCGCCCTGTAATCATACGCCTCATTTCTAAAAAACTGCCGACCAAGATTCCTGTGTGAAATTGACTGTCAAAACTGATAATCGTGACAAAGCTGCAAATTTTAGTATCTTTAGTATTTTGTAAAACAAAACCGTTATGTACAAGTTTCTTTGAAACTATTCTTTTGTCTTTGATGTACAAACCTGTCAAAGAAACAATTAGGCTTAGGGTAAGTTTCAATAAGCATGCACGTCATGAACTATAACCCTTGAGATACAGTTATGTGATATAAAGAATCTGACATTTGATGCCTATTGAGATAAAATTTATTAAACTCGTCCACAAAAAATGTTATTCAGCTGGCCAAAGGCTCGCTTAGTAACATTTTTTGTTGACAATTTTAATAAGATTTGACCTCAAACACCAACTCATGTGAGATCCTGTACATACATCGTGTACAGTATAATATAGATGGACCCTGTGCTCACAAGTTTCCAATGTCGTTCTAACATTTTGTTGTTTATAAGAATTTTCCTTCACAAGCCTTCCTGTCCCAAACACAAAAATGTAACTCATAACTTACTTGTAGTCAAGTTGAAAACCTAAAACGGGTGATGGGCCCAGCAGCAATAGTCCGGCTGCTGCAATAACAAATCCGGGAATCAGTAATGTGCGGTTGTCCGGCTGAAACGAAATATTCGTGCACGTTTTGAATACGACTACTACATGTATTAAAATGCATCTAACACTCTTGTGCTGAAATACTACATTTGTCGCATTGGTTAACGTGAAATAAATAATAAAAATAAACTTACCAAAGATGTTTCAACAAGAAACATATTTAAAAAAGATAGACGGCGTAAGAGATACTGGAATATGAATATTAAAACTCTTTTGTGACTCAATATGAAGGAAAATAATGAAGTAAAATAATGAAAAGTAACTTCATGAGTATTAACTTATTGGGCGCTCTTATGAAAATACTAAATTTCCAAATAGCACAAGAAAAAGAATCATTCTCTTATAGTTTATTAGTTTGCTATGGTATGAATCAAGGTCCCGGGATATGGATTAGCGGTAGCAACGCTTGTAAATAATTGTTTCATAAATGTTTATAAGCAAATATGCCAGCAGGTTCCGCAAGAAGTAGGTAAAAAGCCAGCACATTAAGCTACGCCGAAAAATCATTAATGACCCTAGAATGTAAGCCGTACTTGAAGAAAATTGTGTTGAATGAAGTCGTGCCGGTACTTCTTTTGCTGGATCATGGCTGGTGCTTTCTCAAGAAATAAATCAGGGCCATGAGTTCTCTGAAAACGTTCGTTTCCTTGAAAAGAAATGGTTTAAGGATCAATTCATACGATATTTTTGTCTCTTCATAACAATGAATGTTCATACCATTCTGTCTGCCAGAGTTCCCCAAATTGGTGACGTCATGGAATAAAACGCTGCCATAATTAAAAACAGAATTCCAATCATTTCGGTACCAAGGTCGTACTGAAAAAAAAAAAAAACAGGAAGATCTGATTAGTCAAAATTATTTTTTTGCATTACGCCGTTGTTTAAACGCTGATGTTTAAGTTTCATTGACAAATCAGTTTTGTTCAATATATTCAATGCGGTATTAAAATTGATTTCCATCTCACGATGGCAAGAGAACAACTTGTCTGCTACCAAGTTACATTGTCGCACAACACGATCAAATCAACAACTGTTTCCATTCCAGTTTAAAAAATATGTGAAAATAAGGACCACCGCGACTCTTGGTGGTGTTTGGCAGGTTATACAGTGGGACTCTTTGACTTACATATTAGGTTATTGAGGATTAAGCTTGCAAAAAAAAAAATCAAGCGCCTATACTTACGACTCTTAGATGAGGTTCGAGTGTGGGATCGAGAATGGCCCAGATGGACGCTGCCACTACGACAACAATACTGTTTACAAGAGATTTTGGATGGAGAACAAGCTTACTGGTGGATAAGTTGTCACCCTTCTCGTCTACCTTGTCTGTTATATGTGTAAACATTAAACAAAGATAGACCTATATATGATCTGGCATAGGCCTAAGTTGGCATGTGAGATAGAATCTTATAAACATGTCCATGAAATTGATATTTAACCTGGGATTACCAAGAGGCTTCCATAATTTACCATATTTAAAGACGAGTTTACTAAAGTTGTATCACAAAAGCCGACGAATATCAAAATCTTTCTATCGATATGTCAAGAATTATAGGTCATGAAATGAACCAATACGTGTAAATTTGCATGCGTTAAACCTGCTTCTCTTACTTTGTAAGTAGTAGGAAAAAAAGGTTAGCGCTCCTATGCTAACCGTTTTTTCCTATTTCACATTTTTTTAAATGACTAATTTTTTATATAGGAATTTAAGTATACTTTTTATCCGGTTACGCGCTCTCCTTCACTTACTACGTTTTTGTGCATTATAGATTCATTACAGGCAACACGTCTGTGCACACTTGTATTGATTTGTATTGCACCCTTAACTGTTTTTTGGTGACATCTCATTATGTTACGTAACCATATTTTTGCTTTATTATGGGGTTCACATATCGCCTGTTTGCTGCGGAGACCTCGTAACTACAGCTTGAATCAGGCTGCAGTTGCGATGTTTTTGCGGTGAATCTAAGGTATGCTTAATAATATGTCTTACTCATTTACGCTAATTTGCACGCTTTCTTATGCGTATTTTCACTTTTTTCCGCAATTTTCTGTGTAACGTAACGTTTATGACGTCACGTTTGTTTATATCAATTTATTTTATTATGTACTCCTGAAGAAGGCAAATGCCGAAACGTCGTACAGTACACAAACATTAAAATTTTAATACATGTTGTTGTAATTATTTAACCCTTTGTAAGTAGTATAAATTGATACTGCTCAAACGTGTGTAAGATAAGAAAATTCGCATGGCTGTTTTACACAAAAAAACAAGGGTATTTAGGTGCTGAATTCCGATTTGTTTTGCCAAGATACAAGTTTCTTGATTTTCAATGTATTTGCTCGTATGGTTAATCGTACAGTATTACCTGTAAACCTAAAAAAGTATGGAAATCAGATTAATTCAACCCTTTACCACACAATCCCGAGGGTTAACGACTCTGTTAAAGAATTTTTCAAAACGTTGTGGGAAAGGGAGAAAATGTGTTAAGCAGCATTTTCTCCTTTTCCCACAATGTTTTCTACCCATTGAAAGATATATGCATGTACCATCATTTGAGCCAAATTGAATTTATCGTTTTCAATTTGGACAAGTCTAAAATTTTGTCGTCTGGTACAGAGTTAAAGCTTAATGATATTTACAGAAGAAGTTTATTATTTGTGTATAAAAAGTAAACGATTCTATGAAATGAATATCAATACCATCTTGAGGAGGTAGGGCAATCCATATTATCGGCATAGCGACCAGACAACATCCACCAATCACAGCAAAAGGAAGTACAAATCCGCCCGCCTACCGTGACGTCATGAAATATAAATAAGGTCAAGGTTATTACAAATTGACTCCATTATCAAAGATTAGATAATCTAATTTAAAAGGCATGACTATACAACTTCGGAATTATTTAAGTCAATTTACAAGTAATTATTCAAAAATGGCTGATTTAGTTTACAATTTATGATCCACAAAAAAGATTATCATAATTATTGCAAAGCAGAGCTCCCTAGCTCGGGCATTATGGAGCTAGAGTCGAAGTAATGGAATTCTGGTCCGAAAACCGCTCAGTTTTTTTTATAACAACATGCCCTATTCAAATACCGAACCCAAAACTATTAGTGAGTTTTAGGTAAAAAAGGAAGGATGGTCCTGTTCGATACCTCCATTTATGTAAGAGACACGGGCTGGCAAGGAGTCATGAATCAGTTGTTAAGCATTTGACATCCACCAATAAGAAGATCAAATGTGTATCAGGTGCGTATCCTGGTTATGGCAGATTTTTTTTTTCAGAAACATTTATGGGTCATAATAATGATAATGATGATGATAATAATAACGATCATAACATCATCATCATCATCATCATGAACACCAAACCGTCAATGGCTTGCTATCCCCTGTAACAACAAGCTGTGTTAGTTACTTGTCTGTACCCAATAACCTGCTTCGGAAGGTTATATCCTATATTTGTATGATTATACAGTCGAGCCGCGTTAATCCGCGCTCCATTTTCCGGATATTTCAGCTATTAGCATGTAAAGATTACAAGTTATTAGTGATACTCAAATGTGGGACAGTGCAGATTAAGATCAGACTGCATAAAAACGTGCTGTACGACATTAGATCAACACCGTCCAATCTATTGGGATATTCTGGCCAAAGGTAACTTTAAAACGATTTCAATTTACTTTCATTTCAATTCGGACATGTTTTTTTTTAGCATTGCTCCGTGAAAAGGGGGCTTGATGCATCTGCAAAAAGCATCGACCCAGGTCAGCCAACGCGATCCGCACAGGCTGACCTAGGCCGAAACCTTTTTGCTATTGGTCAATTTTCTGCTAGTCCAAAAACCAGTCTACCTCATGATTCTGTCGGTTGTAAGGCGAAACAGCAGTAACGGATCGTGAAAATATTACCGATGATGTTCATTCGATGAAATAAATTTCGATCTTTCACCGAAAAATACAAATATTCTATTTATTTCATGCTTTTAACCCTTTCTGGGAGAAACTTTATCAAGATCCAGTACAGTTCTTTTCAGTTATTCCCCGTGGCGTACCCCCTCCACATAGCAACGCATTACAATATTACGTCAAGCGCGAGAAATGTAAGGTAAATGACGTCATATTTCAATCTCGGTTGTGAGTCACGCGCATTTTACCTAGGTAACTAGAATATGAAAATCGGTATTTTCACTGGTCGTACCCTTGGAATATCGAAAAATATTTTCACTGCTATTTCTCGATATCCTACCGAAAAGCATGAAATAAAAACAGGTTATATCGGCCCGCCACCTTGATATCTGCCCCGAGGGCTTTAGCCCGAGGGCAGATTTCGCGGTGGCGGGCCGATATCACTCTCCGGCCCTCATCAGCCGTGTAATAACCTGTTTATTACATTCATGGATCAATTGCTCGATCTTTTTTGTTTTCTAACATGTTTAAACACTTATAATAGAGAAATTCTTGTCTTCATTCGACACAACTTTTTTCCGCGGGTAAACGTCACGTTCATGACGTAATCATGCGTCATTCATCATCACTATCGTAGAGCTGCATATATGTGCAATATATGACGTTTTAAATAAACAGTTCTTCATTTTTAATCATAATTAAAAAGGTGTTGACATGAGTATTTCTCCGATCCAAATATTCAAGTTAATGTCACGCGGATCACAACTGAGAAACAGGATAAATAGAAAAGATGGTTGGTGCTTCGAAGTATGAAACTTGGTCAGGCTCGGTTCATCCGACTCAACGGATAAAATTCGTAGAACTATTAGCCTATAAACGCTACGCCTTGCTCGATCAACTTTCCAAATCCAAGACAACAACAATCTATTCTCTATTTCTCATGTCTTTGTTGGTTTAACGATTCAATCACTGACTGTAGTTCTGAAGATTTGTCCGCTAGCGATTGATGGACTGATTCTGCCATTTTCTTTTTTCAAAATGGATGTTTTTAGAACGTTAGTTTACGAGCGAGTGTTCTGTTGCAATAGATTTAGAACAATTATCTTGTCAACGGGCAGGATATCAGATATCAGCCCGTTGCCCCGCCATATCTGCCCTCGCGTGGCACTGATATTACACCATTTTTAGTAGAAAATGTTACTATTATTAGTAACAGAATGTAATAACATGTGATATCCTTGCTGGGTACCATGCATCACGGAGATGCATTAAGCCCCCTTTTGCGTGATCATGGCTTAGTTTATGTGTCAGTTTGTCTGTCTAAATATTGTTAAAGCTATAATGTCACGTGTAAGATCTTATCACAAAAATACCAAACTATCATGTGATTAGATAAAGTAACTGAAATGAATTAATCGTGTCAATAAATAGTAAACATTGTATGATAATATTTACATATCTTCACATACGAATGTAGGCTATAATTAACCCTTAAGCTGCTGGGTGCGACTCAAGGACCTTTTGCGGACAGTGCAGATCAAGATCAGACTGCACAGAACGTGCAGTCTGATCTTGAATCTACTCTGTCCGATAAGGAGATGTTTTTCCAAGAAATGAAAAAAAAAAAAAAAAAAATAGTACTTTGAATTAGCAAAATTTGGGTGTTTACAATCAGCTTGAAAGTTTCATTTCACTTACTCTGCAGGTTAAGGGTTAAATGCTACTCAAAGTTGGTTTCTTACAGTATGTGCAGGAAGACATATTTAACATTCTGTGAAGCCTGATCTTGGCCTATACTCTCCACAAGAGCGCTTGATTGCCAAAGTGTTGATCTATGCATCAGGGGGGCTCTGGGAAAATGGGATTAAACGCATTTTTTTTCTTATTTTTATAAATGCATTATACCAATAAAGTAGCCGCACAAATAGAACCCTAACCGGCTAAATCATGTGATAGAATGCTCCCTGGACACGCAGAAAATTTAAAGATAGCAAAAAACTTTCGATCCATGTCAGCCTGCGCGGAGTGGGTCGATACTTTTTGCAGATACATAAAAGCCCGTTTGAACAGAGCAAAGCTTATAAATATTCCTGTTATATACGAGCGTATTTAGGCGCATGGTTTGAGTTCATTAAAGAGTCCTTACAGCGTAGAGAAATCCGCCCATTGCTGGCCCAGTCACCATTCCAATACCAGTGAAAATTTCACCTATACCCTGAAAAAATAATTAAATCTTAAAACATATCATTTTCACTTCTGCTTCGTCTAGCATTAAATTCCACAATCAAAAGATATTTGGGCACCGGGAGAAATGGGTCGTGACGGTCAATGTGTCCTTTCGCCACAATAATTTTCACAGATGACCATATAAAAAGAGTTTTGGCAATGAGAAAATTGCTCGCAAGCACTAATTTCTCTTTTATCCCAATATCTTTGCAGGCAGTCATGCGATGGACCCAATTTATAGCTATCATTAAGATGTTGCAAACATAATAAAACGAACTATTTCATGGATTGTTTTGGAGTGTAAAGAAAGTGTAAAATTCAAAAATTGAAAAAAAAGAAACACAGAAAGAATGTCATGAATATCATTTATCACATAACCTCCCTTGTTTTCATTGTAATATAGTCGTTTAGGCAGTAACGGATCGCTAGCAAAATTATCGCTGCGTACGTTTTTAATCCATCATATATCGGATAATAAATGATACCATTCGACAGCAAAATATGTGATCTTTCAAAAGCAGTCCACATATTTAGCTGAAAAATCGTTTAACGATAAAGAATACCTTCTTTTTCGAAGACGCTAATTAGGTCATTAGCGGATAGCTTTGAGTAGTAACGGATAGTATAGACTAATGTAGTTGAGGGGTCATCTCAAATCAGTCTGAAAGCTGTCAAGTGCCGTAAATCTACAATTAAATTGTTGGTGGTGCACTTTTGATATATTTACATGGATCCAGAGTTTGATTCACAGACAGGCCAAGATTGTTTTTAACATTTAACAATTTTAGTCCTAGTCTCAGCACTACCTACCTTCAGTCTGAAGGCTTGCTCCGATGTTATTTTTGTGATTGGGTCTCCGGAGTGGAGAAACAATCAAAAAATAACATCGGAGCTCCCCTTCGGATCGAAGGTAAGCACTACCCAGCCAATCCAGTTGCAAGGGAGCTTTTTTGTGTGTGCCGTAATTGTAACTGAAAAGGCCACGAAATAGACTGTAAGGTTAATTTGCTTCCGTAAAATGGTTGAAAGTAGAAAACAGCATCCTTTTTAAATGGTAAATGAAAGGGGGGGGGGCAGTTTCAAGGCATAAGTCAGAGATAAAGAGTGGTAAACTGCATCTGTTCACTGTTTAATGATATCGATTGTTGCACTCAAGTGGAATTTTAAAACACTATAAACTAGTCAAACCGGTATACTGACACATTCATGAATCAGTAACCCATGGTTGTGTTAGTAACTATATTAATTTCTGTCTGCCATTATATGATATTTTTTTCAGGTGAAATTTGAAAAAAAAAAAGTTTTGACTATAAGTGAGAATTCCTCATGATGAGCATTTTCACCATTTTGCTTCATTGTTTTCACTGAAAGCTCATAAAAAACAAACATGCTCTCTAGAAAGACTCCAGCCAATAGTTTGACATCATTAGTACTACACAGTTTGTTCCCAAATATTTTGTTAGTACATGACATATCTTTCTTCATCAATATGAAATAAACAGGTTTGTATTGCATGGAAATCAATGTTGCGCAACTTGATCATAATGAGCACTTCATCAATTGTCAAATTTTTTTCGAACCAAACAGGTACATGTATGTTAAAATCTGTTTTAAATTATATCTGAGGATGGCTGTTTATTCTTTTGTAAGGAATATCAATAAAATAATCCACAACCATACAAGGAAGAAGAAACCAATTAAAGAAGGCACAGCAAGTTAGTTGTTGCAGATATGCTAGTTAGGACAAGTTTTACTTATTGATACAGAATACAGGGGGGTGCAAAAGTAGGTATACAGTGTATGTCACTAATTGTACACTGTATACCTACTTTTGCATCCCCTGTACATTGAGTAAAGTGCGCCGTACAAAGAATATCTGTCTGATGGGGGGGGGGGGGTTTACAACATATTTTGGCAAGTTATTTGCTTCAAAAGAGGAGGGTTTTCAGTTATATACTGCAGTTACAGCTAATTGTTTGCTGCTTTATACAATAAGCTCCATGGCAAGATGTAAAAAGCTTCGACTGTCTGATGAAATCCCAGATACAGTTCTTAAATAATCAGTAACCTGAATAGTCATTACACTGCCTTTTGGCATAGAAGACATCGTTTTATTTAGCTCTTTAAGCACACAACAATGTTTTAGACTGTTCCAAAATGAAAGCATTTGCAGAGGACAAATTATAATTATATGGCTCAAATTACTGTTTCTAAAAAGTTTGCTATACCTTGAGGGAATTAAAAGGAGAAAATGCTGGTTACAACCATTTTCTCCTTTTATCACGATGTTTTCAAGACTCTAGTTGCTTAGGCATAGAATTATATCTGCTACAGTCTGCAATAAATCATAAAAAACAACTCGCCAATGGTCTAAGTGGCAGATGACCTATAGTTAAACCTGCTACATCAGATATTATATGATTTCTTTGTTGACCTGTGACCATTTCATGTAGAGTTCTATCAAATATCAATAAATCTGGAATCCACACTAGACAAGCATTTTTGTCATTCATATTGGAGTATTCTCTATTGACCGATAACTTTTTGTTTCAGCTTGTGGTGGCTTTATTTCAAAGGCACAATGGCCTTGAATTACTGAGTTTTCTATCAAAACAGTTGCAGTGCCACTGCATGCAGAACTGAGCGTTGATTTTTCTTTGTTGAAGGAGACAATTATCGGATGGTTCAGTCATGAGTACCTGAAACAAGACAAAGCTTCATATAATTAATGCACAAATTCACACTGGCCTTGCTTGAGCTTTTACCACTTACATTTACTGGGTTTTTTTTTTTTTTGTAAAAGGTCTATCTATCAATTGATATAAGTGCTAGTGGCACTAAATTTCCACCATGCATTGGTCACAATGACCATAATTATTACAATTTATGCAGATATAAACTAGTCTACAAATATTTTGATCAGAGATGAAGATCAACACACCCTAAGGTGCAGTTTTGACAAGATACCTGGTTTTAACCAATACCACATATACATAAACCCCTTTATCACAAAGTACAGTTCCTGAATTTACAGTGACCTATATTTTCTATTTTCTAGACCTTCATCCTCATTTTAAAAAGTTGCAGATTAATTTCAATTCACATTTTACATCGGTTTGACAGTCAACATTGATTTTGGGAAGGCCCCTCTGAAGTTCTTCATATACACATTACCTCGCAAGGCCGATCCGCTACTGACCAAATCGGGCGCGGTAATTTTAACTTAATATTCAATGTCAAACGTTTATACATGGAGCTGGTATTCTTTGTGGTAAAAGAAGACATATTTATACACCATTTCATACCAAAAACTCGTGATTTAAACTTTACATACCTGAAAATTTGATTGAAGGTTTCGTCTGCTGTATTTTTTCCTGCGTTAAAAAAATTGAACTTCCGGTTGCCCCATTTTGGTTTTTGTGAGATTAGAATACCGTCACAAATGCAAATTGTAAAAAAAAACATCATCAATCTATCGCGGAAACATCATTCTTTTCAATGGTACATGGATTTGTTCTATTACATGCCCACAGACGATTTTTCTCGGTAAAACATTAACGACCTATCCGCTATACCCCAAGATCCGCTACTGCCTAATCGACTGTACTCGAATTTCCTTATCTTACACATGTTTAAGATCAGCATTGTGGGACGTCATATGTGACGTCATTTTATACTTCATGCAGACAAGTGAGTCGGGTTTCATCTATAGACATTGCCAATTGTTGGATATTCTAACCAATAACTCGTGAAAGATCGTTATGTGATAAAAAGAATCTGACAATCATTGGCTCTGAGATAGAATTTTATTAAACTCTTTTCCGAAAATGTTATTTTCAGGGTTGTTTAAACTCGTGCTTGTGTGGTAAAGGTTTGACGACCGTGAGAAAAAAGTCTTCTGAAAGCATTGTTGGAAAAGGAGCAAAAGATGGTTTTCAGCATTTTCTTCTTGTCCTCCAATGTTATCTACACTGTTAAATAAAAATTCCATCGTTTGAGTCACGTTTAACCAATCGTGTGCTACTGCTTTAAATTCGGAAGGGTCTACATTTTTTCCTTTGGTAAGGAGTTGAGAATACTCACAAATACAGTGGCGACGTTGTCAGGGAACGCCTTCACTAGAATAACAAAACCCGCGTTATTTATAGCAGTGCAGCCGAGAGCCAGCATAATCCGCACAAGGAAACACAGGGAAACATACGTTACGACTCCATCTTGAAACGGAACCAAGTCTAAAAGCCTGAAATAATACTTTGCTTTGAAATTGACACAGGACGATATTCAATTTTTGCACAACTTTCCCATGTTAATTTCTATGTCGCTTACCACAAGATACAGTCTGCATCATTTTATAAATGACCGGTGGCCAGTCTTCTGAAATAAAAACGTGTGTACACAAGACATATATAAGACATTAATGAGTATGCAGTTTGTTGTCTCACAAACATTATAAGCCAATAAATCATTGAAATCAATGTCAAATATAATTGTCACTATAAATGTTATCTTTAAAAAATATTGCCATTGTCCAGTTGTCGAAGTTTTGATCAAAGGAGGTGTAAAGTATCAAAGAGCACTAGTTGGAGTGCTCATACACTAGCAATGGTATTGCAACCCACGTACAGATATACATGTATGTAACTTCTCACAATTAAAAAAATTGATTTTTTTACTAAAATTTGCCAAATATTCGTGACGAGTAATGGCTACTTTTACAAATCGTATACGTGAAGCCCAAAGCTATTTTCATTACATCTCATTGTTTAAATCACAAGATCTTTCTTTGACAATCTATTTTTTTTCTTCCTCGTCTTCTTTTTTCTTTTATTTTCTTACTATGTATTTTCCCAGTAAGTAGGATTTTGCCTACTTTTTCCCCGTATATGGGGCGGGGGGGGGGGGAAAGAAAGGTGAGGGTTCGTGAGAATGGAGACCAGGGACAGTGTGTTCACCAGGAGATCAGTCTTCATCCAGGAAAGTTCTGTTTCCAAAAAACTCTTTTCCATGTCTGTGCATTGTCACTGCGCATTCGACCTTTTTGGTATCTCAAAAGGAAGTACTATGAAGTATTTAACCCTTATCCTGCTACATAAATTAAATGAAACTCTCAAACCGATAGTAAAAACTCGAATAATGCTATTTCAAACTATTTTTTGTAGAAGAAATATCTCTTTTATCGGACAGTGTAGATCTAAGGTCAGACTGCACGTTGCGTACAGTCTGATCTTGATCTACGCTGTCCGAAAAACGTCAGTAAGTCCCGCTTAGCAGCCTAAGGGTTAAGATTCGTGAGAATGGGGGCTAGGGGCTGTTTTTTTTTCTCCCAGATATCAGTCTTTTTCCTTAAAAGTTTTGTTTCAGAACAAAATCCATAATGCATTATAGCATTATGCACAATGAGGAAGTTTTTCATCTTTTAAGAGCATGATTGTTTCAGAACAAAAGTCAATGTGTATACAAAGTGGAGAAGTTCCCCATCCTGTTAGAATATTATTATTCATATCAACAGCTTGCTTTAACCTGGGTGCAGGAATAGATCTTCTCTTTAGCATATCAGTGTAACACTCAAAGTTGACATCTACGTTTCCCCCTTCTTCATCTTCAAAATGTATTCCCACGATTGCTGCCTCTTGGGCATTCGGCAAACCTCGGGTGGTCCGTTGATCAAGTCCCTCGGCTGTATCATGTAGCTTGACGTGCACCTACACGGTACACTTCTTCGTCGGAAGTACACCGCTTCACTGTTCTTAAAATCGTAACACCCTACTTAGAAAGCAAACACTAGCCACAATTTTCCGTGGGAATCTTTCTAAATACGTGTCCCATGACAATCAGTTGGTATATATATTCTTTATCTCAGTCTATTAATTATGTTGGCGATATGTTGCTTATCACCTTTGTTGTTATTGCCGTTGCTAAACGAAAACAGGGAGCTGCCATGTTTGAAATCATGTGACTTGCAGTATTTCAATATGGATACTCTCTTAATACGGACGAGCTTAGATGTAGATACTGAATCGGCCGAGTTGTGACAAGCGCCTCTGGGGATATCGAAAGGAACGAATGTACTGTGACAAGCCCCAGACACGGAAAAAACATACGGAGAAAAAAAGTTATTCCAAGCGAACATGATAAACACAGTAATTTACGATTTCAGTGAGCTTGTTGCAGCTTTCATCCATCAGAGATGGTCATGGACTGAGATATCTAATCACAATTCTGAGAGAAAAAAATGTATTTTATAATGCATGCAGTAAGGAACACATTGAAAATCGTTCAGAAAGAGGATCAATAACCATCAGGATACATGAGCCATACTCATGGGAATGTTGGTTTAATGCGTCTCCGACCTGCGTTATATCAAGCAAGCCATTATATCATTATAGATCCATAAAACGCATTTTGTCTAACAACCGACTGAATCATGAGGTAAACTGTTCTTTTCACATGCACAAATTTGATGAATAGCAAAAAGTATCGACTCAGGCTGACATGGATCGATACATTTTGCAGATGTATAAAACCCCCTTTTCAAACAGCATGGCTAATATTATAGTGTTAATTCACGTTTTTGAGGTCGTTAACATTCGCAGAGTCCTGAAAAATGCTTTAACGCCCGAGTGCGAAGCACGAGGGTGTTAAAGTATTCTGAGGGCCTATGCGAATGTTAACGGCCGAAAAAAACGTGAATTAATGCTATTATTGCATAAAGTAAAGGTATTTTAGCAATAATTTACAAAGATAGCAAAAATATTTCCATAGAAATGCAAATAAGCGAACTTCAAATGTACTGTACCTTAATGGGTCAAAACCGGAAGACGGCGAAGAAGTTTTTGTTACGAGCAGTGAACGGCCGTTAGTCCTGTATGCCAGTTTTGATTCTCTCGGTGTAAATTCACTTCTAATGATTTTTAATACAAAGTGGACTTATGTGGGATAAACTTGCACACGTTTGGACGATTACAACTAGGATGAATGAGTGGATATGAATTTCTGTAACTGAAAGATGTAAGAGGGATCGATCTACATCAAGCGAGGGAATTACCGATCACGTTAGGAAGTGGGCGGGATATAGCTGGTTTAGAGTACATTTGACGAGTGATTTTTTGTTCAGATCTCGATTAAACTGAGATCCTGTGCAAAATTTTGTTTGTGGTGTACTAATATCATCAAAGACAAGCCATGAAAAAGATCTAATATTGTACAAGTTCCTACAGTTTGATGGTCGGAGTCTAGGGGAGTTCTGACAAGAACAAACGTTGTTTACAAGGTAGGCCCGAATCGAGGATATTGATAGTACAAAGCCAGGCGTTTACGGCGCGTGAATTTACTGATTAATACACGTTTTCTCCGTTTACGTCCGGTTTTTACCCATTAATACATGCTTATAACGGCCCGAAAAGGCACATTTTATGCAATAATTAGAGTTATCATCAATTTCTCTGTACCCACTAAAACGACCCGTGGTGGATTTTAACAATCACATGATCACAAAAAGACTTACAATCTGCAATGGCTTACCCAAATAAGAAGGTACAGATACAGGCAACGAACAATCCAGCGATGTACATGAACTTACAGCCAACAACGGGCAGCTAAAACAAATGGAACAAAAATAGTGATTATACAGAACAGAACAGAACTTTATTACTTCAACTTGAACTACATAGCAGTTCATCGTTACATACAAAAGACAATATAGCATACATGCAACAATGGCAAAATAAATCAGAAAAAAAAGAACACTAATGATTTTTAATATGGTTTGTTTTATCTGAAATGTTGGGATTTAATTTAGATTTACTTTGATTTGATTTGCGGAAGTAACGCAAAAATTAAATCGGAGGTTTTAAAATTCAATTTCCACTTATATATGCATGTCCGTTCATTCTATTCAATGAAAGTTCATGCACATAAATAAATGAAGATTGTATTAAATTACTTTCTTATGACTATAAAACAAATATAAAGTAGACGGCTTCGAAATTATCATTTTATAATATAGTCATCATGAACTGTTAATTGGTATATGAGAAATGCAAACTTGAAAACTAAGATGCAGCAGACGGCTTTAAGAAAATTCGTATATGATAAAATAAACCTGAATAGGCGAATAATATCTAAATCATACACACACATAGACATTATATATAAACATACACAAACATATATAGTCAACCTAAACTTGTCTTTGAAATACATGTATGAGAAAGATGAACACGGCTCTGAGACTATGTTTTTAGTGAAGCAATTCTGAATTGGGAATAAAACATAAATGAAGTATTATGAAACAAAATTGCAGCAGATGACTTTGGAAACAATCCATATCTACTAAATTTAACATACATTGTTGGTTAACGAGTGAACGAGTGAATAAGACAGTTTGTCACAAATTGCGGAGTTACAACTAGTATGCAGCAAACGGCATTGAAACTATCCGTTTATATAATACAGTAGGTTTAAATGAGACAGAATTTGTCGTAAATGGAGAAGCTGCTCACGGCTAACAGTTTCTCCATTCAGCCACAATCCTGTAAGGGGAGGTTCATCACGTGACAAGAAAAGAAAAGTTGTCTGCAGCAGACAAAGAATCAACAAAATTAAAACGCCGTCGCAGTCAGAGAAGTCGCACAGCACTTGCAATTTCTTCAACTACCACGATGTTTCTATATAACATATATATCTTCCTTATACAAAGGGATGAAACCGAATATTCGTACATCAGTATATCTTTAAACGGCCGAATTTTCGAATATTAAATTTATATTCGAATACCCATATTTAACAATTTTATGACACTCAGTCCGGAGTAGATAGTAATATGGGTTATCTAGTTCAAAACCCTCAAAAATCCTAAAAAATACATTTTTTGAGCTAGGCCAAAAAAATCTCAATGCGATTCGAAAAATTCAAAATTTTTAAATCCTCCGATTCTCGGATTTAAAAAAAAAAAAATTTTAAATTTTAAAATTTTTAAATCATCAAACTCAACCATATTTCTATGGGTTATCTAACTCAAAACGTAAAAAAATTAAAAAAGAAAAAGCAAAACCCCAATACGATTCAAAAAAATTCAAAATTTTTAAATCCTCAAAAAAAAAAAATGATGACGTGGCAAAATAAAATTTTAAAAAAATTTAAAATAAAATTTTTTTGATTTTTAAAATTTAGTTCTTAAAAAATAATGTCTCCTAAAGATGGAACAAAGAAATAATAATTATTATAACCCCCAACAACGGTATTACTTTCCTTTAAATAATCCGTTAACGATATTACCCGATTATTATCCGCAGCAACAACCAGTAATGCAACCAGTAATGCAACCACGATCTATGATGCTACCAGATTATGTAAACGTGTCATTAAGAATCTTATTCGATAAATTAGAAGAATTCGTTTATTCCGAAAGAGAACCTACTGATGAGGAATTAGTAGATTATACCTACTATATAAATTTTGTAAGACGTATTTACCGAAATAGTTAAATATTTAAAAAAATATTTTTTTGATTTTTAAAATTTAGTTCTTAAAAAATAAAGGTATACATTATGGAACCGCTAAAAGATTTTATAAAAGAATTAAACTTAGACGAGAGATCGTTATCATCTTTATATAGATCTATAGACGAAATGAAAGAAAATTTAATAAACGTAGATATAGCTAAAGATAAATTTAAAAATTTAATTTCTGACACGTCACTAACTGAAACAATAAAGAAAGAAACTTCCGCGAAATTCGCTGTACTTCTAGCTAACTACACAAACAGTATTTTAGATTCTATCAGCCCTGAAATCAGACAACAGAAGAATATAAGAGTTGCATTTTGGGGTCATATTTTCGAAGGTCAAAAACAATCTAAGAAAGAGTTAGTGTGTATGATTAAAAGAGTTATAGGATTTAAATTAGAAAGGAGTCTAACGAGAAACGAAATAATTTATAAAGCGTTAGAAGCTTATTTATATGATGATGGGTGTGATCGTTTAAAGTACTTTAGACATAAAAGGAGAACCACTGGAGGTGGTAAAATTACAAAATTGATGAATGTGACGGACAAAGTAGCTAAAAAAGCTGGGATTTAAAAAAATATAACTTGTTTATAAATAAAGTTATATTTTTATAAGTCTAATTCTATCAAAATAGATATATAAGTGTGTGTTACATCACGGTTAGTTGATCTCGAAATAAAGTTTACGATGTCGCATTGATTTACCTCCAACGCCCTTGGAAAAACCGTACAGCTACAAGTTTCGTCCTCTTTTTTAATAATAGAGTAATCAACCTGTTCTAGTCCGTTTACCGCTATATTAACTTTTACCTCTTCTGGTACATTACGATCCCTTTTAACGATCGTTAAACTTCCTCTTATAATTCTACCCGGCGCACTCATGCAGTAACCACCCAAACCATGTTTTTTACCTGAATTACCATTACCGAATGAAAACTCGTAATTACCATCTCCAATTGGTCCCTATTCTTCGGCCCACACGGTTATAATAGGTTTAGGACCTATGAGAGAAGGAAGGGATACTTTTCTATCCACGTAGGATTTTGTCGCTAAATCCCTCTCTTCTACCGGGGCCGCGGCGTTTTTTATAGAAAATCCTTGAAGATCTATGTCAGTTACCGCCATGAAACTTCCATCCGGATTTTTTATAATAGATCCACCATTATCGACGTAATTTTTATTAACGGCGGAGTCGCGGGATACGGGATTAGGTAAACCGGTAATCGAGTGACCATTCATATCTATTCCACCATCTATTGAATAGGATCCATCTTGTTTTCTCGTCAAAGATTTTTCACCCGCAGTAGCCGCCTCAACGGTGGTATCTACGTAAAACTTATTAGATGCTTGATCGTGTCTCGTAGGGATTCCGAGATTGTTAATTACTCGTCCCCCCATTGAGATTGCGTCTTCTGCCTCATACCACCTTCCGTCTTTATAAACGAAGGCTCGATTAACATTATCCGCATAATTTTTAGTAGCGGCTTCACTCGGTTCTGTCGGTTCTTTAACGTTTCTTATCGGATTAAAACCCATATTTAAATATCCGGTAACGTGATATCCGCCGTTTTCATTCAACAAACCCGAGTTGGCGTCAACATAATCCTTAGTTGCCACATCGTGAGAATTTACCGGATTACTAACCCTCGTTAATGTATTACCGTTCATGTTTATAGAACCAGTAACAACGGTCGTTCCGTCTTTACGTAAAAAATTATTATTCGCGTAAGTGAGTGACACACCATCACTGATTGTACCATCATCCTCCATTCTTCCGAATTTGTTAACGGGCATCTTTTTTATATTACTAAAAAAGTTTATTTAAAACGTCTCGGAACTTTTCCCCCGCGGATAACTCTTTTAGAATGTACAAACATAAATGACCGCAAAATACTTGCCCCGCTCGTTGTAATTGATCGGTATTGTACTGTATCGGACTTTTTAAATACTCTCGAATTTCGATAGGGGGTTGTATACCGTAACTATCGAAATAAATTTTAGTTTTACCGTTTTTATACCAAGCGACCCAATGTGTACCGGGTCCGCCACTTTTATCGAAATTTACTATCCCGCATTCTTTTTCGTTCGGTTTTCTCGGTAATGTATCTAGTAAAAAAATTCCTCTAAAATAAGGAATCTTTAATCTTTTAACCGTATCTTCCAATTCGAAATTATTTAACGGTTTTTTCGGTAAAATTACGTTTTCAATAGAAATATTTGACATTTTTTATAGTTAAATATTTCTAATGTCGTTATTGTCAACCCACGAATTAAATTCGTCGGGATAACCTTTCCACTTTACGAGAGATTTCTTTTTTCCTTTTTTGATAACCTTTTCTATTCTATACGTCTCTTGACTGGTTTTCTGTAGTTCAGGTTCATAAAAGGTACCTCGTATTTCTTCTCCATTAAGATCCTTAATTTTATATGTTACGGGTGATGTAAGTTTTACTTCAGAAACTGTAAAAACCTCCTCAGTCCATCTCGTTGTATAACCTTTCTCAAAAGTCTTTTTCTTTTTACTTATCCTTACCTCGTCTCCAACGGAAAACTTAGGATTTATATCTTTTATTTCGAGATGATCGGGATAAAGATTTCTCCAAACTCTCGTTTCGTTTTTCTATTTACTAGCGTCTACCGGAGTCATCTTAATAGATGAATGTCTCGTGTTATTATATTCTTTAACCAAATCCGCTAACACATTGATGTAAACGCTCGTGGAGTTAGCGGAAAAATGCTTCCACATTTTTTCTTTCATTGTTCTAATCCATCTCTCAACCACACTAGATTTTTCCTCATTTTCGGTAGAATACAATTCGACTAAGTCTTTAACATCTTTGTTATAAAACTCTTTACCCTTATCCACCCACATTTTTTCGGGTTTTCTCTCCTTAAAAATACTCTTCAATGCTATAGCAACAGATTTCCCCGTTTTGTCTTTTAATGGAACCAGATATCCGTATTTAGAAAAGATGTCAATGACAGCGAGAAGGTATTTAACGCCACGATTAAGCTTAGAAAATGCTTGCATGTCTACTAAATCCGCAGCCCATATCCTATCTATACCGTTTACTCTAACTTTCCTTTTCTTAAAATTTCTTTTTACGGGTTTATGTAATTCTTCCGCTAAAATTTCGAAATTTTTTTTTTTCAACTCCCATTCCAAATTTCATCTTCGTTCCAATGAGTCTACTTACCAAACCCTTTTCCATTTTTTCTCTGATACTAGGATTGTAAATGCCTTCTAACTCCGTTAACATATCTTTATCACATATTTCATTCCTAGTTTTTGTATCATCATGCTTAAGATAGCAAACATCATGATTATAAGCAGCTTGATCTACTCTATTTATAGGTTTACTCCATTCCTTTGGAGTTAGATCAGGATTTAACCTCTCATCTAGCTTGGTACCTGGCCCCGTAAAATTGTGACCAGGGAGATGCATTTCAAAAGGCATCATGTTTATAAATTTGTTTAAGATGCTACTGCCATTAGTGGTTTTTTTTTTATAAATTGTGTTTTAGTTATTCCGCAAACCACACATTTACCCCGCATCATATTTCTTCCATTTTTAGAAACGGTATACCCGATATTACTCGTATCCGTACGTTTTTTACATTTAACGCAATACATTTTATATATAAAAATTAAAAAAGTTATATAAAATGGATATTATAAACTTATCATGGAATGAAGTAGTATCGAGGAGATTTAATCACTCCCTTTTACCGAAAAGTATTAGAGGTTTAATTATAGGCAAATCAGGATGTGGCAAAACTACTTTATTGTTAAACCTTTTACTCAGACCAGGTTGGCTTGACTACAACGATTTGAGTGTTTTCGGAAAAAGCCTTTTTCAACCGGAATACCGAATACTAAAAAAGGCTTTTGAAGAAAAACTACCGAAAGAATGTATCTTAAGGTTGTTTAACATGCGTGATGAGATACAAGAACTAAACATTGTACCAACAGCTTTAGTCGAAGAATGGATTAAAACGATTAAAAATAAATCGGATATAAATTGCAACTTCTTCGAAAATGCTAGTGATGTACCTGATCCGAGAGAGTTAAACTCGGAAAATAAAAATTTAATAATTTTCGATGATTTACTTTAAGAAAGGCAAAATAAATGCGAGTGTTACTACATTCGAGGAAGACATAGTAATGTTGATTGTTTTTACCTCTCACAGAATTATTTTAGACTACCGAGACAAACTATTAGAGAAAACGCTAATTTTATTTGTCTTTTCCCGCAAGACTTAAAAAACATTAATCATATTTATAACGATCATGTAGGTGAAGATATGCCTAAGGACGAGTTTAGAAAATTTTGTCAAAAGACGTGGGAAAGACCACATGGTTTCGCTATCATTGACTTAACCAGTAAAAAGCATGATGGGAAGTATAGAAACGGTTTTGATAATTTTTATATACCGAGGTCGGTTTAAAAAAATATATTTATCTAGTATAAGGTTAACCTGATAAATATATTATTTTATACAATGTTCGTGTTACTATATGAACAAAATGAGATATCTATCAGTATATTTTCTATAAAAAAATATTTTCGCTTTTTTAAAAAATGGAAGTAGATCTTTTAAAAAAAATCGTAAAAAATACGGAACACAAAACATCGTTTCAAATTATAGTAAGCGATAACAAGACACGTTTTAGAACGAGGTTTAATCCTCCGATTCAACTGGAAAAGGACAAAGTATACGAAATAGCATTAGTAAACCTCGAAACTTACTACTCTTTTCCAAACATTGATGAAACGAATAACACGATCGTTTATTCTCCGGACAATGGTACCACATGGATTAAAATAAAAATACCCGTAGGAAGTTATGACCTCGTTGACATTAATGACACCATTCGTCAGGAAATGAGAAAAAATGGTCATTACGATAGAATTAATGAAGAGTATTATATTAACTTTTCCGCGAACACTAATACCCTAAAGTCCGTTCTTACTATAGAAGATGGTTATCAAGTAGATTTTAATCAACCGGGATCCCTCGCTAAAGTATTAGGATTTACTCGAGCTAAATACGTTCGAGGATTTCACGAGTCGGAGAATGTAGTGAACATTCTTAGTATAAATAGTTTGCTCGTTAACATAGATATTATTTCGGGAAGTTACGTTAATGGTTCGACGAAAAATACTATTTACTCTTTTTTCCCGGATGTTGCGCCCGGATATAAGATAATAGAGTCACCGGTTAATTTAGTATACTTACCGATAACGTTAGACGAAATACATAACCTAGAGGTAAATATTACGGATCAAGATGGTAATTTACTAAATCTTAGAGGCGAGAATTTAACGATTAGGTTTCATATTAGAGAAGCGAGATAAATAAAAAACAATTATATATAAAATGACGAGTTACGTTAATGTTAAAGTAAATATATCGGAAGGGCAAAAGGAAAAGCTTTAACACGCTGTTAAAGCCGGTTGTCCAGTAAGTATTCGTTTAGGTCACGAAGATTTACGCGGTAATGATGTTTTAGTGATTACCGATTCGCAAGCGAGAAAAATAGCTAAATCCTATGAGGATGGTACGGGTATAACTATTAGAATGTCTGCGAAACAACTTAAACATAACACGAAAATAGAAGGAGGTTTTCTCGGAATGTTAGCTGGATTAGCCGCTAGAGCTTTGCCGATGCTCGCAAAAACCGTTTTACCGGCTTTAGGTGTTGGTGCTCTTTCTGGATTAGCACAAACGGGTGTGCAAAAAGCGATGGGGTCGGGTCTTTACCTTAAAAAAGGAGGATGTATGTGTCAAGTGGAAACTGATGGATCTGGATTATACTTAAAACCGTATAAAGGTAAAGGATTATCTCACGTTGGTGATGGGTTGTATCTAAAGCAAGGAGGAAAATTGTATGATGGAAGAGGACTTTTACTCGGACGTAATAGCCCATTCGCTAATATCCCTATCTTAGGAGCTATATTATAAAAAAAAAAATTATATATTTATCTAGTATAAGTTAACCCGATAAATATATAAATATTTCTCATGTTCGTGTAGTAATACGAGATTTTTAAAAAAATATTTCTGAAAATAAAAAATGGACGTACATAAACTCGGTATAAAACGTAATATTACTACTCGACATAAAACTATATTTTGGAAACCTCATTTACGAGGAGTAAGATTTCCTCCTTTAAAACATGATCCTCTAAAATGGAAAATATACTCGCAAGTAACTATCAAGATTCCTCCTCGTGATGGGATGAGACTTTCGCTAGGATTCGGTTATATAACTACACGAGGAGTTGTAACGATATCCGTTAGTAATAAATGGAAAGATAGTTTAACCATTCTTAATGGAGTACATCTTGATAATGAGGTTGATGATATCTTAGTTTACGTTTATAATTTCTCGCAAAAACCTATCGAAATACCCGAGGGAGAGTTATTCTGTTATCTAAATTACTCGGTATAAAAAAATTATTATATTAATAAAATGACAGATACAGATCAAAAACACCCTAATAAAATATATCCCCCATTACCTACCGCGAGTGCTCCACCTATAGAAATGGATGATCTTGGTCATTCCTATCGTTTACAAAAAATATCGGAAGTACAAAAGTTTCTCGAAAATGAAATTCGAGATAGAGAAGCTCTGGCCAAAAAGTATTTTCGTGCCTCTAGAATAGTAGACAACGTTGATACCGTCCTGGTAACTATAACAATGGCCGCCGGTGCTGGTGGTATAGGTTTGCTTTCTACCGTTGTAGCTATTCCGGCTGTAGTAGCATTAGAAGCAACGGCTTTGGGAACCGGTCTTCTTTCATTGGTAGGTAAGTACGTTGTTAGAAATAGTAGAAGCAAAGGAGAAAAGCATCAAAAGATTAGAATGTTAGCTGATGCTAAGTTAGATACCGTTTCAACGCATATATCCAAAGCTTTGACTGACAATTATATCTCCGATGATGAATTCAAACTAATCATGGAAGAATTAGATAAATATAAAAACATGAAGGAAGAGATACGTACCAAGATCAAGAAGAAGATATCTACTGAAAACGAAGAAAGCTTAATCGAGAGAGGGAGGCAAGAAGCGCGTGAGTCCTTTCGGAGGCTTGTTGAAAAGAACCAACCTCATTAGAAGAATTATAAAGAATAGACCAAGAATCGGTTTGCCCGAAATTAGGTGTAAGTGTATTTGCGAAATAGGTGATACCTCGGACATGTAATATATAAGAGAATATATAACGCTCTTATACATTAAAAACTGTTACAAAAACCATTTTAAAAAATTTTAAATGATGTATTTATGGTACTTAAATTTAACCATTAATTTATAATATTTTATCTCACGTTCATATAGTAATACGAGATAAAGTAAAATTTTTTATTATTAAAATGAGTTCTAAAACTGTTACAAAAACTGTTACAAAAACTATTAAAAAAACTGTTACAAAAACTGTTACAAAAACTATGTTAAAAAATTATTTTAGTAATTAAAAAAATGTCTTTTTTAAAAATCGTTGATCCTACAAAAAGGGACTTAATTGTAAAAGAGTATCTCGAAACGAAAAAGAAGATTCGGGATAATCTACTAGCAGAGAGAACGGGTAAAAAAGAATTACAAACCGATCTTTCAAAGTTTTTTAAACCTATTACTGAAACGCAAAAAGCTACAACAAAGGAGATTACTGAGGGACTTAAACCTATTAAAGAAGCTATCGAACAGTTACCAGCTTTTCCATCAATAAAAGTTGATGATGAACCGTCAGAAGGTTCGCAACTTATTGGACCAATTGCAAAGGAGTATCTAAGTAGACCTAATTTTGATATTGATAGAAAATATGGATTGCATGATAAAGATGGTGAATTTTATATTGGTAGCGAAAAGTTTGAAATTGATGGTGATGATATTAAAATTGCTAATATTAAGTATAAAGGAACACCTGGTTTATGGGAGTTACTCATTTCTAAAAACCCAGATGAATATATATATATAAAAGCTGATCTTGAGACGTATGCTCATTTAATGGTAAAAACCAACTCTCTTCATCGAAATTATGATCCGAATGATCCATATCCTAATCGTTCTAAAAGCGATAAGTGGTTAAACATTCTTTATCCTATATGGAAGGTAAGAGGATATTATAAACATACATCATTCGCAGATATTGATCCTACCAAAACATATATATATGATCCTGTCAAAGCAAATGTATATCCATCAACAAGTGGTAAGGGTATCGTTATCCCATGCGACCCTAACGCGTTAATAGAGAGACTAGACCTGTTATTGGCAAGTAAAAAAGCGGGTAATACGGGTGTAAGAAACGAGTTAGTGAGCATTTGTGACGAATTAAAAAGGCAAGATGTTTTAAACTCGAGCTCTTATAAAAATTTAATGTCTATACTATAAAAAGATGATCATCACTAAGAAACACGGATTTAAAAAAAGGTATTCATACAGTGGTTCCGGAATCTTTGATAGTGTCGCTAACTTTTTAGCGAGACTTTTTACTAGTAGCGCGGTTAAACAAATTGCGTCTTCCGCCGTTGATGTAGGAAAGAGTGTAGCTAAGGAAGGTGCAAAGAAAGTTTTAGAGGTTGGAAAAAGTGCTGCTGTAGAAGCGGGGAAGAAATTAGTTACGAAAGCTTTAACACCAAAATCGAAGAAAATTTTACAAAAATATAGTATCCCTGACGAAAGAGTCAAAACGCAAAACATTAGTACATTAATAGATGGAAGTGCTATTGCTATTCAAGATTTAGTTAAAAGATTAAACGAGGGAGCAGGCATTAAAATAGTATGATTTAAGAAATTATATTACTTATAAAAATGTTAAAATTTAATCGTGTAGATTATAAGAAATATAATACTAGTTCTATTACTATAGTAGATGCATCTTTAAACATAAAAGATTGTGAAATCCTAGAAATTAATAAAACGAAATACGGTTATAAAAAAGCTGTTGTGAAGTTATCTCCCGAAAAAGTAATCGAGATGAAAGAGATTGAGGAAAAGGTAAATAAATGTTTACGAGAGTGGGGGATACCTGAAATAACGATTGTATACGGTAATAGAGTTTATCCTAAAACTAAAATGGAAACCGCGAGAAACATTAAACTCGAAAGTGTGTTTGTTAATAACGAAAATAAGTCTTTTCCCCAGCTTTGGTTAGAGCAATTATAATTTTTATTTCATTTAAAATTATAATTGTTATTATAAAATGGACATTTTAAGAATTACCGAACCAATTTTAAAAGATGATAGTATTGCTGAGTATGAGCACCATGAGTATGAACCAATCACAGGTACACATCTCAACAACTCAGGAGGAGATATTAGGATTAACATCGAGACTCAAGATAATTTTACTCATCCTAGTGAGAGTTATTTACTTATAGAAGGACGATTAGTAAGAAGTGATGATGGAGCAGAGTACGCCGCTAATGCAAATATTTCTTTAACAAACAATGGTCTCATGTATCTTTTTAAAAATATTAAGTATCAACTTTCGGGTATGGAGATTGAATCCGTATTGAATCCCGGTCACGCTACTACGATGATCGGTTTGTTAAAATATCCGGATGATTTTTCTAAATCACAGGGGTTAAATCAATGTTGGTATAAGGACACCAACACCGCTGCTGCTTCTAATCCTGGTGATCTTGGTACATATAACTTGGGTTTTGTTGTAAGAAGAAATTATATTATTAGTAATCTTGATCCAAGAGGTACTTTTAGTTTTAGAGTTCCATTAAAACACATATTCGGTTTTTGCGACGATTACGATAAGATATTGTACGGAATGAAACAAACTCTCACATTAACGAGAAATAATAATGATGATGCAATCTTTAGATCTGCCGCTGCTCCCGCTGATGGTAGAATTAATTTAACTAAAATATCTTGGTTTATGCCACACGTGCTACCCGCGGATGGAGAGAAGATGGAACTTTATAAAATTATCGAGAAAAAAGAAAAAATACCGGTCGGATATAGAATGAGACAGTGCGACTCTATCACGGTTCCTCAGTCAACATCATTTACCTGGAGACTTTCTGTCAAATCATCACCCGAAGTGCCACGTTTTATTATTGTTGGTTTTCAAACTGGTAAAAGTGCTAATCAACAAACAAATCCGGCCATATTTGATCATGAAAACGTTAAAAATATTTATGTTACTCTAAATTCTACTAGATATCCCGCTGTTGACTATAATCTCGATTTTACTGCGAACCAATTTAGTAGAGTGTATGGTGATGCCGCTCTATTTAGATCTAAGTTTTATAACATGAATGAAATGGTGTCAAATCCTAACATTACTCCCTCAGATTATAAAACCCTTTATCCTTTGTTTTTGTTTGACGTTTCCCAACAGAGTGATAGATTAAAATACTCGGTAACCGATATCCAAATCAAAGCATTTTTTACCGAAAATGTGCTCGCGAACACAGAGGCATATGCCGTTATTATTAGTGATAGGTTAATTAACTTCCAGTCTGATGGAAATAAAATGAGTGTAGTGTATTAAGATATTTTTTTCTATATAAAAAATGATAAAGATCGTAGATTTAAAAAAAATTCTAAAAGAAAATAATATAAATTTCTGCTCATACTGGGATAAAAAGCGGTTAGTTGAGTTGGTAAAAGAACATGGTTTGTTACCAGAGGATGAGTCGCCTAAGTTACCTAAAAAAGAAAGAAGTAAAGACCCTAAGTTTGATAGATTAAAGACTATTATGCATAATCCTAAAAAAGTTAGTTTAGAGGATGTTGAAACTAGCGAAATAAAAACCTTTCCATCTATTTATAAGGCGAGTAAATTTATAGATCGCTGCCCACAAACGATTGAGAATTGGAATGGGAGAACTTGGAATAATAAATATAAGATTAACATTCTATAATTTTATTATAACAATAACGAAGTTGTAATAAAATTTTTTTTGAAACAACTACTAACTTAAGTTTTTTATATATATATATATAAAAAAGATGAGTTTCCTAAATAGATTTACGAGTGCAGCTAGACGAGCTGCGTCTAGTATTTACTCAGCTGTACAAAGAAGAGTAACTGATTTTGGTAACTGGTTAACTGGTAATGTGGAGACAACACAGATACCGCAAGTGTTGGATGAAATTGTTGCCCACGTTAGACAAAATTACCCTCCAATACAACCGTTTGAGATTAGAGCTTCTCAATCCGCATTTAGAAGGTATGCTACACAACATGTTATAGAGGGTAGAGAAAATTATAGTCCACAAAGATTTTTCGCAGACACATGGACGCCTCTTATAAATACTCTTAGAAATAATTTACGAACAAAGGTAAAACTTGTACTTAGGTGTAAATTATGCTTAATGACAAATATTGACCAAGGTCCTGTTGAACGTGCTTTTCATAGTAGTCAACATTTAAATTTAAACGGGGGAGAAATAGAGGATTTGTTGAATAGAATGATAGATGAAGTTTTAGAAAATTTAGCTAAGTTCCAAAGAGAAGGTAGTGGTTGGACTTTTGGAAGTATAGTGCAAGTAGAACTACATACAGCTGCTTATGTTCCTTTAAGAGCTAATGGGCACTTACCTTTGCCAAAGTGGATTGCTAACAAAAAAGCAGTTATCAATATGAAAAATAAAGATGCTAAATGCTTTTTATGGTGTGTTTTAAGAGCATTAAACTCTAAAGAGCATAATGCAGAAAGAGTTGACAAGACTTTACAAGCGAGGGAAAGTAGTTTAAACATGGATGGAATAGAGTATCCTGTTTCGCTTAGGGATATCAGTAAGTTTGAAAAACAAAATCCGGGAATTAGTGTAAACGTGTATGGGTATCAGGAATATATTTATCCTCTTAGGCTTACAAAAGATGAAAAAAGTAAACACGTTGATCTTCTTTTTATTACGGATGGAGAAAACACGCACTATGCCCTCATATAAAACTTTAGTGGGTTGATGAGAACTCAAGTAACAAAAACTCATAATGGAAATATAGAGTATTGCAAACGATGTATGAATCATTTTGGTAGTAAGGAACTTTTGGAAAAACATAAAAAATACTGTAACGAACACGAACCTATTACTTTAGAAATGCCGAAACCAGGTACCATGTTAGCTTTTGAAAACCACGTTAGAAAACTTGAGGTTCCCTTTGTTGTATACGCTGATTTTGAAAGTGTTTTGGAACCAATACACACGTGCCAACCAAACCCAGAAAAAAGTTATACTATACAACGTCAAAAGCATATACCTTGTAGTTTTTACTATATTATAAAAATGCTTTGACGATGTTCCTATAAAAAGAAGTTATGTCGGAGAAAATACTGAGGAAGTTTTTATAAATATGTTATCAAAGGATATTAAGAACCTTTATGAAAAATATTATAAAAACCCAAAGCCTATTGAAATTACGAGAGAGGAAAAAATAAAACATACGCAACAAACACGCTGTTGGATTTGTGGTGGAAAGTTTAATCATGCTAATTATAGAGTAAGAGATCATTGTCATTTTACTGGTAAATATAGAGGCGCCGCGCACAATGAATGCAACCTAAAAGCTAAAAATCCTAACTTCACACCCGTATACCTACATAATCTTAGTGGATATGACGCTCATCTTTTTATTAAATGTCTTGGCAAATCTGAAGGGAAGATTGATTGTATTCCGAACAATGAAGAGAAATATATTAGTTTTAGTAAAGACATTTGGGTTGGAGAAAATATAAAACATAAAATTAGATTTCTTGATAGTTTTAAGTTTATGAGTTCTAGTTTAGATAAACTTTCGAGCAACTTAGAGGAAAGTCAATTAAAAATTTTATCGAAATATTTTACTAAGAATCTGCTACCGCTAGTTAGGAGAAAAGGAGTTTTTCCTTATGAGTACCTTGATTCATTCGATAAACTTAAAGAAGAGAAATTACCACCCAAAGAAGCATTTTACTCGAGTTTAAACGAAGAACATATTAGTGATGAAGACTATGCTCATGCGCAAAAGGTTTGGAAAACTTTTAACACGAAAACGTTGAAGGATTACTTAGAACTTTACAATAAAATAGATGTATTGCTTTTAGCGGATGTTTTCGAAAACTTTAGAGATGTTTGTCGTGAAAACTACGACTTAGATCCTAGTTGGTATTATACTGCTCCTGGTTTAGCTTGGGATGCAACATTAAAAATAACGAAAGTAAATCTAGAGCTTTTATCTGATCCTGATATGCTTTTAATGGTTGAAAGGGGTATCAGAGGAGGTGTTAGCATGTGTAGTAAAAGATACGCGAAAGCAAATAATGAGGATATGGGTGAATTATATGATTCTAGTAAACCATCAAAATATTTATTATATATAGATGCAAACAGTCTTTACCCTTGGGCAATGAGTCATCCTCTTCCTACTCACGGTTTTAAATGGATGACGGATAAAAAATTAGAAATTTGGCGAGAAATACCGTGTATATTAGAAGTAGATTTAGAATACCCTAAAGAATTACACGATTTACACAATGACTTTCCTTTAGCGCCTGAACGTTTAAAAATAGAAAAAGTAGAAAAACTTATTCCGAGCTTAAATAATAAAGAGAATTATATTATTCATCATGAAGCTTTAAAAACGTGCGTTGATTTAGGTTTAAAGATTACTAAAATACATCGAGGAATTAAGTTTGAGGAAAGTCTATGGCTTAAATCATATATTGATACAAACATTACACTAAGAAAAGCGGCTAAAAATAATTTCGAGAAAGATTTGTTTAAGTTGATGAATAATTCGGTCTTTGGCAAGACTATGGAAAACCTGAGAAATAGAGTAACGATAGAACTGGTTTCTAGTAAGGAGCGTTATAGGAAATTGGTAGCAAAACCAAACTATAACCACACAACAATATTCGATGAAAACCTAACAGCGGTACACATGAAAAACACTAAGTTAAAATATAATAAACCTATTTACTCAGGATTAAGCATCTTAGATGTTAGTAAAACGCATATGCAAAAAACTTATTATAACTACCTTAAAGATAAGTATGGTGAAAAGGTTAGAATGTGTTATACCGATACAGATAGTTTTATCCTCGAAATAGAAACTAAAAATTTGTATAAGGATATGGAGAAGGATGTGTTTGATACAAGCAATTATCCTAAAGATCATTTCTTAAAAAATGATTGTAATAAGGGAGTAGTTGGAAAGTTTAAAGATGAGTTAGGTGGTAAGATTATGACTGAGTTTGTTGGTTTAGGAGCAAAAATGTATGCTTATAAAACTTTAGATGGTGAGGAGGATAAAAGATGTAAAGGTGTTAAAAAAGCGGTTATCAAGAAAGAGATAAACTTTAATAATTACAAAGAGTGTTTGCTTACGGGAAAGGACCAGTATAGAAAGATGACTGTTTTAAGAAGTAAGGGTCATAATATGTATACTGAAGAGTTAAACAAAAAAGCGTTAGGATCAAGTGATGATAAAAGGTTTGTCTCGGAAAACAAGATTGACACATTAGCTTGGGAGCATTATAAAATATAACTTTATTATTTCTAAAAGTTATATTTTTTTAAATCCCGGATTTCTTAGCCGCTTTATTCGACATACATAAGAATTTAGCGCAATCTTTTCCTTCTACCCGGTATCTATTTCTTCTTTTACTATTTTTAGAACTATTATTAATAGCCTTACCAATACCGTCCGCCGTAAATTTATATATTATTTCGTTTTTCGTAAGTCCTTTTTCTAATTTAATCCCCTTATATTTTTTTAAATTAAATATTAAATCTTTCTTAGATTGCTTATATTCGTAAAGTCGATTCCAAAATGATGCCTTTAAAGCATAAATTTCTCTAATATCTGGGCTGATAGAATCTAAAATACTGTTTGTGTAGTTAGCTAGAAGTACAGCGAATTTCGCGGAAGTTTCTTTCTTTATTGTTTCAGTTAGTGACGTGTCAGAAATTAAATTTTTAAATTTATCTTTAGCTATATCTACGTTTATTAAATTTTCTTTCATTTCGTCTATAGATCTATATAAAGATGATAACGATCTCTCGTCTAAGTTTAATTCTTTTATAAAATCTTTTAGCGGTTCCATAATGTATACCTTTATTTTTTAAGAACTAAATTTTAAAAATCAAAAAAATATTTTTTTAAATATTTAACTATTTCGGTAAATACGTCTTACAAAATTTATATAGTAGGTATAATCTACTAATTCCTCATCAGTAGGTTCTCTTTCGGAATAAACGAATTCTTCTAATTTATCGAATAAGATTCTTAATGACACGTTTACATAATCTGGTAGCATCATAGATCGTGGTTGCATTACTGGTTGCATTACTGGTTGTTGCTGCGGATAATAATCGGGTAATATCGTTAACGGATTATTTAAAGGAAAGTAATACCGTTGTTGGGGGTTATAATAATTATTATTTCTTTGTTCCATCTTTAGGAGACATTATTTTTTAAGAACTAAATTTTAAAAATCAAAAAAATTTTATTTTAAATTTTTTTAAAATTTTATTTTGAGGATTTAAAAATTTTGAATTTTTTTGAATCGTATTGGGGTTTTGCCTTTTCTTTTTTAATTTTTTTACGTTTTGAGTTAGATAACCCATAGAAATATGGTTGAGTTTGATGATTTAAAAATTTTAAAATTTAAAAATTTTTTTTTTTTAAATCCGAGAATCGGAGGATTTAAAAATTTTGAATTTTTCGAATCGCATTGCGATTTTTTTGGCCTAGCTCAAAAAATGTATTTTTTAGGATTTTTGAGGGTTTTGAGCTAGATAACCCATATTACTATCTACTGTCCGGCAATGAACATGAATTAGCAACTAACGACAGGCAACTAAAACAAATGAAAAATGAAATTATCTATTCCTTATACAAAGTGGTGAAGCCGAATATTCGAATATCGCCATATCTTAAAACGGCCAAATGTTCGAATATCGAATCCATACTCGAATTTCCATTTTAAACATTTTTATGACACCCAGTCCGGCGATGAGGATGAATTTGCAGCCAAAAATAAGGCAGCAAAAACAAATGGGAAAATATATTTCTTTATAAAAAGGGATGAAATGGAATAATCGAATATCGCTATAACTTAAAACGTCCGAATTTTCGAATAACACAATTCTTAAAATGGTCAAAATATTCGAATATCAATTCCATACTGGGATAGCCATATTTAACATTTTAATGACGCTGTTCATGCTCTAGATCAACTGATCGGTATTCCATGAGTTTAGCCGCGAGTTCATCCAAGCACTTTGCTGAAATCAAAGCTATTTCATGGCTGAAAAAAAAAACAACAACAATTCGACTTGCCCTTTAAAATCATTAGAATATACTTTACCACAACACACAAACAAATAGAAACACCTCTAAGAGGGGAAAAATAATGTTTTTTTTTTCTGTGATGAGCAAAACATTCGGTAAAAAGGAGAAAGAGCAGTTTCAGAGCTATTGCTCTTTTTCCACAATGTTTGCTATCGGATTTTAAATATAATTTGTTTAAAGACGTGAAGCTTACCAAACGACCAAACAGGGGTGACGTTAGAAATTGAACCAGAGCAAAAATACCAAATATCCATCCTGATATAGTACTGCTTACATTTTTCTTGTCGGCCTGCAAGTAAGCAATAACAAAACAGATTATTATACTGCTAAGAAATTTCTCGCGATCTGATTGGATAATATGCCTCGAACATATATATCATGTACACTGGCAAAATTCACGTAAAAGCAGTTTCCCTTTTGGGAGCCCCGTATACATGACTTCACTTTCAACACAGCATCCAAAATGGCGGCGTCGGCCGATACGAGCCGCCCACAATACAAACATACAGTGTAGCCTGCACGATATGATTTCTAGTTTCCCTTATGGTCATCATTAAAGCGGAAAGAATTATTATTATTATTATTTTTTAAATAAATAAATATAGTTACATAGATCTATATAACTGTTTATTGTCATTCTAAAACAAATACACGGGGTTAAAACGAGGCATCCTTTCGTCAGGTAACAAATAGATCTAGTGAGGTGTCGAAACTCAATTATGCTAACGTTAAAAGGATAACCTAATGGTACTTTGAGGTACCTAATAGTCGTTTAATATTGCCAACAAATGATGGCATTTAAAATGTAAAGTTACGTACCTTGAAGTTGTTTAAATCCATGTTTAAATAAAATTATGACGAATGTCTATTGCAATGACATCATCAAGTTCATCCAGGAGCGACATGATTCGCCACAGCCGTGAACAAGTTTCCAAGTCCCCTGCCACCTGACCGTACAACTAATATTGACAATGTTGATTAATGTACTTAAAAAGATGTAGCAATAAAAGTACTTAAAATAAGCACTATGCATGTTTCAAAAATTTTAGTATTATTAACTTTTTACCAAAAGACAAAATCTTAGCCTTGTCCGATTTCAAAGCAATTGCAAATGATAGGTTTTGTTATTGGAAAGTTGGAAAGGTGGAAAAAGTTGTGTGTGTGTGTGGGGGGGGGGGGGGGGGGGAAAGGGGGAAAGGTGAAATTGCTGGCTATCAGTACTTTCTCCTTTTTCCACAAAATTTCCAAAAGGCTTCGGGGTCGTTTAAAAAGCGGGATTGGTTGGCCTACATTTCCACGATTTCATCAGAATCGGAACTGTGGAGTGCGCTCTTAACCCTAAGGCTGCTAAGCGCGACTCACTGACCTTTTGCGGACAGTGTGGATCACGATCACACTGCACAGAACGTGCAATCTGATCTTGGATCTACACTGTCCGAGAAGGAGATATCGTTTCCCAAAACATTCTTTTGAAATAGCAATATTTGGGTTTTGTGCGATCGAATTGAAAATTTCATTTTAGTTATTTAGCAGGTTAAGGATTAAGGGCACTCCAAAAAAGCATAAATCAGACCAGGTTATCTTGATTGTTGTTGGTTGGTTGGTTGTATTGGGGTTTAACGCCACTTTAACAGCTAAGGTCATATCATGGCGGTCGGTGACGCACATGCGTTTCCTGGCTTTCTCACACCAGTACTAACACAACTTTCTTTCCAAAGCCACCGACTACTTTTCTCACATGCTTCAGCAGAGGTGAGAGGCGAAAATACGCCGGAAAGAAAGTTCGCCTCAACCGGGTATCGAACTCACAACCACCAGGTCATGAGTCCGACACGCTCACCACTGAGCCACCCGGGCGGGGCTATCCTGATTGTAAAATGCTTAACCGGAATGTCTGATCTATGCCTGTAATTCCAAAGTCTGACATTGTTTATTAGGGAATTGTAATCCAAAATCTTGATGAGAAAGTTTGAAAATAAATCCTTTTACCGTACCCCCTTTTTAAGTGGCAAATAAAAGGGCCGTACTGTATGAAAAGGGGATAAAGGATTACGATCCCTAACTCATCGGTAAATATCGTGTAACATCGACGTTTCGTATAGGCTATTCGGCCAATCTCGGCAGCTTCCGTCTTTTAATATGAGAGTTAGGGACCGTAGACCTTAACTGCATTTACGAAAATTATCAACCATGTCAGCATGCACAGTCCGCGCAGGCTGTCACGGGTCGAAACCCATTGTATATCACTATTTGTACATTTTTTGCATGTTAAAGGACCATTCTACATCATCAAATGGTCGGTTGTTAGTCGGGTGGATTTTATAGATCCATAATCATCTGATGAATTGCTTGGTATCATGCATCACGGAGTTGCATTTAACCTCTTTTACCAGAGAACAGTTAAAATAATATTTCATTTCAAATAAAGTTAGCACTATCCGGGTCGTATTTTCAAAAAGCCATATATACCTAGACATGTATTTTGGTATTATGTTCCTGTTTTCAAATCCATCTCTGCTCGTTTGACAACTAGTAATACAGCCTTCTTGAGTATAAAGAGGTACGCCAATGGTTTCGCTGATGGTTTAGCCAACTCGTCGGAGGTTTCCGAATTGCAACATTCGGTTCAAGGGGCTTGCAAAATCTACCAACAAACTATACTACGAAATAAGGGCTACAACTAACTATTATTTGAGATCAGTACGTGGCACCAAAGCACAAAAGAAATGTATATCTTATATGGCTTGCAACACGCGAAAAGGTGCATTCGGACATTTGCGTAAAGTGTCGTCTCGGATCAGCCTGCGGAGTCCGCGCAGGCTTATCCGAAACGGCACTTTACGTCTACATTAGATTTTGTGCTACAGTAGACTTGTGCGAAACAGAATATTACATAGAAATGGAAAGTGTCGTTTCGGATTAGCCTGCGGAGTCCGCGCAGGCTTATCCGAAACGGCACTTTACGTCTACATTAGATTTTGTGCTACAGTAGACTTGTGCGAAACAGAATATTACATAAAAACGGAAGTGTCGTTTCGGATTAGCCTGCGCGGACTGCGCAGGCTGATCCGAGACGACACTTTACGCAAATGTCCTAATGCCCCTTTTCGCGTGTTGCAAGCCAATTATTATCGGAAAGCAAGACATTCATTTGAACCATGCTTTATGATAACGGGGTGTAATGCATTTGCAAATAGTATCGACCTGGGTCAGCTTGAGCAGGCTGATCTGTGTAGTAACTTTTTGTTATTGGTCAATTTTCTGCATGTCAAAGGTTCAGTCTACTTCATGATTCAGTCGGTTTGTAAAACAAAATGGATTTTGTGTATCCATAATTATGTGATGACTTGTTTTGTATCATGCATTATGCAGATGAATTAAATCCCCTTTCGCAAGAGCATGGTCCACATGTTTATAACATCTATATACATACAAAAGATATTACTTACCTCTAAAGGAAAGAAAGGCGCCAAAATAGAAAGACTTAAAAAACTGAGCAAATTTGTGATGCTAGTCGCTATAAGTATGACCTTTTGATCTCTCGTCAATAAACTAAACTTAAATTTCGCTTTGTCATCAGTCTCTTCACGTTTTTCTACATCGTTTGAATTTGCTGCTCCGTTTCTAGATTTATTTTCAAATTTTGGGGTCTCTTGAGATATGTCTAAGTCGTATCGATGACGTAATGATCCCTCAGCCAATGGCCAAGCAGCATTTGAATGTAATAAACCGGAATTAAGTATCCCATTTTGCCACACACTTTGATTACTTCCTGTTACGTCATTTTCATTTCCTGTTACTTCATTTGACGTTACTACAAGATCATCAGACACAGATGACCCTTCACTTCTGTAATCACTATCTTGTAAAGTGTCTCCATTTAGGTAAGAAGCATTAATTTCATTTTCATAACATTGTCTGTTGTTGGAGCTCCCAGCACTGTCACTCTGTTCATTGCGGCCATTTATGGAAGCTGCTGCTTCGACATTGCCCTCAGAGTCGATGGGATTCATGCTTCCGGCAGATTCTGTAAAGTAGAAAATCATTTTTGGATAAATAGGCCATTTTTTTTCAAATGTTTGTACAGTTTCTTACATCGCTTGTAATCGGAGAGTTTTTTTCCTCTTCGTTATTTCACTTCCACATCTGAAGTTTTCGTGTATACATATTATCTGTATTGATCATGTCAATGAAAGGCAAATTTATACACTTAACTTAAAGACGATCGCTACAGTTTCACCATTTTTTGAAAACATTCAGAATTTCATGAAACTTTGTTTGGTGATAGTTTATTATCTGATCTACAAAAATAGGAGATAAAAAGAGGGGGTCACGAGCTTTGGAAAATTCTATGAATACTTCTTTTAGTTCACCCTGCATTGCGGCAGTTCAGGATGAAATTTCACCTATGAAAACTAAGTCGATGTATATTTTTTTAAATGACAACAATTATAAGCAAATTTTATGTCATTGTATTGGTGAAGCATCAAATTTAATGAAAAAAATAAATTAGGGTATACTGAGTATCAATCTTTAAAAAAAAAGAACCGAAAGTTATGGCTAAAATACCTTTATTTTGGAAAAACCCAAAAAGACCAAAGAGTATCTTTTAAAGTTATTTTTTTAAATGTTCTAACATTCAGATTTTTCTTATTTTTTTCTATAAATAATATTCAGGTACTAAACTAAAAGAATCAGGCTTAAAACAAATAGATCACCAGCCTCATTTTTTAAGAAAATACATTTTAAGTTTGTGGGTGGGGCACTAACTAATGAGTAAATGTAGGGTTTGTGAAAGACAAACACATTTTATGAAGTAAATTATCTCAATTTTTTCAGTAATACAACAATATTTATACGAATCAACTTTGTTGGTCATAATAAACCAATTCATAGCATATAAATGTAATACTGATGTTAGCATTTAACCCATTTCCAAACGACTAATTTTAGACTCTTCTAAATTTGACGCGTTTGCAGACGCTAAACCAAAACTTGGTATTCATGCATCACAGTTCTTCGATGGGTCAGAAATCATTGTGCGAAAAGGAGAAATCAATCATTAGGAGCAATTTCTCCTTTTGACATCAATGTTTTCTAATGTTGTCTGCTGCAGACTCATCAAGGGACAACCTGGTAAAGGAGAAAGAGTTATGTACAGCCCCTCGTTTTCTGCAAGTCTTTACCAAGTGACATAATTTTGGACTAGGCCAAACTGAAAGCATCTGCATCTGAAAAGATGTTTTAGCTCGACGATACGTCTGCCAGATAGAGCGCTAGTAGTAGCATCTGTGTCCATATTTTTGTTGCTAGGTGACGTAGTTAGGTGATTAGTAGATTAAAAAGTACACCTTCTACACTCAAAATGCCATTTTTCCCTAAATTGAGCTGGAAAGAATATATGAGTTAGAAAAATTTGGTTAACCCCTTAATCCCCATGACCGGTTTCATGGTTAAATTTTTTTTGATTTATTAAAATCCAAATTTCATCCATCACTCACTTAATAACATACCAACAACCGCACTAATCACTTAATCAGTGTGTAACGGTGTGTGCGTCTATTAGTTAATGCTGCATATAATATACAATGGTTTGTATATATATTATATGCATAACATACTTACATGAATGAATGTAACTATAATTCAATTATATTAATATTTTATGATGCCCCCAAGCTAAAGTATTAATATTATTTTCTAAAACAAACCTTTTATCATCATTTGAACTTAACGCTTTTTTGTTTAATTCCTCAGTATAAATTTCATGACCCCTACTTCTTAAGGTTATCATCTTTCTATATTGGTCCTCTTTTGTAAATAAACACTCTTTATAATTATCAACATTTAACTCATTTTTAACAACTGACATTTTAATACCTTTACATCTTTTATCTTCCTTACCATCTAAAGTTTTATAACCATACATTTTTGCTCTTAAACCAACGAACTCAGTCATAATTTTACCACCTAACTCATCTTTAAACTTTCCTACTACTCTAGCATTACAATCATTTCTTAAGGGATGGTCTTTAGGGTAATTACTTGTGTCAAATATTTCATTCACATCTTTTTCCATATCCTTATATAAATCTTCAGTTTCTATATCAAGGATAAAACTATCTGTATCAGTATAACACAAGTTAACCTTTTCACCATACTTAGCTTTATAATATTTATAATAAGTTTTTTGCATATGTTTTTTACTAATGTCTAAAATGCTTAATCCTAAATAAATAGGTTTATCATATTTTAAAACAGTTTTTTTCATATGTACCGCTGATAAATTTTCATTAAATATTGTTCTGCGGTCAAAGTTTGGTTTTGCTATTAATTTCCTATAACGCTCCTCATTATTAACTAATTCTATATTTACCCTATTTCTAAGGTTTTCCATAGTCTTACCAAAAACTGAATTATTCATTAACTTAAAAAAATCTTTCTCGAAATTATTTTTAGCTGCTTTCCTTAATGTTATATTTTTTTCAATATATGTTTTAAGCCATGGGCTCTCCTCAAACTTAATTCCTCGGTGTATTTTAGTAATATTTAAACCTAATTCAACACATGTTTTTAAATCTTCATGATGAATAACATAATTCTTTTTATTATTTAAATTTGGAATAAGTTTTTCTACTTTGTCTATTTTCAAACGTTCAGGTGCTAAAGGAAACTCATTATGTAAATCATGTAATTCTTTAGGATATTCTAAATCTACTTCTAATATACAAGGAATCAATTGCCAATTTTCTAATTCTTTATCTTTCATCCATTTAAAACCATGAGTAGGAAGAGAAGAACTCATTGCCCCAGCATAAAGACTATTTGCATCAACATACATTAAATAGTTCGATGGTTTACCAGGGTCGTATGATTCACCCATATACTTATTATTTGCTTTTACATATCTTTTACTACACATACTAACACCTCCTCTGATACCCTTTTCACACATTAAAAGCATGTCAACATCACTTAAAAGTTCTAGACTTATTTCAGTTATTTTTAATGCTGCATCCCAAGCTAAACCAGGAGCAGTAAAATACCAACTAGGGTCTAAATCATAGTTTTTACAACAAACATCTCTGAAGTTCTCAAAAACATCCGCTAAAAGTAAAACATCTATTTTATTATAAAGTTCTAAATAATCCTTAAATGTTTTCATATTAAAAGCTTTCCAAACTTTTAATGCATGAGTATAATCTTCATCACTAATTCCTTCAGTATTTAAACTAGAGTAAAATGCTTCTTTAGGTGGTAATTTTTCCTCTTTAAGTTTATCAAAAGAATCTAAATATTCATAAGGGAAAACTCCTTTTCTCCTAACCAAAGGCAACTCATTAACAGTAAAATATCTCGATAAAATTTTTAATTGGTTTTCTTCTAAATTACTCGAAAGTTTATCTAAACTAGAACTCATAAATTTAAAACTATCAACAAATTTAATTTTATGTGGTATATTTTTCCCAACACAAATATCTTTACTAAAACTAATATATTTTTCTTCATTGTTTGGAATGCAGTCAATTTTCCCTTCAGATTTACCAAGGCATTTAATAAAAAGATGAGCATCATATCCACTAAGATTATGTAGGTATACCGGAGTAAAGTTAGGATTTCTAGCTTTTAGATTGCATTCACTATGTGCGGCGCCCCTATATTTACCCGTAAAATGACAATGGTCTCTTACCTTACAATTTTTAACATCATCAGTGAATTCTTCATTACATATCCAACAATGTGTTTCTTTTTTATATTCTTTTTCTTCCTCTGGTGTAATTATAATAGGTTTTGGTTTTTGGTGATATTTTTTGTGGATTTCTCGTATATCAATCTCTAACCATTCTATAAAAACTTTATCAGCATTTTCTCCAACATAACTTCTTAATATAGGAGCGTTAACACTATCATCAAAACATTTTATAATATAAACAAAACTACAAGGTATATGCTTTTGATGTTGTATAGTATAACTTTTTTCTGGGTTTTGTTGGCATGTTTGTATAGGTTTTAAAACACTTTCAAAATCAGCATATACACTAAAGGGAATCATTAATTTTCGACAATGATTTTTAAAAGTTAACCTTTCATCTGGTTTTGGCATTTCTAAACTAATAGGCTCGAATTCATTACAATATTTTTTATGTTTTTCTAAAAGCTCTTTAGTAGTGCGATAATTTAAACATCGTTTACAAAATTCTATATGTTTATGGTCTTTTGTTACTTGGCTTCTAATTAATCTATGGAAATCATTTATAAGAGCGTAGTGTGTGTTTTCCCCAATTTGAATAAAAAGAAGGTCAACATGTTTATCTTTTTCCTCTTTGGTAACTCTTAAAGGATAAATAGTGTTTCTTGTTTCTTCCTGATACCCATATACATTTACACTAATTTCAGGATTTTGCTTTTCAAACTTACTAATATCACTAAACAAAACAGGATAGTTGATTCCCTCCATGTTTAAAGTATGTTCCATTTTTTTCAAAGCACCATCAACTCTTTCATTATTTTTTTCTTTTAGATTAAACGCTCTTAAAATAGACCATAAAAAGCATTTATTATCTGTATTTTTCATATTGATAATTGCTCTTTTGTTAGTAATCCATTTTGGTGGAGATAACCAACCATGAGCGCTTAAAGGGTCATAAATGTCTGTATGTATTTCTAGTTTTACGATACTTCCAAAAGTCCAACCACTACCTTCTCTTTGGAAATTAGCTAAATTTTCTAAAACTTCATCTATCATTTGTTGTAATAAATCCTCTACTTCTCCCTCATTTAAATTTAAATATTGACCACTATGAAAGGCACGCTCAACAGGGGGTTGCTCAATCTCTGTTATTAACCACATTTTACACCTAAGTACAAGTTTAACCTTTGTTTGTAAATTATTCCTAAGAGTATTTATAATACGTGTGTGGTTTTCTATAAAAAATCTTTCTGGGGTATAATTCTCTCTACCATCTATAACATGTTGAGTTGTATATCTTCTAAATGCTGAGCGCTCTATTCTAATCTCAAACGGTTGTCTTGGTGGATAATTCTCTCTAACATTCTGAACAATTTCATCAAAAACTTGTGGTAGTTGTTCTTCACCTACATTACCAGTTAACCAATTAGTAAAATTATTGATTCTACGTTGGATTGATTGAGGTATAACATTCGTTACGGCCCTCCCAACATTTGCCGCGGCCCTTCTTGTTATATTTGTAATTCTGTTAAGCCAACTCATTTTATAAAGTAAATATAATTCTCTTAAACTATTTATCAAAAATTTTATTATATCTACGTGTAAATATAATAAAATTACTGAATGTTAATCCTATATTTATCTTTCCAAACCCTTCCATTCCAATTTTCAATCGTTTGTGGACAGCGGTCTATAAATTGACCTGCCTTATAAATCGATGGAAAGGTTTTTATTTCTCCAGTTTCAACATCCTCTAAACTAACTTTCTTAGGATTTTTCATAATAGTACGTAATCTATCAAACTTAGGGTCTTTGCTTTTTTCTGGTTTAGGTGATTCACTCGGGAACAATCCACGGTCTTTCACCAATTCAACTAAACGCTTTTTATTCCAGTATGAGTAGAAATTTATATTATTTTCTTTAAGAATTTCTTTTAAATCTGCAGTCTTTATCATTTTTATATAGAAAAGAAAAAATCTTAATACACTACACTCATTTTATTTCCATCAGACTGGAAGTTAATTAACCTATCACTAATAATAACAGCATATGCCTCTGTGTTCGCAAGCACATTTTCAGTAAAATGTGCTTTGATTTGGATATCAGTGACAGAGTATTTTAATCTCTCACTCTGTCTGGAAACATTAAACAAAAACAAAGGATAAAGGGTTTTATAATCTGCGGGAGTAATGTTAGGGTTTGACACTATTTCATTCATGTTATAAAACTTATACCTAAATAAAGCAGCGTCACCATACACTTTACTAAATTGGTTTGCGGTAAAACTGAGATTATAATCAACAGCGGGATATCTAGTAGAATTTAACGTAACATAAATGTTTTTAACGTTTCTATGGTCAAATATGGCTGGATTTTGTTGTTGGTCACCGCTTTTACCAGTTTGAAAACCAACAATGATAAAACGTGGCACTTCAGGTGATGATTTGACAGCAAGTCTCCAGGTAAATGATGTTGACTCGGGAACCGCAATAGAGTCGCACTGCCTCATTCTATATCCAACCGGTATTTTTTCTTTTTTCTCGATAATTTTATAAAGTTGCATTTTCTCTTCATCTGCGGGTAGCACGTGTGGCATAAACCAAGATACTCTAAGTAAATTAATTCTACCATTAGCAGGAGCAGCACCATCTCGAAAGACCGCATCATTATCATTATTTCTCGTTAATGTGAGAGTTTGCTTCATTCCATACAATATCTTATCATAATCATCACAAAAACCAAATATATGTTTTAATGGAACTCTGAAGCTAAAGGTACCTCTTGGAAGAGGGTCATTAATAATATAATTTCTTCTTACAATAAAACCAGTGTTTCCGGCACCCGCGTTAGCTGCTGTATCTTTATACCAACATTGATTTAACCCTTGTGATTTAGAGAAATCATCCGGATATTTTAACAAACCAAGCATTGTAGTAGCCTGACCAGGATTCAATACAGATTCAATCTCCATACCCGAAAGTTGATACTTAATATTTTTAAAAAGATACATGAGACCATTGTTTGTTAAAGAAATATTAGTGTTAGCATCGTAAACTGCTCCAGTATCACTTCTTACTAATTCACCTATAATAAGTAAATAACTCTCACTAGGTTGAGTAAAAATATCTTGAGTCTCAATGTTAATCCTAATTTCTCCTCCTGAGTTGTTGAGATTGGTACCAGTGATTGGTTCATACTCATAGTGTTCATACTCAACAATACTATCATCTTTTAAGATTGGTTCGGTGATTCTTAAAGTGTCCATTTTATAATAACGATTATAATTTTTAAATGAAATAAAAATTATAATTGTGTTACTTAAATTTTAAACCAAAACTGGGGAAAAGACTTATTTTCATCATTAACATACACACCTCGAAGTTTAATGCTTTTTGCAGTATCCAGATTAGCTTTAGGATAAACTTTATTCCCGTATACAAGTGTTATTTCAGGTATACCCAAATTTTTTAAATATTTATTCACCATTTCCTCAATCTCTTTCATCTTGATTACCTTTTCGGGAGATAACTTCACAACAGCTTTTTTATAACCATATTTCGTTTTATTAATTTCGAGGATTTCACAATCTTCTATGTTTAAAGAAGCGCCTACTATTTCAATAGTAGCACTATTGTATTTTTTATAATCTACACGATTAAAATTTAATATAGACATTCTTTTTTTATATAATGAATATAATTTTCTTAACTTATCTATATTTTTTTTTCTTCATACTGTTTTAATACCCGCTCCACTGTTTAATCTTTTAACTAAGTCTTGAATAGCAATGGCACTTCCATCTATTAATGTGCTAATGTTTTGCGTTTTAGGAGTATCATTAGGTTTTGGTGTTGTATTATATTTTTGTAAAATTTGCTTCGATTTTGGTGTTAAAGCTTTCGTAACTAATTTCTTCCCCGCTTCTACAGCCGCACTCTTTCCAACCTCTAAAGCTTTCTTTGCTCCTTCCTTAGCTACACTCTTTCCTACATCAAGGGCAGAAGACGCAATTTGTTTAGCTGCACTACTAGTAAAAAGCCTCGCTAAAAAGTTAGCAATACTATCAAAGATTCCTGCACCACCGTATGAATACTTTTTTTTAAATCCGTGTTTCTTAGTGATTATCATCTTTTTATAGTATAGACATTAAATTTTTATAAGCGTGTGAATTTATAACACCTTGTCTTTTTAATTCATCACAAATGCTTACTACCTCATTTCTTACACCTGTATTACCTGCTTCTTTACTTGCCATCAACAGGTCTAGTCTTTCTATTAATGCGTTAGGGTCAGATGGGATAACAATTCCTTTTCCTTCATACTTTTTCCTACTAAACCAAATAGGACTAAGAATTTCAGTCCATTTTTTACTTCTAGAACTTTTAGGATGCGGATTATCCGGGTTGTTAAATTTATGAAGAGCGCTGGTTCGTTTCATTAAATCTGAATAATTTATATAATCCTCATCTGTATAAATGTTTTTATTTGGGTTTCTAGAGACAATTAACTCCCATAAACCAGGTGTTCCTATATATATCCTTGTACCAAGAATAATATCATCATGCTCAATTCCAACCATTTTTCTACCAATATAAAATTTTTTATCTTTATCATATAATCCCCATGTTTTATCAGCATCACCTTCAGTAAGAGCTTTTGTTAGATACTCCTCTGCAAGTGGCCCAATTTCAAATGTACCTTTATATTCATCCAATTTCCTTTCCTCAATAGCTGGTTTTTCTTTAGAGGAATAAGCTTCTATTGATGGATAAGCTGGTAGATTAATAGCTTGTGGTAACTGTTCGATACCTTCTTTAATAGGTTTAAGCCCCTCTGTAATCTCCTTTGTTGTAGCTTTTTGCGTTTCTGTTATAGGTTTAAAAAACTTTGACAAATCGGTTTGAAGTTGTTGTTCACCTGTTCTCTCTGCTAGTAGATTATCCCGAATCTTCTTTTTCGTTTCGAGATACTCTTTTACAATTAAGTCTCTTTTTGCAGGGTCAGTTATTTTTAGAAATGACATTTTTAATTAGCAACATATTTTTATTATAGATTTTATCATAGATTTTATCATAGATTTTAATATATATTTTACATGTTATCAATTTCACACATACACTTACACCTAAATTTTAATGTAGGAAACTTAATACGAAAGTTCTCCACCATCTTTCTTTTCAACGAGCCTCCGAAAGGAATCCCTCGCTTCTTGCCTCCCTTTCTCAATCAAACTTTCCTTATCTTCTGTTGTCATCTTCTTCTTAAACTTACTTCTAATTTCACTTTTCATTTCTTCATATTTACCCATTTCATCCATTATCAACTTAAACTCATCATCAGATATATGATTATCCATTAAAGCTTTTGATACATGATTATCTATAGTATTAAGCTTAGCAGCAGCAAGAGTTTGAATTTTCAAATGCTTTTCAGCTTTAGTAGTAGTTTTCCTAACAAATACTTTACTCACCAATGAAGCAAGACCTATTATACCAGCTGCAGATTCCAATCCTACAGCAACAGGAGTAGCGACAACAGTTGAAAGTAAAATAACACCCGCTCCTCCCAATGCTAATGAAACAATAACCAATCCTCCTTCAACATTATCAACTACTTTAGCCATCCTAGCATATTTTTTATTCAATCTTTCCCTTTCATTTATTTCCTTCTTGAGAAAATTTTGTACTTCCGATATTTTTTGAAGCCTATAAGAATGACCATTATCCATTGCTTCCATTTCAATAGGCGGGGCGCTTGCGGTACCTCGTTCTTTAGGTAATATAGGATATATTTTATTAGGGTGTTCCTGATTTGTGTCTGCCATTTTATTAATATAATAATTTTTTTATGCTAAATATTTTAGATAGCAGAATAACTCTCCCTCAGGTATTTCGATTGGTTTTTGCGAGAAATTATAAATGTAGACTAAGATATCATTAACGTCATTATCAAGATGTGTACCATTAAAAATGGTTAAACCATATTTCCATTTATTACTAATAGATATCACTACAACTCCTCGTGTAGTTATATAACCAAATCCTAACGGAACTCTCATACCATCATGAGGAGGAATCTTGATAGTTATTTGTGAGTATATTTTCCATTTTAGAGAATCTTGCTTTAAGGGAGGATATTTTACTCCATGTAAATGAGGTTTCCAAAATATAGTTTTATGTTGGGTAGTAATATTAGGTTTTATACCAAATTTATGTATATCCATTTTTATTTGTTGTAAATAATATTTATAATATAGCTCCTAGGATAGGGATATTAGCAAATGGACTATTAGGCCCGAGTAAAAGTCCTTTTCCATCATACATTTTTCCTCCTTGTTTTAAATACAACCCATCACCAACGGAAGCTAATCCTTTACCTTTGTATGGTTTTAAGTATAATCCACTTCCATCAGTTTCAACTTGACAAACACATCCTCCTTTTTTAAGGTAAAGACCTGACCCCATAGCTTTTTGAACACCTGTTTGAGCTAATCCAGAAAGAGCACCAACACCTAAAGCTGGTAAAACGGTTTTTGCAAGCATCGGTAAAGCTCTAGCAGCCAACCCGGCTAACATTCCGAGAAAACCTCCCTCTATTTTCATGTTATATTTAAGTTGTCTCGCAGTCATTTTAATAGTTATACCCACACCATCCTCATAGGCTTTAGCTATTTTCCTCGCTTGTGAATTGGTAATCGCTAAAACATCATTACCATGTAAATCTTCATGACCTAAACGAATACTTACTGGGCAACCAGCTTTAACAGCATATTGAAGCTTTTGCTTTTGTCCTTCAGATATATTTACTTTAACATTAGTGTAACTCGTCATTTTATATACGAGTATTTTTTTATTTATCTCATCTAGCTTCTCTAATATGAAACCTAATCGTTAAATTTTCACCTCTAAGATTTAGTAAATTGTAATTTTGGTCAGTAATATTTACCTCTAGGTTATGTATTTCATCTAACGTTATTGGTAAGTATACTAAATTAACTGGTGACTCAATTATCTTATATCCGGGTGCAACATCTGGAAAAAAAGAGTAAATAGTGTTTTTTGTTGAACCATTAACATAACTTCCTGAAATAATATCTATGTTAACGAGCAAACTATTTATGCTAAGAATGTTCACTACATTCTCTGACTCGTAAAATCCTTGCGTATATTTAGCACGAGTAAATCCTAATACTTTGGCAATGGAGCCTGGTTGATTAAAATCTACTTGATAACTAGGTTCTAAGGTAATAATAGACTTTAGAGTATTGGTGTTTGCAGAAATGTTAATAGGATACTCTTCATTAACTTCATCATAATGACCCTCTTTTCTCATTTCCTGTTGAATGGTGTCATTAATGCTAACGAGGTCATAACTTCCTTCAGGTATTTTTATTTTAATCCATGTGGTGCCATTGTCTGGAGAATAAACGAATGTGTTGTTCGTTTCATCAATGTTTGGAAAAGAGTAGTAAGTTTCAAGGTTTACCAGAGCTATTTCGTATACTTTATCCTTTTCCAGTTGAATTGGAGGATTAAACCTTGTTCTAAAACGTGTTTTGTTGTCGCTTACTATGATTTGAAATGATGTTTTATGGTTCGTATTTTTTACAATTTATTCTAAAAGTTCTTCCATTTTATAATATTTAAATATTTTTTATACCGATTTAGGTATGTAGAAGTTATCAAAACCGTTTCTATACTTTCCATCATGTTTTTTACTGGTTAAGTCAATGATAGCGAAACCATGTGGTCTTTCCCATGCCTTTTGACAAAACTTTCTAAACTCATCCTTAGACATATCTTCACCTATGTGGTCGCTATAAATATGATTAAGGTTTTTTAGGTCTTGTCGGAAAAGACAAATAAAATTAGCGTTTTCTCTAATAGTTTGTCTAGGTAGTCTAAAATAATTCTGTGAGAGGTAAAAGCAGTCAACATTACTATGCCTTCCTCGAATGTAGTAACACTCACATTTATTTTGCTTTTCTAAAAGTAAATCATCGAAAATCATTAAATTTTTATTTCCCGAGTTTAACTCTCTCGGGTCAGGTACATCACTAGCATTTTCAAAGAAGTTGCAATTTATATCCGATTTGTTTTTAATCGTTTTAACCCATTCTTCAACTAAAGCTGTTGGTGGAATGTTTGTTTCTTGTATCTCATCACGTATGTTAAACAACCTTAAGATATATTCTTTTGGTAGTTTCTCTTCAAAAGCCTTTTTTAGTATTCGGTATTCCGGTTGAAAAAGGCTTTTTCCAAAAACACTTAAATCGTTATAGTCAAGCCAATCTGGTCTGAGTAAAAGGTTTAACAATAAAGTAGTGTTACCACATCCTAATTTACCTATAATTAAACCCCTAATACTTTTTGGTAAAAGGGAGTGATTAAATCTCTTTGATACTACTTCATTCCATGATAAGTTTATAATATCCATTTTTATTTAAATATTTTTATTTTTATATATAAAATAAAATGTATTGCGTTAAATGTAAAAAACATACTGATACAAACAATATCAAGTATAGCATTTCGAAAAATGGAAGAAATATGATGCAAGGAAAATGTGTTATTTGTGGAATAACTAAAACTCAGTTTATAAAAAAAAAACCACCGGGAGTAGTATATTAAACAAATTTATAAATAATTTACCCGTTGAAATGCATCTTCCCGGTCATAACTTTACGGGGCCAGGTACCAAACTAAATAAAAGACTCAATCCAGATTTAACACCGAAGGAATGGAGTAAACCTATAAACCGTGTTGATAAAGCCGCTTATCACCATGATGTTTGCTATCTTCAACACAATGATACTGCTACAAGAAACGCAGTGTGTGATAAGAATATGTTAACAGAGTTAGAAGGGATTTACAATCCTAGTATTAGAGAAAAAATGGAAAGAGGTTTGGTAAGTAGACTCATTGGAACGAAGATGAAATTTGGAATGGGAGTAAAAAAAAAAATTTAGCTGAAGAATTACATAAACCTGTAAAAAGAAATTTTAAGAAAAGGAGAGTTAGAGTAAACGGTATAGATAGGATATGGGCTGTGGATTTAGTAGACATGCAAGCATTTTCTAAGTTTAATCGTGGTGTTAAATACCTTCTCGCTGTCATTGATATCTTTTCTAAATATGGATATCTGGTGCCATTAAAAGACAAAACAGGAAAATCTGTTGCTATAGCATTAAAAAGTATTTTTAAGGAGAGAAAACCTGAAAAAATGTGGGTGGATAAGGGTAAAGAGTTTTATAACAAAGATGTAAAAGACTTGGTTGAATTATATTCTACCGAAAATGAGGAAAAATCTAGTGTGGTTGAGAGATGGATTAGAACAATGAAAGAAAAAATGTGGAAGTATTTTTCCGCTAACTCTACAAACGTTTACATCAATGTGCTACCGGATTTGGTTAAAAAATATAATAACACGAGGCATTCATCTATTAAGATGACTCCGGTAGACGCTAGTAAAAAAGAAAATGAAACGAGAGTTTGGAGAAATCTTTACCCCGAACATTTAGAAATAAGAGACTCTAAACCTAATTTTTCCGTTGGAGACAAAGTAAGGATAACTAAAAAGAAAAAGACTTTTGAGAAAGGTTATACAACAAGATGGACTGAGGAGGTTTTTACAGTTTCTGAAGTAAAACTTACATCACCTATAACATATAAAATTAAAGATTTTAATGGAGAAGAAATACAAGGTACCTTTTATGAACCTGAACTGCAGAAAACCAGTCAAGAGCTGTATAGGATAGAAAAGGTTATTAAAAAAGGAAAAAAGAAATCTCTCGTAAAGTGGAAAGGTTATCCTGATGAATTTAATTCGTGGGTTGACAATAAAGATATTAGAAATATTTAAACTATAAAAAAAATGGAAAAAAATTCGATTGAAAACGTAATTTTACCGAATAAACCGTTGAACAATTTCGAATTAGAGGGTGCCGTTAAAAAATTAAAGATTCCTTATTTTAGAGGAGTTTTTTTACTAGATACATTACCGAGAAAACCGAGTAAAAAAGAATGTGGTATAGTAAACTTTGATAAAAGTGGTGGACCTGGTACACATTGGGTCGCTTGGTATAAAAATGGTAAAACTAAAATTTATTTTGATAGTTATGGCATACAACCACCTATTGAAATTCGAGATTATTTAAAAAGCCCAATACAGTACAATACTGACCAATTACAACAAGCTGGGCAAGTATTTTGCGGTCATTTATGTTTGTACATTCTAAAAGAGTTATCTAGAGGTAACCAGTTTCAAAATGTTTTAAATAAACTTTTTTAGTACTATATAAAAAAATGCCTGTTGACAAATTCGGAAGAATGAAAGATGATGGTGAAACAAGCGGTGATGGTGTGTCACTAGCTTACGTAAATAATAATTTTTTACGTAAAGATGGAACAACTGTTGTTAGTGGGTCTATAAACATGAACGGCAATACATTAACGAGGGTTAGTAATCCAGTAAATTCTCATGATGTTGCAACTAAGGCTTATGTTGACGCCAACTCAGGGTTGTTGGATGAAAACGGAGGATACCATGTTACTGGATATTTAAATATGGGTTTTAATCCGATAAGAAATGTTAAGGACCCAACAGAACCGGGTGAAGCTGCTACTAAAAATTATGTGGATAATGTTGATAGAGCCTTCGTTTATAAAGATGGAAGGTGGTATGAGGCAGATGATGCAATTTCAATGGGAGGACGAGTAATTAACAATCTCGGTATTCCTACAAGACACGACCAAGCCTCTAATAAGTTTTACGTGGATACCGCCATTGAGACAGCTACCGCGGGTGAAAAAGCTTTAACAAAAAAACAAGATGGGTCCTATTCAATGGATGGTGAAATAGATATGAATGGTAACTCGATTACTGGTTTACCTAATCCTGTATCCCGTGACTCTGTTGTCAATAAAAATTATGTCGATAACGGTGGAGCTATTATAAAAAATCCGGATGGGAGTTTCATGGCGGTGACTAACATAGACCTTCAAGGTTTTTCTATAAAAAACGCGGCAACCCCGGTAGAAGAGAGAGATTTAGCGACAAAATCCTATGTGGATAGAAAAGTATCCCTTCCTTCTCTCATAGGTCCTAAACCTATTATAACCGTGTGGGCCGAAGAAAACGGACCATTAGGGTCTGGTAATTATGAGTTTTCATTCGGTAATGGTAATTCAGGTAGAAATCATGGTTTAGGGGGTTATTGTATGAGTGCTCCAGGTAGAATTATAAGAGGAAGTTTAACGGTCGTTAAAGATAATGCTAATGCACGAGGAGAAGAGATAAAAGTTAATATATCGATAAACGGAAATGAGCAGGTTGATTACTCTATTATTAAAAAAACGGATGAAACTTGTAGTTGTGTAGTTTTTCCTAGGGCGTTGGAGGTAAAACAATGCGACATCGTAAACTTTATCTCGAGAACAGATAGTCGTAATATAACACACGCTTATATATCTATTTTGATAGAGTTAGACTTATAATTACACTAAATAAATATAACTCCTTTCTTAATAAGAAGTTATATTTATAAAAAAAATTTATGAAATAAATTAAGAAATTATTAAACCCTATTAAAAAAAGGGGGGTATTGTTTTAGCTATTTCATCATTAATATTATCGTGTTTTTCTTATAGCTATTTCCTATGTTGCTTCATTGTGATATAGGAAATGGATAAAATTTTTTGAATTTCTTATGTAGATTTTTTAATAAATATTTCAAGATGAGTGTGCTAAATAGATTAAATTATGAAACTATTCAAAACCTAGAAAAAACTCTTGAAAATAAATGTTATTTAAAGAAATTGTACGCTAGAAGTGAAGAATTATATATAACTGTAAATGGTAATTTACTAATGTCGCAAATGCATGATCAAATTGTTATATTAAAAAAATTACTACCGTACAATTATTACTTACACAGTAAACAAAGGTTAGATAAATCCGATTTTACTACAACTATTTTTATGGTTTGGCCAGATCAATGCTTTTTTAATCCCGAACCTTATCGTGAAAAAGGCAAAAATATGTATACCGTTATTGAAATTCCTTTTTGTAGAAGCAATTATTTTATCAACGATTATAAGGATGCTTTATTCCAAATAATAGAAGATAAAGATAGAGAACCGGTTCCAACTAATTATATAATATATCCTATGACAACGTTTAGAAACGATATTCATCCTAATTATCACGATAGTGAGGATGTTAGAGAGTACACGGAGTTATTTAATAAAGAAGGTAAAAGTCGCGGTTATATAAATTTTTATGGTGAATATTGGTATGGATTAGAAACTCTTACTACAGTAAACAATACAACATTAGGTTATGTGGAAACAGAAAGAAATAATAAGAAAAAACCGAAACAAAAAATATTTGCGGAGGACGAATGTTGTATATGTAAAGATGCTAAACCTAATATATTATTTAGTTGTAATCACATATGTGTATGTGATAGATGTAATGACGCGTATAACTTTGAGAAGTGCCCTATGTGTAGGAAAGAATTAGATTAATACCATTATTATAAAATTTTTTGATAAAATTTTATAATTCTCATTAAAAAGGAATAGTAAAATGAGCAGTTTTTACGATGATGACGCTTTTTACAACGATTTTTATTACGTTTTTTGTAATGAAACGGAAGTTAATAACCTTTTACGTTCTAAACCAGTTTTAAATAAGTTAGATATTAACGCTATTGAATCTTTAACGCAACATATATATTTTAAATATAAAAACCTACCTATATATAATGAGCTTCATACTAAAATATATTTTCCACGTATTCGAAATAATGAATCGTACGAAAGATCTTTAACTGAAGCACGTAAAGTTATTTATCATTGTCTTAGTTCATATATAGCTTATCGCGGTAATAATAATTTTTCTATGTGGGTAGGACTTTATAATAATAGAGATAGTAATAGGAAGAGAGTAGAATCTTATTGGTTTCATGTTAGACCGGGTTATAATGGAAGTTTTCTTAGTTTTTATAAAAAAGAAATTTATTTTTGCTTTAATTACGTTTTAAACCATATGCTTCCGGCTTATAAGAAATTAGATAATAGGTTTAATTATCTTTCACCTTGTATAGAGTTTGCTGGTGAGTTCGATAATTTATACGGAAACCCTGATATGAAGGATGCGATTGAGAGGTTAAATAATGCATCAAAAAATATAGCGTTACCCGGTTGTAATAGCACCGAAAGATTTGATGAAGCATCGATTATTAAACTTACTAGTCCGGTTGGTAAGGTTTATTTTATTAATAAGGATGATTTTGCTCCATATGTTTGCGATTTAAATTATCGGTTTAATTACGATATGAAGTTTTTAAAGCATAAAAGTAAAAAGCAAAAAGTTTTTATAGAGGAGGAATGTTGTATTTGTAAAATTAATAAATCTAATATATCGTTTAATTGCGGTCATGTATGTATATGCGATAATTGCAATCAACGAGTGGAGTTAGATAAGTGCCCCATGTGTAGGCAATAATTTTGAATTAACCCGATAACCCTCCATCTACCCTGGTTATGCATATAATATATATACAAACCATTGTATATTATATGCAGCATTAACTAATAGACGCACACACCGTTACACACTGATTAAGTGATTAGTGCGGTTGTTGGTATGTTATTAAGTGAGTGATGGATGAAATTTGGATGTTAATAAATAAAAAAAAAATTTAACCATGAAACCGGTCATGGGGATTAAGGGGTTAACCAAATTTTTCTAACTCATATATTCTTTCCAGCTCAATTTAGGGAAAAATGGCATTTTGAGTGTAGAAGGTGTACTTTTTAATCTACTGTGATTCACTTTGACCTTCAGTCCGATCTTTTGAAAGTGTAATTTTGGATTCTTGCCTCGCAGATAATTATTTGGCTTGATTCAAATACTTTTTTCTTCGTTTTGCTGACATGAAACGACCCGTTTTAGTTCTTGGTTTATCCATTCTGCAGACATTGACAAGTGTGGCAATATCAAATGTGTTAGGTGCTCACCGTTTTCGAGTAAAAGGTGAGCGTGATAGTTACACGAAGCGTGAAAATGTAAACTGTCGCGAAGGTCGTTAAGGTATCTTTACACCGAACCATGTTTTTACTGTCTTTACATGTTTATCGCTATTTTTAACTTTGAATATCGTTCCTCAGCAACAAATTGTCAATGATCGGCATCCATGTCAAATTCATTGAACTCTGACGTCACTATTATACGAGGGTTGTTAAAAAATTATCCGGATTTTGCCTTATAAAAAATTATTTGCGAAGCAATCATGCTAAATTTTGCATCATTCTCTATCGGAATTCAATCCACGCATGTCTGCGCGTATTTTATATTCTTCTTTCATAAAACGCGCTCGCAGTTGCCATCGAAAATGCCATGGTAACGTGTTCCCGGCGCAGCGCAAAATATTATGTCTATACTCGCCCTTCTCTTGTACATATCGTTTCTCTCGTAACTGATTACATTATGAAATTTAAGCAGAATACAAGATTTGGAGCTACTTACATCGTGATTAAATTTGACGTCATTTGACAGTTAAATGCTTCAGAAAATCGCGTTTAAATACAGTTGGGGTAAAAGTTTTGAACGTTAAAGATGGCGTCAACTGACCGTCTGGAAATCCGATCCATTATAAAATTTTGCCAGAAGGTAGGAGAAACTCCGACAAACACATACAAAAAATAATATCATGGCGAAAGGGAATAATTCGGTCATACGGACACTGGTGTATGATTGGCATAGACGCTTCAAAGAAGGGGAAGAAAGCATTAACGACCGAGAAGAAAGAGGTAGAAAGAAGGAAATACCAGCGACGTTGTAACGTCTATTGGCGAGGCCCTGAGGCGAGATCGGCGTTTGACAGTGCGGACCTTATCAGAGACCTTCGACAATGCCTCATCCCATACTGCAGGGGCCACAGATTTGGAGCTGGCTTTACTTGGACTTGAGACCGTGTCCCATCCGCCTTACTCTCCAGATTTGGCACCATTTGACTTTGCCATTTTCCAAACCATAAAGGCACAACTAAAGGGTGAGAAGTATCAGTCCCTTCAAGAACTGCGAGTTGCAACACGTTTAATTACGAAGCAGTACAAGTCTGAGTGGTACAGGAATGTTTACAGCCAGTGGGTACGCCGTCACCGACGATGGAAAAAGCATGGGGCAGCGAGTACTTCGAGAAAGAATAGGTAACGTTGCCTGATGACTTTCCAACGACGTTGATGACGTCGTATATTGTAGCGTAGCCAGTTCCTAGTACCTGTGTATGTTTGATTGCGTGTAAAATCAACATGAATTGTTCGATTGTTGAAATATTTTGCACTTTTGTACATAATGAATGTCGTTTTACGATGCGTGGACTTTTGTCGCATTACGATAACTCATTAAAAATTTACATACTTAATCCGGATAATATTCGGACAACCCTCGTACCGATGCATTGTGGCAAAATTTAGAAAAAAAAAGTTATACTATGGTGTTCAAACAGTACCAAAATTAATGGAACAAAACGCACAGTCTCTATTTAACAAATCGATGTAAGTATTGTGGAAAATAAAAAACTTTTCAGTATATTGTAAAAGGAATAGGGCCGGTCTTTCTGGTAAATTTCCTACTTGTATAAAGAAATCTCCGATCTCTAGCCGAATCCGAAATTATCACAAACGGAGTGAAAATCTAAGACTTCCCGTGAGCAGACGACAGAAATTGATCGACAAAACTAAAGGGGAGAAGATGCGTGGATCAGACGACAGACTTAGTAGATAAGATTTAAACAATTAATCTTATTGAAAAAAGATCTATAATTAAACTTTACTATTGTAAATGAAGATTTCCGATAACGTTAAAAGCGATATCAAAGATTTCTTAGATATTTAGAGTTCAATGTTATTGTTTACATTTCCAATCCTATCTTTCTGTTATCCAATCCTTGTCCGGTGGCTGTGTACCGTAGATCTAGTCCTAGGTTCTAGGTTGTGATCCTTTTAATGTTGTATTAAACGATTACTTTTATCGTAGAAAAATATAAAACTAAAGAAAAATCAGAAATTTTGTGGTAACTAAAGAAACGGGGTTTTTGATGTGTTTAAGCCGAAATCCAGAGAGAAAAAGCTGGCGTTCCTTGTGTGCATCCCCTTTTATAATTTGGCGTCCTTATACAACTTCAAAACTTCCAACTTGGTAAACAGGTACTGGTTCACCAATCACAACATAGGCCCCCGTAGAGTCTATATTAAACTTGTCCAATGGTTGGACTTTCGGAAAAATCCGAAAGATGTGTAAGTCCGCCGAACAAAATCTAGTCCATGTTCGGATAACAGAATGTTCCTTTCGGATTTTTAAAAGTAAAAATAACTGGCAGAGCGCTAGACCTCAAATATTCTAGTCACTCGTAAATACCAAAATAAAGTCAATGTAATATGTCTTTAAGTACAAGGGAGGGTAATTCTACCTTAAAAGTAAATTTCACAAGAAACAAGTAGCTCCAAATCACCGGCCGGCCTTCCGACCAAAAATCTAAACAAGTTTTACAAACAGGAGTGGGTCAAATGCTACTGTTTGCAAGGAATAATGCATACAAGTAAGTGATCAATTCCTAGAGTTAATGTGATTGCATAAAATGCATTTCATGCGCTTTTCAGGCGTATGGAATGACTTATGTGCAATTGTAATGGGTTTTCATGACCTGTCAAATCTGAAGCTGAAAATGCGAGTTCCTCCTATTACCAACTTTAAACAAAGTAAAATGATAAGTTATTGACTTCTAATGCTTACGCATCTTTAAAGAAACATGTATACGATGATCATAGAATCATTATACATGTTTCATGACTACCAATGGTCGTAGGTGTACCTCACATTACACTTCCCCCTCCCTTATTAAATAATCCTCCTGGATTATACTCTTAATAATAGGAACAAAGAACAAAATTTGATTTCAATGTCAATGTTTAAAGTAAAACATGCATTAACAACTGTCATAGAATGAAAGTATAACTGCACCAGTATTAGAGCATAGTGCCCTCAGTGCTTTTAGCCCTTTAAAAACATCAATTTTTCAGACTTTCGAACAAGTAAATATAGACAACTTCTCAAAACATAATGAACTCTTGCGAAAACAACACCCTAGCTATAGTAATGCACTAAATTTTTATCTTGATATTTGCGTCATCTAAGGCAGAGGTATTTTTGTCCGTATCAGTCCAACGGTCTGCTTTTCAAGGCTTTTAATAATATTCCAGGATGTCCTGTTGCCCGTTATCTCTCCCTTGGCTACCTTCATCACATAAAAAAAATTATATTGTCTAATCTTTGCCTCTATTCTATCTCCTTCCTCCTCTTGTTCCTGCGGTTTCCTCTTCCCATCTAGAGTGAAAAACGCATACTTATCCAATAAAACTTTCCTGGATATGACTGGAAATTCCCTGGAACTCCTGTTCTCCAGAAGGACCGCAACATATTCATGTGCCATTAATTTTTGGTCTGAGGTAAGGGCTCTCCAGTTTGTTGGCGGCCATAAAAGATGTTGGTTGTTCAACTCGAGATCCACCTGCCTGACGGAGTTCCAATCCCTTTTTGCTGGGGGACACAAGGGCATTGCTCCTCTTTCCAAAATACGGTAAGCCCTGTCCCTAAGAGAATCTCCCTTTCCTGTCACAAGTGAAACAGAATCTGATGAACTAGATGAGCTACTCTCACTTTTTGTGTCACTAATGTTCTCCTCCTCTCTGACTTTCCTGCTTGTCTCATCCTGGTACGACCCACTATTGTCTATCTCTTTTTCACATTCCCTATCCTTGTCTGTCCTAGATCCATCTCCCGCTAGTCCAACCTCCGATCTATCATTACCCTCCCCCCTTGTCATTCTCCCTCTCACTAGTCTCCTCAGCTTCTACCGTTGGCCTAACCTCCTCTTGCTCCTCTACCATACCATCCCCTACTTCAATGTCGTCCCTGGAATTCTCTAATTTGTCAGCCCTCTCACTAACTCGACCCTGTTTAACTGTCCTCTCTTCATCTTGACTCTCGATCCCCTTTCTCTTTTTCCCTCCTGAACCTGAACATCCTGCCTTTCTTGAACCCGGTCCCGTTTCTTCCCTGCTACCTTTTGGCTTCCTTTTCTACTACTCTTCTTGTGTCTTGTCGCTCCTTAGACTTACTTCTCCTCTCCTAAGCTAGCCTTAGCCCTGCCTTCCATCCCCTGCTCCACTTTTCAGTCCTCTCCTTTCTGTCCCCCAATCCCTCCGCCCAGGTCCTTATCGCCTTCCTTATGTCATATGCAGCATCACTTTTATATGCCTGAACTGTATCCACTGTCCTAGCATAATCCTCTGGGTACACTGAGAAGTAAAATCCATTCGCTCTGCTGAACCGATCCTTTGGAATCTTCAAATCCTGATGGCTTGTCCTAGTATGAATTTCCAAGTCGCTGACTCGCGTGAAAGTTTTATTCTTTCCAAAGCACCATGACATACTACAGTCAGGCACCGATGCTCCGCGGAGATAAGGTGTTTTACCAGGGCTGTCCGAGAGTGGAACATCGCCTCACATAGCCAACAGTTCTCCCTGAAACAAAGAGAATTCTTATAATGTCTATTGATAACAATTGTGAAAACCCGAAACGAAGAAAATTGGTTTTTCTTCAAACAAATATGACTGAGGTAACTGTCAAGGGATTGGACCTTTGGCCATTAGTTAGTTCGTCCACCCACAGGAAATCTCCGCCGCGTGAATACAATCCTTGTGAAACGCGCGACAAATACTATTTTTATTTATATTTGTTTATTTATTACTATACAAATTGTTAATTTTACAAAAGTTTACAAATGTTGTCTGTTGAACTGATGTATATATACACTTGTTATATTTTTTCTTTTTTTTTTTTGGTTGTTGATGTAAATTGTAAATCACATGGACACATTTTAAGAAAAGAAATAAATAGGGTTAACCAAAAACACAACGCCACTTATTTAAATGATTTGTATGTCTGAATTAAGTTTTGTTTTTATCTCTCTCCGCATGTATCCAATTTGGAATCTTTGTCCCATAATATGGATGTAATCTATCGATATAGTAAGCTTTTGTTCGTCCTTTTGCTGACTGTTTCACAATACAAATAATGTCATCTAATATTCTGGTGATAACAAAAGGACCTTTCCATTTGTTCACCAACTTTGAGCTAATCCCAACTTTACGTGAAGGATCATGTAACCAGACCAGTTGACCTGCTTTAAATGATCTTTTTTTAGAGCTGCAGTCATAGTATTTCCTCTGGTATCTTGATGCAGCCTTAATATTTTCCCTTGCTATATCATGGCATTTCCGCAAATTATCCTCAAGGTCCATCACATAGTCATCAAAGTCCTTGACAAAGTCATCGGACCTAGGACGCCCGACAACAGCTTGCATAGGCAGGGTGATCTCCCGTCCTAGCATCATTCTATTTGGACTTATTTTAGAGCTACTGTGTGGTGATGACCTGTATGCCATCATTACTTATTGCAGATAGAAATCCCAATTACTTTGCTGTATTTGGCAATAAGATTTAAACATTGAAACCAGAGTTCGGTTAAAGCGCTCTACAAGACCATTAGCTTGTGGGCGCATAGAATTGCATGAGTTTTGTCAATCCCCATGAACTCGCACAGATCCTGCATAAGTTTGGATTCAAAACATCTGCCTTGGTCCGAGTAAATTTGCAATGGCACTCCAAACCTGCTAACAAAAGTATCTACAAATGCTTTTGCAACTGTTCTGGTTTCTATACCTGGTATTGCCACACATTCCGTCCATTTCGTAAACCAATCAGATATTACTAATATATATTTGTTCCCTATGTTACTCAAAGGAAGAGGACCAAGTGTGTCCATCATTATCCTTTCCATTGGCTCTCCTACTAGATACTGTCCGAGAGGTGCCTTATTGGATTCCCTTGAAAGTCTCTTTGCAGTGCAATCATCACACTCCTTGCAATATCGTTTAACAGAGTCGGTCATCCCTGGCCAGTAGAACCCTTGTCTAATTCTACTTAGGGTTTTCCCTACCCCAAGATGTCCACTACTTGCAATATCGTGGTGATACCTGATGACCTCTTTTTGACGATCCTTTGGAGTCACAAGTTGATACAGAAGGCTCCCATCATCCTTTTCAAATTTCTGATATAGCATACCTCCTTTGATTTCCAAACGATCCCATTGTCGCCAAAGGGTTTTGAGTTTGGATGACGCAGCTGATATTTCAGTCCAACTTGGTCGTTGACGTCCCTCTTTTAGATCAATTTTGATTTTTCCTATACTGGTGTCATTAAGCTGGCTAGTAGGAATTTGGATAGGATCCCAACCATTTAGGAGAATTTGGTTGTTTGTCATCTCCGAGGTTTGGCCATTTGACTGGCTTCTTGTCACAGTAATCATTATCTCCTTAGGCACCTCATCAGGATTGTTAAATGAATCAAATTCCTCTTGTAGTTTTTGCTGGTGTTTGCATGCCTTATATGGCATCCTAGAAAGTGCGTCTGCATTAGAGTGACTTCTTCCTCCCCTGTGAATCACTTCTAGGTTATATGTGTTCAGCTCTTGTAACCAACGTGCAACTTGGCCAGTAGGACAGACAGACAGGCAGACATAATCTTTTAATGGCTCAAATTCACAAAATGTAAATACATGAGCACAATAGCATTATAGACAAATAACGTGAATAACATAAGCATAAATAAATTGTGACAAGAGAAAGGTAGTTTAAAGAATAGAGAATTTGGGGTTGACACTTATAACTAATTCAGATGAAATTCAAGGCTTTCGTGTTGCGTCTTAAACTGAACGGATTTGCTTTTAAATCATCAAATTATTTTGAAATAAGCACGCTGTTATTAAGTGACGGCAGGGAGAGAGGGCCAAGACACAACCTCAGGTTGATCCCGGTCCCCGCTGTCAGCAGTCAGAACAAAGATTGAAACAGACTATATAAACCATAATTACATGCACATTTACGTCATCCAATGGAAAATCCCGACCACATGGTCCGGAGAAATTTCATTGGTTGGTTTCTAACTGTGTCATGTGAATATGTAAATATAAATAAATACAAGTGAAACATTGTGGAAAGTGGATAAAAAAGTGAAAAATAGTAGAAATGAAAAATAGGAGAAATGAGGACAAACATTAAAGTGTTGATAGTCTACATTCGCTGTATATTGTAACTACCAACTAGAACGGTAATAGTAGGTAATTTCAGGGTGCGCATCCAGCTTACTGCTGCATTGTCAGTGCGTAACAGCACTGACTGGCCATAAAGGTAACTGTGAAAATGTTTCAAAGCAGTTACAACAGCAAGAAGTTCCTTTCGTGTGATGCAATAGGCTCTTTCGTGGACGTTCACTGACTTACTCATATAAGCAATGACCCTCTCTTTGTTATCTTGTATTTGAGAAAGAACAGCTCCTACTGCACTGTCCGAAGCATCTGTTCCAAAATGAATTTTTATCCTAATTTTGGGTAAGCCAAAATTGGAGCCGATGTTAATGCCTCTTTTAACGTTTCAAATGAATTTTGGCAATCATCCGTCCATTTAAATGGAGTTTTCTTCTCGCAAAGTTTGTACAACGGCCTTGCAATGTCTGAAAATCCCTTCACAAATTTTCTATAGTACGATGCAAGACCCAGGAAGCTCCTAACTTCCTCGTTATTCTTAGGTATTGGCCAATCTTGAACAACCTTTACTTTTTCAGGGTCATTTTCAACCCCATGTTCAGAAACAATGTGACCTAGAAAAGAGCCAGACTTTTGAAAAAATAAACATTTGGACGGTTTCAACTTGAGGTTGGCTTCCCGTAAACGAACAAAAACGTTTTCAATATGTTGGAGACACTCGTCTACAGTTTTGCCTGGCGTAATATCGTCCATGTATAATAATGACTCGGTCCACTCTATGCCTCGCAAAACATCCTCCATCAGCCTTTCGAAGGTCAATGGCGCATTAACCAGCCCAAAAGGCATAACTCGAAAATGATATAACCTTGACTAGTAGAGAATGCAGTTTTGATCTTGTCCAGCTCGTCCATCCCTATTTGCCAGAACCCTGAATTCAAGTCCATACAGTTGAACCACTTGGAACCTGATAGCGCATCAAAACAATCGTCAACCCGCGGAATAGGGTAGGCATCCTTCACTGTTACCTCGTTTAGGCGCCGATAATCAACACAAAATCTAGTTGATCCATCCTTTTTCGAAACCAGCACGATAGGCGATGACCATGGACTTTTTGAAGATTCTATGATCCCCTTACCGTGCATTTTCTCTATTTCTTGCTGTTCAATGTCCCTTTTCCCATAGGATTGTCGTCTTGCAGGCTGGCGAATTGGATTAGCTGTCCCTGTATTGATTGTATGTTTAACCCTATTTGTGCATCCAAGGTCATCAAAGGATTTAGCAAATACATCCTGATATTTATTAAGTAGTGTTGCAAATTTTTCCTTTTCTTTATCGTCCAGGTTTTCTGTACTGTTCTTGAACATTTCTCTCAAATCTTCTGGTAAGCAAGCCTCCCCAGATACTATAGGTTCTTGACAAGATTCCTGAATAGAGGCTGCACACCTGTCTGTCTCGACCAAACTCAGTGGTTTATCTTCTATAATTGGGTAACAACATCCAATCCTATTTGTGTCTATAATACCACTGAACAATTTCAGATTTTCATTATTTTCTATTTCAGAATCATCGATGAAGGCCACTTCCGGAAGGATTTTGTGATTTGGTACGTGAACAGAAGCAAACATACAACTCTTTGCTAGGATATATACCTCCTCATGGACCTCTACTCTGCAGACTGTAGTAGTTTCTTCCCCAGAATAAGATTGAATTACACTCCCATCCTTAGTATATAATTCTAAAGTTTCAATGTTCCACTTCTTGACATTCTCCATAATGAAGTCCTGACCAAGTATTCCTGGAAGGGACATATCACAGACAATTACAGTTACTTCTGTTGTATAATTCCCGAAAGTGATATTTGTGTTAACATATCCATGCACTTTGATATTGGCGCCATCAATACCCTGAATTCGCAGGTCGCGATGAGAAAGTGGCAAGCCTTTCCTCCAGCCAACCTGATCATATGTTTCCTTAGATATGAGTGTTGCTGTTGCCCCACTGTCTAGCAAAAATGGAATTTCGCTGTTATTGATATTACCCTGAATGTATAAACCATTATCCCATCTATATGGTTTCCTACCTACTTGTCCAATCCTTGAACTAGGGTCTGAGCTGGCCTGAAATGCTTCATTACTATGGCTTGGTCGATTTTTGTCATCATCCGTCACCCCACGACCTACTGGGATGACGGTTTGGCGTTTCTCTGGTTCTTTGAAGTTTTCTTTTTCTGCTTATCTTTGTTAGGACAATTCCTATAGAGGTGATCGCCAGATCCACATGTAAAGCATGCCCTGTCACCTTTTCTAGCGAAAGTTTCAAGCTTATCGAGTCGTTGTTCTATCCGTTTTATTGTATCTCTCAAGGCATCAAGGTCCCTGTTATCCCTTAATTCAGAACTTGACAAATCTCCGTCTACCGCTATACCCCGTACACGAGACGTCTCAAGGGTGGTCTTGGATCTGCCTTACACGTCTTCGTAGCGTTCAACTATTTCCACAGCCTCTCTGATCGTTCTGCAGCCCTTATCCATCAGTCTGCATCTCATCTCAGGTGAAAAGCTTTTGTAGAAATGCTCCAACGCTAACATCTCTTGTGCCTCTGATCCAAGTGACACATACGCCTTCTGGGCATATAGCCTTATTTCATCCCCAAAGGCGGCAACTGACTTGTTTTTGCGGTCTTGTCCTGTTCTGAATTTTCGATAACCATCTAGTTGTTTGTCTAGTACTTCCAAACCTCTGCTCTAGTCGTGTAGTTAACAAACGATAGGAAAACCTTTCATTAGCCGGGAGAGAGCTATAATGTAGCCTTGCCTGGTGCTTTAATAAAGTTGCCAGGTACAGTAACTTCTCTTTTTCCGACCATCGTGCCAAGTCAGCACAGTCCTCAAAATATGAAATATACTTTTCCCAATCCTCCTCACCTGTAAATGGGTCAGGTTTGATATTATGAGAACTGTGTCTGTAGCTACGCTCAGGTGATACATAATTATGATCTCCATCCTCACCTCTATAATCATCTTCGTCTTCACCACCAGGATGGTTGATATTGAAATTTACCTCGGAGTCTGAGTCCTGTTGATTTTCCATTTTATAAAAGGTGTTAACTGAGCTTTTTCTGGAGAGAGAGAGAGAGAGAGAGAGAGAGAGAGGAAAAAAAAAAAAAATAAAAAATAAATGAATAAAACTCCGTCAGAGGACGTTTCCAGACTAATTCCGGGGGAAATATCTGCTACTTTCAACCCTTTACTATATATTTACTTGAAAATCTACTAAAATTAAATAATCCAAATTGTTTGGATTCGAACTCCAATAAACAAGGACTTTATATCCGGCCAACAGCTCTCGCGGCTAGCTCTATCTAAAAAAAAAGAAAAAAAAAAAATTGTGTGGATCTAAAAATTCCTAACGCACGGATCCGAAAGTGAAAGCCTAATGGTTGGATCCAAATATCTAACGACGTCGTTCGGATTCGAAAATACCCAGTTTCGGATCCGATTTTATAATCCGTGATGTTCAGATCCAACAATGCACGGATCTGAAAGTGCAGACCTAGTGTTCGGATCCGAATATCCAAACGACGCTCGGATCCAAAAGTCCCTAGATTTTGGTTAAACAACCCCCGATGTTCGGATCCGACAATGCACGGATCCGAAAGTGAATGCCTAGTTTTTGGATCCAAAGGCTCCTAATTTCTAAAATAAAGACACGCTTTTTGGATTAAAAAAAAAAAACTCCCGATGACCGCAAAACGGAAATACATGGGTCCTAAAATTCCAACAACGACGCACGGATGTAGCAATGTTCGGATCCGAAAGTAAAAACCCTCAGGTTAAAGTCAGATTATGGACGGATTCCAAAAGTTTAAAAAAAAAACGGGTCCAAGTAAGCTGAAATCCGAGCCTAGCACCGTCGTAAGGTCTTGGTAGTAAGTCCGAACCTCACCTGTGTTTCCTTAATTAGATCTATCCAAAGCTTTACTCTGCCGAAAATCGTTTGCTAATGTCTCCTATGTGCAATCCGTAAATGCCAAAGCTGTTCCAGAAAGAAATCCGCAGCTTGTCCGTGATGCTAAAAGTATATCAGCATCCCACTTCTGACACCAATTGTAACAGGAATAGGAGCGGACTTTCTAGTAAATTTCCTGCTTTTGTAATGAAATCTCCGATCTCTAGCCGAATCCGAAATTATCACAAACGGAGTGAAAATCTAAGACTTCCCGTGAGCAGACGACAGAAATTGATCGACAAAACTAAAGGGGGGGGGGGGTAAGGCGTGGATCAGACGACAGACTTAGTAAACAAGATTTAAACAATGAATTTTAATGAATAAAGATCTATAATTCAGGTTTACTATTGTAAATGAAGATTTCCGATAACGTTGAAAGCGATATCAAAGATTTCTTAGATACATGTATTTAGAGTTCAATGTTATTGTTTACATTTCCAGTCCTATCTTTCTGTTATCCGATCCTTGTCCGGTGGCTGTGTCCAGTAGATCTAGTCCTAGGTTCTAGGTTGTGATCCTTTTAACGATTACTTTTATCGTAGAAAAATATAAAAACTAAAGAAAAATCAGAAATTTAGTGATAACTAAAGAGACGGAGTTTTTGATGTGTTTAAGCCGAAATCCAGAGAGAAAAAGCTGGCGTTCCTTGTGTGCATCCCCTTTTATAATTCGGCGTCCTTATACAACTTCAAAACTTCCAACTTGGTAAACAGGCACTGGTTCACCAATCACAACATAGGCCCCCGTAGAGTCTATATTAAACTTGTCCAATGGTTGGACTTTCGGAAAAATCCGAAAGATGTGTAAGTTCGCCGCACAAAATCTAGTCCATGTTCAGATAACAGAATGTTCCCCTCGGATTTTTAAAAGTAAAAATAACTGGCAGAGCGCTAGACCTCAAATATTCTAGTCACTCGTAAATACCAAAATAAAGTCAATGTAATATGTCTTTAAGTACAAGGGAGGATAATTCTACCTTAAAAGTAAATTTCACAAAAAGTAAATCTCCAAATCACCGGCCGGCCTTCCGATCAAAAATCTAAACAAGTTTTATAAACAGGAGTGGGTCAAATGCTACTGTTTGCAAGGAATAATGCATACAAGTAGGTGATCAATTCCTAGAGTTAATGTGATTGCATAAAATGCATTTCATGCGCTTTTCAGGCGTATGGAATGACTTATGTGCAATTGTAATGGGTTTTCGTGACCTGTCAAATCTGAAGTTGACAATGCGAGTTCCTCCTATTACCAACTTTAAACAAAGTAAAAGAATAAGTTATTGACTTCTAATGCTTACGCATCTTTAGAGAAACGTGTATACGATGATCATAGAATAATTATACATGTTTCATGACTAGCAATGGTCGTAGGTGTATCTCACATTACAATATTTTTATGTCAATAAACTGTTGGTAACTGCTGTATTTCAAGGAAAACACTATTTACAATTCATTTTGTGTATTTTGAGTCATTTATTGGCAAGATATACGGAAAAGTCGAAACCCAAAGAATCCCGTGACCTAGTTTAATGTAAACACTCGGCTGGTGGCGCTCCGATCAAAATATCCGAGATTTGTAAAATATTGTAAATAATCGATACAGTAGATAGATGGATACAATAGAGTGATTAATACTAGCCATGACAACACTGTCTTGCCAAGGACAACAACAGCTTTGCAAGCTGGAATCAAAGCGAATAACATGCCGAACCACTGAGCAATAGAAAATCCTTGGAGGTGGGGAATTGCAAAAGAACGACAAAAATAATATTGATGATACTGTTTGTGATGGTAAATCTTGTTTGTTCTGTACATGATGACAAAAATTTAGATTTATCCAAATTCAAAACATTTGCACGCAAAACAATAATTAGGCGTAGATCTACAAATTAATATTTCTTTGAAAACGTAGAAAACACTAAGGGAAAAGGAGGAAAATACTGTTTAGTGTCATTTCCCACTTTCCCCTCAGTGATTTTAAAAAGCATTTTCCTTCAGCTCGTAGAGGCAATTTCCTAAGGAAATGTTCGGTAATGGGCTCATGAGAGCTAAAACCACTATGAGTATATCGAGGATATTTTTTGGGGTGGGTGGGGGAGGGGGGGAGATCGATATTCTTTTCATCGAGTGAACATCATCGGTAATACTTTCACGAGTGGCGCAGCCACACGTGAAAATATTACCGATGATGTTCACTAAATAAAATAAGTTTCGATTTTTCGCTATGTGTGTGTGTGTCTCTCTCTCTCTCTCTCTCTCTATATATATATATATAATATGCTTCTAACCACTTTTTTGTTGGGACTTTCATTAAAATCCAGAACAGTTGTTTTCGGTAATTCCCAGTGGCGTAACCTTTCCCCCCCCCCCCCCATAAGACTCCATTACAATATTACGTAAAGCGCGAGAAATGAAGGGTAAATACGCGTCAATAACGTCATATTTCTATGGTAGCATATTTCTGCCACTAGATAAGAGATAACTATTGGGATAATATAAGAGAACTATTCTGATAACACAAACTTTCCTGGAAATATTATCTAGATAATAAAAAGTTTCACGGTAAAAGTATCGTGATAATTCTAACTGTTATCATGATTTTATTTTGTTTTCGTGCCCACAACTGACATTCACGTTATCTATAATTAGATACGGTTTCGGAACATCTTCGTCTACAACCTTATGAATTCTCCTTTTCCCTGAATGATTTTAAAGTTGTTCGTAGGAGGCATTTCGAAACGTCTTTGTGTTTAACAGACTTCTATTCATTTCGAGTGTGGTGAAAATTTACCAATTAAGCTACAATGTAAATAATTCGAATTTTTACTTACTGCCATCTTTTGAAGTCAAAAACTACCGAGTTCATCCAAATGGTGAATTTTCTATATATAGAAACGGGTTGAACTATCACAATAACTTTATGTCAAATGTCAGCTTTGTGCACGAATAAGAAATTTTGCGTTAAAACAATTACTGATCAATGTAAAATTTTCTAGACAACAAAGTTTATCGTGATGTTTTTTTTTTTCACGAAAGTTTTCACTATCTAGATAAAATTTCCAGGAAACTTTGATTTATCGCGATAGTTTTTTTTTTAATTTTCATGATAGTAATCTCATATCTCGGGGCAGAAAATGCCACCATATACTTCCCTCTGAATGGCACGCGCTGTTTACCTAGGTAACTATTGCACAGGAAGTACTGTTTCCGCCTTCAATTAAAGAGTTAGAAAATATGAAAGCGTTATTTTTACGGGTCGCAACCGTGAAATATTAAACTGTAATCACCATCATTTTTCGATAAACTACCAAAAAGTATGAAAATTTTGTTTTGACTCTCTATCAAGCAATTTCGTCTTTTAACGACCCTACAGGAAAATGTTTGAAAGCCATTTTTGGAATTGAGAACATACTGATTCCCGTCTTCTGAAGCAGCATTTTCTAACACGCATGTATATCCTTTCATAGTTAGATCTATATTTCAACATTTGAACCTCATTTGACCCTGATCTTGGATATACACAGTCTGATCAGAAGATTTTTTCGTTAAAAATACCTTTGCAATAGCAAAATTATGGTATTTACTATCGGCTTTAAAGATTTATTTTATTCATTTAGCAGGTCAGGGGTTAATCTCAAATTTGGACAAATTGAAAGAAAAAATCCCGAGCACAGCGAATTTCTTTCCGAGGATTGGTGATAGTCATTGTGACAGGATTCATTCCCCTCTCAACGCTTATCATTGTTTCGACGATAGTTATGTGGGAAAGCAGTCAGTGAAGACAGCTATGCGAAGTACCGGTAAAAAAAAAACCCACAAAAGCATGGACAGGTGCACTGGGCCGCGATATACATGTAACTGAAATAATTTTGAAAACGGTATTAATACTTTACAACCAATAAGTCAGTCAGCCAGTTAGTCAGTCAGTCAGTCAGTCAGCCAGTCAGTCAGTCAGTCAGTCAGTCAGCCAGCCAGCCAGTCAGTCAGTCAGTAAGTCATTCAGTCAATCAATCAATCAATCAATCAATCGAGTTAAAAAAGCAACGATAACTTTGTACCTGATTTACGTGTATTCCTCTACAAACTGCATATATATGGTTCCATATTCTATAATCCATTGATAGATAGATTTAAAAGCAAATTAACCAAAGTATTAAGAAATTCACCAGCAGTAATTATACTTATATAAATAGATGTCACTAGCCATTGTTGAACGACAGGGTTTAAACTTATTAGGAAAGTGTTCGTCTACATAGATATACTGGTCATATGATTCGTAATCCTTTTCATCGCGATGGGTGAAAACAAGAGGCTTTTGCGGACGCCACAGATCAAGATCAGACTGCACAGAACGTGCAGTCTGATCTTTGATGTATACCGTCCGCTTGTTTAGTCTAGCTTATATCTATTTATAGGACTTAAATCTTTTTCAGTTTCAGTGGATAGAACTTTGCATTCGTCGTAAACAGGCCGTGTTTACATAGTTGGCGTGGGAAAGAGTTGCTCGCATTGTTATATCATTTTGCTGTTGAACGTAGCTTCAGATGCTCAGATTGCGGGCGGTATAGAATAAGATCAGTCTACATTTTGTGCAGTCTGATCGCAGATTTAACTTTCTAATATTCTGTATCATACTCGCGTCACAAACTATCCCTTGGGTCAAGATATTTTAGTCTATTCTAAGGGAAAGGAAATATCGGTTAGTTTAACCTTCTATAACACGGCAAAATTTTCCACTTATCGAAATTGAAAGCAATTGCAGACGATAAATTCAATGGCACACAAATGATGATTTCTGTCTGTGATAAAGAAGAAAGCATTGTTGGATCAGGAGAAAATGCTGGTAACCAGCATTTTCTACCCAGCATTTTCTCCTTTTCCCGCAATGTTTTCAAAAGCCTCCTATTCCAGGGTCGTTCAAGCTTCTGTCATAAGCTACCCTTGAAATTCAGATATTTGAGTACATGTATATTACAAGGGCAGGAAATGTAGACTAGTCCAACCTTTTACAAGACGGAAAAATTTTCCACTTATCGAAATTGAAAGCATTTGCAGACGAAAAATTCAATGGCACTCAATTGATGATTTTTTGTCTGTGATAGGGTAGAAAACATTGTTGGAAAAGGAGAAAATGCTGGTAACCAGCATTTTCTCCTTTTCCCACAATGTTTTCAAAAGCTTCCTACTTCAGAGTCGTTCAAACTCGGGATTGTGTGGTAAAGGGTTAACGCTTTACCAGGCGAAAAGTTTTTCCACTTGTCTAAACTGAAAGCGATTTACAGAGGACTAACTGAACGTCTGTCAACCAATCGCATCTTTCTTCAAAGGGGATACGTAACACTGTGGTAAAAGGAGACGATGCCGGTTACCAGCATTTCATACTCTTTCCCGCCGTGAATGTTTTTAAAAAACGGTTTCTTTTTCAGGGTCGTTCAAACACAGGATTGTTTGGTAAAGGGTAAATCTACATATTAAAGATAGGGCGAGCTAATGGGATTCGTGTAACAACGTCTTTCATCGCCGAAAAACGAACAGATTCGGCTAAGACTCGAGTAATCCATAATCGATCGGTCAATAGAGGCTGATTCCCCGCATTGATTACGGATTACCCGAGTCTTGGCCGAGTCCGCACGATTTTCGGCGATGAAAGGGAATGTTATACGAATCCCATTAGGGTGCCTATGAGGGTGCCCTATCCTTAACCATTAGGTTGCAAAGCGCGACTCGGGGCGCTTTTGCGGACTGTGTAGATCAAGATCTGTGCAGTCTGATCTTGGATCAACACTTTCCGATGCCCTTTTTTTCCCGGTGAAATCATCTTTGAAATTGCATTATCTGTTGTTTTACTATTGAGTGGAATTTTCGTTTTATTTATTTATCAGCTTAGGATTAAAGATTATCTTTTCCCTTTGGCTGCTAAGCGCGACTCACTGACCTTTTTCAGACAGTGTAGATCAAGATCAGATGATCAGACTGCACAGAACGTGCAGTCTGATCTTAGATCTACACTGTCCCATAAGGACATAATTATTGTCCCCGAAAAAAATACCTTTGAAATAGCAAAATTTGGGTGTTTGCTATCGACTTAAAAGTTTCAATTCACTTATTTAGCGGGATAAGGGTTAATCTGATAACACATGTACAATGTTGTGATTACCTTTAATTATTTAAAAATAACCGAGCTGAATCCGATTTCACTAGGCCGTCCAGGTACATAAGCTCAGTGGTTAGCGTAACTGACATGTGACCTAGTGGTGTCGGGTTCGATACCCGGTTCAAGCAATCTTGCCTTCCGGCCATTTTTTGCTTCTCAGCTTTGATGCATGCGAGAAAAGTAGTCAGTGACTTGGATTATTGTTGTTTTGATTGTATGGTGTTTAACGCCGTTTTCAACATTATTTCACTTATATCGGGGCTGCCAGTACACCTATCCATGCTATTCTGGAGTTTCTTTTACCAGTATACCCTTCACCTGTATCTCCGTTCTTCTTAATTGATCATCGATTGCAAAATATATTAATTTCGAACTTACCTTAATTTTCGCGTACAAGGGTGTGTAGAACAATGATTTTTCTATCCGACCATAGCGTTAAAAGTAACAAAACAAACCAAATTCAGGAATGAACCAACTTGTTTTAAACTCACCCCTAGTCCAAAATTCCAACAGCCATTTTCCTGTTACGATAAAATCAAGGGTTCTCCCAGTAAGGCTTTTCCCAATAAGAACAATAACGGTAACTCTGCATTGACTGTAACTGGACAACTCGGCCCATAACCATTTCGACCCATAACAAAATCAGCGCGTACTGCTTTCGGACTACAATTTTATGGTAACAATGGTATGATTACTATTTCTGCATATTATTTGTCAAGCCGTAGGATCAGGTAAACACAAAATCTAGGATTATTTTGTTTAATTTAGTCTGAAAGTGTGTGTGCAGGTGGGGGGAAATACATAGGTATTACGACACCTACACATATCGCCTATAACTACCCATAAAGTGCAATTTTTGCAGTAGTTAGCCTATTTGACTATACCTAGATGCTTCAGTGGGGCAAAACCTTCTGTCATAGGTATGTTTATTATTACTATTATTATTTCTATCTGTGATGCTACATTACGAATAACTGAACTGACCCTCTAAGGCTTCTTTATGCGGATTATATCACTTACCATAATAGCCCAAAATTCACAATACTGCCTGTCACTGGAAAATTATTTTTTCTCACTGTCAGTGATGCAATATTAAAATAAACAGACTGGCAAAAAACACTCTGTGGTAGGGCTTTTTCAGAGGAGTACTGACACCTACCCTTCTAGCCCAATATTAACTGTAGTTTGCATGGTTAAGTATTAGAATAAAGTTAAGTGAGGCATTACCACTGGCCAAAGTGTTGCATGGTCAATTAAAAAAATAAGCTTCATTTGGGCAGTACCTTAAGACATATGGAAATTTTGTTTTCTATTGCTTTATCTTTCTTTTCCCATACAAAATATGACGTTATAATTGACCGACCCCTCTGGAGCCCCTTGATTGGGATTGTGACACCTTAGCCTACAACCCATTATTTACAGTGGTTATCAGGGATAATAAAAACAGTAAGAGTCAGTGGGGCAGTACCACCAGTTACAAGGTTTTTTTTTTTTATCCTGAAAGGAAAATTTAAATATTCAACATGATCATTGACCAACCCCTCTGGGATCCGTTCTTTGGGATTGTGACACCTACCCCTGTAGCCTATTATGTACAGTTGATATTAGGGATAATAAAAACAATAAGCTTCAGTGGGGCAGTACCACCAGGCACTAGAATTTATGTTTTTATGTCCTTGAGGAAAAATTACTGATACATGTATAAGGTAATCATTGACCGACTACTCTAGGGCCCTTCATTGGGATTGTCGCACCTTACCATATAGCCCATTATTTACACTGAATAACAGGGAAAGTAAAGACAATAAGCTTCAGTGGGGCAGTACCACCAGACACAAGATTTTTCTCTCTTTCTATCCCTGTGGTAAAATCACAAATAAAACGTAATTATTGACCGACCCTTCTGTCGCCCCTTTTAAGGGATCGTGACACTTACCCTTGCAGCTTTTCATTTACAGAGCCTGTCAGGGAAAACAAAAACAATAAGCTTCAGTGGGGCAGTACCACTAGACACAAGTTTTTTTTTTTGGGTTTTGGTTTTTCTTTTTTTCTGAGGCAAAATTACAAATTTAACGTACTTATTGACCAGCCCCCTCTAGGGCCCCTTCATTGGGATTGTGACACCTACCCTTGCAGCTTTTCATTTACAGAGCCTATCAGGGAAAACAAAAACAATAAGCTTCAGTGGGGCAGTACCACTAGACACAAGGTTTTTTGGTTTTGGTTTTTCTTTTTTTCTGAGGCAAAATTACAAATTTAATGTACAGCCCCTCCAGGGCCCCTTAATTGGGATTGTGACACCTACCCCTATACTCCATTATTTACAGTGGATATCAGAGATAATAAAAGCAATAAGATTGAGTGGGGCAGTACCACCAGACATAGGATTTTTTTTTAAATTTCTTTTATCCTTCAGACAAAAATAACAAATTTGATCTTATTATTGACTGACCCCTCTGGGGCCCATCTATTGGGATTGTGACACCTACCCCTGTAGTCCATTGTGTACAGTGGATATTGAGGATAATAAAAACAATAAGCTTCAGTGGGGCAGTACCACCAGACACAAGATTTTTTTCTTCTCTTTCTATCCCTATGGTAAAATCACAAATAAAATGTAATTATTGACCGACCCCTCTGCAGCCCCTTTTAAGGGATTGTTACACCTACCCATACAGCTTTTTATTTACAGAGCCTATCAGGGAAAACAAAAACAATAAGCTTCAGTGGGGCAGTACCACTAGACACAAGTTTTTTTGGTTTTGGTTTTTCTTTTTTTCTGAGGCAAAATTACAAATTTAACGTACTTATTGACCAGCCCCTCTAGGGCCCCTTAATTGGGATTGTGACACCTACCCCTATACTCCATTATTTACAGTAGATATTAGAGATAATAAAAGCAATACGATTGAGTGGGGCAGTACAACAAGACACAGGATTTTTCTTAAATTTCTTTTATCCTTAAGTAAAAATAACAAATTTGATGTTATTATTGACTGACCCCTCTGGGGCCCATTTATTGGGATTGTGACACCTACCCCTTTAGTCCATTATGTACAGTGGATATAGGGGATAATAAAAACAATAAGCTTCGGTGGGACATTACCACCAGACACAAGAATTTTTTCTTCTCTTTCTATCCCTGTGGTAAAATCACAAATAAAACGTAAGTATTGACCGACCCCTCTGCAGCCCTTTATGGGATTGTGAAACCTAGCCTTGCAGCGTTTTATTTACAGAGCCTATCAGGGATAACAAAAACAATAAGGTTCAGTGGGGCAGTACCACTAGACACAAGATTTTTTTTTTGTTTCGGTCTTTTGATGAGGCAAAATTACAAATTTAACGTACTTATTGACCAGCCCCTCCAGGGCCCCTTTATTGGAATTGTGACACCTACCCCTATATCCCATTATCTACAGTGGATATCAGGGAAAATTAAAACAATAAGATTGAGTGGGGCAGTTCCACAAGACACAGGATTTTTCTTAAATTTCTTTTATCCTTGAGTAAAAATAACAAATTTGATGTTATTATTGACTGACCCCTCTGGGACCCTTTTATTGGGATTGTGACACCTACCCCTGTAGTCCATTATGTACAGTGGATAATGAGGATAATAAAAACAATAAGCTTCAGTGGAGCAGTACCACCAGACACAAGTTTTTTTTTTCTTCCCTTTCTATCCCTGTGGTAAAATCACAAATAAAACGTAATTATTGACCGACCTCTCTGCAACCCCTTTTAAGGGATTGTTACACCTAACCATACAGCTTTTTATTTACAGTGCATATCAGGGATGATAAAAACTATAAGCTTCATATGGGCAGTAAAATTAGACACAAGATATTAAAACACATGTGGTGTTATGATTGACCGACCCCTCTGGGGCCAATTTATTGGGACTGTGACACCTACCCCTGTAGCCCATTATGTAAAATGGATACCTGGGATAATAAAAACAATAAGCTTCAGTGGGGCAGTACCACCAGAGACAAGAATATTTCTTTATTATTTTCTATCCCTGGAAAAAAAATAAAATAAAAAAGATAAAATAAAATAAAACAAAATTATTGACTGACCCCTCTGCAGCCCCTTTGACTGGATTGTGACACCTAACCCTTAATCCCATTATTTACAGTGGATATCAGGGATAATAAAAGCAATAAGCTTCAGTGGGACTGTACCACCTGTACAACAATTTGTTTTGTTTTTCTATCCCTGGGGTAAACTTACACCTACATGATTGTGTAACGTAATCATTGAATGACATCATTGTTGACCTACCCCTAAGGGACCCATTTATTTAGATTGTGACACCTACCCATATAGCCTATCATTAAAAGTGGATATCAAGGGGAAAAAAAAACAATGAGCTTAATTGGGGCACTACACCAGACACAGGAAATTTCTTTTGTAAAAAAAACATAATTATTGACCGACCCCTCTGGAGCCTCTTCAGAGGGATTGTGACACCTACCCCTACAATTTATTTTATACAGTAGATATTAGTGTTAATCAAAACAATAAGCGTCAATGGGGCAGTGCCACCAGACACATGAAATTTCTTCTGTTACTCTATGCCTGAGAAAAAATGACAAATATGACATAATTATTGACCTACCCCTTAGAGGCCAATTTATTGGGATTGTGACACCTATCTTTGTAGCCCATTAATTACAGTGGATATCAAGGATAATTAAAACAATAAGCTTTAGTGGGGCAGTACCACCAGACACAAGAACTTGTTTTGTTGTCTATCCCTGAGGAAAATTTACAAATACATGTATAACATAATCATTGACCTCTGGAGCCCCTTTACTGGGATTGTGACACCTAACCCTCTGGCTTATTATATACAGTAGATATAAGTGATAATTAAAACAATAAGATTCAGTGGGGCAGTACCAGCAGACACATGGAATTTAATTTGTTTTTCTTTACCTGAGAAAAAATCACAAACATGACCCTATTATTGACTGACCCCTCAGGAACCCATTCATTGGGATTGTGACACCTACTCCTGTAGCCCATTATTTACATTGGATATCAGGGATGATAGAAACAATTAGCTTCAGTTGGGCAGTACCACCAGACACTTGGTTTTTTTTTCCTTGAGTTTCCATCTCTGAAGGAAAAATTACATATTCAATGTAAACATTTACCGACCCCTCTAGGAGCCCCTTCATTGAGATTGTGACACTTACCCCTAAAGCTTAATAAGCATCAATGGGGCAGTACCACAAGACACATGAAATTTCTTCTGTTACTCTATGCCTGAGAAAAAATGATAAATATGTCATAATTATTGACCTACCCCTTAGGGGCCAATTCATTGGGATTGTGACACCTATCTTTGTAGCTCATTATTTACAGTGGATATCAAGGATAATAAAAACAATAAGCTTTAGGGGGCAGTACCACCAGACACAAGAATTTGTTTTGTTTTCTATCCCTGAGGAAAATTTACAAATACATGTAAAACGTAATCATTGACTAACCCCTCTGGAGCCCCTTTGTTGAGATTGTAACATCTACCCATTTAGCCTGTTATTTACAGTGGATATCAGGGATTATAAAACAACAAGTTTCATTGGGGCAGTACCACCAGACACAGGATATATCTTTTGTTTTTCTAAGCCTGAGATAAAATCACAAATATGACCCTATTACTGACCAACCCCTCAGGAACCCATTCATTGGGACTGTGACACCTACCCCTGTAGCCCATTATTTACATGGGATATCAGGGATAATAAAAACAATGAGCTTCAGTGGGGCAGTGACACCAGACACAAGTTTTTTTTTTTTGAGTTTCTTTCTCTGAAGGAAATATAACAAATTCAATGTAAACATTTACCGACCCCTCTGGGAGCCCCTTTATTGAGATTGTGACACCTACCCCTAAAGCTTATTATATACAGTAGATATTAGTGATTATCAAAACAATAAGCACCAATGGGGCAGTACCACCAGACACATGAAATTCCTCCTGTTATTCTATGACTGAGAAAAAATGACAAGTATGATATTATTATTGACCTACCCCATAGGGTCCATATATAGGGATTGTGACACCTATCCTTGTAGCTCATTATTTAAAGTGGATATCAAGGACAATAAAAACAAAAAGCTTTATTGGGGCAGTACCATCAGATACAAGAATTTGTTTTGTTTTCTATCCCTGAGTAAAATTTACAAAAACATGTAAAATGTCCTCACTCATCGACCCCTGTGGAGCCCCTTTATTGAGATTGTGACATCTACCCATTTAGCCAGTTATTTACAGTGGATATCAGGGATTATAATACAGTAAGTTTCACTGGGGCAGTACCACCAGACACAGGATATATCTTTTGCTTTTCTAAGCCTGAGAAAAAAAAAAAAAAAAAAAAAAAATCACAAACATGACCTTATTATTGACCGACCCCTCAGGAACCCATTCATTGGGATTGTGACACCTACCCCTATAGCCCATTATTTACATGGGATATCAGGGATAATAAAAACAATGAGCTTCAGCGGGGCAGTACCACCAGTCACAAGATATTTTCTTTTGGAGTTTCTTTCTCTGAAGGGAAAATTACAAATTCAATGTAAACATTAATCAACCCCTCTGGAGCCCCTTTAGAGGGATTGTGACACCAAACCATACAGTCAGTTATTTAAACTGGATATTAGGAATAATAAAGAAAATAAGTTTAAAAGGGGCAGTACCACCAGACAAAGGATTTTTGTTTGTTTGTTTTGTTATTCTTTCCCTAAGGCATAATTACATATACATGTATGACATTATTATTGACCAGCCCCTATAGGACCCAATTATTGTGATTGTGACACATATCCCTATAGCCCATTATTTACAGTGGATATCAGGGATAATAAAAACAAGAAACTTCAGTGGGTCAGTACCACCAGACACAGGATTTTTTTTTTCTTTTGTTCCGTTTTCCTTTACAAATATGACATTATCATTGACCATCCCTCTTAAGGCCCATTCATTGGGCAGTCATACACATCCCCTTTAGGTCATTATTTACAGTGGGTATCAGAGATAATATACAATAAGCTTCAATGGAGCAATCCCACCAGACCATACAGGAATTTTTTTTTTTTTTTTTTTTTCATGTAGATCTATTAGGCAAAATTAGAAATACCTGTATGACATAATTATTGCCCAACCTTTCTTGAGCCCCTTTATTCGGGTTGTGACACCTAACCCTATAGCATAATTTTTATTGTGCATATCAGGGAAAAAAACAATGAGCTGTAGTGGGGCAGTACTAGCTATCACAGGAATAATTTTGTCATTTTACCTCTGAGGCAATATTACCTTTATTAGAAATTGAGGTACATGCAGGTAGTGTGGTCAGTAGGAAGGAAGCATGGGTCTATCCAGTTTGTACGTACAAAGGCAGTTAGGAATGCAGGCAGGCATGCAAACAAGCAGGCAGGCAGGAAGGCAGATAAGTGAGTTTTAGGTCAGTTAGTTGGTAGGTAGGTAGGCAGGCAGGCAGGTGTGTCTGTAGGTTAGTAGACAGATTGGCAGGAAGTTAGGTTGGTTGGTAGGTTGTTGGATAGGTATGTTAGTAGTTAGGTTGGTCGTTTGATAGGTAGGTAGGTTGTTGGTTGGTATATCAGTTGATAGGTCATAGGTAGGTAGGTAGGTAGGTAGGTACATGTATGTTGTTGGATAGATATGTCAGTAGGTTTGTTGGTAGGTAGGTATGTCAGGAGGTAGGTCAGTCGGTTGATAGATAGGTAGGTTGGTAGGTAGGTTTTAGGTTGGTAGATCGGTAGGGAGTTCATAGATTAGGTAAGTAAGTTGTCAGTTTGTTGGTCTTTTGATAGGTCTTTAGTTAGGTAGGTAGATGGGTAGTTAGGTCAGTTTATGTTTTTCCATTTTGTTGATTGAAACAACCTGTCCAGGGCCACCCAGTGTGTTTTGTGACACCTATTCTAATGCCCAATTTTCATAGTATAAGTATTATGATAGGTATTATGAATTACGTTTGATGGGGCAATGCCTCCAGTCATCAATGTTTACTCTTTCTAAGGTGTTACATTAATCTGCAAGTAGCAATTAATAGGCCTGCATTTAAACAAGCCTCTGGAACCTCCTATTTATGCTCATTACAAACACCATCAATGGGGCAATACCTCATGTCAATAATTTAGCAGATTTACAATGAACTGACTCAGGTTGAGCCCATTCTTGGGGATTGTGACACCTACCCTTGTAGCCAAGTTCATAAAGTAGGTATCCTGCATAATTGTGCTAATAACCTTTGGTGGGATAGTACCTACAATGATAGATTCTTTGTTCTTTCTTTGGTGCAAAATTAAAATTAACCCTTTACCACCCAACAAAATTTTAGACTCAACCATATTGAAAGCGTCTGAAGAGGAGAAACTATGACTTAAATGCTGAGATTTGTTTTTGAAAAAGTAGAAAACATTGTGTGAAAAGGAGAAAATGATGGTTACTAGCATTTTCTCCATTTCACACATTGTTTTCAAAAGCCTCTTTTCTTCGGGTAGTTAAAACTTGGGATTGTGTGGTAAAGGGTTAACATAACGGTATCAAGCTAACCGTTCTTGCGCCTCTCTATAATAATTGTGACATCAAATCTCTTGAAGATGACGTCGTCACGACGTCACATGCTCCGAATGTAGGGAAAGAATTTATTTGAAATGTGATTAACATAATAATTGTGTATTCAGAGGTTCGTGTTTTATACTTTTTTCCACAACATATATTTCACCTAAACTCGATATACAGTGGGCATAAATGGAAAGGAAAGAGCCTATTTACCGGTATTCTTATCTCTGTTCCCTGTCTACGATATTTAAAAGATAAGATTTATTGCAGTAGATCTATCCTCAATTAAATTCATTCAACCATTCTCTTCAATAAATTAGTTTGCGTAAAGCATGGTATTGCAGAAGCAGATAAATTATAGGCAAATTTACTTATTATAGCATTCTTACCTTCTCAAAATTGTGATCAAAATCGCTATTTGCCGATTTTATGTAGTGTCGAACTGATCATGGGTCGAATAGTCCAGTGATCGTCAATGCAGAGTTACCGTTATTGTTCTTATTGGGAAAAGCTTATGGGGAGAACGCTTGATTTCGGTTCCTGTTACCTCGTTCTCTGTGACGTCATCGATCATTGTAGCTAGACGCATGCACACAATTGGGTCATAACTATACTGCACGAAAAAGATTAGGCATCGGGCATTTCCCAGACATGTCCAACACCTAAAACAATTTCGTATTTGTGTTAATCTGAATCATTTTAAAACAGACCACGAGAAAAATAAGCCAGAAAATCCAGCTTCGTAAGTATGGTTGCATTTGATATAAATATCTACCACCAATAAATATCCCAAATTACTTTCAATAACTTGACCTAAAACCAACATAACAGATTAAGGGTAAAATTTAAATACAAAATAAACATATATACAAATTGAAAATTGTTACAGGCATTCTATTCTAAACAATGAGGGCACAGAAATGTGCTGTGCCTTCTAATGACGGCCTCCTTCGTGCAGAACTTGACATGAGCCCAATGTGTGCAGGCAGGGTTGTCACATTTCACCCACTTTACAATGACTAAATAAGAACAATCTTTCAGCCCTTCGGGGGAATGCAGCTTACAAACACAACAAGCATCTGATGATGAAGTATCATCCATTTCAGCATCACTAGTGTCATTAGATTGGTGTACAGCCAAGTTCTTAGTCTGTGTTCCACTTGTGGATGGCTTTGGTGATGATCTGATTGGTAGTTTGATAGATTTTTATGATTATTCTTTATTTTTTTCTGATTAGATTGTGTGGATTTTTCTAGCTCATACTGTACAAGTTTGTTGTGGTACGAATCCTCTGTAATAGCCAATCCACCAGCTCTGGGTCTTGAGGTCGCACTAACAGTACCAATGCTTTCAGAGTTTTGTTTTTAATTTTCAGATTTTCTGGTCTGTTTTTCAGATTTTTCTATAAGGAACTTTTCCACTTCTTCTTTGCTGATCTTCATGGCAGTAACCTTTTTCACTGGCTGATCTTCTCGGAAAATCTCGGCTGGATAAAGTTTGTCAGCTGAAACAACTTGTCTTGAGTATGGGTAAATTCCTGTTTTTCTAAAAGCCGTTTGAATGTTCATTGGGGTCATTGCTTTTAGGTAGGCTTTGCATCCAATCTCACAAATATTGTACCTTGTGGCTACTTCCCCTATATTCTTCTTCATATACATACTACACTCAGCATTGTAATAGGATTTAAAAGGTCCATAGATACCAACGTCTAGTGGCTGCAAAAGATGACTAGTATGAGGAGGCAATACAAACAGGATCAGATTTTTTCTTTTGCCCAATCAATCAGAGAGGTAGAGATGTGAGACGAGTGGCCATCATAAAGCAGAAGTAAAGGCTGTGACGCATCAGTTGAAAATCTTACAAAAGGCAAAAAGTGTTCCTCAAGGTATTTATGGAAGATGGTAGAGTTAGACCACCCACTATCAGACAAAACTCCTCTGGCTTCAGGGCTGGCTCCCTTCATTAGCTCTTGATTCCACCTTTTCCCTTTAAACATAAAGTATAGAGGCAGACTGTTGCCAATGGCATTGGCACACCCAATTAATGTGACAGTGGTTGACTTAGGTGAGACTATCGCCTGAGGTTTACTATTTGGTGCAGCAATGATATTTGGAGGTTTGTGATAAGTCTGTAATCCTGTCTCATCCAAGTTGAAAATGTGCATTGGCTTGTCTTTTAAATCATATTTTTCAAGAATTTCACTTAGATTGTCATAGTAGGATAAGATCTATTCAGGAGTTGCACTTTACGCACGACAACTTTCAAGACTTCTTGGATTTAGAGAGGTAAGTTTATGTTTCCAGCGCCCATTGAACCCATAGAGCCAGCAATTGGTCAAGGCTTTTTGTGACTTCTTATGCCCAAACTTGAAGGCTAGTTCACCACCAAGATGCTGAAGCTGAACATTTGTGTAGCCATAGCCGAGTTCTGCTAACGTCAAAACATGCTGTACAAGTGTCTTTTCTTCTTTGAAGGAAAGTAAAGTGTCTGGACCAGGAGCACAGTTATCTGGATCTACAAGACCTATAACCCTGTCTCTAAGTGTCTCAGCTGGTATACCATACTTTCTAGCAGTTGTTTTGATAGGGTGACCTTTTTTAACTTCATTGTAAGCTTTAAGCATCACTTCATTTGTGTAAGCTGGTTTATTTCTTCCCTTCACCTTCTTTTGAGGATGTATCTGTGAAGGAAAAAAAAAACTTTGTTCACTCATTTTTTTTTAATTTGTTTATTTACTTACCTGTCTAATAGGTTGGACATTTCAGTCATCAAAAATTTTGCATATGATTAATAATAATTTTCTTTTAAACTTTTATTTTCTGACTTTTATCATTTTCCCACACACATTTATTCTGATAATGCAATAACAAGTTTTTGTATATAAAAGTATCACGGAAAAAAAATCGCCAATTACAAGCAACTTAACTTTTTTTGAACAGATACATTCTTGAGTTATCACGTGACTTCAGTATGGTCATGTGACAAGTACCTACCCTGAACGCTAACGCGGCATCTGTCAAAAGTTTCACATTTAGAAAAAGTAGAATTTATGGATAAATAGGTTCGGAAAATGGGGTCACGTGATAGATTTCTTATTATTTTCAGCAAAAATATTGTTTTTTTTTGTATTTTTTCATTCAAATTACCTGGTTTGTCCTCATTTCTTCGGCTGTGCTGTAAACATAGACTTGTAAACATCCGGCGTCGACTTTGTGCGATGACGTCACGAGGTCGCACGCGCTGTATCAAGCGCTTTTACGATGCGGACGGCGAAGTAGAAAGGAACGGAGATATAGGAAACGGGGATACTCCGTACAATATTCTTTCCAAGCCACTGGCTGTTTTCGCACATATGCGTCGTCGAAACAATGGTCAGCGGTGAGAGAGGAATGAATCCTGTCGCAATGAATTGGCCAAGCTGTGGATCGAACCAGCAACCTAGCAATAGGGTTGACTATTGAGGCCAAAATCTACTATTGCGATAGTATTGACATTGGAAAAAATACTATTGCAATAGTATTGATATTGCCTGTTACTATTGCAATACTATTGCAATACTATTGGATGAATTGCAAGAGATGAATTTCACCAAATTACATCTCCGAGTAGTTTAAATTCTACTTGAGTATAGTTTTGAATAGCAAATAAAGGGGAAAATAGAGCTAAATGCAAGATGCTCAATAAATTTCAATGACAATTTTTTCTAAATGCAGATGGCTCACAAACAATTTAACATACCTAATTACTCTGAACTTTTGAAGAAGTCAACTTTTAAGTCTGATTGATATACAACAGCATGCAAAGCACAAAATGCTGACAAATGCTGGTGGTTCATAAACACACCTAATAAAAAGTAATTATAAAGCAACTTTAAACTTTTAAAGAAATCACCTTTTTAATGTGAGCCCTTAAGGTTTTTTTGAGTTGATAGAATTTATCTAATTTTACCCATAATTGGCCAATATATTCAGACAGAAAAAATAATTATTTTTGTTTAGCCTCCAAATCTTTAGGAAATTATCATTCTGAAAAAAAGGGGGTGGTCGAAATAATAGGTTTTACCTTGTTGTATGTGTATCCAAAAAGTGTGTTATATTAAGATATTTGTATAAATTTACTGCTAATAGTCATTAAAAAGCTGAAAAGACGATCTGAAGTGACTCTCATCGGACAATGTCAAAGAGACATTTTGTTGTGTAATGGGTTTCCGTGTTTTTTACTCCAATCAGTTTTTCATGTCTGTTAAGTTCTGGCTAGGTATTTCCACATGATTTGACAAAAGGATTGTCAATGAGGGTAACAAGTAACTTCAAAACCTGTCATTTTTCACAAGAAAAGCGTATAATGGCCTTTTTTGTCCATGCATTTTCTTACGCGAAGTCTCGGGTGTAACCAGAATCTGTTACGTGAATTTCAATTCTATAACGTGATTTACGCAATAATTTGCGCGAGTGGGAACACTGTTAAACATTATCTTACCTTTTTTAGCCCGAGAAAGAAATAGCTTTCTAATACGAGTCATAGTACAGAAGTGGATGGTATAGATCCAAGATCAGACAGCGTGTTCTGTTTAGTCTGATGTCTATCTACACCATCCGCCAACTTTGAAAATTGCCATCTTGCCATCAGTAGAGTAAATCAGAACGACCATGATGTTGATCTATATTAAAAGCCATCTGTCTACAAGATGCCTGTCGGTCTGTCGTGGGTACACAAATGTTTGCAGTAAAATTTGGATAAGGGGTATGACGTAACACGCAAATCATTCGAAGCGACTGAGTTGTAACGCACCTGTTTAATTTACACACTTAAACTGGTCTGCTCGAAGAAACTTATATCTGGCTGCAGGTCGACCTCCAATCAATTCAAAGTGACCATGCAATAAGCCTATTTCATGCACGATTTACATGTACACCAGCTGATAAAGCCTTTTTGCATTTAGTAATATAGCTATTTCAAGAACACGCCAGTCGTGTCACGTTTTGTGTAGTCAGCATAAAAAAGTGCGGCTGTTTTCTAAAAATTAATCTAATTCCTTGCAGCCGAAATAAAAGGAATGCATTCGAAATGGATTACTTATAAATAAAGAAAAGAAAGAACGAGGTTTAGTATTCATTTTTCATAGTAGACTTACTTATTGCTTATGGAGGGACAACACGCATGGTTATGGTTTTGGCGGCCTATGTAGATTAAGATTAGACTGTAGGCAGACTGTTTGGTCTGATCTTTGATCTAAATCCACACTTTTCGCTTTGGTGAGAAGTTTTTAACAAAAACAGCCTTAGTGTTGCAATTATTTTGGTCTAATTTCATGACTTAAAATTATCGCTGAGTTAATCAGCTCTCGAAGGATTCGTTTTCGTAACGATGAACATTGCTATGCAGAAATGAATATTATACAGCCGATTATTATTGAAAACATATTCCAAAAAATTACCCGTCAAATATTTTGGGAAATTAACGTTACGGAATGTCCGAATATTTAGGAAAACTTGCTTTTGGAAGTGTTCAGAGAAAGAATTAAAAAATAAATTATTTTTGTAAATAATTAAACGTGTCCAAACTTTTAGGGCGTTCGAATACATTAGCGAATTGCAGTATTTTCTCCCTCTTTCTTGTCAGTGAAACTATCGAAACTATCGATATTTGAGGTAACTATCGGCGATAGTTATCGATTTTCAACATAACAATCGATGCAGTAGCATCGACACGCTCACCATCGCGATCCATCGATAGTCCGATGTATCGTTACACCCCTACCTAGCAACCTCCTGTTTTCAAGTCCTGTACGCTACCGACTGACCTACCGGGGCTCGGCCAGTGACTTGGGAATAAAGTTATGTCAGAACTTGTGTGAGAGAGCCGGGAAACACATGTGTACGTGCACTGACCGCTGTGCTATAACCTAAGGTGTTAAAACGGCGTTAAATTCCAATACAACAAAGAAATCAGATTTTACTATAGGTATATGGACTGATACGAGTATAATCTGGCCTGCAAAACGCGAAAAGGAGCATTCGGACATTTGCGTAAAGTGTCGTCTCGGATCAGCCTGTGCAGTCCGCGCAGGCTGATCCGAAACGACACTTTCCGACTACATTCGATTTTTTCCTATTGTAGGCTTGCGCGAAACAGAATATTATAAAAGAACGAAAAGTGTAGTCTTGGATTAGCCTGCACGGAGTGCGCAAGCTGATCCGAGACCACTTTACGCAAATGTCTGAATACCCCTTTTCGCATGTTGCAGGCCATATATCTCATGATCTCCCTTGTTTTCAGTGTAATCATCTATTTTGTACATTCCTGAATTTTCTGCAGGGCCCTTTCATAATTGGCCTACTATGTACGAGAAGTTTGAAACCGCACACAATATCTCTTTGTAGCGCTGTATGAAATTCTCTACCGTTCACCATCTGCTGCTTTTCCCTGACACACATAAACACAAAAATAACAGTGGTAACAGACACTAAATAGCGAAATAGTTCCCCCTCCCTCCCCCCCCCCCTCCCCCCAAAAAATAGAATTCCAAAACATTGCTCACTTTCTCAGGAAAAGGAAATCATCAAATACTGAAGTAAACATCAACGCATTATAGATCTTTCCTTTCATATTTTCTGAATATAAATGAAGTAGAAGTGCTCTTTGATAACAATTTTAGAGAGAGATTACTCTTGAATACTTCGACCCTGAAGCATTTCGTTCCGGTGAACATCCGGTGAACATTACACATTTCGTTCCGGTGTTACACCAGGGGAAGGGGGGGGGGGAAAAGCGTATTCACCAACCATTTTAAACAGCATTCTTGGTCTTGTTCCAAATATAGAAAGTAACGTAATCTCTGGTTGAGTAAAGAAATTGGTTTTACCCAATCAGAAAATGGATTACTTCAAAATCTAGAAAATTCTAAAGAATTAGAGTAAGTGTTTTGCAGGCACAGATGACAATATCTATCGTTGCTGATTCCCGTTTTACTCTCTCAAAAGCGATGAATCAAGTCGAGAAATGAACAGCTGACTTACAGTGTAATATTTACAGAACCATCACTTCTTTAATTCTTCACCGACTGATAATTTCTTTTTTTTTTAGATTGATCCCTATTAAAGTTTTTGTAGACGCGAAAATCAATGTGTTTTACACTAATAAGAATTTCCTTCTCTCTGAAAGGGTAGACTGTAGATCGTGGGAAAGGAAAAAAATGCTAGTTGGCTAAAAGTACAGGGTGTTTCATATTACCAGTCTTTATTCTAAGAGTCAATATTCTCTACTAATTTCAATTCAAACTGAATTGAAAGCTGCCAACTTTTTGCAGACATAATAAAATTTCATGTGATATGTAGTAGTCTTCATAGACATTACTCATATAATAGTTGGGTCATTCTACATTTTTTCAGCACCTCATATCCCTGGTCTTTTTCTGCTCATATGGCCATTTAAGACACCAATAATTGGTTCTAACTCATAATGCAGCTTAAGAAAAATATGTAACAGATATTTTTCTTTGAAAACTCCTGCTAAGCTGTCCTATTTGGTCCAAAAATAATCATCACCCTTAGTCTTACATACACTGTTGGCTATGTCCCAGGACTAATTCAAGTCAAGAAATCATACTTAAAAATTCAGGGCATATGAAATGTAAGGGTAAATAACCTTGTAAATGTACTCTGATAAGTAATAAATGATTTCCCCAAGCGATAACAGTATTTAGGCTCATTGTACGGGAAATAATTGATAATTTATACATGTCCCTGAACTTTATGTCATTTCCCAAACGCAATGCTATAAAGTAGCAGTAATAGTAGAGTAGTTTCCCTTGACATCTCATCTTTTAGTGTCAAAAGAAAAGTCACTGTGCTGCATTGAACAGAACTAGTATTGGAGCTGACCTCTACATAGTGTTCTGAAAAATCTGATAGTAAGATGTCATTTTTATACAGTATGTTTTCTCAGGTCATTCCCCAAACGTGCATTTTTTTTGCTCTGACTTATTATAAGAGTGTTTTTCAAACTCATTTCACGTTGATAGGGTGTTACTCAAAACCAATCTTTTGCAGTTACAACATAAAAGATTATAATGAGGCCCCAGAGATGGGAAAAGTTGCAATTTGTCACTTCTCTAACAGTCATTTACCAAACATGGAGAACAGTTAGGGGAATGACATCCAAAGGTTAGCCAAGGAACTGTTTGATAGGAAGATATTAGCATCATTTTTATACGAACTGACAAGTAAGAATTTAAGTAAATTAATTCTATTTAACTTATCGAGCCTTAAATACAAACAAATTTATGTTTAAAGTGTCTGTAGTAGGCTTAATTCGAAAACATTGTAGACAAAGGAAAAATCTTGACTGTGAGCAATTGAGACATTTTACACAATATCTTTTTTCCCAATTTCTGAACATTGACATACACTAATGCCATATTTAAATGCCTTATGATGATTTTTTACATAATTACAAGTAGAAATAAAATTTGCTGCCTCTTACACGGTTCATTAATGACGTTTAACTCTGCGGGAATTTTGCAACATGTTCATACCATTCATAATATAAATTTCATTACATTCTTGTTGTTTCTTTGTTTTATGCCACCTTAAACAATATTTCATACGTAATTATCACAACGACAGATTTGACATTTCCAACTCTCCCCTAGGACTAGGTGCGCACTCTTCAATGTCTTGCCCTAGGACAACCCAACTGTGGATAAAGCCAGAAGCTCTTGATATTGTATAAATAAACAACCTCGAGCACTTAGTCGCCTAGGACCCAAATTCATTCGTTATAAACATGCTCTACACTTAATAAATATATAGCTGCATGGCACCGTTTCACGAAAAAGCTAAGTCTTTTATTTTGCTTAAGTCTGCTTACAGACCCCATTTCCACCTTAACCTGAGTTTGTTACTTGAGATCTATATTACTAATACTAATATTAACAGACTTAAAAAACATTCTCAAGTCCTAAGTTGACACGACATTTCACGCTCAAATCAGGAAAATAGTGGACTTAAGTCTGTTAAAATGACTTAAGTCCATTATTTTGCTGAGCTGAGTCTGAAACGTTGTGTCAACTTAGGACTTGGGGCTTTTTCTTAAGTCTGTTAACATTAAATTAGTGAAATGCGTCCGAAATAACAAACTCAACTTAAGTCGGAAAATGAGTCTGTTAGCGGACTTGAGCAAAATTAGTTTTTCGTGAAACCAGGCCAAGGTTATACAACATACAGTTAAGTGAACTTTCAACACATATTTAAAAATCAACATTATTATTATTAAATGACACAGGGTGAAATCCTCATGTTCAGTTGTAGTGTCCTATACATACTTCATATTAATAGAGATGTTTAGCTTTTACGGTTCACGGAGACGAACTAGCACCAATATTGGGGGTCATCTCAAACGTTTTACTTGTTTACGGCGAATTTGGGCAGTCGTGTACGGTGTCATAATTGGGTGATGATTCGGATAAATCTTATCGGCAAGCAAAACGCACTAATCAGGAAATGATAAATCAACACCTATCTCAGGCAACATGCGATATCGCTGGACATCATCTTGGTGACTCAGAAATCCACTAGTACGAATCTTACGGCATCATGACCGTCAACAATAATCTGCGTATGGATTGCTTGGTGACCCAATCACAATTCTCTGGCCATACGATAAACTTTTTCAAATGTAAGTGAAACATGGTAAGTCTAATTGCTACTGTCACACTTGACACAGATACGTCGAATATCGGGACGACAGGAAAGAAAAATGCATTTTTTTCCACAATAAGCGTCCTCAATAATTCTCAATAAGTAGGCGATATCTTAAATTTGATATAGGTTAAGCAGCTGTCGAATTAGTTCTAAGATCATTCATATGAATCCGTAGTAACGAGTCCTATCGGGAACAAGTTGTACCAAAACAGGTAAAACATAACTTACGGGTTTTCAATCCATTCTAACATAAAATTGAAAAAAAAAAAAAAAAAAAATGTGAAACGGCATAGTCCATTTTTCGGAAATGTGACCTTGCTATTTGACCTTGGCCTTTTCAGATGACCTTGAATGGGTCATTCGCAGAGAGGTATTATAAACAGATTAAGCAAATTGGAGTGTTCTAGCTAATACTTTTTTCAAAAATACAGACAAAAATTAAGTGTTTGACAGATAGACAAGCGGCCAGACGCGAACAACGGTAAAACAATCGATCTTTCAATGCAGATGCATTCAATGGGGAAAAAAGTCGAAGTTTCTCTTCAAATTTTATGATTATTATTTTTGATTTTGTGTAAATTTTGATTTTAATTTGAAATAAATGAATAAATAAATAAATGATAAATCGACTATCACTTCTAGATGACCCTCCATGCAAAAAGATATTATTGACATTCGTTTATCTTAGAGAATGGGCGTTCGGAAAACACGTGCACATTGTGTTACAAGCGCTACACTTTGAGTACAAAAACACGTGGAAGGTGGAAATAATGCCGGTTAAGTATTTATCATTAAGATTTTCTGTTTGTAGCGCGAAAGTTTTCTAGTATATTGCTCGAGGCAGCCCTTTGCCACGTATAGAAACACCAGAACGAGAGGAGATTGATTGACTAAAGGTGCCTTTGCTGTTTTCAACACCTTTTCTGTTATATCACGACAGTTCATATACATTTATTTGCTTCATGGATAGAACGAGGGGAGTATTAAAGATCAATTTTAACATGAAAATGATAGGCAATGTTGCTTGGTTGTGTGGAATTTAACGCCGCATTCAAAATTAATTTCAGTCATATTACGGCTGATTCACCGAAGTTATTCGCATCTAACGATGTCTTGCGGTCATTTATCAAACCGGTGCCAAGCCCATGTAGCTCAGTCGGTAGCGGACAGAACTTGAAAACAGGAGGTCGCTGGTTCGATCCCCGGCTCGGCTAATGTCTTTCCGAGGATTGATGATAGTCATTGCGACAGGATTCATTTCTGTCTCGCCGCTGACCATTGTTTCGACGATGACTATGTGGGAAAGCGGACTGTGGCTTCGAAAGAATATTGTATGGAGTGCTGGTAAAACAAACTCCAGGAGAGCATGGATAGGTGCACTGGCTGCCGCGATGTAACTGAAATAATATTGAAAACGGCGTTAAACTCCATGCAATCAATCAATTCTCAAACCGGTAATAAGCACGACATCCGATCAGAATCACCGGCTGCTCATCCCACGTAGACAATCTCTTTTTCATTCGCCCATTGGCAGGAAACAAATGACGCTTGTCACAGTGACTTTTGACAAGTGTCTGAAAGGATGTTGGCTGAACCAGGGCTTGAACTCGGGACCACAGGTCTTAGAGCCAGGGACTCAGCATGGGCAATACTGAATTTTTAAAATTACACCTGTAATTCTTGAATTGGTTACTAGTAACATGTATATCAAAGTCACTTGACCCCTTCTGAGAACGATTTTCCCCCAGAATATCTAAGTCTGTTAGCTTTCCAAGATAGACTTCTGTGATTGCTAACATGAAATATCTATATAAAAAAAAAAACCCGCGTAACTTTGCCAGCAAATAGGCAGAGCCCTTAGAATAAACATGTCCACATTTTTTACCAATCACAAATTTCTATCTATTCATTTATTATCAGTACCAAAAAGTAGGTCAAAAGCCAGCACATTCAGTTACGCCAAAAAATACATCATAGGATGCTCAAACAAATCGCCGACCGGTAGGGAAAGCGTGCTTTCACAAATTTTAGGCCATATGTAAGGGAATTGTTCGTTTATTTATTTATTTGTTATGCTTGCATAAAGGTCGCATTCAGTTCGATCTATTGTGGTAAAAGATTCTGAAAAGGACCAGTTTACAATCCCGAAAGGCCTCCTGATAAATCTGAAATAGTCATTAAATTACGAGAAAATGCCACCTCTGCAACGGAGGGAAATGCAGTGAACTGAAAACGCCTCCGTCCCCGTATTTTCTAGGTCCCCAATTTTCCGAGTTCCTGGCTGCTTCATCATTACATTGATTAGTCTTCAACGGTGCACAGGTGTCCTTTCCGATAAACATAATTCTATAAAACATCTTGGTCCTTTTTGGACCTTTCTTGTATGTTATCCTTATACATGTACTTGTTTGTACTACAATTCCATGCTAAACTTTACGTCTTTACGTGCATGTAGGGATATAATGCATAGGTAAGACACGCAAAACTAGAACAGCTGTGATGTGCATATCAGGAGAATAACCTACTGAAATGCATTTGCATACATTTTTGCAAAAAGCTTTATTGTTCTGATTGATGAATTATCTTTTGGTAAAAATAAAGTTCCACAACTACTCCGCCATCTCGCTGTTGGTACTTCCTCCGAATCTGACTAGCTACAATGGTTCATAAAAATAAAACAAGAAAGTAATTCGTCTGGCCTTAAATTTTCTTTAACAAATATGCTGAGATAACCCCTTGAAATAGTCACTGGCCGTCTCCGTCTGTCGTGAACCGTAAAAGCTAAAAATCTCTAATATTAAGACGATAAATTTGGCAGAACGTACAGATAGATGTTCTGGTATTTTTCCAATATGTTAACAGGTTCCTCCCGACATAAATGAATAAGGGTATGGGAAAGATATTGTTCCCCTAAACAAATGGCGAAAAATGTATATGAGAATTCGGTACAAAATCTAGGGAAAAACTGTTTTAAGGTTTGTTAACACTTCAACTGTTATTTATTTGCAAATGTCGGTAGATGGTTTCACAAAAGGCCTGTTGGTGTTCAGTCATCATTTAATCGTTTTTCTTTATTCCAGATAAATATAAACGATTTCAAAAAATAGAAAAAAAAAAAACTTGTTTATCCTTTATCCCTAATGACGTCATATCACATGTCTGCTACATAAGATTTATTTGTCTAATTGTCATTCATATTTGAACCAAACGAGTAATTTGAAGCCAGTGTGTGAAAAGAAAAGCAAGCAATTTCAGATCGGAATACTTGTAATTTGCTTTTTAAGTTTAAATCTATGTATTTTACATTGATTGTGACACATGTTCTACAATGTACATTAATAACCCTTGACGATACCTTCCTGGAAACCTTGATATACGGTAAGTAATGTACTCTGGCCAAGTATGTTCAAAGCCTATTATTTTTAGGCTCCTATTAATCAAATGTCAGTCAGGAAAATTATGTTTTCAATAGAATGGAAGTTTAAATGCTACAAACAGGAAATAAAGGGAAATTTATTTTGCCAGAAGTCAGTCATCTGTCATTCACCTAACTAAAATGTCATTGACCTAACGTTAAGTAATTTCATCTAACAGGCATAATTTTATCTGTTTTTTTTTTTGTCTCAAATATTCATACAGGGCCAACATGGAAAACTATTTTAAATGGACTTTCTGATATGTATTGTGATCTGAAAACATTACATCTAAACCCAAATCTAACGAAGATATTGATAATTGTATCGCATATTATTTTATAAATCTTCGGACATTCCAATATAACAGGGTTTTTCAGGGAAAGAAATAGTCTTTAAGATCCATTTTCAATGCGGAATACAATGATCAGAAATTTTATTTGATACCTTTTATTCGAAATGGATATTCAAATTTCATGCACGTCTAATACTGCCCAAATTTGGTCTGTTAGTTGAATGACCGTAAGACCAAACAATCTGATTAAAAAGTGAAAAATCTGACTAAAGCCTCAGTTTTGACTCGCTGCAGTACACTTTTCCTAGTCAAGAAATGAAATAGGTAAATGCCTGTGTAAAAATCACTCACGTTACACGACTTAAGTTTTTTGACTTTTTTGCTGGAAAAAAAAAATAGAATGACCCAGTTACTACGCTACACTTTTTTCTGACAAGTTCATTTTGCAAAAATGACGTCTACTCTGAGCAATTCTGACGCCGAGTTTATTGTGAGAGTTTTTCATTACATTTCTTCGACCCGCACCCCCTCCGCTATTTTCATAAATTTCAGTCTTGATTGCAGTTTTAAAGTCCTAAGCATCCCCTGACATTAGGCTGTGTGCACATGTCTGGAGGGTCAGAAAGTGTAACCATTCCAGAAAGAAATTAACTTTTGCTAGGATGCTTTTGAAAGTCATTCAGTTATGCCTCCGGTCATGTGTTGTGTGGCTCCTCGTTGCTAAAATCAAATGCATGAACTACTACCCGTGTCTACAATGTTAATTCTTTTTTTCTTTTGGCATTGGAATGAAATTCTTCCTCAGAATGTCCAGATAGCCCTCCCTATTTACTGTGTCGGCATTGTTCTCCCTTCTGCGAAAAACATGGGAACCACAACGGCCTATGAGGTAATTGTCTCATTGTGTAGCAGTTTTTCAATATGAAAGCCCGATTTCTCTATTGCTCTAAACCCATTTTGCTGTTTGTAAACCTGTGCGCTTCTAGGATAATCTTTAAACAAAGAGTTGACGTTATTCAAGGTCCCGGAATTGACGTTTTGCAGGACACTTGTTGTAAAATGGACTTGTCAGAAAAAGTTTAGTGTATCAAAGAATGTTGAGGTAAAGTCTGTGAATTATACATCAAATGAAATTTTATTATGTCTGCAAAAAAGTAGAATCTAGTAGCTTTTAGTTTAAACTTACATAAGTTAACAATATTGATGTTTAGAATAAGGAAATGTATTATGAAACACCCTGTACAATCCACTGACACTCCACAGACAGAATATACAATACATGCAGTTGAAAGTAAAGCTAAAAGATCAGAATTCAAGTTTTATGCAGTCTGATCTTGATTTATAGCAAAAGTTCATGTTTTCGCCTATGACACTGAATGGTTAATTCCAAGTTTTCTTTGGTGGCGTCAACAGGCTTCCATATTTATCTCCGAGCGAATTATCAACAAATTCTGGGTGAATATATAGCGAGCTACACTTTAGCGTTTTTTTTTTCCGCGACTGAAATTAATTCTGGTACATACACGAATACATATCAGCATTTGAATCACGAATGCACAAAACACAACAGTATATGTTACCTTGACTGCACAAAATGAACGCTGTGAACATGCATTTCTGAACACGAACACTATAACGTAGGTAGAAAGAAAAAAAATAAATGTCCCTGGTGAAGCAGAGTCCTGTCAGACTGACACGAAAATCAAGGGACACAACTCTTTAAAGCTGACTTTTCCCTTTGTAGTGATTATTTCCCTCCTCCCCCCAACGTCTAGTCTTTGTCGCAATTTTGATCAACCACAAAACGAAAAGACGAACATTAAATATTATTATACTGCAAAGAAATTTCAAGCGATCTGATTGGATAATATGCCCCGTACATACAGTCTTATTATACTGCAAAGAAATTTCTCGCGATCTGATTGGATAATAAATCCCGAATATATATTCATGTACACTGGCAAAATCCACTTAAAAGCAGTTTCCCTTTCGGGAGCCCCGTATATAGGAGCGTAAGCGAATTTTGCTAGTAATCGAATTTCGCCAACTATTTTCTCGGGCAATATTTTCGTATCTGTGACATCATCCATTCACAGAAATGATTGATATCTTAGCAGTAAAGGTGTCTTGAACTGTCATTTGAATCTAATGATAGAAAAATACCTATCAATAGGAAAAAACTTCATAAGCGACCTCTCACATGCTTTTCCCCGCTATTTTATTGTCACTTTTCAGGTGTCTCCTGTATATGCAGATTTTAAAAGATACTTTTAGCTTAAAAGTTTTTTGAGTCGTCTATTTTCGGTTTGAGAGGTTATCTTTTGAACTTTAATAGCCAAAGTTTCGTATGGGGCACCTAAAGGGAAATATATCCATATGAATGACAGAGGGGTCCCTATTCATTTTTTCCTAAGAAAATAGATTGAATCAGGTACAAAAATCACTACAAAGACAGGAAGATACCTTTTTCTATGAGTTACAAAAGGTTATCTTTTTTAAATTTACAGCCTCTTTATCCCCAACACTGTCATCTTGAGTTAGATTGTAATATTTCAGTGCCACAGCAGAAATAATTACACGAAAAATCACATAACTGTCGATTTTGTTTTCTGAGAGCTGCGTTTTATGTTATTCAGGTTTTCTCGTAGGAAGTAAATGTAGAGTTAATTTCCAAGGGAGGCAATGAATATTGCTGAAATGATGCTGTGAATTTTTTATTTCATTTTACCCTCTCTGAGGCCTCTAATTTTTGGAAAACATGAGTTGTCGAAATTGGCTTAGGCTACTCTTTTTATAGATGGCGACTTTGTACTGTCTCACTTTTAACGATGTTTTGACAGATAAATTTAGATGTTTAAGTGGTAAAAATTATTTTTTTTCAAAAGTATTTGAATACAAGTGCATAGATATTTAACCATAAAGGAAAATTACTATTGTTTTGTGCAATCCGCAAGAGCAGTTTCCCTTGCGTTGGCGAAATTCGATTACACCAGTATACAATTACATGACTCCACTTTCAACACAGCATCCAAAATGGTGGCGTCGATCGATACGAGCCGCCTACAAGACAAACATACTGAGTAGCCTGCACCATATTATTACTAGTTTACCTAGATGGTTGTCTTTAAAACGGAAAGAATGGATTATTTTTGAAAATAAATGTATATAGTTACATGTAATATGAAAATAGGCAAAGCATAGAAACGGGCGAAAGAGACTTTTTTTCTCAGACATATACCATCATAATCCGTACAACAACGAATCTGTGCAGATATGTTTATTTGACACTGCCCAGCAAATTTTTGATGGCAGTAGATATCTACTGCCTTAACTCTACCAAACGACAAATTTTACACTCCTCTAAATTGAAAACTTCTGCAGAAAACATTCAAGTTCCTCCTAAAATTACTGGTGTAATTGAAACAATGTTGAAAACGGCGTTAAACACCACACAATCAATCTTCTTCTCTCATATTAAAATCATACATCCACCCCTCAATCCATTAATCCAACGAGAGGCCCTTGAGGGCCTGAAATCGCTCTACTGGCAGTAATTTTGCTTTTTTGCTAGCATACATTATGAATTCATGATGAAAAAAAAGACAAAAAAATGGGGGGGGGGGTGTTCTTGCAACTGGGCTTGAACCCATTAAGACAGCATAAGTAGGCATGGTGAATTGAACAAACAGTGAAAAAAAAAAGTGCAATTTCTCAAAACTAATTGTTTGCAATCCAGCCAAATTTGATAGGGTTTCAGTATGCCTTGTATTAAACAATCCTAGCAAATTTCAAAGAAATGTGACTAATAATGTGGACTTTGTTGAATAAACAATACTAAGTCATCAAGTGGCTGCTTTTCCTGAATGGATAACTAGATTTTCTTCACTTTTAATACAGTTCAATCTCTTGATGAACCAAATTATCTCTGCAAGTTTCAAGAGAATTGGATAAAAACTGGACTTCATTTTTTTTTTTTTTTAATTATTAGGGTTCCAGCTGTTGATGATACAAAGCAACTGTGCAAGCTTCATGAGAATCTGACCACAAATGCATTGAGTAAACAAGAAATGGAAATTTTCAACTTTAAATGGTTACTTTTCCCATACTGTTTGTTAGATTCTTTTTTCAAAATCAATAGGGTTCAAGCTATTGATGATACAAAGCAACTGTGCAAGTTTCACGAGAATCTGACAACAAATGCAGACTTCATCGCGTAAACAAGAAATGGAAATTTTCAACTTGAAATAGCTACTTTTCCCATAGTGATTGTCAGATTTTTTTCAAAATCATTAGGGTTCAACCTATTGATGAGATAAACTTTGCAAGTTTCACAAAAATCTGATGACAAATGCAGACTTTATCATGTAAACAAGAAATGGAAATTTTCAACTTGAAATGGCTACTTTTCCCATACTGTTTGTTCGATATTTTTTTCAAAATTATTAGGGTTCGAGCTATTGATGAGATAAACAAACTGTGCAAGTTTCACAAAAATCTGATGACAAATGCAGACTTTATCATGTAAACAAGAGATGGAAATTTTCAACTTGAAATGGCTACTCTTCCCACACTGTTTGTTGGACATTTTTTTTTTTTTTTTCAAAATCATTATGGTTCAAGCTATTGATAAGATAAACAAACTGTGCAAATTTCATGAAAATCTGCCCACAAATGCAGACTTTATCGCGTAAACAAGAAAAGCCTTGACTAACGGACGGACTGACAGGCGGAGAGACGGGCGGACAGACGGATCATGACATAAGCTCTGCTGGCTTTCAGCCAGTAGAGCTAATAAACGACTTGTGTCAACCGAAAACAATGCATCAAGCACTCCTTCTCTTTCTGTCGTCCAAAATCTCTGAAATGTCTTTTATCCAATCCTCTACATGTATGTATTTCCCAACTATCTTTCCCTCGTCATCATGTCAGCTTTCTAAAAATCAACAATATTTACAATACTCTTTTTTTTTTCTGAATTAAATAACCATTAGAGAAGTAATCTTTTAATAAGCCTTGTGAACAAAATGTGAAAATAACACACGACGTTGGTGAGGGTGTTGAAGAAATCAAAACGAACACGAAATAGGGCGAACTGCAAAAGGACGAACAGGATCAAGGCCGAACATCAGAAAAAATGACGTCAAAGCAAGAATGTCGAACTGCGTAGTTCATACGTCATTGAAGTTAACAATATTGATAATTTTTCCAATATTTTTGTTTTGATACGCGAACAAGTGGAAAATGTTGTAGATCTTCATCTACATTTTAAGAAATTTTAACAAAAAATTAATTAATTTCAATCTTGTGGATTTAGTCTGTGTTGAATTCTTCTTGTATGAAATCAGCCTTCTGGTTGTTAAGGAAGTTGAAGTACGGATACAGTCCAACTTTTTCTCCATGTGGAGCAATTCAAAATGGCCGAAAAATTGTTCTTAAGGGTTGAGAATGACGTCATACGTGTAACCTATAGGCGGCCTTCAGACCGCGCCTTCGGCGAGGTCTTTCGCCCGTATTATCATTTGTTGTCATTCTAAAACAAATACACGGGGTTAAAACGAGCCATCCCTTCGTCAGGTTAGCAGTGTGAAGTGTCGAAACTCACACATAGTAACGTTTAAAGGATAACCTAATGGTCATTTAAGGCAACTGATGGTCGTTTACTTTTTGACAGCAAATCATTAAAATGCATAATAACTTACCTTGAATTTGTTTTAATCCATCTTTGAATAAAAATACGTCAAATGTCTATCGCAGTGACTTCATCAAGTTTATGTACCAAACCATAGGCACTTGGTTTCCATGACTTTAAATTTCACAACTTACATTTATTTCTGTATATTAAAAAATACTAGACTAGTATTTATCATATACAGAAATAAATGTAAGTTGTGAAATTTAAAGTCGTGGAAACCAAGTGCCTATGTACCAAACTTAACGTTTTATCAAGGTTTCAGTGACGTCAGTTCTCAGTGACGTCAGTTTTCATTTATTTTGGGCACTCAATAGGGAAATTCTGTGTCGTCATCGTACTCAATTCTTGAGACCATAATACAGGACAATTTCGTATAATACACGTTGGAATGGTAAAACTTTGCACTATAATAAATTCGTTGTACGGTCAGGTGGCAGGAGACTTGGAAACTTGTTCACGCCTTCTGTTCAGGGCGACATAATTCACCACAGCCGTGAACAAGTTTCCAAGTCCCCTGGCACCTGACCGTACAATTTATATTATTTTACTGCAAAGAAATTTCTCGCGATCTTATTTTACTGCAAAGAAATTTCTCGCGATCTGATTGGATAATATGCCCCGTACATACAGTCATGTACACTAGCAAAATCCACGTAAATGGACTTTTCCTTTTGGGAGCCCTGTATACATGACTACACTTTCAACACAACATTCAAAACGGCGGCGTCGACCGATACAAATCGCCCACAGGACAAACATACTGAGTAGCCTAAGCCATATAATTACTAGTTTCCTTTGTAGTTGTCATTTAAACCGAAAGAATGGATCACTTTTGGGAAAAAAAAATGAATATAGTTACATGTATTATCATTTGTTGACATTCTAAAACAAATATACGGGGTTAAAACGAGCCATCCCTTTGTCAGGTAAACAAACTGTGAAATGACGAAACTTGTACATTGTAACGTTAAAAGGATAAACTAATGGTCGTTTGAGGCAACTAATGGTCGTATACTTTTGCCAACACATCATTAAAATGCATACTATGTGCTCTCAATAAGCGGACGTCGACGTATATTACGTCCAAATTTTTAGAAAAATCGTCGGCATTTTGAAAGTCGGACGTTTTTTTTTTACGTCCAGAATTTGACAAAAACGTCCGAGAATTTCAACCCGGACGTTTTTTCAAAAAACAATGCACAAAGGGTTTGACGCGTGTGGAAAACTTCAATATCGTCTATTCAATGTAAGGAAGGCGATTTACAAAGAGTCTGTAATTATGTTAAAGCGTTATGGTGATCCGGATTACGGTGTAGAGATAACAATCGTTGTCTGCGCATGTCATATTCTTCGAAGATTCGACCTGTCTGCTATGATGCATCACCCATCCCCCGTATATTCGGGAAAAGTAGGGCTTACAGCGAAGCTATTAGACTATTACCCAAGCATGTAGGGGCTGTTTTAATAAATGGCCGATGCATAGGTTACATGCTAGCCGATCACAGCTGAATGAATCGCACCAGGTCCCGTTTTATTGAGTAAACGTTTATTTCATTTTGAAATTCAAAGTACGAGACAGTTGTTGTTTTGAAAAGTAGTCCGGTTCTGTTCCCATAATGCCCATATTAGACAGATGTGTATTTGTAGAATGCAATCTAGCGGGAGATAATGAGATAACAATTACACATATGTGATTGTTTATCCAGTTATGACCGGATTATGGTAAGTGTTTAATTGGTCGGTCAATTATGATCTGTAAGTAATCAACCGTCTTTAATTTGACTGCAGCTGTAGAAATTAACGGATAATTGTGATTAATAAGACACGCAATCGAAGATCGGGCAATGATCATTTGATGAATGAGTATCTAATTGAAAGTAGCGATATTTTAGCCTCACATATTTGTGACATTTTTAACGCAGTTTTTGACTCGGGTTTTTTCCCAGACAAATGGTCTGAAGGATTAATTGTACCAGTCCATAAAAAGGGTATGTTAAACGACCCTAATAATTATAGGGTCATTACTTTACTTAGTTGTTTATCTAAGTTATTTACTAGCGTACTGAGTAACAGAATTAATAAATTTTGTGAAGAAAACTCAGTAATATCAGATGCACAGTTTGGGTTTAAAAAAGGTGTCTCAACCACTGACGCAAGTTTTATATTAATGAGTATTGTACAAACATTTCTCAACGAAAACAACCGTTTGTACTGTGTCTTTGTTGACTTGAAGACATGCTTTGATTCCATTAACAGAAATGCCCTGTGGCTAAAATTATATAAACACGGCATTCAAGGAAAATTACTTAGGATTATACGAGATATGTATAGTACAGTTAAATAATGTGTGAAAAATGGTAATTAACTTTCAGATTTTTTTGACTACACGATTGAATTGAGGCAAGGGGTCTCCCCGATCCTAGTATCATTATTCCTTGAGGACTTAGAACTCTTTTTGTTAGAGAAACCAAATTCTGGAATTAGTATTAATGAACTATCTATTATCATTCTCTTATTTGCAGATGATATGGTTATTTTTGGGAAAAATCCATCAGAACTTCAAAGTAATATAGATAAATTGAGTGAATATTGCGACAAATGGGGTTTAGAAGTGAATGTTGATAAAACAAAAACTATGGTTTTTAGGAAAAGAGGACCTTTAAAACTTGATGAAGTATGGACATACAAGGGAAAGGTAATAGAATCAGTAGATAATTTTAGTTATTTGGGGACTTTATTTCATTACACTGGTAGTTTTGCACAAAACCGAGAATATCTCTCTTCAAAAGCGCTGAAAGCCCTAAATGTTCTTTTAGTAAACTGTTCAAAATTTAGATTGTCAGCTAAAATACTTTGTCAATTGTTCGACGCATTTGTTGGTTCTATTTTAGGATATTCTTGTGAGACTTGGGGAAAAAGTAAATCTAAAGAAATTGAACGAATACACCTTAAGTTTTGTAAACGTATACTTTGTGTTAATAACAGATCATGTAATATGGCAGTTTATGATGAATTAGGTAGATACCCTTTGTATATTACCAGATACATACGAATTGTGAAGTATTGGTTTAAAATCATGAATTCAGATAACATAATAATACAAAATTTTTATAATGATGCGTATGGTGATTATCTTAAAGGGAAGAAAAATTGGGTTTCAGACGTTAAGAGTATTTTTGACGATTTTGGTTTTTCTGAAGTTTTTATTAATCCAACATTTGATGTAAAGGAATTTGTGCCTCTTTTAAAGGAACGCATAATAGATTGCTTTAAGCAAAAGTGGTTTGCAAAAATCAGTAACAGTACCATGCTTACCCTTTACAAACATATTAAGTCAAATTTTGAAAGCGAAGAGTACTTAGACAAATTGCCTCTTTTATCCCGTTCATATATTTGTAAATTAAGGATTTCAGCCCATTCCCTCCAGATTCAGACTGGAAGATTTTCTAGAAATAATATACCGAGAAATGAAAGGCTATGCCAAATTTGCCAAAGTGGCGAAATTGAGGAGTTTCATTTCTCGCTAGTGTGCCCGAAATACAAACACTTACGTCGGAAGTACCTAGATAAGTATTTTTATATCAGACCTAGTATGTTTAAACTTATCTCTTTACTGTCGAGTAACGACCTAAATGTATTGTCTATGTTCGGTAATTATCTGACATCAGCTTTTTCACTACGATTTAACACACTTTACAGTTAGTATCATTATTTTTTTTCTCCAAACGAAGTTTACAGATACACTATATTCATATATCATCATCCTCAGTTGATTTCTTATACTTGTTGTAATTATTAAATTAGCATTTTTTCTTCAATACAGTTTACATGACTTGAGCAGAGTGAAAGAAAGAGAGAGCGTGCGAGGGAGCGAAAGCGAGGGAGATAGAGAGAAGGACGCGAGAGAGAGAGAGAGAGAGAGATAAGAAGATAAAGAGAACAAGAGAGGGTGACCTTGGATTTTATGTGACTTTTGATGTAAATATGACTATGTACTGTGTACACGTCAAATAAAATGTTGTTCTGTTCTGTTCTGTTCTTTGTTTGCAAACATGCAACTTAAAGAAATTGAAATAATCGAGTAATATCAATTATTTGTCGAACACTTTAAAAATCGGCAGATTATAGTTTCGATACGCTTTTCTTTTGGGAATTATGCAGCGCACATTGGCAAATTTCTTTCAAAAAATCATCGTGCGACGTGACCGTCGTTACGAAGGAAACCACGTCTATCCGAGATACGTCTCTTCCAAAATCCACTTAGAAACTGAAAGGAAATGATGTCCATCAAAAAACAAACAAAAGAAAGCTAGACTTGATGTAAAATAGTTTTATTATGAACTAAATCATTTCCACACAGTCTATGAGTTAAAATGTACAAGTTTTCCATGTTGTGTTGTATGACTGAATGATGTTGAATAAAATTGAATTGTCATTATTACAGTTATGAAACAGTGATTTGCTTATTTATTTTTAATTTAAAGTACCATGGTCCATCATTGCCAGCCAATCACAGATTATAATCATATGCATTTCTAACTTTATTATATGGTTAGTCTAAGGACGTGTCTTTCTGGATAAAACTTTAGAGTAATCACAACATAGAGTTTGAAATTAGGATTGGACATTCCGCGACACAATCAAAATAAATCTAAGCCTATGACCACATTGACCGATGCGGGGAAAAAAAATCCTGATTTAAAAAAAAAAAAAATCCTAAAATTTGAACATGGAATTACAAAAATTCCTGAAATGGGCCCTTATTGAGAGCACTGGGCATAGTTACTTACCTTGAGGTTGTTTAAATCCATGTTTGAATAAAAATACGTTGAATGTCTAACGCAGTGACGTCATCAAGTCTATGCACCAAACTGTATGTTGTGAGAACATTAAATGGCGGAAACTTTGCTGAATACACGTTGAAATAGTAAAACGTTGCAGTATAATAAATTCGTTGTACGGTTAGGTGGCAGGGGACTTGGAAACTTTCCACGGCTGTCGCCCCCTCGTAACTAATGATGTTTTCGTACCTCTTTTGAAATACACCAAGTGTCAAACCATATATGTCCGCTGTCTGATAAATACTGTTCTGTTGTACACAGTTCTGGTAAATAAGTATAACACAATATAGTTCAGAAAAATTTTACTGGCTGTATCAATCTTTTATCCCCTAATATTATAGCCATTGTTAACCCTTTACCACACAATCGTAAGTGTTAACGTCCTTGAGAAAAGAAGCCTTTTGAAAACGTTATTGTAAAAGGATAAAATGCTAGTAACCAGGATTTTCTCCTTGTCCTGTAATTTTTTGTACCCTATGAATGGCGTGTTTTTTTTTTCTTTGAGTCACCTTGAATTTGTTGTCTGCAAATGCTTTGAATTTTGACAAGTTTAAAGTTTTGTCGTTTGGAAAAGACTTCAACATACTCATGATGCTCAAGGATTTTACTTGTTCAATTTCATTTCACCGTATGACATTTTTTTTATATCAGATTTAAGGTATTATCAGTATTTTTTTTATATATCATTTTTCAGCCATCCATATCTTTGCAAAATCCTGCTCCATTCATACCCACATATCAATATCATAGTGGGTCCTTTGTGGCTCAGTAGTAAAGTGTAGGACTTGTAACCTGGAGGCCCTTAGGTTCGTGTATCACTGGAAGCACTGGGTTTTTCCCTGGAGTGTCCTTGGCAGGACCTTTCAGAGCCCTAGTCTAGTATTGGTGAAACCCAGGATATAAATGAATATGTGAGCTGTCGCTGTGATATGACTGAAGTAATGTTGAAAGCTGCATAAAAAATAATCAATCAATCAATCAATCAATCAATACTAAATCCTGCTGCAGTCATATTTTATCTTTCACGACTTTCAGTGCTTTGAATTAACACCTGAAAGGTTTGGTTTGATCTTCACTCTACACTCAACAGATCTTTCTGTGTTTCTTCTTTTACATCAATTTGATATTAACATGAAGAAAAAAAGCATACTAGTATTGCCTGAAATTTTTAATTGTCATCCCTTATTGATGTAACTCTATACCAAATTACAAAATTTTAGCCTTGTTCAAACTGAAAGCAATTGAAGATGACATACGGTAACTCAAAACATCAATTTCACCAGTCATAGGATAAAAAGAATTGCGGAGATGATGCTGGTTACCAACATTTTCTCCTTTTCCCACATTGTTTTCAAACGCCTTCTTCCTCAGGTTCATTATAAGTTGGGGATCGTTTGGTAAAGAGTTAATCCTATTAGATATGGCCTGCAACACGCGAAAAGGTGCAATCGGACATTTGCGTAAAGTGTCGTCCCGGATCAGCCTGCGCAGTCCGCGCAGGCTGATCCGAGACGACACTGTCCGATCGTGTGGGATTTTCTGTTTCACGCAAGTCTACTGTAGGACGAAATTTAATATTGACGTAAAGTGTCGTCTCGGATTTGCCTGCGCGGACTGCAAATGTCCGAGAGTCCCCTTTTCACATGTTGCAGACCATATATTTTCCTTATATTTACCAGTATGCGGGTGCCAACGCTCCGCTGCAAACTTTTGCTTTCAGACATTGATTGATTTCAGTGAAAATTTTAAGTGTAAAAAGGGGCATAATTAAATGATACTATATTTCATTTGTCTGTTTTTAGAAATGTTATGGGTAAAGAAATGTCGTAATTTAAGCTGGGGGGAATTATTTCCCCGTCACAGTGAATATTATAACTACTTTTTTAAGTTTTTTAAGTTTTAAAAGTGGCATTCGTTGACAAAATAATCAGAGGAAATATAATATATAATTTATTTCATCAGCTTGTGGTTAATATGGGGAAATATTTGCCTCAAAAGGGAAAGGTCCGCGTTATTTTCGCATACCTTTCCCTTTTTCGGCAAATATTTCCCCATATTAACCACAAGCTGATGAAGTAAACTCTTTTTCTAATCTATGCAATCTCGCTACCGCCAAGTGTAATATCTGTCATCAAACTACAAGAATGACTGTAGTTTGATAAAATATCGACGAAATTTGTCAGGTTATATTTGGCTTGAAATGAGTAAATGGGTATCTTTAAACACAGGTGTGAGTGTTTGATGATATGTGAGCTACAAATAAGTCTGTTCATAGAAAGTAATGCTAACCTCATCCTCTGAATATTTGTTTTATGACCACAGTCTCTGGGAAATTGTATTATGTCACAACTGTAACACATCTTGTAGCCATCTACAGTTTAAACAATAGTCATCTGGTATAATAACCGTATTAAAGTCTACGACCCCTAACTCATCGGTAAATATCGTGTAACATCGACGTTTTCGTGAAGACTATTCGGTCAATCTCGGTTGCTTCCGTTCTTTATTGGAAGCCGCTAGGAAGCGGCTTCCAGTAGGAATGTACCTAAACTATTTACCATGTAGATGATCAGTAATTATTCGATTGGTTATTATTTTTGGAAATTTTATAATAATATCGTGTTAGTGCTACAAAATTACTCCACATGGCTCTTTCTTAAATATTCAATCAGACCTACATGAACATCAAGTCTGGTTTTCTTGCAGTATTTATATAAGTTCATTCCCAAATAATAACGAAAATACAGAAAAATAAACTTCCTTTTATTGGCTAGTCCCCCGAACTTTTCCAACTTAAAGGATTCCTTCCTTGTTCCAAAACGAAATTGTAATGCTTTCCGTCTATCACAGGCTTTCCCACCTCTGAACGGTTTTCGCATTTGTCTACTTTTTTACAAGACGATGATAATTATGAGATGGAGAGCATCTTAGAATATGATAATCAGAAGCAGTTTTATGTACAAGTGTTTCGTCCAGTTTTAATCTGTAAAGATAATAGGGCGTTTAACCTTTGACTGGTTACCTCCCTACACAGTTAAATCTTATTACAAAGAGCAGTCTACATCAGCTATTTATAGAAAGCTTGTGATACGATAACCCTTTTTAGCGGATTTGCTATATAGCAAATCCGCTTACTGTGATCGTTTTGGCCGGAACCAAATACATCATGCGTAACGACGCTCACTTTCAGTTTTGCATGGCTGGCGTAGGGACGAACAACGCAGATCTACAAATGATATTCAGCTCTGACTTTGAACAAATCATACAAATTTCGTCAAATCTACAAAATTGTCAGTTTGAAATACTCAAAATACTTAAACAAAGTTTGTTTTTTTTTTTCATTAAATATTGCCATTAATGCGTATGAACATTGTTTACACAGACTGCCCCCATTTTCATTCAAGAAATGTTCATTCACAACTTGTGTCGTCCGCTGTCGAAATAGACAAGGAGATTAAGCAATAATTTCTTAGTGAAATACATTTTTAAACCCTGTATTATATCAAATATCTTCAGATAGCTAGCTAGAAATTGGCCGTAAATGATTTAAAACCCTTTCGATAACGAATACGCAGAACCCATAAAGTCGATTCGGCACCTTGTTAGTTAGGCCCTACCGACCTTCGTATAGCACTATTGATGAATTTCCGAATTGTTTGAAACATTTCTATGAAACGTGTAAAAAAAAAAATGAACATCGTGTAGTCTATTAAAATATATATATTTGACGTTTGATTTATGCAAGACTGCTTCCAAAATTTCTCTCCAGTTATCGATGGGACATACAGAAATCCTGCGTTTACAAACGGCCCCGATCAAGTACGAACTCCTGACGTGGATTTATACTGAGGATTTTCGAGGGGAAATCGTGTCCTTCTCGGTGAACTGAACATCCACTAACTTAACCTAACATTCTGGACTTTAAGCCTCAGATACTCAATTATCTTCAAGGTGTAAAAATCCATTCATAGTCCTTCTAATATGCTTGAATTTTATTTTGTTACCCTTCATGCAAAAGAATTAATAATGCAGAATTTTCAGACAGATGTTTGATAAAGGGTCCACAGGATTACATCTTAGTCTAGATCTATACGTCTTACTATTTGGACATGTAGATTTAAATTCTTTGATATATTTTTTATGCTTGGAGATTGAGTTTATGTAGTTTATTTAATAAAGTACATATTTATGATGAACTGCTGCTCAACCCATACTAGAGACAGTAACTGTGCTTCATGTAAACAGCAAGTAATTCAAACCTCAGAATGAAAGTATGCCTGTAGTTTTTAAAGTTTTATAGAGGGACCAATTCCTTTAACCCTTAGGCTGCTAAGTGCTACCCAAGGACCTTTTGCAGACAGTGTAGATCAAGATCAGATTGCACCAAAGGCGCAATCTGATCTTTGATCTATACTGTCCAGTAAGGAGGTATTTTTCCTCCAAAAATAACTTTGAAATAGAAATATTTGGATTTGTGCTATCGACTTAAAAATTTCATTTTAGTTATGTATAGGTCAATTTTTACTTTGCAAAGCAACTTGTCACACTGAGTGTGATCTTGGTCAATTCTGGCTGCTTCAGCTGTACCCAGGGCAGGGATTTGCAGATATCAAAAAGCAAATAATATCTGGAATATGTTTTTCCAGGTGATGAGTGATGATTGTAATTCTTTTCTTCAGAACATGAAAATGGATTCACTCAAAACTGCATTGGAAGTAATGAATAGCTGTTTTACCAGTGTTAATATTGAATTTCAAGTATCTTACCATGCTACATCATGTTTTTTTTATTTTTAGCACATGTCCCTGCAGTGGTTCAATTATGTAATATGACTCAAATTCACAAAGACATGACTCAAAACTTCAAAAAGAAATCTACATCTTTATTTTTTTTTGAAACTGTGAATGATAATCCAAGTTCAGACTGTGCAGAATATGAGGTCTAAGCTTGAACCTATACAGCCTATGTTTTTTTTTTTATATTTGCACCAATATAGCGGTGAAATGACATAATCCTGTTCATTTATTTAGTGAGGTTCTGTGAGACTATGGCTGATTGGTGAAGGTGTCAGTTGAGTTATCCTGGATTTTTTATCCTCACCTAGTTGGCAGGATTTTGTGGGAGTGCACAGAATCAGCCTAGCCCTAGTAAAACCAAAGCCGTACACAAATAAATGGGTTGTTGTTACTCTAAGACTGAAACAGTGTTGAAACTAAAGTAACCACCAGAAATCAGTCAAACATTGAATTATTCTTGAAGGTAGTTACAATCAATTTCATGTTTTGTGTCAGTGCATGAGTTAACTTTTCTTTTGTGAAATCATCATTTCTTGATTTGTGTCTTTATTATGATACAAGGTGAATTTTCATTTATCTTCCAGAAGGAAGGTATATTCAATACTCATGAATTACACATGGCCAAAAATCTTAGAAAATACTAAACATACCATTTAGTTTTCACCTTTCAGACTATTTCATAACATTTTTTTAGGTCAGGAATAAAACCAAGAATTTTCTTTTTAAAAGAAAGAAGAAATCATTGTATCTGAACAATCAAATTGTTGTGTCTAGTTTGATTTTGTATTTCATTTTGAAATTAATAGTTTCAAGTTGTGTAGTAATAAGGAAGAACCCTTGAAGGTATTCCTAGGTGTTAGAGTCATGGAAAGGACAATGTGTTTTCGGTAAGAAATTACATAAAAAAAGCCATTGACATTTCTATTTCCCTGAGAGGACTCCAGTGTTTTTTTTTAACTCTTTACCACACAACAAAATTTGAGACTTGTCCAAGTGGAAGGCATTTGCTGATAACAGAATCAATGTGACTCAAAACATGAATTTTAATTTTGGAAGGTCTGGAGACATTGTGGGAAAAGGAAAAATGCTGGTTACCAGCATTTTCTCTCAATATTCCCAAATTCTTTTTAAAAGCCTTCTTCCTCAGGGTCGTTCAAAGTCGGGATTGTTTTGTAAGGGTTTAAACTAAATCATGCTAGTTTCAAAACAATACATGCTTTATACTTCAGAATGAGGACACTTTGTTTCCATTGTAGCAAGAGTAGATTAAGATCAGACCACCCAACATAGTAAAATCCCACTCCTATAGGCACACTATTTTAGATTTGAATTGTTTGCAGTCTATATGATTATACCCACTATATGAAAGTTTAGAAAATGTTGTGTTTATAGTCTGACTAGGATTGTAAAATGCTGTTTTAAAAATCAAAACCTTGATATCTGAGTACAGAAGTTTCAATATTTCAAAAAAGTCTTGCATAATGATGATTAATAATGATTTTAGAAATGCTTAAAATGCTATGGTAAAGGAAAATATAGGTCATCATGTTTAGTGTATTTATTTAAGCTCATATGTTTACAAACCCTAGGGTGAGCTGTTGATATTTTCAATCTCACTTAAAGCATAATCTCAGACAAAAACCACCATCACTAGTCCTTCTGAAAACCCTTAATTTTTAGTACAGCCAAAAAAAGCTCAGCCAATTGGATAAGTTGTTCCAAAAGTTTTTCTGAAAATCCTTCAAAATGGAATAATATAGCCACATTTACCTTAGTTAAAACACATTGTATCCTTTATGGTGTTATGGAATGGGGACAAAATGACTTTGGTAAGAATGAAAAAAAAAGATCTGTTTGTCTACCAATGTTTTCAAAAACTTAAGAGGTACATTTTGTGAGCTTGACAGAAATATCAGATAAAGGTAAACCTTGCGGGAGGCCAATGTTAGATCCACATTTGATTAATTGAATGGCATTTAATGTCACTTTCAACATTATTTCAGTCATATAACTGCTACAACTAGCTTATTTATGTATGTCTGGGTTTCAGCAGTACTAAGCTAGGGCTCTGAAGTGTCTTGCCTAAGGACACTCCCACAGAAAAACATATGGCCATCAGGTAACAAGTCCTAAACTTTACTAGTAAGCCATGCAGGACCCCAGATCCACATTTAGAGGGGAGTTAATTTTTGTAAGATTGTTCAGATTAGTCTATGTCCACTATCTATGCATAAATTACTTTTTGTTTTTTAATCAAAAATGGTAATTAAATGGATGCTATTTCATTATTCATTCCTTCCCCATATGACAAGGTTTAGGCTCTTTAAATGTATCTGCAGACAACAATTCAGAAACTCATACAAATGAGCTGAAGTTCACTCTTATGAATGAAAAAAATGTTGGAACAGGAGAAAATACTGTCTACCAGAAGTTCGTCCTTTTCCCATGATGCTTTTAATTGTCTATTTCCTTCAGGGTTATTAACCCTTGTCCTGCTGAATAACTCAAATGATACTTTCAAGTCGATAGTAAAATCCCAAAGGTTGCTATTTAAGGTAAATTTGAGGATGATATATATCTCCTTATCGGACAGTGTAGATCAAAGATCAGACTGCAGGTTCTGTGCAGTCTGATCTTGATCTACACTGTCTGCAAAAGGTCAGTGAGTCACGCTTAGCAGTCTAAGGGTTAACATGAGTGTTCAGTAAAGTGTTAAAATAAACCCCAATCAAAATTTTCTCCAGATCCAGTTGTCAGATGCCAAGGAAACCTGACATGGATCCATATGTTGTATACTTGTCTATCCCACAGATTGATATAAATGTATAGCTTGTGTTTGTATAAGGGTACACTTATCTGTCTTGCTATAGAACTAGCTTTTGTAGCAATGTGGTACAGCGTTTGCCTACGGAGTTTGGACCTGAAGGTTCCAGGTTCAATCCCAGCCTCTGGGGCTATTTAACAGAACTGTTACATATACATGGAATCAGTATTCAAAATACTGTACGGTTTGTCCAAATATGGCCTATATTTGACCCTTGAATTTTGTGTCATACAAAGTTAAATTGGGAGAAATTTTGAGGATTTTTCTTTTTTTTTTTAGCCCTGTAACACACAATAAATCCTATGTTTTATGAGTCCTGTGTAATAGGGCTTATGAAAACAGTGTTGGAAAACAAGACATCAGTATTTCTTTTCTTTTTTTCTTCCAGAATTTTTTCTACCCTTTACAAATACAAACCACATAATCTGAGGGCTCCATATCTATTGAATTGTTTGTTTATGCTCTAAACAGCAAGCTGTTTAATTCTTTTTTTGCCACAAATCAAATTATTCCGTAAAAGGCCAATAAATACTACCAGGTATATATTTCTTTTCAATAAAGTGTATCGTTAAATTCAGTAAAATGATGCAATTTTGGGTGTTTGATAACTTTATTTTAAACATCTTCTTCTCTGAAACTACCCATCCAATTTTGATGAAACTTCACAGAAATGATCCTGCCATGGTCCTCTTTAGAATTTCTTGAAAGAATTTGATTCTTTTAAAAACTCTGGTTGCCATGGCAACAAAACTTAAAAATATTGGAAATCTTTGAAAATCTTCTTGTCTGAAACCATAAGGCCTAAGGCTACCAAATTTGGCATGTAGCTTTGTCTAGTGGGCCTCTATCAAGTTTCTTCAAATTATAGCCCTGGGGTCAAATTTGACCCTGCCCCGGGGGTCACAAGTTTTACATGGGCTTAAATAGGGAAAACTTTAGAAATCTCCCTGTACCTAGCCATAAGACCTAGGGCTACCAAATTTTGCATGTGGCTTTATCTAGTGGGCCTCTACCAAGAGTGCCCAAATTATAGCCCTTGGGTCAAATTTGACCCCACCCCGGGGGTCACAAGTTTTACATGAGCTTATTTTGGAAAAACTTTAGAAATCTCCCTGTACCTAGCCATAAGGCCTAGGCCTACCAAATTTTGCATGTGGCTTTATCTAGTGGGCCTTTACCAAGAGTGCCCAAATTACAGCCCTGGGGTCAAAATTGGCCCTGCCCCGGGATCACAAGTTTTACATGGGCTTATATAGAGAAAACTTTAGAAATCTCCCTGTACTTATTCATAAAGCGTAGGGCTACCAAATTTCGCATGTAGCTATATCTAGAGGGCCTTCACCAAGAGTGCGTAAATTATAGCCCCAGGGTGGAATTTGATTCATCCCGAGGGGTCAGAAGTTTTACATGGGCTTATATAGTGAAATCTTTAGAAATCTTGTTACTAACCATATGAACTAGGGCTACCAATTTTAGTCCTGTCTCAGGGGTCTTATGTTCAAAACCAATTGGCCAAGTACTGTAATGTTTGGCATGTAGGGATTTTACGTATTAGCCAGTGGAGCGATACAGGGCCATCATGGCCCTCTTGTTGAGTTTGTTGAGGGTATGAAAATCTGAATAGTTGGTTTTAATTTGGGGGAGTCAAAAATCTTGTTCTCTGGTAAGAAGTTCAAGAAGAAGGCACAAAAATTTCATATTGCATACATGTGTAAGTAGCAATATATTGTACTCTTTGATCAAATTTGTTCATGATTGCTGAAACTGATTGACAACTGTAGACCTTAACAACGTGTTTTTACAGAAATATCATTATATATCATCATCCTATTTTGTACAGTTTTTTAAGTCTTACTCATCAACAAATCAACAACGGAAGTATTCTATATATTTGTCAAATAACTTTCACTTATAAATCTATCTTGGTTTTTTTTTTTTTGTTTTGTTTCCAGTCCTATGCGTGTTTACAGTCCTAAATATAATACTAGCAAAAAAAAAACACATCAAATTGTTGGATCAAATTAATACTCTAATAAGTAGTAAAATAACAGCTGCTGCGCAGCACACTTGGTAGAAAAACTTTGACTCCCATTGCCCTTGCTTACTCTACTAATTACTTACAAATTATACATGTATTACATGTGATAAAAAAAATAATTTCCGTTACATCAAATCATAGCTTGAAACTGTTCAACAAATCCGCTTTTCAGGACTTTCAGTCCTTTGATTTCTTCCCTACGTCGACACTTTAGTCGAATGGAATTTTGTTACATGGACGATCTACCTTATGAGCCCTGTAAAATTTAGCGTTTAATGTATTGTGTGTCGAAGGTGTTATGATCAGACTGTAAGTTCTGTACAGTATGGTCCTGATCTACTATACCCGTGAACAATGTATGGATCGTGATGTAAGTTGTCCACAAAAATTACCAAAGTGGTGCATAGTGGCTCAGGGTTGAAACTGTTCGAAAATGACAGAAATAGATCAAGATCAGACAGTACATAGTGTGTGTAATATTTTTTAATATTTTATAAGATATTGTAAACGTAAAAATTTTCTTTTTTTCTTTTTCCTTACTCAATATATTAATTTCATTCGATGTAGTTGAAAGAATAAAGTTATTACCGAACCTATCACTGTGCATATACAACTTTTTACGTCGCTGCTGGTCAAGGGTTTGAATGGCTCTTGAAGTTTACATTAGAAGTTTTATAGGTTTGTACAAGGCCTACGCAGAAAATGGTTCAAACTAATTTTTATTAAACGATTTACGAGTATATATAGTAATGGTTATTATGTTGTTGTTGAATAGATACAGATCCTTAAACACTTAAAAAAAAATCATTTTGTTTTTTTCTTAGCGGTTCGCGCCAACTGTGAAGGCTATGATCAGAAGAATTTTGGAGATACTATGCAAAAGTCTCTAATTCTGGAGTAGAAATGTAAAAATTCACTTTGTTACAAGCAGGCTAAGATACTTTTTAACAAGCAAAAAGAAAATGTTTCAGTAGAAAGTTTTTTTAATTTTTTTTTTTTTTTTCCTATTTGTAAAAAATGAAACACAAACGGAAAATATCACTAAAAAATTGTAAACAATTTTCTGCGTGTAAAAGGACAGATACCTCATGCTTCAGTCTGAAGATAGACAAAATGGATTTAATAAATCCCTCATTATATGATGATTATCTTGGTTTAATGGATCACAGAGATGCATTAAAACCTATTTTCACAGAGCATGGCTCTCTCTCTGTCTCTCTCTCTCTCTCTCTCACACACACACACACACACACACACACATGCGCGTGCGCGGGAGGACAGGGGTAACGCTATATCCACTTTCTCTCATTTCTTTGCGGGGCCATAAAAATTGAACCATCTTTGCTGAAAGTTTACAACCGTTCGGTTTCTGTATGCTCCCAAAGTGCAACTATTTTCTCTTTTTCCGACAATATTTTTTACCCGTTCAATAACAAATTCTACTAGATCGTTTTGTCGTCTGCAAATGCTTTCTTTTCGACAAGCCTAAAATTTTGTTTTCTGGTAGAGTTTATGCGGAAGAGTGCTGTAATGTTCGTGTTGCAGACAATGTCGATTAAGATAAGACTTTACAGCTTCTGCAGATTGATCTTTGCTCAACACTTTTGGCTATTTTGTGATATATTCACGGAACAAGATGGAAGCCATAATATATCGATATTTTTTTTATTAAGAGGAAGATTTCCCGATTGAAAACGTGCCTTATATTGATATATAGTGCTCGAGTGGGGTACCCTTAGGCTGCTGAGCGTGACTCACTGACCTTTTCGGGGATAGAACGTGCAGTCTGATCTTGGATCTACAATTTCCGGTATAGAGATATTCTCCCTAAAATATATATCTAAAAATACAAAATTTGGCGTTTTACAATCGTCTTGAAAGTTTCATTTTAGTTATTTAGCCGTTTAAGGGTTAAGGCGCCATATTAACAAACTAAACATATTAAGCCAGGGAGAACCACCTAAATAATTGCTGTGTTTAAAGGTTGTTCTTGGTCAGAAGGTCTGTGGAAAGTGGCCAGTGAAGAGCTTAGACCAGACAGCACTTTCTGTGAAGTCGGATCTTTAAGTACACTGACCGTTGATATCAAACTTGTAGAACTTTGTGAAAGACACTTATGGAGTAAAGATGTTGAGCTGACGCGTGTTTCACGTGTTCGCGTGTTGAGAACAATACCCTATTGTTGTGGTGAGCATTTAAGTCAGCTCGTGCTGTGTGCTGAGCAGGTTTTGGTTTACTTTCATGATTATAGAAAGGTTGGTCAGTTTTACTTGACTTTTTACCGAATAGGGGCCAGATCGAATGTACAGCAAGTCAACATTGCGGGGTAATCTTGTACGGCATCCCTTGTTGTGACATACTACAAAAGTAACATTGCATTCTTTCGTTGTTAGTAAGAATAGACAGAAAACCAAGAACATTTGCTTTTGCAGACGGTGTAGATCAAGATCAGACGGGGGGAGTTAGCATTTATACCGGCAAACCCCCACCACTATAATACAGTTCTATGCATATATGTAGCTTTGTATTATAAGTGAAAAGATGAAATGAAATTTTCAGTTTCATTCCGTTGACCTATATTGGATGTATGCGGAGTGAATCCGTAAAACATTGCGCAACTTTTCTTACGCATGATTTCGATATAGTGGAGGGGAGTTTCCCATATTATGCCAGGAAGTTCTTATTTTGAACTTAAACTCCCCATTTATTATTGACCCAAAACGCATTCATAAATGGTTTGTGTGTGTGTGTGTGTGTGTGTGATATTTTTGTATCTACTGATGGTTCTTTGTAATATTCTAAAATAAGAAATAATGTAGTTGCACATATGACATTCTTAAAATTCTGTTGAAATTTTATTTGCTGGAGATGAACCGATTTGAAATTGATAGAACTCTTGGCCCAACCCTATTTCACCAAGAAAAAAAATATGTTTAAACCTATATTCTATCAAATACCTTGAATTTTATATGAGCCATGCCCCTTGAAAAGGGGGTTTAATTCTTAGAGAAATGCACAATGAATCGACCTTTGTCAGCTCACAGGTGCAGTCCACGCAGGCTGACCTGGGCAGAAACTTGCTATTTGTCAATTTTCTGCAGCTGAAAAGGCCAGTGTACAACATAATTCAGTTGGTTGCAACACAAAATGGACTTTATGGATCCATGATTATGTGATGACTTGCTTGGTATCTTGTAGTACGGAGATGCATTAAGCCCTTTTTTGCCAGAGCATCAGTTGACAATATTATTTTCCTCTGCCAAAGACTGGTATAATGATAGCTAAGTAGATCTATAACTTTATATAAAAAAAAAAGAAAACCACGGAAAAAGTTGTGCGCAAAATTTGTGTAGAAATGTGCTTGTTTCAATTGTTTAATGTATAACAGCGTGTGAAAACATGTGGCAAAAAGAGAAAATGCCCTCACAAGCCATTTCTTCTTTTGCCACAATGTTCCTTTACATGATCAGCAAGACTTAAGCATCTGTCCATGGAGTAATATCTGTTATTTTTTTTCAATTTCCATTTTTTCTCCCCAATTTATTTATGTACATGTAGTATTTAGGCCCCTGGCCTATTTACAATTACATAATCTACAATTTATATACACTGAGTGATGTTTACATGTATTATTGTAAGAAAATAATATTATCAGTAATCTTTACCAAAGAATTTCATGTGATAATGACTGATGGTGAAAGCGTATGAAAACATCGTAGGAAAAGGAGCACATGAAATGATGAATGCTGGTTACCATTTTTTTCTTTGTGTCTTACAATGCTCTCTACTGACTTTCAAAGCAACATTCCACAACTTGTATTCATGTAATAAAACAATGCAATTTTGGATTAACTTATGTAAGTAACAATTTTTTTACAGTAGTATCATACATAAATATTTAGTTGTGAGCAAATAAAATTTGCTTACTTTGTTTTTTATTGGGGTTTAATGCTGTTTTAACAGCTTGGGTCATATTACAGAGGTCAGTGCATCTACACACGTTTCCTGGGTTTCTCACACCAGTACTGACACAACTTCCTTTCCAAGTCACTGATTACTTTTCTCACATGCATCAGAGGTGAGAGGGAAAAGATCACGGTAATGAAAGTTTTCCTCAACACAGTCAACAGTAAACAGGGTATCGAACTCGCAACCAACAAGTCACGAGTTGGATGCGCTAACCCCTGAGCTATCAGGATGGGGTGAAATTTGTATAATTCTGACTTCCTGTTGTAAATCTGCTGAGTCGTATCATGTTTTCCAGCATTTACTGCTGTCATACGCTAATAATAAACTATGCGGCTGACAGTCTAGATCAGAAGGCATGTGTAATACGATTTGATTTTGGACTTAAACTATCAAATATCTTTAGAGGTATCCTGATAAACAGACTACAGGCAGCCTTACCCAAACTCTCTTGAGATTAGACCAACTTCTCACAGAGCATGGCTCAATTTGTTGTCTGACAATACTCTTATATGGACAGGTCTGAAATTTTGTTGTTCTCATTAAGAGATGACAGTACTTTGTTCCATTTTTCTACTCTTTGAATGGGTATTTTATGACTTGCCAGATGTCACCATGGACTATGCTCTGGTACAATAGGTTGAAGATAGAGGTGGGTTGAATTATTCATTTAGTTTTCTTTGCTAGGATGAAAACATTCTTATTGTAACTCAGAGCAGGGGAGTTCTGACAAGAAAGGTTTAAAGTATTTCAATTTAAATCCATGCTATGAAGTTGCTTCGTCTCCTTTATATATTCTTAATATAAAATGTGCATTCTGTTTTTGTCTATGTATGTCTATCCATTATTCGAAAGTGTGTCTCATGTACATGTATTTACTTTTTATAAAAAAATCAGGAAGTTTTTGATTATATTTGTATTGTCCTTGCTTTGAAAATGCTTTTGGTATATGTTTAGCTTATGACAGGTTTAGTAAGTTTTTGATTCTAGATTTTTCTTAATTTCAGGATTGTAATATGATATAAATATTGGTAATTGTTTGTAATTTTCTCGTATATATGCTTGAAACTTGCTTTGTTTGCTAATCACACCTTTAATTTATTTTTTTATTGCGTTTCCTATGTATTATTTGTTTTCTAACCATGTCTTGTTTTTTTTTTGTAGGTTTACTTCTTTATGTAGAAATCAGGTGATATTTGTATTGGTTTTTGTAGCTTTACTTCTATATTGTATTTCTTATGTAATGTAGATATTATGTGCCGAGCCCCGGTAGCTCAATCGGTAGCGTGCAGGACTTGAGAACACGGGGTCCAGGGTTCGATCCCTGGCTACGACCCCAGGCTCGGCCAATTTCCTTCCGAGGATTGATGATAGTCACTGCGACAGGATTCATTCCTCTCCTACCGCTGACCATTGTTTCGACGATGATTATGTGGGAAAGCAGCCAGTGGCTTGGAAAGAAGATTGTGCGGAGTACTGGTAAAAGACTCCGGGAAAGCATGGATAGGTGCACTGGCCGCCGCGATATAACTGAAATAATGTTGAAAACGGCGTTAAACACCATACAATACAACAATAAAGTAGATATTATGTGATATTTTTATTTGATTTCTGATCATATCTTGTTTTCTTTTTAGATTAACTTCTTTATTGCTTTTTTTTTTTGTAGAAATCAGGTAATATTTCTATTTGTTTCCTAACCATGTATTTTTTTTTTTTGTAGATTAACATCTTTATTGTATTTCTTTCTTAGAAATCAGGTAATATTTCTGTTTGTTTCCTAACGATGTCTTGCTTTTTTTTAGAGCTTTACTTCTTTGTATTATTTCTTTTGTGGAAATCAGGTAATATTTCTGTTTGTTTCCTAACATTTTGTAGGTTTACTTCTTTATTGTATTTCTTATGTAATATAGTCTGATTTAGAGTATGGAGTGTATATAAAAAGTGCATGATATGTCAGCTTGTGGAAAAATTTTGGTTTTTAGCTCTACTGGCTCAAAGCCAGCAGAGCTTATGTCATGGCGTGGTTTCCGTCGTCCGTCCGTCTGTCCGTCCATCTGTCTGTCCGTCCGTTAGTCTTTTTCTTGTTTACGCGATAAAGTCTGCATTTGTAGTCAGATTTTTGTGAAACTTGCACAGTTTGTTTATCCCATCAATAGCTTCAACCCTATTGATTTTGAAAAAAATCCAACAAACAGTATGGAAAAAGTAGCCATTTCAAGTTGAAAATTTCTGTTTCTTGTTTACGCGATAAAGTCTGCATTTGTTGTCAGATTTTCGTGAAACTTGCACAGTTTGTTTATCCCATCAATAGCTTCAACCCTATTGATTTTGAAAAAAATCCAACAAACAGTATGAGAAAAGTAGCCATTTCAAGTTGAAAATTTCTATTTCTTGTTTACGCGATAAAGTTTCCATTTGTGGTCAGATTTTCGTGAAACTTTCACAGTTTGTTTATCCCATCAACAGCTATTGATTTTGAAAAAAAATCCAACAAACAGTATGGGAAAAGTAGCCATTTCAAGTTGAAAATTTAAATTTCTTGTTTACGTGATAAAGTCTGCATTTGTGGTCAGATTTCCGTGAAACTTTCACAGTTTGTTTATCTTATCAATAGCATCAACCCTATTGATTTTGAAAAAAATCCAACCAACAGTATGGGAAAAGTAGCCATTTCAAGTTGAACATTTCAATTTCGTGTTTACGCGATAAAGTCTGCATTTGTGGTCAGATTTCCGTGAAACTTACACATTTTGTTTATCTTATCAATAGCTTCAGCCCTATTGATTTTGAAAAAAATCCAACAAACAATACGGGAAAAGTTGCCATTTCAAGTTGAAAATTTCTATTTCTTGTTTACATGATAAAGTCTGCATTTATAGTCAGATTTTCGTGAAACTTGCCCAGTTTGTTTATCTTATCAATAGCATCAACCCTATTGATTTTGAAAAAAATCTGACAAACAGTATGGGAAAAGTAGCCATTTCAAATTGAAAAGTACCATTTCTTGTTTACGCATTAAAATCTGCATTTGTGGTCAGATTTCCGTGAAACTTGCATAGTTTGTTTATCTTATCAATAGCTTCAACCCTGTTGATTTTAAAAATAATCCAACAAATAATATGGGAAAAGTAGCCATTTTAAGTTGAAAATTTCCATTTCTTGCTTACATGATTAAGTCTGCATTTGTAATTAGATTTTTGTGAAACTTGCACAGTTGCTTTGTATCATAAACAGCTTGAACCCTATTGATTTTGAAAAAAATCTGACAATCAGTGTGGGAAAAGTAGCCATTTAAAGTTGAAAAGTTCCATTTCTAGGCAATGAAGTCCACAGTGTTGATCCAATTTTTTTGAAAAAGATTATTTGGTTTATCAAGGGATTGAACTTTATTAAAAGTGAAGAAAATTTATTAAACCATTCAGTAAAAGCAGCCATTTGATGACTTAGTATCGTTTACTCAACAAAGTCCACATCATCAGTCACATTTCTTTGGCTGGATTCCAAACAATTATTTTTGAGAATTGCACTTCCTTTTTTTTCACTGTTAGTTCAATTCACCATGCCTACTCATGCTGTGTAAGTGGGTTCAAGCCCAGTTGCAAGAACACATTTTTGTGTTTTTTTTTTGTTTTTTGTTTTCTTTTTGCATCATGAATTCATAATGTATGCTAGCGAAAAAGCAAAATCACTGCCAGTAGAGCAATTTCAGGCCCTCAAGGGCCTCTAGTTTTTATGTTAGTTGATTAAAAACATGTAAGCAGCTGATGATAAATTTGACCCAATTGGAATTGTGGTTTGTTCCTAACCCTTAATTCTTTTTTCTATTTTCAGGTCAAACAGAATGCTTAAATTTCGTAGAAACCAGACAAATATGGAACGGTTAAGCTTTACTACAGGCTAGCTTGTGAAAATATTAATTTTCAAAGGGCCAGGGATTGAAAGTTGAACTGCTCAGAGGTACAATGTCATTTATAATATGAAAGTTTAGTATAAAAAAAAAAGTCAAGGATCTGGTAATATACCCATCTTCTGCTTTTTACAAAATCTGAATTATGATTTTAACTAATCCTTTACTGAAAAATTGAAAGTTTTAAAAACCTTCACCAAGAGCGTTTTCAAAACATTGAGGAAAAAAGAAAAAATACTGGTAAAGAGCATTTTTTTTACTTTTCGGAGTGTTATCTATCTTTTCAAAAACAAATTCGAATTTTGAGTCACATTTATTTGTTGTCCGTAATTGCCTTCAATGAGAGGCTAAAATGTTGTGTGTTTGTAAAGATTAAAAAAAATAAAATAAAGAAACAGTTTAAAGAAATACGAAGCTTTTTGAAAATATTGAGAAAAAAGGAGAAACAGCATTTTGTCCTTTTCCAAAATGTTTTGTACCTCTCAAAACTTTTATTTTCGTTTTCAAGTTCTACTTATTTGTCATCTGCAAATGCTGTCAATTAGGGGAGGTTTAAAGTTTTGTCTTTTTAGCTCAGCTGAGCACGAAGTGCTCAGGATGAGCTATTGTGACCACTCACCGTCCGTCGGCGTCCATCGTCCGTCCGTCCATTCACATTTTTTGTTTACACTCTAGCATCTACAAATATTAACCAATCAGCACCAAACTTGGTCAAAATATATATGACCATAAGATCTCGGATGAGTTCGATTATGGGTCTAATTGAACCAGAACAACTGGAGTTGTTTGCCCTTGAATTAGAAAAATTGCTATATTTGACTTTGTTTACACTCTAGCATCTACAAATATCAACCAATCAGCACCAAACTTGGTCAAAATATATATGACCATAAGATCTCGGATGAGTTCGATTATGGGTCTAATCGGACCAGAACAACTGGAGTTATTTGCCCTTGAATTAGAAAAATTGCTATATTTGACTTTGTTTACACTCTAGCATCTACAATTTTTAACCAATCAGCACCAAACTTGGTCAAAATATATATGACCATAAGATCTTGGACGAGTTCGATAATGGGTTTAATCGGACCAGAACGACTGGAGTTATTTGCCCTTGAATTAGAAAAATTGCTATATTTGACTTTGTTTACACTCAAGCATCTACAATTTTTAACCAATCAGCACCAAACTTGGTCAAAATATATATGACCATAAGATCTCGGATGAGTTCGATAATGGGTCTAATCGGACCAGAACAACTGGAGTTATTTGCCCTTGAATTAGAAAGTTCTATAGAATAGTTCTTTGTCCGGACCATAACTTTGTCATCTCCAGTCCGATTGACTTGAAACTTGGCATTTGTGTTTGTAGCAATAACACGGAGTGCAGTGTGAAAGAACCATAACTCTACCTGGTACTGTCTATGAGTTTTTTTCCCTTTGATCGTCATTTTTACAGCATTTTCTGCTTGTCCGGAATATAACTTTGTCATCTCTAGCCTGAAGATCTTCAAATTTGGTATGCATGATTGTTGAAAAATTATGGAGTGCAGTGCACAAGAACCATAACTCTTCCTAGCACATATTTTGAGTTATTTCCCCTTTGACCTTCATTTTTATAGCATTTCTTGCTTGTCCGGAGCAGCCCGCCCGGGTGGCTCAGTGGTGAGCGTGTCGGACTCATGACCTGGTGGTTGTGAGTTCGATACCCGGTTGAGGCGAACCTTCTTTCTGGCGCATTTTCGCCTCTCACCTCTGCTGAAGCATGTGAGAAAAGTAGTCGGTGGCTTTGGAAAGAAAGTTGTGTTAGTACTGGTGTGAGAAAGCCAGGAAACACATGTGCGTCACCGACCGCCATGATATGACCTAAGCTGTTAAAGTGGCGTTAAACCCCAATACAACCAATACAACCATTATCCGGAGCAAAACTTTGTCATCTTAAGTAGGAATGTCTTGAAATATGGTATGCTTATTTGTTGCAATACTTGGAAGTGCAGTGCACAAGAATTGTAACTCTAACTCATGCTGTCTTTGAGTTATTTCCCTTTGATCGTCATTTTTACAGCATTTAGTGCTTGTCCGGAATATAACTTTCTCATCTCAAGTCAGAACGACGTCAAACTTGATATGCATGTTTGTTGCAATATTACTGAGTACTGTGCGCAAGAACAATAACTCTACCTAGCGTGGATTTTGAGTAATTCCACTTTGATATTCATTTTTACAATATTTCTTGCTTGTCAGGAATGGAACTTTGAATTCTCAAGTCAAATTGACTTGAGACTTGGTAAACATGTTTGTTGCATTACCTGCCCTTTGCAATTATTATACCTCCTCGACAACTGGTGGTGGGATGGGCATATCTTGCGACAATTTGCCGCTCTTGTTTCATTATCATTTGGACTTGAAACTCAATATTTGGTATTTATCTTCATTGTAGACCTTTACTGCTTAGTACTGAGGTGAGCGATATAGGACCATCATGGTCCTCTTGTTGTAAAGATTTAAAGAAAATTAAAAAACGGTCAATTTTTTCAGTGAATGGGCTAACACAGGGACTTTTGTGGTTATTATAGACCAGAGATCGGGCTTCACAGACGTGGATCTACAACTTTTGCTTGAAATTGTATTTTCGACCATCTGAATAGGTATAAATGTATTCATTTGATTATAACAATCATGCTGTGTCTGCTGTCCACTGTACAACATCTGTTGTCCAGGTGTCAACAGTTACCTTGTGTGCACTCTAGAGGCCACATTTTTGTTCGGATTCTTATGAAAATTAGTGAAGATGTTTGTCTTGGTATTATATCGGACATGTTTAAAATTTGTACATGTAGGGTTGAAAAGTAGGTCACTTGGTCATATCTTAGAAAAACCTTTTGTGCACTCTAGAGGCCACATTTTCAGTGGGATTGTCATGAATATTGGTTGGGATGTTTGTTTGGATAATATCTTGGACAAGTTTTAAATTGGGTTATATCAGGTCAAAATGAAGGTCACTGAGATAAATTTTAGAAAAAACCTTGCGTGCATTCAGAAGGCCACAAACTCATATACTCATGAAAATTGGTCAGAATGTTTGTCTTAATAAATTCTTGAAGAAATTTTTAAAATTGGGTCATGTTGGGTCAAACACTAGGTCACTGGGACAAATCTATGAAAAACCTTGTATGCACTTAGAGGCCATGTTATATGCCTTCATTCACCCTTTGACTGCTAAGTGTGACTAAGCGGACCTTTTGCAGACAATAAAGAACAAGATCAGACTGCACAGAACATGCAGTCTGATCTTTGATCTACACTGTCCAATAAGGAGATTTTTTTCCTCAAAAAATTACCTTTAAATAGCAACATGTGGATTTTTTCTGTTGGCTTTTAAGTTTGATTTTACTTATGTAGCAGCTTTAGAGTTAAAATGTTGTTGAATTTAAATCATAGCTTCAATAACTATGGAAATGTTTGTGAAGATTACAAGCAAATAGTCAGGTAAAACGTTAACCAAGGATAGAGCAACCTGGCAATTTTTGACCTGCTTTAAAAATTATTTCTCTGCCAGTTACTAACACTTGGACCGACAGTACAATAACAGAATATCACCTTCACAATAATTTCCATACTTTTAAATGATGCAATTTAAATTTAAATGCATTTTAACACCTGTTTTAATTACTATGGCACACCAATTCTCAAATTAACAGCCAATTTGAAGTAGTGAAAACTGAAAAACACATATTGTTCTTCACTGAAATTTCTATATAAAATGGAAAGTTGAGCATTTGTGTCTATTACAATTCTATGACATAATCAATTAACACATGACAAACTATAATTTTCAGGTAAAACAGATCGTTGTCATCTTCATTTAAATCTCACATACATGTCATGTAAGGATTCAGTCACATAAAACAGTTTCGAAGCATTTCTTTTTAGCTCACCTGAGCACGAAGTGCTCAAGGTGAGCTTTTTTGATCATGCTGTGTCCGTCGTCAGTCGTCAGCTTTGACCTTGTGTATGCTCTAGAGGCCACATTTTCAGTCCAATACTCATGAATCTTGGTCAGAATGTTTGTCTTGATAATATCTCGGACGAGTTTGAAAATGGGTCATGTCAGGTCAAAAACTAGGTCACTAGGTCAAATCTTAGAAAAACCTTGTGTATGCTCTAGAGGCCACATTTTCAGTCCAATACTCATAAAACTTGGTCAGAATGTTTGTCTTGATAATATCTCAGACGAGTTTGAAAATGGGTCATGTTGGGTCAAAAACTAGGTCATGAGGTCAAATCTTAGAAAAACCTTGTGTTTGCTCTAGAGGCCACATTTTCAGTCCAATAGTCATGAAAGTTGGTCAGAATGTTTGTCTTGATGATATCTCGGACGAGATCGAAAATGGGTCATGTCGGGTTAAAAACTAGGTCACTAGGTCACATCTTCGAAAAACCTTGTGTTTGCTCTAGAGGCCACATTTTCAGTCTGATAGTCATGAAACTTGGCAGAATGTTTGTCTTGATGACGTCTCAGACAAGTTTGAAAATGGGTCAAGTCGGGTCAAAAACTAGGTCTTAAAGTCAAATCTTCGAAAAACCTTGTGTACGCTTTAGAGGCTACATTTTCAGTCCAAAACTCTTGAAAGCTGGTCAGAATGTTTGTCTTGATGATATCTCAGACGACTTTAAAAATGGGTCCTGTTGGGTCAAAAACTAGGTTACTAGGTTAAATCTTGGAAAAACCTTGTGTATGCTCTACAGGCTATATTTTCAGTCCAAAACTTTTGAAAGTTGGTCAGAATGTTTGTCTTGATGATACCTCTGACGAGGTTGAAAATGGGTCATGTCAGGTCTAAAACTAGGTCACTAGGGCAAATCTTAGAAAAACCTTGTGTATGGTCTAGAGGCCATACTTTCAGTCCAAAAGTCTTGAAGGTTGATCAGAATGTTTGTTTTGATGATATTTCGGACGAATCCAAAAATGGGTCATATCGGGTCAAAAACTAGGTCACTAGGGCAAATCTTATAAAAACCTTGTGTACGCTGTAGAGGCCATATTTTCAGTCAAAAACTCTTGAAAGTTCGTTAGAATGTTTGTCTTGAAGATATCTCAGATGAGTTTGAAAATGGGTTATGTCAGGGCAATAACTAGGTCACTAGGTCAAATCTTAGAAAAACCTTGTGTATGCTCTAGAGGCCATATTTTCTGTCCAGATCTCTTGAAAGTTAGTCAGAATGTTTGTCTTGATGATATCTCAGATGAGTTTGAAAATGGGTCATGTCGGGTCAAAAACTAGGTCACAAGGTCAAATCTTAGAAAAACCTTGTGTACGCTCTAGAGGTCACATTTTTAGTCCAATACTCTTGAAAATTGGTCAGAATGTTTGTCTTGATGATATCTCAGATGAGTTTGAAAATTGGTCATGTCGGGTCGAAAACTAGGTCACTAGGGCAAATCTTAGAAAAACTTTGTGTATACTTTTGAAAGAGATTTAAAATGGATCATGTTTGGTCAAAAGGCTCAGGTGAGCGATTTCAGGGCCATTATGGCCCTCTTGTTTTTTCATTATTTTGGGATTAAGTGTGGCATCAGACTACATTAACTTTTCTTGAAATAACGTGTGATATATGATGTACATTTGAATTGTTGATGGATGATTGAAAATGAACAGTACAAAAGTTGTGGATGTCACGTAAGGCTTCAATGAAAAAATAAACAGACTCTTTAAAAATTGCAATTTAGTATAAATATCCATATTTTTCAATTCTAACAATATAAAGTGTTTTCATCACCGAAACAAAATAGGTTGATATAGTAAATATTATTCTTTATCTTTCAATTTAAACTAAATGGGAGATTTGGCACACCCTCTAATGGCAAATTTCACATAAAATACAATGAAGTTGTGTCAAAAGTCAACCATAAAAATATTATTCTTAGTGTTAGTACACATTAATCTTTTGCTGATATTCTGTTGTAAGAATATAGAAGTAAGATCACCATGAGAAATGAAAATACCAGATTTCACAAGAGATTCCATGTTTCAAATACATGAAAACGGGTTGTGAGACAACATTTTAGAGGGGGGGGGGGGTTACTGCTTTTGAAGTGGAACTTTTCAACCAAAAACTTAAATTTAGAACATTTAATGACATTTTCTAGTTAATGTATAGAAATAGCTATCTCAAAAAATATAATATAATGCAACCTTCCAAAATGTCAAGCAAGTCTGAATTAACCTTGTGACATGCTTTTGGCCCATGATTTGAAATTGAGTGTGACAGGTTTTGGGGCTTTAAGTCAGTAAACATTACAATGTCATTGTTGATTTTATGAGAATATAAAGGATTATGTACCTACTGTATTGAGTCTGATCTACATCTACACTGTCTAAAACTACAATCATGATGTGCATACTACAGGTCTAAATGTTATTTCACTGCTTAAAAAGTAGCCATTGTGAGCAGTTTTTGCATCTGGGTTATGAGAAATGTGACATGGCTTTTGACATGCTGACAGTTTAATGTTTCGAGAGAAGAACAATTTTTTTTGCACTGTTAAGTGAATTATTCAATCTACTATTGGTGTGATGGTTGACAAAGAATAAAAGTTTCTGATGATGAGGATAAAAGTAACTTTTCGCCCACTGATGACGAAAATGACGATGTTGTGCCGGACTTTTCAACGTGTTGAGTATTGCGCGCTATTGAAATACGTCTAATACGGGGCGAACATCGCTTACAGAAATATTATTCTATACATGATAAAATAAAGTGTATGGCATAAACTTTGTTTCACGTGAAGCCTTTTCAGTAGATTAACGGGCGGAATTAAACAACAACAAAAAAAAAAAGGTTTCAAGACAGTTCCACGACAAGACATTTCCCCGACACTTTAGTTTCTTGTCAAATAACCCTTTTCTTGACTTTTACGATTGATAATCGTGAGATGTTAGTTCTAACTGTTTGTTGATGGATCCTTGTTGATATTTGTACCTTGTAAAGAATTCTGTAAACATTGACGGGTACAAGTTTATTCTCTCGTGGGTGAAGGGTTACACAATAAATCACGATTTTCATGAGAATAAGAATATTTTGAAATGCTGTTAACCAGCATGAAATTTGATAAAAGAATATGTTCCCAGATTATTAAGAGTTAATTCTCAAAATTATTTTGAAAATTATTTTAGTTGTTTTTCTTACCATACAGAAATACATGAACATCAGAGAGAGGAAGAGGGGATCTACCTGTGTGAAGTACTTTTTTGCTGTTTACCTTGTCCACATGATCCATTCAATGCAAAAATTTATCATACATGTATAGCTATTGTATGTTCCATATAGAGTTTCTCTGTGAAAGTCTTAAACTCTGAATTGTAATTTGTTCAGTTCTTGTTTGTCTTATGCAAATTGTTTCAATGTGGGCAAGTCTCAAATTGGTCTACCGTCTACTAGGGACTGAGCGGTTAATACTGACATTCCGGTCAAATTGCAGTATAGACGACTTCAGATTCATTGTAAAAACATAGAAAGAGCTGGTAACTATCAATTGGTCCTTTATCCACAATATTTTCTATTTTTAACTCTTTACCAAACGACAAAATATTAAACAGGTCCAAATCGAAATCACTTGCAGACGACAAAATAAAGTTAAATATTTCAAAAATTGAAATTTGTTTCCAGCAGAGTAGAAAACATTGTGGTTAAAGGAGAAAATGCTGGCTACCAGCATTATCTCCTTTTCCTACAATGTTTTTAAAAGGCTTCTGTCTCAGGGTCGTAAAAACTAGGGATTGATTGGTAAAGGGTTAAATATAAATCCCACACATTGGGCACGAGTTTTGTTTTGGTTCCCAGGAAGCAGTATCCGAAGAGATTAGTATGAGTTGTATGAACTTGTTTCTCAAGAGATGTAAAATACATGTTTAAATTGTTACCAAACATCAAATTTATTGACTCAACCGAATTGAAAGCATTTGGAGTCAACAAATTAAATTTTACTCACATGTTTGGACTTGTCTTTGATGGGGTAGAAAACATTGTAGAAAAAGGAGAAAATACTGGTTACCAGCATTTTCTACTTTACCTATAGTGTTTTCAAAAGGTTTTTCTTTCTTCACAAGGGTCGTTAAAACAAAGGATCGTTTGGTAAAGGGTTAAACTAAGTTAAACTAAATTCCAATAAACAATCACATTTTATCGGTCATATTTAAATGCTGTGGATTTGAAATATTCTAATTTTTTATCATTTGGGTTTAGACGGTAGGCGAAACCCTTACACAGATGGCAAAACTTTAGACTTGTCCACTCCACACCGAAAGTATTTGCAGACCACAGATCAAATGTGGCCTTGACAATAGGTTTGAGGGTAGAAAATATTGTAGGAAAAGAAGATAACTCTGGGTATCAGGACTTATTCCTTTTTTCACCGTGTCCTCAAAAGCCTTCTCCATTAGGGTGGTTGAAGATCAGAATTTTGAAGTAAAAGGTAAAAGAATTGGTGTGTGAGCCTGGTCAAAAAACATTCTGTTTCTTAATTTAAAAAAAAAAAATGTGTTATTTTTAATTTTCTCACTTTTGTCTGATTATCAGAGAAAATGACTTGTGTCAAATTATATGCGTTTTCAAAATTTTCATACTGAAATGTTCAAAACATTTTTCTCAGTAGCCTGTCTAGAAGACATAATATGGATAGGAAAAGGAAATATCCACAAATCAAAATTGTATTGATATAATTCAAAATTTGTTCAAAATGCATGTAAGTTGTCAAATCATTTTTAAGAGTGAAATGTCAAAGAGAAGTAGTGTATGGGATAAAAGCTGTAACATGGGTTTACTGTCACCAATAAACATTACAGTGTAAAGGGGTGAGATATGCAAATGTTATGTAACCATTTCCTGTATAGTTTCAACTGGTCGGTGATGGATTTGCATTTATGACCATGATTAGGGGTAGCCAGATACTGAATTCTCCCTTTACCATACAAACCCTAGATCTAGTTTCCAATACCCAAAGAAAGAGTGTTTGAAAAACAGTGTGGGAAGAAAATGATGTTTGCTGTTCAAAGAATGATTATTATCCCTTGAAAGTTTACATCATTTGAACAATGTCGACTATGTTATTTGCAAAATTTATGTTATGAATTTGGATGAATCTATAATTTTGTTAAATGTTGAAATCATTTGGAAAAGGGAGAAAACGGCAGCATTTTCTCTTTGTTCAGAATGAAGCGGTAATGTAGAAAAGGTTAAATTAGTACGAATAACAATTCACGTATTCCAGTTTCAAGAAAAAAGAAATTACCTACTTCATGTTGGATTTTCTTTTTGAAAATTGCCGTTGCGGAATGTCTGTCTGTCGGAGTTTCGGTTTAAGGCCTATCTCCTTTCGACTCGGAGTTTCGAATAATGTCGGCACAGCGTCAGGTTTTAAACGCAGCCTAAAATTCCTATAACCAACTTCTTTTGCGAGTTTTGGACTTATTAAGAACTGACTGTCATCGAAGTATTTCAGACACAATTTCGAATGAACCGATGGCAAAAAATCCGTCGCTACTGTCCGGCCCCGGTTTAAACGTTGAATCCATAGTTTCCTCCTTTTTAATTCCTTCGGAAATTTGAAAATACTAATTCTATGAGTTCCCGAATCGACGTTGCAGCCATAGGCTGCACAATTTACCATTTTTTCGGCTCAATTCTCAGTTAATACTCAGATATCTGCATACAATCATCCGCGTTCCTACTAATGTCTACTGACGGTATACACAGACTGACTCGACAATGACGTAACACATGCACGGGAGATAAGCGAATCAGGGGAAGTAAGCCATGCACCATTTTTAGGGCCGTATATCAGCGTGACAATTCGGCCGTAGTTTATGGCATGTTACAGGGTGGTAATTATGAAAAATGACGGACACATGTTTAACTGACATCATTTGCAGCTGATTAAAGGAAAAAAACAGTCTGGTCAAAATATTTTAGGATTTGCCCTTTAAATCTTTGTCACACAATTCTGCGTTTCAATGACCCTGAGGATGAATCCTTTTGAAAACATTGTGGGGAAAAGGAGAAAATGTTGGGCACCAGCATTTTCCCCTTTGCCTACAATGATATCTACATTTTCAATGAATAACTTTAGGAATTGAACCAGATTTAATTTGTTATCTACAAATTCTTTCAAATTGGACAAGTCTAAAATTTTGTCAAATGGTGAAGAGTTATTAAAGTTATGTTTATCTTGTGTAGGTATGAAAAAAGACTGCCACCACTACAAGAGAAATAATCAACTCTGTGTATTAGAGACAGATTACGATCCTACGCCTTCATGCAGGATCCTTTTGTTATTTCATGAGAATCTATAATTATGTCAGAAACCAATTAATGTAGCAAAGAGAAGAGAGTAGACCAAGATCAGAGACAGGATGTACACACAAAATCTCTGCTAAAAACACTTTATAAAACAGTATGGTGACTCACAACTGGATAGATTTTCAGCTAGTTGTTTGTTGTTGTTGTTGTTTACTTCGAGGGAAAAGAAAACTTTTCAAACCCTGATCTTGATCTACAATTTCAACAAAATGGTGAAGTTGTGATTGGCCCAACAAGCATTTACCCTTTACCAAACAATCTCATGAAATGGCTATTAGGATGGTGGCTTTTGACAGCCTAATGGGAAACAGACAAAATGCAAGTGACAGGCATTTCTTGTTTATCCCACAAAGTTTTTACCCTTTGAAAGACAATTGCCACCTTTTGCCACATGGTTAATTAGGTTTTCTTCAAATGCTTTCAATTTTTTGTCTTTGATGCCAAGATTATTTCACTTGCAAATGTAACAAAGTTTAGAGTTTTGGCATGCTTTGTGAAATGTTGCGTGAAATGAAATTTTCTCAAATTTTTGTTGTCACAAGCAGTTCTTGTCTCGAAGCAATTCGCTTCAAATTCCTTGATGATCTGACCGGTGCTTATTTTATTCTCAAGTTCAGTGTTTTACTAGGTTTTACTAGAGATTACCAGTGCTATTATGGCACTTTCAAACGTTTACATCTAAACTTTATTCAGTTTCCATGTATACTTATAGGTATGTTTATCAGAGGATTTTCTTTGTCTTTTGTATGATTCACATTGTCGTTTGGTGTCAAACAGTTTATTATGTGATGGTGACCTGTACAGGTTAAATAGTCTATAAAATGTTCTGTTCTGCTCAATATTGGAAGTATTATTTCAAAACAATCTTCTGATAATTCTTTTTTTTTTTTCACAAAAAAATTCTAAGATTACACAGAACAAAAGTGCAAAATGTCAGAGAGTTTGAGTCTGAAAAATCTTCCAGAATAATCGCAAGTTCTCAGTCGACCATACCTCGGTTTGAATCATTTGAGAAGCTCAAATGAACACCTAATCCTTAAGCCCTTTATCACACAATATAAAATTTTAATGACCCTGAGAAAGAGGGTTTCCTGAAACGACTGTGGCCACACGCATTTTATCCTCTTCCAACAATGTTTTGCAACCTTTCACCAAAAAAATTCCTCATTTTAGCTACATTTAATTTGTCATCTGCAAATGCTGTCTATTGGCCTGGGTCCAGGCGGTAATAATGTTTTAATCACTCCTCGCGTTCTCCTTTCACGGTCCATACAGATCTGTGACAAAACGGTTTCTCGATTCCGTAATTTTTACCGCCTTGATAATGAAAGATGATAGCGAGATCGAGGCTGCAACAAGCTTTTTTCTGAAAGGATAGAAAACATTGTGTAAAAAGGAGACAATGCTGGTAACCATCCTTTTCTCACATGTTTTCCATCCTTTTAGTTCAAGCAAAATTCCATCATGAAAGCCAAGTTTAAAATGTCATCTGCAGACGCTTTCAATCTGGACAGGTCTAGAATTTTGTTGTTTAGTAAAGAGTCATTGCTTCTGCAAAAAGAATAAACCCATGTCAGCCTTTGCAATCTGCGCAAGCTGATCAGCATCAAACTATTCTGTTATTTGCAAATTTTCTGCATGTCCAAAGACCAGTGTACCTCTTAATTCTTATGGTTGATTTGTAGAAATGAGTTTTAGAGATCCATGATTATGTGATGACTTGTTTGGTATTATGCTGCATGGAGATACATAACCCCCCTTTTGCCAGGGTGTCGTTCATGTAGAATCAGCTTACCAAAAAGTTAAAGTTTTGACACAGGTCAGCTTGCTGCGCACTGTGCAGGTTGACCTGTGTCGAAACTTTAACCTTTTAATTAGTTTTTCTGCATGTCAAAGGACCATCCGACATCAGGATTTTGTCAGACAATTTGGATTGAACGGATCAACAATGTTTCGTCACAGCCGTGAACAAGTTTCGAAGTCCCCTGCCACCTGACCGTACAACTAATAATGTATTGCCCCATTTTATCCCTTAGCACACAATCCGAGTTGTAACGACTTTGTCAAAGACAGCTTTTAAAAACATTGTTGGAAAAGGGGAAAATGCTGGTAACCAGCATTTTCTCCTTTTCCAACAATGTTTTCTACCTTTCCAAAAACCAGTTTAAATTTATTTAATTTTTTCAGTCGCATATATTTGTCGTCTGCAATCACTTTGAATTTGGACAGATGTATTTTTTGTCGTTTGGGGAGGAGTTACTCTTTTTTTCAACAACAACAAGTCACATCAATATTAACTTTATATGAAAAAGGCAAAGCCTCAATATGAGCGACGTGAATATTTGTGGAACAAATATCTAGATCATGAAATATTAGGGTTTTGCGTTCGAATACCGGCTTTGCCAAAACTAATTTTGAGCGTTGTTAAAAGTGGAATGTATTCTTCTTTCGTAGATGTATACATGTGATATAGAGTGAACGGTCCCGAATTCTTTAAATAATAAAGATAGTTTCCCGACAATTTTGTTAATTTAGGCTTAGAGTCAAATGACTTGGAGTGGTTATTGTTTCACATACATTTTATGAAGACATTTCCTTGCTGAACGTGGATCTAGGTCTATATAAGAAAAGACAAAGGAAGAAATTCACGGTCACATTTTCACATTGCTTGTTAAAAAAAAAAAGGAAAAAACTTCACTTTTTATAAGACGGGATGTATTATGGGATCACTCATCAGGGCTTTCATTAAGAGCCGGGGGCCGGGGATTTCACCCGTCTATTTTGACCGAACCCCCCCGGCTACTTTTGTCCTACAAAAATGGCCAATGGTGTTTTTTTTTTTTTAATCCAGAATATAAAACTCGGAATAGAACGGTGTTATCTGAATGTTTTTACCGATTATTTTGCTTATAAAACATTGCCCTGTCACTAAAAACTTGAAAAAAATAACTGCACCTTCCGATCTGGCTCGTGAATAGTTTGTTTACAAAATAATGCCGGAAATCGGTATTTTTTATCGCTCGTTTTGACCCGGTCGTTTCGGTCTACGTAGTTTCGGCCTTTAGTCAACTTTTGGGGAGAGTCACCGTCGTCATGGTAATGTTTGGATCTCTATTTACTTGACGGGTCCAAAAAGCTGACAGAGGTGTTCCAGGTAATAAAGTCCGAATCATCCGGGCCGATGTGAATTGGATCGGTATGGTTTGGGCTCAAAGTGTCTCGGAATCATGCTACGTTGTTTACGACAATCGGAAACGGGCGATGGAAACAAACCAGCATGTCTACGAATCTTCTGAACACAAATGCACAGAAGACTCCCAAGAGTTAGATTGAGCCGAAAAGACATGTCTTTTAGTTTTAAGGAATTTGCAGAGCTTGTCAGAGATGAAGTTCGTCTATATGCTAAAGCTGTGCAACTTTTTGTCAAGTCACCACCACCCTCTTATGATGACTGGTTGGAGAGTGAATGTGAAAATGATTGGTAATCAGCAGTACATTTTGCAAGTTGTGTGATGAAAATGCACAAAAATTCTTTTGGAATTCTGTACTGTTTGCTCATTTTATGCACGATTTATGCACAAAACTGACAGATAAATCAACAAAACAAATTCAAAAAATACTATAGACTCATCTCCAAGAGCCATTGTTGATTACCATTCATTTTCATATTAACAAAATTTGGGGATGAAATAGTAAAGTTAAGCTTCGATGACAAAAAGTTCTGTTTCATTTGATCCTCTTCATTATATTCTTCTCCATGTTTCTAAAGAAAAGGGGGGGATATGGACAAGAAATGGCACCTAATACCCCCCTGGATATGTGGTTCTCCATGTCTGCAAACACCTAATTTTCGTTTTCGGCCGGGGGCCCCTGGACCCCCGGACAGGGGGCACTGCCCCCATGGCCCCAGCTGGGGGAGAACCCGCAGACCCCCCTTCTACTTTTGGAAATTACCCTTCTACTTTAAATCTTATTGAAAGCCCTGACTCATGGTGTACGGGCGTCCGGTTGGGCGGGCGGCGTCCAGTTCTTTGTCTGGAGCATAACTTTGTCATCTCCAGTCTGATTGACTTGAAACTTGGCATTTGTGTTTGTTGCAAAATACGGAGTGCAGCGCGAAAGAACCATAACTCTACCTCATGCTGTCTGAGTTATTTCCCTTTGATCGTCATTTTTACAGCATTTTCTGCTTGTCAGGAATATAACTTTGTCATCTCTAGTCTGAACATCTTCATATTTGGTATGCATGATTGTTGAAGAATTACGGAGTGCAGTGCACAAGAACCATAACTCTTCCTAGCACGAATTTCAAGTTATTCCCCCTTTGATCTTCATTTTTATAGCATTTCTTGCTTGTCCGGAGCAAAACTTTGTCATCTTTAGTAGGAATGACTTGAAATATGGTATGCTTATTTGTTGCATTATTTGGAAGTGCAGTGCGCAAGAATTGTAACTCTACCTCCTGCTGTCTTTGAGTTATTTCCCTTTGATCGTCATTTTTACAACATTTAGTGCTTGTTCGGAATATACATGTAACTGTCATCTCAAGTCAGAACGACTTCAAACTTGGTATGCATGTTTGTTGCAATATTACGTAGTACAGTGCACAAGAACAATAACTCTACCTAGCGCGGATTTTCAGTAATTCCACTTTGATCTTCATTTTTACAGTATTTCTTGCTTGTCCGGAATGGAACTTTGTCACCATACGTCAAATTGACTTGAGACTTGGTAAACATGTTTGTTGCAGTTACGAAAAGTGCAATGCACTGGAGCCATAACCTTACCTAATGCCTTTTTGGAATTGTTCCCTATTCATTATTTTTTTTTACAGCTTTTCATGCTTCTTTACAATATAACTTTGTCTTTTCATGTTTGAACGACCTGAAACTTTATATGCATGTTTCCTTAACATTAGAGGAGACATACATGCCTATTTTAATCACTTACATGATTTATGCTGCACTTCTATTTTCCTCTACCTGCCCTTTACAATTACTATCCCCCCCTCAACGCGACATTTTGCCGCTCTTATTATAGATCTATATCATTCGGCGGAAGACTGCTGTCTTTCTGCAATACCACCAGTTCGATCGCCAGGGAATCATGTGACTGCCATATTTTGAAGGATTTATTTGGTGATTAAGCTCGACTTGATTGTTTCCACTGTTACCCGAACGCTAATGCAGTGATATCTGATCATTCTCGGACCTGATTCACATCCTGATCTCTCCATCTTTTGAGATTTATGATGTTTTGTCACAGTGCGTCCTGTTTATTTTTCGACTATGATTTTTACGTGGAATCAGCCAGTAGGCTTGGAAGAATACTGAGCAGAGTACTGACTAAGTCTAGGCCTATCATCAGTCCTCGAAAATTTGCTGAGTTAGGTAGATCTATACCGGAAAAATATCCAGCTTATGGATTAAAAAAAAAAAAAACTTTTAGATTTATAAACAAGTTTTCATAACATTTGAATAAATATATTTGAGCCATGTTCTGACAAAAGGGGGTTTTATGCATTTCCGTGATGTATGATACCAGGGATCTTATATACACATGCATTAAGTCCCCGTTTCACACATGAGAGCTCATTTATTATGAAAAAAGGCAACACCAACAACTTAAATCCGGCTTTCTCTATGAATAGCATTTTGAAACAGTCAATAAACTAGTTTTGAAATGATTTCTTCGACAATATTTTCCTCGAAAGATAGGCTCGTGCATGACGGAAAATAGTATGATCAATGACATCATCATTTTCTAGCATACATCATTGCGTATATTTATACAAAGATAGACATTTAATACGTAGACAGGAAGTAGGAAATTAGATAATCTCTACTCATTAAACTGATGATGATTTTTAGCTAATAATCCCATCAGTAGATAATTATTGTCATTTTTTACCCGTCAAGTAGGCCTAAATGTGCGAATGATTGTGATATGTGTGACGCTGTGGGACTGACCGGAAGACGCACAATTTTTAGCAATTCCCTTCTAGATTTAGACTAAAACCAAGAACGAGGTCGGAATTTTATTTTTGAAAATCTAGAACGGTGTTACCGCAAAACGAGCTTCGCTTGTTATAAAATTTGATAACAACGATGGCGATAATAGCTTCAATGAAGAAGATTGTCAGATTCGTTTAAATTTACGAACACGATTGACCTCAGAATTAAAAAAAAAAAACTCTTTACCAAACAACAAACAATCATGTTCAGGTAGAAAGCATTTGCAGACGACAAAATAAACATTTCTCAAATTTGAAATTTTTTTGGAAAGGTATGAAAATTGTAGAAAAAGGAAAAAATGCTGGTACTATCACGTTCTCCTTTTCCCACAATATTTTCAAAAGTCTGAAGTCTTTTGCAGGGTCAATAAAACATGAGATTGTTTGGCAGACCGTTAAAGCCCATGGGTGGCAATGAAGGTCAAGTTCCAAATGCACAGACCTTGTATCTACATTGTCAAATATTTTCTGAAATTTTGTGACCGAAAAAAAAATGTGGGCATTTTATAATCAGGCTCATCTTTACAGACGTACTTCAATCTCTATGTGTCATTTTTCCTGTTGATGCTAAGCCCCGGTAGCGCAGTCGGTAGCGTACAGGACTTGAGAACAGGTGGTCGCTGGTTCGAATCCCAAGCTAGGCCGCTTTTTTTTCCGAGGATTGATGATAGGCACTGCGACTGCATTCATTCCTCTATCACCGCTGACCATATACAACGGTTACATGGGAAAGCAGCCAGTGGCTTAAGAAGAATATTGTACTGGTAACAGAAACGCATGGATAGGCGCACTGGCCGTCGCAACTTAGTATAACTGAAATAATGTTGAAAACGACATAAAATACATACAATACCTGTAATACAATCTTTCCTGTTAATATTTTCTGCCCAATTAACGGACATTGTACATCAAGATCAGACTACACAGTATAGTCTGATCTGGGATGCACATTGTCCCATATCTATCTTTACTGGCAGGAATAAAATCCGATTTGCTTTTTCAGACAGACTATGCTTGTCTCTGTTATTTGGGTGTAGGATTACTGATCTAGAAGTCTTGGATTTGATATTGATCTGAAGCATTGGTTTTTGTGATGGTGTCTTTGGGCAAAGCACTTCAGGGCCCAAGTCTAGCACTGGTAAAACAAAGGAAACAAGTGAAAAGGTAATCTGCTTGCCGTGATATGGCTGAAATATAGTTGAAAAGAATGTCAAACATCCATCCATCCATCCATCCGTCCATATCCATCAATCAATCAATCAATCAATCAATCAATATTTAGTGCTACAATGAATCATCTCTTTGATGTAAAAAAGTGTGTTTCTGTGCTGTGTATACATGAAAATACATAGTGTTTTACAGTCTGATCTTGATCTACACTGTTCGCTAAAGCAACTTAGGTTGTGCTTGGGGCTCCTTTATCGTTAGTTTACTTTAAACATGCATGTACATGTATTTATTTTGTACCATTGATTGAGAAACAAGTTTTTGCAACTTATACTAACCTCTCTTGATGCTGAATTCCTTTATCGGTAACCCTTAACCTTGCAATCCCGACTTTTAACGGCCTTGGAAAAAAAAAAAAGATATTTTGAAAATATTGTGGGGAAAAAAAGGAAATACTGGTAACCAGCAATTTCTTCTTTTTCCCCCAATGTTTTCTGTCCTTTCCTAGAGCTTAAGCTCATTTGTACTTATTTTGAATTAACCGTCCGCAGATGTTTCGAAATTATTTAACTCTCTCCATACCATCGACTACACCAGAAGTTTTGTGGACAGTGAAGATCAAGATCAGACTGCACAGAACGTGCAGTCTGATCTCTGATCTACACTGTCCATGCTTTATTCTGGATTATGACTGAAATCTTCTCTTGATCTTGCACCAAAACCGTAATTGTAATCTTTGAGAAAATGCAATTTATTTATTCAGTAATGAAAGAGTTAGTTACGGGTTATTCTAAATCTGGGATAGGGTTTGTTGTAAGTGACTTTGGCATCTCCTTGTGAAATAGGAATGTTGTGTGAAACAGACCAAGCAGATGGAGACCTTGCTCTTTTCTTTCTTTTTTGTTTACACAATTTCTCAATATGCATGCCACAATATTTTTTGGCTATAGGTGTTGCAAACCGCAAAGGCCCTTTGCAGATGATGAGTTCGGACAATTTCAAGTTATTATACACTTAAGGGCGTTATTTTGTACAGTTAGTGTACTGAGTTTATAAACAGGGATCGTACATAACATGTTATATAGAATCCCTGGTATAAACAAACAATGAAAAACAATAACAGAACGGGTATTGTGACTTTCTAAATTATTGAATATGTATATTTAGGAAAGGATTTTATCGTTTATAAGATTCATTTAACGACGTATATGACAAATTTTTTCTAACGGACAAATTTTTAGCTCCACTGGCCGAAGGCCAGCGGGCTTATGTCATGGCCCGTTGTCCGTCGTGCGTCTGTGCGTCCGTCCGTGCGTCCGTGCGTTAACCTTTTTTTAAACATCTTCTTCTCTGAAACTACCAAGCCAATTTTGATGAAACTTCACAGAAATGATCCTGCCATGGTGCTCTTCAGAATTTCCTGAAAGAATTTAATTCCTTCAAAAACTCTGGTTGCCATGCCAACAAAACTTAAAAAAACTGGAAATCTTTGAAAATCTTCTTGTCTGAAACCATAAGGCCTAGGGCTACCAAATTTGGCATGTAGCTTTATCTAGTAGACCTCTATCAAGTTTCTTCAAATTATAGCCCTGGGGTCAAATTTGACCTCGTCCCGGGGGTCACAAGTTTTACATAGGCTTATATAGAGAAAACTTTAGAAATCTGTCTGTACCTAGCCATAAGGCCTAGGGTTACCAAATTTTGCATGTGGCTTTATCTAGTGGGCCTCTACCAAGAGTGCCCAACTTATAGCCCTTGGGTCAAATCTGACCCCACCCCGGGGGGTCACAAGTTTTACATAGGCTTATTTAGAGAAAACTTTAGAAATCTCCCTGCACCTAGCCATAAGGCCTAGTGCTACCAAATTTTGCATGTGGCTTTTTCTAGTGGGCCTCTACCAAGAGTGTCCAACTTATAGCCCTGGGGTAAAAATTGGCCCCGCCCCAGGGGTCACAATTTTCATATGGGCTTATATGGACAAAACTTTATAAAAATCTCTCTGTACTCAGTCATAAGGCCTAAGGTTACCAAATTTTGCATGTGGCTTTATCTAGTGGGTCTCTACCAAGAGGACCCAAATTATAGCCCTAGGGTCGAATTTTACCCCACCCCAGGGGTCAGAAGTTTTACATGGGCTTATGTAGTGAAATCTTTAGAAATTTTCTAGCTACTTACCATAAGAACTTGGGCTACCAATATTAGTCCTGTCTCAGGGGTCTTATGTTCAAAACCAATTGGCCAAGTATTGTAATGTTTGGCATGTAGGGATTTTACGTATTAGCCAGTGGAGCGATACAGGGCCATCATGGCCCTCTTGTTTTAAAACTTTGCACATACAAAGCTCATCATGTCTCTAGGAGATTACAGTAAAAAAAGATCTGGGTCACCGTGCTCTTTTTGAGAAATTTGCCTTTGAAAAAGGTATATACAGTTCCAAAATTCAGCTTATATTGGATTTAAAACACCTTTCTTTAATAGTCAGTTAAACAAGAAAATTACCGGAAAAATATACAAATATACATCATTTTAATGAAAATTCATATATTTTTGCACAACAAAGCCTGGTTTTGAGCATGGTAAATGTACAAATATGCATGTTATATAGTGGCCATTGAGTTAAAAAGGGAGATAATTTGATCGAATTAAGGGTTAATCCTAAAAAAACACATACTTTATAACGCACAGATTTTTCTTAAACTTTCCACACTTAAAGTATTTATAACTCTAAACAATAAGAAAAATAAAAATGGCACGTATCCGTGCTTATTTCGTCAGTAAAACAAGGTTGAAGGTCACTGTGGAAGTTTTTTTTTTTCAAGGAAAAAATAGGATAAAAGCTCAGCAGACATGGTGGGAAAAGGAGAAATTGCTCAATAAGAGCGATTTCTCCTTTTCCAACAATAATTTTCAAAGTGGAAACAGCTATACTTCCGCAGTTTTAAATTACCTGCCTTTGTTTCCTTGTTTGGTGTGTAACGCCGTGTCAGCAGCGTTTTAATTATTTCACGGTGACAGTTCAAAGATCCATTTTTTCCCACTTCACCAATACTGCCCAAAGAAAGTGCTACTTGTTTCAGTGCACCAATAGTATTACCATTATGTGCAAAAAATACATAGGTGAACTTTTGATTTAATATCCGAGACAAAAATACATGCGCAGTAGGATGCGCGCAAACATTTGTCATATACGTCGTTAAGTTTAACTATATTTATTGCTACCCAAAAACTCTTTGTTTCAACCCTTTCCAACTGACACAATATGACCACTGTACTACTATTTTAAACAGGATGACAATATATCGATATCTCCGGAACAGGTAAATATTGTCCTGCGCATGCGCAATGAGATTTTTCCGCCTGACAAGTTCTGAATGAGAAGGTAATGGTGAGCATAGGTAAATATAGAAGTGTATATTACGCCCATAAACTGTGACGGCGAATCGTTCATATCTTGTCCGCGCGTGGAAAGCATATTTAATTATCGGACCTGTATCTTAATTTAATTAGATAGTGGACTGTCGCGCAGTCGCTGCATACGTAAGTTGTTTCCAAGCACCTGGTTGACAGTGAAGACGTAAATTAGTGCACCTTTATCTCCCGCGTTGTGTCAAAATGTAAACAAACGGAGGATAAATTTTTGTACAGGTAAGTAAATTTTAAAATGTATTGAATCCCCGTACCTGATATCCTTAGATGTCAACCCTTTTTACTTCGGAACTCATTTTTTTTTTTCGGAAAAGAAATGGGAAAGAAAGAATGAGAGATATTTTTTAACTATCATAGCGTAATTACATAGTGTTTATGCTTAAATCTTTACCAAAGGACAAAATTAAAAACTGGTAGACAGTGGTGTAGTGGTAGAGCGGCGATCTCTCACACCAAAAGTTCTGAGTTCGAATACCATGATGGGTCTGAGCTGGGTCAACCTTTGCAACTATCCATGTCAAAGCGGGAGTACAGGTTAAGCTTTTGTGTTGCTACCATATCTCCATTTTTGGCAATGTTTTCAAAAGCTTTCTTTATCAGGATAGTATGATATGCTTCATTCTCAGTCATAAAACTCTATTTGATTGTTGGGTAAAGGATAGCCTCTTTATGGGACTTTACCAGGTGACAATAGTTATAGAAAAAAGAGAAAATGCAGGTAACTAGCAGTTTCTGCTTTTCCCATAATTTCTCTGCTTTTCCTGCTCTTTCAAAGATGAGTAACTTAAACCTTTACCATACAATCCTGAGTTTTAAAGACCCTGAGGAAGAAGCCTGTTGAAAACATGGTGGGAAAAGAAAAAAGTGCTGGTAATCAGCATTTTCCTCTTTTCCCACATTGTATTCTACCTTATCAAAGACAAATTCCATCATTTGAGCTACATATAAATTGTCGTTTGCAAATGCTTTCAATTTGGACAAGTCTAATTTTTTAACTTGTGGTAAAGAGTTAACACGTCAGCTGCCAAGCGTGACTCACTGACCTTTTGTGGTCAGTGTACATCAAGATCAGACTGCACAGAACGTTCAGTCTGATCTTGGATCTACACTGTCTGATAAGGAGGTATTATTCCCCAAAACATAACTTTGAAATAGCAATATTTGGGTTTTTACTATTGAATTACAAATTTCATATGAGTTTTTTAGCAGGATAAGGGTTAACCCTTTACCACACAATCCTGACTTTTAATGACCCTGAGACAGAGGCCTTTTGAAAACATTGTGGGAAAAGGAGAAAATGCTGGTTACCAGCATTTTCTCCTTTTTCCACAATGTTTTCTACCCTATCACAGAAAAATTGCACCATTTGAGTCACACTGAAATTATCGTCTACAGAATGCCTTCAATTTGGACAAGGCTAAAATTTTGTCATCTGGTAAAGAGTTAAATCTATTTATTTCAACCAATGGTCTACAACATGCTTGTAGTATGGATGAATCTAGAATTTTTTGTCTGATATTATTATTTCACAGAGTGCAAAATAACCTCACCAAGCATTTTCATTCTAGAAATAAGACCACACAGAGAGAAATTTTAAGACTGCACTTGTCCAGACTGTCTGCATGTTTTGTCCAGTCTGATCTTGATCTACACTAGCATCTAAGACAATTAAAGTAGTACGATAAGTGTTAACTCTTTACCATGTCAAAATTTTCGACTGATAACATTTGAAAGTATTTGGTAATGAAATAAGAAATGTGGCAAAAATAATAGGATTTGTCTGTGAAAGGTAAGGAAACATTGTGGGAAAAGGAGACAATGATAGTTATCAGCATTTTCTCCTTGTCCCATAATGTTTTCTAAAGCTTTCTTACTCAGTTGTTAAAACTCAGGATTGTGTGGTAAAGGGTTAAAATACTTTAATGCTAACCAAGATATCCTAAAGGATAAGGGTTTATCTGCTGAAATGGATCTTAGTTCTCAGATTACAGACTAGAGTGTCTCTCAACAGAGATATTTTTGGGAGGGGTGTTTATTTTTTACATGTATACATGTGAAACAAGTTTTTGTTTTAACCGACTCAATTTTTTGCTTATTGTTGGTAATATTTAACTCTACCAAACAACATTTTTTTTTTACTTATTCCAAAACATTTACAGACACCTTCATGACTATCTCCTTATCTATTAAGTCTTTACCAAATGACAAAACTTTGGAGTCCACCAAATTGAAAGCATGTGCAGACGACCAAAGAAATGGAGCTGAAATGATGAATTATGTTTTTTGATAGGGTAGAAAACATATACTGAACCAAAAAAGAAACTTCCCCTGTGTTTAAGTGCAGATATACACAAATATGAAAATCAGGATTACACTAGATTTATATGCATTGAAAGAGTATTTTATTGTGACTTTGTGTGAAAAAAATCATTGCTGAGGGTTTATCCAAAAGTAGTGAAATGGTAGTTAAAATGCGGAAGGGGTCGCTCACGAAAATCACAAATTAATACTGGGTATGACCACCTTCAGCATGAAGGACTGCCTGGCATCATTGGCGCATAGAACGGATAAGTGTATTGATTTCGGCTTGTGGAATGTTGTTCCATTCCTGAATTAAGGCTTGTCCTAGCTGAATGACGTTTGACGGTGGAATAGGACGACGTCTAAAACGCTGGTCCAAATTATCCCAAAGGTGTTCAACTGGATTCAGATCAGGGCTTTTGGCAGGCCAGTCATTAATAAATGCAATGTTATTCGCCCTGAGGAAATTCACATTGTCCCTAGCTGTATGGCTTGTGGCATTATCATACTGAAAAAGAGTGATATTGGCATTATTTTGAAACAGTGGGATAACGTGCCTCGCAAGAATTTCATCTCGGTAGCGTTGGGCATTCAAATTCCGTTCGATAACGACGAGATTAGTGCGAAAGCCATGTGCAATGCCCGCCCAGACCAAGACAGAACCCCCACCCCCAAAACGATCTCGTTCAAGTACGCAACAGTCTGCATAACGTTCATTTATCCTACGGTATACTCGAACCCTGCCATCACCTCGATGAATGGAAAACCTCGACTTGTCAGAGAAAAGAACGCTATTCCATTGTTGTCTAAGCCAGCGTTGGTGTGTACGTGCCAAATTAACACGATTTACGTGGTGACATCGCGTCAAAACACAACCAACGTATGGACGACGTGCACATAGCCCACCCTCGCGCAAGCGATTTCGCACAGTTTGGGCAGATATACGGTTGTTATGTGTACCAGGGGTGTTAGCAGTAGTGGCTGTGGCAGTTTGGAAGCGATTGCGCAGGTGGGTGTTCCGAATATAGCGGTCCTGGCCGCGCGCCGTGACGCGAGGACGTCCACTACGTGGTCGATCTTCAGTACGCCCTGTTGCTTGAAAACGTTGCCTAAGGTGTCGAATAGCACGAGTAGAACATCCAATATTCATAGCAACAGCATTCATCGTCATACCAGCATTAAACATGCCAATGGCACGTTCGCGTAAATTTTGCGGAATTCTAGGCATATCAAAAATAAAGAAAACTAAAAAGAATTCAATTTTTTTCAACGTCTTTTTCTTATTGACATGAAAGTCTATAAAATTAGACTGAAAGGTTCAAAAAATATACACAAATTATACTGGTCCGTGCATGCACGTGAAAATCGCTTTCAGCGGGTTTCTTCTGCAAAATGCTTTCAATCGAGTTAAAATTTGTTTTATCGGACACATAATCGTTTGCCCGAATATATGTAGGTCATCTGACATTTTGATTTTTTTAAATAACATTGCATTTGCACTTAAACACAGGGGAACTTTCTTTTTTGATTCAGTATATTTTCTCACTTTCCAAAAAAAAAAAGATTCTCTTATTTTGTTGTCTGACAATGGTTTCAATTTGAAAAAGTCTAAAATTGATTGTTTGGTAAAGGGTTAAAACATAGGATCAAGGATAGGATGGTGAACAGGTCTTGAGACCAGTCCAGGGGTGGGGGTCCAGGTAAGAATTCACTTAGCCAATTTTGTTTCCCAGGATTAATGACATGGTGAATACTGACACAGGATTCATTTGTCTGTCACTGCTGATCAATTTTTTGACAATGGATATATGGGAAAGCAGCTAGTAGCCTTTGAAGAGTATTGTGTGGAGTGCTGTTAAAACAAACTTCAGGAAATCATAAATAGATGCGGTGGCTGCTGTGATATAACTGAAATAATGTTGAAAAGGGCATTAATGCAGAGCTCCAGATAATTTCCAGAGTAAAAGAGTCTTCACTCCCTACTTTTGGCAACAAAAGAGTGATTTATTCTCTACCCACAAGGCTTATTTCTTTTTTGTCTAAAGACGGTGAAAAAAGAAATTGAAAATCTAAAAGCACATTTATATCTCTTGTTTATTCACTGCCTGTCTTTCTTGAGTTCTTGGCTTCTCATTTGAAATTTGATGGCAGAAAAAATTATGTGTACTTTGACATTGTCACATTATTTTAAAACTGAAGTTTCTTGACTGTATCTTCAACTAATTCAATTAGTTTCAATGAAAAACAAAATTTTAGGTGAAAGTTTGCCATACTATTTAGCTTGCATGTTGAGACAGACTTGTTTTTTTGAAAATTATTTGATCCTTCTTGGAACCATTTACTTGGCATCCTTTTCTCAACACATATTTTGCATTTCATTTTTGATTCAGTACCTGTTCAAGAACCATCCACGGATATACTGCATGCCATGCCTTTAGAGTTTTCTTGGATACACTGACGTGATGTTTTTTAATGTTTTACTCCGCTGTCCTAATGACGGAATCCAACAAGCCTTGAACAATGCTATTCATAAGTGATGCAGTGATTGGGAAAGAATTATTTTCAATGGGACAATGTCCCTTCCTCCAGGAAAATCAATGTGACATTTTGAAAACCAATGTGACAATTTAAGAAAAAAACACAACATCTTTTAATTGCTTTCATTTATTTTTTTAAAATAGTACTATCCCAATGCAAGTCAAAATATAGCTAAGTGCTTATGCTGGTTCAGTATTTAATGCTTGGAATCAAACATAGTCATCTGGGTTCTCATTAGGTCCTGAATCCCGAGAGTCATTGAATCTTGGGCTGAAATTTTCAAGAGTCAAAATGAAATTTCCAAGCGTCAAAGAGAAACGATCAAGGGTCAAAATTACTTGGTTATTATGGAAATATAAGGATGACACCAAAAGACAAAGGCCTAACCTTCGACCCCCTTTCATTGTTCCATAAGACGAAGGTCTGATCTTCACCCCCTTTCATTGTTATTTTCATTTCATTACAGAAAAAAAAAAGAACTTTTTTTCTCATTATCATTCTTTACATATAATTATGTAAATCCACTGTTTAAATTAATTATAAATGATGAAGAAACAATTTGAGACAACTCTGATCGGACGGTGTCAAATTGACCGTTGTTGTGTCATGGGTTTCCGTGTTTTTTTTTTTTTCGGCGAGATTACTTTAATATCTTTTTTTTTCTTTTAGCAGTATTATAGCATGATGATTGAAATGAACTTATCACTTTGGGTAGCAGGGAACATAAATACTATTAGACCATAAGCTGATTGAGAATGTTACCTATCTAATTCATGATGAAAAAAAAAGTGGCCTTCTCAATCAGCATGATATACACTGATAAACGTTTGCTGCATGTCCATGGATATGCTTGGGATAGGCTCGGAGAGAGATGTGATCTGAGAGTTGCTCTGATTCTTGCTAGGATCGTCTGTATGAGTCTGTTAATAAACGATCATTGTGGGAAAGAAATTACTGATGGAGCCCTGACCTTCATGCAATTTTAAATTTTCAGTGGTATATTCTAATGATTAGGTAGTTGTTGAATTTGAATTTTACGGCAAAATCAGGGCAGTTTCATCAAGACGACAAAATAGGTTCAATATTCAATAAGCATTTTATGATTGAAAATGTGACGTCACACGCACATAGCTACTCATTTTATAGAGCATCTAATCGGCGCCGATCAAAGGAGATTCGTCTGACTAAATTTCGTACTTTTATGACGTTGAAAATTGAATGGGACAAGGGCGCACCCATTGGCAAAAATGATGTGACATTTTGGATTTTAATGTGACTATGGCACGTGGTGCAAGCCTTTCCCAGTTACTGGTGATGTAATATTTGCTTCCTCACTACGCTTAAAGAATTTAAAAATCACTCATATTTGAGTTTCAGAAGAAACCTTTCATTTCCTGCTTGCCATTTTGCAGTGCATTGAACATTTACATTGAACAAAAAGTCAACAGAAAGATATCTTAAAGTGTGTGCAGACGATACCAAAGCATTCCAGATTTGTCATATATGATGAATATACGGTGCCTGTGTATATTCGAGGCAATTTCACTCGTCTGTAATAGTTAATAATGCACTATTTGCACTCCTGTGTGTCTTTTCACGCACTGGGGTGAATTTTAATGTGTTTTTCTTCCATTTTAATGTGTAATCACTCTTTCACGTGCCTTATCTAGAGCTCTGTTAATGCTTTACCATGCTATGCTGAGTTTTAACAACCCTGGGGAAGAGGGCTTTTGAAAAATATTGTTGAAAAAGGAGAAATGCTGTTTGCAGTATTTTCAAGAGCCTTCCTTCTTCAGGGTCATTTAAATTCTGGATTGTTTTGTAAAAACTTTTATCTATCCTAGGGCATATGTTAGGCAAGTACAGAAAAAAGAAATAGCTGTAATATTAAACCCTGAATCAAATAATCACATGCTTTTATGATCAAGAAAGAAGCATGAGAAAGAAGGCTTTAGAAAATAATGTTGGAAAAAGAAAAAATGCTGGTAACCAACATTTCCACCTTTTCCCCACAAGGTTTTCTACCCTTTTACAACACAAAATCCAATTAGTGTTTTTGAGCCACACAATTATTTGTCATCTGCAAATGCTTTTAGTATGCACCAGGTGTACAACTCTGTCGTCTGGTAGAGCAGCAGTGTAGGTTGTGACATCATACATGTAATTGTCATGGTCAGAATGAATATTGAGATTTAATTAACTGTAAAAGTGTTTTGTTATTTTTATAATGCAGCAAAATCTTGTCACTGCAAGGCTTGTTTTGCTAATTCAAGCCTCACTGGATCCATTGGGTTTTTTTTGTGGGAGTGTCCTTGGGCAAGACACTTAAGAGCACTAGCCTTGTGATGGCGAAACCCAGGAAATACATGAATATGTGAGCTGTTGCTGTGATATGATTAAATTTGAAAGTGACACAAATGATTTTAAGTTCTCTGACAGCGCAGAAAACATTGTGGGAAGAGGAGAAAATGCTGGTTACCAGCATTTTCTTTTTTTCCCACAATGTTTTTGAAAGGCCTCTTCCTCAGGGTCATGAAAATAGCACTATCTATCTTTAACTAAATGTTGTTTTTAATCACTGCATGTCCAATGATATACGAGACCACCATTGCACAAATTATAACATGTGGTCCCTGTGAGGTGTAGTTGTCAAGCAGTCATGGTTTGTTTTTAGCGTCGTTCTTCTGGCAGGAGAAAGCTCTGAAAGTATATTAGTAAGAGAAGTTTGTAATATAGTATCTCAAGAAATACAAGTTTTTAGCTCACCAGAGCAAAAAGTGATTAACTCTTTACCACAGGACAAAATCCTAGACTTGTCCAATTGAGAACATTTGGAAACAACAATTTAAATGTGGCCCAAAGGATGGAATTTGTCTTTGAATGAGTAGAAAACACTGTGGGAAAAGGAGAAAATGCTGGTTACAGCATTTTCTCCTTTTCCCACAATGTTTTTGAAAGACCCCTTCCTCAGGGTCATGAAAATATAGGATTGTATGGTAAAGGGTGAACAGTTCATGAATAATCATCAACAGTGCATCAGTTCATGAATAATCATCAACAGTGCATCAGTTCATGAACTGACTCTCAATATGGAGGGTTTACCACTTGAAAAGTCTGAAGATTGTATTCATGGTGTAATGGGTTTAGATTCACTCTCTTGCTTCATAGTAAATAAGTTCAATTTCTTTGGCCGAGCCCCGGTAGCTCAGTCGGTAGCATACAGTACTTGAGAACAGGGTGTCGTGGGTTTGATCCCTGGCTCAGCCAATTTCTTTCTGAGGATTGATTACAGTCATTGCGACAGGATTCATTCCTCTCCCACTGCTGACTGTTGTTTCGATGATAGTTATGTGGGAAAGCAGCCAGTGGTTTGAAAAGAAAATTGTGCAGAGTACTGGTAAAAGAAACTCCAGGAAAGCATGGATAGACTGCACTGGCCGCCGTGACATAACTGAAATATTGTTGAAAATGGTGCTAAACACCATACAGCCACACAACCAACCATCAATTTCTTTGACGCCTTTAAATTATAATTAACTCTTTACCACATGACAAAATTTCAGGGTAGTAGACAATGGCAGTATGTGTATTTGCGATGGATTGGCTGTCTGGTAAGCACATTTTTGGCTAGCAAAAAGCTCAGGGAGCGTTAATTAGAGGGGTAGTGATAATAACAGACATTACGGTATTGCATAGGAAGGTGCACTGGCTTATATGTTGTTTTAAACAAAATGTTGAATATCTAGATTACAAACAAATTTAGTCATTTTGCTAATATGATAGATTAAGGGTCATCTCTTTTACTTTCAGTTTACGTTATAAACAGTTAGACCTGCCAAAGTTTTAAGACCATAGTCACCATAGCAACTATGTGAAGGTCATGGCAAGGTCACAGTCTCCAGGAGATTTTCAAGACTTCTGGCAGGAATATAGGGACATAGAGAGCAGCAAGGATCCCAATGGGGAGGAAGAAGAAACCACAAAAACCCCTGATGGTGAGTGACCTTGACATTTTCACATTTGTTGGCTCATTCAGTGGCAATTAACTATTTGGTGTACTTAAACAGACAAAGCTAGTTTACCTTCAACAACACTGTTTTCAAATCAGCCTGTTGTGAATCATAAATAAAAATGGTTTTCCACAGGAGGAAACTGACATGAGCCAAGCGCTGGCAAAAGTCTAATATATTTCTTTGATGCATTATACAAAGCAATCACTTGATTGTGGATCCATAGAATCCATTAAATCTAACAATCAACTGAACCTGCCATGCAGAAAATTTATTGATAGCAAAAAGTTTCCACCCATGTTAGCCTGCGCAGACTGCAAAGTCGCAACTAGGTTGGCATTTTTTGCAGATTCATTGATCTCATTTTTCACAAAGCATGACTCAAATGGAAAAAAAAAAGTATGAAAATAATTGAAAATAGGATCTTCAGATTTGCAACATAGAACCATCTAGGTCCTCTTGCCATGAAAAGAAAAAGAAAATTAGATGTTCAGAGGGGCGACCTAGGGCCATTTAGGTCCTCTTGTGTACATCTTATTAGGTTTTCTTTGTGATTTAATGTTTAACCCTTTACCACACAATGACGACTTTTAACGCCCCTGAAAGAGAAGGCTTTTGAAAACATTGTGGGAAAAGGAGAAAATGCTGGTTACCAGCATTTTCTCCTTTTCCCACAATGTTTCTACCCTATCAAAGAAAAATAATTTCATATGAGCCAACTTAAAACTGTCATCTACAAATGCTTTCAATTTGGACAGGTCTAAAATTTTGTCGTGTGGTAAAGGGTTAACAACATGGGAATGAAAAGCAAATTTCTTTTCATTTAGCTTTCCTCCCCATTGAGGATGAGTAATTTGGTTTTTAATCCCTTTTACCAAACAATCTTGTATGTGTGTTTTTTTTACAACCTTGAGGTTTTTGGAAACATTGTTGGAAAAAGAGAAAATGCTGGTGACCAGCATGTTCTCTTTTTCCCACTATGTTCTCTTCCATTTCTAAACAATACCCAGTTCTAAATGTAAGCCATAAAAAATTAAATGATTTATTGTCTATAGTTGTTTTCAGTATGGACACTAAATTTTATCATCTCGTTAACCCTTAGACTGCTAAGCTCACTGACCTTTTGCAGACAGTCTAGATCGAGATCAGACTGCACAGAATTTGCAGTCCGATCTTGGATCTACACTGATAAAGAGATATATTTCCTCCAAATATACCTTTCAAACAGCAATATTTGGATTTTTAGTATTGGCTTGAAAGGTTTATTTCTTTTACTTTACCTGAGTTTTGGTAACCTTCTGCACCCGATTGTATAAACGTTGGTTAAATTTAACCACTGGGTTAAAAGTTTGGTTAGGAGAGAGTTTGGGTTAAATTATTGGTTAGCGATTGTATAAAGGTCTGGTTAACTTTAACCAGAATCAAATTCCGGTTAAATTTAACCCACCTCCACTATACCGGTTAACCATTTAACCAAAAAACAACATGGCCGCCCTTATTACACCGGTGGCTAGACAACCGAGGCAATCTCGACAATTACATGTGCAAACTTACCAATTTGACGACAAAAAACTTCGACGACGATGTAGATTTGGGTTTGATGCGGCGAAATTAGACAAGAGATTGTATTTGTATGATCCCTGTACAGACAGACTAGAAAACCTATAAGGGGATCGACTTCTACACGGAACGAATCGTAACTTATCATTGACATCAAGATCTAGCCTAGCTAGGCTTAAAATTGTCCTAAGGCTTATCGTGGTTTATTTTGGGGACACATTTGGGGTAGATATCCGTACTGTGTCCAGAACCATCGCAAGGGTTAGAATCAAAAAGACATTGTTTACTTTGAGAGACGTAGATCTAGATCTACCGGTAGACCTACATAGAATTCCCGACGGCCGGGGACAAACGATGGACCACATGACATGGGTTTTTCGAGATCGTCAGTTTTTTCTGGTGTTGTGGGATGCGTTGATGGGACCCACATTAAAATTTAATGTCCATCTGAAGATGGGATGGCCTTCATTAAAAGCTAAAAGTTTGCAGGAGACCTTGGACTTTCCTGGGTGATAAAACAATGTGTACAGTAGTCTCCCCTGTCGGGACTGTACCCTGAATGTCGAAAGTGACTTAGAAATAAGAGCAAATAGTAAAGTCTTATTGATTTTCCCCACAATATAACACCCTATTTTCTTTTAAAACAAAGACCATATCCATGCACCAGGGAATGTATGCTATATTTAATTATGATAATCTACACCTCTACGTGAACGTGAATTCACTAATGGATAAGGCATCTGTCTCCGGAGAAGGATTTCGGGGTTCAAATCCGATGTAATAACATTTTTTCACAAAGGGATGTTCCCTACTATCTTAACTTTTTTTAACATTCATGTAGTCAGAAATTTAATTTGTATCAAGAACTTTGGCCTTTGACGTCATTAAATTTGCGTCAGTGACTTCTGAAAGGGATCTTAAGACGAAAAAAAAGGGCTTCTTCAGTTTTTCCAATAATTGGATACGACTACATGTCTAGAGCATAATCTGCCAAGCTTCGGTATCTCAGTCGGTAGTGTACAAGACTTGAGAACAGAGGTCACTAGTTTGATCCGCAGCTCAGTCAATTTCTTTCTGAGGATTGATGATAGTCATTGTGACAGGAGTCATTCCTCTCTCACTACAGATCATTGTTTTGAGAATATTGTGGGGAGAACTGGTAACAAATGTTACAGGAAAGCATGGACAGGTGCACTGGCCACCGTGATAAAACTGAAATAATAGTGATAATGATGTAAAACACCATACAACCAGAACATAATCTGTGTATTCCTTTCATAAACTTTTGTCTTTCTTCCACAAACAAATCAAACCTATACTTAACCAGCTATTTATAGATTTACCAACCCCATTTCACCTTACATTTAGGATATATACCTATAGCAGAGGAAAATGTACTTTTCCAGTAGCATCAAAAACTTAATGGGTTGATAAGCAATCAACTTATACAAGCAATTTCTCCGTTTTGAAGCTACAGCTTCATGAGAATAAAAAGCTGTTTTTATCTCCAGTTGGAGAGTGATACCTGAATGTGGGACAGCAAAAAGAAACAGTTTTATCATTTTAAGTCATTTATTTCTGTAACATGTCATGACTAATGTTATATCCATCTAATCTTTGTAATGAACTGATTAAATATCCAAAATAGTCAAAAAAAAAAAGTACTGAAATACAGAAATTCTTTTAATCCCTGGAATGCAATTTAACCCTCTACCACATAATTCAATGATTCCAAGAAAAAAAGCTTGTGAAAACATTGTTGGAAAACAAGAAAATGTTAGTAACCAGTTTTTTTACTTTTTCCTAAATGTTTCCTACCCCATCAAAAAGAAGTAATCATCACTTGATCAACAGTTTAATTTGTCGTTTGCAAATACTTTCAATTTGCTGTCTAGAATTTTGTCGTTTGGTAAAGAGTTAAATGGACTTTTTCTAGTCTGGAAAAAAAAGTGAAAATAGCAATATAATTTCACAATTATCTACCACAATATTGTTAACACAAAAGAAAAGTATAGATCAAAGATCATAATGCACATTCTTTGCAGTCTGATCTTGATCTATATTGTCTGTAAAGGGTAGTCTGATAGGAATGGTTATACATTTTTTATGTGCTAACTTAAGTGGTTCATATAGCTTTGGTTTAAAAGAAAAAGAGTGGTTGAAGAAGTGACATGCTAAAGTATCTTTTGCACATTGTGACACACTGAGGACACTTAAATTACTCAAAAGTTCGACTGATTGAATGTATGGTTCTCCATTTGAACCTCTCATAACACCAAAACACCTGCCTGGAGTAAACTTGGTACAGCATTGTCCATGCACTATCATTCTGTACTGAATGTCTGTGTTTTTTACCTATTTAAAGTAGAAATTCAATCTTTAAAGGAGTGAAATTCATTGTGTTAACCCTTTACCAAACAATTCTGTCTTAGCAACCATAGAAAGGACTTTGTAAACATTGTGAGAAAATGGAAAATGCTAATAATCAACATTTTTTTCCATTAACCACAATGTTTTATACCTTTTCAACTATTTTATCATTTGAACTACGCTTTAATTTGTTGTCTGCAAATGTTTTAAATCCAAATCAGTGCTATTTTGTTTGGTATAGAGTTGTTACGTGATGGATGTCATCTCTAAATGACAATTGCAAAGATCAATCCAGCACACTTTTGTAACTTTGATGCTACCTACCATGAGTGAAATTTTACCTATGCACACCAAAATTAGTCTACATGTTTATGCAGCCTTTCTACAAGCAGTCAAATTTCAGTCTAAAACTCACTCCTTTTATGAGACATTTATCACAAAACAAAAAAAATCCACTGAAAATGACTGACTGAAAATGATATACATGTAATAAAATGTATAGATTTGTAATGAAATTTTCGTTCAAAGTGTATTATGACTGACACAGATTTCTGTTTTTAACTTGACTGCTTGAACTTGTGATGTTTACTAAGTCTTATACCTACTGGATGAAAGCAAAAATAACCCTGTTTTCTGACATTATTCACCTTTCAATTTTTATGTACAAAAGAAACTATCTTTGGCAAAAAAAAAATTTACACAAACCTGTTAAAAGTCTCTACAATGAAGTAGATTTATGACAGTATTTTTTTCTGTTGATAGTAGATCTATTTACCACAGTGGATCTGAAAAAGATTTCACACTCTGTTTTTACAACTCACTGATGTAGCACTAGTAACTGCTTCAAAGGCAATATATTTTTTGGTGCTCATGTTTGTAAATGTATGTCAGTTTTATACAAGAGATGAGTAAGGTAGCAGTTTATTTTGTATAACCGAAAAACTGCTTGAAGTCTGTAAAACACCGGTATGTCTATCACTTCTACCATAAACTGAACTAGGTGCAAAAATATCTGTATGAAAGTTAAAGCATAATCGGAGAACACAAACATGACGGAAAGAGTCATTTATGCATGTTATATGTGAGATTCATTAGTCCATAGATATGACAGATACTTTTCCAGTACCTAATTTCTTTTACCTCTTCCACTGCCAGTGGGGATTGAAATAGCTTTTGGAGAGCTGAGACTGTGGATCAGAAACTGCAGTCTGCTACCTGATGCTTTTTTGCTTTTTTTTTTTAGCTAAACCATCTTACAGTACAAGAGTAATCTACTTTCAGGCTTTAAAATAAGCTGAAGTTATTATTATTTTTCTTTTTGGTGGCAAAAAAGTCACACATAACATTCAACCAACTAGATTGTTGAACAACACATAACTGTCATTTTCTAAGAATGCTGAACTCCAATTCTTGAAAATCAGTAATACTGCTCTACTATGCTAACTACACCATCCCTTTACCACTTCACCATCATCATTCAAATATGTGTTTATTTACCTAGGATGAGAATGACAGTAATGAAAGTTTTTGTATTAATCAGAATAAAACTAAAATACATAATGAAAATAAGATGAAACCCATGTTGTGGGTGCTCATTGGAATGTACTGAAGGATATCTCCCATACACATTTTAAAATTCCAATCACCATCTGATAATCAGAAATCAATCTGATCCTCTGACAAATTACTTAAGAATGATTGCTTCTTTCTACGTGTATACACATGTATATGCCTGTTTGCCATAGAGTTCCCAGCCTCAGTTCGTTAATTATTAAATGGTACAAATACAAGCCAAACTAAGGCAAGATTACAAATTGGCAAATAATGATAACTTTCAACATCTAGCATATTCGTCATGTTACTCTAAATCTTTCAAATTTTAGTCAAGTTAACACGAGATGCAACATGGGATTCTGGATCAAGTTCGTTTTCGAAAGTTGGGTAGTTTTTTACCCGTGACAACCGTTATGCTGTTCTCAATCATTCATCAAAAACATTGTCTTGATATACGATCATTTATGTAGAATAGTACAGAAGGTGGGAGAGTGGGTTTACGGGCTTATTTAACCATTTTCTGTTCAAATTTTGGCAGATAATGTACGAAAAGGTAGTTGCTACTAACAAAACTTTTACTGGACAGTTACGGATGACACAACTTCCGGGTCTTTCAAAGTGCTGAAAATTTGTATTATCGGAAAGAAATATTGCGATAGAAAGTCTTATTGCAAATATAAAACACACGAACCTTACCTATGACATAGTCTTGTATGTAGTCATCAATATTTGCCTTTAAAACCGATGTATAGATCGCCGCATCTGAATGAGGTTATCGCTGTTTTCAAGCAGGAAGAGATACACTTGGTACGGACAAAACCACTTCGACAGCCTTTATTTTATCATAATACGACCGGACATCTCAGATTTTTGTCTGAATTACATGTTTAGACTTAGGGGGCTATACAAAAACTAAAATATGTGTTTAAACCCAAAATAACAGCGGTAGTAGTATAAAAATACATCATTATAATCAGTTATCACAAGCACTCTCATTATGTTGTATGAGCGGTAAAATGTGCGTGAGGGGATACATTTTGTGACGTATCGCGCGTGAAAACTTGGAAAGAGAACTGCATGACGGGATATATTTGTTTGGTTAAAGTTTGGTTAATTTAACCATTCTGGTTAAGTAACCAATTTGGTTATCTGTTTTATACAAGTGTTTAACCAGTTTGGTTAGTTAACCAAACTGGTTAAAAGTTAACCCAGGGTTAGCGTTTAACCCTGGGTTAATTTAACCAACGTTTATACAATCAGGTGCTGGTAGAAGGTTATAGAGAATACTTGAAAAAGAGAAAATGCTGCTAACTAGCATTTTCTTTGCTTCCAACAATGTTTTCTTCTAGGCCTATTTCATATATTTCCTTCATATAAATGTAGCTCAGTTTCTGGTCTGCAAATGCTTGCAACATAGTTGGTTTTGAAATTTTGTCATGTTTTAAAGAGTTTTCCCTTTACTATTCAGTCCTGAAGTTTACCGACCCTCTTGTAAAAGGCTTTTGAAAACATCATAGTGTAAACAGAAAATGCTGGTAACCAGCATTTTCTCATTTTTCCACCATGTTTTTCCAAAGCTTTTTTTCTCAGAGTCTTAATTGTGTCTGGATTATGTGGTAAAGAATTAAACTGAAGCTTGGGTTCTAATAATAATCTAATATTATATAAGAAATCGTTTGTTAGGTAAATAGAGGTGAAACTTGTCAAAAAACAAAACTTGTGCCTGTGTCTCTAAGTCCCCGCCCAAATTTCTGATTCAAACATTGTGATAAAAAATGAAATTGCTAACAAAGAGCAAGTTCTCTGTTTGTCTTTTGTATTGGAGTTTAACGCCACTTTAACAGCTTAGGTCGTATCGTAGCGGTCAGTGACATATTCATGTGTTTCCTGGCTTTCTCACACGAGTACTGACACAACTTTCTTTCCAAAGCCACTGACTAATTTTTCTCACATGCATCATAGGCGAGAGGCGAAAAATGGCTGGAAAGAAAGTTCGCTGCAACCAGGTATAGAACCCACAACCTCCAGGTCACGAGTCAGATACACTAACCACTGAGCTACCCGGCTGGGCCATCTCCTTTTGTTACTGTGTTTTGGATACATTAGGGTATTGGATACATTTCGAAGATAAATTTGTCAGAATAAGGGTTTGGGCTCAATATCAGCAGGATTAAACTGCAGCCTGGGTTCTCATTACTTACTCTTATCCTGTAAAATAAACGAAATAAAACTTTCAAGCCGATAATAAAAACCCAAATGATTCTATTTCATGATGTATGTATTTGGGAAAAATATCTCCGTATCGGACAGTGTAGATCTAAGATCAGACTGCAGCTTTAATCCCTCAAGCGCCTTTCACAACTGTAATTGCCTTTGTGGTCAGTGTAGATCGAGATCAGGCTGCACAAAGCATGCAGCCGGATTTTTGATCTGCTCTGTCTGCTTTGCTGAAACACTGTAGACAAAGCAACCACGAAATTGCTATTATTCGGATTATAATTCTAGGATGAATGTTTCTGTTTGTTTTATTCAGTGCTCTATTTAGGGTTGTAAAACTTAATCACTCCTACCTTTATATGACTTCCTTTATCTTCAGCCAACTACTTATGAAAACATTGCAGGCAAAGGAGACATAGCTCACAGCAAGCAATCTCTCATTTTACCACAATGTTTTTTTGTGTATAATAACCTATCTATCTGCGCCATGCTCTGGCTGAAGGAGGCTAAATGCATCTTCGTGATGCGTTATACCAAGCAGGTCATCATTGAGGTAGAATGGTCCTTTGACATGCAGAAAATTGACCAATTGCAAAAAGTTTCCACCTAGGTCAGATTGCGCAGGCTTACCTAGGTCTATAATTTTTGCAGAATTGCAATAAGCATTTATATGCAATCAAACTTTCATTTGATAATGTTTAATTTTTTGGTCTGAAAATGCTTTCATTTTGAAACGGTCTAAAATTTTGCAGTGTGGTAAAGAGCTAACTTTCAAAGTGCCATCACAACTACAGTTTGCTTTGCAGCAAGTATAGATCAAGATCAGACTGCACAAAACATGCAGCATGATCATTGATCTACACTGTCTGCTTTTCTTAAACCTTTTGACAAAAGAAACACTTAAATTGTGATTATTATGTCCCCCTTCGAAGAAGCGGGGGTATATTGCTTTGCACTTGTCGGTTGGTCCGTCGGTCGGTCGGTCGGTCGGTCGGTCCGTAGACCACATTTTTGTCCGGAGCATAACTCAAAAAGTATTTCAGGTATCATCTTGAAACTACATAGGTGGATAGATCTCATTAAGGAGAAGTGCAGTGCACAAGAATCATAACTCTGCCCATCATATTTATGGAGTTATTGCCCTTTGTTGATTTTCATACTTAATTTTTGTCCAGAGCATAACTCTAAAAGTATTTCAGGTATCCTCTTGAAACCTCATAGGTGGATAGATCTCATTAAGGAGAAGTGCAGTGCACAATTACCATAACTCTGCCCATCATATTTTTGGAGTTATTGCCCTTTGTTGATTTTCATACTTAATTTTTGTCTGGAGCATAACTCAAAAGGTTTTTCAGATATCATCTTGAAACTTTATATGTGGATAGATCTTATTCAGGAGAAGTGCATTGCACAAGAACCATAACTCTGCCCATTATATTTTTGCAGTTATTCCCCTTTGTAGATTTTCATACTTATTTTTTTTCCGGAGCATAGCTCAAAAAGTATGCAAGGTAAAATCATGAAACTTTAAAAGTTGGTAGTTCACATAAATGGGAAGTGCAGTGCCCAAGAATTTATCATTAATGATTTTTGAGTAATTACCCTTTGTTTGTTTTTACACTTTGAACTTAACAGTTTATAATCACATGTTATATTTAGAATTGGATGCCATTAGGGGGGCATACATGTTTTACAAACATCTCTTGTTTGGGTCTTATTTCTAGACTGATGTTCATGCTTGATATGTTGAACATGGTCTTGACAATTTAATTGTGGAAAAGCATCCAGTGGCTTTGAAAGACTGTCCACTGATCATTGTTTGAACAATGGTTATGTTGGTAAGCAGCCAGTGGCTTGGAAAGAATATTATGTGAAGTACTGGTAAAAAGAAATTACAGAAAAGCATGGGTAGGTGCACTGGCCGCCAAGACATAACAGAAATAATGTTGAAAATGGCATCGAATACCATAAAAACAATTGAAGGAACGTTGTGTGAGGATTATTGGTTAAAGAAACTTAAAGGCCCAGTAAAGGCCAGAGTATCAGAGCAGGTGTCATAATGCGATTAAATTTAAATTATACCATTTAAAAGTATGGAAAATATTGTGGAGATGACAGTCTGTTCTTGTAGGCCATATGTTAGTCGTTTGCAGAAAAAGAATTTTAAAATCAGACAAAATGTAAACAAGCGACACAGCTACCTGGCAGGTTTTAACCTAGTTTTGAAATTAATATCTCTGCCAGCGACTAACTCTTGGACCAACCCTACAATGACAGATTGTCATCTTCACAATAATTACCATACATGGTATGATATATATTCAAATGCATTAAACACCCACTTTGTTTACATTTGGCCTTTATTGTCACTTTAAGGAAAGCATGGATAGGTGGACTGCCCTCAGAGAGATATAGCTAAAATAATGTTGAAAACAAATATAGCAAACAAACATCTGTGTTTGAATATAACCCCCTCTTTTGTAACTGGTAAGTTTAGACACAATTATCCCAACCCTTTACCTCACAATCCCAACTTTTAACGAACCTGAAGAAAAGGCTTTTTGAAAACTTTATAGGAAAAGGAGACAAGTGAGAAATCAACATTTTCTCCTTTGGTCACAAGATTTTCTACACTTTCACAGGCAATTACTACCATTTACACTTAATATAATATGTTGTCTGCAAATGCTTTCAATGTGGTCGAGTCTTAAATTTTGGCATTGGTAGAGTTAACTTGTCTCCATTTCTGCATTTTTGTTAACCCTTTCCCAAACAAGCTCTGAAAAAAGAGGCTTTTGAAAACATCATGAGAAAAGGAGAAAATGCTGGTAATCAGCATTTTCTCCTTTTCCCACAATGTTTTCTACCCTACCAGAACAAATTTCAATTTTTGAGTCACGTTAATTTTGTCGTCTGCAAATGCTTTCAATTTGGACCAGTCTAAAATTTTGTCGTTTGGTAAAGAGTTTTAACATGAATTGTGTGACAGATATAAAGTGTAAGGAAATTGCCATAAATAATAGCAGGACTGTAACCCTTTACTGGGCGACAAAATTTTTGATTTATCAACATTGAAAAGATTTACAGACAAGAATATGGTTCAAACAATGGAATTGTCTTGGAGTGGGTGGAAAACATTATGGAAAAGGAGAAAATGCTGGTTATCAGCTTTTTCTCCCTTTTCCACTATTTTTTCACTGGGTTTCTTCCTCTTGGTTGTTAAAACAAGGGAGATTATTGGGTAAAGAATAAATAATGGGAGAGAAAAACACGAATTACAGACGCACAGCATTCAAGTTTTTATCAGCCAACAATTTCTCTTTCTATTTGAGTATACAAGTATCTGCAGAATGTAGATGACCACAAATGTAGCCCAAATGATTGGGTTTGTCTTAGAAAGGATAGAAAACATTTTTTGGAAAAGGAGAAAATTATATCCTACATTTTCGATTTACCAATTTTTTTCAAATTTGTTTTTCCACCTTGGTCATTAAAACATACATTCAGAACCATGTGCAATTGTTCCTCTGTGTTCAAATGACCTATCAATGAGTGTTACATGATTTTTCTGAGGAAGAAAAAACATTTCTTTTGGCATATGAAACAAGTGACTTGAGAAAGACCATTGATTGATTGTTTGGAATTTAACGCCATTTTGAACATTATTTCAGTTATAATGTGGCAGCCAGTGCAGCTATCCATGCTTTCCTGTAGTTTCTTTTAACAATACTCCGCACAATATTCTTTCCAAGGTACTAACCGCTTTCCAACATAACCTTTGTCAAAGCAATAATCAGCAGTGAGAGAGGAATGAATCCTGTCGCAATGACTATCATCAATTCCTGGAAAGAAATTGCCCGAGCCGGGGATCAAACTAGCGACCTGCTGTTTTCAAGTCCTGTACACTACCGACCTAGCTAATGGGGCTTGGCTGGTTTTAGTTTTAGTGATGAAGTTTGTACAGAATGACTGCTGTAAACTGGCTGTATTATGATAGGCAAATTATCAATGTATAATGATCTATGTTTATGATGCTTCTATGTGATCCAGTGAGCATAATTATGAAAGCATTGAGATAAATGAAATGTTTGTATGTTTGAAAAGTTTTTGATAGGGTGTCCCCCAACTCCCATTTTGTCAAATTTCTCGTGTATAAGAAAGTCTATGATAAAACCCTGCTTTTACTCTGAATTTAGATGAGTTCACCTTTTCATATGTTTCCTGTGTGTGGTCAAACAATTGTGTTACAGAACAATTCACTGTTTAATCCTTTACAACATGACTGTATTTCAAACTTGTTCAAATTGACAGCACTTGCAGATGACAAAGGAAAATTTCAGTGTGACTCAAATATTGAAACATGTTTTGGAAAGATGGAAGACATTATGGAAAAATGAGAAATTGCTTTGGGGGGTTGTCAAAACTCAAGATTGGGTGGTAAAGGGTTGAAAGATAAAGGCTTTTGAAAATATTTTGAGAAAAGGAGAAAATGCTGGTAACTAACATTATCCCCTTTTTCCCTACAATATTTTTCTATCTTTCAAAGACACTGTCGTCATTTGAGGCATATTATTTTTTTATGCAAATCCTTTCAGTTTGGATGAGTCTGAATCTTTGTTGTCTGGTAAAGGATTTGTGTGCTGCTTTTTGGAGCATATAGTCATGTTTCACTGAAAAGTTATTATAAAGAAAAAGGAGTAAAAGGTTAAAAAAAAATGAAAATAAATGTGATTTAAAAATTTAAATTTGAATGGAGTAAACCCTTGTTGAGGCTGGACCTGTGTTTAATTGCTTATGCAGACAGTGTAGACCATGATCAGATGGCACATTCCATGCAGTCTGATCTTGGATCTACACTGTGTACTTTTAAGCAGGATATTCTGACAAAAACAGCCTTGAAAATGACAGTGATAATGGCATCTTTAGTTCTGACTAAGAATGCACTTTTCATTTATTAAGAAGGGCATTAGATAACTTCTAAAGCGCCTTTCATGACTATGGTTGCCTTTGCAGCCAGTGTAGATCAAGATCAGGCTGCACAAAATGTGCAGCCTGATCTTTGATCTACTCTGTCTGTTTTGGTGAAACACTGTAGATAAAAGCAACCATGAAATTGCAATAATTTGGGTTATATTTTTAAGATGAAAATGTATGATGTGTTTATTTGGCACTCTAAGGGTTAAACTTTATACTGCTAGATACTGGTAAGTGAAATGAAACTTTCAAGCTGACAGTAAAAACAAAAAATTTGCTCTTTGAAAGGTATTTTTTTGGGAAAGATATCTCCTTTTTTGACAATGTAGATCCAAGATCAGACTGCATGTACTGTGCAGTCTGATCTTGATCTACACTGCGCGCAAAAGGTCAGTGAGTCGTGCTTAGCAGCCTAAGGGTGAATCATCTTGGCAAACTGAAAGATAAACTCTTGATGCATACAGATTAAATATAAATAGGCCATATAATGTGACAGAATCTCTTTAACAGTTTACCAAACAGGGAGTTTTATCAGCCCCATAGAAGAAGGTCTTTGAAAATACATGCATTGTGATACAAGGAGAAAAATGCTCATAACCAAATTGTTTTCTCCCCTTCCAAAGACACTCTCTTCATTTGAACCATGTTGAATTTGTCGTCTGCAAATGCTTCCAAATTTGACTAGTCTAAAATTTTGTCGATTGGTAAAGACTCAGTTTGTGTTCACTCTAGGGTCTCAATCTTTCCCTGAATTATTTTTTTGTATGGCATTTTTTTACCACACAATCCTGAGTTTTAATGACCCTGAAAGAGAGGGCTTTTGAAAACATAGTGTGAAAAGGAGAAAATGCTGGTCACCACCATTTTCTCCTTTTTCCACAATAATTTCTACCCTCCAAAGGTGAACTTCTAATCTGGACGAGTAATTATTTTGTCATCTGCAAAAGCTTTCAATTTGGGCAGGTCTAAAATTTTGTTGTTTGGTAAAGGATGAACTATGTTTAATTATTATCTCATTTATGTTCAGGCAGCCAGTGCACGATGCCTTGCTGGAGTTCTCTTTATACTAGTACTTTACATAGTATTCTTTTCAAGTCACTGGCTGCTCTCCCACATAAACAGTCAAAACAGTGTTTAACAGTTAGAGAGGAATAAATCTTGTGGTCATGACTATCATTAATTCCTGAAAAGTATATGTCCAAGCTGGGGAATCTAACCAGAGACCCTTTGATTTCAGGCCTGGTATGTTGAATAACCACTGGCTGTTGCTTTAGCGATCTTATTTTTAAACTCAGATGTGACTGTTTGACTTTTCATAGTAAGTTAGTTTCATGATGAATTCTACAGCCTATAAACAGTCAAGAAAACTCCAGACAAGTTTTTATACTATCACACTGTTGTTCATGTACAAGTGCTGCAGGTTAAAATGTAGACTTGTCCAGATTGAATGCATTTGCAGGTGACAAACCAAATGTAGTCCCAGCCACCAGATTCGTTACCGCATGCCTGGGCCTTTAAGTAAATTGCTCCAGTTTTAAATTTCTGTTATCCAATTAGATTTTGCTTGTTTTTCTGACAAGATTATTCTTTCTTTCTTCTCAGAAGGGGAAAAGGAGGTTGCATGGCTAAAGGAGGCAGGTTATGGTTTTGTTGTGAGCCACTACAATGGTATGTATGATAACTATTTACCATTTAATGCAGTTGTGTATTTGTTTAAGGCCTATCAAAAAAAAAATCTGTGTTTGGGGTTTCCCAACCCTACCTAAAAATGCTGCCGACCCTAAACTTTTTATGCTACTTATAATTGATTGGGAAAAAAAAAAATCTGTCGGATGTCGGTAAAAAGTTTCTAGAAAAAAAAAATCCCTACCTACCCTACCTACAGCATCTCAGACCGAAACACTAAACACAGATATTATTTTGTTAGGCCTAATTTTGAAAGCGTCCCTTATTTCTGCACATATATGGGACAATAAATGTCCCCTCCTTGGCAAAACATTGGACTCTGTTGCACCAACACTGTCAAATTCAGCAAATGGCATGAAGACACATTTTTCTTCGGGATCGTTAGATCATGTGAGAGTTTGGTGCAGGGTTATGTAGTCGCCCTTACAAAAAGAATTTCATGATAGCCCTGTAAAATGCTGTTGGTTACAATCAATTGTTACTTTTCCACAATGTTTTTACATTATTATACCCATAAATTGAGCCTTCATTTATGTTAATTCTGGCCATATTTTTCAAGGATTTTTTTTTCTCAAAGTTTTTGGTAACAATTATCAGACGGCTATGAATTATAAACACTCTTATGAGTTGTAATGTGATGAGTTATGAAATATTTTATGAGTTATGTTATGAATTATAGAAGTCTTATGAGTTAAAAAGTTTCGTGAGTTATAAAGTTATGATTACTAAAAGAATCTCTCGAAGGATAAAAGGTCCTATGAGTAACACAGTCTAATGTGATGAAATGTTACAAATTATAAAAAAAATTTGTGAGTTATAAGGTTATGAGTAATGAAAAGGTCTTATGACTTATGAAAGAAGTCTGACATACTTGACATACTAAGATTTCTTTAAAGGCTTATGGGTTATATTGTTTTGATTTATGAAAAGGTCTTATGGGAGTCTAACAAGTTATTAAAAAAGTCATATGAGTTATTATGTTAAAAATTATAAAAATGTCCTATGAGTCGGGAAGTTACGAGTCTTCAAAAGTCTAATGAGCTTTTTAGTTATGAGTTATAAAAAGTCCTATGTGTTATTTAGTTATGAGTTATACAAAAGTCTTAGTATGAGTTACAAAAGTCTTAAAAGTTATAAGTTTATGAGATTTAAAAAGTCTTACGAGTTTTTGGAAGTGTCTGGTTTACAAGGTTATGATATGTATAAAGTCTTATCAGATTTAAGGTTATAAGTACATGTAATTTGAATAGTAAGATTATGAGTTGTAAAAAAAAAGTTTCAGTATAAGTTATAAAAAGTCTGAAGAGTTGTTAGGCTATTAGTTTTAGAAAAACTTATGAGTTTTAAGGTAAAGAGTTAAAAAAAGTCTCAGTTTGGGTTACAAAAAGTCTTAGGGAGTTTTAAGGATATAGGACATAAAGTCTTAGAAATTTAAGAAAATCTATGGGTAACAAGGTTATGATAAAAAAAAAATAAGTCTTATGAGTTATAAGGTTATAAGTCATAAAAAACTCTAATGAGTTATAAGGTTATAAGTTATAAAAAAATAGTCTCAGTATTAGTAATACAGTGTCCTATAGGTTGAGATTTCATAAGTTAGAAAAAATCTTAGTAAGTGTTATAAAAAAGTCTTAATTAGCTGTAAAAAGTTTTATGAGTTATAAAAAGTCTTACAAGTTATAAAAGATTCTTATGAATTATAGACAGTCCTATGAGTTATAAGAAGCCTTTTAACTCTTACTGCACAATCCTGAGTTTTAACGACCCTAAAAGAGAAGTCTATTGAAAACATTGCGGGAAAAGGAGAAATGCTGGTAGCATTTTCTTCTTTTCCCACAATGTTTTCTACCCTATCAATAACAGAAATCATCATTTGAGCTACATTTAATTTGTCGTCTGCAAATACTTTCAATTTAGTCCAGTCCAGTGATTTATAAAAAGTCTATGACTGACAGAGTTACAAGTAAAAACCTTTTTTTCTTTCAATTTGACTTTTAAAAAGATTTTTTACAATAGCCCTTAAAGTGCCTTTCACAATCTTAGTTATCTTTGCAGACAGTGTATATTAAGATCAGACAGCAGAAGAACTGCAGTCTAATTTTTGATCTGAATTGTTCACTTTGCTGAAACCCTATAAGCAAAAGCAAACATAATGTCATAATTACTTTCTGTTGGGTTTTTATGGAACTCTAGAGTTTAGAATATGGTATATCAAGATCAGATTTCACTTTTTTTGTAATCTAATCTTTGTTTTAACCCTTTACCAAACAATATACATGTTTTGACAACTTTAAGGGAGAATGTTTTCAAAAACATTTTGGAAAAAAGAGAAAACGCTTGTATCCAGCATTTTCACCTTCTCCCACTATGTTTTATACCCTTTCTAAAGACAAGTCAGACCACAAGAGCCATGCACACACATGTATAATTTGTCAACTTCACAGGCTTTCAATATGAACAAGTCGATAGTTTTTCCCTCTGGTAAAGAGTTATATAACAACATTTCAGTAACATAATGGTACGACAAATGTTTCAAAATTTTTTTTTGAAAAAAAATGTTTATAGACAAGAAGTAAAAATACAAGTGAAAAGACTTTTAACCCTTTACCAAACAATCCTGAGTTTTACCAACCGTTAGTACAGGAAATTAAAAACATAAGCAGCATTTTCTCCTTTTCTTGCTGTATTTTCTACCCTTTGAAAGACATTAAGCCAATCAATTAGGTCTCACTCAGTTTGTCAAATGAAAATGCTTTCAGTCTGGACAAGTCAAATATTTTATCTTTGGCAAAAGGGTAAAGGGTTGAATTACTTTAAATGTCTAAAAATTAGGAAGATAAGTTTAGACTGGGAGTAGATATACATGTGCAAATAAGAAAGAAAATTTAAACATTTCTGTAAGTAGATAAAGGGTGATTTATAATATCTGATGGGGTTTTCAATGTTAACAGTAGCAATGCTTTTTAACTCTTTACCACATAACAAAACTTTAGACCCATTAAAGTTGAAAGTAGGGGTTCTGCCTGCTCCAGTGGTAAAGTGTAGGACTTGTGACCTGGAGGTCACAGGTTCGAGCAACTCTGGATCCACTGGGCTTTTTCGTGGTTGTGTCCTTGGGCAAGACACTTCAGAGCCCTAACCCAGTAATGGTGAAAAGCAGGAAATACATGAATTATGTAGGCTGTTACCTTGATATGACTGAAATAATTTTTAAAGTAGCATAAAACACCAAACAATCAATCAGTCAATCAAAGTTGAAAGCCTTTGCAGACGACAAATAAAATGTCACTCAAATGATGAGAATTTCCTATGAAAGGGTAGAAAACATTGTGAAAAAGGAAAAAAATGCTGTTTAGCAGCATTTTTTCCTTTTTCCACAATGTTTTCAAAAGCTTTTTTCCAAGGGGTCTTTAAAAGTCGGGATTGTGCGTTAAAGGATTAAAATGATCATACTTGCTCTCGATATAATTATTCTTGAAGCCTGTAAGTTGTGTTAGATGGTAAAAACATGACCCTCACCTTTTCGTAATAGTAGGTATTTCAAATGTTTAGCTGGGCTGTTTTTGAAGAAAACAACAAGTTATTGTCATAGCCGTGGCGTTGTTGTCGTCATCTGTGTCATTGTCATTGAGTGAAAACTTTGACATTTTGTAATATTTCAGTTATTACTGAAGATATTTACTTCAAACTTGGAATAGTTGTTAACTATCAAAGGGGGGAACACATACAACAGGGCAGGTAACCATCAAAATGTTTTTGACACAGTTTTCCCCCTTTTTTGACATAGAACTTTCACATAAACTTCTACATTTTGTAATATCTCTGTTATTACAGAAGTATTTACTTCAAGCTTGGACAAGTTGTTAAGTATCGAAAAGGGAACTCGTACAACAGGGGCAGGTAGCCGTCAAAATATTTTTTGACATAGTTATGTCTCTTTTTCAACTTAGAATTTTCACCGAAAATCAAGCACTTGTGGTGCTTTTGTTTGACTTACATCAGATGGCTGTTAGATGTGATGTCCCTCGTTTAACAATAATGTGGTTAATGCTCATGACCTCTGTCTTTAACAGATCTGGGTCGGTATTCACTAGTTATTCTTAAATGGTATAGCCAATCAGAAGTTACATTACTCTTTAATTTAGAAAATTCTTGAGAATAAGACTAAGAATGTTCTGGAGAGCGGTTGATGCATATGGAGCCTCGTCTCTTTAAATTGCTCAACTAGCCTGCATAAATGTATACGGGAAAGTTTTCTTATTTCCACATTAGTAGCAGTGTCTAAAAATATTTCTCACTTTAGAAGCAGAGCAATTTTCGAAATAGAGCTGAGGTGCTTCAGCTACCGTTTCCCTAGGTAGCATCATGTTGGCAAACAAGCACATCCAAATGTTGTCATGACATCAACATTTTTCTTTTAATTTATAATAGAATTAAACTTACATCGAAGCTTTTTGCAGCAATATTTAAGACTAGTCTAGGTTTTAAGCATGAGAGAATGAAAGCGATACAATTAATCTTTTACCACACAATCCCAAGTTTGATTGAACCTGAAGAAGAAAGCTTTTGAAAACATTGTGGGAATAGAAAGAAATATTAGTGACTCAAAATAATTTGTGACCTTTGTAAGAGAGAATTTTTAATACATTATCATTTAAGCCATATTCCAAATGTTGTCTATTCAAAGTTCTAAAATACGGTTTTGTAACAAAGTAAAACCATGACAGATATTTTAATCCTTAACCCAGCTACTCAATCCTGAGTTTTAACGATCCTGCGGAAAAAGGTTTTTTAAAAACATTGTGGGAAAAGGAGAAATTGGTAGCAACCAGCATTTTCTCCATTTTCTTCAATGCTATGTACCCTTTCTCGGACAACTTTTTCCTTTTGAACTACATTTAATTTGTCGCCTGCAAATGCTTTCAGTGTGGACAAGTCCAAATTTTTGTTAACCAGGCCAGGTAGCTCAGTGGTTAGAGTATCTGACTCGTGACCTGGAGGTTGTGGGTTCGATACCTGGTTGCAGTGAACTTTCTTACCGGGGATTTTTAGCCTTTCACTTCTGATGCATGTGAGAAAAGTAGTCAGTGGCTTTGGAAAAAAAGTTGTGTTAGTATTGGTGTGAGAAATCCAGGATGTGTCACTGACTGCCATGATATGGACCTAAGCTGTTAAAATGGCTTTAAACCCCAAACCAAACCAAAATTTTGTCATTTGGTAAAGAGTTAAAGTGCCTTTCATGACAATAGTTACCCTTGTGGCCAGTGTAGATCAAGATCAGGCTGCACAGATTATGCAGCCTGATCTTTGCTTTCCACTGTCTACTTTGCTGAAACACTGAAGACAAAACCTGAGCCATGAAATTGCAGTTATTTGGGTCATGTTTCTAGGATGAAAATGTTTGATAGGTGTATTCTGTGCTATAAGAGTTGAATTACATTCTTCAAATCATAGCAATAGGATTTTACATCAGAAAAAACAAAATGGAAGGAAGAATTTTCTTTTTGTGTACTGCATAGCAACTTTCCATCCTGTATTACCAAAACAGAATTGAAGATAAGAAATTGAAAAATTTCTTATCATTGTCAAAATTCCAAGGAAGATATTTAACTGTTTATCAGAAGACAAATTTTCAAATATCAGTTTAACATTTTGCTCAGATCCTTTTATTATAATCTTAACTCATCACTTAGAACTTTTGAGTAGATAGGGATTGCCCTGTCACTCAATTATGTCTTTTATGCATATCAAGATCACACCAGTTAATTAATCCTTCTTCATTCAATCCTTTTTACTGTCATCATTTTGTTTAGATATTTTTAAGCTATAAAATTCTACTTCAATAATTTTTAAATATAGATATTATTTTGCTCTAAATGGCCAAAGCTGTTGATGCGCCATGTAACAAAATTCCATTCATTCATATTACTCAAATTTTAATCTAATTTCAATCGGCAGAGTACATGTAAATAGAGCTAGATGTATGAGTCACTGAAAGGGAAGGAAACATTTCGGGAAAAGAGAAGATGCTAGTTTCCAGCATTTTCTCCTTTTGCCACAATGTTTTCAAATCATCTTTTCAGGATCAGAGAACACAGGATTGTGTGGTAAAGCATAAACCCATTGCTGTACAGATGTTTTATAGATGGTCAAAAACTGTAGAGAAGGATTTTTAAGGATACGAACAAAATGATATCTTAAAGGGGCATTAAACCAGACTTTAACCCAAATATTTTATGGGGGTGGGTGTTTAATATTTTGTAAGGAAAAATACGAGGACATGACACTTTTACCCTAAGTTGGGGAAAAACAAACAAATGCAGGAAAAACAAAATGTCTCCTTGGAAGCCATGGCCTTCCTTTTTTTTTTTGCTCTCGAGTCAGTGACTGAACCACTGAACTATAGAGATAAATAAAATATACTGTGATGTCCCTTAGTCCCCTACCGTCCGTCAGTCTGTCTGCCAGTCCTCTGGCAAATCAGTTTTCCGGATTTTTTTCCTAAACACTCACAGATATTGAGCTGATTTTAAGTGTGTAAGTCAACCAACATGAGTTACCAGTTGAGTTTGAGTTTCGTTTCGGTCCGCTGATTTTTGACGGAATTGCGGGCCTTGGTATTAGAAATTTTCACCAAAAAAACACTTTTCTGGACTTTTTTTCTATACGCTGGCAGATATTGAGCTGATTTTTGCTGTGCAAGTCAACCACCACGAGTTACAGATCAAGTATGAGTTTCGTGCTGGTCAGCTGATTTTTGATGAAATTACGGGCCTTGGACTTACAAATTTTCACGGAAAAAACAGTTTTCCGGACTTTTTTTCTAAACATTGACAGATATTGAGCTGATTTTTGGTATGTAAGTCAACCACCATGACTTACAGATCAAGTTAGAGTTTCGTTCCGGTCCACTGATTTTTGACGAAATTATGGGCCTTGGACTTAGAAAATTTCACTGACAAAAACAGTTACCCCGACTTTTTTTCGAAACGGTGGCAGATGTTGAGCTGTGTTTTGGTATATGAATTTACCACCATTGCATGCACAACAAATATGATCAAGTTCGAGTTTCATTCCACTCAACTGATTTTTGACGAAATTACGGGCCTTGAAAATTTGCTTTTATGGGGGCATTTGTGTTTCACTAACACATCTTGTCTTAGTAAAACTTCTTCAGTGAACTTACATTAACAACGAATAATGTTTATATATCTGGCTTTTATTAAAGCATTGTATACAAAGACAGACACGATGCTTTTAATTCTGAAAGGGGGTCAAATACGTTCTTTCTCCTCCACAGAGTTTCACAAACTATATGTGTCAGCAATATAATTATACGGCCAGTAGGGGACTGGGTTTTGCTATGCAATACTATCAGAATGCTTGTTTTTAACTAAAAATGGGCTTAGCAGATGGTTAGTCCATCAATGAAACAGAAATAAATCAGCAGGAATAAACTTTCGGCAGTAATGTTATCATAGTCCTCGGAAAATTCCATGCTGTTTTACTTCTTTTAGGTGCCTTCCTTTCAGAAAATATGACACCCCCGATAGTGTTAAGAAGAGACAATCAGAAACTAGTAATATCATTACTAACAGAAAATGAAATTTTACTGTAAAAATACACAAAACTCTGTAATTTTTCTTGTTATCTACATGTATTTTTACCCATGTTTAAATTTCAAAGCCATCTTTGCAGGTAAACAGAAACTGGCAGTCTTTGTTTAGATTCTGTATAAAACTTGCTAGAGAAAATCTGGTTGTTTACCACATAGAAAAGATTTAGACTTGTCCACATTCAAAGCATTTGTGGAAGAAAATTTAAATGTGGCTCAAATGCTGAAATTTGTCTTTTTGATAGGGTTGAAAACATAGTCTCACAAAGGCCTCCCTTCTAGTGTCGTTGAAATACAGGATTGTTTGGTTTAGTGTTAAAAGGATAGAAACCATTTGTGTTAAAAAAGTAAGTGCTTGTCGCAAAAAATTGCTCCCTTATTGACAGTGTTTTCCAAATTTGTCAACTACTCATTCCTGATTAGTTTCATTTGTGCTGATGTTGGCACTTAACATATTCTTTCAATTAGATGTAAATTAACTCTATATATGTAGGTGCTTGCTTTGCCTAATTTCAACCGGTTATCACCCAATCCTGTGTTCTGACGACCATAAGCAGGAAAGCTTTATCCTTTACGAAGTTGAAACAAGATTAAGTTGCATATGAGGACAGTGCAGATCAAGATCAGACTGTATAAAACATGGAATTTAAGTTTGGGTCTACTTTGTCAAATGCTTTGATACATATTCTAGCAAAATAAATATTGAAATAGCAATATATTTGTATTTCTTAGGGTCATACAAACACAAGATTGCTTGTCAAAGAGAAAAGAATCTGATTGCAGAGCTGCTTTTAGCAAGATTATCTCAACAAAGTAAGCAGTGAAGATTTAGATAAGATTATATGTCTTTCAAAGTCAGATCTTGATCTATACTGCCCAGGAAAAGTTCTTAAGTTACGAGTTGTGCTCCAAGGGACTGGCCCTGGTTAATATTACATTTTCTTTCCTTTCTTCCAGCTGGCAAGGAACTCAGTGAAGATGATGTGAGGGCCATGACAGAATCATTAGCCAGCAATCACGCAGCTGTGATAAAAAAACGTGTGGACACTTTAAATGCAACATTACGAAAGAAACAGAAGTACACAACAAAAATTGATGTGCGGAATATTTTCCCTCAACAGACTAACTCTGCTGTAAATAGTTATGAGACGACAGATTCTTCATCAAATTCAAAACAGGTAAAGTGTTTTGACCTCTGACCTTGGGTTGTGGACAGAGTCCTATGTACAAGCCCACATTCTCCGAAAATTCAATGCCTTTGCAGAAGACAAATTTATCTTAACTAAAATAATAGGATTTGTTTGTGAAAGTACAGAAAACATTGTGTGAAAAGGAGAAAATACTGGTTACCAGCATTTTCTCCTTTTCCCACAATGTTTTCAAAAGCCATCCTTATTAGGGTCGTGAAGACCTGTGATTGTGTGGCAATCAGTCAAAGGACTTGTATATAAAGGTAAAGAATAGGACATGTTGTAGTTTTGGGTCTTAACCTTTTACCAGATGACAACATTTAAGACTTGTTCAAATTGAAAGCATTTGCAGACGTCAAATTAAATGTAACTCAAACGATTGGAGGTTTTTTGAAAGGGTAGAAAACAATGTTTTCTATAGGCTTCTTTCTCAGGGTTGTTAAAAGTAGGGACTGTGTGGTGCAAGGTTAAACATTCAGTGTAGCTAGTGAAATTGATTTGAACCCTGCTCTGGCAATACGGGGTTTAACTCTTTACCAAACTATTAAACATTAACCTTGACCAAGTTGGAAGCTTTTGGAAACGACAAAATAATCATAACTCAAAAAAAACCCAGAAATTTGCTTTTGGAAAAGTAGAAATCATGTTGAGAAAAAGGAGAAAATGCTGGTTACCAGCATCATCTTCTTTTCCCACAATGTTTTTAAAAGGCTTTTTCCTTGGGTTCCTGCTGAACCCTGGTAGCTCAGTCAGTAGCATGCAGGACTTGAGAACAGGGGGTCATGGGTTCAATCCCAGGATCAGCCAATTTCTTTCTGAGGATTGATGGGATTCATTCCTCTCCCACCGCTGATTATTGTTTCGACGATGGTTATGTGGGAAAGCAGCCAGTGGCTTGGAAAGAAAATTGTGCGGAGTAATGGTTAAAGAGACCCCAGGCAAGCATGGATAGGTGCACTGGCCGCCGCGATATAACTGAAATAATGTTGAAAACAGCGTTAAACACCATACAATCAATCAATCAATCCTTGGGTTCCTACCAAATTTCAATGTCGCCCGTATTAAAAGCATTTGCAGATGACAATATAAATTTTGATCAAGTGATGATTTCTGTCTTTCATTGGGTAGAAAAGGAGGATATGTGGTTATCAACTCATTCTCTTTTTTCAGGGTTTTTAAAACTGGGGACTGTATGGTGAAGAGTTAATGCATCTCCTTGATGCATTATACCAAGAGAGTCATTACATTTTTAAGGATCCATTAAATCCATTTTGTATAACAACGGACTAAATTAGGAAGTACACTTGTCCTTCAACATGCAGAAAATTGACCACTAGCAAAGAGTTTCGACCCAGATCAGCTTGGATTGACTGCACAGGCTGACCTGGGTTGATAATTTTTGCAGATGTATTGAGCCCCTTTCTCAGCGAATGGCTCATATAGTTTGGCCAGTAAATAAACAGCCCAATATTTTTAGCAATTTCAAGGCAGTTTAAACATACATCATGAGGGTTATTTTCCTATACATTATGACCCTCATCTTACATCATGAGGAGCTGTTTTACAGCCATTGTGAGGACCTCCTTTCAAACAAACATCATGGGAACTGTTCTCCTATAGATTATGAGGATCTTTCTTTACATACATTATGACAATCTTTTGTATAAACATCATGAGGACATGTTTTACAGCCATTGTGAGGACTAACTTTTAAACGTACATGATGGGAACCATTTTCCTATAGATTTTGAGGACCTTTTTTACATGTTAGTTTGTACATACATCTTGAGGACCTGTTTTACAACCATTGTGAGGTACTTCCTTTTAAACATACATCATGGGAATCATTTTCCTATCGATGATGAGGACCTCTTTTACAGACATTGTGAGGACCTGCTTTGAACAAACATCATGGGAACCATTTTTCCTATAGATGATGAGGACCTTTTTAATATATGCTGTATTGTACATACATCTAGAGGATCTCTTTTACAGCCATTGTGAGGAACTGCTTTTAAACATACATTGTTGGAGCCATTTTTCCTATAAATGATTTGGAATTTTTTTACATTCTTTATTTGGACCTTTTTTTTTTGCATACATGTGGACAACCATTTTTCAACATAATTTTTTTTTTTATGTTCTTTTTTGAGACCTTTTTAACATAAACATCATGCCAACTATTTTCACAGATAGTATGAGGATATTTTTACCCACTAGGACTTATCCATTCATTTATTTTCTGAGGGCTTTTTTCTTTACTCATGAGTGTGGTCCTTTTTTCAGCATATTTCTCGACCCTCAACCCTACCCCATGGGATGAAGTTACTCTCAGTTGGTAACGAGCATGGTTGGATTAAACAGGTTGGGAATCTATCTGCATGTAGAAAACTAATCCCTCCTTACCCTTTACCAGATGACAAAATTTTAGACTGGTCAGAATTGAAAGCATTTGCAGATGACAAAATGAATGTGACTGAAAAATTGAAATTTGTTTTGGGAAGGGCAGAAAACATTGTGGTAAAAGAAGAAAATGCTGGTTACCAGCATTTTCTTCTTTTTCCATGATGTTTTCAAAAGGCTTCAATTCCAGGGCGTTAAAAGTTGGCATTGTACGGTAAAGGGTTAATTACTAATAATGTTGTGAAGTTTGTACTAATATTGTCATATCTGCTTTTTAACTCTTTACCACATATCAACATTTTAGACATGTCTAAGTTGAAAGCACTTGCAGAGGATGGAATAAATGTAACTCAAAAATTGAAACTTGTTTTTTTTAGAAGGGTAGAAAACATTGTGGGAAAAGGAGAAAATGCTGGTCTCTTTTCTCCCACAATATTTTCATAAGCTTTCTTTTTCAGGGTAGTTAAAACTTGGGATTTAGTGGTAAAGGGTTTACAGACTTTCACTCTATTATGTATCTTGATAAATGAATGTGTACCCTGCATGCTTATATGGACTTTTTGATAGGGTTTTTTTTATGAACAAAGAGGTTATCTTTCATTTTATCTTTATATTCTGGAAGGAGTGGGGTGCTTATTTTTTTTAGCTCAACTGAGCACGAAGTGCTCATTGTGAGCTTTTTTTTCTATTGTGCCGTGTCTGTTGTCCGACGTCCATTGTGCCATGTCCGTCGTCAACTTTTACCTTGTGTATGCTTTAGATGCTGCATTTTTGTCCAATACTCATGAAACTTGGTCAGAAGGTTTGCCTTGATGATATCTGGAACAAGTTTGAAAATGGTTCATGTCTGGTCATTAAGTAGATCACTAGGTCAAATCTTTGAAAAACCTTGTGTACACTCTATAGACCACATTTTGTATCCAATACTCTGGAAAGTTTGTCAGAATGTTTGACTTGATGATATCTTGAATGAGTTTGAAAATGGGACATGTCATAAACAAGGTCACTTGGTAAAATCTTTGAAAAACTTTGTGTATACTCTAGAGGCTACATTTTGTGTCTAATACTCTTTTTTGAAAGTTTGTCAGAATGTTTGCCTTGATGATATACAAGACAGGTTTGAAAATGGGTCATGTCGGGTCAAGAACTAGGTCAAATCATAGAAAAACCTTGTGTGCACTCTAGTGGCCACATTTTGAATTCATTACTCTTGAAAATTGGTCAGAATGTTTGTCTTAATGATATCTTTGATGAGTTAGAAAATGGGTCATGAACGGTCAAAAACTACCGGTAGGTCACTGGGTCAAATCTGTAAAAACCATGTGTACACTCTTAGGGGCACATTTTCTGTCCAAAACCCATTAAAGTTGGTCAGAATCTCTGTCTTGATGATATCTTGGAAGAGTTTGAAAATGGGTCTCATGGGATCAAAAACTAGTTCAATAGGTCAAATCATAGAAAACGTTGTGTACACTCTTGAGGCCACTTTTTCCATCCAATGCTCATGAAAGTTTGTCAGAATGTTCTTCTTGATGATGTCTCGATCCAGTTTGAAAATGGGTCTCATGGGGTCAAAAACCAGGTCACCAGGTCAAATTTATGAAATACCCTGCGCATGCTGTAGAATGTTTGTCATAATATCTCAGAATAAGATTGGACATGGGTCATGTATGGTCAAATGGCTCAGGTGAGCGACTTCAGGGCCATCATGGTCCCCTTGTTTAACTTTTTACTAATTAATCCCGAGTTTAAACTACCCAATTGAAGAGTGCTTTTGAAAACATTGTGGAGAAAGGAGAAAACGCTGGTAATCAGTAATTTCTATTTCTACAATGTTTTCTAGCCTTTCAAGGACAAATTCAATGATTTCAGCCACATTTACTTTGTCTTTTGCAAATAGTTTCAATTTGAACTAGTAAAAATGTTGTCATTTGGTAAAGAGTTAAAGATATTCTCTTGGAATAATTAACCTTTGCCTAAAGAAACCTATGTTTAAACAACCTTAAGGAAGATGTCTGAAAAATATTGAAAATCTCTGAAAATCTTGTTGTCTGAAACTATTAGGCCTAGGACTACCAAATTTGGCATGTAGCTTTATCTAGTGGACCTCTACCAAGTGTCTTCAAATTATAGCCCTGGGGTCAAATTTGGCCCTGCCCTGGGGTCACAGGTTTTATATAGGCTTATAAAGGGAAAACTTTAAAAATCTTCTTGTACCTAGCCGTAAGGCCTAGGGCTACGAAATTTGGCATGCAGCTTTATTAAGTGGGCATCTACCAACATTGCCAAAATTATAGCCCTGGGGTCAAATTTTGCCCCGCCCCGGGGGTCAGAAGTTTTATATGGGCTTATATGGGGAAATCTTTAAAAATTCATCTTGTACCTAGCCATAAGGCCCAGGGCTACCAAATTTAGCATGTAGCTTTATCTAGTGGGTGACTACCAAGGGTGCCCAAATTATAGCCCTGGGGTCAAATTTGGTCCCATCCCTGGTGTCACAATTTTTACATGGGCTTATGTAGGGAAAACTTTAAAAATCTACTTATACCTAGCCATAAAGAATATGGGCTACAAAATTTTGCATGTAGCTTTATCTAGTAGATGACTACAAAGGGTGCCCAAATTATAGTCCTGGGGTCAAGTTTGGCCCCAGGCCAGGGGTCACAAGTTGTACATGGGCTTTTATAGTGAAAACTTTATAAATCTTCTTGTTACTAATCATTAGACCTAGGGACCTCCACTAGGATTCATGTAATTATAGCTTTGTGGTCAAAAATGGCTTTTCCCTGGGGTCATAACTTTTTCGTATGGTTTTATAGAAAAAAAATTGTATGTCTTCTAGTTGTAACCAATTGGCCAAGTATTGTAATGTTTTGCTTGTAGTGTTTTTACTTATTAGCCAGTGGAGCGATACAGGGCCATCATGGCCCTCTTGTTTTGTTTGGTAAGAGTAACTTTTTACCATAAGGCAAAGTTTAAGACTGGTTCAAATTAAAAGCATTTGCAGACAACAAATAAAAATGTGGCTCAGTATAATAAGATTCTGTCCTGAAATAGAAAACGTGGTGGGAAAAAACGTTGTGGGAATAGGAGAAAATGGTGGTTTACTCGCATTTTCTCCTTTTCTCACAATATTTTTAAAAAAGCTTCTTTCTCAGGGTCATTAAAACTCAGGATTGTGTGGGAAAGGATTAACTCTTCATCAGAACAATTACAAGATTTTTGTTCAAATTGAAAGTATTAGAAGATCACAAATAATTGTGGTCATGATTGGATTATCTTTCTTTGAAAGTTTATAAAACATTGTGGGAAAGGAGAAAGTGCTGGTTTGCTGGCATTTCTCTAATGCCAACAATGTTGCTTAAATGCTGTCCAAAACCTTCTCCTTTGGTTTTAAGAGGATAGGGTCTCATATATATAAAATATTCACCAATCATTCTTAAGAATATTCTGAGTCCTATGTTAAAGAATTTCCAAGATTTGAAAGTGACACAACTTCTGACAGGCTAAAAAATCCAAATGGTTTAGCCAAGCAGAACTGATTCACGAGAATTAGATAATGAATATTCTTAAACCATCAAGTGCCTTTTATGACTGTCGTTGCCTTTGCAGCCAGTGTAGATCAAGATCAGGCTGCACAGAACATGCAGCCTGATCTATGATCTACACTGTCTGCTTTTCTGAAACACTGTAGGTAAAAGCAATCATGAAATTGCAATTGTTTGGGTCATATTTCTCAGATGAAAATGTCTGATAGGTTTATTCTGCACTCTAAGGGTTAAGAATAATTTGTGAGTATGGACCCAGGATTTTGAGGTCAGTAAACAGTGAAACTTCAAAATAGTGACCTTACTAATTAATTAGTTTCAGGATAGAAGAGACTCGGTACATAATGATTCCTTACAGAACTTATATTCTGGAACAGAAAGGCAGCCTAATTATCTTCTTAAATCACAGACCAAGCAACCCTTTATTGACTCGGGCCTCAAAAGGTCAAGGCCAAGGACTCTGTCCATCAACCTGACTGACCTTTACAGTGACCTTAACCTCTCATTGCCTCTCAGTTCACAAGTTATAGACTTTGAGCAAAGCTTTCTTCAAACTGAGGAAAATGAAGATGCAACGAGTCATAGGTTTGAGATGCATGACTTTGAAAGTCCTTGTCCAAGCCCATCAAGGTCAAAAAGTTCATCTTGTAATACTTTAGACTCCATTGATTCAGGACTAGAATCCTCTAACTCCAACAAAGATCAAATGTCATCACAAGATTCGTTAGATGGGATATCTATGCATAGCTTTGTGTACGAACTAGGTCATTTTACATGTGGTGATGAAAGGTCAAGAGTTCAGGTTGAAGGTCAGCCGGGTAAAATTTCTAGTCCAACAATACGACACTCCTCTGTGCTTTACGAAGATAATGAGCCGCCCCTCGTTGCGTATCGTAAACGGAGGAAATCTTACGATCAGGTTAGATGGCATGATCTGCTTTGCAGTGTGTTCTATTCCATCACAAGGTCAAGGTCACATTTAGATTTTTACACTGAGGCTATAATAGTTCACAAGTAATGTAGACTTAAGTATGAATTTTGAACTTACTATAACAATAGGCATTACAGTTGTTCACATCTAACCGTTTTAATCCTTTGCCACACAGTCCCAAGTTTTAATGACCGGGAGAAGTAGGCCTTTTGAAGACATTGTGGGAACCAGCATTTTCTCCTTTTCCAACAATGTTTTCCAGACTATCTGATACAAATCTCATCATTTATGCCATTTAAATTTTGTTGTCTCTAAAATATTGTTGTTTTGGAAAGACTTAACATACAATAAAATTGTACTCTCATCTATATCGGAAGAATTGGTTTTGCAGACAACAAATTAAGTGTTGTTGAGATTTTGCTCTGAAAGGGTTGAAAACATTGTGGGGGAAAAAAGAAAATGCTGGTAACCAGCATTTTTCCTTTTTTCTCAATGGTTTCCGAAGGCTTTTCCCCCAGGGTCACTAAAACTAAGGACTGTGTGGTAAAGGGTTAAAGGTCTCAAAATGGTATTGAATTCCATGGTAAGGTTTGAATTTCTGGAGTGTTTTGGAGTTTTAGTCTTAACTATTTAATCACAAACAGAAATTATCTCTGAAGTATAGGCCATTTTAATGGCACTGGGTGAAGCCTTTACCAAACAATCCTGTCTTTTTATGACATTTAAGTAGAAGGCTTTTGAAAACATTGTAGGAGAAAAGCTGGTAATAAGCATTTTTAGCTCACCTGAGCACGAAGTGCTCAAGGTGAGCTTTTGTGATCGTGCTGTGTCCGGCGTCCCTCGTGTGTCGTCCGTCATCAACTTTTACCTTGTGTATGCTCTAGAGACCACATTTTCAGTTGGATACTCATGAAACTTGGTCAGAATGTTTGTCTTGATGATATCTCAGATGAGTTCGAAAATGGGTCATGTCGGGTTAAAAACTAGGTCACCAGGTCAAATCTTAGAAAAACCTTGTGTACGCTCTAGAGGCCACATTTTCAGTCAAATACTCTTGAAAGTTAGTCAGAATGTTTGTATTGATGATACCTCGCACGAGTTCGAAAATGGGTCATGTCGGGTCAAAAACTAGGTCACTAGGTCAAATCTTAGAAAAACCTTGTGTACGCTTTAGAGGCCACATTTTCAGTCAGATACTAATGAAACTTGGTCAGAACGTTTGTCTTGATATCTCGGACGAGTTCTAAAATGGGTCATGTCTGGTCAAAAACTAGCTCACCGGGGCAAATCTTAGAAAAACCTTGTGTACACTCTAGAGGCCACATTTTCTGTCCAAAACTCTTTAAAGTTGGTCTGAATGTTTGTCTTGATGATATCTCAGACGAGTTTCAAAAATGGTCACGTCCGGTCAAAAACTAGGTAACCAGGTCAAATCTTAGAAAAACCTTGTGTACGCTCTAGAGGCCACATTTTTAGTCAGATACTAATGAAACTTGGTCAGAACGTTTGTCTTGATGATATCTCGGACGAGTTTGAAAATGGGTCATGTCCGGTCAAAAACTAGGTCACTAGTCTTGGATGAGTTCGAAAATAGGTCATGTTGGGTGAAAAACTAGGTCACTAGGTCAAATCTTAGAAAAACTTTGTGTATGCTCTAGAGGCCACATTTTCAGTCAGATACTCATGAAACTTTGTCAGAATGTTTGTCTTGATAATGTCTCGGATGAGTTTGAAAATGGGTCATGTCGGGTCAAAAACTAGGTCACTAGGTCAAATCTTAGAAAAACCTTGTGTATGCTCTACAGGCCACATTTTCAGCCCAAAACCCTTGAAAGTTGGTCAGAATGTTTGTCTTGGTGATATCTCTGACAAGTTTGAAAATGGGTCATGGTGGGCCAAAAACTAGGTCACTAGGTCAAATCTTAGAAAAACCTTGTGCACACTCTAGAGGCCACATTTTCAGTCCAATACTCTTGAAGTTTGGTCAGAATGTTTGTCTTGATGATATCTTGGATGAGTTCGAAAATAGGTCATGTTGGGTCAAAAACTAGGTCACTAGGTCAAATCTTAGAAAAACCTTGTGTACGCTCTAGAGGCCACATTTTCAATCAGATACTCTTGAAATTTGGTCAGAGTGTTTGTCTTGATGATATCTCAGACGAGTTGGAAAATGGGTCATGCTGGGTCAAAAACTAGGTCACTAGGTCAAATCCAAGAAAAACCTTGTGAACACTCTAGAGGCCAAATTTTCAGTCCAATACTCTTGAAATTTGGTCAGAATTTTTGTCTTGATTATATCTCGGACAAGTTTGAAAATGGGTCATGTCTGGTCAAAAAGTAGGTCACTAGGTCATATCTTAGAAAAACTTTGTGTACGTTCTAGAGGCCACATTCTTGGTCCAAAACTCTTGAAATTTGGTCAGAATTTTTGTCTTGATGCTGTCTCGGACAAGTTCGAAAATGGGTTATGTCGGGCAAAAAACTAGGTCACTAGGTCAGATCTTAGATAAACCTTTTGTTCGCTCCAGAGGTCACATTTTCAGTCCAAATTTCTTGAAAGTTAGAATGTTTGACTTGATGATATCTCGGAAGAGTTCAAAAATCGTTCGTGTTTGGTCAAAAACTATGTCACTAGGTCAGATCTTAGAAAAACCTTGTGTATGCTGTAGAGGCCACATTTTCAGTCCAAAACTCATGACACTTGGTCAGATTGTTTGTCTTGATGACATCTCAGACGACTTCGAAAATCGGTCATGTTGGGTTAAAAACTAGGTCATTAGGTCAAATCTTAGAAAAAGCCTATGTATGCTCTATAGGCCACATTTTCTGTCCAATACTTATGAAAGGTGGTCAGGATCTTTGTTTTGATAATATCTACAATGGGAAAATTGGCTATGGTTGGCAAAAAAGTAGGTCACTGAGAGAAATTCTAGAAAAAGCTTGTGTACATGCTATAGGCCAAATTTTCAGTCCAATAATTATGAAAGCTTAGTTAATTGTTTATCATGATATCTCAAAAGAGATTGAAAATGGGTCACATTTGGTAAAAAAACTCAGGTGAGCGACTTCAGGGCCATCATGGCCCTCTTGTCTTGTTTTCCCACATTTTCTACCATGTCACATAAAAAGCCTTCATTTGAATAACATTTGATAAAGGCAGAGCTTCAGACTGTTTTCACTGCCTGTGGGCCACATGACCCATCCAGCAGGAATTTGAGGGGTCATTTTTCAAAACCATGGGTCAAACTTAAACTATAACATTTCCAAAACAAATTTCATTTCATACAGATACAGAAAATTCTTTTTGGAAAACATTTTGGGAAACGGAGAAATTGCCCAAATTAAGCAATTTCTTCTCTCACAAAGTTTCTTAAAGTGTAGGTCATAATACGAATTTACCCTCTAAGAACATTTCGGCCATTTAAATTTTAGTGGAAATTGTAGATCTATATGGCATTGTTTGCCAAACAGGGCTGTTGAAAGCGCGAGTAATATGCCATGACGAAATGACAGTCACAGAAAGTGTCGTCTGCTAATGCTACAAAATATTGATTTGAATTATATTTCAAAAAGTTTTCCCTCTATGTTATCATTAGCAAACGATCATTATTTCAAACTATTTTTCATTTTTTTACCAGTAGTATCTCCAACTGACTTCCGTTTGACTGGATGAGAGCTTTTGAAAAAAAGTTCGATGTTCGTCTGTCTCGAGTCCGACATTCTGATAACCGGATATTGTAAATTGAAACTAGGCTGGGTATCGGGATTTTCTTTAAAGAAAAACGGGTACCTTTCACATCTGTCTATCGAGAATGCGATTGGATAAATTTTTTATATCGGAGGGGTTAATGTTGTAACAGCGTGTAAACAAAAACAAACGACCAATGTGGGTAAAGGTTTGATAATAACGTGTTGATATTGATAACCCTAAATAAGCATGACTGGAATATGTTTGTAAATGCCCGCGCCTCTATGGCACACGACTTCCAAGATACGTGCGTCATCTTTTGAAATCATGCGGAATTGGCGCGGGCGCACCGTCAATCTGAAGCTCTGTAAAGGGTCTGTATATGTATCAATTTGGACTTGTCCAAAAATTTGTCATCTGCTGAAGATTAAGATTCATCTCATTCCTAGTGGCTGCTTTCCAAGAAAAGGACAAATCATTGTTGTAGCTCAGGCGTCATTTTCTCTGTCACCGTTGTGCAAAAACTTTGACTGTTTGTAATATCTTTGTTATTAATTTAGATGTTTACTTCAGTCTGGGACAAGCTGTTAACTATGAAAAGGGAAACTCATACAACAGCGCATGTAAAGATCAAAATACTTTTGCCAAGTTGTGCCCCTTTTTTGAAAATCAAGCAGTTACAGCTGAGCATTGGTACCCGCATGTGGTGCACTTGTTGACCTCAATTTATATTAAAGCAGACTGTATGCCAATCACAACACTCTTTTTTTAACAGGTGTAGATCAGGATTATACCACACAAAACATGTTTTCTGATATTGGACCTGCACTGTTTTGTCCACACTTTACCAAACAATCCTGAGTTTTAACAACCCTGAAGAAAAAGTTTTTTGAAAGCATTGTGAGTAAAGCAGAAAATGCTTGTTTCCTTTGATGTTTTCCACCCTGATAAAGAACTTCCATTCATCTTTTATCACTTTGGGAATTCATGTAGAAATATCTGAAAAAGGAAAACTGTTTGTTAAAAGCAATGTCTCCTTTTGCAACAATAGTTGAGAGAGTTGTCTGCTGCCAAACAGAAACATGTTAACTCTATATCAGACAACAAAATTTTAGCGTTGTCTACATTCAGAGCATTTGCAGACAAGAAATTAACTGTGGCTCAAATGGTTTGATTTGTTTTTAAAAGGTTAGAAAAAAGTTTGGTAAAAGGAGAAAATGCTGGCTACCAATATTCTCACCTTTTCACACAACATTTTCAAAATTTTAAATTTTCAGGGACCAGGGATTGTCTGATAATGTGTTAAATTAGTACACACACACACACATATCTCTCTCTCTCTCTCTCTCTCTCTCTCTCTCTGTTTTCGTATTTTATTAGCTCACCTGAGCACAACATGCTCAAAGGGAGCTTTTAGGATCACCCTGTGTCCGTCGTCCGTTGTGTTGTGCATTCTGCGTCAGTTGTTGTCCGTCGTCAATAATTCTTAAAACATCATCTCCTCCTAAACCGCTGGGCCAATTTGGACCAAACTTGGCTGGAATGTTCCTTAGGAGGTCCTCTTTAAAAATTGTTCACAGAATTTGATTTCATTAAAAACTCTGGTTGCCATGGCAACCAAATGGAATTTTCTAAGAAATTCTTCAAAAATGTTCCTTGGGTGCCCCTTTTCAAAAATTGTTCGTTAAATTTTGATCCGTAAAAGAAACATAGCTGTGGTGGGGGGGGGGGGCTATTTGCATTATACGGACATGAAGAAATTCGTAAAAATTCTTCTTCTCTGAAACCACTGGTCAGATTTTGAAATAATTTTACAGAAATGATCCTTTGGTGACCTTTTAATTTTCATCAAAAGACTGTATAGGTATTTTGATGAAAAGGGCTGTTGCAGACATCAACCTGTACCAGGTAAGTGAGTGCACTGGTGAGAAATGCTGATATGTAAAAGAGCAACCCATACAACAAGGGCAGATAACTCTAAAATCATTTTGTCCAAATTATGCCCCATTTTTCGACTTAGAATTTTAACTTACTATCCAGCACCCAACAGCCAATCGTTGGCACCTGCAAGCAGTGCTCTTGTTCGATTTAATATTTTTAGCCACTATCGGGCATGTGCTGTTGTTCAAGAAATGGTCCTTGGGTGACCTATCCTAAAATTTATTTGCAGAATTCTGATTCGTCAAAAATATGGCTGTGATGATGATTGTAGGGGTGGTGACAGATTTTGAAATGATGTTTACAGGTGACCTTTTCAAAATTGCTTGGCAAAATAATGATTTTGTTTCCAAAATTTCAACACTTCAAAAAAAAATTGGCTATGGTCCTCTCAAAAATTCAGGTGAGCGATCCAGGGCCATCTTGGCCCTCTTGTTAATTTTTTGAATATGTTTGTATTTTATGAATACATGTAGTTGATAATTAGTGTTTTATTGTAGATATTGAATTTAACTTACATAATTTTTGTTACATTGTTTTTCCACATGTTTTACAGATATCGTTAAAAAATGATGGCACCAAAAAATTTGTGAGCAGTATCAGAATCGAGGTTTGTTTACAAACAAACTAAATGATAATAATTCTAATTTAGAAACATTATACATATATGTATATTACATTAGCTAACCTCTTCAGGCCTATTTGCTGCAGATATCCTTTAACTCTCTCTACTACAACAAAATTTTAGACTTGTCAAAATGGAAAGCATTTGCAGACGACAAAATAAAAGTGACTAAAAATTGGCATTTGTTTTGACAAAATTTGTCCCTGATAGAGTAGAAAACATTGTGGCAAAAGGAGAAAATGCTCATTATCAGCATTTTCTCCTTTTCCCACAATGTTTTCAAAAGGTTTCTTCCTTAGGGTCATTATAACTGTGGATTGTATGGTAAAGGGTTATAACCTCTTTCTTATCAGCATGAATTGACCCTTTACCACACCATCACTTGTTTTAACAACCAAAGGGCTTTGAAAAACATTGTGGTAAAAGGAGAAAATGCTTGAACCAGTATTTTCTCCTTTCCAGTATTGTTTTTTTTTTAGAAAATTAAAGACAAACACCCAAATTCCATGATTTAAGCCACATTTCATCTGGGCCCTGTTTGACTTAGGTAGTTACAAACAAAATTTGAGTAAGTTTTACGTAACTATAGTATAGTGGCATTAATCGGCTACCAGATACATGATAACTAGTAATAGAAATACGTAATAAAATCGTGGCATGTGGAGAAATTGCTCATATGGCAAATGGAGTAATAATTATTCTCAGCAATCGCGCCTTTAACTATATTTTTTGCTTGGCTGTTTTCGGAGAAAACAAGTTATTGTTGTAGCCCTGGCGTCATCAGTGTAGTCTGCGTCGCTTTCATGCATAAACTAAGACATTTTGTAATATCTGTGTTATTACTAAAGGTATTTACTTTAAACTTGCACAAATTGTTAACTATGAAAGGGAAACTCATACAATAGGGGCAAATTATCATTAAAGTATGTTTTTACACAGTTATGCCCCTTTTTCCACTTAGAATTTTCATTGAAAATCAAGCACATGCAGCTGAGCGTTGGCACCCATATGCTGTGCTCCTGTTTTCCTTAAAATGTTGACTGCAAGAGTAAGTAAATTAACAAGAACATGTATAGAAGTATTTACTAACTGCTTATATTTAACTAGTAGACACTCTAAATCCCAAATCACACTAAACTAAGTTCCTGATGTTAGACTTGCCTTACACAGTACAAACTTGTCCAACATAGAGATCCACAGAAAAATCCAACAACAATTTCTTGATGTGATCTTTATTGTCTTGCCTGACATGGGTGAATTTTGAACATCATTAAAAAAAAAAAAGATACTGAGGATGTGATCGAAATTGGGCATTCTTTGCAGGCTGATCTTGGATCTACACTGTTTACAAATATAAAGTAAATTAAGACGTTTTCTTGTAATTAAGAGTTCAGTCAAGATCAGAATGCACTTCATGGGCGGATCAAGGATTTTCTTCCAGCAGGGGTGACAGATTGAATACAGTGGATTTCACTTAATCGCAACCCTGTTTATTGGGATTTTCGGTTACAAGCAATGATTAGTCCAGCAGCGATCCTTTTCCTATGTAGACAATGTAAATTTGAACACTTAATCGGGGTCTTGTAATTAGAAAATTTTGTTTTTTTGTAACAAAAACTTTGCGAAAGATTTGGAATTCTAGTGTTTATTAGCAATTCTGTGGCGTAAGACAAAGAAAATTTGCAATATATCCGCAAAAAATAATTTTCATTTGTAGATAAAAGTCGAATTTCAAAGGGTAAAGGGAATCAAAGTTATAAACCATTGTGGCAGCATACATATGACAAGTCCATGTTGACCTGGAATTATCATTTTCATCTTTTAGTCATGAAAGATATATTAAATTCTAGCCTTGTTTCGTGTTATCCGTTTGATTTTATAATGTGTAATGAAGGTTACAAAACAACTTGCAAATAAGCTGAATCCACTGTAGATCATTACATATTCAAATTTGCTACTTCATAAAATGTTTGTATTTCCTGTTAGTGCGTATACAGGTATAATAGTATACCTGCAAACAATATTACTAGAAAACCTATGCGAAGAAATGATCTAGAATCTACTGCTACACTCATACTTGGTCAGAATTTCAAGCAGACAGAAGTTACTTTGAAATTCTTGGGAGGGGGGTGATCCCCCTGCTGGATCCGCCGATGCACTTGACTAGCAGACTCGTTATAGATCATATTGTGTACAGACTGCTTACCTACACACTGAAAAGTAGGCTAAGTATAAACTCTTATCAGACAACAAAATTTTGCATTTGTCCAAATTGAAAGCATTAGCACATGACAAAATAAATGTGACTCAAAAACTGGAAGAGTAGAAAACATAGTGGGAAAAGTTGAAAATTCTGGTTACCAGCATGTCAAAGGACCAGTGTACCTAATGATTCAGCCAGTTGCTAGAGAAAATGGATTCTATGGATCCATAGTAATATAATGACTAGCTTGGTATCATGCATCACATAAATGCACTAAGCCCTCTTTTATGAGAGCATGACTCATATGTGTTTCTTTCTGGGAGTAGACGCGTGGGAGGGGGATAGGCTTTCATTCCCTATAAAGTTTTATTGCCAAACATGTTTTAATGTTTCGGTCATTGCAAGTTATTGTATGGCACACTGGTTTAATCCATTACGGCACAATGTGGACTTTTGACGACCCTGGGAAAGAAGCCTTTTGAGAATATTGTGGTAGCCAGCATTTTCTCTTTTTCCCCGCAGTGTTTTCTACCCTATCAAAGAAGAATTGCCCCACTTTAGCCACACTGAAATTGTCGTCTGCAAATGCTCTCAGTTTGGACAAGGCTAAAATTTTGTCGCCTGGTAAAGGTTTAAATGACAGAAGAGTGATATAGGGCAGTTCTGACTTTCTTGGTTTTTCATTCAATAGATTACAATGTATTTATAGAAATATGTAGCTCAACTATTAACACAACAAAGCTTTACTAAATGCATGTTGCCAAACCCTTTACCAGATGACCCCATTTTTTTTTCAACCCTTAGGAAGAAGGAAGCCTTTGAGACACTGGGGGGGGGGGGGGGGGAAAAGGAGAAAATGCTTGTAATAGACATTTTTTCTTTTTCCCACAATGCTTTCTAAACCTTCACAAACAATTCTCATCAACATTTAAATGGTTGTCTAAAATTGTTTTCACAATGGACAAGTCTAAAATTGTCACCTGGTAAAGAATCTGAAACTTTATACTATTGTCTCCATGTAGTTTTCTTTAGAATGTTGTCACATATTGTGACAAAATTGAACGGAGAAAAACTTGTTTCTTTATATCGTCTTTGTTGTAGCAATGTATGGTATGAAATATAGTTTCTATACTGATGAAAAAAATCATGTAACCTCCTTTGTTTTCAATGTTAATTTTTTTTAATCTTGCAGCTGGGCCTGATTACAAAGCTCAGTGATTAGTATATCTGACTCTTGACCTGGTGGTTGCGGGTTCAGTGCTCAGTCGAGCAAACTTTCTTTATAGCGATTTTTCGCCTCTCACTTCTGATGGAAGTGAGAAAAGTAGTCAGTGACTTGGAAGTTGTGTCAGTTCTGGTATGAGAAAGCCATGAAAGCCAAGAAACACATGCGTAAGTGGACTGACTGCCGTAATATGACCTTAACAGCGTAATACAAATGAAAAATCTTATCTTACACTCGTCTTAGATAACCATTAATTTGTGTGATGTCATGATTGACATCATTTTATAGTTCCTTCAGGGAAGTGAATCAGGTTTTATTCATGGAAATTATCACATTTAAATGAATGGTTTTTAGTATTATGACTGATAACTTGTGAAATATTGGTATAAGATAAAAAGAATCTGACATTTGTTGGCTTTGGTTTTATTAATTCTGTCTACAAAAAATTTTCTTAAGATCGCCAGAGGCTCGCTTGATAACATATCTCTAAACTTGTTCAATAAAATTCTATCTTGATTGCCAACTTATGTAAGACTGTATATATCCTCCCTGCTTTGGAAATTTATGTAGTTGGAGTAATTTGAGAGATATTTGTGAAAGTCTAAGAATGACATGTACAGTTAGGGGGTTTTTACCTCTGTTCCAGACAAAAAAGGTTTAGCCTTGTCCAAATTGAAAGAATTTGCAGTCAACAAACAACATGTACATGTAACTCAGAATATGAAATGTTTTTCACAGGGTATAAAATATTGTGAGAAAAGGAGAAAAATACTGGTTTACCAGCGTTTTCTTCTTTTCTCACAATATTTTCAAAAATCAGATTTAATCAATCAATTTGCCCAACATGCCATATTGTTTGACAACTTTTGGTATATAATTATTGGGTCTACAATGGGTAAGACCACTTTAGTTCTTTGCCAAAACTGATGTACCTTGGGTATGTTTAAATTGTTTCGTTAAAACAGTTTCAACATGAACAACATGAATTAACTTTTTTACCCAACGCCAAATTTTTAGCCTTGTCCAAATTGAAAGCATTTGCAGATGACAAATTTAGAGTGGCTTGAATGATGGGATTTGACTCTGAAAGGGTAGAAAACATTGTGGGTAAAAGAAAAATGTTGGTTACCAGCATTTTGCCCATTTCCCACAATGTTTTCAAGACTTCTTTTTCAGGGTCACTAAAGCTGGGGGGGGGGGGGGGGCGTTGTGTGGTAGAGGATTAAGTGAAGAAGTTTTTATTGTTTATGATTTGATGGCTCACACTCAGTATACCCATGGTTGGGTATATGTTCTTCATAACTCATTGGTCACTTACTGCAATAAAGTTTAATGCATCAGCATGAATTTAGGTAGGATATTCGGAAAAGAAAATTATTTTTCTGCCTAAAAACAAAGTTAAAACCATTAAATCGCAAAAATCTCGGATGAAACTCCTGTAATGGAAAGGTACCCGCCCTTGAAAATTCAGCCGACAAATTTCTCTTGATGGGGTTCCTGTGACGTTACTATCAATGTGAATCAGTTTGATAAAATTATTTTTCATTCTGTATTTTAAATTTAAAATTATTTTTCGTATTAAACTGCACCCATTTTTAATACCCCAAAAATAATTCAGTTTATGTTGAAGGATAGGTAATACGTAAATTTTTATCTTGTGTGTTTTGAGCATGTCCACCATTAAGTAAGGCCTAGTTTCATATTTTTGTTAAAATGGATACAATCAGTCTTCTTTTAAAACCTCTTAAGTGCCTGATTTTTCCTCAATTTGAAATTGAATTTTTTAAATGACAAATCAGCCCACACATGCTGTAGCAAGTGTGTAGAGAAGCAGATGCAGTTAAAATGAGGGCATTCTTGTAAAGTACACGGCAACATATAGATTTCGAGACTAATAGTGATTTGTTGAAATTTTTCTTTATTTTTTATTCCAAAGAGCCCTCGGAGCCCAACCTCACCCAGGCAGGAAGTAATTCATCCAGAATGGGGTGCTAATCGTCCCAGAAATCGAGGTTCGTTGTTGAAGAACAAGGGAGGTTACTCTATGTCTGGGGTCTCAGAGGAGGTCATCGACAATGCTGAACTAGGTGACAACTTTGTCTTTATATCACACATTGGTTGATTGATTGTATTGTGTTTAATGTCATTTTCAACATTATTTAAGTATTTCAGGGGCCATTGCACCTAACCATGCTTTCTTTGAGTTTCTTTTACCAGCGCTTAGCACAATATTCTTCCCAAGTCACTGGCTACTTTCCCTCATAACTATCGCTGAGATGATCCAGGTGAGAGAGGAATGCATCTTGTAGCAATGACTATCAGAAAGGAATTGGCTGACCTAGGGATTTGAACCAGCAGTCCCCTTTTCTCAAGTCCTGTATGCTACTGACTGTGCTTTGATGATGCTTGGCACATCATACATTAAAGTCATCTGTTTCTAGCTCTTTGTCCTTATTCCTTTACAGACACAATACTTACTTTTAACAACCCTGAAGAAGAAAGATTGTGAAAGCATGGGAATAGGAAAAAATGCAGGAAACCTCCGAAATAGAGATTTTATGCTTTGAATGACAATTATTCATTTGTTGTCTGCAAAAAATTTTTAATGTTTACAAGGCTATTATAATGTCTTTTGGAAAAGAGTCTATTGATTGACTGAATGGCGTTTTATACCTCCTACAACATTTTTTCAGTCATATTACGGCAACAGCTCACATATTCATTAATGTCCTGGGATTCACCAGCACTTGGCTAGGGCTCTGAAGTGTCTAGCCCAAGGACATTCCCACAAAAAACTGCGTCCGGGAAGGCTCAAACTGGGGGCCTCCATGTTGTGAGTCCTATACTTTATCAGTGAGCCATGTAGGACTGATAATAAATGTTTTTTTTATTGGGATACTATGTCACAGATGGCATTCAGGCGGGCAATTGATGACTATCTTTGATGTTTTGTAGGTGTGGAAATGCTGAGCATGCAACAGAAAGCATCTTATCATCGGACAAACAGCCAACTTTCACCGATATCTGACTCTGATATCACGTTTGATTTTGCGATTGAAGAAAATGGTATCCATGGAATGAATCATGAACAGGACAAGAAAACAGATTCTCTGCCGGTATTTGATAATTTTGAGCTCTGCTCTTTTAGAAGAAAACATTGAGGTATTGTCATAACCATGTTGTTGTCTGTATGCATGCCGTCAAGGTCCTCGTCATTCGAAAACTTTGACTTTTTTCTCTGTCTCTTATTCCTGAAAGTATTTACTTCAAATATAGGCTAGCTCTTAACTATCAAAAGGGGAACCCATTCAGAGGCAGTGAACTCTGGAATATTTTTTTTACTGAAAAAGTGGACATGATAATGTGGGTCTGAAATTTCACGTATGATCAAATACTGATTTTACACATGTTTCAATTTCTGCGAAAACTGAGAGACAATCTTGCATTTGACTTATTATAACTCAGCTTAATAGAATCTTCATTTTTACTTTGATGAAATATGTTTAATTGGCAGTATGAATCGCCACTAGACTGGTATTCTGGTAGTCTTTGGTGAAAAAAAGGCACTCATTGATGTCGACAAGGGTCCAAGTCAATCACACCCACATGACCCGTTGTCTAGGTAAAATATACGTAAATGTAGCTTAAATTCACGCTGGCGGATATCTGCACGCTTTTATTCAGACCATTTTTTTCAAAATCCTTGGTTGAGCACCTTTTGTGGAGTCTCATCTTGATCTACACCATCTGCAAAAAGCAAAAAAATCAGGGTCCAGCATTGTAAAGGTCAAAATATTATACTTTACATATATTATATAAGCAGGGCTCTGGCAATAGGTGGGTTTAATGATGCATTATACCATGCAAGCTATCACATAATTATTGACACATTAAATTATGTTGTGTTTAACAGCCGAATGAATCATGAGATAGAACGGTTCTTTGACATGCAGAAAAATTAAGAAAAGCAAAAAAAAGTTGGACACTGGTCACCCTGTGCAGACTGTGGAGGCTGACATGAGTCAATACTTTTTGCAAATGCATTAAAACCCCTTTTCATAGAGTACATCTCTTTTTTTGAATTAAAAAATAATATAATTTTTGACTATCAACATTCTTTTAACTAAATGACAAAATGTTAGACTGATCCAAATTACTAGAGGCGCTTGAGCGCCTGTATCGCTCCACAGGCCTGATATTTCTATAATGGCGAAAGGAAGTTTTTAACAATTATCATTCAATCCTGCATTTTAGCTCACTGAAGAAACAATTTGGTAGACAACCACCATAGGAACTTACCTGCAAAACAACAATGAAATCCAATGAGTAGTTTTAGAGAAGAAATTTTTCAAAGATTTTACTTTATACCATAAAAGGAAATGAGTCTCCCATAAAAGCCATGTTTTTTGACAGATCTTTTTTTTTTTTAAAGGAATTCTGTAAACCTGTATCTAAGGAACATTCCTGCAAAATAATAATGCTATCCAAATAGCGGTTTGGGAGGAGAAGATTTTTAAAGGTTTTTTACTTTGGTTGCCATGGCAACCAGAATTCTTCATGGAACACAATTATTTGAAGGAATTTGAAAGAGGACAACCAAAGGAACATTCCTGTGAAATTTGGTAAAAATCCAGTCAATAGTTTCTGGGGAGAAGTTTTTTAAAGAAAAAGTTTACGGACGCACGCACAGACGGACGGACGGATGGACGGACGCACGACGGACACAACGCCATGACAATAGCTCGCTGGCCTTCGGCCAGTGGAGCTAAAAAGGATTTGCAGACAACAATTAAACTGTGGCTCAAACGGAGAAAATTGTTCTAGAAAGGGTAGAAAACATTGAGGGAAAAGGAGAAAATGCTGGTTACCAGCATTTTCTCCATTTCCCTCAATGTTTTCTAAAAGCTTTCTTCTTCAGGGTCATTAAAACTCGGGACTGAGTGGTAAAAAGTTAACTGTTTCGAATTGCAGAATTTTATACTATCAGAGGACAAGTTAGGAATTACACATATAGATGATATAAGTGAAGCGGACATGGAGTATGTCAGAAAACTGGGCCTGTTAGAGCTGACTTCATTGTTTGATACCTACAGTATTTCATACAGTGCTAGAAGGGCAAAGAAAAAGCATAAAGGTTGGTTTTGATTTCATACTTTTAAGTAGTTAATCAAGAAATAATGGTGGATTATATTTTGATATTTCATGGTTATGACTAGTGAAAAATACCAGTTTTACATTTTCTAACTCTTCAATTTAAGGCCGAAACAGTACTTTCCCTCGCACTAGTTACTTAGGTAAACAGCATGTGCCATTCAACCAGAGGGAATTATGACATAATTTAGGCGCATTTACCATACATTTGTCATGTTTTACGTAATCTTGTAATGCATTGTTTTGTGGAGGGGTTAAGCCATGTGGAATTACCAAAAATGACGTGGATTTTGATGACAGTCGCAACAAACAAGGGGTTAGAAGCATGATAGATAGAATATTGTTTTTTTGGGTGAAAGATCAAAATTAATATTTTCACACATGGCTGTGCCAATCTTGAAAATATTATTGATGATGTTCACTCGAAATAAATTTTTGGATCTTTCACAGAAAAAAACAATATAGTATCCTATATATATTTTTATTCAGCTTAGCTATATACAGGGTGTTTCATAATATGTGATACACTTTCAAATAATTGTTGCTTCACTGATACTATAGTTATAAACATAATGCTTGTACTATAATAAACTAGACACCTCACCATTTTGTATGCAACGTAAATTACGGGAAGACGTTGACGTCATGACGTCATATATGACGTCATTATTAACTGTTATTTTCAAGATGGCGTTGTCCATGGAAAAGTGTCAGGATATCATAAAATTGTACTATGAACACCGTTCTATCATAGCTGTAACCAGAAGAATGAGGCAACTGTACCCTGGCGATAGGAGGGTTACCAGGCTACAAGTAAGCAGAGTAGTTGGTTTGAGCAGCATGGAAGTGTACTGGACCAGAGACACAATAATCAGGGTCGCCCTAGGATGAGCAGGAGTGACGAGAATGTTGCAGAGGTGAAGCAGGTGATTAGTGAAACACCACAGAGGTCGGTAAGAAGGGTTCTTTCTGATGTTACAAATCCCTCCAGTGTGACAAGTGTGTACAGGGCTCTAAGGTTCGATCGAAAACTAACACCCTATACAATACTAGTGCTCCAACATCTGAAAGACAGTGATGTCAACCAACGTCTTGATTTTTCCATTTGGATGACAGACAATGCTGAGGTTCTTGAAATTGTATGGTTCAGTGATGAGTCTCACTTCTTCTTGGATCAACAGTTAAACAAACAGAACCATAGCCACTGGTCAGATGTCAGACCAGGCATTTTTGTAGAGAAACCATGTCATGCTGAGAAAGTAACGGTATGGGCAGCCATTAGCTCTACAGGAATAATTGGGCCATTCTTTTTCCAAGATCAAGACGGAAACACTGAGACCATCAACAGTGAACGCTATTTGTCTCTTCTGAAATACAAGTTCCTGCCTGCACTCCGTCGGAAAGGGGTTGATATGACACAAACATGGTTCCAACAAGACGGTGCCGCTCCACACACCGCAGATTTCTTGAATGGCTTAGAAAAATATTTGACACACGATTCATCTCTCTGAAGACGGAACGCCCTTGGCCACCCCACTCTCCGGATCTCAGTCCGTTGGATTTCTTTCTTTGGGGTCATCTCAAGGACAGAGTTTACAAAGTGCAGCCGAAATCAACAGAGGAGCTTAAACTGTCCATCAGACGTGAAATCAGAAAGATAACCAGTGAGATGTGCAATAATGTGATGATAAATTTCATGAAATGTGTGGAGATGGTGCGACGCCATAATGGATGTCATTTTGAGTACATGATGTAAACGGACCCTGTTTTCAAACGTTGCTTAAATATTTTATAGGTAAATGTAATGGGTAAAACTACACTTATAAAATTGGACAGCATTTCCCTTTAATATGGTACATTTTTCACTGTTACGGACATTCTAACATAAAAGAGACATTTGGTTTAAAGTGTATCACATATTATGAAACACCCTGTATTCAACCCTTTACCAGAGGAAAAATATCAAACATGTCCAAACTGGAAGCATTGCATACAAAAAAATAGATGTCGTTCAAATGGGCAAAGTTGTCTTTGAAAGGTAGAAAATATGGTGGGAAAAGGAGAAAATACTGGTAACCAGCATTTTCTCTTTTTTCGACAATGTTTTCAATAGCGTTTTAATAGCGGGGTTTTTAAAAATCAGGATTGTGTGGTAAATGCTAAAATTGTAGTAGTTAATTATTTTTCTTCAACCTTTCTTTTTCAATGTGTTTATCATATTTCATGACTGTGCAATTTTTTTCTATGATTAACCCCTTACCACACAATCCCGAGTTTTAACAACCCTGAGGAAAGAAGCTTTTGAAAACAATGTGGGAAAAGGAGAAAATGCTGGTAACCAGCATTTTTCCCTTTTCCCACAATATTTTCTTCTTTGTCAAAAAAGTATTTCATCATTTGAGTCATATTTAGTCCTCTATAAATACTTTCAATATGAATGAGTCTAAAATTTTGTCATGTGGTAAAGGGTTAATGAAACTTTTCTACATACATGTATAAAATTAAATGTTACTCATATGATGGTATTTTTCATTGAAGTGCCAGAAAATATTGTGGGAGAAGGAAAAAAGCTGGTTACTAGCATTCTCGTGTTTTCTTATTATATTATCAAAACCTTGTTCTTCTGAGTTGTAAAATTGTGGAATGGGTGAGAATTATTTGTTTTTGAGCCATGCTCTATAAAAAGGGATCCTAAAGCATCTCCAAAAAGTACCCACTCATATCAGCTTTGGCAATTTGCGCAGGCTGACATGGGTCAAAAACTTTTTGGTATTTATAAATTTTTCTGCGTGTCAAGGGACCTTTTTACCTCCTGGATCCATTGATTGTTATTCTAACTTTTACCAGAGCATGGTTCATTTGTTTGTTGTTGTAGACCATGGAATTTTTGGCATTCCGTTGGATATACAAATGGAGCATGACCAGAAGAGGAAATCAAATGCAAAAATACCTCTAGCATTTCAAGCGGTGAGAACTGACTTTTTTCCCTGTTGGCCAATTTTTCTTACGAATCCTTAACCCTTTATCACACAATCCCAAGTGTTCACCACCTTGACGAAAAAGCCTTTTTTAAAACCTTGTGGGAAAAGGAGAAAATGCTGGTAACCAGCATTTTCTCCTTTTCCCACTATGTATTTTACCCTTCCATAAAACAAATTTCAATTTTTTGGTCACAACAATTTTTTGTCTGCAAATGCTTTGATTTTGGACAAGTCTAAAATTATCTTGTTTGGTAAAGAGTAAAGCGGCTGCGCGACCTTATGCGGACAGTGTATATCAAGATCAGACTGCACAGAAGTAGATATTTTCCTCCAAAGATGCTTATGACCTAGCAATATTTTGGTTTTTACTATGACTTGAAAGTTTTATTCCAAATGACAAATGCTTGGACTGGTTCAATTTGAAAGCATTTGTAAATGCCAAAATAAAAATGTGACTCAAATGATGGAATTTGTTTGTGAAAGGGCAGAAGAAATTGTGGGAAAGGAGAAAATGCTGGTATCCAGCATTTTCTCTTTTTCCCCTAACATTTTCAAAAAATTACTTCTTCAGAGTTGTTTAACTTAGGATTTGTGGTAAAGGGTTTATAAGTTGATGGATTGAATGGTGTTTATTGCCACTTTCAACTTTATTTCAGTCTTATTGCAACAGCACACTTCTTCCAATTTCCTATATGTGCCAAAGGATTTAAACAAAAAGCTGTGTGCCTTGGATAAGAATTAAAGAGGAGCCCTGGATTCGTGCACTGCCCAAGGTGATGGTCATTGCATCAGGATCCATTCTTTTCTAATGGCTGAAAATTATTTCTGTAATGTTTATGTGGGAAAGCCGCCAGTTGCTTGGAAAGAAGCACTTGGTTCCAAGTGCTGGTGAAAGAAAATCCAGGAAAGCAGGGTTATGTGCACTAGTAACTGCTTCAACAAAGCCGTCTACCTCCCATGCTGCAGATGTCAATGAAAATACAAGTATGGTGAAATCTCCACAAAAAGTTCTTGAGAAATACTTTCAATCAAGCTGGCTGAATATCTTTTCTTAGCTACGGTTTGATGATTAAAGTAAAACCATGCTTTGTCTTACATGTGAAAATGCACAACACAACAGCCCAGCAAAAAAAGCAACTTTGAATTTAGGTGAATCACTTAACACTTGCACCCCCAATTTTGATTGTGTACCCCTAGTTTTTAGATTTTGCCAGTCCCAAGGGGTGCAAAAAAAAAACCCATGCTAAAACGGCATAGGAACACTGAAACCAGCATTTTCTCCTTTACCCACAATGTAATAAAGGGTTATACACTGAATCTTTAACTGTTAACTACTGCAATAATTTTACCACTCTTTCTGTTTGCAGATTTTATCCTATTTAGTTAAATATAGTTTAGATACAGAGGGCATTTTGAGAATACCTGGGCTTATCAGTAGAGTTAAGGTAAGTGTATAAAATCACTTCTTCTTGTATGTGATGACATTCCTTGATTATTTTCCAAGTCTGAACTGCTTAGTAGCAGGGAATTAAGTCTTTATCAAACAACAAAATTTTAGACTTGGCCAATTGAAGGAAGGTTAACCCTTAAAGTGCCTTTCACAACTATAGTTGCTTTTGTGGCCAGTGTAGATCAAGACCAGGTGCAGCCTGATCTTTGATCTACACTTGCTGCTTTGCTGAAACACTCTAGACTAGAGCAACCATGAAATTGTGATTATTTAGGTCTTATTTCTATGCTGAAAACATATTTTGAGTTTGCTGGCCACTTTAAGGGTTAGAATAACAAAACAGATGTGTCTTAAATGGTTGGAATTTCTCCCTTTTCCAAAATGTTTTTAAAAGCTTTTTCCTTACGCTTTTGTTCTTAAAGGTCAATAAAAGTTAGGATTGCATTGTAAAAGGTTAATCAAGGGAATGATCTTTGCATTCAAATCGTAAATCCATTGTCAATGACAAACTGCTCAAAATCATACATGATATGAAACCTATGCAAATGATTGCTGCATTCAATAAAGTCAGTGTATTTATTTATTCATTTGAGCCATGCTCTTTCAAAAGGGGGTTTAATGCGTTCACAAAAAGTATTAAACTATGTCAGCCTGCGCAGACTAGAGCTGGGTCAAGGCTTTTTGCAACTGGTCAATTTCCTGCATGTTTAAGGACCAAACAACCTCATGATTCAGTGGGTTGTCAGATAAAATGGATTCTACGGACCCCCTAATTATGTGATGACTTGGTGTGGTTAAATGCATCACGTAGATATGTTAACTCTTTACCAAACAACAAAATTTTAGGCCATACCAAATTGAAAGCACTTGCAGACGACAAAATAAATGTGGCTGAAAAATTAAAACATGTTGTGAGAAGGGTAGAAAACATTGTGGGAAAATGAGAAAATGCTGGTTACCAGCATTTTCTCCTTTTCCTGCAATGTTTTCAAAAGACTTCTTCCTCCGGGTCGTTAAAACTCAGGATTGTGTGGTAAAGAGTTAAACCTCCTTTTGCCAGAGCATGGCTCATTTATATGATAATTTTTGTGTAAACACCAGAAAGAAATTCAACTGCAGTGGCATTTACAGTCTTGATAGTGCAGTAACGGGTTTAAAACAATCATTCTAACATGACACGTGAATTCAGCTCTATAAACACAGTGCAACGAAAGCATGGTAAAATCTACGTTATTCTATGTAGAGTGACGTCATTCTATATAGAGTGACGTCATTCTGTATAAGGTAAGTAAGTAAGTTATTCAATGGAATATAATCTGTATCGGCGGTTTACTCTAACTATGAACTTGTTTTCCTTTTATTAAGAGTTGGTCATGTTAGAATCGAAATAATCTTCTTTCTGTCATGGTTTATCGTTCAATAAACCACATTGTGAGTTATGAGGCGCAATGAACAACCCACTCGGGCTATAGCCCTCGTGGATTATTCATAACTCACAACTGTGGTTTATTGAACGATAAACCACGATAGAAAGAAGATTATTTCTTAATTATCCTTCATATCATTTCAGCAACTGCGGGTGGATTTAGAAGAGAAATTTTATCAGGGGTTATTTATCTGGGGGGAGGAGGTGACGCCCAATGATGTTGCAGCATTAATGAAACAGTTTCTCAGAGAGTTACCCACCCCTTTATTGACCAATGAATATATAGACGCCTTTGCTCAAGTTGAAAGTAAGTTGAATGTCTTTTTGACCATTCTTTCAGTAACCTTTAGCCTGCTATATGTTAAGTAAAATAAAACTTTCAAGCTGATAGTAAAACCCTAATGTTTCTATTTCAAGGGTTTTTTTCGGGGGGTGGGGGGGGTGGGGGGGGGGGGGAGATTATCAAAATATGTCCTTATTGGGGGGAGAAAATTATCTAAATATGTCCTGATCGGACAGTTTAGATCTAAGACCAGACTGCATGTTTTGTGCAGTCTGATCTTGACTGCACTGTCCACAAGGGGTTCTTAGTCCTTGAGTCGCACTTAGCAGCCTAAGGGTGAAGGCACAATTGTTAGAGTAGGGACACCAGTTGGTAACACATGTTATTGTTAAGTTCTTTTTAATGAGTTTGTTTGATAAAGGGATCCTATGCTGCTCTGTGGTGAATGTGTAGGATTATGCAATAGCGAAGCACATTGGTTCAATCCTTCCGCATCCCAGGTTTTTCTTTGAAGTATCTTTTGGCAAGACACTCAATCACGTACTGGTTGAACTCGAATACATACTCGTTAAACACACGGCGCTCATTAAATGAGCGAACTTAAGCCAGTCAGTCTTTCAACCAATCAGTTACAAACCAACCAACCAACCAACCACTTGACCGACCGACGGACTGACCAACCGACTGACGGACTGACCAACCGACCAGCTGACGGACTGACTGACTGACCAACCAACCATCCAGCCAACAAACCAAACAACCAATCTGAACTTTTTTATTTCAGATTTACCAACCAACAAACATCAGCTTCATGCTTTGAATCTACTTACATTATTGTTACCACCAGTCCATAGGAACACATTGAAGGTAAATTTATGTTTTACTACACAATCCCAAATTTTAAAGACTCTGAGGAAGACACCTTATGAAACCATTGTGGGAAGAGAAAATGCTGGTTACCAGCATTTTCTCCTTTTCCCACAATGTTTTCTACCCTTTCAAAAACAAATTTCAATTTTTAGGTAACATTTATCATTCTGCAAATTCTTTTGATTTGGACAAGTCCAAAATTTTGTTGTAAGGTAAAGAGGCCAACCTTATGACTTTATGCAGACATTAACACATTTACAGATAAATGCAATACAAAATTCATGTAATCATCATCATCATCTTTTTTGGATAGTTTTTACAGAAAGCCTAGCTGGATAGCTCAGTGATTAGCATATCTGAATCTTGACCTAGTAGTTGCCAGTTTGATACCAGGTTGCAGCAAACTTTCTTTCAGCAATTTTTCACCCCTCACCTCTGATGCATTTGAGAAAAGTTGTCAGTGGCTTTTAAAAAATGTGCCCTTCTGGGTAGCATAGTGGTTAGTGCATCGGACTCGTGACCTGGTGGTTGCGATACCGGGTTGAGGTAAACTTTCTTTCCCCTCTCACCTCTGATGCATGTGGAAAAAGTAGACAGTGACTTGGAAAGAAAGTTGTGTCAGTACTTGTGTGAGAAACCCAGGAAACACATGTGTAGGTGCACTGACTGCTGTGATATAGCCTAATGTGTTAAAACAGTGTTAACTCTTTACCAAACAACAAAATTTAAGACTTGTCCAAAATGAATGCATTTGCAGACAACAAAGTAAATGTTACTCAAAAATTAGAAATGGTTTTTGACAGGGTAGAAAACATTGTGGGAAAGGGAGAAAATGCTGGTTACCAGCATTTTCTCCTTTTCCCACAATGTTTTCAAAAGACTTTTTCCTCAGGGTCATTAAAAGTCAGGATTGTGTGGTAAAGGGTTAAACTCCAATACAAACAAACAAATTTACTAAAATAGCCAATTTCTGGTAAATGTGACACAAAATTCATCTAAGTTTTATTATTGTACATACTTTCTTTTTTTTTTTCCAAGTATATGTCTGTGATTTTCTTTGATTTTCTTTGAGATTCTGCAAGTATTGTATTAACACTTTTACCACACGGCACAATTTCAGATTTGCCTAAATTAAAAGCATTTTCATACAACAAATTACATGTGGATTAAAATGATTGTAGTTATCTCTAAAAGGCTAGAAAACATTGTGGGTATTGGAGAGAATACTGGTTACCAGCATTTTCTCCTTTTCACACAATGATTTCAAAAGGTTGCTTTCTGTGGGTTGTTAAAATGACAAGATTGTTTGGTAAAGGGTTAAACAAACTAGTTTTCTGCAAAATTGCTCTCATTTAAAATTTATTGCTAGTCATTTGTATCATCATGATAGGCTTCACTGCTCACAAAGGTGACAAATTTCAGAATAAGAGTTAATAAAAATACATGTACTATTCAGAGATCCAGATAAGGTTATGTGTTTAAACAAACTACAGTAACACTCCTCTATTAAGACCACCGGTGGTACTTTTAAAATTTGGTCTCATTGGTGGGGTGGTCTGATTTTCGGGTTTCACACGCCTACATTTTGAAATAAACCCTTGCTCTGAGTAGACTTGTGCAGGGCTAAATGATGTGAATGGTAAATGCATTTTATTTAGGGAAGCCTAAGTACACAAATGAAAATGACAAGAACATTTTCATGTTCATTGAAAAGTTATACGTTTCTTCAATTTTATTAAATAAATCCACCTGTAAAAGCATGTCAATTCAAAGTTGCCTATTTAAAACAGTCATAACCAGGCATGTACATCAATTAACTAAATGAATCTGAAGACTGAAGAATCTAATGTAACTGATAGAACTTTTCATATTCTCATTTTTGGTCTGCTTTTTTACTTCGTGTAGTCTCGAAAACGGATATTCCAAGTGCCGATTTTCATTTTAAAACAAAGATTTTCGAATACATGCTGATCTCTGAACGTTTGACGTCTACGGAAAATCTCCACCCCCCCTTTTTTTTTTCATTTTTATCCGAGTTGATTATTCGAACAGTCCTGCTAATCGTCGATCTCACGGTCATCGTGGTCACTTGTTTACAATCGCATATTCATCACGGTATAATTACAGTATGTAAAGTGTCAAAAACAATATGATAATCCCATCTCGATCACCGCTAACCCCAAGCGTCTTAAATTACATCAGCTGGCTATAAACGACAAATCTTGATCACCCGGATGTAGACATGTTTGTCATCCGTGTCAGCGATGTGTGATAAATGCTTGATTACCGTGTGAAAGCTGAACCGATGGTTTAAAAGTATGAATTCACAGGTCGTTTGATTATGTTATGTAACATCCTGATCAATTAACACAATCATGTTACAATCAATGCTCGATAGACAAACAAAAGACCGATAATTGATTGTCAATTCCATCGGACCCAAGAATATTCGTACATGAGGCACAGTCTGTTGTGCGCGATTTCGGACGCGTGAAAATTAGCTGGTCGTAAAGGAGTTATGGAAATTGAGTGGTCGTTTCACGGGGTTAAAATGCGCAGGTAAAGTCATATTGGTACTGAAAATGGTGGTCATAATTTCAGAATAGCGGGGTGCTCGTATTTCCGGGTTCCTGATTATTGATCTTTAAGAAGAAAAAATTCCGTTCTGACAAAAATCATTCGTAATAGCGGGTTGCTCGTATTGTCGGGGTGGTCTTGAGGAGAGGTTTTACTGTAGTTGAAATGTTTTCTATTTATTTGAAGACAAATCCCATTATTTGATAGACATTTAACTTGTTGTCATCAAATGCCTGGAATGTGTACAATTCTAGAGTTTTGCTCTCTGATATAGAGATGATGCATAAAGCTGAAGGATCAAAATAATAATCATCTACATTCTAGGCATTACTTCTCTACCTGGACCTAGTAATTGCTGGCAGTAGCGTAAACAAAATGGGGCTCAGTAACGTGGCCATGATAATGGCCCCTAATTTGTTCCTGACCACTAATGCGGCCAACAAGCGGAAGGACGCCTGGGAGATAGAGATGAAGATGGCGTCCGGGACGTCCAATATAATGAAAATTTTGATTAAATATCGACATATCTTGTGGACGGTAAGTGTTATAATGTAGACATTTTATTATTCCTTATGATACCATTTGTAGACGACATATTTTCTGATGGCAGACAGCCGTCGAAAACATCATGTTGCAAGTTCTCCAATTGCTACATTGTTTTTATATACATTAATTTATTAAGCCTAATCCTGTTACCAAACAATTTTCATGTTTTAACGACCTTGAGGAATAAATCTTTTGAAAACATTGTGGGAAACTGAGAAAATGCTTGTGACCAGCATTTTATCCTTTTCCCACAATGTTTTCTGCCCTTTTAACAATCCTGTTGAAGAAAGTAGCCTGTGCTTTCATTTGTATGAATGGCAGCAAATTGCAAATCAATTTACACACATTCCTTATGTGAGTTATGTCATCATACCATTTTTGGAACCGTATTTCAGTGTGTAGATACAGATTTTATTTTGTTGTGTAGGATATTTTATCCGCATGCGATGCATATATTTGAGCCGAAAAATTTTCAGGAATATAATAAAAACCAAATATTGTATTGTAGTAACTTTCCTGGTTCTTGTTTGCTTTGAGCTGAATGAGAAATTTTGATACTGTATGAGCCCAAACTAGAGCAAGATGTCAAAATTTTCTTGCATAGTGAGATGCAAGTGCAGGAACCAGGATTGATTGATTGATTGATTAATTAGTTGATTGATTAATTAATTGATTAATTAATTGATTGATTAATTAGTTGATTGATTGGTTGGTTGGTTGATTGATTGATTGATTGATTGATTGATTCATTCATTCATTCATTCTGTATAGTTTTTAGCTCACCTGAGCACTAAGTGCTCAGGATGAGCTATTGTGATCACTCACCGTCTGTCGGCGTCCGTCGTCCGTCCGTCGTCCGTCCATCCGTCCGTCATCCATCCGTCGTCCGTTCACATTTTTTTGTTTACACTCTAGCATCTACAATTTTTAACCAATCAGCACCAAACTTGATCAAAGTATATATGACCATAAGATCTCGGATGAGTTCGATTATGGGTCTAATCGGACTCGAACAACTGGAGTTATTTGCCCTTGAATTAGAAAAATTGCTATATTTGACTTTGTTTACACTCTAGCATCTACAAATATCAACCAATCAGCACCAAACTTGATCAAAATATATATGACCATAAGATCTCAGATGAGTTCGATTATGGGTGTAATCGGTCCAGAACAACTGGAGTTATTTGCCCTTGAATTAGAAAAATTGCTATATTTGACTTTGTTTACACTCTAGCATCTACAAATATCAACCAATCAGCACCAAACTTGGTCAAAATATATATCACCATAAGATCTGGGATGAGTTCGATTATGAGTCTAATCGGACCAGAACAACTGGAGTTATTTGCCCTTGAATTAGAAAAATTGCTATATTTGACTTTGTTTACAATCTAACATCTACAAATATCAACCAGTCAGCACCAAACTTGGTCAAAATATATATGACCCTAAGATCTCAGATGAGTTCTATTATGGGTGTAATCGGACCAGAACAACTGGAGTTATTTGCCCTTGAATTAGAAAAATTGCTATATTTGACTTTGTTTACACTCTAGCATCTACAATTTTTAACCAATCAGCATCAGACTTGGTCAAAATACTTATGACCATAAGATCTGGGATGAGTTCGATTATGTGTCTAATCGAACCAGAATGACTAGAGTTATTTGACCTTGAATTAGAAAGTTCTGTAGAATACATTTAGTTCTTTGTCCGGAGCATAACTTTGTCATCTCCAATCCGATTGACTGGAAACTTGGCATTTGTGTTTGTTGCAATAATATGGAGTGCAGTGCAAAAGAACCATAACTCTACCTCGTGCTGTCTGAGTTATTTCCCTTTGATCTTCATTTTTACAGCATTTTCTGCTTGTCCGGAGCATAACTTTGTCATCTCCAGTCCGATTGACTTGAAACTTGTCATTTGTGTTTGTGGCAATAATACGGAGTGCAGTGCGAAAGAACCATAACTCTACCTCGTGCTTTCTTTGAGTTATTTCCCTTTGATCATCATTTTTACAGCATTTTCTGCTTGTCCGGAATACAACTTTGTCATTTTTAGTCTGAACATCTTCAAATTTGGTATGCATGATTGTTGAAAAATTACAGAGTGCCGTGCACAAGAACCATAACTCTTCCTAGCACAAATTTTGATTTATTCTGCCTTAGATCTTCATTTTTATAGCATTTCTTGCTTGTCCAGAGCATAACTTTGTCATCTTTAGTAGAAATGAATTCAAATATGGTATGCTTATTTGTTGCAATATTTGGAAGTGCAGTGCGCAAGAATTGTAACTCTACCGCATGCTGTCTTTGAGTTTTTTCCCTTTGATCGTCATTTTTACAGCATTTAGTGCTTGTCCGGAATATAACTTTGTCATCTCAAGTCAAAACGACTTCAAACTTGGTATGCATGTTTGTTGCAATATAACGGAGTTCAGTGCACAAGAACAATAACTCTGCCTAGCGCGGATTTTAAGTAATTCCACTTTTATCTTCATTTTTACAGTATTTCTTGCTTGTCCGGAATGGAACTTTGTCACCTCAAGTCAAATTGACTTGAGACTTGGTAAACATGTTTGTTGCAGTTACGAAAAGTGCAATGCACTGGAGCCGTAACCTTACCTAATGCCCTTTTGGAATTATTCCCTATTCATTATTTTTTTTTTTTAATAGCTTTTCATGCTTCTCTACAATATAACTTTGTCTTTTCATGTTGGAATGATCTGAAACTTTACATGCATGTTTCCTTAACATTAGAGGAGACATTCATGCCTATTTCAATCACTTACATGATTTCTGCTGCACTACTATTTTCCTGTACCTGCTCTTTACGATTATTATCCCCCCTCGACAACTGGCGTATCTTGCGACAATTTGCCGCTTTTGTGCATTAAATGTCATGTCATGGAAAAAGGGGGCTTTACAAATATTTTCATAATGGACCAATATCTCTTTCACTACCGGACAAAATGCAATTAAACTTCATCTTTATTAAGCCACAGACAATAGTTATTTGATTTTATTTCATGAAATGCCATGTCATGAAAAAAGGGGGCTAAATGTATAATTTCATTATGGACCAATAACAGTTAGTTCGCCCATTCGTCGGCCTGGACAGATATCTTCTGAAGTCCTTGACGAACATTTATGAAACTTCATACATGTCTTCCTTAGGATAGTCCGTTGATACAATTTTCTTTTATATATAATGACGTGTCATGAAAAAAGGGGGCTTGATGTATATTTTCATCATTTGTTTTCATTTAATGAAATGCCATGTTATGGTAAAAGGGGACTTATTGTATGATCTCATATGGACCGCTTATATATTTTTCATTTAATGAAATGCTGTGCCATGGAAAAAGGGGGCTTAATGTGTAATTTTTTCATGGACCATGAACAAAAAGGCCACATGTTCATGCAACACACAATACCTCTAATATGTTTGTATCAAAAAAGGTCTTTTTTGGTGGGGGATCTCATTTTAACGAAATTGCTTGTTTCATTATCATTTGGCCTTGAACCTCCATATTTGGTATTTTTCTTCATTGTAGACCTTTACTGCTTAGTACTCGGGTGAGCGATATAGGACCATCATGGTCCTCTTGTTCTTTTATTATATACCTAAAGATTTCAACAACAAAATATTGCAATGATTGAGAATTTCATATGTTAAATGGTAAGAAATAAAACTGAAACTTACTAGCATTTTCTCCTTTTCCCATAATATTTCCAAAAGCTTCTTTGTCATGGTCGTCAAAACTTGGCACTGTGTGACAAAGGGTTCAGCCCAAAAGATACATGAGTATAAGCTGTGGCCACAATGAAATGACTCTGAAAGCAGTATAAAGCAGCATTTCATCAAGTCAGTCATTCAAGCCATTTTTTTACATAGATCTATATGTCTTAAAATCTCTCCTTTGCATAGATCCAGATGTTTTCAAATATGTCCCTCGCAAATTTGTTTCATAGGGTGACAAGAAGATATTTTTCATTTTGAATTATAGCCAAGCCCCAGTAGCTCAGTCAGTAGCATATAGGACTTGAGAACAAGGGGTCACTGGTTGGATCCCCGGCTCGGGCATTTTCTTTCCAAGGATTGATAATAGTCATTACAATAGGATTCAATAGAGCAATGTCGGTTAATTCTACTCTCTCTCCAATGACCATTGTCTAGATGATGGTTATGTGGGAAAGCAGCCAGTGGCTTGAAAAGAATACTGTGCATAGTACTGGTAAAAAAAGAAAGTCTATGAAAGCATGGATAGGTACACTGGCTGCCACGATATAACTAAAATAATGTTGAAAATGGCATTAACCCTTTACCAAACAATCCCTGGTTTTTACGACCCAGAGGAAGAAACCTGATGAATGTTTTCAACTGTTCTAAAGTCAGGTTTCAATTTTTGAGTCAAGTTTGTTTCGTTGTCTGTAAATGCTTTCAATTTGGACAAGTCTGAAATTTTGTTGTTTGGCAAGGAGTTAAACACTATACAGTCAACCATTTTGCATTATAAGGGTAAGAGATAGATATTTTTTCATTTTGCTTTATAGACATGTCACTGCTTTGTTACAGGTACCCTCTTATTTAATGTCACATGTGAGGAGACAGTATGAATTAGAGCAAATTAAGAAAAACAAGGATAAAATGGTATTGTAAAGTTTTTTGTATAATTTCATTCTATACAAATGTGAATATAAATGAAGCATGCTCTCTGAAAAGGGGGCTTAATGCATCTGCAAAAAGTATCGATCCAGGTCAGAGCAGGCAGTCCATGCAGGCTGACCGGGGCGGAAACTTTCTGATATTAGTCAATTTTCTTCATGTCAAAGGACCAGTGTACCTTCTGATTCAGTCGTTTGTTTGACAAAATTGATTTTTTGAATCCATAACAATATGATGAACTGCTCAGTATCATGCATCATGGAGATGCATTAAGCCCCAATTCACAGAGCATGGGTCATACATATAAGAGGCATACTCTGGCAAAAGGGAGCTTAATGCATCTCCATGATGTATGATACCAAGCAAGTCATCACATAACCATGTTTCCATAAGATTGCCTTTGTCTAACAACTAACTGAATCTGGAGGTAGATTATGATCTACATGCAGAAAATTTACAAATTACAAAAACTTTGGACCCATGGCAGACTGTGCAGGCTAAAATTTGTAGATACTTTTTGTGTTTGGATGTCCCTAATTTTACTATAATTGGCCTTTTGCTTCTAGTACTTAATGTTACAAGTACAAACTATGTCTAAAATTGTTAAAGACCCATGAAAAACATGTTGAAGTAAACCCCACTTGTAGCAGTTTTCATGAATTCTCTGTTTAATTTTCACTAATATAGTGAACTTCGTTCAATTTGTGTACAACAACATTCTAAAAAAGTATCATAGGTAAATTTGAAACTTGAAAAAACACTTCTACTAGTAAAGATTGACATCTCAAAAACTGTAATCATTTCAGTTTTAACGCTTTACTGCACAATCTTGAGTTTACTGAGTTTTAATGAACCTTAAGAAGAAGGCCTTCGGAAATATTATGAGAAAAGAGGAAAATGCTCGTAAACAGCATTTCCTTCTTCTCCCACAATGCTTCTGCCTTTGTAAGAATAAAAGCCACTATGTGAGTCAGATTTAATTTGATGTGTGCAAAGGCTGTGAATATGGACAGGCCAGAAATTTTCCCTGTGTGGTTGTGGTAAAGAGTTAATTTGATTTGATGACGTTGGAAGAATATTTTATCTTTCAACTAACCAGATATCCATGCAATAACACCTATGCAACATTTTCATTGATATACCACGGATATTTATAGATTTCGATATACCACAGATATTTATAGGACAGTATCTTCCAGTGAGTCAACCCCCATTTACCTAAATAATTTATGTTAACATTACTACAGAAAGCCCGTGAAAAAAAGAATGATATCGTAGCACATGCTATAATTTCCAGTTATTTGTCTACGTAATTCCTGCCTGTGATGTCACCTGAATGCCTCTTTACCGTGTTTTCTTAAAAAAAGGATAATCAACTGCGATATCATTCGCAATTTTCCGAGGTTTAATTACTACCATAAAGTACTGTATGAGGGTAATTTTAAAATGGCAGTTCCGATAAAAATTAACTCTCAACTTATATTTGTAAGCAACATGTTAACAATCTAATCAACAAACAAGACCTTAAAAGATAAATGGAATACAAACATAGTGTTGTAGTATATCTGAATATCTAACTCGATTGTGAGAATTGATAATTGTCTTGCTAAGGCATGACAATTATCAATTCTCCCAACCTTGTTAGATATTTTTGATACATCACAACACTATCTACGTATTCTCTATGCCTGGCCCCTTAACATGTTGCTAGACAGTTTGACCTTTTAATGACCCTTAGGAAGAGGCCTATTGAAAACACTTTAGGAAAAGAGGAAAATGCTGGCAACTAGCATTTTCTCTAACTACAATGTTTTTACCATTTCACAGTTTCAATAATTTCAGCTACATTTACTTTGCTTTTATCAACCCTGCTTATGATGAGCGAGACATAGTTGTCACAATGTCTCTCAGGTGTATGTGTGTGAATGTGTTAGAACATGCGTGTGTGCACCTGTCCAGATGTTGTCAGGACCAGAACTTCTACATTAATGGATGGATTTCAAAATAATTTGGAACAATAGTGATAATTATTGTTTTCCTTCATGAGTAGAAGTGCCATTTGGATATTTGCCCAGGTATGTCCAAGGTCAAGGTCAGACTTGAAGGTCAGTTGCCCATAGCAGGCTCCAAATGTTGCCCCTGGGCAATCTTCTGGTTGTTTAATTCTTTCAATATGAAAACTTTCAAATTTTTTAATTTCCCATACAAATTCATTAACATTTGATATTTTTTTCCCCAACATTTCTGTTTTTGTATCTGCCATTTCAGAAAACCAAATTTCTGGCTAAGAAAGACAAAACAGATGTCTATAAAAAACCAGCAGTGAGACACGAGGTAAGATGTAAATATATATATGCTATGTGAAAAGGGGCTTAATGCATTTGCGAAAAGTATCGACCCATGTCAGCCTGTTCAGTCCACACATGCTGACTTTTTTCTAATATTCAATTTTCTGTATGTCAAATGACAGTCTACCTCATGATTCAGCCTTTTGTTATACAAAGTGGTTTTTATAGGTCCATAGTTATATGATGATTTGCTTATTATCATTAATCACAGAGATACATGAAGACCCCTTTTCCTAGAGTATGTCTCATATTATAATGGGGGGGCTTAATAGATATGCAGAAAGTATTGACTCATATCAATGTGCATAGTCCAAGCAGGCTGATATGGGTCGATTCTCTATATAAATTTTCTGCATATCAAAAGACCATTCTACCTCATGATGCAGTTGGTTGTTAGACAAATTGGATTTTATGGATCCCTGATTATGTGATGTCTGGCTTAGTATAATGCATAACAGAGATGCATTAAATCCCCTTTTTGCCAGAGCATGGCTCAAATATAGAGTAAACTAGGTCTTACAGAGAAGCTTACACATAATAAGGGAAAAACAAAATATATGTGTGGTTCCGGTCACATGTTTGAGAATTTGGGTCGGTAGGTCGGAAAATTATTCTTTTTTTTATAACGAGCGACAGCGAGTTACGGGCAAAGCCCGTAACGAGCAAAGCTCGTTTTGCGGTAACACCATTCTAGATTTTTAAAAATGAAATTCCGACTTCGTTCTGGGTTTTAGTCTAAATCTAAATAGGGATGACTAAAAAACTGACTGTCTTCCGGTTAGTCGCACAGCGTCACACGTATGACAATCTTTCGCACAAGTACCTGATTGGTCAAAAATGACAATAAATATCTACCGATCGAATGATTACTTAAAAATCATTATCAGTTTAATGAGTAAAGATTATCTAATTTCTTACTTACTTTCAGCGTATTAAACGTCTATTTGTGTATGAACATACGCAATGATCTATGCTAGCAAATAATGACGTCATAAATCACACTATTCTTACGTCATGCACAAGCCGTTTTTTCGCGGAAAATATTGTGTCGTAGAAATCATGACTAAACTAGTTTATTGACTGTTTCAAAATACCATTTAGAGAGAAAGCTGGATTTATGATCTGCGAAAAGGGGTCTTACTGCATTTGCAAAACTTTTGACCCAGGTCTGCCTGTGTAGTCTGCACAAGCTAACCTGTGTCAAAACTCTTTGCTAGATCTATTTTTCAATGTTTTGAATGTCAAAGGACCAGTATGTATGCCTTTCCATTCAGTCAGTTATCATACAATATGGATGTATAATTATGTGATGACTTTCTTGGTATCAGGCATCATGGACATGCATTAAACCATCTTTTACCGCAACATGGCTCAAGATTTTTGTTTGTTTTTTTTCCTTTTGTGTGTAGATCTATATTCATTGCAGCGGCAAGTGCACCTACCATGCGTTCAGCACTGAAGTTCCTTTTACCAGTACTCTGCTCAATATTCTTCTCAACTTACTGACTGATTCCTCGTAAAAGTCAAAGTCTCTCTTATATAGGTCTAGATCTACATGCAGTGAGGAAATATTCCCGTAAAATGGTCTTTACAAGTGTGTGAACCAATAATTATTCCAAGTTATTTTTCTGGACATAAATTAACGAAAGTGTCAAGGAACTGTCTTCCTTTTGTTAAGGAAATCAGGGACATTCACATGTACAAGTCTACGAAAGAAAAATGCTTTCTACTTTCGACAACGCTCAAAATTAGTTTTGGCACAGCTGGAATTCGAACTCACACCCTTTGATTTCAAGATCTAGAATCTAGCTTATCATTCGAATTAATACATCTATATAGTCTATGTTCCACAAATCATTCACGTCGCTCGTATTGAGGCTTTGCCTTTTTCATATTTTTTTTTTCCTCAAACATGATCAACAGGTGAAAAAAAATGTTTAGGGTCGGTTGTAAAAATTAGACACTGTCGCGTAACCAGAACCAGATATATATTTTGTTTTGGCCTAAGTTAATTTATAATCTTTGATATAGAGACTTCGTCATTCCTAGTTTGGTACAGTCATCGATTCTGAAGGTTGAAGTGACAAGGACAAGTAGGACAGCTAGATTTTTTAAATAAAACATGGCCATAACGTGCTCTGACTTCATACGTTACATGTTTCACGAGCAATACTGACCTCTTTAATCTTTTATCATATGATCCTGTGTTTTAACCCTTAGGCTGTTAAGTGTGACTAAATGACCTTTTGCTAACTATGTAGATCAAGATCAGACTGCACAGATTGTGCAGTCTGATCTTTGATCAACACTATCCAATAAGGACATATTTTCCCCAAAAAAATACCTTTGAAATAGCAAAATTTGAGTTTTTATACGCCCGTCGAAGACTGGACGTATTATGGGATCACCCATGGCGTACGGGCGGGCAGGCGTCTGGGCAGGTGAGCGGGCGGTGTCCAGTTCTTTGTCCGGAGCATAACTTTGTCATCTCCAGTCCGATTGACTTGAAACTTAGCATGTGTGTTTGTTGCGATAATACGGAGTGCAGTGCAAAAGAACCATAACTCTACCTCGTGCTGTCTTTGAGTTATTTCCCTTTGATCATCATTTTTACAGCATTTTCTGCTTGTCCGGAGCATAACTTTGTCATCTCCAGTCTGATTGACTTGAAACTTGACATGTATGTTTGTTGCAATAATACGGAGTGCAGTGCAAAAGAACCATAACTCTACCTCGTGCTGTCTTTGAGCTATTTTCCTTTAATCGTCATTTTTACAGCATTTTCTGCTTGTCCGGAGCATAACTTTGTCATCTCCAGTCCGATTGACTTGAAACTTGGCATTTGTGTTTGTTGCAATAATACGGAGTGCAGTGTGAAAGAACCATAACTCTACCTGGTGCTGTCTTTGAGTTATTTCCCTTTGTCATTTTTACAGCATTTTCTGCTTGTCTGGAGCATAATTTTGTCATCTCGAGTCTGATTGACTTGAAACTTGGCATTTGTGTTTGTTGCAATAATACGGAGTGCAGTGCAAAAGAACCATAACTCTACCTGGTGCTGTCTTTGACTTATTTCCCTTTGATCATCATTTTTACAGCATTTTCTGCTTGTCCGGAACATAACTTTGTCATCTCTAGTCCGACTGACTTGAAACTTGGTATTTGTGTTTGTTGCAATAATACAGAGTGCAGTGCAAAAGAACCATAACTCTACCTTGTGCTGTCTTTGAGTTATTTCCCTTTGTCATTTTTACAGCATTTTCTGCTTGTCCGGAGATAACTTTGTCATCTCAAGTCCAATTGACTTGAAACTTGGCATTTGTGTTTGTTGCAATAAAACGGAGTGCAGTGCGAAAGAACCATAACTCTACCTGGTGCTGTCTTTGAGTTATTTCCCTTTGATCGTCATTTTTACAGCATTTTCTGCTTGTCCGGAATATAACTTTGTCATCTCTAGTTTGAACATCTTCAAATTTGGTATGCATGGTTGTTGAAAATTTACGGAGTGCCGTGCACAAGAACCATAACTCTTCCTAGCACGAATTTTGAGTTATTTCCCTTTGATCGTCATTTTTACAGCATTTAGTGCTTGTCCGGAATATAACTTTGTCATCTCAAGTCAGAATGACTTCAGACTTGGTATGCATGTTTGTTGCAATATTATGGAGTACAGCGCGCAAGAACAATAACTCTACCTAGTGCTGATTTTGAGTAATTCCACTTTGATCTTCATTTTTACAGTATTTCTTGCTTGTCCGGAACGGAACTTTGTCACCTCAAGTCAAATTGACTTGAGACTTGGTAAACATGTTTGTTGCATTACCTGCCCTTTACGATTATTATACCCCCTCGACAACTGGTGGTGGGACGGGCGTATCTTGCGACAATTTGCCGCTCTTGTTACTATTGTTACGAGGCAAGCGTAACGAGAAAGAAAACCAGCAACAAGCCTTTAACAATTAACAATATTTATTAATGAATAAAGGCATAAGAGTACAATAACAGTTAAGTTTGAATGAAATTTTGACAATTTTAATCCTAGAACAAGAAATAAAATAAGTCCCTCAAAATTAAGAATTATGTTTACACTGCAAAAAGTATGAAATTTCTGGTTCCTAAAACCTAAATTAACAATAGTTTTAACTTGCAAATAGATATGAGAAACCTGTTTAAAAAATAAATGATTCCAACTTACAGATCTATATTCCAATATAAATCCAACACTTTTCACTAATTCTGTATCCTCCAAGCCACAGTCTAAGTTCAAAATCAAATCCCACCAAGTAAGTCACTCCTATTTATATCAGTTTGGAAAATTCTAGATTAGTCTTTTCTAGAAAGGTAAACAACTTGTTTACTAACAACCTGTTTCTAAAAATAACCGCAATGGAAAAACCAATGAATGTTCTTTATATTTCTAGAATACTCTGTATATAGAGTGAAATTGATAATGAAAACAGGTTACATGTATATCCTATTTATATAACACTTCCCCTTCTAAAGGAAAAGAAAGTTTTAAGAAGTAAAGTTTCTTTTGTCTGAAGATAGAAAACATCATTACACATAAATGTACCGGTATATGAAAATACACTATACATAAAGACAAATGTTAACTATTTACAAGTTAAACTCTAGACAAAACATCAGGGATAATATTATCCCTACCTTTTATGTGTCTGATATCCATGTTATATTCTTGTAAAAACAGACTCCATCTGAGTAAATGTTGATTCTTGTTTTTCATTTTATGGATAAAAGTCGGAGGATTATGATCACTATATACGATGATGGGTGCCGGAGAAGATGACAAATGTATTTCGAAATGCTAAAGAGCAAGAATGAGAGATAAACACTCTTTTTCTATTGTTGAGTAGTTTTTCTGATGTTTGTTAAACTTTTTAGAAAAATAATTAACTGGATGATCTACACCATTACAATCTTCTTAAAGTAAAACACCACCTGCACCAGTATCACTAGCATCTACTGCAAGCTTAAATTCCTTTTCAAAATTAGGAGCTAAAAGAGCTGGTTCACTTTTTAGTATGGCTTTTACTTTATTGAAAGCTTTTTGACAACCATCATTCCATATAAATTTTTTGCGTTTGCTGAGAAGACTTGTCAGTGGCTCAGCAATGACAGAAAAATTACCACAGAATTTTCTGTAGTAACCAGCCATACCAAGAAATCTCATAAGTTGTCTTTTGCTTGTAGGTACAGGAAAATCAGAAATAGCTTTAACTTTAGCTTCTACAGGTTTTACCTGTCCTTGTCCAACAACGTGACCCAAAAATGTTAAACTAGCATGACAAAATTCACTTTTAACAAGATTAATTGTTAATTTGGCTTTACTCAGTCTCTCAAAAAATTCTCTGATAGTCTTCAGATGTTCATCCCAATCATGGCTGTGAATGATGACATCATCGATGTAGGCCCTACAGCCGTCCAGTCCAGATATTATCATGTTGATAAGACGTTGAAATGTTGCTGGCGAGTTTTTCATCCCAAAAGGCATAACTTTGTACTGATAAAGTCCATCTGGAGTTACAAATGCAGAGATTTCTTTAGCTCTTTCAGTGAGAGGAATTTGCCAAAATCCTTTTAGAAGATCAAATTTGGTTACATATTTTGCATGACCAATATTTTCAATGCAGTCATCTACTCTTGGCACTGGAAACGAATCGGTCTTGGTCACAGTATTAACTTTTCTATAGTCAGTGCACATACGAAAAGTTCCATCTGGCTTTGGTACAAGAATACAGGGAGAACTCCATTCACTTTGACTAGGTTCAATAAAATTATTGTCCAATAGATACTTGATTTCCTCTCTAAGATGCTCCATTTTCTTGGGATTCATTCGATATGGATGTTGTTTCACTGGTTTTGAATTTTCAATGTCCACATCATGGTATATTGTATCTGTCCGTGTTGGAATATCAGGGAACAGGTGCTCATAATCAGAAATTAACTTTTTTAATTCATCTTTTTGATTATTATCTAAATGTGAAAGCTTTTTATCTAAATTTCTTAAAATGTCAGAATTCTGAAGTTTTGAACAAATAGGGTTAGACTTATCAAAGTTCATTTCTTCGCAATTTATGTCTTCATGGTTAATGTGATTTTGATTTTGAGGGACTGAGGAAACTACATTTATTGGTGAAATATTTGAATTATCCCTATCAACATATTCTTTTAACATATTTATATGACATAATTGCTTTTGCTTTCGCCTGTCAGGAGTTGTTATCACATAATTTAAGTCACTGACCTTTTTCTCTACAGAATAAGGACCAAAATATCTTGCTTGTAGAGGCCTACCAGAAATTGGTAGAACAGCTAAAACTTTATCTCCAGGTTTAAAATTTCTTTCTTTAATATTCTTGTCATATCTTTCTTTCATTTTACATTGAATTTTCTTTAAATTTGATTTTGCAACCTCACAAGCTTCTAATAATCTGTTTCTAAAGTCAGATACATACTGAAGTAAATTTAAAGGAGAATCTTCTTGTGAAAGAAATGTTTCTTTTAAAAGTTTTAAAGGTCCATGAACTGTGTGATCAAAAACAAGCTCAAAGGGACTAAAACCAAGAGATTCCTGTATAGACTCCCTTACTGCAAAGAGTAAAAGATGTATGCCTTCATCCCAATCCTTTTGTGTGTCAAAGCAATATGACCTTATCATATTTTTCAAGGTCTGATGTAACCATTCAAGGGCACCTTGGCTTTCAGGGTGATATGCAGATGACCTATATTGTTTAATTCCCAACTCGTGCATCACTTGTTGGAAAATGCCAGACATAAAATATGACCCTTGATCAGATTGAACAGATTTAGGAAGTCCTACAAAATGATAAATTTCACTAAAGCTTTGACAATTGTTTTAGATTTTATATTTCTTAAAGGTATTGCTTCGGGAAAACAGGTGGAAGCTCACATAATAGTCAAAAGGTATTCATTGCCAACCTTAGTTTTTGGCAATGGACCTACACAATTAATTATAATCCTGCTAAAAGGTTCATCAAATGCAGGGATCGGCTGTAGTTTACCCTTAGGTATGACCTGGTTGGGTTTGCCTACCATTTGACAAGTATGACAAGACCTACAATAATCTGATACATTTGCTTTTAGACCAGGCCAATAAAAATTATTAAGAATTTTGTGATAGGTCTTATTGATACCTAAATGACCTGACATAGGAGTTTCATGAGCTAAGCTTAATATTTCTGATCTATAAGATTTAGGAACAAGACTTGATGATTGACAGCCCACTCATCATCAACAGAGACTTCAGGAGGGCGCCACTTTCTCATTAATATTCCATTTATTAAATAAAAACAGACAGGTTCCTGTGAAAGATCAGTTTCACTTACAGCTTTTTGAAATAAAGGTGCAAGTTCTGGATCATTGTGTTGGTCTTCACTTAATTTTGACCTTGACCTTGTATCACGGCCTTCATTAACTGAGGGTGAAGATATACAATCAATTTCTGATGAATTATGTTTAGAATTTGTCTGACTTTCAGACGGGTTTTGTGAAATAAATCTGTTAATTTAATTTTTAAATAAATGACCCAACAAAGAATCAGATAAGTCAATATCAGACTGATTTTCAGTCAAAATGGCTTTCTTTGCCATAGCTCTAGTAACTGCACATGATGGGTAAAGGTCAGGAATTTCTTCCTCAATGGGATCGGGTGATTGATCCATGCAAGGTGTGTCAGTTACAAGTGGATTAACAATTACCTTATCTCCGGCTAAATCATTGCCTAATAACAAATGAACACCTGTAAAAGGTAAATTTTTTTCTGACACCAACAGTCACTGGACCATTAATTAAGTCTGAAGACAAATAAATGTTATGAAGCGGAACATGAACAAATCCACATTCTACACCCAGAATAAGGACACTTGTCCCAGAAGAAGTCTTCTCAGAAAAAGGCAGGACGTCTGCTAAAATAAGAGATTGAGAAGCTCCAGTATCACGTAAAATTTTAATAGGGGTAAACTGGGCAAAATCACTTTTTAGTGACACAAAACCATCTGATAAGAATGGTTCATAAATCTCCATAACAGTATCAGTCTCAGGTACTTTGGCCTGGACAAACGTTTGGTCTTTAAAACATGACTGAGGTGTAGACTTTAATGAAGTAAAGCCTGTAGGCTTATGACCTTCTTGTTTTTCCCGTTTTCTTTTTAAAACAGGACATTCAGAAATAATATGACCTGATTCTTTGCAATAATTACAAGTGGGTCGAGATAAGGGATTTTGACCTTTGGCTTCATAAGGAGACTTGGGTTTTGGAATATTCTGATTGGAATTGTCATTATATTGATTAAAATTTGGCTTAGGACCAGTAGATGAATAAAAAGGTTTTCGAGGGTTTGATTTATTTATGAAAGAGACCTTATGCGTCAAGGCAAAGTTGTCTGCTAAGCAAACAGCTTCTTCTAAAGTTTCAACTTCTTTCTCATCTAAGAAAGTTTTTAAATCTAAATTAATGCACCTTTTAAATTCTTCAACTAAAGTAGTTGTCTAAGTTTTCCATGATCTGAACCTATTTTTTTTGAATGGCACCATCTATCAAAAAATTGTTCTTTAGTTCTAGCAAGTTCAACATGGGTTTGACCATTTTCTTTTCTGCAATTTCTAAATTTTTGTCTATATGCTTCAGGTACCAATTCATAAGCCTTGAAAATCAATTCCTGAACATTATCATAATTAGAAAACTGTTCATTACTTAGTTGAGATAAAATATCACGAGTCTTTCCAGTTACAACGCTTTGCAAAAGTAGGGTCCAGTGCTCTTTTTGCCACTTCAAATTTTCGGAAAATCGTTCAAAATGTGAAAAGTATTTATTAACTTCCTGTTCTTGAAATGGTGGAACAAGTCTGAGGTGTTTTGTTATGTCAAAATCTTTAATCATATGCAAAGATGTTTTTTCTTGATTTTCTATTTCTAATTCTTTCATTCTGATCTGAAATTGCCTATCCTTTTCTCTTTCTTCTAATTCAGCATACATCTTTTCTTTTTCTAACTCTAATTCTTTTTCTTTCATTCTTTCTTCTTTCGCTATTTTTTTTTTAATCTCTCTTCTTTTTCCATCTGTAGTTTTAATTTTTCTAACTCAATATTAGTTTTAATGTCTGACTGAGACACAAAAATAAGAGAAAGAGCAGACAAGTCAAGTATTTCTTCATCAACTAAAAACTGAACAATAGAATTCTTAATTTCATGCTTTTAACATAGTAACTTTAATGCCAGCCAGTTTATAATGAGAAGCAAGATCTAATAAATCAGACTTTTTTGCCAAATTGAACAGCTCCTGAGAAGGCTCAGCAATAAATTTTTCAAGACCAAAAGACATGATTGCTTTTTATCCCTATTCATATAACACTATTTGCTTAAAAGTTTCATTCCAGTTAATTAGCGGGATAAGGATAATGACGCTTAGGAAAAAGGCTTTTGAAAACATTGTGGGAAAAGGAGAAAATGCTGCTAACCAGCATTATCTCTTTCTATAATGCTTTCTTTAATGTTTTCTATCATTTTAAAGACATATCAAATCGTTTGCACTACAATTACTTTGTCATCTTCTAAGCCAAGCCCCAGTAGCTCAGTCAGTAGCGTGCATGACTTGAGAACACGGGGTCCAGGGTTCGATCCCTGGCTACAACCCCTGGCTTGGCCAATTTCTTTCCGAGGATTGGTGATAGTCACTGCGACAGGATTCATTCCTCTCCCACCGCTGACCATTGTTTCGACGATGATTATGTGGGAAAGCAGCCAGTGGCTTGGAAAGAAAATTGTGCGAAGTACTGGTAAAAGAGACTCCAGGAACGCATGAATAGGTGCACTGGCCGCCGTGATATAACTGAAATAATGTTGAAAACGGCGTTAAACACCATACAATCAATCAATCAGTCATCTTCTAAATGCTTACATGATGGACAAGCCAAAAATATTGCAGTTTTTAAGTACAGTACTATTATATGAGCCACTCTTGATTTGTTATCTGCAAGGACTTTCAATCACGACTTTTTGTCCAAACTTTCAAAGTGTGGTATAGATTTAATTTCATAATTTCAGAGTGACTTTCAAGAGGGGGTCATTAGAGTGTATGCACCACATTTAACAAAAAATTGTACAGCAGTGCAACTAGATCTCAATACTACTGCCGGGGACATTGTGTCAAAGTTCAGGGTCATGCAAGGGTCACAGACCTGGGATCCAAGGTGAGTGGTATCAGAGTAGCTTGTCAGCAAATTACACTTTCCATGTCTTCCCTGCTCTCCCCAGACAATCTGCTCTGGGTACCTAATTGTTCCCTGAGATCAACTTAAGGATTTTTTTTTCTCTAGAAAAAACCTGTTTTAGCTATAATAAACCTGGTTCCATGGCAACCCATAACTGAATTTGCAGTAATCAGGATACACTTAAACAAATACTCACATTCTGACTTTGAACCTTCATAGAATAATACAAATTGCACAACAATAAAACCAATACATTGCCCTTCAGTATGAAAGCCAAATTTGCAAATTAGCTCATTTGCATATTAGTTAAAATTCATTAAAACTTCTTTTTTTTCTTAATGAAAAATCATGAACAAAGAAGTGCTTTGAAGTTGATTTTACATTGAACACTGTAATGGGTCTTTGTACTTTGGTATCAACTATCAAATCTCATGAATATATCTCCGACATTGATTAAGAAATTTTCCTGAAGAAAAAGATCCTGTTTTGGCTGAGTGACCTCGCCTCATTCCCATGACAACTGAAATCTCCCGTTGTTTGGGTACACTAAAATCAAATACTCATATTCACGTTTATAATCACCATGGTGTAATACAAATTGCATCACAGCTAAGCTCAGACATTGCCATATAATTTGATACCCAAATATGCAAGTTTGCTCACTGGCATATTAATGATTGTTCATTAAAAATATATATTTTTATCCTTTTTACCAAAATTTTAAAAAGTGTTTTTAAGTTGATTTTACATTAAGCACTGAAATGGTTTTTTCAAATTACCGACTCTCATGAAACCATTTCAGACACTGGTCAGAATTTTTTTTTCCACGAAGGTAAACCTGTTTTGAGTACTTGTAACTGACCAATTTTCATGGCAACCCATTATTGAATTAGCAGTAATTGGGGAACACTGAAAACAAATATTCATATTCCAGCTTGTTATCATCATGGAGTTATACAAAATGTACCAAAGTAAGGCTTAAACTTTGCCATTTAACATTACATCCAAATGTGCGAGTAGTCCATTTGCATACTGATGATTATTCATAGAAATTATGCCTAAATTATTACTAAAAGAAAGGTTAAGCTGATTTTACATTAGTACACAATGATTTGGCTTTTGTATTTTCCTAACAATCATAAACTCTCATGAAAACATTTCAGATGTTTGTGGAACTCAGATCATAATTTCTGGTGTAATACAACTTCATTCGCAACAACGAAAGCATATATTTTTAAGCAAACAGTTTAGTGACATTTCTTTTTCTTTTCTAAATGACAGCACCTAGACCTGCATGTGTATTAAGTGCAGTAGCGTGTATTGATTACTTTGCTGTATCATCCTGGTCAGTGCTTTGCTTCTTTCTTGACCACTGCTATCAGTCTCATTGTATCCTGGAGAATGTCAACCAGCATTGGTGGAAGAACATCTTTATTCTATAAAATGTTACGAGCCAAGCGTAATGAGAAAGAAAACCAGCAGCAAGCTTTTAACAATTAACCCTTTACCACATGGCAAAATTTAAGACCTATCCAGATTGAAAGCATTTGCAGACAACAATTTCATAGTGGCTCAAATGACGCAACTTTTCTTTGATAGGGTAGAAAACTTCGTGGGAAAAGGAGAAAATGCTGGTTACCAGCATTTTCTCCTTTTCCCACAATATTTTCAAAAGGCCTCTTCTTCAGGGGCGTCAAAAGGCGTCATTGTGTGGTAAAGGGTTAACAATATTTATTAATGAATAAAGACAAAAGAGTACAATAAGAGTTAAGTTTGAATGAAATTTTGACAATTTTTAATCTTAGAACAAGAAGTAGAAGAAGTCCCTCAAAATTAAGAATTATGTTTAGACTACAAAAATATGAAATTCATGGTTCCTAAAACCTAAATTAACAATAGTTTTAACTTGCAGATAGATATGAGAAACCTGTTTAAAAAATAAATGATTCCAACTTACAGATCTATATTCCAATATAAATCCAACACTTTTCACTAATTCTGTATCCTCCAAGCCACAAGTCTAAGTTCAAGTCCAAAATCACCAAGTAAGTCACTCCTATTTATATCAGCTTGGAAAATTCTAGATTAGTCTTTTCTAGAAAGATGACATCATGGATTGGTAAACAGCTTGTTTACGAACAACCTGTTTCTAAAAATAACCACAATGGAAAAACCAATAAATGTTCCTCATGTTTCTAGAATATTCTGAAAACAGGTCACTGTATATCCTATCTACATAACAAAAATCTCAAAAGAACCATTTACTTGGGTCCAGCCAGAGAGTGTTTTCAGATTGGTTCTATGCGGTTGACCCAGGTCACATGTTGAAACAAGCATTCTCTGCATGGCAGTAGTGTGCCCAAGTCTGTATTGTGCATAGCATTTGTTGGTTTGCTATCACACTTCTCTTTTATCTGAAATAGTATGTACTGTATTGTCTTTACAGACGCAGTTCACAAAGTCAGAAATTCCAGCAAGGGCAAGTCTCCTTTGTAAATCCAGCCAATTTTATGTCAGCAGGGGACGACACATTTTTGTATGAGGTTGGCGGGAATATAGGAGAGCGACGCTTACCCAACAATACAAATATGTCTACGCTGTACAAGGTTAATCCGAATGCAGAGTGGATCATCAAACAACGAGACAGTGATGTGTTCAGTGAATTGTTTTCTTGACTTGCATGTTGTTGTTGTTCTCGTAAACTTTTACAAGTTGACCATATCCCTCCAAACTGTTATGATTTTACTCTTTACCAAACAATCCTGAGTTTAACGACTTTGGTGAAAATAGGCTGATGAAAACAATATGGAAAATAGAGAAAATGCTGCTTACCAGCGTTTTTTCCAGTATCTATTATCAACAACATCTTCCACCCTTTCAAAAACAATTCAAATCTTTTAACTCTTTACCACAAAAAAAAATTTTAGACATCCCAATTGAAAGCATTTGCAGACAACAAAATAAACATGACTAAAAAATCAGAATTTGTTTAGGGAAGGGTAGAAAACATTGTGGGAAAAGGAGAAAATGCTGGTTACCAGCATTTTCTCCTTTTCCCACAATGTTTTCAAAAGGCCTCTTTCTAAGGGTCGTTAAAAGTCGGGATTGTGTGGTAAAGGGTTAAACCTCATTTGCCCTCACCAAATGCATTTGAGCTCTGCTTTAGTAAAAATGTGGGTTTTAATGCATTTCTGTTATGCATTGCTCAAAGCAAGTCATCATACGGCCTGCAACACGCGAAAAAGGGGCATTCGGACAATTGCGTAAAGTGTCGTCTCGGATCAGCCTGTGCAGTCCGCGCAGGCTAGTCCGAGATGGCACTTTATGTCAACATTAGATTTTGTCTTACAGTAGACTTGCGTGAAACAGAAAATTACATAAAAACGGAAAGTGCCGTCTCGGAGTCCACGCAGGCTGATCCGAGACGACACTTTACGCAAATGTCTGAATGCCCCTTTTCGCGTGTTGCAGGCCATATAATTGTGGATCCATAAAATCCATGTAGTCTAGCAATCAGCTGGATCTGGGGTTGGAATGGTCCTTTGATATGCAGAAAATTTACCAATCGCAAAAAGTTTTGACCCATGTCAGCCTGCTCGGACTGTGCAGGCTGACATGGGTCGATAATTTTTGCAAAAAAGCTGATCCTTGACCAGATTACAAAATTCTAAGCATACTCATATTGAAAGCATTAGTTGTAGATGACCAGTTAGATGTAGCGCGAATGATCGGAGTGGTCTCTGAAAAAGATAGAGATCTACGTAGAAAAGTTGTTGGTAAATAGGGCTTTCTCCTTTTCTTGCCATGTGTTTAACTCTTTACCGAATGACAAAAGTTTTGATATGTCCAAGTTGAAAGAATTTGCAGAGGACAAATCAAATGTAGCTTAATTCTTTATCAAACAACGTAACTATAGACTGGTCCAAATTGAAAGCATTTAAAGACAACAAATTAAACGTGGCTCAAAAACTGAAATTTGCCTCTGGAAGGGTAGTAAACTTTGTGGGAAAAGGAGAAAATACTGGTTACCAGCATTTTCTCCTTTCCACAAAATGTTTTCCAAAGCCTTCTTTGTCAAGGTCATTAAAAGTCATGATTGTGTGGTAAAGAGTTAAATGATGGATTTTGCATTTGAAAGGGTAGAAAACATTGTGGGAAAAGGTGGTTAACAGCATTTTCTCCTTTTCCCACAATGTTTTCTGAAAGCTCTTTCCTAAGGGTCGTTAAAACTCAGGATTGAGTAGTAAAGGGTTGAAGATCTTCTTCCCTGAGGGTCTTCAAAGGGACAGATTAGTGAAGGGGTGAACTTAACAGAAATACTAAGCCAGTGATTTGATGAGAAGTGTTCATAAAGCAAAAGAGTTCAGTGTCATACTCTTTTGACGGTCTTGCGATGTCCTGAAACAAAATTTCAGTAAATATCATCGAAAACATCTTTGTAGAATATAAATTATTGTCATAAGTTAGGGCTTAAAGTGGCCCGTTTAGGTTTTATGCTGGAAATCAAAAGTTCTTGTAAAATACCAACAAACACATGTTGATATGAGGCATGCCTTGTGAAAAAGTGGGTTTAATGTATCTATGTGGTGCATGATGCCAAGCAAGACGTCATATAATTATGGATCCATAATATCCATTCTTTTATAACAACCGGCTAAATCATGAGGTAGGCTGATCCACAGAAATGCAGAAAATTATCCAAAAAACAAAAAGTTTTGGCCCAGGTCAGCCTGTGTGGATTACGCAGGCTGACATAGGTCTATACTCTATGCAGATGTATTAACCTTTTACCACACAATCATGACTTTTAACGACCCTGAGAAAGAGAGCCTCTGAAAACATTGTTGGAAAAGGAGAAAATGCTGGTAATCAGCATTTTCTCCTTTTCCCACAATGTTTTCTACCCAACCCCCCCCCCCCAAAAAAAAAAAAAAAAAAATTCAATTTTTGAGTGATACTTATTTTGTTGTCTGCAAATGCTTTCAATTTGGAAAATTAAAAAATGTTGTCATTTGGTAAAGAGTTAAGCCCTCTTTTCACGGAGAATTAATGTGTTCGTTGTGGAAGGGCCTGGATCTGTTGTACGTTAATTGCACATGTGTTATTCTGTACACAGTGGTTTTGATACAGTATAAGGAGGATTCCTAAAAGTTTAGTTTTAAAGGGCTTAAACCCTTAACTCTTTTCCACACAACAAAAATGTAGACTTGTCTAAATTGAAAGCATTTACAGACGACAATTTAACCGTGGCTCAAATGAAGGAATACGTCTTTGATAGGGTAGAAACCATCTTGGGAAAAGGAGAAAAGGAAAGGGAGGTAACCAGCATTTTCTCCTTTCCACACAATGTTTTCAAAAGGCTGCTTTTCTAAGGTTAGTTAAAATTTAGGGTTGTGTGGTAAAGGGTTGCGGTGTTGTATAAACCAAATGGACGTTTTCATTGTAGAATGGCAAAAAGAGGTTTAATTCATCTCTGTGATACATTTTACTGAACAAGACATCATATAATTATGGATCCGTAAAAATCATTTCATCTAATAACCAACAGAGTCCAGAGGTAGACTAGTCCTTTAACAATAGGTAATAAGTTTGGACACATGTAGGCCTGTGTGGACTGTACAGGATGACAGAGGTCTATACTTCTTGCAGATACATTAAATCCCCTTTTCACAGAGAATGGCTTAAAAGGATTAGCAGACAAAGGATTTAATCTGGCTCAAACGATGAATTTGGCATTAAAAGGGTAAAAAACATTGTGAGAAAAGGAAAAAATGCTTGTTTCAAGCATTTTCTAATTTACACACAATGTTTTCAAAAGAATTCTGTCTCATAGTGTTATAAAAAAAAAGGACTGTTTGATAGAGGGTTATAAGGTTTCAGAGTTTTCATTTTCATTTTTTATTTGACTAACCTTTTGACCTAGTTTCTACTAAGTCAGATTCATAATTGTTGACCTTTGACCCAGTTTTTGAAAGGTCAAAAAAGCACAGTTATATTATGTATCTAGTCCTATTGTTTGTTTATGTATAGAGTGCTGTGGACTTTAAGACTGTAGTGTGTAGTTTCATAAAGACTTATCTGTTTTAAGCTTTAGTTTAACTCTTTACCAAACAAAAAAATTTTAGACTTGACCAAATTCCAGCATTTTTAGACGACAAAATAAATGTAGCTCAAATGATGATTTTTGTCTTTGATAGAGTAGAAAACATTGTGGAAAAAGGAGAAAATGCTGGTTACCAGCATTTTCTCCTTTTTCCACAATATTTTCAAGAGCTTTCTTTCTCAGGGTTGTTAAAAGTTGGGATTGTGTGGTAAAGGGTTAAGTGTACCACACAATCCTGTTTAAATGACACTGAGGAAAAGCATTTTGAAAACAATGTGGGAAAAGGAGAAAATGCTGGTAACCAGCATTTTCTCCTTTTCTCTCAATGTTTTTAAAAGGTTTCTTCCTCAGTGTCGTAAAAACTTTGGATCATGTGGTAAAGGATTAATCACACTTGTTGAGTGCGCCATGATGTTGGTAGTTCCAAGCATTGACCATGCTTATAAAGAGATTTAAACCCATGGTTAAACCCGAAACCATTGATGCAAGAGGTCGGCACATCAAAGGTTTAAGCTATAGGACACTTACATTCATAGGTCTTCTTTGGGGTGGAGTAGATCAGGATCAGAACCTGTTGTATGTGTCTGATCTTACATTCTGATATCTTACAAAGGTAGTCAATATCCAAGGAATGAACAAATTGTCTGGCTCTAGCACAATGAATTGAAGTGAAATCTAGCTTTTTCGTATCCTTTTTTGAACGGATTTGTCACATCGGAGCATTCTTTCAGAATGTTTTCAAAAGGTGTTTCCTGCATGAATTCAGAATTATCTTTCAACTAACCGAATATCCACGCAATAACACCCATGAGATATTTTTTTTGATATACCACAGATATTTATAGAACATGAATGAATTTTCTGCAGGTGAATGTCACGTTTTATGACGTAGTAAACATCATTTATGACAACCTTATAACAGCTAACCTGTATCCAACCAGATTGAATAGATCTATTTCGCTTGACATAATGCACATATTATTTACATCCTTTTGACGAGAAGTAAAAATCAGACATTAAAAGATAAATATGATACGTAGATAGTGTTGTTGTGTATCACAATTATCTACCTTGGTTGTAAGAATTAATAACTGTCTCGCCAAGGCTCAACAATTATTAAATCTCCCAACCTCATGAGATATTTTTGATATATGACAACACTGTGTACGTATTCTCCATTTATATTTTTTCCATTGTGTTATTTTAACCTTTCAAGCACCAAATAAACCCAAAAGGTACTTTCAGTCTAGTAATAAGACTGGAGTCATTGAAATTTCCAGCTGACTTTTTCTTTCAAAGAATTTCTAAGAAAAGCTGACAGTGTAGATCATAGATTGGACTGCATATTTTGTGCAGTCTTATCCTGATCTATGCTGGCCACAAAGACAACTATAGTTGTGAAAGGTGTTTTTTAAGGGTTACATTGTATTTGAGCACTACTTTTTTTTTCTTTCTATGAACAGACAATTATTCATATATGAAAAAGATTTTATATACTTTTTTTCATGCAGTGTTTAAAGCTGCAATATTTTCTTGTGGACCAAAGTAGTTTTTGATACATTTTGATAAGTATATAAATGTTTATTTAGTGTTTTGATTAATAAGTTGTTGGAGCTGTTTATTTTTAAAAATCACTCAGATAGTTGTGGTTTTGTTCTAACCTGTTTGTTATCCTCCCCTGGCCCATGGCAGATTGTAAAAGAGGGGGAGGAAATATCGGAATCAAGTTGTCTGTCTAATGTAAACTCTACTAAACAAAAAATTCTGGACTGGACCAAGTTAAAAGCATTTGCAGATGGCAAATGCAGCTCAAATGATGATTTCTATGATAGGGTAGAAAACATCATGGAAAAGGAGAAAATGCTGGTTACCAGCATTTTCTCCTTTTCCCACAATGTTTTCAAAAACCTTCTCTATCAGGTGTGCTAAAACTTGGGTGCTAAAGAATTAATGCAAGTTTGCCTGCTCTTCTAATCCTACAGTTTTCATTTCAGCTGAAATTTTTATGCAACTATTCTGACTAAATGAAGTTGTACACCTGCAATTTTCATGATGATTGGTCAATTATTACTGGAGTTATCATCATTTGAATTTCATTTGGGGTCCTGCATGACTTGGTGGTGAAGTGTAACATTCTTAGCGGGAGATACAGGGCTTGAGCCTCACTGGAAGCACTGGGCATTTCATGGGAGTGTCCCTAGGCAAGACACTTCAGAGTCCTAGCCTTGTACTGATGAAAACCAGGACATACACGAATATGTGAGCTGTCACCTCGAGAGGACAATTAATGTTGAAAGCGGCATAAACACGATTCAGTTGAATTTTATTCCTGGTCTATTTACAAGGCAACTGGTTTGGGGTATTTGTCAGAGTGGGACAGTTTTGTTTTGCAATGTTTTTATCATGTTTCTAAAAGATTTTTCATTTAGCCCTTTACCACATGACAGAGTTTCAGACAGGTTCAAATTCAAAGCATTTGCAAATCAGATGTTGCTTAAATTATGAAATTTGCTATAAAAAGGGTTTAAAAAACATGGCGGAAAAAAGAGAAAATACTGGGTCCCAGTCTTTGCAAAAGCCTTTTCCCCAAATGGTCGTTGAGACTCGGGATTGTTTGGTAAATGGTTAAAACATAAGTATGGTGGTAAAAAACTCGGTTTTTGAAAGGAAAGAAGCTAAAAGTATTTGAGAAGTAATCTATATTTATACATATACACAAATATAGATAGGTCTTATGTAATATATTGAATGTTTCTTTAGTATAAAAAAAAATGTCAAAAATATTTATTAAAACAAAAGCAAACAGAAATCAACTCTACCACAGATAACACAAATTTAGACTCATCCATATTTAAAGCATTTTGCAGACAACACTAATATGAAAAAGGCAAAGCCTCAATACGAGCGACGTGAATGATTTGTGGAACAAATATCTATTAATTTGAATGACGAGCCAGATTCTAGATCTTGAAATCAAATGGTTTTGAGTTCGAATTCCGGCTTTGCCAAAACTGATTTTGAGCATTGTCAAAAGTAGAAAGTATTTTTCTTTCATAGATTTATACATGTGAAATAGGGCAAACATTTCCTCACTGCATGTAGATCTAGATCTAGAACTATATAAGAGAGGCTTTGACTTTTACAAAGAATCGGCCAGTAGATTAAGAAATATAAAGCAGAGTACTGGTAAAAGGAACTTCAGGAACGCATGGTAGGTGCATTTGCCGCCGCATGAATATACACACAAAAGGAAAACAAACAAACAAACAAAAACAGAATCTTTTTTTCATTTCTTCGTTAGTGCGTAGATCGCTAAAGTCAGATTATATGTAGCTTTCCTTTTTCATCCCATCTGCTTTCCTATACGTCCATCATTGAAACTGTGATCAGTGTAGATAAAGGAATGAATTTTGTAGCAATGACTAGATCTAGATCTACCATCAATCCTAGGAATGAAACATGCCGAGTTATCGGATAGATATCCAACTTACGGCAAAAAAAAAGGCCGAAGTTTTAGATCTATCAACAAGCTTTCGTAACATTAAATAAATGTATTTGAGCCATGTTGCGGTAAAAGAGGGTTTAATGCATCTCCGTGATGTATGATACCAAGCAAGTCATCACATAATTATACATCCATATTATATGATAACTGACTAAATCAAAAGGCATACAAACTGGTCCTTTCACATGTAGAACATTGAAAAATAGATCTAGCAAAGAGTTTTGACACAGGTTAGCTTGCACGGACTGCACAGGCCGACCTGGGTCGATAGTTTTTGCGGATGCATTAAGCCCCTTTTTTACAGATCATAAATCCGGCTTTCTATGTAAATGGTATTTTGAAAGAGTCAAAAACCTAGTTTAGTCATGATTTCTACGACACAATATTTTCCGCAAAAACGGCTCGTGCATGACGTAAGAATAGTATGATGAATGACGTCATTATTTGCTAGCATAGATCATTGCGTATGTTTATACACAAATAGACGCTAAATATGCTGAAAGTAAGTAAGAAATTAGATAATCTGTACTCGTTAAACTGATAATAATTTTTAAGTTATCATTCCATCAGTAGATAAGTATTATCATTTTTGACCAATCAGGTACTTGTGCGAAAGATTGTCATACATGTGACGCTGTGCGACTAACCGGAAGACACTCAATTTTTAGTCATCCCTATTTAGATTTAGACTAAAACCCAGAACGAAGTCGGAATTTTATTTTTAAAAATCTAGAATGGTGTTACCGCAAAACGAGCTTTGCTTGTTACGGGCTTTGCCCGTAACTCGCTGTCGCTCGTTATAAATGTGGCTCAAATGATTGGATTTATCTTTGATATGGTTTAGAAAATATTCTTGGTGACCAGCATTTTCTTCTTTTCTCACAATGTTTTCAAAAGCCTTTTTTCAAGGGGTCATGAAAACTTGAAATGGTTTGGTAAGGGGTTACTGTATACCTGGATATATATATGAAAAATTTGTGAATGACCAATTACGTACATTTTGCATTAGAAAATGTGTGCAAATTCAAGGCACTCCTTTTTTGTTGGTAAATTTCTGGTAAAATATGCAAACAGAAAAGTTTGTGAATTTTTCAAATTCACAAAATTTCCGCATCACAGAATTTTCCACTTTTACAGGAATCCTTTACCACACAACAAATTTTTTGACTCATCCATCATGAAAGTATTTATAGAGGAAAAAACCATACATGGCTCAAATTATGAGGTCTGTGTTTGGAAGCCTAGAAAATATTGTGGGAAAAAGAAGAAAATGCTGGTTACCAGCATTTTCTCCTTTTTCCACATTGTTTTCAATAGCCTTTTTTTTTTTGGATTCGTTTGGTAAGGGGTTAAAGGAACAAGAAACAATATAAATCAATTACTTGATGTTAAACCCTATACTATACAAATGAGAATTTTCTTACATCTGCAGTTAACAGCCTTTGGAAAACATTGTGGAAAAAAGAAGCAATATTGTAACAAGCAGTGGCCTTCTTTTCCCACAATATTCACCATAGCATTTGATTCTTTTCTCACGGTGTTTTCGATATCTTTTAATGAAGATAACAGTTTCTGTAATGATTGTCTTGTAACTCATGCGGATTGCCTTTGCCTTTTTTGTTAGGGCTTCGAGAATCTTTCATTCTTAGATAGGAAACTCTTTCAAACTTCATCACTTTCCTTTTATGACAGTATTTTTTAGACGACATATAACTTTTGGAAAGACATCTATTCACAGGCCAGACTGCTGCAAATTTTGAGGACAGGAAAACTAGTCCTTTGCTACAATGTTATCACATATAAAATATCCAATGATTGCATCAAACCTCAGTTCATTGTAATAATTCTGGTCCACATTCACCAAGCATTCTTAAGGACATTCTTAGTCTTATTCTCCAAGATTCTGTAAATTTGAAAGTAACACAACTTTCGATTGGTTAAACCATTTGGTATATCCAATCAGAAGTTGTGTTGTTTTCAAATTTGTCTTCTGTAAAGTTTTTTTCAGGAGGAAATGAGTAAACCCTTTACCTAAACATCCTGTGTTTTAATGACTTTGTGGAAGAAGGCCTTTGAAAACATTATGGAAAAAGGAGAAAATGCTGGATACTGGTAACCAGTTTTTTCTCCTTTTACCACAATAATTTTCTACCTTTTAAAAGAAAAATTTAGTCATTTAAGGAACATTTAATTTGTTGTCTGCCATTCCCTTCAATTCAGATTGCACCAATTGATTGCATGGTGTTTAACGCCATTTTCAACATTATTTCAGTTATATCATGGCGCCAGTAAACCTATCCATGCTTTCCTGGAGTTTCTTTTACCAGTACTCCACACAGTATTCTTTCCAAGTCACTGGCTGCTTCCCCACATTATCATCAAATCATCATTGAAAAAATGATCAGCGGTAAGAAAGAAATTGGCTGAGTCGGTGATCAAACCAGCAACCCCCTATTCTTGAGTCCTGTACGCTACCGACAGCACTACCGCTATTGACAAATCTCAATTTTTTTTGTATGGTAAAGGGTTAACTCTTAAAGAACAAAATTTTTGACTTATCCAAATTCAAAACTGTTGCAAACAAACTATGAAATGTTGCTTATTTGATGAGATTTGGCTCCAAAAGGGTAGAAAACATTGTGGCAAAAAGGAGAAAATGCTGGTCACCAGCATTTTCTCCTTTTTGCCACAATGTTTTAGAACATTTTTTTTTCTTCAGTGTTGTTAAAAACACAAGATTGTTTGGTAGATGATTAAAAAATAAAATGTTGTTAACAGGAAATATTATTTAAAATTATATTGAATTTTTGAAAATGATTTATAATATAAACAATAGATAGTTTTTTTTTTTGAAATTGAAATTTTTTTTTTAGAAAACAGCTGCAATTATATTGTATTACGTTGAATAAAAAAAAATACAAGCAACAAAAATTTTGGTTTTGTTTGTTTACTTGAACAACCGAAGGTCCCAAGCAGTGGATAGTTGAAGAAACTGGCTGGCAAAGTACATTGTATTATTTATTTGGAGTTTAATGCTGTTTTAACATCACTGCAGTCAGTGCACCTACATATGCATGTGTTTCCTTGCTTCCTACACTAGTACTGACACAACTTTCTTTCCAAGCCACTGACTAATTTCTGACATGCATCAGAGATGAGAGGTGAGAAATTGCCTGAAAGAAAGTTTGCTGCAACCGGGTATCGAACCCACAACCACCAGGTCACAAGTCCGATATGCTAACCACTGACTACCTTACCGGGTATCAACATGTATGAGCCTAGTCCCTTACCATACCATCTCTTATTTTCATGAAGAAGACTGATTTTGAAAACATTTTGAGTGAAGGAGAAAAAATAGCCAGTAAAATATTGTAATAATGGTTTTACTACTTCACCCCATCCCCATGCACAATTTGGAGAAGGAGGCCCTTTTAGTTTTTATTCAAGCAAAGGAACGTATAATGTTAAGCCCCTGGTCACCCGTCTGTATGTCTGACGTCACCCACAAAGGTCAAGGTCACAGCACAGTGCCAAAGTAATATGTCCTTCATGGCTTCCTTTGGTCATATACTACCCTGCTCTGCTAATATCTTGTTAACTTTTTACCATACAACAAAATTAATGACTCGTCCAAACATTTGCAGACGACAATATCAACAGGACTCAAATACTGAATTTGTGTTTGGAAGGGTAGAAAACATTGTGGGAAAAGGAGAAAATGATGGTTACCAGCATTTTCTCCCTTTCCCATTATGTTTTCCCAAGCCTTCTTTCTGAGGTTTATTAAAAGTCAGGATTGTTTGGATATGGGTTAAAAAATTACAGAATCTAGATTCAGGGGAACTAATGGGCAGTCAGAGCCACAGACACAGAGAAAACAAACCCATGTGGTCTCCTCCAATAATATAGATACAGAACTACAAAGTCAGTTACAATACAAAAAACAATAGCACCACATGCGAGTGCCTATGCTCAGCTGCAAGTGCTTGACTTTCAGTGAAAATTATAAATAAGAAGGGGACATAAGTGTGTAAAAAACTATGTTGATGTTTATCTGCCCTTGTTGTATGAGTTCCCCTTTTGATAGTTTAACAACTTGTCCAAGTTTGAAGTAAATATCGTCTGTGATAAAGGAGATATTTCAAAATGTCAAACTTTATGCATGATGACAATGACACAGACGACGACGGCAGGGCTACGACAATTACTCGTCGTTTTCTCTGAAAACAGCTGAGCTAATTAAAAAAAAAGATATGATTTTCCTTCTTTTTCCTGATTATTATAGGATATCTGTGCACTACTGAATCAACATTGAGCCATTGCACATATAATTAATCTCTCTGTCATTGGTGAGCAAAATTTGCACGATTTAATACATTAGCCATGCTCTGGAGGCTTAAGGCATCTCTGTGATGCATGATATTTAGCCAATCATCACATACCATGGTAATCAATGACTCTTTAAACCCATTTTGACACGCAGAAAACTGACCAATAACAAAATGTTTTGTGGTGATTGCGTAGGCTGACCCGTGTTGATAATTTTTGCAGATACATTAAACCCGTTTTTTTCAGAGTCTGACTCATGTGTATATATACTGCATAGAACATATATATATATTATGCAAAATAGTTTTCTGACAATAAAAGTTTCACTGTAATTTCCGAACTAGTTCTTCGGTATTTACTGAATCTGCGTACAAATTCAATCAATATGCTGAGCCATGGCACGCGCCATTAATCTGTCTGTCATTGGTGAGCAAGGTTTGTTAGATTTTCTCTCTGTGAGTAAAAACCTGAAAGTATAAGTACAATTATTTATCACATAACCTCCCTTTTTTTCAGTGTAATATACCCATTACGAATTTTCTTATCTTATACATGTTTAATATCACTATTGTATGACGTCATTTTTGACGTCATTTTGTACATATTTCATAGAAGTGAATGGATTTTATGGATATTATCGCGTGTGCATCTATAGATGGTTAAAAATACATCTTCTAATCTACGATTTGTAAAATATTGTTATGTGATAAAGAGAATATGACATTTGTTGGCGCATGAGATAAAAGTTTCATTAAACTCGTCAAGAGAAAATGTTATTAAGCTTACCAAAGGCTCACTTAATAACATTTTCCCTAGACTCGTTTAATAAAATTTTATCTCAACGCCAACTCATGTCAGATCCTATATATCTGTTAAATCTTAACCAAATGACAGTTTTAAATTATTTAACCCTTTACCACTTAATCCCAAATAACTCTAAGGAAGAAAGCATTTGAAAACATTGTGGGAAAAAGGAGAAAATGCTGTTAATCAGCATTTTCTCCTTTTCCCACAATGTTTCCTACCCTATCAAAGACAGAAATCACCACTTGACCAACATTTCGTTTGTTGTCTGCAAATGCTTTCAATTTGGATATGTTCAAAATTTTGTGACAAGCCCCCGTTATCTCAATCAGTAGTGTACAGGACTTGAGAACAGGGGTTTCAGGTTCATTCCCTGGATTGGCCAATTTCTTTCCGAGGATTGATGATAGTCAATGCAACAAGATTCATTCTCTCTCACCACTGACTATTATTTCGATGATGTTCATTTGGGAGAAAAGCCAGTGGCTTGGAAAGAATATTGTGCAGAGCACTTGTATAAGAACCTCTAGGAAAACATGGACAAGCACTGGCCACTGCAATTTAACTGAAATAATGTTAAAAAATGGTGTTAAACACTAATCCATCCATCCGTCCGTCTGTCTGTCCATCCATCCATCCATCCATCCATCCATTTATCAATCAATCAAAATTTTGTTGTTTGGTAAAGAGAAACAGAAAAGCACCACAATTTTTAAAAAGGCTTTCCCTGTGGACAGGTTAAAACAGGAGTGTTTGTTAACTCTTTATTACTTGAACAAATTGACATGAACTAAATGACCTCTATTACTATATATTACAAGCTGGAATTACTGTCCAAACTTTGCTTGGGCTATAGTCGTTTGAATACAGAACCATGTGAATGATTTTCAACTCTTTATGCAGATGATAGATTTATCATGTCTTTAACTTTTTACCAGATGACAAAATTTTAGACTAGCCCAAATTGAAAGCAGACAAAATAAATGTGACTGAAAGATAGAAAATCGTTTTGGGAAGGATAGAAAATGTGGGAAAAGGAGAAAATGTTTTTTATCAGCATTTCCTCCTTTTCCCACAATGTTTTCAAAAGGCTTCTTTCTCAGGGTTGTTAAAAGTGCATTGTGTGGTAAAGGGTTAAAGAATACTTAAAGTACCTGAAATAAACATGATTTTGTTGGTTTGAATTGGTAATAATTAAATGGCGGATGACATTGATCTAAGATGCACATTCTATGCAGTCTCATCGTAATTCATGTCATCTACGAAAGTTTCTTGTTTTGACTATGGCACTGGCAGGGCCAAACCTGACATTTACCATTAATAGGATTTCCATACCGTCCAAGTAAACGTGATGATAAAAATATTCTTTCTCAATTAATTCTTTGCATAAAGGTCAATTTCAGGTCAATTTGTTCTAGTAATACAGCATAAACAAAATTTCACACTTGTCCATGTTGAATGCACTTCAGACTTGTAACTCAAATGTGGTGCAAATGAAAGGATTTGTCTTTGGCAGCCGAGACAGACTCAAAATTTACCAGTTTTTTCACCTTTTCCCAACAATGTTTTCAAGGGGCTTTTTCCTTAGGGTTGTCAAAACTCGGAATAACGTAGTAAAAGGTTAATCAAAAACTGTTGATGACCAAGAAACAGTTTGCTCTCAACACTTACCTTTGGAACAACAAGCCCAGCCATATAGCTCAGTAATTAGCATACCCATCTCTTGACCTGGTGGGTGTGAATTCGATACCCGGTTGAGGCAAACTTTCTTTCCGGCAATTTTTTGCCTTTTACCTCTCATGCATGTGAGAAAAGTAGTCAGTGACTTGGAAAGAGTTGTGTCAGTACTGGTGTGAGAAAGCCAGGAAACACATGCATAGGTGCATTGATCCCCATGATATGACCTAAGCCGTTAACACCAAGTTAAACTCCAATGTAATCAATCAATGGTTGGAAGAACAAACATCATGGAACAAGTACTGGTTAAAGTTTCCAGGAAGTAATCAAGAGTGATTATTAACCCTTGTCCTGCTACATAAGGGAAACGAAACTTTCAAGCCAACAGTAAAAAACCAAAATTTGTTATTTCAAACGTATTTTTTGGAGAAAGATATCTTCTTATTGGCCAGTGTAGATCCAAAATCAGACTGCACATTCTGTGTAGTCTCATCTTGATCTACATTGTTTGCAAAAGGTCAGTAAGTCACGCTTAACAGCCTAAGGGTTAATAGAAGACATAAGAACTTGTTTCGCAATCGATGTCAAAATAAAAAGAAGTTTAAAATAAACTCACCTTGCAAGTTTATGGTGTTCTTTTTTGTTGGACTTCAGGGCTGCTTGGATCAGAAATATGTTGTACAAATCTCTCTGAAGACGTCAAAACTTAATGTTCAATTATGAAAATTTCACAATTTTGCTTTTTCTGAGTTGAACAAGTCAAAAAGACTGATTGTTCATTTCCACTTATAATTGATAATCTGACAGTTCATACAATTTACAAAAACTCAAATAATAAACTGGAACTATATTTCTTAATAGATTTAACTCACACCCTCACGAAAAAATTTTGCAGAGAAAATCTGGAAATAAAAATGACTAAAGGCTGATCTCTTTACTAAATGACAGAATTTTAACCTTCTCCAAACTGACAGTATTTGCAGACGACAAGTGAAATGTGTCTTAAATGACGGGATTTGTCTTCAAACAGCTAGAAAACATTGTGGGAAAAGGAGAAAATGCTGGTTACAAGCATTTTCTGCTTTTTCTCAATATGTTTTCAAAAGCCTTCTTCCTCAAGGTTGTTAGAACTTTGGGTCATGAGGTAAATGGGTTAGGCTACTACCAAATTGCCAAACTGGAAGCATTAGCAAACAACTAAAAGGGATGATTTCTGTCTTTGAAATGTTAACAAAAATTGTTGGAAAAGGAGAAAATGCTGCTTACCAGCATTTTCTCCTTTTTCAACAATGTTTTCCATTGCCTTCTTCTTCATGAAAATCAAAATTCAAGATTTTTTTGTCAGTGATACACGTTTAAACATTTGGGATATAGAAGAAATCTCATTTTAAGATTAATTCCTTCTTTTGAAACAATGTTTTTAAAAAATGGCCTCCGGGATGCCACACATGGTCTCCAGGTCTAAGTGTGCATAAAAACGAGCGCCAAATGCAACACCAACACTTGGCTGCAGTTGCTTGTAGTGAAAATTTTAATTTGAAATAAGGGCATAGCTGTGTCAATAATATGTGGATGGTTACCTGCCCTTCTATAAGTTTCTCTTTTGATAGAACTAGTCCAAGTTTGAAGTAAATATCTTCAGCAACAACAGAGATATTATAAAATGTAAAGTGTTTGTATAATGATGCGGACAACACAGACAGCGACTTTGACAATGAGGCAAGGAATATGACAATAATTCAATGTTTTCTTCAAAAACATCCGAGCTAAAATTCGTTACCTGGGCATGGCTTCCTCCAATTTTGATGATTTTGTATCTCAATGGATAGAGTATATCTACAGCCTTGGCACAATCCCCTTCTCTGTATGCTTTAAAGGCCTCACATATTGGTAGTCCAACATCTTTTGTGATGTCCACCTGATCCCCACGGTGCTTTCTAAAATATTAAAACCACATAAAATTAAGTTTCTATAAAATTTGTGTAAGATGATATCGGAACAGAAGTTCTGACCAAATTTCTGTATTTGGGCAGACAAAGACTGGGTTTCTGGAGTGTATCTCAGTGATACATGATACCAAGCAAGTCATCAAATAATTTTGGATCCATAAAATCCATTTTGTCTAACAAGTGGCTGAATGGTGAGGTAAAATGGTACCTCGACATGCAGAAAATTTACCAGAAAGTTTCAATCCATACTACCCAGACTGACCTGAGCATATACTGTTGCAGATGCATTAAACCCCCTTTTCACAGAGCATGGCTCAAACAGTTTTTCATAGATATGATTTAGTGACCAGATTTTTTTACCTGGTGTGACCTATATTTAATATATGTCCCAAATGTCATCAAGTCAAAAATTCTGACCTACTTACCTTAACCCTTTACCAAACAATCCCTGGTTTTCACAGCCCTGGGAAAGAAGCCTTCTGAAAACATTGTGGGAAAAGGGGAAAATGCTGGTAACCAGCATTTTTCCCCTTTTCCCACAATGTTTTCTACCCTTCCCAAAACAAATTTCAATTTTTGAATCACATTTATCGTGTCGTCTGCAAATGCTTCCAATTTGGACTAGTCTAAAATTATGTCATTTGGTAAAGAGTTAAAATAAGAGCAAATGAAATGCTTTTAACCTTTTATCAAACAATCCTAAGTTCTAACGATCCTGGAAAGGAAGACTTTTGAAAACATTGTAGGAAAAAGGAAACAAGAGCACCATATGCAGATATCAAGCTCACCTGCATGTGCTTGATTTTCAATGAAAATTTTAATTCGAAAAAGGGGCATATCTGTGTTCAAAATACTTTGATAGTCACCTACCCTTGTTATACAGGTTCCCCTTTACATAGTTTAACAAATTGTCCAAGTTTGAAGCAAATATCTTCAGTAATAACAGATATAATATGTCAAAGTTTCTGCATGAAGATGACAAAGAAGCAGACGATGAGAGGGAAACAGCAATAACTTGACGTTTTCCTTGAAAACAACGGAGCTAAATATGCATGTATCCAGCATTTTCTTCTTTTCTCACAATATTTTCTAGCCATTCAAAGACTTATTCTATTACTGAGTCACATTCAATCTGTTGTTTACAAGTACTTTCAATATGGATGAGTCTACAAACCTTAGAAAAACGGCTTTTTGAAAAGTTTGTGGGAAAACGAGAAAAAGCTGGAAACCAGCATTTCCTCCCTTTCCCACAATGTTTTCAAATTTTTTTAGGACCAAACCGATCATTTTGGGCCTTATTTCATTTGTCATCTGCAAATGCTTTTAATCTCGACAAGTCCAAAATTCTGTCATTTGGTCAAAAGTTAATACTGAGAATGAATGACAACTGTAAACTAAAGATTAACAGCAACAGATCTAGAGATTTATGTATCACGATAGCTAACTTAAGACTTTTGTAACCAAATGAGCTAAAAGCAGTAAATTTTGAAAAAAAGCAAGGCAAACTTTGCTTCAGAAAAAAAAAAATTGCTTTGTTTAGTGTTTAATATCGTTTTCAACATAATTTCCTTACATTGCTACAGCCAGTGCACCCATCCATGATTTTCTGGAGACTTCTTTACCAGTACTTTACATAACATTCTTTCCAAGCCACTGGCTTCTTTACCACCTAAACACTGCTGAAACAATAAAACTTTTATCCACTAAACTTACTGTATAAAGTCATGAATAGAATTCATCATTTGCTCAGTAGCTTTTTGATCCTCAGCTCCAAGACACGCCAACAAAATGTGATTGTCGTTAAAGGTAAGGACATGGTCGTCTATGTGTGGTCTCACAACCTCCAACGCTTCCTTCCAACACCCAGCCACTTTTACACCTGAAAATGGATATTTTCAAGTTCCTTTAATCCTTAACCCTTTATCATGCAATATCATTCTATTCTAATTTGAAAGCATTTGCAGTCGACATATCAAATGTCCCTAAAATAATGATTTCTGTCTTTAATAGGGCAAAAAAACATTGCTGGAAAAAGAGGAAATACTGGTAACCAGTGTTTTCACCTTTTCCAACAATGTTTTCAAATGTCTTCTCTTTCATGGGACGTTAAAAGTCTGGATTGTGTGGTAAAGGGTTAAAGCACCTTTCACAACTATAGTGGCCTTTGCGGATGGTTTGATCCCTGCTTGGCCAGTTTCTTTCTGAAGATTGATGATAGTAATTGTGACAGGATTCATTCCTCTCTCACATCACAGCTGACCACTGTTTTGACAATGGTTATGTGGGAAAGCAGTCAGTGGCTTGGATAGAATATTGTGCAGAGTACTGGCACCTGAAATAATGTTAAAAATGGGACCGACCGACCTACCAACCGCACTTATTTTGGTCTCATTACTGGACTGAATAAGAGCAGCCCATGTAGGTGCCAACGCTCAGCTACAAGTGCTTGATTTTCAGATTAAGTTGAAAAGGGGACATAATTGTGACAAAAATACTGTGATAATTACCTGCCCTTCTTGTATGGGTCCCCCCTTTAATAGAAACAACTTTTACAAGTTTGAAGTTGATTGATTGATTGTATGGTGTCTTAAACGCCGTTTTCAACGTTATTTCAGTTATATCGCGGCGGCCAGTACATCTATCCATACTTTCCTGGAGTCTCTTTTACCAGTACTCTGCATGATATTCTTTCCAACCCACTGGCTGCTTTCCCACATAACCATTTCGAAACACTGGTCAGCGGTGGGAGAGGATTGAATCCTGTCGCAATGACTATCATCAATCCTCGGAAAAAAAATTGGCCAAGCCAGGGATTGAACCCACGACCCCCTGTTCTCAAGTCCTGTACACTACCCGCTGAGCTGCCAGGGCTTAGCCCAAGTTTAAAGTAAATATCTTTGGTAATGAAAGAGATATCATAAAATGTTATAGGTTTTGAAAATATCTTAGCTTTTGCATGACAACGAGATAGACAACGCCTGGGCCAGAGCAATACCTCAACATATTCTTGAAAAACAGCTGAGCTAATAATGTTGAAAACAGCATTAACCTATAAAGTGCTGGAACCAACTTAAGTTCTTTTTGCGGACAGTGTAGATCAAGATCAGACTGCACAGAACGTGCAGTCTGATCTTGGATCTACACTCTCCACTACTTTATTACATATTCTGGCCAAAACAACATTGATATAACAATATTTTGGATGTTTATCCAGATCAGAAAGGTCCATTTCATTCATACAGCCCTCTCAGGGTTAAACCTTTACCACACAGCAAAAATTTGGACTAGTCCAAATTAAAAGCCAATACTGACAATGATTGAAATGTGACTTAAATGATTGTATCTTTTTCCAGAAGAGCAGAAAACATTGTGGGAATGGGAGAAAGTGCTGTTTACCAGCATTTTCTCCTTTTCCCACAATGTTTTCAAATGCCTTCTTTTCTCCGGGTCATTAAAAGTGGATTGTGTGGTAAAGTATTTTAAACACCTTGACAACACACAAACAAAGTCTACCTTCCATATCAAGCCTCATCAATAGAGAACAAGAATCCACAGTGTCTAGTGGCATTCCAGAGGCCTTGGCTCTCTTAAATACCTGAAAAAGATATGTATCAATAGCCTTTAGAATGCAAATCATAACTTTACCAGTCATTGTGGCCTGTGTAGATCAAAATTAGACTGCACAAAATGTGCATCATGATCTTTGCTCTATACTGTCCAGGGCTTTTCCTTGACTCTCTTCCATAGGGGTCATTTGACCCCCTTCAAATAAATAAGAGAATGCACACATTCAAATTTTTAGGGTCATTTAGAAAATTTGGGGGTGCAAATTCAGAAAAACAGGGGGTCAAGGAAAACCATGACTGTCTGCATTCCTGAAATATTCTGGACAAAAAAGATCTTAAGATTGCATTTATATGGGTCTAGATTTCTTAACTCTCTACCAAACCACAAAATTATGGCTTTGCCTAAAATGATTGACTTATTGATTGATTGTGTCATGCTCAACGCCCTTTCCAACATTATTTCAGTTATATCACGGTGGCCTATACCTATCCATGCTTTCCTGGAGTTACATTTTACCATTATTCCCAACAATATTCTTTCCCAGCCACTGGCTGCTTTCCCACATAACCATCATCGAGACAATGATCAGCGGTGAGAGGAATGACTCCTGTCGCAATGACTACCATCAATCCTCGGAAAGAAATTGGCCCAGCAAGGGATCGAACCAGCAACCCCGTGTTCCTGACAACTGCGCTACCTGGCTCAGCTTGTCTTAATTGAAAACATTTTGAAGACAATAAATTAATTAGCATTCAAAGCATGAAATTTCTATTTCAAAGGGTAGAAAACATGGTGGGAAAAGGAGAAAATGCTGGTTACCAGCATTTTCTCCTTTTCCCAGAATGTTTTCAAAAGCCTTCCTAAAGGTCATTGAAACTCTATATTATGTGGTTAGGGTTAATAGCAGATAAATTTTACCTGTAATCTTGACAACTGTCACAGACAGGAATAAAAGCATTATGGAAAACATTGTGAAAAAAGAAAATGCTAGTAACCAGCATTTTCTACTTTTTCTTCAATGTCTTCAAGAGCCTTCTTCCTCAGAGTTGTTAAATCATGGAATAGTATGGCAAAGGGTTAAACCTTAACCACACAATCCTATCTTTTTTACCATTCTTTTGAAAAATTCTTTTAAACCAGCCTTCTAGTAATAGGCATTCTTTTCTTTTTCCAACAATGTTTTTTAACATTTAACCCTTTACAACACAATCCTGAGTTTTAACAACCCTGAGGTAAAAAAGCATTTGAAAACATTTTCCCTCAATGTTTTCTACCCTTACAAAGAGCTTAAACTTATTGGCATCAATTTTCAATTTGTTGTCTACAAATGTTCAAAACTTAGGGAGTCTAAAATTTGCCGTTTGGGAAAGGGTTAACAAATTAGCCCACAATCCTGTGTTTTAATTACCCTGAAGCTGTAGTCTTTTGAAGCCACTGTTGGAAAAGGAGAAAATGCCAATAATCAGTATTTCTTCAAAAAGAAATCTTGTTTTGGGCCATACTAGATTTGTAATCTGCATATGCTTTCATTTCAGTTGTGTCCAAAATTTTGTTATTTGATAAAGAGGACAGATTACACCTAAAACGGTTGCAAAGCGGAAAAATACCGCCCACCAGTACCTTGTCATTGAAGCAGCACAATCAGAGAACAGAATGGATTTTTACCAAAGTTCACCTGTGACCTTGACCTTTGACCCCAAAACAATACGGCACCTCCTTGGGTCATGAGCAACACTTATTTAACCCTTTACCACACAATGCCAACTTAAGCGATCCTGAGGAAGAGGCCTTTTGAAAACATTGTGGGAAAAGGAGACAATGCTGCATTTTCTCCTTTTCTAATAATGTTTTCTACCTATCAAAAAAAAAAAAGAAAAAACGGTATCATTTAAGCCACATCAAAATTTTTGTCTTCAAATGCTTTCAATCTAGACGGGTCTAAAATTTTGTCCTGTGATAAAGGGTTAAAGTTTCAGGGTCCTAGGTCAAAAGGCTTTTGAGTCAGAGAACTGAAACAAAAACATGGAAGGATCGATGGACCATTGATGGACATACAATAGACAGACATGGTGAAACCAGTCTACAACCCTCTACTTCACAGGTGGGTGGGGGGGTTAATTACAGCACTTGAGTCACATGAAATTAATATTATTGTCTGCAAACGCTTGCAACTTAGAGTCTTAAATTTTGTTATATGGTTCGGAGTTAAACATTTAGTACACAATCCCCTCTTTTTACAACCCCATGGTTGATTGATTGATTGAATGGTGTATTATGCCGCTTTCAACATTATTTCAGTCATATCACGGTGACAGTTAACAAACTGATGTATTTCCTGGGTTTCACCAGTACTAGGCTTAGGCTCTGAAGTGTATTGCCCAAGGACACTCCTACAGAAATCCTAATGGATCTAGTGAGGCTTGAAACCCAGGGCCTCCAGGTAACCAGTCCTGCACTTTACCACTGAGCCAGGCAGGAACCTCACATCCCCATTTTTATAACATGGAAGGAAAAACATCAAAATGCTAGTAACCAGCATTTTTCTATTTCTCTTGATGTTCTCAAAATTTTTAAACACTAATTTTATCATTTGGGCCACAGTTGTCCTCTTTAAATGCTTTCAACACAAACAAATCTAAAATAATGTTTTTCTAAGGGGTTACAGACAGGTACTTGACAGATTTTCACAGAATCATTGGATAATGACAAACTGATGGAATACTTACATGTGAGTCATAGATTCCCATGGCCCCATCATAATCCCCTTTTTCTATCAGATGTAGGGCCCAATGCCAGTAGTTGTGACAAGCTAGCATCCCACAACTCTGTCAAAAAAAAATATATGAGCCAGGCTCTGTGAAAAGGAGGCTTAGTGCATCTGCAAAATGTATTGACTCATGTCAGCCTGTGCAGTCTCAAAACATTAAGCTAATTGTAAACTTTCTGCATGGCAAAGGACCAGTCTACCACCAGACCCAGTTGATTGTTAGGCTAAATAGATTGTGGATCAATTTTGTGTGATGAGATGCATTCAACCCCCTTTTGCCAGAGTGTGGCCCATATTTTACATATACATATACAGTCTAGATAGCACCTGGAGGACAGTAAGAATCCTTTTGCTTATACCTTCACCAAACAATATTTCCTTCTGTTTGAAGACAGTTTCCATCACTTGAGCTACATTTAATTTGATTGAATTTCTATAACTAAATAACTAAACTAAATTACCCCCCTGCACAGAACAACTACCATAACGGGCTCCCTTTCACTGATTCTTGGCAATAACATTACTCACCTTTGCTGATAAATGGTGATAAAATGACTCCCCCATACAGATAAGTGGCTATAACATGACCTTTTCACTGATGACTCCCCATCATTGATAAATGGAAATAACATGATTCCCCTTCACTGATAAACGGAGATAATATGACTCCCTTTTACACTGATAAATGGCCATAGCATGACTCCCCTGTGCTGAATGGCCACAACATAATTTTCCTGCACAGAAAAATAGCTTCAGCATGATTTCCCTGCACTAAACAACAGCCATTACATGACTCTCCCGCGTTAATGAACAGCCTTAATATGACTCCCCTCTGTTGATGAATGGCCATAGCATGATTCCCCTGCACAGAACAATGGCTTCAGTATAATTGCATGAAACAACAGGCATAACGTTACTCTCCTGCTCAGAAAAATTAACATAATTCCCCTGCTTTGGACAATGATTGTAACACTTTCCTGTGCACAGAACTGTGGCTATAAAATGATCCTGCTGCATTTAACAATAGCTGTACCATGATTCCCCAGCACTGACAAAGAGCATTACACAACTCTCCTGTACTTATCAACTACCATAACATGACCCCTGCACTGATCAACTACCATAACATGACCCCAGTAATAAACAACTGCTATAACATGACCCCCGCACTGATCAACTACCATAACATAACCCCTGCACTGATCATCTACCATAACATAACCCCTGCACTGATCAACTACCATAACATGACCACAGTAATGATCAACTACCATAACATGACCCCTGCACTGATCAACTACCATAACATGGCCACAGTGATGATCAACTACCATAACATGACCCCTGCACTGATCAGCTACTATAACATGACCCCTGTACTGATCAGCTACTATAGCATGACCCCTGTACTGATCAGCTACTATAACATGACCCCTGTATTGATCAGCTACTATAACATGACCCCTGTACTGATCAGCTACCATATTATGACCCCCAGACTGAAACAATTACCAATGTGAGACTCCCCTGCAATGTGCAATGGCCAAACATAAATACCCTGCACTATACTGTGACAATAACATGACTCCCATGCACTAAAAATGGCCATTAAAAGACTTCCCTGCACTGAACACTACCATAACATGATTCCCCTTCATTAAACAATGGCCACAGTTTGACTTCCCTGAACTAAACAACAGTCATAACATGACTCCCTCACACTACACAAATACCATATTACCATATTAAAATGGTTCTAAGCACTGAACATTTAGGAGATAATGACTTCCCTTTGCTGAACAGTGGCTATAACATGACTCCCTGGCACTTTAAACAAGAGCACTGCATGCAGGTGCAAATTCTCAGTAGCAGTTGCTTGATTTTCAGTGAAAATTTAAAGTTGAAAAAGGGGCATAACTGTGTGAAAAATATTTTGATGGTTACCTACCCTTGTTGTATAGGTTCCCCTTTTGAACAACTGGTGTAAGGTTAAAGTAAATATCATCAGGCATGACGGCTTAAAATGCAATATTCAGAGTCTTTCAAGAGTGAAAAAATCCATTTTGCCTATTGGGATTAAGAGAGAGAATAAAGAAAACTTACAGCCCAGTCATTTTCAGTTGTAGACATAAACTGAATTCCCTCATCCTGTCTTCCCATCATCTCCAGCACATGAGCTACGCTGTGTGTGGACCAAGCATCACGTGCATTAATTTCCAAGCCCTAAATGAGCATAAACAAAATTTTACTTAAACCCATTATATCTATTTCTAGGCCCTGAATGAGCATAAGCAAAATTATATTTAAACCTATATAAATATTTTTTCTAGGCTCTGAATGAGCATAAATAAAACTTTACTTTAAACCCCTATAATTTACATCTAGGCCCTGAATGAGTATAAACAAAATTTTACTTAAACTCATATATATCTTTCTCCAGTCCCTGAATGAGCATGCAGTTAAAAGTTATTTATTTAAACCAATACATATCTATTTCAGGGCCCCAAAATAAAACTTTAATTTAACCCATTATATATCTATTTCTAGGCCCTAATTGTGCATAAGAAACATGTGACAGATTTCCAAACCCTAAATCAGGATAAAACAAGAGGGCCATGATGGCCCTGTATCGCTCCACTGGCTATTAAGTAAAAACACTACAAGCCAAACATTTTTTGACGGATCAAAATTTTATGAACAGTTTTTGAAAAGGGTCACCCAAGGAACAATCCTGTGAAATTATTTCGAAATCTGACCAGCGGTTTCAGAGAAGAAGAATTTTGAAGAATTCCTTCATTTCTATATGGTGCAAGAAGCCCCCATTCACCAGAGCCACATTTTTTGACGGATCAAAATTTTACGAACAATTTTTAAAAAGGGTCACCCAAGGAGCATATCTGTGAAATTATTTCAAAATCTGACCCGTGGTTTCAGAGGAGAAGATTTTTAAAGAATTCCCTAAAAAATTCCATTTGGTTGCAATGGCAACCAGAGTTTTTGATGGAATCAAATTCTGTGAACAGTTTTTAAAGAGGACCTTCCAAGGAACATTCCAGCCAAGTTTGGTCCAAATCCGCCCAGTGGTTTAGGAGGAGTTGATGTTTAAAGAATTGTTGACGACACACGATGCACGACGGACACCAGGTGATCCTAAAAGCTCCCCTTGAGCACGTTGTGCTCAAGTGAGCTAAAAAGTTAACATACGGATGGACGCACAACGGACAACGGGCCATAACATAAGCCTGCTGGCCTTTGGCCAGTGGAGCTAAAAAACTTGTCTAGCACCAATCATGTATCACTGCAGCTTGATAATCAAGGGAGGTAAATAGTAACGAACTTTATCTTTCATAAAAAGAGTTATTTCCCTTGATTAATGTTTAAATTGAAGTGACAATATTTTGAAGCCCATGTTAAACTTGCGATCCCTGGAATGAAGGCAGTTTTGACCCCAGACCTACAATATGAAACTAGAATGTGTGGTTATAAACAAAAAGATTTTTTAATCTTGCCCAATAAAAAGTCATGTAAAACAAGTTTGCTGAATAAAAGGCCCTGTAAAATATGTGATCCATGACACAGGTTTATCAAGTTTTCACTATAAAAGCCAATGTAAAACTTGTGACCCCTGGTGTGGAGTCAAACTTGACCCCCAAAGTTAAAATTTGGGCCCTCTTGGTAGAGGCCCATTATATAAAGTTACATGCAAAATTTGGTAGCCCTAGGCCTAAATATGGCTATGTACAAGTAGATTATTAAAGTTTCCTTATATAAGACCATGTAGAACTTGTGACCCCCTGGGGTGGGGCTACATTTGACCCCCTGGGCTATAATTTGGGCACCCTTGATAGAGACCCCCTAGATAAAGCTAAATGCAAAATTTGATAGCCCTAGCCCTTATAGCTAGATGCGAAAGATTTTCCTATATAAGCCCGCCCATGTAAAACATGTTACCCCCCGGGGCGAAGTCAAATTTGACCCTCGGCTATAATTTGGACACCCTTGGTACAGGTCCACTAGATAAAGCTACATGCCAAATTTGGTCGCCCTAGGCCCCATGGCTAGGTCAAAGAAGAATTTTAAAGTTCTCCCTATATAAGCCCATGTAAAACTTGTTATATAAGCCCATGTAAAACTTGTTACCCCCGGGCAGGGCCTAATTTGACCCCAGGGCTATAATTTGAACAATCTTGGCAGAGGTCCACTAGATAAAGCTACATGCCAAATTTGGTAGCTCTAGGCCCTATGGCTAGGTAGAAGAGGAATTTTAAAGTTCTCCCTAAATAAGCCCATGTAAAACTTGTGACCCCCGGGGCGGGGCCAATTTTGACCCCAGGGCTATAAATTGAAGAAACTTGGTAGAGGTCCACTAGATAAAGCTAAATGCCAAATTTGGTAGCCCTTGGCCTTACGGTTTCAGACAAGAAGATTTTCAAAGATTTTCAAAATTTTTCAGTTTTGTTGCCATGGCAACCAGAGTTTTTGAAGGAATTAAATTCTTTCAAGAAATTCTGAAGAGGACCATGGCAGGATCATTTCTGTGAAGTTTCATCAAAATTGGATGGGTAGTTTCAGAGAAGAAGACGTTTTAAAAAAAAGTTAACGCACGGACGGACAGACGGACGCACGGACGGACGGACGGATGCACGACGGACAACAGGCCATGACATAAGCCCGCTGGCCTTCGGCCAGTGGAGCTAAAAAACTTTTATGCTCTCATTCACAACAGTTGCTTATCCCTATATCACACAATCCATAGATTTACTGACCTTGATGGAGATGACCTTTGAAAACATTGTGAGAAAAAAAGAAAATGCTGCTAATCAGCATTTTCTCCTTTTCCCACAATGCTTTCTACCCTATCAAGCTTTTCCCAAAATGTTTTCTACCCTATCAAGGATACATTTTATCATTTCAGCCACCTTTATTTTTTTTTACTGTAAAAGCTTTCAATTTTGTCTAGTCTAACATTTTGTGGTTTGGTAAAGATTTATAATTTGGTTCACTGATTCTCATTTGACAAGGGAGATAATTGGAACTCTAGTCAAAACTCTGAATGTATGTCAATGTACTTTATTGTCTTGCATATTCTTCTGGCAATAGATAGAGTTTTCGCACAAGGGAGTTAACTAAAATTCTAGCCAGTGCTCCAAATGTATTACAATGCTCTTAATTGTCTTGCATATTCCTCTACCTGAGGGTACAGGTTTGTCTGACAAGGGAGGTAACTACAACTCTAGCCAAACGGTCAAAATGTACATCAATGCACTTACTTGTCTTGCATATTCCTCTGCCAGTGGGTAGACATTTGTCTGACCAGGGAGGTAACTAGAATTCTAGCCAATACTCCAAAATTTTATGTATGTCTATGCGCTTACTGTATAAGTGGAAATTTTGCGACGTGGAAATTTCGCAAACTCTCTGTTTGCGTATTTTACCATAAGTATACAAACAAATAATGAGTGTCTATAATTCGCAAAAATTTCCATTCACAAAATGACCATAATCAGTAATTCACAAATTTTTCCACTCGCGGATATATCCACATATACAGTACTTATCTAGCATATTCCTCTGCCTGTAGATAGAGATTTGTCTGACAAGCGAGGTAACCAGAACACTAGTTAAGGCCCCAAATGTATATCAATGCACTTGCTTGTCTTTCATTTTTCTCGCTCTGTCGGCAGAGGGTGTCTGGCAAGGGAGGTAACTAGAACTCTAGCCAATGTTAAATGCACTCACTTATCTTGCATTTTCATCTGCCTGTGGGTAGAGGTGTCTAACAAGGGAGGTAACTAGAATTCTAGCCAAGGCTCCAAATGTATGTAAATGTACTTACTTGTCTGGCATTTTCTTCTGCCAGTGGGTAGAGGTGTCTGACAAGGGAAGTAACTAGAATCTAGCCAACAATCCAAATGTATGTCAATGCACTTACTTGTGTAGCAAATTCATCTGCCTGTGGGTACAGATGTCTGACAAGGGAGGTAAATAGAATGCTCCAAATGTATGTCAATACACTTACTTGTCTTGCGTATTCCTCTGCCCATGGGTAGAGGTTTCTCACAAGGTAGATAACTAGAATTCTAGCCAATACTCCAAAACTTGTCTTGCCTATTCCTCTGTCTGCAGGTACAGGTGCCTGACAAGGGAGGTAACTATAAGTACAGCAAATGGCTAAATGTATGTCAATGCACTTACTTGTCTAGCATACTCCTCTGCCTGTGGGTAGAGGTTAGTTTCTTCTAGTCCAAAGGAATACATGCCATACAGATACCTTAAATAGACATAAAACTGTCACAGAAATTGGAACAATCATCAGTTTTTTTGTATTAGTAAATTGCTCACTCGATAGAGAGGTATTTTTGTGTTATTAGATGGTGCTTTTGCCAATTTAATCACTACTTAATCATTTCCCAGTTCCAAAGAACATATACCTTAAAGACATCTCTGCAGGAAGTAAACCTGTCAAAAGGGTACCTTGTTGAAAGTAAACTGTTTTGGTTGACTGGTAGTTGTTTGTCTGACTGGTTTGTTTGATTGAATGATAGTTTATGCCTCTTTCAGCAGCATGTTTCTCCCTCCCAGTCTAAAAGTATACATGCAATAATAGTACCCTTAAAAGAACACAACATTTGACTTAGGTTCTGGCACTTTTCTAAGGATATGAAAAGAATTAAATCTGGGAAAAAGTGACTGATCCTCCTAAAGGTGTTTTTTTCTTTTTTTTTTTATTGCTTTCTGTTTTAAGAACACAAAACCTGTGCATATTTGTTTATTGTCCAAATTGCATTCCGATTCTGATTCTCCACAATTTTCTCAACTTTCTTACAACAACTATTCTGATTGGCTTAAGCACTTGGTTTAGCCAATCAAACACTATGTTACTTAATACTACGAAATAAGGATGTAATTCAGGAAGCTTGGTGATTAACCCTTTACCACATAGTTCTGAGTTTTAACAAACCTGATAAAAAGGGCTTTTGTAAACATTGTGGGAAAAGGAAAAAATGTTGGAACCAGCATTTTCTCCTTTTCCCCCAATGTGTTCTGGACCTCTCTAAGACAAACCCCCAACATTTGAATGACATTTAATTTTTCGTCTGCTCATGCTTTGAATTTAGACAAGTCCAAAATGTAGTTGTTTAATAAAGAGTTAAGGATGAAGAGGCTTCTCTTACCCATACAGGGGCATGGATTTGTCCCATTTTGGAAAGGTTCTTGCAATAGAATCCCGCATTTGGGCCGACATCCCAAGGTAGAAGTATGAATCATGGGCGAATTTCATGGCCAAAATGTCTTTGGGGTTTTCCATCAATATGTCTTCCCATGTGTTACAGGCTTCCACCATTTGTCTGAAATTTACAGTGAAACAAGAGGTCCATGATGGCACTGGATGGCTCACCTGAGATTTTATACTTGTTACATAATAAATTATAAGTTTGTTTGTTCGGTTTGTATTGGTGTTTAATGCCATTTTAACAGCTTAAGTTGCATCATGGCGGTCAGTGACGCACCCATGTGTTTCCTGGCTTTCTCACACCAGTACTGACACAACTTTCTTTCCAAAGCCACCGACTACTTTTCTCACATGCATCAGAGGTGAGAGGCGAAAATCGCCGGAAAGAAAGTTTGCCGCAACTGGGTACCAAACCTGCAATCTCCAGGTCAAGAGTCGGATATGCTAACCACTGAGCCACCCGGATAGCAATAAATTTATTAACCCCTTCCCACACAACAAAATTGCTGATTCTGCCAAATTGATGCATTCAAATTATTTTAGACTGGTACAAATTAATGAGCTGTAGTTTTCTGATACCTTAGAAAACATTGTGGGAAAAGGAGAAAATGCTGGTTACCAGCATTTTCTCCTTTTCCCACGATGGTCACAAAAGCCTTGTTCATAAGTGTTGTAAAACTTAGGATTGTGTATTGAAGGGTTAGAAAACAAACTTGACATAAAACTTTTTCAATGAAACTTAGCCATTGGCTTTTGAAATAACTATAAGATGCAAAAAATAAAATTGACAATTCAAATTCCTTCCAAAGTTTCACTGTCACGGTATTAAAATTTACACTTTTGTGGTCAGAATGAGAAAATCTGTCAGCCTCCAAGTTAAAACATATATTCTTTGAATATCTTTCCAGTTGTTACATTGTTTTGTACCATAGTAAGAACAAATCACTTCAAAAAGCAACAAAAGTAACCATTTTTTTCATCCCAGCTTAGAAATATATGAAGAATAATAACAAATGACTTGGGGTTGTGTTGCACAAGAAATATATTTGCACACTTTGTCCTATATATTCCTATACTGAAGGTGAAGTTAGTTAAAACAAGTGACTGTGGGTCAAAATATAGCTTATACCCTACCCTTCAGACCAAAGTTTGACAGCTGTCACATGTTTCCTCTCCCTGTCTGACAGATTTTCCTGCTTGTCAGCAATGACTGCCATGTCGTAGATGTCTCGACCAAGCTGACTATTCAATCGAGTCGTTGTTGCTGTACCCAATAGCTCCAGTCCATTCTTTATAACATGTCCCATCACTAAAAATCAAGGTCAACATTTCCCAATCATTCTACATTATAGTAGACAGTAACTCAGTTTTCAATTGGCTAAGCCAAATGAGCCTTGCTCTGTGAAAAGGGGGCTTAATAAATGATTAATGGAATCTCACCTCTGTGTTTATGTATTATCATTTTTATCAAACTTAGTGACTAAAATGTATTTGACACTCATCAAGGCTCAAATCATACAATTTTAATCAACTTGTTTGATAAAAATGATAATACATAGACATGCATGTAAGATCCTCTATTTTTCTCATTTATAAAAATAAGTCACCTCTATACCAAATGACAAAATTTTGGACAAGACAAATTTGAAAGCATTTACAGATGTCAGTCTGATGTGGCTCAAATGATGATTTCTGTCTCTGATAGGATAGAAAACATTGTGGGAAAAAGGAGAAAATGCTGGTTACCAGCATTTTCTCCTTTTCCCACAATGTTTGCAAAGGCTTTCTTTATCAGGGTTGTTAAAACTTGGAATTGTGTGGTAAAGGGTTACCAAATTCTGGATCTGCCTTCAACATGTTCTGCAGAGATTCGTCAATACCACCAACACTGTCATCGTCGTACCAGCCAACGTACTGTAAAACAAAGCCCATAACAAACAATAAGCAAGTACTTATTAGAAATTCCGCAACAAAAGTTATAAATCAGTTCATATACATACATTGATTTTTTTCTAGAGATCTGCAAGCCTTTTCAAACTAAATATAGGTAGACTGGTTAAACTTATACACTGGGTCTGTATTCACCAACCATTTTTGAGAACATTCTGGGTCTTTTTCTACAAGATTTTCTAAATTTGAAAGTATTGCAACTTCTGATTGGATTAACCATTAGCTGGTTTAGCCAATGAGAAATTGTGTTACTTTCAAATTTAGAAAATTCTGGAGAATAAGACAGAAAACATTCTAAAGAATGGTTGGTGAATACTGAATACTGACCAGGGAATTCCTCTGCACTTTACAAAAAATGCCACCATCTCACTCACTCCCGCACTTTGTGCCTCACTGTGCCTTTTTGTTGTTTCAGTCCTCAGTGAGGCTAGGTCTATACATTGAACAACTTGCATTCTGACTGCATCGGGTTAGACCACTTACTGTTTCTAAGTGGCTCAGCAGTCAGCAGTATGGTGTAGGATTCTTCACTCTTTACCAAAAAACACAATTTTAGACTTATCCAAGTTGAAAGCATTTGCAGAAAACAAATTAAATATGGCTCTAATGACTGGACTTTTCTATGAAAGGCTAGAAAACATTGTTGAAAATAAAGGAGAAAATGATGGTTACCAGCAGTTTCTCATTTTCCCACAATATTTTCAAAAAACTTCTCTAGCAGGGTTGTTCAAACTTGGGATTATGAGGTAAAGGGTTAAACTTGAAGCCCCCAGGTTCAATTGTAACCAGGAACACTGGGCTACTCATGGAATATCCTGGGATTATACTTGGGATTATGAGGTAAAGGGTTAAACTTGAAGCCCCCAGGTTCAATTGTAACCAGGAACACTGGGCTACTCATGGAATATCCTGGGCAAGACACTTCAGAGCCTTAGATTAGTACTGGTAAAACCCAGTTAGCTGTTCCCATGATAGGACTGAAATATTGTTGAAAGCAGCATAAAAAATCATTCAACCAGTAGAGCACTGGACACAGAACTTTATCTGCCTGTCCCTGCAATACCCAGAGTGAAATTGTAAATATGTGCAATAAGAAGAGAGTCCAGCATCCCTGCAAGGTTAGGGGAACAGACCTCTGACATAGGGAGCCAAGAGCAAAGTCCCTGACACAAAACTTACATGTAGACAACAGCTTGTAAGAACTTTCAACAGTAATATCATCACATAAAGAAGAAGTATATTCAAAAAAGACAGACGGCATGAATTTGCAAGGAAATAGGCAGGGGGCTTTGGAATAAACATGTCTTTTTTCGACAGGGGCACTTAGAATGATCATGTTTTCATTTTTTACCAATCACAAATGTCTATTTATTCATTTGTTATCAGCGCTAAAAAAGAGGTCAAAAGCCAGCACATTCAGCTACGCTGAGAAAAATTAAAAATTCCAGACTGGATGAAACTGCAAGATACAGGTACTTGTACTAGAGTAGCTATTGGCCAGAATGAAACAGGATAATAGTTTAATTCTGGCTTACTCTGATGGCACACAGCAGTTTTGGATTCTCTCCCCTAACACCTATGCATGTAAGAAATTTCATGAGCTCTGGCCACCATAATTTACATGCAGGGTCAAGTTGCAAAGAATATCAGGTTCTGACCTATTGTCATGAGGGTGACATGAAGATATTTTATCATAATTATGGTTTCCTTAACAAATATCGCATCAAAGTGGATAGATACACCTGGCTTTTTTTTCTGGTGAAAGATTAAAATTTATTTCATCTTGTGAACATCATACGTAATATTTTCACATGTGCCGCAGCCATGAGTGAAAATTTTACCGATGATGTTCACGAGAAACAAATATTCTAGTTATGTCATACTTCTAACCCTTTTTTGTTAAGACTTTCATGAAAATCCAGTATACTACAGTTGTTTTTGGCAATTCCCCTGTACAGAATGCATCACAATATTATGTAAAGGGCAAAAAATGTAGGGCAAATGCACATAAATTACGTCATATTTCTGTCCGGTTGAATGGCACGCACCATTTACCTAGGTAACTGGTGGGCGGGAACTACTGTTTCTGCCTTCAACTGAAGAGTTACGCAAATATTTATGGTAAATTTCACTGGTCATTACAATGAATTATCGGACTTTAAAATCCACCATTATTTCCAGTAAATTACCGAAAAGCATGACACAAAGCTGCCTATTACCTGTGTCAAATTTGCATCAAAGAGCTTACTGGCCTCATTACTGGTAGTAGTAAGAGGGACACCAAAATCTCTCCATGCCTGAAAAAAAAACAACATTGTTTTTGACAGGATGTTTGCATTAATAGGAAATAACAGTTTTCTTGGAAAGAAACAGTGGCCTAATGTTTGGATAAGGTGGACGTTCTGCTGTGAGATAACTCAAATCATGTTGTTTGTTTGTATGGTCTGAAATTCTTTCCTTACTGTAGACGACACAAAATGCGTATGTGCACAGTGTAGATCAAGATCAGACTGCACAGCACGTGCAGTCTGATCTCTGATCTGCACTGTCCACTACCTTATTCTAGTTTATGACCAAAGTGGTTCTCCATCATGCAGTGAAGGCATAGTAGTAGCCTGTGACCCTTTACCAAGTAACAAAATTTTAGGCTGCTCCAAATTCAAAGCATTTGCAGACGAAAATTCAAATGCGATTCAAATAATAGAATTTGTCTTTGATGGGGTTGAAAACATACTGGGAAAAGGAGAAAATGCTGCTTACCAGCATTTTCTCCTTCTCCCACTATGTTTTCAAAAGCATTCTTTGTTAAGGTCGTTAAAACTCCGGATTGTGTGGGTAAAGAGTTAAAAAACTGTGATTTACTTGTTAAGTAGTGAAAACGTTGACTCTTTATAACACAATTTCCAGTTTTAACTACCCTGAAAAAGATGGCTTTTGACTGCTGGTAACCAGCATTTTCTCTCCTTTTTCTTAACTATTTTCTACCCTTTAAAAGACATATATCATCATTTGGCTACATTTATTTTTCATCTGCAAATGCTTTCAATTCGATCGAATCAAAAATTTTGTCCTATGGTAAAGGGTTGATTGTATGGTGTTTAACGCCATTTTTAATATTATTTCAGTTATATCTCTGCGGCCAGTGTACCTATCCATGCTTTCCTGGAGTTTCTGTTACCAGTTCTCCACACAAAATTCTTTCCAAGCCACTGGCTGCTTACCCACACAACCATCCTAGAAACAATGGTGAGCGGTGGGAGAGGAATGAATCCCATCGCAATCACTATCATCAATCCTCGGAAAGAAACTGTTCGAGCCAGGGATCAAACAAGCAAACTCCTGTTCTCAAGTCCTGCAAGCTACCGACTGAGCTACCAGGGCTTAGCTTGGTAAAGGGTAAACGCTGGGAGTTTATTTAGCATTATTTTAGTTATACTGAGGCAGCCAGTACACCTATCCATGATTTCCTGGAGTTTCTTGAACCAGTATTTTGCATAAAATTCTTTCCAAGCAACTTGCTGCTTTCCCACATAACAATAATCAAAACAATGACCGGCAGTGATAGAAGAACGCTATCTAACTAATGCTTGTGTCTACACTGATTCACTACATTGATACACATAGACAACCACATTAGTTGTCTATCCATGCAAAGCCTTCAGAAAATCTCTCTCTCTCTCTCTCTCTTATGTGGTTACGTGGAGAAGCTGCAAGTGGCTTGGGAAGAAGATTGTGCAAATTACAGGTAAAAGAAACCCCCAAAAAACATGGATGGATAGAAAAAAGTAATCAATAGATGCAACAGCCTGGCAACTTTTGACCAGCTTTTGAAATTCATTTTTCTGCCAGAGACTTAACACTTGGACCGACCGTACAATAGCAGGTTGTCATCTTCTTCATGCATTTTCACACCCGCGTCATTTACTTTTGGTTGCTATTTGGGTTTTATGAAGAAGGCTTTTGAAAGTGTTGTGGGAAAAGGATAAAATGCTAATATTGTCACCAGCATTTTCTGCTTTTCTAACAAAGTATTGTCTTTTTTTAAATGCAAATCCCACCATTTCAGCCACACACTATTACATGTATTTTGTCTGCAAATGCTTTGGATTTAAATGACCCTGTGAATAAAGCCTTTAGAAAACATTGTGGGGAAAGGAGAAAATGCTGGTAACCAGCATTTTCTCCTTTTCCCACAATGTTTTCTATCATATGCAAGACTAATTTAAACATCTGAGCCTCTTTTATATGTCAGCTGCAAATGCTCTCAATTTGGACAAGTCTCAATTTTTGTTGTGAAGAAAAGGGTTATCTTCTTCTCAAATGACATGTAGGATAGAAATGATACCTTTTCCTTCACTCTTTGCCCCCCCAAAAAATGCAGACTGGTCCAAACTGAAAGCTTTTGCAGATAACAAAATTAATATGACTGAAAAATTGAAATAATGATTGTGGAAAGGTTGGAAACATTGTGGAGAAAGAGAAGGTGCCGGTAACTGGCATATTTACCTTTTTCCGCAATATTTTCAAAAACTTTTCCTCGAGGTTGTTAAAACTTGAAAGTATGCAGTAAAGGGTTAACCCTTTACCAAAATCCTGAGTTTTAACAATGTTTAGAGGGGCAGCTATAGAAAACACATAGTGAGAACAGGAGAAAATGCTGATAACCAGCAATTTTTCCTTTTTCACGATGTTTTCTGTCTTTTATGACACAAGTTTCCTCAATCAAGGAGCATTTGATTTGCCGTCTGCAAATGCTTTGAAGTTTACAAGTCTAAGATTTTATTGTTTGGCAGGGAGTCAACATTTAATCTAGATATGCATGTAGGACACCAATTCATGTGTATTGGTAATTTTACCCATAGAGCACTAAATTCACCAAACAAGACATTTTCAACTCTAGATATACGTTTTAACATCCTTCCAAAAGACAGCTTTTGAAAAAATAGTGGGAAAAGGAGAAAATGCTGGTAACCAGCATTTCCTCCTTTTCCCACAATGTTTTTTTTTTCTACCTCTTTGAAAGAATTTCTACTATTCGAGCCATCTTTCATTAACAATTTATAATTTTGTCTGTTTTGGGGATAACAGGTTTAAAACCACAATCGGTGTATTTCACCGCTCAATGAGCCATTAAATTACAGCAGCCAGTACACCTATCTCAACTTCAACAGCAATCTACATGATTCTCTTATCCTTAACCAAACAATCCCGAAGTGAATGACCCTGAGGAGTAAGGTTGGTTACCAGCATTTCCTCCTTTTCCCACAATGTTTTCTACCCTATCAAAGACAAATTTCATCATTTAACCCTTTACCGAACAATGCCACCTTTTAACAACCCTGAGAATGAAGACTTTTGAAAACAGTGGGAAAAGGAGAAAATGCTGGTGACCAGCATTTTCTCCTTTTCCCTCAATGTTTTCTAACCTATCAAAGAAAAATTGCACCAGTTGAGCCACACTGAAATTGTCGTCTGCAAATGCTTCCAATGTGGACAAGGCTAAAATGTTGTCGTCTGGTAAAGGGTTAAGCCACATTTAAATTTTGTCTGCCAATGCTCTCAGTTTGGTAAAATCTTCATTTTTGTTGTGTGGTACAGAGTTAATGTGATTTTCAAAGAATTTCTACCTAAAAGACATTATTGAAATTATCAGAGACCATGAGAAAGTTATATAGAAGAGGGATGCACCCTGTTGTAACAATAACGACCATCGGTCCTCTATATTTTTCTGAGAAATCTCCTAAAAAGAAAGTTTGAGGCTTTTTTTCCCAAAGACGGAAAATAATAATTCATGTAGCACCCTGAGGCTTTTACATCCTTTCCCATACAATACACAGTTGTAATGACCCTAAACAAGAAAACATTTGAAAACATTGTGAGAAAAGGAGAAAATGTAATTAAATAAACTTTTTACTTAGTCGTATTTAAGTTGATTAGCACATCTGCCATTTCAAGATAAAACAAAGTACCGTCACTGATATTAACAAGTTTGTTAATTGACAGCACACTTAACACATTTTGAAATCATAAGACAACCCTTTTTCCCTTAACCTGAGATTGAATTCTTTCATAGTCAAGTCATAGTCAATTTTTCATCAACTTACACCTCTCTGTAGAACAGACAATCTATAATGTTTTCGAAATACTTGTAATTCAGTGTTGTTTATTTGGGTATGATGTTGAGACGACTTTTCTAGCCTTACGAAAACAATAAGTATCTTTAATTCTATTATTCTGTGGCAAAACAGAGTTTTGATGAGGTGATTTATTCTTTTTTCATATTGAAGTTCAAAACTTTGCTAAAACAAGTAGATCTGTTACATTGTCCGAAGCCCTCGTAAATCACCCTTTTTGTAGGGCCTACATATCTTTGGGTAAATTAGTTCAAGCATCTTTAAGTTTCTTACCGAGAATTCATCAACGGCAGAAACATAATTATGGCAGAAATTTTTTTTTTCGAAATTTTATTGAGAGAAACAGTCATGACAGCACGATTTAAGTAGCCTATTTGCTATACTGTATATGTATTTACTGTGGTTGTTTGGGAGCCCTTGGCAACAGTAACCAAGGAAGTCGGTTTATCTTATCACTACGGATCCATGTATTGGTTTTCTAGCATTTCCTAATATCCAACGATGTTTTCAAAAGCCGTTTTCCATAGGGTCATTAAAAGTTGGGATTGTGTGGGAAAGAGGTTAGGTGTAGATTGTATCCCTTTGAGCACAGTTCCAAGTTGCAGATGGGCTAGACCAAAACCAGATTGCACTGCTGCACATGTTTGCTATATTTACGCTTTACCAGAAACCAGAAACCAATAATTTGAGCTATGCTCTGGCTGATGGGGGCTGAATGCTTCTCCATGCTGTATTATAACAAGCTAGTCATTTCAAAATTATGGATCCATAAAATGCATTTTGTCTTACAGCCGACTGAATCACGAGATAGAATTGTCCTATGACAAGTAGACAATTAACCAAAAAGTTTTGACCCAGTCTGCGTTGGCTGACCTGGGTTGATACTTTTCGCAGATGCATTAAACCCCATTTTCAAAGAGCGTGACTCTTTTTATACTCGTCCATATTAAAACATACATGACCTGAGGCCAAGGGGGTCCCTGGTTCAAATCCCCAGATTGACAAATTTCTCTCTGAGGATTGATGTTAGCCATTCATTGAAACAGTATTCATTCCTCTCTCAAAGCTGATCATTATTTCAACGATGGTTTTGTGGAAATGTAGCCAGTCACCCTGGAAGAATATTGTGTGAGGTACTGGTAAAAGATATCCTGGAAAGCATGGATAGGTGCACTGGCTGCCACGATATAACTGAAATAATGTTTAAAACAGTGTTAAACAGCACACGATCAATCAATCATGATGAATCTGTGCAAAGAGTTGTTGTTTGGTGAAAAGTTGAGGTATAAGATAAGGGGTTTTACCTGTTGCTTTTGTTTGTATCAGCGTTTACTGCCGTTTTAACAGCTTAGGTCGTATCATGGCGGTCAGTGCACCTATGCATGTGTTTCCTGGCCTTCTAACACCAGTACTGACACACCTTTCTTTCCAAGCCACTGACTACTTTTCTCAAATGCATCAGAGGTGTCGGGCAGAAAATCACCGGAAAGTTTGCCTCAACCAGGTATCATACAACCACCAGGTCACGAGTCAGATACTCTAATCACTGAGCTACCTGGAAGGGCTTTACCAGTTGCACAAGTCAAAAGGTCAGTTCAGGTAAGGAAAGAGAAACAAATAACAATACTGGCACTAAGTGTAGTTAATCTCAAAATTGAGACATTTACAATGCTTCTTTTCGCATATGGCCATATGGTTATTTACTGTTTACCCCACCAGTCAAAAACTAACTTTGCATTTGGGGACAGTTATCTGTAGTACAGTACTAAAAGTGTACTAAGTCTACCGACTCTTGAAAGAAAATGACTGTACAGATCTATATTACTGTTGACTTTACCGAGGGATAAAATTAAGACTGGTCCAAACTGGAAGCATTTGTAGACGACAAATTAAAATGTGACTCATATACAGGAAATTTACCTGAGGAAGTAAAAAAAAATATTGTGGGAAAAGGAGAAAATGCTGGTTACCAGCATTTTCTCCTTTCACCACAATGTTTTCAAAGGACTTTCAAGGTTATTAAAACTCTGGAGTTGGTGGTAAGGGTTACTAGAGATGACAAGGAATATTGACATAGAAAACGCTATGTGACATAGATCTACATATATAGACTATGTATGCATTACATATAACAATACTACACACAAAAATATCAGTCATCTACTGAAAAAACTATACAAACACACATTTGTTTATACCTGAATAAACAGGCTTTGTATTACATAAATTTCAGAAAGGAACTGTTACTTACTTTACAATCTCTCCAATGACAGTGCATCTTGTTTCAGGCTAATTTACCTTGATGCGCGAAGACTAAGTGCTACGAAGAATCTATGTGTTGAATGTGCAGTTGACCTTATCAAATCATGTGATACATGGTGTCACACCACATTTTTTTTTACATTGTGAATAGCACTATCTTTGGCTCTCTCACAAGAGATTAAGCCTTAGGCTATTAAGCGCGACTCTTGTGTGCTCTCTAGAGGCCACAATTTTAGACCGATGTTCACGTTGTCTGCGCATGTCATATTCTTCGAAGATTCGACCTGTCTGCTATGACGCATCACCCATCTCATATAAAGGAGAAAAGTAGGGCTTATACTGAAGCTATTACCCTAGCCTGTAGGGACTGTTTAATAAATGGCCGGTGCGTAGGTTACATGCTAGGTGATCATAGCTAAATAAATCGCACCAGGTAGCGTTTTATTGAGTAAACTTTTATTTCATTTTGAAATTCAAAGTAACGGTTCTCGTTTTGAAAAGTAGTCTTTTTCTGTACCCGAAATGCCCAAATCAGATAGATGTGTATTTGAAGAATGTCATCTAGTGGAAGATAATGCCAATTTATCCTGTTACATGGTGAAATATCGACCGTGAAAAGGGGTGCCGTGAAAACTTTGTGTTTCACGGTCACTTGCTTTGTGACCTTGCTCATTTGCATAACAGCCGGAACTACTTTGGACCTAGTATTTCCTTTCCTTTTCTCGACGGTTTTATATCAGAAAATTGAAAATGCAGAAAATTAAAAAAAAAAAATCAATATGAAATTGACTCCCTAGTGCACAAAACACACATAGTTTGGTACATGATTACCAACACTCTACATCCCTTCTTCCTTCCTTGGTGTACATGAACCTGACTAAAAGAAGTTGAGAATTTTTTTAAAATCCAAGAATGAACAACGTGAATTGTCAAAACTAGAGCTGGAAAAGCTAAAATCAATATCTAGCAAACTTCGTTACGTCCATGAGGAAAACTGTCGGGCATGAGTGAACCATCGACACTGAAATTATTGTGTCAAACTTATGCAGAAAGCTTAAGCTTATCCTTTGGCCTGTAAGACACGACACAATTTTTGAATTGTCGATAATAAGAGCATTTATAGAGGAAAAACTGAACATGGCTCAAGTGATAAGATTTGTTTTTGAAAAGGTAGAAGACAATGTGGAAAAAAGAGAAATACTGTTATTCGCCATTTTCTTCTTTTCCCACAATATTTTCAGAAGGCTTTGTTCTTGAGGTCGTTAAAACTCGGGATTGTGTGGTAAAGGATCAAAAAGCAAAAAATACCCTCATCCAATCATGAATATTTAGCTCAACACAAGAATTCCAAATAAGCAAGGATATCTTGGTAGCCAAACTAAAATCTCTGAAGAAACAAAGGAAAGAAAATAAACCCAACAGAGCATGTCCTCTTACAAACGATGAGATCAACCAACTGTATGAAAAGGGTGTCCTAGGCAGCCATAGTAAGAAGCTTGTTTATAAATTTTTTATGGCTCAACCATTGCCCTATGTTTGGTATGACTTTAGGTAGGTTTTTCAAATGTTACACCTAAAAAAGTCCTTCAGAACATTACATGAAGTCAAAATGAATACAAGAAATTATGTGCAACTATGGTAGGTTTACACAAGTACTCTAAGCCATAAATGTTGTAAATCCTGTGAAAAAGTTGTATTTGTTAGGTCTGCACAACTGCCTATTAATTTCAATTGGCAGGTAACTGGTTTTACTCTTCCTTTTACATTATTATCTGAATCAATATGCATCAGAAAACTGATACTCCAGCAGTAAAAATAGCTCAGACCCCCGCTGAGACTTGAACTCAGATCTCCTGGTTTCCCAGGTATTTTACTTTTAAAATACAAGGGTTTTGAGCATACAACTTAAATATCAATTTTCATCTTTTAGACCGATTCAGAATTCTAGAACAGAGTTTTATTGTTTTCAAATATTCAAATTCATACAAATTTGGCATTTCACAAATGAGTTAATTTGTCATTTAGTGAATAACTGTAATGACCAGTTCCAGCTTGGAGAGGGTCAAAATGGCCCACTTTCAAAACAGCCTGGTCCATAACAGCCCACTGTCATGGGCACCGAAAAGGTCTACTTTAGACCTACTGTTATTTAAATCAATTTTATCATCAGCATAATTTATATTTAATAACTTTCAAACTCTTACTTATTTTTGAAAAGTGAATTTAATTTCAAGAGCTTTCGATTTCCCCAATACTTGTGTTCAGCATTCTTCACCGCTGTTAAATGTGATAAGAGCTCCTCACCCCTTACTTTATTTTCTCATGAAGGTTGGTGCATTTCGAATATGTTACTATAAAGTATAGAAAAACTAATGTGGCCATTTTGTTATCTAAAAGGCTGTGGGCAGGTAATATTTTTTCAACAGTTAGAGAGAAAAGGGGGCCATTTTGGTACAAGGCCATTTTGGAAGTGGGCCGTTATGACCTCCATGACCTGTTCCAGTTGAATTTAGTATACCAGTATTTTAAAGTTGTGTTTGTATAACTTATTGGCAATTGAAGTTAATACAAAAAAAAAATCCAAATTTTAACTGCCCCAGAGAAGGAAATCCTTTACAAACCTTATCTAAACACATTATCTAATTCAAGTGAAGTTTAGTGAATTAACCCATTACCAAACAATCAAAAGTTTTAACGACCCCCGACACAGAAAGCTTTTGAAAACATTGTGGGAAAAGAAGAATCTTCTTTTAACAAATTTCATGTTTAAGGTAACATTTGTCATCAGTTAATGCTTTCAATTTGGTTCTATGAAATTGTGATCTTAAAAGATACAGTTTGCAAAATTGCTCTATTAACGAGCTACACCAATAGAAACTAAACCATGATTCCTAATGTAAAATTTTGAACTTGGGCTTGGTATTCATGCAGGAGACATGTATGTAGACAACTGTATTCATGACAGACTATTTATGTAATTACACACATGGTTTGTTGGCTAACTGTTGCTTGAGAAATTCACTATTGATAGAATTGTCAAGATTTGATTAAGCTTTGAAATAAACTTACGGTTTACGTCATCCTAGGCCTGATCCGTTGAATTATACAGTAGAAAATGTGTTGACTCTATATTGATTCAGTTGCCTTCCTCCTTCCGTCGACAAGTATTTCACACGAATTCTGATAGTTTAGCACACAGGCGAAAACACTGTTTACATACGGCAAGGTCAACACATAGATCTAGTAGGCCTAGTTTACACAAATGTGTAAATCGAAGCGAGGGCAAAACTGAACAGTTGTTGTTTTAGAAAATAAGGTAGCGTGTATAAGTTTAGTCTAAGAAAATAATTTGTAAAATTGAAATTTCCTGATGAAAATCAGATCTAAAGAAATCGTAAGAAAATATCAATGACTATTTTTGTAACCTTTATCAGCGGAAGAGTTTTCGTGCATATTAAAACTCCCTCCAACTTTGATCAACCGCGAAATTCAAAATGCTTTTTTTTTCCGTTGGTTTTTTTTTCCCTCTCTTCTTCTCTTTCTCGCTTTGTAACAGGATAAATAGAATAATAGGTTCGTGTCTGAAATGGGTCAAGTTTTTCGGGCTCGGCTTCGGAATTTATTAGGTTCGCCTGCGGCTCACCTAATAAATTCCGACGCCTTGCCCGAAAAACTTGACCCATTTCAGACACGAACCTATTATTCTCTATGTTCATGAAACTTGTTTATTATGTTGGGTTACCTCTGGTAAAAAAGGTCACTAAGCTAATCTAAGAAAAACTTTCTGAGTCCACTACAGGTCACCTTTTTCGTCCCGATTTCACTCCACTGTTTTTATCGAGGGACCGTATAGCACAGTTTGTCATACTTACCACTTATGTATTCGTCTTTTATTCCCAATTTGGGCGAATAAATTACTTTTTTTTGCTGTTGTTGTTCTGCAACATTTATGTAGAAACATTGACAAGAAAACGAGAAATCGCTCAATATTTGAAACGCCAAAAAAATCGAGTAGAATTCGCTTTTGTATTTTTACGACATTATCGTTTGTAGAGTTGTTTTTCCGGTTCATATTTGGCCGAGAAGTAAAAACAAATCACTAAGTATAGAAAAGTTAATTTTGCGGAGTTCTGAGAAAACTATGCGGGAAAGTGTATTCTGTGACTTAACTCTTTAAGACGACAGAATTTAAAGCATGTCCAAATTCAAAGCATTTGAGGATGACAAATTAAATGTGACTCAAATGATGGGACTTATGAGTTAAAAGGTAGAAAACATTGTTTGAAAAGGACAAAATGCTGGTTTCTCCTTTGCCTAAATTGTTTTCAAAAACTTTCTCTGTCAAGGTCGTTTATACTCGAGACAGTTTGGTAGAGGATTAAGACGCGAATATACACACCTCTTTACTGGGTTCTTCTCCACAGGATTGATTGATTGATTGTTGATTGATTGATTGATTGTATGGTGTTTAACACCGTTTTCAACATTATTTCAGTTATATCACGACTGCCAGTGCACCTATCCATGCTTTCCTGGAGTTTCTTTTACCGGTACTCCGCACAATCTTCTTTTCAAGCCACTGGCTGCCACATAATCATCGTTGAAACAATGGTCAGCGGTGGGAGAAGAATGAATCCTATCGCAGTGACTATCATCAATCCTCAGAAAGAAATTTGCCGAGCCAGGGGTCGTAGCCAGGGATCGAACCCTCGACCCGCTGTTCTCAAGTCCTATACGCTACCGACTGAGCTACCGGGGCTGGGCATTGATTGATTGTACTGAGTTGAATGCCGTTTTCAACTTTATTCAGTTATATTGCAGCAAATATATAGCGGTTATACTGATCATTGTTTCTACGATGGCTTTGGAAAAATATTGTTCGAAGTACTGGTAACAGACACTCCAAGAAAGTATGAATGGGTGCACTGGCCGCCGCGATGTAACTAGAAAACGGCGTGAAACACCATACATTCAATCATTTTCCGAACATTCCCATATTTTAGCCTTTAGGCTTTTAAGCTAAGCGCGTTTTAAGAACTTTTTGTGGACAGTGTAGATCAAGATCAGACTTCACAGAACTTGGAGTCTGATCTTGGATCTACACTGTCCGATACGGAGATATTTCAACCTTAAATATGCTGACTCAAAAAAGAAAGTGTACATGAGAAAAGTGGGGGATTTTTGTGAGAACATTTATCTTAACCCTGACATATCTGGTACCAAATGAAAGGCAAACATCCATTCTATCTAGTGATAAAGTTATTAGCTTCGAAATGACCAGTATATTTGTGGCGTTGAAGAGAGTAGGGGTCGTTTTCAAAATTCGCAAAAAGCATACGATAACTTCCAAATGGCAATACGAGGTCTAAGGTTTCAATGGAGGGCTTAATATCTATTGTGCCCACCACTTCGGCGAATAACTGCCTGTATTCGAGATCTCATTGATCTGACGTAACATCTGATAACGTCATTTGGGATCCTGTTCCACTCATAAACAAGGGCGTTTTCCAAGTCATCCAGATTGTTTAGAACGTGATTTTTCCGTACGTTCCTTCCCAAGAGATCCCAGATATGCTCAATGGGGTTCATATCTTGAGAGTTTGCGGGCCATAGAAAAACGTGGACGTTCTGATTTGCAAGAAATTGCCTTGTAAGTGCTGCAGTATGAGGTCTGGTCTTGTCATGCACCAACATCCCAAAGTGTTGATGAAGGAATGGAACAGCCACGGGGCGCAATATGTTGTCTACATAACGCTGGGGGTTCAGATTGCCTCTGACAACAACAAGGTTTGTCTTCATGCCTGTCCCCCATAATACCACCCAAAACCATTACACCCCCTCCTCCAAGCCGGTCACGTTCAAGAACACAAAGGTCCTCAAACCTTTCCCCTTTTCTGCGGTATACTCGAATTCGCCCATCAGCAAAGCTCAATCTGAACCGAGATTCGTCACTGAAGAGTACTCTCGCCCATAGAGCATAGAGCGTAAATGATGTCGTGCCCAACGCAAACGTAAGTTGCGACTGCGTCTTGTAATGATATGACCAACGTATGGCCGCCTAGGCCTGATGGGAAATCTCTCAGCCTTCAAACGTTTCAATACTGTTTGGTTACTGACACCCTGCTCAAGAGCCGTACTTGACGCCGTTTTGAAGCGTTGACGTAAGTGGGCACGTACAATTAGATGGTCTTGTCTAGCCGTTGTAACCTTCGGCCTCCCTGACCGAGGCCTATCAGAAATGTCTCCAGTTTGTAGAAACCGATCTCGGAGACGTGAGATTGTGCAACGTTATCAACGCTTGTTCCAGACGGCAACAAAACTAACGCTTGAAGTCGCTCGTCTTCGCTATCAGAAAAATCTGTTGAAAGATTTTTTGTTTTTCAGTTACAACACAAGCCCGAGATTGAATTTATCGGTTATATGGGATAAACAAGGTATATCAAGAGCTCCACGTGCAAAAAATTGCATAATAAGTATGGGATAAAAAACGAGTGCCGTGGTATATGGGAAATATACACGAGCGTTAGCGAGTGTATATTTCCCATATATCATAGCACGAGATTTTCTATCTAACTTAGACCACGTGACTATTTATCCGTGCTTTTCATGTCATATGTACATTTGTATTTCAAATAAAAAGCTTGTAACAAAATGGAGTCGTCGTGGTTGTTAAAATGAGTTGTTGCACCTGATTTAAAAGAAGTAAATATAAAGTACAATTATATCAAAATGCTAAATTATTCATTATGATATGTAATGAAGGTAAACCTCATTGTGAAGTGCTGAGATCGAACTAGTTTTTGTCTGCAGTATTTTGAAAACGTTATGTTTCGATTGATGGTAGATGTCAAAGTGGGACGTTCACGTATTTAGAACTTACTATGTGTCCCTAAGAATTTGACAGAACTGTACTAGTTTTTTTTACGAAAGACATTGAATGATGCGGAGAAACATTGTTGTTGTTTTTTCAATTACGTTCAATATGTTAATTTCGACGAATTTTTGTAACCAGTGTCAAACTCCTTTATGAAAATTTTGTATATTTTGTCGAGCCATAGAGCTTAAGCCTTAGGCTGCTAAACGCGGGTGAAGGACCTTTTACGGACAATGTAGGTCTGGATCAGACAGTACAGAACGTGCACAGTCTGATCTTGGATCCACACTGTCCGATAAAGAGATGTTTTCCACAAAAGATATCTTAGAAATAGCAATATTTTAGTTTTTACTATCGGCTGGAAAGTTTCATTTTACCTAATTAACAGGCTAAGGGTTAAACATTACTAAAAACAACCTACGTATGTGTATAGGTGCACTGACCACCGTGATATGACCAAATGGCGTTTAACTTCCAATGAAATAAACTAAAGAAAGCAGGAGCTTTGTTGTTGTATTTTTTAGCTAAAATAAGATTTTGCCTTTTTGAGATTAAAGAGAAAAATTGTTATAAATGCAATGGCATGTTTTAAAAAGCCTAAATGCGAACGCTATAGCGTTTTTTTCCTAACTGGAGCCTTATTTATCTGTTGTCAAAAACACACTGCACTCAATAGGTTGCTTCAGTAAATAGATAGTGAGTGCAATACTGCTTTAAGTGCCTGTACACTGTATAGGCACTTAGAATAGTATTGCAGTCACTTATCGAAATGCTGCATCCGGTTCACTATATAATATTTCAAAATTGTTTTACCATGAAGGGTACATTTTGCCTTGACTCGATATTGCAAACAAAACTTTTCGGAATTCACGTGCAGGATATACTAGCGTTGAATAGCCAGATATACAACTGCGGGAGTTGTATCTTCGATATATACTTTTGAAATACTGATCGCTGATTGGTCAACTCGCTACAAACGTGGTCTAACTAAGGCTATTTTATGGGGCAAGAACAGCGCCGATTTCAACCAAAATACGTGAATTTCAAGGACAATCATGTACGAGTACATTGTCATGAAAAATTAAATGTAACCCTTTACAGGGTTATGGCAAAACGCCCTATTAATACACTTTTTATTTTGAGTAGTAACATTTGGGGTTTTACTATCGGCTTACCGGCTTGAAAGTTTCATTTCATTTATTTAACAGATTAAGTGTTTAAGACCCTCAAGGATGAAGGCTTTTGAAAACTTTGTGGTAATAGTTACATTTTCTGCAATGATTTCTATCCTTTCAAAGACAAGTTACATCATTTGATTTATATCTCCTTTCGCCTCAATTCTGACATGTCTATTCTTCCTATCACTGTATACTATCTAGTTTATTTCCTCTACAGAATCATTTCATTATACATCATTCATTATTTATTCATTACTCATATTTTTACTTTCTATTTATATCATTTTTTCACTTGTATATTTTATCTTGAATGATATATGATCTTTGATGTAAATGAATTAATAATTCTACAAAAGGTCACTTTAGTTTAGTTGCTGGTTTTCGAGAATACAAGATCCGTTTGTTTGAAAATTTCATCTGGATACTGTATACAGTATCAAACATTCAAATAGATCAGTTTAATGAAATACTTATAAATTCCAGAAAACTGTCGCCAATGACGGATCAAGGCATACTAGAAAGGTTGTCGATCTATTCAGGGACATATCAAACATTCAAATAGATCAGTTTTATGAAATACTAATAAATTCCAGCAAAACTGTTGCCAATGACGGATCTAGGCATACCAGAAAGGTTGTCGATCTATTCAGGGACATTGCTTTTCTGAAGGAAATTGGACCTTACACAAAATTGTGATATTTTTTTTTTTCAAACCTTTTTGTCATATTTTGACTATTTTATTTTTATCACTATATATCTATTTTATTTATTTTCCATCATCGTATCATTTCATTACCTATCTCTTATCATAATTATACTCATGACTCACATTCTTACATTCTGTTCTGTCCTTTCATTGCTTCTTTATTGCGCGCTAAATGACCTTAGATGTCGATGCGCCATAAAACACCATACATTCATTCTGACATGTCTAACATTGTGTTGTCTGGTAAGGCTGCAGCACACGGTTTCAGTGTAAAATGTTGTAGGTACTCACGACGTCACACCAAACTTTTCCAGTAAACGGTCAATATAATCAACCTGAAATTATAAAAAGCACTTAAATGCAACAGCACAGTCCTATTTCTTTAGATTTTATCAATAAATCATGTTCAACTTGTGAAATGGTAAAATTACTGATCAATACAGGCAAGTCGGATGGTCGGAAAAAAACTGACAAAATATGCCATTTTAGCCTATATTCCAATATTCACAAAATGCAAACCCAGGAAGCTAGCCTGAAAATGCCAAGCTAAATTGAAACTCAAAACAACACATAATCTGGGGTTAAAGTCAAAAATAGCACGTTTCCATGCCGTTTTTTCGCAATCTTTCATGCCCTTACCCCACCCTTATTTTTGCCGCTAAAAATAGCTGCTAGCTCCATGACCCCTCAGATTCACATTTGGGGTCAAACCTATAGAACAAAGAAGGAAAGGTCATGACCTCCTGTTTCATAGACAAACTAAATGCTTCTTTTCCTTAATCTAACACAATTCATGGGTGTAATAACTCTTCTTCTTATCAAAATCGCACTGAAAACCTACCTTTCTCAATTATTTCTAAATTTGACTATGGCCAATTCGAAACAAACTGTTTACAGGTGCCTAAAGCATAGCCTGGGTTTCTATCATTCGGACGTCATAATGAAGGAAGCGATAAACAATTAGCAGCCAAAGATCTGTAGCAGGGGGTACAAGTTTACGGAGTACTTAAACTATTATCGCCTGGACCCAGGCTAGGTAAAGCATTAAAAATCAAACAAATAACCACTTTATCAAATACCGAGGCAAGGTGATACAAATACAAAAGTTTTAATAGAGTGTTTTGGCCTTCAGCCCAAGCTCACAGACGTGATAAAACAATAATACATGTATAACGAAGAGAGGAATAAAAATAAAGTATTGTTTATTTATTTCATGCTTTCCGGTAGTTTATCGAGAAATAACGGTGAACTATTTTTCGATATTTCATGGTTACGGCCAGTGAAAAATACCGATTTTATTTTTTAACTCTTCAATTGAAGGTGGAATCAATAATTCTTGCGCTCTAGATACCTAGGTAAAATGAGCGTGCAACTCAACCAGATGTAAATATGACGTAATTTACCCTACATTTCTCGCACTTGACGTGATATTTCAATGCGTTGTTATATGGAGAGGGTACGCCATGGGGAATTACAGAAAAGAACTGTCCTGGATTTTAATGTGTCTCCCAAAAAAGGGTTTGAAGCATGAAATAAATAGAATTTTTTTTTTTCTTTCTTTTTGGTGAAAGATCGAAATTTATTTCATCGAGTGAACATCATCGGTAATATTTTCACGAGTGGCTGCGCAACTCGTGAAAATATTACCGATGATGTTCACTCGATGAAATAAATAGAGGATATGATTATGTTTTTTACAGTGAAAGATCGAAATTTATTTCATTGAGTTAACATCATCGGTAATATTTTCACGAGTGGCACAGCCACGGAAAAAAAAATATTCTGTTTATTTCATGCTGTTAACCCTTTCTGGGGGAACTTAATCAAAATCCAGTACAGTTCTTTTCGGTTATTCCCCGTGCCGTACCCCCTCCGCAAAGCAACGCATTACAATATTACGTCAAGCGCGAGAAATGTAAGGTAAATTACGTCATATTTCCATCTGGTCGTGAGGCACATGCATTTTACCTAGGTAACTAGTGTGTGGGAACAACTGTTTCCGCCTTCAGTTGAACAGTTAGAATATAAAAATCGGTATTTTCACTGGTCGTAACCATGAAATATCGAAAAATATTTCACCGATATTTCTCGATAACCTACCGAAAAGCATGAAATAAATTTCGATCTTTCACCGAAAAAAACAAATACCCTCTATATATACAACAACTATTCCTACACGTAGATAAATATATAACAAGAGAAGTTCTTCATTGAAACATGTACTAAATTGCTTTTAAAGTAGGGTATATTAGATCGCTAAGAACAGCTTAGGTTGTCTACATGACAAGTAGACAACCTAAGCTGTTCTTAGCGATCTAATATACCCTACTTTTTGGAATAACGTAGATCAAGATCAGAATATCTATTGGGATAAATGGAATATTGCAGGTCAAGATCAGATTGCAAAACAGCAAGCAGTCTGATTTGAGGACTGCGCTATCTGCTAATTTCTAAATATTGACATAGCCAACTTTCACGGACATGCCTAATCGGCAGTCTCGCATATCAACAAACCGATAAAAGTAATCGGTTTTGCGAACTTGAACAGTGTATACCAGTAATGAATGTAAGACGTTTTGGCCATGGACGTTTTGGCCAGGACGTTTTGTCCACGGACGTTTTGGCCAGGTAAAAGCACAAAGTAGGACGTTTTGGCCAAATGTTAATTCTGTAAAATTTTGCCCCATTAAACATGATTAAAAAACATTGAAGAAGAATGAAAAATTAATATATTTGACATACATGGAGTACTGGGTTAATTATTTTTAAATTCATTATTGACGTTACAAATAGTTAACTTCTTCATTTTACTCTTTTATTACTGTTTAGCAAGTATGAATCAGCTTTTTCGTTATATTTTGAAAAGGTCGAGTGTACTAGCCAACAGAATCACTTTGCAAATATCCAGCACGTCATTTCTAGTTTCGAATATGCATTCATTTACATATCAGAGTTAGACGCACTTATTTTATTCGGAATCTTTGACAAGACTCATTTATTACTACGTACTTATTACGTTTCGACTGAAATGAATTCTACGTCTTTTTCCCATCTTACCAGGTGAAGTATGCTGAAAAAAATGGTAATACAGGGTTCTCCTTTGACCCAGGACTCCGGGTTTTGACGCATGGAAATCCGAAATGACCCGTTTTTGACGCTCAAAAATATCTGCCTAAGCGTCAATCTGACGCATGAGATTACCAGCCAAAGGGTCATATAAATTATGTTGCATGCATCCGGCATGAATGTAGCCTATAATAAACACGATCAGTGTCAACTGTGTACAGACGCACGCAGCTCTGTTTATCACACGTAATCAAGCTGGCGAGTCATTCTTGAAAACATGATAAAGGTGTTAGTCCAATTATCTAGAGTAAAATGACAGGTTTTCAAGTTAACTGCTACCCTAATTAACAAATTTATGTCAAATCATGCAGTAATACTTGAAAAAATATTAACTGATTTGAAAAAATGATCGCTGGAAAAAAACGTGAAAACCCATGACACAACAGAAATCATTTTGACATCGTCCGCTCAGAGGCACTTCAAACTATCTTTTCATCTTTGGTGACAAATTTAAACAGTGAATTTATACTTATTTCTTTATGAAACAATAAGTGAAAGCTAAAATCTCTGTTTAAAAATTAGGAAAAACTTTTTAAGATGAAAATAAACAACAACCTATAGATAAGATGGGGGGGGGGGGGGACCGGAACAAGTGTGAAAGAAAAAGTAATTGGACAAGAAAAGAAGACTTAAATCTTAAGAAAATAACACTTTAATGGATGTGACCTTTATTTTCTCCCTTTTCCACAATGTTCTGGGGTAAGAAAGACAAATCAAGTCGTTCCAGCCACATTTGAATTGTCGTCAGCAAATGTCTAAAATAATTATGATCTAGTCAAAAGTTTTTGTTCTTTGGTAAACAGTTCAAAAGTTGTTTGTGTCCATTTATTCATCAAGATGAATTACATGCTAGGGCTGCAATTTAAAATTCTTCTGTCCACTTCATTCCAACAAGTCTCTACATAAGATAGGGTATTTTCTTATCTAATTCCTATCCATAAACAAAGAATATAAATGGAAAGTTTTCATTATTTCACCCTTATCTCTCCGTGATAATTTTGACCCTTGGACATTTCGATTAGACTCTTGGAAATTCCATTTTGACTCTTGAAAATTTGGGCCCAAGAGTCAATGACTCTTGAGATTCTGGACCTAGGGAGAACCCTGTAATAGTGTTAAGAAAAAGTTTCTAAGGGAGCTATCTGTTATATCAAACGTAACAAAATCGGATTCTTCTACCGAATCTGGGGGACTTATTGAGATTGTCCCGTTTATTACAGAGAATTGGCGTCACAACTGAGTCATTTTAGCGTTCCTTATATCATGTTGGATATTTTTTCAAAATGTAGCAAGGCTTCCATCAAAACTTTGCCTAAAAAGTTATTTACCTCGACATACTCGTTTTAATCGGTGGCATTAGTCTACATCAATACTGATTATTTCTTGGCGACATAACGATTTCAGTGACCAAACTACTTATTATGTGCATGGGTGTTGATTGGACGACCTCAGGAAGCGCAAGATACTTCTGAATTTTGTCTTTGCATGTTATAGTTGGTAATTTCGGTCACCATTATCCCGTGGAAGTCATGAATCTTTTTTAATTTTCAAGTACGGCGACATTGAATGGTCAAACAAATTGAGAATGAGTCTAAAGTTGGTTTTGATCGAACAAAAAGAAGAAAATGATTTGTTCCGAATACTCCAGTGCTTAATGAGCGGTGTCGCCTTTTCTCACAACGTCTACTACTATCAATAGTTCTATCAAGACGTTTCCATTTTGAGCAAGTTTAAAAGCTGCATACTTCCTTTTAGCAGAGACATAGACTACGTATGCATTAAACTATATTTTTATACATAAAAGTGAGTCCAAGCTATCATTATCTCACAAGTTAAACACTGCCGACGCATGATATATACTAATATTTCTTTCATTGCGTCCGATATGAAAAAATGTGCTCGAGACTCAACAGAAAGTTATGTAAAAGCCAACTAGTCATCATCAAATAGGCCATGCAAGAAAAAAGGCTTTATTGTTCATGTTGAAAGCATCATATCCGATCAGCACAAACTAATCCGAAGCGACACTCTAGAAAGATAGCGCCGTCTACAGGTATGGTAAAGATAAACAAGTAAGTATTTCTTCCTTCAAAAAAGTTATGTATGACGCAGACAGTGTCATTTCGATTAATTATCCGTAGATTTCACTAGCAGGGTGTGTTCAAACCGGTTTCAAACTGAGTTTGTTCTAAACATGTTTCTTCCAATTCTAAACCTCAGCACTAGCCATAATGCGTTAGACTGAGCTGTTTTTGTGACTAGCTCTGAAATTCAGAATTTACTAGAACGGTTTTAGCCTGGTCATGATGTATTATAAAATATTCATCATTCGTAATGCTAGGTTGTTTAAACGCAGTCTCTTGAAAGTAACTAATAAATGATAATTATGCAGCAGCTAACTTTTTAAAGAGGCCCTTATACTCATTTTCAGCCAGTTTTAACTCATTTTGTCTTTATTTTATCAAACTATAGTCATTCTTATATCTTCATGCCAAATATTGAGCCTGACGGTTGCAAGGTTGCTTAGATTACGGTCGATAGAAAATGCATTTCGCTGAGTTGCGGCCTTCCATGTAAACAGACTCGTTGTTTCCGGTTTTTGAATCGAAGATTTCGATATATCCGTTATACACTCGGGTAGATTCGTATGAAGATCATGCATTCTGTCACGTGACTATATTTGACCTTCGCCCTGCGTCTAATGAGGTGAACAAAGGAAAATGGAGGCTTCTCTGTTGCAGCCTCGATTTTCAGACAGAGGTCGCGGCCTATATGCAAATTACACCGCATCCGACTCTAGGCGGAAATTAACGGTAAATTTCCGTGACGCACTGCCATTGTTTACAGCTTCGATCGTCAGCCAGTTTTCTTCTGACCAATGTTCGGTTTCTAATACAAATCTTCGTGTTTCTTTTTTTCAATTACACCATATATGTCAGTAATTTATCCATGTTTACACAAAGGACTGATTTCTGTACCATTCTAAATTGTTTGAAATTTAACAGCGTTTTTGCTCACCGGCTGTAGACGGGCATCTTTAAGTCACTGGTAAAGGAGAAGTAGCTTGTATTATTCCCTTTTCCGCCAACATATGTCAATTTTAATCTACTTTTCACTCTTTGCGGTCATGCTTTTTGCAGGTTTTGCCTCGTCTTTAATATGGAAGAACCAACAATTAGCCCCTCAATGTTTAGGCTAATTCTTACCAATGAACAATTAAAATATTAAAGTTGTTAAAGGGGGAACATTTGAAAGAAGGGAGAAACTTTGATTGATGTAAGAACAAGTTGTTTGGAAAAGTTCGAGATCAACTGCATGGTCGTCAGAAGTCGTATTTTGTACAACAATAGGTTAAAAATGTCATTTAACCCTTCACCAAACGACAACATGTTAGACTTGTCCATATTTAAATTATTTTCGTGACTCAAACGATGAAATTTGTCTCTAAAAAGGATCAAAAACAGTGCGAGAAGAGGAGTAAATGCAGGTTACCTGCATTTTCACCTTTTCTCACAATGTTTTCAAAAGCCTTCTACCTTAGGATCGTTAACTCTCGGGACTTTGTGGTAAAGGGTTAAGTATTACTTTTCCCCACAGAGCAATTTCAAAACGATGCCATTTCTCCGGGACACTTCATGAATCTACTGGGGCTTACCCGTAAATGATAATATTATGCAGCAGCTAAATCTTTAAGTTCACTGATAAAGAAGAATTTGCTTGTTTTACTCCTTTTTCCCACTATATTCATAGTCTGTGTCAGTTTAAACTATTAGATCTAGTATTGTCATTCTTTTTACAGTTTTTAATACTCTTTGCAGGAAAAACTGATTGAGGGATGTAGACAATATTTTTTGAAAAGTAGGAGCTAACTGCTAAAAATAAATATTGCGCCCGTTTCCACATTTTATCCTAAACAATCAACCACAGGGTCGTTAGATGTCGTATTTGTACAGTAACAGGTTAAATTTGTTATTTAAATCTTACCAAAAGACAAATTTTCAGACTTGTTCAAATTGAAGTCATTTTCTTAAGACAAATAAAACATTAATCAAACGATGGAATTTGTCTGTTTTATAGTTAAAAACACTGCGAGAAAATGTTGTTAATCAGTGTTTGAACCTTTTTCATCAATGCTTTCAAAGGCTTTCTACGAGGGTTGTTCGATATGTAATGTGTATTGTACGATATCTCAAAAGCATTCGACTCAAATAGTGAAATGAACATTACATCCCTTCAAAGTGTTCTCCGCGGTTTGAAATACATAATTTCAACATCTGAATCCATTTCTGAAATGCGTCACGGTACGCTGATTTAGGTAGACCTCTGAGGCACTGACTGATGGCTGAGCCAAGGGCTTGTCGGGACTTGTAACGACGACCAGATGAGAACTTTTTAAGTGTTGGAAAAAGGAAAAAGTCGCATGGGGCTAGATCTGGAGAGTATGGTGGGTGTGGCAAGACGGTAACCTTCTCCGACTTCAAAAATTGCTTCACAAGCTCAGATGTATGTGATGGAGCATTATCATGAAGTAGACGAACATGCCTAAATCCTGACACAGGGCGTCGTTTAAGATAATATTTCTTGACCTTTTTTAGTATAACATGTCGGTAATACCGATCTGTAACACTTTTGCCCTTCGGCACCGGAATTTGTACGGCTATACCGTCACATGAGAAGAATATACAATAAAGAACCTTCTTTGTGCTTATGCTTCTTTTGGCAACTACAGGCCTTCTACCGTGTTTAGTTAGCCATATTTTGTTTCCATTTTTTCTTACTGGTTCGAAATAGTGAACCCATGTTTCGTCACCAGTAACAATGTTTGCAAATTGTCTTTGATTGAATTTGGGAAACATTTTGAGCAACTGCTTAGCGGTTTGTACTCGTACCCGTTTTTGGTCATCTGTCAATATATGCGGTATCCATCTGGCAGAAATCTTTCGTACTTTCAAAATACGCTTCAAAATGCAATGCACCCGTGATAGCAATATGCCAACAGCATTGGCAATATCACGAATCGTGTATCTGCCTTCACTTTCAATTATTTCCCTGACTTTTGAGACATTTGCCTTGCCTGTTAAAGTCACACGTCGGCCAGTCAGAAATTTCTTTCTCCACATACGAACTGTCTCATAAGATACCTTATCAGACCCATAACTTCCCCCAATTCAGTAAAAATCTGCATTACCGAATGACCGAGTTTTGTGCGAACTTTTATATAAGCTCTAATTTCTTTAATATTCTTAATCCGTTTCCCAACCATTTTTACAACAGTGGTCAACGACTAGCTCTATTGAAACAGGGATCGTATATACACAAAATTCAAATACATTAATTTCACTTTAGCATTTTTCTTGCAAGTTTGTACAGTTCACAGCTGATTTGGTCTTTAATATTCTAAGTTTTCAAGCCCAGCTTCAGTTTTATACTAGCACACTTTATGCAGAATTACAAAACCATCTTCAATGTCATTCTCCTGTTCACAGGATGCATCACAACAGTATGTTTACAGCTCTTGAAACCATGTTTTGAAGTGTTTGTGCTCTCACAATACATATCTGGAAAAAAAATATAGAACCAACTGAATTTCAAATTTCTCCTTTTTACAAAACGTAACATTTTAATTCTTCAGTTACGTTGCAAAATATGGTTTTATTTTCACATGGTTAGACTATAATGGAATTTGTTCAGGATATGGCCAACTATCAGAGATCCAGTCATTTTTGACTAATGTGCGGTACTGCGCTTCCACCTTCACTGAAATAACCCCTTTTTAGGCTGCCATCTTGCAATTAAGACCGAAAATAGCCAAGTTTTTGAGCCCACAGTTATCCAACCTTGGCATCGAAAATCACTAGATTTGATTTAAAAACAAAAAGAAATACTTACTGCTTATAAATAAGTCAAAATCTGAACAAATTTATTTCTAAAAATAAATTGAGAATGCTACAACTATCACTAGGGTCCTGCCAAATTCACCACATTGGTCCGCCATTTTGTGATAAAATACCGACAATAGCCCAGTTTTGAGCCCATAATTATCTAACTTAGGAATCGAATATCAGCACAAAATTGGCTTTAATACAAGGAGTTGTACTCTATCTCGTGATTTTTACCAACATATTGCTATTTGGACGCTACTTTATGTACTTAAAAAGTACTGTTGCACGTCACTAAATCCTCCTGCCGAACATCCCCTACGGGGCAAACATGATTAGGTCCTGATTTTTTAACGCCAAAATAAGCATATAAAACAAAATCTCCGAAAAAATTGATGTTACATATATTCTAAGCATGTAAATATTCGGAAACTTACCTGTTGAGAAGGACGTATGGGATAACCAAGCAAAACGTTGATTAAAACAGTGACCGTCGTATGCTGAAATTTAAGATGGCCGCCGTTTTTTCCTTTGCGGTCAATTCGAAAGAAGACAGTGAATAACCGGAAGTTATACCGCGTTTCCTATCCCTGTATGTAAGATCCCTGATTGAAATGACTATAAGTTTAAAACTATGTGGAGCTGAAGGCTCGTGTTTATACCGTTGGAAAGGTATTGAATAGAGCTATTCAAGCGTATCATCATCCACGAAATCGTGCAAAGCGTTATCGCGCTGTGGTACAATACACATTACATATCGAACAGCCCTCGTATATGATGTGACAGGTCAAGAAGCGGTTTGAAAATGACAAGCAAACATGAATTTGTGAGCTGTCACCAGAAATACTTTTGATATGGCATTAATATCTAAAAGTTGAAGAGTGGATAAAGTAGCGAACGTACATTTTCTTATTTCAAATCTTAATCTTGATGATTATAAATCCAGGGAAATAATCTCATAGATAGGCCTATCCATTCTGGTCCTATATTAGATCTATAAGATAGCCTACATAATAAAATATCTTAGGAATACTGTCATGATCAAACAACCCGGGTATAAATTCCAATCTATAATCATGTGGATAAATGTTTATCATGAACATAGCAGGGGTCTGTTTGTAAATACATGTATAACATTACGTAACATAATAAAAATACCCGGGCCGCTTATCTAACAGTGTGCCTCGGCCATCATCGGCAAGTTCCGGCACAATACGAACGATCACGGGAAAAAAAATGGACGGGGCCATTGAAAAACTGTAAAAAGGACCAAAAGTTTGATTTTTTAAATGACTCAAACTTATACCACTTTGAAGAGCAATGAATAAGCTGTATGACTTGACTTGAGATAATTTTGACTTTTCAATTCAAAGAAAGAAAATTCAACAAACATTTCAGTTTTTAACTTCGGAAAATGTATTTTTCCTCTTTATTCTATATAAACCATACCGACAATTTTAAAGTTAAAACAAGACCAAAAGTTTCTTTTACGAAATTTTTAAAACCGAGTTCATTTGAAAGAGAATAAATTAATTTTTCTTACCTCACTTGAGGTAATTTTCAATTCTGAAAATTGATGAAGTTATATGCGTTTATTTACCAAGGCCCTTGATAATTCTATATAAAAAAACATACAGGTAAGTTTTGCCGATATCGATTTATTTTTGTCCGCGAAAGTTGGCTATGGAAGTGAGTGTAAAAGTGCATGTCAAGATCAGTTCGCAATTGAAATGTGCAGTCTGATTTAAGGACCGCGCTATCGGCCAATTTTCGAAGTGATAAATTTACAGTGTTATAGCTCTCACTCGATAAACCTTTCATTTTCAGTTACTATTATTATTGTTTTTTGTTTTGGATAACAGGTTCAAAATCACGTACCGTGTAGAGATGATTTATAAACCCAACTCGATAATATTAATATTAACTCGTCACGGCTCTTGGTTTTAAACCTTTATTCCAAAAATCAAACAATAATGAAAACTGTTAATGAAAGAATTATCAAGTTCGAGTTATATAGATCTATATATTTAGCATTTAGAAACAAAAGAAAGAAAACATTTAGTGAAATGGCTTTTCTTACACAGTCTACAGTTAATGAACCATGTTAACTGGGACGCGCCACCGAAAGGAGTAGCCGGACCAGCCCGCATAGCTCAATAGGTAGAGCGTAGGACTCGTGAACGTGATGTTTCGAGTCACTTGAGGGTGTGGGTTCGATCCCCACGGCTGGCCATCTAAAATTACTAATAGTCTTTCGGATGAGACGTTAAACCGAGGTCCCGTGTGACGGTGCTATACACCGAGCACGTAAAAGAACCAGGCGTAACTTAAGATGGGTTTCGTCCTGTATCTGCACTATCCCCGGTAACAATACTAACAGCCTTCAGGGGGCGCCGCTCATATGGGCAACCGGTGGCGACGATAAATAAACGCAAATTCAATCAATCGAGGAGTAGCCGTCTTGTATGTTCGTTTTTTCTTGTGTTGTGTTTAACGCCGTCTTAATACTATTTCAGTTATTTTGCGACAGCCACTGCACCTATACATGCTTTTCATGAGTTCTGTTTTACCAGATCTTCGCACAATATTCTTCCCAAGCAACTGGCTCTTTTTCAACATAACCATCGTCGAAGCAATGAGCTCGATAACTGTCATCGTCCTTGGAAAGAAACTGGCCAATCAGAGGACTCGAACCATCGACAACCTAGTTTCAAGCCCCGAACGCTACTGAATGAGCCATCCTATTCGGCTACATGTTCACATTTGGACTAGACCGTTGTGTTTCAATGGGGGAGTCGATTTGCAGTGAACTGATTGTTATTTGCATGTGTGTGTGAAGGGGGGGGGGATTCCTCCAGGACGATGGGTACGTATCCTGGTCCCGTATTTACCAAACATTTAAAGCTGCATTCTTAGTCTGTTTCTGAAGTTAGAACAGTAACACAATAGATTTAACCCTTATCCTGCGAAATAAGTTAAATAAAACGCTCAGGCCGACAGTAAAGACCCGACTAATGCTTTTTTAGACTTAATTGTTTCTTGCAGAAAATTATCTCTTGATCGGACAGTGTAGATCCAAGACCAGACTGCACGTTCTGTGCAGTCTGATATTGATCTACACTGTCCGCAAAAGGTCAGTGAGTCCTGCTTAGCAGCTTAATGGTTAAATTGTTAATTCAAAAATAAAAAAAAGAAAAATGTTAGATTAAATTTCTTCAGAATATGAAGACGGTCCTGGAAATATAACTTATCAAACACCAGCGTAGATCCAAGATCAGAATGCACGTTCTGTGCAGTCTGGTTTTGATCTACAATGCCTTCCAAAATGAAATGATATCGATTTCGGTGCGAAATGGTTGACTCTTTACCTGACGACAAACTTTCAGAGTCATTCTTCTTGATAGCATTTGTAGATGACAACTTAAAGATACATCTTTACTCGTTTTCCACCAGTTTTTAACAAATTTCATCTTTATTTTATGAAACTATAATCATTCTTGTATCTTCATGCCAAATATTGCCCCTGACGGCTGCAAGTTTGCACAGATTACAACAGTTAAAAAATGCATTATTTTCTGGAGGCTTTCAAAGAAATCACTGTTGTCATTTCCGGTTTTAAATTGAAGACAAATTCCTTGAGTTTGTTTACCATCATAATATACATGTATAATGCCTTATTACGCATATTGGTAATTTATCTATGTTTACACAGCTGACTAAATTCTGAACCATTTTACAAAAGTCTTCTTTCTCCTGTCAAAAAATCACAGAATCGTTTGGTTAAGAGTTACCCCATAATCTATGACAATAAACTTTCTCTTTATTTGCCTTTACATCCAGATCACTTTAAAGAACAAAAGATTGATTGATTGTATGAGGTTTAACGCCGTTTCAACATTATTTCATAAATATCGCGGCGGCCAGTGCACCTATCCACGCTTTTAACTGGAGGTTAGTTTACCAGTACTCCACACAATATTCTTTCCAAGCCACTGGCTGCTTTCCCACATAACCGTCGTCGAAACAATGTTCAGCGGTGAGAGAGGAATCAATCCTGTCGCAATGACTATCACCAATCCTCGGAAAGAACTTGGCCGAGCCGGGGATCGAACCAGCGACCCCCTGTTCTCAAGTCCTGTACGCTACCGACTGATCTACGGGGTCTCGGCCTTAAAAGAATTGAAACAGTATTGCAAAGAGAGAAATTGCTCTAACAAAGACTTTTCCGTTTTTCCACAATATTTTCACATGTATTCACGAATTTAAAACTGTGTAGATAGCTCTTGTTGAATATGCAAATTTTATAATTGAGCCATGCTATGGCAAAAAAGGGGCTTAATGCAGCTCCGTAATCCATTTTGTCAAGCAAGACATCAAAAAATCAAGAAACAGTAAAATCCATTTTGCCTGACAATTGACTGGATATGAGGTAGAATGGTCCTTTGCCACGCAGAAAATCCACAAATAGAAAAAAGAATTGTCCCAGGTCGATATTTTTTGCAGATTGATTAAGTCCCGTTTTCACAGAGTATGGTTCATATTGATTTCTATTTCAAGTATTCCACTGCGCGTTTGTTTTACTTTTTTTCCCCACCTGATACCGTGGTGCAACGATCCCAATGGAGAATTGTATATGAAAACATTGTGGGTAAAGGAGAAAATGCTGGTAATCGGCAATTTCTTCTTTTTCCACAATGTTTTCTACCCTTTTACAGGCATATCCCATCACTTGATCCACATTTAACTTGAGCATGAAGTCGGCCAACGCTTATCAATAATTGACCAATTGAAAAATTTGACGTCTGGTAAACGTCTGGCAAATAAGCTAAGGGTCAGAGAGTATAACATTTCTTTTAGAACGAATTCAATATATGCAAAGTCGTGGATATTTGTAAATAGCTTTGGAAAAAAAATGTAATTTTTTCTTTTAGAGTTTTGTGTTAGTAATTTTATTTCATTTTTTGATTTCTACCATTTTACTTACGAAGAAATGTGCGTTGTAATGAGGTATCGTTTTTGAATGTTTTGATTTTGACACTTCTGTGGTTTTGTTTGTTTGTTTGTTTGTTTGTTTTTCTTTCTTTCTTTCTTTTTTTCTTAGGCTGCATTGTATCGTTATTTACTGTTTTTATGTTCTAGTAACTCTTACTGTTGCTCTGTATTATATGCTGAACCAAAAAAGAAACTTCCCCTGTGTTTAAGTGCAAATGCAATTACTAATAATCTCTCAAAGAGAACGTTATAGAACCAGTAGTAACTTAGGATGGGTTTAGTCCAGTATCTGCACTATCCCCTTTAACAATACTGACAGCCTTTAGGGGGCATCGCCCATATGGGCAACCGGTGGCGACGATTAAAAAAAAAACCGCAAATTCAATCAGTCAGTTAATTCTTCCTTGTGACAAAAAAAAAAAAAAAATGAGTTGAATCCCCTACAAGGGAGGTTCCTCTTTCTTTTACCAAGTCCTAGCCTCACCCTGCCCTGGCCCATCCCCCCACTCTACTGACAGCTTCTGCGGTGGGGTGAGAGCGAGGGAGGGCGCCGTGAAACTTATGAATAGACGATAAGCTGTATAAGGGAAGGTAACCAATCTAGCGAATGCGGAGTCCAAGATATAAGATGGTTCCATTATCTTCCGCTAGGTGGTATTTTGCAAATACATACCTGTCTGAGTTGGGTATTCGAGGTACAGAACGGACTATTTTCAAGCCGGCAATCGATGCAGCAATTTTCGAAATAAAATATACGTTTACTCACTGAAACCTACCTAGTGCGATCAATCCAGAAATGGTTAGCTAGCATATAACCTATGCACCAGTAATTTTAAACACGGACCTTATAAGCTTGTCCAAAAATAGCGCCAGTAAAAGCCCAGCATGGTGGGGACGTTATTTTTGTTGTCAGTCTGTAGGACAAATATCGGTTTTCCCCATGTCTATATTTAGAAACTGTATCAAAAATCTGCAGTGAACGATGGTGTATTTAAAAACTTTTTCCCCGTTTGAAATAACTGATCTTTCAAGAAATTTGGAGCGAAAAACAGGCTAGATTTTTTTTTATTGAAGTAACGTTTATAGCCATTTTCCACTTGCTTTTTTTTTAGCGGCAGAGTTTTAGTTTGCACACCGCGTATTACTATTTATCATATACAGGATAGTAGCCTTCGAAGAATACGACATGCACAGACAACGGATACCTTCTAAGAATGTGACATGCGCGGACAATGATACTGGTTCTGTATTGTACAAATATGATTAAATTAAGTATTTTATCCAAGCGAGTCAAATGACGGCTTTCTGTCACATTTATGTTTTGACTTAAAACATCAAATATTCTAACCATTTCATACATCTGTGTTTATTTCTCTAAGAAGATTTTAAACTTCTTGGTCGGAGAGCATTTTGCCTTTTCAGACGAAAGCTATCTAGCAAGGGAGACTACTATATCGTGCATTTATTGACATTCGGATCTCTCGCCCCGATCTAGAAACTTCATATAGAAAACTGTAAACAGTCAAATATGTAAGCAGATATCATAGATAGAAAATATATATTTTTTCCCACGAAAACTAGTGGATTAAATCTTTATCAAACGACAAAATCTTAGACTTGATCAAATTGAAAGCATTTGCAGACAACAAATTATAATTATCCCATTATTGTTTTTCTTACATTATATTACTCGAACAAATTGACATGAAATAAATGACCTCTATTACCATATATTACACGCTTGAATTACTGTCCAAACTTGGCTTCGGCTATTGTCGTCTGAAAGCGAAACTATGTGAAATGAGTTCAACTGTTTATGCGGCTAATATACTTATCTTGTCTGTAAAGAGTCATTAAATTACCTTAAATAAACATTATTGTGTTGCTTTAAATTGGTAATACATAGCGGATGACATTGATCTAAGATGCACTTTCTGTGCAGTCTCATCTTGATCCATGTCATCCTCAAAGACTTTTTTATTTTGACCATGGCACTGAAAGGGTTTAACCATTAACTGTGGACCTGAAATTTGGAGAAGAACCATATAAGCTTTGCTTTTGTTCTAATTCATTTCGTCAGTTATTTTTGTTATTCTAGTTATTTGTCTTTAAATGCTTGTAATTAAGTGATGAATAAAATATGTTTAAACTAAACTAACAAATTATACATGTCTAAAAATAATGGAATTTGTGTATTGAAGAGGAGAAAACATTTTGGGAAAAGAAAAAAACGCTGGTTACGTGCATTTTTTTTTTTTTTTTTTTTTTTTCTTTTCCCACAATGTTTTCAAAAGTCTTCAGGGCCATTAAAATATAAAGGAATCCAGATACTGAAAATGTAAGTCCAAACTACACGGACTGCCGAGCTCGGTAGCAAAGTAAGTAGCTCATAGGGTCGGTGGTACGAATCCCAAACTTAGCAAATTTCTTTCCGAAAATTGACGAGAGTCATTGAGACCGTATTCATTTTTCGCTCGACGCTTGTTGTATAAGCGATGGTTAAGTTGGAAAGCAGCCGGTGGTTTGGGAAGAATAATAAACGAAGTACTGGTAAAAGAAACTTCGGGCAAGCATGGATAGATACAATGACCTCAGTGATATAACTGAAATAATTTTGGAAACGAAATTAAAAAAAAAAACACGGAAAAAAATTAACAAACTAATTAACTTAAGAACTGGCATAAGCAGCAATTTTGTAAACCAGACCAATCTTTTTTATGATGAAAGCGAGGACTATTGAAAGCAATGTGGAAGAAATTAGTTAATGATGGCAAAAAATATATCTTTCCTTCTCTCACACTGTTTCCTACCCTGTCAAAGACAGTAACACCATTTTGCCTCACATTTAATTTGTTGGCCTGCAGATGTTTTCAATGAGGACAGGCCAAACATTTTGTCTTTGTACAAAGAGTTTATTGCATTGTTTCGTTTCAGAAGGCAGCAAGTCATTGAAAAATGTTGAATTTGACTCGGTGAAATTCCACTATGTCAAAACTTGGAGCAGCGTTCGACGTGACTTCCGTCAAAACGATGCCAGCGCAGCTTTGTGATATTGACACGACTGGTTCTGTTGAGTGCCCGTCACATGAGAAGAAAATTCTGAGATTATACTGTGGATTCTGCGAGAAACCAGTCTGTGAAAAATGCAAGACGTCTACTCATGCGCGCCATGTGACCGAAATCAAAGGACAAGAAGCACTAACAGCAGCTGCAAAGAATCGAAGAAAATTTTTAATCAAACTTATTGAGAACAAAGAAAGGGTTGTTGCCACCTCACACAAGTCATTGATATTGCAACTGTCTGAAAGCAAAGCAAACTTGCAATCCAAGATTAATGACGTCGTTAAAAGATACAAGAATTATGCAAGCATTCACAGAGATAAACTTTCTGTGTCAGAGGAAAAATGGATTGAAGACGTAACATTCCGTGGAGAAAATTATTTTAAACTGATTGACGAAAAAATCAAATTTTTGAAGCTAGAACTAAGTAACGTCGTTACAACACTCGAGATTGTTCAGAGGGAAATAGAAATGGCCAATAACACAGAACTATTGATAATATTCGGAACACTTCGGGCTGCTTTGATGTCCCTGTACGAACCAAAATGGCCGCTAGAAAATATCACAGTTTCCATGAAATTAGAAAACGTGCCAAAATTTGGCTCTGTCATGTTTCTAAAGGAAAATGAAAAATATGAGAAAAATTGTGTGGTGGAATTTAGCCAAGAAATAACTGAACCGACCGTATTCGTGCGTGTATTTGATGCAAAACTTCCAATTCCAAAGCGGGTGCTTCAAGATGATAGAGCTAAGATATCCCTGAGTTCTGCAGACGAATTGTTTGTTTCCTTCGGAGAATATATTGTCGTTTACCCACTTGATAACAGAAGATACGCAAGAGTTAAACAAAATGTTGGATTTACAAGTATTATGACAGTGCGGCAAAACATTATCGATATATCAAGTGACAAGAAAGGAAACTTGTATTACGCCGCCATTGGTGCAATAAAATTGGTCACATACGCCAAAAAAAGAGTCCGGAAGTGCTTCACAATTGATGATGTGCCAAGTGCAATAGTTGTCGGCGATTATACTGGTGGAAGGAAGGAAATCTATACAGCATTTCATGACGCGGGAAAAATTGTGAAATACTCAATTGACGGTGACGTATTGATGCAGCTTACACACCCTGATCCGAAAATGGTGTACAGGCCGCGCCATATTGACATGAACTGTGAAGGTGACATTTTCTTCTCAGACGATATCTCTAATATTACAATTCTCGACAATAATGGGATCTGGAAAGGGGCTATAACTCGGGATGTTAAGACTACTGCCACGTGCGGACCACTCCGTCCCACGGGAATCGCGTGCAGCCACCAGAGACATTTGTTTGTGCTAGACTCGAACCGTGTACCAAATTTACACATCTTTACGGAGGAAGGGAAGTATCTACAGACAGCTGCGTTTAAAAATCTCCACGAGGCGTATTCTGTAAACGTGGACAGATCCGGTGACGTGTGGATAGCCTTTAAAGATGGCCGTATCCGTATCTATCGTCCAAGACTTATATCAAAGCTTTACGTGCCCGTTTGATTCTTTGCTGATCATTGTTTCGACAATTGTATGCGAAAGCAACCAATGGCTTAGGAAGAATATTATATGAAGTACTGGTAAAAGAAACCAAAAGAAAGCATGGATAGATGCAGTGGTCACCAAGTTATAACTGAATTAATGTTGAAAACGACGTTAAACGCCAAACAAATAATTTGATTCTTAACCCTTTACCTGCTAAATAAGTTACTTGAAACTTTCAAGCCGATAGTAAAAGCCCGAATACTGCTCTTCCAAACTTTTTTCGTGGAGGAAAAAAAACATCACCTCATCGGACAGTGTAGATCCAAGATCAGACTGCACGTTCTGTGCAGTCTGATTATGATCTACTCTGTCCGCAAAAAGTCAGTGCGTGTCGCGCTAAGCAGCCTAACGGTTAACTCACAGGGCACTAAATAATCAGACGGCCAGGAGGAAACTAGATTTTGTTATCTTACATACATTTTCACTAGAATATTTCACAAAACAGAGGGCCGAGCCCCGGTATAGCTCAGTCGGTAGCGTACAGGAATACCAGAACAGGGGGTCGTGGGCTCGATCCCTGGCTCGGCCAATTTCTTTCCGAGGAATGATGATAGTCATTGCAACAGGGTTCATTCCTCTTCCACCGCTGACCATTGTCTCGACGATTAATTATGTGGGAAAGCAGCCAGTGGCTTGGAAAGAAAATAGTGCTGAGTAATGGTTAAAGAGACTCCAGGAAAGCATGGATAGGTGCACTGGCCGCCGCGATATAACTGAAATAATGTTGAAAACGGCGTTAAACACTATACAATCAATCAAACAATCATAAAATAGCGGATAGAGTGGATCAAACATCAGACTGCACGTTCGGTGCAGTCTGATCTTGATCTACACTCTCCAGAGAAGGCAATGTGATATTCATCTACAGTGTTCCAAAGTAATAAAACTTGTGCCTCGCGCTCGAAGGGTATATCATCTGGATTTATCTGGCCCAGGCAGAAAATATGTGGTAAGTGGCATTACCTCTTAGTCTAATATGAAAGTTGTTCAAAATATGGTCCTTTGGTGAGATTTGGCCTTTTTCTGAAAGGGTAACCTGTTGTACATTTATATAAATCTGTAACTATCTTAACCACTCTGACGAAATGCTTACGAAACTTTGCCGCATGATTGTAATGGATCTTGATATGTAGATTGTGCTAGTAGGTTGTAAAATGGTACATCTGGCAAATTATTGGCAAATTTATAAAAAATAAGCCAATTTGTCAATTTTTGTCCACACGCCTCCCCCATGTGTCGACGCAAGATAAGTCTATGCATGAGGGACTAACATAATTACTATATCCATTTTACATAAAATTCAAAAATAAATTAATGGATAAAATTTTTTGAATTTTTTAAATTTCAACCCGTAAAATAATTCAAGATGAGTGTGCTAGATAGATTTAAAGATTATAAAATTGTACAAAACCTAAAAAGAGTTTTTAAAAATAAATATCGTTTAAATAAATTGTATGTAGTAAATAAAAAATTGCATATAACTTTAAATGGTAGTTTACTACAGTCACAAATGTTTGACCCAATTGTTATATTAAAGAAATTAATACCATACAATTATTACTTACATAGTAAACAAAAGTTGGTTGAATCTGATTTCACCACAACTATTTTTATGGTTTGGCCAGACCAGTGTCTTTATAATGAAAACCCTAATCGTTACAAAGGTAAAAATATGTATACTATTATTCAAATACCATTTTGTAGAAGTAATAATTTTATTGGTGATTATAAAGATGCTTTGTTGGAAATAGTGGAAGATGAATATAGAGAACCGGCTCCAACTAATTATGCAATATATCCTATAACAACATTTAGAAATGATATTCATCCCGAATATGATAATGAAGTTGTTAAAGAAGATATAAAGAAATATAATAAAGAAGGTAAAAGTCATGGTTATATATTGTGTTATGATTATTTTTGGGTTGGATTAGAAGATCTTACTACAGGAAGTAATAATACAACATTTGGTTATATGAAAGTACCAGAATTTGAAAAACTAAAAAGAGCAAAAAATTTCTTTTTGGAGGATGAATGTTGTATATGTAAAGTTAAAAAACCTAATAAAGTATTTGATTGTGGTCATGCATGTATATGTGATGAGTGTAATGAAATAGGTGAATTAACATGTAATTTATTTAAATGCCCAATGTGTAGAACATAATCTTTTGTTAAAAGAAAAATTTTTTTATCTTAATCAACTATAACTCAACATAATTAAATTTCCCACGCACGTAAATTGGAGCGGGAAATATAATAAAACATGAGTCATCTACTAAAGTGGGCTAGAAACTTATTATCAAGAACATCTCTTTTTTAAATATAAGAAAATTTTTGTTTAAATAATATTTGAAAAAAACTTATTTTTATTCTCATCAATAATATAAAAATGAGTTGCCTACAACATTTGAGCAAGAAACAAGTTACAAAACTTAAAACGCATATCAGAAATAAATTTAAAGCTATCCCCGTTTTTAGCGGAGTTGATAGAATATACTTCCCAAAAATTCAACACAATGATTTTTCCATGACGTTGAAAAAAGCTGCTCCCGTTACGTATTACTTTTACAGCTTAAAGTTAAAAAATTTTGGAAAGAAATATGATGAATTTGCCTCTGACGAAGATATAGCGCATCTCGCAAAAACATCAATGTGGGTTGGTCTTTTTGATAATATAAATTCCCAAAGAAAAGGATCTTATTGGTTTAACATAGTGAATCCTCCAACACAGTACATAAAATATTATAACGATCAAATAAGAAATTTCTACGATGAATTCTCTGATGATGAAACATATAAAAGAAAAAGAGAAACTAATTGTTTTAATCATCTTTCACCTTGTATAGAATTTGCTACAAGATTCGATAATCTATACGGAGATCCTGAAGTAAATAAATTATTAAATGAACTAAAGAAATTGCCCCCATCATTACACATCGATAATTATGAAAAATGTTACGAATCAGATGCAACGATCGTTAAATTGTATGATCCTTATTCCCCAACAAATAGAACATTTTTTATTAACCATAAGGATTTCAAGTATTCTTTCCTAACTTTAACGGATAAATGCTGGTGGGAAATTTGTTTTTTAAAACCAAAAACGGAAAAAACTCAAAGGAGAATAAAAATATTTCGAGAAGAAACCTGCTGCATCTGTGCAACGGCTCCTCCTAAAATAACGTTTAGTCTTTGCGGACATCTATGTATCTGCGAAGAATGCAATAATCTCTACTCCCCTGACAAATGTCCTATGTGCCGCCAGTAATTTTTGTAAAATAAATATATAATATATTTTTTATAATATATTATATATATCTACAAGTCTAATTCTATCAAAATAGATATGTAAGCGTTTGTTACATCTTGGTTATCTGTTCTCGTAATAAAGTTTATTATGTCGCATTGGTTTACCTCCAACGGCCTTGGAAAAATCGTACAACTAGAACTTTCACGCGCTTTTTTAATAATAGAGTAATCAACCTGTTCATTTCCGTTTACCATTATATTAATTTTTACCTTTTCTGGCGCATTACGATCCCTTTTAACGACCGTTAAAGCTCCTCTTGTAATTCTACCTGGCGCAAGCATACAATAACCTCCTAAACCGTGTCTTTTACTTGAATTACCATTACCGAATGAAAACTCATGATTACCGTTTACAAGTGATCCCTGTTCTTCAGCCCACACGGTTATAACAGGTTTTGGTTTATATGCTCTGAAGAAACGCTCCATATATTCTCTAGTGACAGCATCTTTTTCATTTCTTGGGTCCGCTATATTATATATTCTTAAATTATTCATATCAATAGGTTGGTTTACTGATAGTTCCCCATTTACTTTCATTGAGAAAGATCTATACATAGCACCTTGACCACCTCTAATATTTTTAACGAGGTCATCAACATAACCTTTAGTGGTAACCGCATCTTGGGATATGGGGTTTGATAATCCAATAATTTGGTTACCATTCATATCTATTCCACCATCTATTGAATAGGACCCATCTTGTTTTCTCGTTAAAGCTTTTTCACCCGCGGTAACTCTCTCAATACTAGTATCCACATAAAACTTATTAGAGGCTTGGTCGTGTCTCGTGGGGGTTCCGAGATTGTTAATTACTCTTCCTCCCATTGAGATTGCATCATCTGCCTCATACCACCTTCCGTCTTTATAAACGAAGGCTCTATCAACATTATCCACATAATTTTTAGTAGCAGCTTCACCCGGTTCTTTTGGATCCTTAACATTTCTTATCGGATTAAAACCCATATTCAAATATCCAGTAACGTGGTATCCTCCGTTTTCATTCAACAACCCTGAGTTGGCGTCAACATAATCCTTTGTTGCAACATCATGAGAATTTACTGGGTTACTAACCCTCGTTAATGTATTACCGTTCATGTCTATGGAACCGGTAACAACAGTTGTTCCATCTTTACGTAAAAAATTATTATTTATGTAAGCGAGTGACACACCATCACCGCTTGTTTCACCATCATCTTTCATTCTTCCGAATTTGTCAACAGGCATTTTTTTATATAGCACTAATAAAGTTTATTTAGAACATTTTGAAACTGGTTACCTCTAGATAACTCTTTTAGAATGTATAAACATAAATGACCACAAAATACTTGCCCAGCTTGTTGTAATTGGTCAGTATTGTACTGTATTGGGCTTTTTAAATAATCTCGAATTTCAATAGGCGGTTGTATACCATAACTATCGAAATAAATTTTAGTTTTACCATTTTTATACCAAGCGACCCAATGTGTGCCAGGTCCACCACTTTTATCAAAGTTTACTATACCACATTCTTTTTTACTAGGTTTTCTCGGTAATGTATCTAGTAAAAAAACTCCTCTAAAATAAGGAATCTTTAATTTTTTAACGGCATCCTCTAATTCGAAATTGGTTAACGGTTTATTCGGTAAAATTACGTTTTCAATCGAAATATTTGTCATTTTTTTTATAGTTAAATATTTCTAATATCTTTATTGTCAACCCACGAATTAAATTCATCGGGATAACCTTTCCACTTTACGAGAGATTTCTTTTTTCCTTTTTTAATAACCTTTTCTATCCTATACACCTCTTGACTGGTTTTCTGCAGTTCAGGTTCATAAAAGGTACCTTGTATTTCTTCTCCATTAAAATCTTTAATTTTATATGTTATAGGTGATGTAAGTTTTACTTCAGAAACTGTAAAAACCTCCTCAGTCCATCTTGTTGTATAACCTTTTTCAAAAGTCTTTTTCTTTTTAGTTATCCTTACTTTGTCTCCAACAGAGAAATTAGGATTAGAGTCTCTTATTTCAAGATTATCGGGGTAAAGATTTCTCCAAACTCTCGTTTCATTTTCTTTTTTACTAGCGTTTACCGGGGTCATCTTAATAGATGAATGCCTCGTGTTATTATATTCTTTAACTAAATCCGGTAGCACATTAATGTAAACGTTTGTAGAGTTAGCGGAGAAATACTTCCACATTTTTTCTTTCATTGTTCTAATCCATCTCTCAACCACACTAGATTTTTCCTCATTTTCGGTAGAATATAATTCAACCAAGTCTTTTACATCTTTGTTATAAAACTCTTTACCCTTATCCACCCACATTTTTTCAGGTTTTCTCTCCTTAAAAATACTTTTTAATGCTATAGCAACAGATTTTCCTGTTTTATCTTTTAATGGCACCAGATATCCATATTTAGAAAAGATATCAATGACAGCGAGAAGGTATTTAACACCACGATTAAGCTTAGAAAATGCTTGCATGTCTACTAAATCCGCAGCCCATATCCTATCTATACCGTTTACTCTAACTCTCCTTTTCTTAAAATTTCTTTTTACGGGTTTATGTAATTCTTCCGCTAAATTTTTTTTTTTACTCCCATTCCAAATTTCATTTTAGTTCCAATGAGTCTACTTACCAAACCTCTTTCCATTTTTTCTCTAATACTAGGATTGTAAATACCTTCTAACTCCGTTAACATATTCTTATCACACACTGCGTTTCTTGTAGCAGTATCATTGTGTTGAAGATAGCAAACATCATGATTATAAGCGGCTTTATCAACACGGTTTATAGGTTTACTCCATTCCTTCGGTGTTAAATCTGGATTGAGTCTTTTATTTAGTTTGGTACCTGGCCCCGTAAAGTTGTGCCCTGGTAGATGCATTTCAACGGGTAAATTATTTATAAATTTGTTTAATATACTACTCCCGGAGGTTTTTTTTTTTTATAAATTGTGATTTAGTTATTCCACAAATAACACATTTCCCCTGCATCATATTTCTACCATTTTTAGAAACAGAATATTTTATATTATTCGTATCTGTATGTTTTTTACATTTAACGCAATACATCTTGTTTTATATATAAAAAATAAAAGTATTTAAATAAAAAAATGGATATTATGAACTTATCATGGAATGAAGTAGTACCAAAGAGATTTAATCACCCCCTTTTACCGAGAAGTATTAGGGGTTTAATTGTAGGTAAATCAGGATGTGGTAAAACTACTTTATTATTAAACCTTTTACTTAGACCGGGATGGCTTGACTACAACGATTTGAGTGTTTTTGGAAAAAGTCTTTTTCAACCGGAATACAAAATACTAAAAAAGGCTTTTGAAGAAAAACTACCAAAAGAACATATCTTAAGATTGTTTAACATGCGTGATGAAATACAAAAAACAGACGCTTTACCATCGGTTTTAGTTGAAGAATGGGCTAAAACGATTAAAGACAAATCGGATATAAATTGCAACTTCTTTGAAAATGGTAGTGATGTACCTGACCCGAGAGAGTTAAACTCAGGAAATAAAAATTTAATGATTTTCGATGATTTACTTTTAGAAAAGCAAAATAAATGTGAATGTTACTACGTTCGAGGAAGGCATAGTAATGTTGACTGCTTTTACCTTTCACAGAATTATTTTAGACTGCCAAGGCAAACTATTAGAGAAAACGCTAATTTTATTTGTCTTTTCAAACAAGACCTAAAAAACATTAATCATTTACATAGCGACCATGTAGGTGAAGATATGTCTAAGGGTGAGTTTAGAGAATTTTGTAAAAAGGTATGGGAAAGACCACATGGTTTTGTTATCATTGACTTAACCAGTGAAAAACATAATGGGAAGTACAGAAGCGGTTTTGATGATTTTTACTTTCCTGGAATAGTAGAAGAAAAAACAAAAGTTGTACACACCTAAATAATATTTTCACTTTATAAAAATGGAAAAACTTTTAGAACAAATTGTTAAAAATACGAGCAACAAAACATCATTTCAAATCATAGTAAGCGACAACAAAACAAGTTTTAGAACAAGGTTTAATCCTCCAATTCAACTGGAAAAGGATAAAGTATACGAAATAGCTATGGTAAACCTTGAAACTTACTACTCTTTTCCAAACATTGATGAAACGAACAACACATTCGTTTATTCTCCAGACAATGGCAACACATGGGTTAAAATAAAAATACCTGAAGGAAGTTACGACCTCGTTGACATTAATGATACGATTTGTCAGGAAATGAGAAAAAATGGTCATTACGATAGAGTTAATGAAGAGTATCCTATTAACTTTTCTGCGAACACTAATACCCTAAAGTCTGTTCTTATTATTGATGATGGTTATCAAGTAGATTTTAACCAACCAGGTTCCATCGCTAAAGTATTAGGATTTACTCGAGCTAAATATTCGCAAGGATTTCACGAGTCAGAGAATGTAGTTAACATTCTTAGCATAAATAGTTTACTCGTTAACATAGATATTATTTCAGGAAGTTACGTTAATAGTTCAACAAAAAATACTATTTACTCTTTTTTCCCAGATGTTGCACCTGGATATAAGATAATTGAGTCACCAGTTAATTTAGTATACTTACCAATAACGTTAGATGAAATACATAGCCTAAATGTAAATATTACTGACCAAGATGGCAATTTACTAAATCTTAGAGGCGAAAATTTAACGATTAGGTTTCATATTAGAGAAGCGAGATGAGCTAAATAAAAAAATACTCGTATATAAAATGACAAGTTACACTAATGTTAAAGTAAATATATCTGAAGGGCAAAAGCAAAAACTTCAACATGCTGTTAAAGCTAGTTGTCCAGTAAGTATTCGTTTAGGTCATGAAGATTTACAAGGTAATGATGTTTTAGCAATTACCAATTCACAAGCGAAGAAAATGGCTAAAGCCTATGAAGATGGTGTGGGTATAACTATTAGAATGACTACAAAACAACTTAAACATAACATAAAAATAGAAGGGGGTTTCCTCGGAATGCTAGCGGGATTGGCTGCTAGAGCTTTACCGATGCTTGCAAAAACCGTTTTACCAGCTTTAGGTGTTGGTGCTCTTTCTGGATTAGCTCAAACAGGTGTTCAAAAAGCTATGGGGTCAGGTCTTTACCTTAAAAAAGGAGGATGTGTTTGTCAAGTTGAAACTGATGGAAGTGGATTATACTTAAAACCATACAAAGGTAAAGGATTAGATTCCGTTGGTGATGGGTTGTATTTAAAGCAAGGAGGAAAAATGTATGATGGAAAAGGGCTTTTACTTGGACCTAATAGTCCATTTGCTAATATCCCTATCCTAGGGGCTATATTGTAATATTTAAATATTATTTACAATAAATAAAAAATGGATATTCATAAATTTGGTATAAAACCTAATATTACTACCCAACATAAAACTATATTTTGGAAACCTCATTTAAATGAAGTAAGATATCCTCCCTTAAAGCAAGATTCTCTAAAATGGAAAATATACTCACAACAAACTATCAAGATTCCTCCTAATGATGGTAAGAGAGTTCCGTTAGAATTTGGTTATATAGCTACACGAGGAGTTGTAGTGATATCTATTAGTAATAAATGGAAAGATAGTTTAACCATTTTTAATGGTATACATCTTGATAATGATGTTAATGATATCTTAGTCTACATTTATAATTTCTCACAAAAACCAATCGAAATACCTGAGGGAGAGTTATTCTGCTATCTAAAATATTTATCATAAAAAAAATATTACATTTATAAAATGGCAGATACAGATCAGAAACACCCTAATAAATTATATCCCCTACTACCCAAAGAACGGGTTACCCCTAACGCCCCACCTAATGAAGATATTGAAATGGAAACAATGGATAATGGACATTCTTATAGACTTAAAAAAATATCTGACGTTTTAGATTTTCTCAAAAAGGAAATAACTGAAAGGGAAAGATTGAATAAGAAATATAGTAGGATGGCTAAAGCAGTTGATAATGTTGAAGGTGGATTGGTTGTTGTTTCATTAGCGTTAGGTGGTGTAGGTGTTGTTTTGCTTTCAACTGTTGCAGCGGCACCCGTTGCTGTAGGTTTGGAAGTTGCTGCTGGTGTAATCGGTCTTTCTTCATTGGTTAGTAAAGTATTTGTTAGGAAAACTACTAATAAAGCTGAAAAACATTTGAAAATTCAAACTCTTGCTGCTGCTAAACTTAATACTATAGCTAATCATGTATCAAAGGCTTTAATGGATAATCATATATCTGATGATGAGTTTAAGTTGATAATGGAAGAAATGAATAAGTATGAAGAAATGAAGAGTGAAATAAGAACTAGCTTTAAAAAGAAGGTAACACTCGAAGAAAAGGAAAGTTTGATTGAAAAAGGGAGGGAAGAAGCGAGGGATTCCTTTCGGAGACTCGTTGAAAAGAATCATGGTGGAAAGCTTCCCTTTTAAATTACCTAAATTACCAAGTTTTAGGTGTAAATGCCAATGTGAAATAGGGGATAATGATGATGAATAAATATATAAGAACATTATATATGCTCTTATATATTAAAATCTATGTTAAAAACTATGATAAAATCTACGTTAAAAACTATGATAAAAACTACGTTAAAATCTATGATAAAATCTACGTTTAAAAAAATATGTTGCTAATTAAAAATGTCATTTCTAAAAATAACTGACCCTGCAAAAAGAGACTTAATTGTAAAAGAGTATCTCGAAACGAAAAAGAATATTCGGGATAATCTACTAGCAGAGAGAACAGGTGAACAACAACTTCAAACCGATTTGTCAAAGTTTTTTAGGCCTATTACAGAAACGCAAAAAGCTACAACAAAGGAGATTACAGAGGGACTTAAACCTATTAAAGAAGGTATCGAACAGTTACCACAAGCTATTAATCTACCAGCTTATCCATCAATAGAAGCTTATCCCTCTGGAAAAAAACCAAATATTGAGGAATATAAAGGTACATTTGAAATTGGACCACTTGCAGAGGAGTATCTAACAAAAGCTCTTACTGAAGCTGATGCTGATAAAACATGGGGATTATATGATAAAGATAAAAAATTTTATATTGGCCGCAAAATGGTCGCAATTGAGCATGATGATATTATTCTTGGTACAGATACGTATATAGGAACACCTGGTTTATGGGAGTTAATTGTCGCTAAAGAACCAAATGAAAATATTTATACGGATGAAGATTATGTAAATTATTCGGAAATAATGAGACGGACCGGCACTCTTCATAGAGGTAACGACCCGGATAATCCACGTCCTAAAAGTTCTAGAAGTAAGAAATGGATGGAAATTCTTAGTCCTATTTGGTATAATAGGAAAAAGTATGAAGGAAAGGGTACCGTTGTTATTCCATCTGACCCTAACGCATTAATAAAAAGACTAGACCTGTTGATGGCAAGTAAAGAAGCAGGTAATACAGGTGTAAGAAACGAGTTAGTAAGTATTTGTGATGAATTAAAAAGACAAGGTGTTATAAATTCACACTTTTATAAAAATTTAATGTCTTTATTATAAAAAAGATGATAATCACTAAGAAACATGGATTTAAAACAAGGTATTCATACGGCGGTTCCGGAATCTTTGATAGTATTGCTAACTTTTTAACGAGGCTTTTTACTAGTAGTGCAGCTAAACAAATTGCGTCTTCTGCTCTTGATGTAGGAAAGAGTGTAGCTAAGGAAGGAGCAAAGAAAGCTCTAGAGGTTGGAAAAAGTGCAGCAGTAGAAGCGGGGAAAAAATTAGTTACGAAAGCTTTAACACCAAAATCGAAGCAAGTTTTACAAAAATATAATATAACACCAAAACCTAATGATACTCCTAAAACGCAAAGCATTAGCACATTAATAGATGGAAGTGCCATTGCTATTCAAGACTTAGTTAAAAGATTAAACAGTGGAGCGGGTATTAAAACAGTATGAAGAAAAAAAAAAAATAAATAAGTTAAGAAAATTATATTCATTATAAAAAAGAATGTCTATATTAAATTTTAATCGTGTAGATTATGAAAAATACAATACTACTACTATTGAAATAATAGGCGCTTCTTTAAACATAGAAGATTGCGATATCCTCGAAATTAATAAAACGAAATATGGTAAAAAAACTGCTGTTGTAAAGTTATCTTCTAAAAAGATAACTATGATGAAAGAGATTGAGGAAGAGGTGAATAAATATTTAAAAAATTGGGGTATACCTGAAATAACACTTGTATACGGTAATAAAGTTTATCCTAAAGCTGTTCTAAGTACTGCAAAAAGCATTAAACTTCGAGGTGTGTATGTTAATAGTATTAAAAAGCCTTTTCCCCAGCTTTGGTTTGTAATTTAAGTAACACAATTATAATTTTTATCTCATTTAAAAATTATAATCACTTTATAAAATGAACATGTACAGAATCACCGAATCAATTCTAGAAGATAATAGTACTGATAGGTATGAATACTATGAGTATTCACCAGCCACCGGTATCGATCTTAACGTCCCAAGAGAAATTAGGATTGACGTTGATGCCCAAGATAATTTTTATCATCCTAGTGAGAGTTATTTATTTATTACAGGCGAATTAAATTTAGCAGCTGGTGGTAATTATGCTGCTAATGCAAATATTTCTTTAATAAACAACGCTCTCATGTATCTTTTTAAAAGTATTAAGTATCAACTTTCAAATATGGATATTGAATACATAATAAATCCTGGTCAAGCTACTACAATGATTAGTTTGTTAAAATATCCGAATGATTTCTCTAAATCACAAGGGTTAAATCAATGTTGGTATAGGGACACCGCCACCGCTGCTGATTCTGACCCTGCTGCTGCTACCTATAACTTAGGTTTTACTGTAAGAAGAAATTATATTGTTAGTAATAATATTCCAACTGGTAGATTTAGCTTCAAAGTTCCATTAAAACATATATTCGGTTTTTGTGATGATTATGATAAGATATTGTACGGAATGAAGCACACTCTCTCATTAACGAGAAATGATGATAATGATGCAATTTTTAGGGCTGGTGGTGTTGGTGTTGGTAAAATTAATTTAATTAACATATCTTGGTTTATGCCTATTGTGGAGCCCTCACTTGAAGAGAAAGTACAACTTTATAAAATTATTCAGAAAAAAGAAAAAATACCAGTTGGATATAGAATGAGGCAGTGCGACTCTATTGCGGTTCCCCAAGCAACAACATTTAGCTGGAGACTTGCTGTTAAATCATCACCTGAAGTGCCACGTTTTATCATTGTTGGTTTTCAAACTGGTAAAACCGGTAACCAAGAACAAAATCCAGCTATATTTGACCATATAAACGTTAAAAACATTTATGTTATGTTAGGCCCTACTAGATATCCCCATGCTGAATATAATCTCGATTTTGAAGCAGGTCAATTTAGTAGAATGTATGGGGACGTTTCTCTATTTAGGTCTAAGTTTTATAACATAGATGAAATAGTGTCAAACCCTAACATTAGCCCCTCAGATTACAAAACCCTTTATCCCTTGTTTTTGTTTGATGTTTCCAAACAGAATGAGAAATTGAAATACTCTACCAGTGATATTCACATTAAAATGACTTTTTCTCAAAATGTGCCTGCAAATACAGAGGCATATGCTGTTGTTATTTCTGATAGGTTAATTAACTTCCAGTCTGATGGAACTAAAATGAATGTAGTGTATTAAGATTTTTTCTTTTTATATAAAAAATGATAAAGGTTGCAGATTTAAAACAAATTCTTAAAGAAAATAATATAAATTTCTACTCATACTGGACTAAAAGGCGTTTAGTTGAGTTGGTGAAAGAACATGGATTGTTTCCGAGTGAATCACCTAAAAAAGAAAAAAGTAAAGACTCTAAGTTTGATAGATTACAAACTATTATGAAAAATCCTAAGAAAGTTAGTTTAGAGGATGTTGAAACTGGAGAAATAAAAACCTTTCCATCCATTTATAAAGCAGGCCAATTTATAGACCGCAGTCCACAAACGATTGAGAATTGGAATGGAAGGGTTTGGAAAGATAAATATAGGATTACCGTTTATTAATTTTATTATATTTATATACAGATATAATAAAATTTTTGATAAATAGGTTAAGAAAATTATATTTACTCTATAAAATGTCTTGGCTTAACAGAATTTCTAATATAGCTAGAAGAGCTGCATCAAATGTTGGGAGGGTCGTAACGAATGTTATACCTCAATCAATCCAACGTAGAATCAATAATTTCACTGAATGGTTAACTGATAATGTGGAAGAAGAACGATTACCACAAGTTTTTGATGAAATTGTTCAGAATGTTAGAGAGAATTACCCACCAAGACAACCGTTTGAGGTTAGAAGAGAGCGCTCAGCATTTAGAGAGTTTGTTAATCAATATGTTATAGATGGTAGAGGAAATTATAACCCGCAAAGATTTTTCGCAGAAACGTGGGAGCCTATTATAAATACTCTTCGAAATAATTTACGAACAAAGGTAAAACTTGTACTTAGGTGTAAAATGTGGTTAATGACAGATATTGATCAGGGTCCCGTGGAACGTGCTTTTCATAGTAGCCAGCATTTAAATTTAAACAGTGAAGAAATAGAGGATTTATTGAACACAATGATAGATGAAGTTTTAGAAAATTTAGCTAATTTCCAAAGAGAAGGTAGTGGTTGGACTTTTGGGAGTATCGTAAAACTAGAAATACATACAGCTACTTATGTTCCTTTAAGAGCTAATAGTTGGATACCTTTACCACCATGGATTGCTAACAAAAAAGCAGTTATCAATATGAAAAATGAAGATAATAAATGTTTTTTATGGTGTGTTTTAAGAGAGTTAAATCCAAAAGAAACAAATCCACAATTATTAGATAAAGCTTTGGAAGAAAAGGAAAGTAGTTTAAATATGGAGGGAATCGACTACCCTGTTTCGCTTAAGGATATCAGTAAGTTTGAAACACGAAATCCTGAAATTAGTGTAAACGTATATAGTTATGAGGAGAACAAAAAATTCATTTATCCGCTTAGGCTTACAAAATGTGAAAAAAGTAAACATGTTAACCTTCTTTTAATTAAAAATGAGGAAAACATGCACTACGCTCTCATAAAAAACCTTAAAAGATTAGTAATAAGACAAGTAACTAATAGTCATAACTCTAAAAATATGGAAATTTGTGAACGTTGTTTGAATCATTTTGGTAGTAAAGAACTTTTGGAAAAACACAAACAATATTGTAATGAACACGAACCTATTACTTTAGAGATGCCAAAACCAGATACCTGGGTAGCTTTTAAAAACCATTCTAGAAAACTTGAGGTTCCCTTTGTTGTATACGCTGATTTTGAAAGTGTTTTAGAACCAATACACACATGTCAACCAAACCCAGAAAAAAGTTATACTATGCAATATCAAAAGCATATACCTTGTAGTTTTGTTTATATTATAAAATGTTTTGATGATAGTGTTAAAGCTCCTATATTAAGAAGTTATGTTGGAGAAAATGCTGATGAAGTTTTTATAAGCTGGTTGAAAGATGATATACGAGAAATTCATCAAGAATATTACCAAAAACCAAAACCTATTGAAATAACAGAATCAGAAAAAGCAAAGTATCAGAAAGAAACACATTGTTGGATTTGTGGTGGGGAGTTCAATCATGCTAATTATAGAGTAAGAGACCATTGCCATTTTACGGGTAAATATAGAGGTGCCGCACACACTGAATGTAACCTAAACGCTAAAAATCCTAACTTCACACCTGTATACCTTCATAATCTTAGTGGATATGACGCTCATCTTTTTATTAAATGCCTTGGTAAATCTGAAGGGAAAATTGATTGTATTCCAAACAATGAAGAGAAATATATTAGTTTTAGTAAAAATATTTGGGTTGGAAAAAATATAAAACATAAAATTAAATTTCTTGATAGCTTTAAATTTATGAGTTCTAGTTTAGATAAGCTTTCGAGTAACTTAAAAGAAAGCCAATTAAAAATTTTATCGAAATATTTTAATGCTAATGAGTTATCTTTGGTTAGGAGAAAAGGAGTTTTCCCTTATGAGTACTTAGATTCATTTGATAAACTTAAAGATGAAGAATTACCACCTAAAAAAGCATTTTACTCTAGTTTAAACAAAGAAGGAATTAGTGACGAAGATTATGCTCATGCACAAAAGGTTTGGAGAACTTTTAACATGAAAACGTTGAAGGATTACTTAGAACTTTACAATAAAATAGATGTATTGCTTTTAGCGGATGTTTTTGAGAACTTTAGAGATGTTTGTCGTGAAAACTATAATTTAGACCCTAGTTGGTATTATACAGCTCCTGGTTTAGCTTGGGATGCGGCATTAAAAATAACGAAAGTGAACCTAGAGCTTTTAAGTGATTCTGATATGCTTTTAATGGTTGAAAAGGGTATCAGAGGAGGTGTTAGTATGTGTAGTAAAAGATATGCAAAAGCAAATAATAAGTATATGGGTAAATTATATGATTCTAGTAAACCATCAAAATATTTATTATATATAGATGCAAATAGTCTTTATCCTTGGGCAATGAGTCGCCCTCTTCCTACACATGGTTTTAAATGGATGACAAATAAAGAATTAGAAATTTGGCAAAAAATCCCATGTATATTAGAAGTAGATTTAGAATATCCGAGAGAATTACATGATTTACATAACGACTTTCCTTTAGCGCCTGAACGTTTAAAAATAGAAAAAGTAGAAAAACTTATTCCAAACTTAAATAATAAAGAAAATTACATTATTCATCATGAAGCTTTAAAAACATGCGTTGATCTAGGTTTAAAGATTACTAAAATACATCGAGGAATTAAGTTTGTGGAAAGCCCATGGCTTAAATCATATATTGATACAAACATTGAACTAAGAAAAGCGGCTAAAAATAATTTCGAAAAAGATTTTTTTAAATTAATGAATAACTCAGTTTTTGGTAAAACTATGGAAAATCTAAGAAACAGAGTATCAATAGAACTGGTTTCTAGTGAAGAGCGTTGTAAAAAATTAGTAGCAAAACCAAACTATAGCCACGCAACAATATTCGATGAAAACCTAACAGCGGTACACATGAAAAACACTAAGTTGGTATATGATAAACCTATTTACTCAGGATTAAGCATCTTAGATATTAGTAAAACGCATATGCAAAAAACTTATTATAATTACTTTAAACCTAAGTATGGTGAAAAGGTTAGAATGTGTTATACTGATACGGATAGTTTTATTCTCGAAGTAGAAACTGACGATTTATATAATGATATGGAGAAAGATGTGGTTAAAATGTTTGATACAAGCAATTATCCTAAAGACCATTTCTTAAAAAATGATTGTAATGCTAGAGTAGTTGGAATGTTCAAAGATGAGTTAGGTGGTAAAATTATGACTGAGTTTGTTGGTCTTGGAGCAAAAATGTATGCTTATAAAACTTTAGATGATATAGAAGATAAAAGATGTAAAGGTGTTAAACAATCAGTTGTTAAGAAAGAGATAACCGTTAATAATTTCAAAGAGTGTTTGTTTACAGAAAAGGACCAGTATAGAGAGATGAGTTTTTTAAGAAGTAGGGAGCATAATATATATACTGAAAAGTTAAATAAAAAAGCGTTAGGGGCAAGTGATGATAAAAGGTTTGTTTTGAAAGCCAAGATTGATACTTTAGCTTGGGGGCATCATGAAATATAATTTAATTTTACGAATTAAATTATATTTGTAAAAAATTTTTTATTTTAAAAACTCAAAATCTTCAATTACCTTATTGTGTATATTATGTATCTCCTCAACCTTAACGTTCATATTTTTTCTTATTCTAGCGGTACGAGGACATTTTATTGATTCTTCTTTTTCAAACTTATCAAAAACGTGCATCACATAGTTGTATATTATTTGGTTTCTAGTTAATTTCTTATCTAATTTAATTCCTAAACATATATTAACTTCCTTTATTAAATCTTTTTTAGATGTATTTTGTTTTTTATAAATTTGAGAAAAAATTTGTAGTTTTATATCTCCAAATTGATTGATTTTAGGTTCTATGAAATCTAAAATATTATTTACATAATTAGATAGGAGGATAGCGAATCTCGCTAAAAGTTCTTTATCCGAAATTAAATTTTTAAATTTATTTTTAGCTATTTCCATATTTAACAAATTTTCTTCCATGTTATCTATGGACTTCATTAAAGATTTATCTTTATCTAAGTTTAACTCTTTTAAAAACTCCTTTAACGGCTCCATCTGGAATTATTTTATAGCTTAAAATTTAAGAAATTCAAAAAATTTTATCCATTAATTTATTTTTGAATTTTATGTAAAATGGATATAGTAATTATGTTAGTCCCTCATGCATAGACTTATCTTGCGTCGACACATGGGGGAGGCGTGTGGACAAAAATTGACAAATTGGCTTATTTTTTATAAATTTGCCAATAATTTGCCAGATGTACCATTTTACAACCTACTTGTGCTTTAGTTGTTACTTTAGTTTTAGGCTGAAGCGAAGGTCATGGTCACTGTCACTTATTTCAAAAAGAAAAAAAAAATGAATCTACAGTGAGTTACAGCTTTTACGTGTAAGGTTTACAAAACCTGAACTTAGTTCGTAGCATACAGATATTGTCAAATCCGTGTTAAAAGAATGGAGCGTTAGTTGTTGTTCCTATTGAAATTCTACTGGGCCGATAAGTCTGTGAAATCTATTGCATTGACTCTGAAAACTATCGTTGAATTTTAGGTTACAGAATTTTATCCTTTACTTTTACTTAGAAGTATCCCTAGAGAAAGGAGATGTTGTTTAAATAGGCAGAGTGGTAATGTGCCATCTCCTCAGAGCGTACCAGCCACACCCAACAACTAAACTCTAACTTGATGGTGTCATAATGAAGTCCAAGTTTTCTCTGATTAACGGCTTCTAGAATACCACAAAGTGGGACGTTGAGAAGTTTATCAGGAAATATCTGAAATACAAAGCATTTCATTAATGGGAAAAAAAAAAAAAAGATATATAGTATAATCAAATAAAGTGAAAGGATAATTTGTAAAACTCGTAGCAAATAGAAAGTGTATAATTTGTTTGAGACAACCGCGCATAAAAGTCCGTAGTTTGCTTTTCGGCGTCCGCTAAAGAACACTCATACCCCTGCAACAGAAAACCTGTGGCGACATTGAGGGAAAATAGACCGATTTGATGGTATTTAGCACGATTTATGGCATTTTTCAGCCATAACGCATTATGCTTTATCAGCACCTCTTAGCGAGCTATTAAATGATCCTAAGTGCGGTCGATCTTTGATTTTCGGTTGTCCATATGGGCGACGCCCCCAGAAGTTTGTAATAATGTTACGGGAGATAGTGCAAAATAAGGGTCGAAAACCATCCTAAGTTAAGCCAGATTCGTTAACGTGCGCGGTATATACCTCAGTTTAACTCTCATTAGATTAGCCATAATACTATAGTCATCCTATTAACCTTTACCACACAATCCCGAGTTTTAGCGACTCTGTGGAAGAAGCCCCTTGAAAACATTGTGAAAAAAGGAGAAAAAAAGTGGTAACAAGCATTTTCTTCTTTCACCACGATCTATCCAATAATAATAATAATAATAATGATAATAATAATAATAATAATAACAATTGTAAAAAATATCATTTGAGCTATATTTAAATCGTAGTTGGTAAATACTTTCAATTTGAAAAGGGGTTTGTTGTGTGGTGAAGATTTAAGCAAAAAAAAAAATCCATTGCGTAAATATTTGCTTTCAACTTACACGCAAAATCCAGTTGTTTAGGGATTATACTTAAAAGTCTATAATATGTCACTTGTATATTCACAAATGGCCTGCAACACGCGAAAAGGGGCATTCGGACATTTGCGTAAAGTGTCGTCTCGGATCAGTCTGCGCAGTCCGCGCAGGCTAATCCGAAACGACACTTTCCGTTTTTATGTAATTTTCTGTTTTGCGCAAGTCTATTGTAGCGCAAAATCTAATATAGTCGTAAAGTGTCGTCTCAGATCAGCCTGCGCAGTCTGCGCAGGCTGATCCGAGACGGCACTTTACGCAAATGTCCGAATGCCCCTTTTCGCGTATTGCAAGCCATTAATAATCCAAAACAACAACACGGAACAAGTATTATAAATTGCAAACTTATTGTATATGTATATTTAGGATTGTAGTTTATCATATCTAAAATTTATTTAAGTTTATTTCATACTTTTCCGTAGTTTATCGAGGAATAATGGTGGATTATAGTTTGATATTTCATGGTTACGACCAGTGAAAAATACCGATTTCATATTTCCTACTTCTTCAGTTGAAGGCGGAAACAGTAGTTCTCGCGCATTAGTTACCTAGGTAAACAGCGCGTGCCATTCAACCAGGGGGAAACATGAGGTACTTTATGTGGAATTACCCTACGTTTCTCGCGATTTACTTAATATTAACGACGTTCGCGACAGTTTCCATTTTCACGCTTCGTGTCACTATCACGCTCACCTTTTACTCGAAAAATGGTAAGCACCTAACACAATTGATCTTGCCACACTTGTCAATGTCTGCAGAATGGATAAACCAAGAACTAAAACGGGTTGTTTTATGTCAGCAAAATGAAGAAAAAAGTATTTGAATCGAGCCAAATAATTATATGCGAGGCAAGAATCCAAAATTACGCTTTCAAAAGATCGCACTGAAAGTCAAAGTGAATCACCTAACTACGTCACCTAACAACAAAAATATAGACACAGATGCTACTACTAGCGCTCTATCTGGCATACGTATCGTCGAGTTTGGTTTGGTTTAGGTCTGCAAACGCGTCAAATTTAGAAGAGTCTAAAATTAGTCGTTTGGAAATGAGTTAAATGCTAACATCAGTATAACATTTATATGCTACGAATTGGTTTATTATGACTAACAAACTTGATTTTTATAAATATTGTTGTATTACTGAAAAAATTGAGATAATTTACTTCATATAATGTCTTTGTCTTTGACAGACCCTACATTTACTCATTAGTTAGTGCCCCACCCACAAACTTAAAATGTATTTTCTTAAAAAATAAGGCTGGTGACCTATTTGTTTTAAGCCTGATTCTTTTAGTTTAGTACCTGAATATTATTTATAGAAAAAATAAGAAAAATCTGAATGTTAGAAGATTTAAAAAAATAACTTTAAAAGATACTCTCTGTTTTTTTTTTTTTTTTTTTTTTCCAAAATAAAGGTGTTTTAGCCATAAGTTAAGGTTTTTTTTTAAAGATTGATACTCAGTATACTCTAAATTATTTTTTTCATTAAATTTGATGTTTCACCAATACAGTGACATAAAATTTGCTTATAATTGTGGTCATTTAAAAAAAGAAACATAGACTTAGTTTTCATAGGTGAAATTTCATTCTGAACTACCGCAATGCAGGGTGTACTAAAAGAAATATTCATAGAATTTTTCCAAAGCTGGTGACCCCCTCTTTCTATCTCCTATTTTTGTAGATCAGATAATAAACTATCACCAAACAAAGTTTCATGAAATTCTGAATGTTTTGAAAAAAAGGTGAAACTGTAGCGATCGTCTTTAAAATGCGTTCTTTTGTGGGAGGGGGGGTACGCCACGGGGAATTGCCGAAAACAACTGTTCTGGATTTTGACGAAAGTCCCAACAAAAAAGGGTTAGAAGCATGAAATAAATAGAATATATTTTTTTTTCCGGTGAAGATCGAAATTTATTTCATCTCGTGCACATAGTCGGTAATAGTTTCGCTCATGGCTGCGTCACTCGTGAAAATATTACCGATTATGTTCACTCAATGAAATAAATTTCAATCTTTCACGGAAAAAAAACCTCTATTTATTTTATATATTTCTGCCGAAAAACTATTTGGTTTAACCCTTATCGGGTGACAGAATGGACATGAGACTAAAGTTGATGGGTCATTTTTTTTAAAAGCGATACATAAAACATAAAACACACATGCGATTAATAATAAACAAATAGCATATTAGCATCGTAGGACAAAATATACATGGGCCATGCTCTCTGTAAAGGAGGTGTATTGCATTCGCACAATCTATCGACTCAATTCAACAGGCACAGTCCGCACATTTGTTATTTGTAAATTGTTATTTGGTATTTGTAAATATTTTGCACATCGTAGGACCATTCTACCTCTAGTATTAGACAACATGGATTTTATGGATCCGTTATTATATAATGGCTGCTTGGTATAATCCATCAAGAAGACGCACTACCCCCCATCCCCCTACCTTTTCCAAGGTTCAATGATTTTGACATTTTACCAAGCCATGCAAATGGGTTAAAACGCATCACAATGATCATACCTTTACCACATAATCCCGACTTCTAACGACCTCGACGAAGAAGGTAATCTCCAACATTCCTTTTCCTACAATTTTCTACCCAATCAAAGACAAAATACGTCATTTGGATAACCTTTAATTTGTCGCATGCAAATGCTTTCAATTTGGACCAGTATGAATTTTGTCGTTCGGTAAGGGATTACTAAACTGATGTTGTAAAGATAATAAACTAAATATTATTGTATATAAATTGATGTTTTCTGTTGGAGTCCTACATAGTAAACTAGATGTCATTGACACATTATTAGTTGTACGGTCAGGTGGCAGGGGACTTGGAAACTTGTTCACGGCTGTGGTGAATCATGTCGCCCCGAGCCGAAGGCGAGGTGGCGACATTATTCGGCACAGTCGTGAACAAGTTTCCAAGTCCCCTGCCACCTGACCGTACAACGAATTTATTATACTGCAAAGTTTACCATTCCAACATGTGTTAAGCGAATTTTACCCGTTTTTTGGTTTCAAAAGTTGAGTACGCTGACGAAGTAGAATTTCCCTTCTAAGTGCCCCAATTCAATGAAAACTGACCTCACTGGGAACTGACGTCACTGAAACCTTGGTAAAACGTGCATAATCTTGATGTTAATCTTGATCAACGCCGCCATTTTGGATGTTGTGTTGAAAGTGTAGTCATGTATACAGGGCTCCCGAAAGGGAAACTCCTTTTACGTTGGTTTTGCCAGTGTACATAATATATGTCCGGGGCATATTATCCAATCAGATCACGAGAAATTTCTTTGCAGTATTATAAGAATTGTTGTTCTCTCTTAAAATCTTACATAGTTCACCAAGTATGAGTGACACATAAATTGTTGTTTTCTGTCAGGGTCTTACACAGTTACCAAAATATAATTGTCACAAAAATTGTTGTTTCCTATCGATGTCCTATATAGTTAACTAGATATCATTAACACATTTATTGTCGATCACTGTCAGAACCCTACGAGGGTCATCCAGGAAGTTCTGATAATGGCCCCATATATTTTCTATCTTATATCGGAAAGTAATGAAACTTGGCATACATGACTATTAACTATTACGCTATTGATTAACGCTGAATATTTTCATGTGCAACACATGACGTCATCATCATATGACGTCATCTAGACATCACTTTTGCATCATGGACGCGTTATGAGTTTTTTGAGAAGGAAAACAGGAAAGGAAATCCACGAAAATTTATCAGAAGGTTTTAATGGATCTGCAGTGTCATTTAGTAAAGTTTAAAGGTGGATCAGGTGTTTTGCCGGTGGAAATTTTGACATTTCCGATGACTCCCGCAGTGGACGGCAGATAGAGGCTACATACACGTTTCATATTGAAAAGATAAAGGAACTTTAGGATTTTCATAGATGTTATACTTGTAAGTATTTAGCTGAGGTTGTTGGAATTTCTCATGGATCAGTTTACACGATATTAACAAGGCATATAAAAATGCGGAGGGTTTATGCGAGGTGGGTCCCTCATCGGTTGAATCGAAGCCAAATAACTCACAGGGTAAAACTTGCAGAAAAACACTTTTAAAAAGCTGTATGAAGATGAAAGTGATAGGTTCCTAAATCATATTGTTGCAATAGATGAGACATGGTTACATAGCTGTGAACCTTAATTGAAATCGCAATCTTCCGAATGGCACACTCCTGGGTCACCAAAGCCTGCTTGATTCTGACGAAAACATGGAAATCTGAAAAAGCTGGCAATTGTAGCATATGATAATGGTAGTGGATTGACATCGGATTGTGTTCCCCTTGGATAGACAGTTGACGAAATGTATTATGCAAAGTTTTAGTGGGAGAAACCGAGGCCAGAGTAGTATAGGGAGTCTCTTTGAACGTCTGACAGGCCTGGTCAGACGTTCAAAGAGACGTCCCTGTAGTCCCTACGTTGCCTACCTTACAGAGAGTTTGTCCCCAGTTTGCCTACCCTGAAAGAATTTACATTATTTATAATACCCAGTTTGCCTACCCTGAGGGGGATTTTTTCTGCAATTAAAGGCTAAGAGGGGACCAAAAATGACACATTTTCGAGGGCTCTATAAGGATCTGACAGGTCTGGTCACTGAGTTGGACTTAGTTTTTTTTACCCCATATGCTATTAGGATTGCTTTATTGTTTACTTCTATCCACTACTTGGTCTTTAAGTGGTTTCTGTCTCTAAAAAGTCTGACCATTGAGTTGGACTTAGTTTTTTTCATCCTATGAATGATTTCTCTCTCTAAAAGCCTGATCACTGAGTTGGACTTAGTTTTTTTCTACATCTATGAATGATTTTTCTCTCTAAAAGCCTAACCATTGAGTTGAACTTAGTTTTTTCTACATCTATGAATGATTTTCTCTCTAAATGCCTAACCATTGAGTTGGCCTTAGACTTTTTTCTACATCTATGAGTGATTTCTCTAAAAGACTGAGTACTGAGTTGGACTTAGACTTTTTTCTGAGTTTTTTTTTTACTCTCTGGAGTGTAACTCTCTGGAGTGTAACTCTTCTAAAAGAAATGACAATTTTGAAGAAAGATAGAACTTTTGTGGTAGATGGTTAGTCCTGAAAAGGACTGTTGGGTTAGCTCTGAAAAGAGCTGTGACAATTTGAAGAAATGACAGCTTGAAGATAGAACTTTCGTCTGACACCTTGAAGATAGAACTTTCGTCTGGCATCTTGAAGATAGATCTTTCGTGGTAGATGGTTAGTCCTGAAAAGGACTGTTGGGTTAGCTCTGAAAAGAGCTGTGACAATTTGATGAAATGACAACTTGAAGATAGAGCTTTCGTCTGACAACTTGAAGATAGAACTTTCGTCTGACATCTTGAAGATAGATCTTTCGTGGTAATGGTTAGTCCTGAAAAGGACTGTTGGGTTAGCTCTGAAAAGAGCTGTGACAATTTGATGAAATGACAACTTGAAGATAGAGCTTTCGTCTGACAACTTGAAGATAGAACTTTCGTCTGACATCTTGAACATAGATCTTTCGTGGTAATGGTTAGTCCTGAAAAGGACTGTTGGGTTAGCTCTGAAAAGAGCTGTGACAATTTGAAGAAATGACAACTTGAAGATAGAACTTTCGTCTGACAATTTGAAGAAATGACAATTTGAAGAAAAGATAGAACTTACGTCTGACAATTTGAAGAAAGATAGAACTTTCGTGGTAGATGGTTAGCCCTGAAAAGGGCTGTTTGGGTGTCCTAAAAAGGACCTGGTTTGGAGGTTGTGTTTTTTAAGCACAAACCTCCAACCTTTCTGCAGGCTGGACAGCTACTCGCCGCCCGCCTCTTTAATCTCTTCAGCTCTTGTGCGTCTAGGTTGAACTTCAGTGTGAACGGTGGTTCGTTATCACTGCTCCAATCTTCCGTCTGTGGCACGACAAACTCCTTTTTCTCCTTCTTCTTGCTGGGTAGAAGCGCAAGCTCCCAAAAGTCCATTTCTGTAAGTGCACACTCCATCTCGCCTCGACTTGAAGAAAATGAACGATGTGCGGGAAATAACGCTGGGTTTTATAGCTTTTCAGACGGATTGAACTAGTTGACCCATGACGTCATTTTCTCCTATGTTTTTCCCGCGTCGGCGTTTCATGCTGTTTTGGCTCCAAATTAATGTTATCCAATCAGAATTATCGTTGTTTTTCTAATGGTAAATGTTTTATTGTTGACCAATCTATAGTTTTGTTACATTTTCTTGTTCGGGTTTAGAAAAAAACTAGAGTTTGACTATCCTATGACTTTTTTTGATTATGAGTCTTCTGACAAAATGAAAAGAAAGATGTTTATTTAAGATAGCTAGTCCTGAAAAAAGGGTTGCTGTTTTTTGTACAGAATACACTTTTTTTATCCTCCCCTCTTTCTTTCGATTGATTCCATTTTATCTAGCATTTGCATCAGATGCTCAATTTCACATCTGATATATCTGAAACGTTCTCTTTCGTCTAACCAGAAGAGCAATGAGAGAAAAAATGTCAATCCAAACATTATGGGATACTGAGCCAGCTTTTACGATATTTAATGGTGAATGAGAAAAATAATCAAGAATTTACTGTTTTACATGTGCAATGGGTCACTTTTTTAGGCTTTTTTTGATTTTATCCCTATATCGCTGAGATGGACTTAGTTTTTTCTACATCTATGAATGATTTTTCTCTAAAAGCTTGAGCACTGAGTTGGACTTAGTTTTTCTGCATCTATGGATGATTTCTCTTTTAAAAGTCTGACCACTGAGTTGGACTTAGTTTTTTAACCATATGCTATTAGGATTGCTTTATTGTTTACTTCTATCCACTACTTGGCCTTTAAGTGGTTTCTCTCTAAAAAGTCTGACCATTGAGTTGAACTTAGTTTTTTCAGCATCTATGAATGATTTCTCTTTCTAAATGCCTAACCACTGAGTTGAACTTAGTTTTTTCTTCACCTATGAATGATTTTTTCTCTCTAAAAGCCTGAGCGTTGAGTTGGACTTAGACTTTTTTCTGCATCTCTATGGATGATTTCTCTAAAATACCTAACCATTGAGTTGAACTTAGTTTTTTGCATCTATGGATGATTTCTCTTTTTAAATGTCTGACTACTGAGTTGGACTTAGACTTTTTTCTACATCTCTATGGATGATTTCTTCTCTCTAAATGTCTGACCATTGAGTTGGACTTAGACTTTTTTCTGCATCTCTATGGATGATTTCTCTAAAAGACTGAACAGTGAGTTGGACTTAGTCTTTTTCTGAGTTTTTTTACTCTTTGGAGTGTAACTCTTTGGAGTGTAACTCTTTGGAGTGTAACTCTTCTAAAAGAAAGAAGTTTGACAATTTGAAAAGATAGATCTTTCGTGGTAGATGATTAGCCCTGAAAAGGGCTGTTTTTCTAGAGAAGGACTGATTTTTTGAAAATGTTTATTCAGTATCAGCATCAGTCGATTCGCTGTCTGACTCACTCCTTTCAGCTGCGATTTGCTCGCGGAAAAGACGGTCTACCTGCTCAGTTTTTGAAATAACATACTGAAAATACATTTCAAGCATGCCCTCAATAATGAGTTCCTTCATCCGAAGGTTATAACAGAACACCCTGTTATTAGCAAGCTCAGCCCTCTCGTATCGTCTTCTCACTCCAACTAAGCGTTGTTGCAGTAAAACGATTTGCCTCTTAACTCTTGTTATCTTTCGTGCAGCATCCATCCAAGTGAACCGCATGTCGAGTGATGGTCTTGAAGCCATTGTGAAAAATGAAATGTATGGAAAATAAATCGCAGAGATTTATAGCTTTTCAGACGGATTGAACTAGTTGACCCATGACGTCATTTTCTCCTATGTTTTTCCCGCGTCGGCGTTTCATGCTGTTTTGGCTCCAAATTAATGTTGCCCAATCATAATCACCGTTTTATTTCTAATACTAAATGTTTTATTGTTGACCAACCCGTGGTTTTGTTACATTTTCTTGTTCGGGTTAGAAAAAAACTAGAGTTTGACTATCCTATGACTTTTTTTGATTATGAGTCTTCTGACAAAATGAAGTTTTTCTGCATCTATGAATGATTTTTCTTTCCAAATGTCTGACCATTGAGTTGAACTTAGTTTTTTCTTCGCCTATGTATGATTTCTCTTTCTAAATGCCTAACCATTGAGTTGAACTTAGTTTTTCTCATCTATGGATGATTTCTTCTCTCTAAATGTCTGGCCATTGAGTTGAACTTAGTTTTTTCTTCACCTATGTATGATTTCTCTTTCTAAATGCCTAACCATTGAGTTGAACTTAGTTTTTTCTCATCTATGGATGATTTCTTCTCTCTAAATGTCTGGCCATCGAGTTGGACTTAGACTTTTTTTTACATCTATGAATGATTTTTCTTTCTAAATGCTTAACCACTGAGTTGAACTTAGTTTTTTCTGCATCTATGAATGATTTCTTCTCTCTAAATGTCTGAACATTGAGTTGGATTTAGACTTTTTTCTGCATCTATGAATGATTTTTTCTAAAAGACTGAACACTGAGTTGGACTTAGTCTTTTTCTGAGTTTTTTTTACTCTTTGGAGTGTGGGCCTTTGGAGTGTAACTCTTTGGAGTGTAACTCTTCTAAAAGAAAGAAGTTTGACAATTTGAAGAAATGACAATTTGAAGAAAGATAGATCTTTCGTGGTAGATGGTTAGTCCTGAAAAGGACTGTTGGGTTAGCTCTGAAAAGAACTGTTGGGGTAGCCCTGAAAAGGGCTGTTTTGTTTTGGAGGCTGTGTTTTTTTCTCTACCGACAGCTTTTCTTTGGCTTTTTTGGGATCTTGAAATCAACGTGATTATCTATGTTTTTCCTGTATTTGCCCTGGCCTGTCATTATTGGTGTAGTTGGCTTTTGATCAACTCGCTGTTTCTTGTGGAGATGGCTATCGTCTTCCTCAGATTTCCGTTTTCTTGGCTTTGTTGTTCTTGGTTGTTTTTCCTTTGGCTGATTTTTCTTCACAACAGTTACGATAGAGTCCACTAAGTTGTGAAGATTGGTTTTATCAAACTCAAACTCCACAGGGATCTTCACAGGAGCTGGTGAAATGCGCTGGCTCTGCTGGCGTAGTGTCTCAATATTTTTACTGAGCTGCTCAGTGTTTGTGTTTAAAGTTTTAATCTCCTCCAAATTTTGGTTAAAAGTCTCCAGTTGTTCTAAGATCCGAGTCATCATGGCATCTTGTTTTGAATTTAACTGTTTCATCTCTTCACAAATGTTGTCCAACACCGTCGGTGGGTTGATAATTGTCGAATTTATAACTGATGAAAGAATGTCTCCATTGTTTTCCACTGGTGGAAAATCGTCCAAATTGATTTCATCTAAGTTGTGCTTCATATTGAAACTGCTTCCGAATATTGACACTGCTTTCGAATATTGATACTGCTTTCGAAGTGTTCGTTAGCTGAGAGTCAAAGAAATGGTGAATGTATGGAAATAACGCTGGGCTTTATACGTTTACAGAGGATTGAAAATTTTAAAGAGCGCGGACCTGGCGGAAAACACCAGGATTGTACTGTGTGACACCGAATTAGGAGAGGTGAAAAAACACCGATATAACCATCGATTTGTTTGCACAATGTTAATGAAACGCCGACGCGGGAAAAACATAGGAGAAAATGACGTCATGGGTCAACTAGTTCAATCCTCCTGTAAAGCTATAAAACCCAGCGATATTTTACATAAAAACATATTTGTTGCAGGATGGTTCGAATTCTTGTGTGCCCTCACTGCGCAAGCAGATGCCAGATAGAGTGTGGAAAATGTTTTGCCATACTTGAGTATCTTGGGCAGAAACATAACTGTCCAGATACAGATGAAGGATTTTACGATGATGATGAAGGTTCATCGACTTGCTGTGAACACTGTGGGTGTGAAATCACCCCAGTGGATCGGCTAGAAGAGTCGTAGAGCTCGATGTTATCGTGAAATCCTTAAAAAAAGCCCTTTTCAGGGCTAACCATTTAGCACGAAAGATCTTTCTTTTCAAACTGTCAAAAGTAAAAAGACTTACAGTAAAAACTAGAAAAAAGTCAAAAGTAAGAAGTAATTATTTTCATGTTTTTATTTTCAAAAGAACTTATGTACAATGAAAAAATCAAGTCATGATCTGTAAAAGACAAAAAATGAATGAACTGTAAAGACAAAAATGAATGAACTGTAAAGACAAAAAATGAATGAAAAAATCAAGTCAGTCTTTTTTGTTTAAATTCAATATTGTGTTGAAATCTTTTTTCACTCATCCTAAATGTTTCAAATGCTTTCTTCTCATGGTTGCATAAAACTATGAACTCTGTGGTAAACACCATGACAAAAATGCCTAGTGAAAACATCATGAGATTTTTTTTCTTCGGGATGTCAGATTCACATTTGGTTTTACGTTTTCTTTTCCTTTCGTTGTTTTTTAATACCATATCTGGACAGATTTTACCCTTGTGTTTTGTTGATTTGGAAAAGAAACAGTTCTTTTCGTTGTTTTGCTTTTTTTCTTCTCCGTACGAACAACCCGGTTCTGCAGAAAATTTGTTTTTTAGATCCAAAGTTTGTTGTTTTCTTAGATTATCGCTTGTAGATATTTTTTTCTCTACCTGTTCTGTTCTTTTGCAGATTTCTGATTCGGTGATAGCCGTTGTGCCGCTCTGCATGTCTACGGTCTGAGTTTCAATGGATGATGTAGCTTGTGGTGAACTTTTTTTCCATGTATTTTCGCTGTAGAATGAATTTAGTGTCCCGACGAATTTTATATGTTGGAGACCGTCAACGTTGTAAAACGATGGTAAAATTTCGATGTCATGACTGTGTGGATTCACGTAGACAAAAACAATTGTTCCTATCTGATTTTCTTTTTCTGGACATTCTTTGCCCCAATGTCCTGCTTCGTTGCATGTAAAACAAATATTTGTTCTCTCACCATTCACCACATATCGTTTGTCAATCGTCGCTTGATCCATAACTCTGTATCTGGTAGTACGGTAAACATCTTTTTCTTCTAAATGTTGGTGGGATAAAAATGATCCCACGTAGTTTCCGATATGTTTAACATCATACTTTGATGGTATATTGCTGATCTCATAATCGTAGGTGTATGGATTAACATACAGATGCACCCTCTTTCTAAGTGGTGATGTATTTTGCAGCTTTAACTCGCTCATATTCTTTTATCAACTGTACTGTCTGAGACTGAGTAGGAGAATGATTAGATTTTCACAACTGTCGTCTCTATTTATACACTGTTGCAACGGAGAGGCTATATAAATTGTTAGTTTTTTCTCACTTCCTGCATTATTGTGTTTTCACTCAGAGCTAAAACGATGGGTAAAAGAAAAAGAATAATAACCTATTCAGACAGCAAAAGTGACGATGAGGTATTTCCACCAACAAAAAAGAAAAAAACTAGACCGTTGAAAGAAGAAAGTGACAGTGACGATGAGATATTTTCACCAACAAAAAAGAAAAAAAACTAGACCATTTGACGATGTTACCCATGAAATCATTCGAAAGTTAAATGCTAACCCGACGGACATGATTAGAATTACCATCAATCATCCTTCATTGGATATGGGGATCCATATTCCCTTTTTAACCACAGAACAGTTGCAAGGTGAAACTATGTTGAATGAAATTGAACGAGTTTTACAATCGAATATAGATTTCGTCTTGAACGATGGATTCATGACATTTGACATTACACATACAATACCTCCAAGTGGTAGCGGAAAATATAGACCATCATCTGAATTAGATTCAAAGTTTTTTGTCCAGAAGAAAAAATCCATTATTCAAATTGACAATCATGACCAACTATGTTTTGCAAGAGCTATTGTTGTGGGAATTTGCTACAGTGAACGTGAAAACACCGGAACATGGAATAGAAAATGGCGTCGTATTCGTCGTTCAAACTCACCTCTTCAAAAGACTGAAGCTGAGAAATTGTTGAATGAAGCTGGAGTTTCACCAATACAGCCTGTAGGAATTGATGAATACAAAAAAATTCAAACATTCTTGTATGAAAAAGACTATGTCATTAAAGTTCATCAACAGCATTCAAAAGTGGAAAAAATATTTGAACATCCAGAAGTGAAAACCAATAGTAAGATCATACATTTGTACTTTCATCAAAACCATTATGACTACATCAAATCTATCAAAGGTTTTTTTTGTTGTACATATTATTGTGAGTTCTGTGATGTGGGTTACTCTCGCCGGGAAAGTCATGCTTGTTCAAATATCTGCAAAGGTTGTTGGCGCAAAGGAAAATGTCCATCAGAATTTAAAGAATATGTTTGCAGTGATTGTAGTAGACGATTTTTTAGTGCTGAATGCTTTGAAAATCACAGAATTGTTCAAGGTAAAGAAAAGAAATCCATTTGTGAATTAGTGAAACTCTGTTCGAAATGTGGTGCACAATATCTTGTCAGAAAGAAAAATCATGTTTGCAATGGAAAGAAAAGGTGTCATATCTGTAAGAGAATTGTTGACTTTTCTCATCGATGCTATATCCAGCCTTACCAAAGTAAGTTGAACCATGACAGCGATGACGAGACGAGTTCTTCTGTAGTCAAAAAAACCACAGTTTATTTTCTTTGATTTTGAATGCAAACAAGACACAGGGGTGCACATCCCGAATTATTGTATTGCACACAGAGCGTGTGATGAATGTATCGATAAATCACTTGATTTTCATTGTTCTACATGCAGTGAATTTGAAGAGGGTAGGGAAGTTATTTTTCAAGGTGAAGAAACTTTGAGTCAGTTTTGCAAGTGGCTCTTTTCAAAACATCATAAAGGAGTCACGGCTATTGCCCATAATTTCAAAGGTTATGACGGTCAGTTCATTCTTGGCCATATTGTCAAAGTTGGGTTATATCTTCCAAAATTGATCATGAATGGAAACAATATTATGAAGTTAGAGCTGAATGGTGTGCGTCTGATCGATTCTTTCAATTTCATGAGCTTTGGTTTGGAAAAATTTCCAGCCACATTTGGTCTTCAAGAAATGAAAAAAGGTTACTTTCCTCACTGGGCAAATACAGATGAATTTTGGAGTTACATTGGACCTTACTTGGATATATCTTATTACAAACCCGACTCAATGTCTGAAGAGGCTAGGTCAAAATTCATAGTTTGGTATAATGACAAAGTTCAAAAGGGTGAGGAATTCAATTTTCAGAAGGAGATGGAATTGTACTGTAGGTCAGATGTTGATATCCTCAGACGAGGATGTGCTGAATTCAGAAAGCTGTTTATCGAACAGGGTGGTATTTGTCCATTTTTAGAGGCGATTACCATTGCAGATGCCTGTAACAAGGTCTGGCGAAGCAAATATTTGCCAGAAAATCAAATAGCTATCATTTCAAGCAAAGACTCATCCAGACGTCGCTTTTCTATGAAAGCGATACGCTGGGTTCAAAGCGTAGCTCGGGAAAAAGGTATTAATATTCAGCATGCAAAAAATGGTGGCGAAGTTCAAATCGGGAGATATAGTGTAGATGGTTTTCACCGTCAATCAAACACTGTTTATGAATTTCTTGGGGATTTGTATCATGGTTGTCCTGTATGCTGTACAGATCGAAAACAGATCAATCCTATTAATGGGAAATCCATGTCTGAATTGTACGAACGTACTTTTGAACGTATAGCAGATATCGGAAAAATGGGTTATAATGTAGTGTACATTTGGGAGCACGATTTCGATGCTAAGATGAAGGATAAAGAGTACAAAAAACTCATTGAAAAGTTATATCCACATTTGGACCCTATCGATCCGAGGGATGGTTTGTCTGGGGGAAGATGTAATGCAATAAAAATTGGCTATGATGTTGATGAAAAAAGCAAGAAGGAAATCAAGTACATCGATATCTGTTCACTGTACCCTTATGTTTGTAAACACAAATCCTATCCTGTAGGTCAGCCAGAAATTTTGTCTGCTGAGAATATTGACATGAACAATATTCGACAATATGAGGGGTTAATCAAATGTAAAGTTTTACCTCCAACTGATTTGTTTCACCCCGTTCTCCCAGTTCACTGTAACAACAAAATGATGTTTCCACTCTGTATGAAATGTGCAGAAGAAAGTTCAAGCATTTGTAGGCATAGTAAAGAAGAGAGGGCTTTGGTCGGAACTTGGGTTACTTTTGAATTATTCAAGGCTCTTGACTGTGGTTATCAATTATTGCAAGTGTATGAAATTTGGCATTTCAATTCTGTATCAGATCAGTTCTTTAAACATTATGTGGACAATTTCTTGAAAATTAAGCAAGAAGCCAGTGGTTATCCAGATTGGTGTCAATCAGACTCAGAAAAAGATCAGTTCGTTTGTGAATATGAGAAGGCGGAAGTTGTTCGTCTTGATCCAAGTTGTATTCAAAGAAATCCTGGGAGAAGATCATTTGCTAAGATTATGTTGAACTGTCTTTGGGGAAAATTAGCTCAGCGTGAAAAAATGATCCAGACGGAATACATCAGTGATCCGTCTAAATATTTTGAATTAGTCACCAATCCCAATTTCATTGTAAAGCATGTAGAAATCTTTGACGAGGACTGTTCATTCATCTTGGTTAACTATGAATCAAAGTTGGAACATATTGACACCCACGCTACAGCCAATGTGGTAGTAGGGTCTTACGTAACAGCTTATGCAAGGTTGGAATTGTACAGTGTTCTTGAAAAGTTAAAAGATAGAGTTCTGTATTTCGATACAGATAGTTGTATGTACATTCACGACCCTGAATTATGGAATCCTCCTATTATTAACAGTCGGTTAGGAAAATGGACTGATGAAGAGCCTGCTTGTAAAATTACTCAATTCAGAGGGCTTGGGCCTAAGAATTATGCTTACAAAATGAAAACAAAAGATGGAGAAGAGATAAGCAAATGTAAAGTAAAGGGGATTACTCTGGATTACAATACAAAACAGGTGCTGAATTTCGATACATATTCAAAATGTGTTTTGGATCGTACAATAGAAATCAAAATTCAGTATGATTGTAGAATTAAAAGACACAGAGATAGAACGGTTACCAGTGAACCACAAACAAAAACGTTTCGCTCTGTATACACCAAGAGAGTTATTGTAAATGGTACTGACACTGTACCCTATGGTTATAAAAGTTTGAAAAAATAATTCTATATCACATTATTGTGTAGCAATCAGTCAAAGTAAGTCGGGGAAAAATATTAGCCGTTGGTCAAAAAATAACAATCATGTTACCGTTACCCATAGAACTACGTGAAAAAATTTATGGAGAATTTGTTCGACAGGATACGCTTGATGAACGAACACAGCTTAACATTAAATTACTCTGTGTGAAAATTTGGATCAAAAAAATGTTTAAGTGGATTGCAAAAGGAGAAAAGTCCTACAAAGTGTACGGTATAATCAACTTTATTGCCATGATGGTGGACGATTCGGGTTTTGATCTCGATCTCAAGACTCATTTAGCAGATAGCTGCATGAAAGACAATGTTATTAGTAAACTGTTTCGATCCACAAGTCGATGGACATTTTTTATCATAGGAACAACAGAAGAAAGTTTTCTTAACGTTCTGAAAACAAAATCAGTTCTATTTGACTTTTACTTACGCTACAAAAAAGGATCTGTTCATTCCTACGGAGAAACAATGGAAACCATGTCAGGGTATATTCTATTTGATAGAGATGTTACAGAAGAAGTAGTGAATTCAGCTCTTTCAACAAAAGACGCTTATAGACATGTTGCTCCATTCATAGGAATACGAGATTTCGACGATATGGACAGTGAGTATACAATGTTTTTGGGGTATGACCAATTGCACAAAGACATTACTGAATATGAAGACAAATGTGAAACTCATGGTATTTGCGAATTTGCATTGTAAAAAATTCCTTGCGAATAATTCATTGTGAATAATTCATTATGAAAAAAATATTTCAGTGTGATTTTTTTCATTGTGAAAATGTTTTTTATGCTGTATTGTAAAAAATATTTCAGTGTGAATTTTTTCATTGTAAAAAAATGTTTCCTTGTGAATTTTTTCATTGTCAAGAAATTTTTTCATTGTCAAGAAAAATTTTATGATGCATTGCAAAAAATGTTTCATTGTTTAGTTCTGTTCAATAAATAAAAGTTCAATAAATAAAAGTTCAAAAAAACAATAGAGCTCTTTATTCTGTTTTCCCCAAAGACTTGTTCTGTCTACATTTTTTTCCATACATCGGATCATAACTTTTTTGCTATATTAGCATGAAACGTAGCATGGAAAAAAATGTATGTGCTTTCTGCCAGGTCCGAGCTCTTTAAAAATTTCAATCCTCCTTAAACGTATAAAGTCCCGCGTTATTTTCATACAATCATCATTTTTTGACTCTCAGCTAACGATCACTTCGAAAGCAGTATCAATATTCGGAAGCAATATCAATATGGAGGAGATAAATCATCAACTACGTGAGGCTCTCCAAGAATATCTAAATGCAGGTCGACAGTTATTACAACTAAACACTCATTTCGTAGGAGAGGAGGAACAAAACCAACTACAACATATAACACAGCCATACAAAGATCTCCGCGAAAGATTAGTTCAACTATTTTTAAAGACAACACCGGATGTCATTTTGGTTGATATTGAATTTGGGAGAAAGATAACTTTCGATAATGGAGCAATGGTGATCAGAAAAAGAGTTCAAGCATGCCCCATTTGTCAAGCGAATTTCGAGTGCTGTCATTAGAAGTGGAAAAAACAACGTGAGACGAAAAAAACAGTCCTTTTCAGGGCTACCCATCTACCACGAAAGTTCTATCTTTTTTCAAATTGTCATTTCTTCAAAATTGTCAAAAACTCAAAAGATTTACAATCAAAAAAGTCATAAAATAGTCAAACTCTAGTTTTTTCTAACCCGAACAAGAAAAAATGTAACAAAACTATAGATTGGTCAACAATAAAACATTTACCATTAGAAAAACAACGATAATTCTGATTGGATAACATTAATTTGGAGCCAAAACAGCATGAAACGCCGACGCGGGAAAAACATAGGAGAAAATGACGTCATGGGTCAACTAGTTCAATCCGTCTGAAAAGCTATAAATCTCTGCGATATATTTTCATACATTTCATTTTTCACAATGGCTTCAAGACCATCACTCCTCGTCACTTGGATGGATGCTGAGCGAAAGTTAACAAGAGCAAGGAGGCAAATCGTTTTACTTAAACAACGCTTAGTTGGAGTAAGAAAGCGTCATAAAAGGGCTGAGCTTGCTAATAACAGGGTGTTCTGTTATAACCTTCGGATGAAGGAACTCATTATTGAGGGCATGCTTAAAATGTATTTTCAGTATGTTATTTCAAAAACCGAGCAGGTAGACCGTCTTTTCCGCGAGCAAATCGCCGCTGAAAGGAGTGAGTCAGACAGCGAATCGACTGATGCTGATACTGAATAAACATTTTCAAAAAAATCAGTCCTTCTCTAAAAAACAGCCCTTTTCAGGGCTAACCATTTACCACGAAAGATCTATCTTTCTTCAAATTGTCATTTCTTCAAATTGTCAAACTTCTTTCTTTTAGAAGAGTTACACTCCAAAGAGTTACACTCCAAAGAGTTACACTCCAAAGACCCACACTACAAAGAGTAAAAAAAACTCAGAAAAAGTCTGAGTCCAACTCACTGTTCAGTCTTTTAGAGAAATCATCCATAGAGATGCAGAAAAAAGTCTAAGTCCAACTCAGTGGTCAGACATTTAGAGAGAAGAAATCATCCATAGATGCAGAAAAACTAAGTTCAACTCAATGATTAGGTATTTAAAAGAGAAATCATCCATAGATGCAGAAAAAAGTCTAAGTCCAACTCAATGGTCAGACATTTAGAGAGAAACCACTTAAAGACCAAGTAGTGGATAGAAGTAAACAATAAAGTATTCCTAATAGCATATGGGTAAAAAAAAAACTAAGTCCAACTCAATGGTCAGACATTTAAAAGAGAAATCATCCATAGATGCAGAAAAACTAAGTTCAACTCAATGGTTAGGCATTTAGAAAGAGAAATCATCCATAGATGCAGAAAAAAACTAAGTTCAACTCAGTGCTCAGGCTTTTAGAGAAAAAATCATTCATAGGATGAAAAAACTAAGTCCAGCGATATAGGGATAAAATAAAAAAAAGCCTAAAAAAGTGACCCATTGCACATATAAAACAGTAAACTCTTGATTAATTTTTTCTCATTCATCATTAATTTTCGTAAAAGCTGAGTCAGTATCCCATAATGTTTGGATTGACAATTTTTCTCTCATTGCTCTTTTGGTTAGATGAAAGAAAACGTTTCAGATATATCAGGCATGAAATTGAGCATCTGATGCAAATGCTAGATAAAATGGAATCAATCGAAAGAAAGAGGGGAGGATAAAAAAAGTGTATTCTGTACAAAAAATAGCAACCCTTTTTTCAGGACTAGCTATCTTAAATAAACATCTTTCTTTTCATTTTGTCAGAAGACTCATAATCAAAAAAAGTCATAGGATAGTCAAACTCTAGTTTTTTCTAAACCCAAACAAGAAAATGTAACAAAACTATAGATTGGTCAACAATAAAACATTTACCATTAGAAAAACAACGATAATTCTGATTGGATAACATTAATTTGGAGCCAAAACAGCATGAAACGCCGACGCGGGAAAAACATAGGAGAAAATGACGTCATGGGTCAACTAGTTCAATCCGTCTGAAAAGCTATAAAACCCAGCGTTATTTCCCGCACATCGTTCATTTTCTTCAAGTCGAGGCGAGATGGAGTGTGCACTTACAGAAATGGACTTTTGGGAGCTTGCGCTTCTACCCAGCAAGAAGAAGGAGAAAAAGGAGTTTTTCGTGCCACAGACGGAAGATTGGAGCAGTGATAACGAACCACCGTTCACACTGAAGTTCAACCTAGACGCACAAGAGCTGAAGAGATTAAAGAGGCGGGCGGCGAGTAGCTGTCCAGCCTGCAGAAAGGTTGGAGGTTTGTGCTTAAAAAACACAACCTCCAAACCAGGTCCTTTTTAGGACACCCAAACAGCCCTTTTCAGGGCTAACCATCTACCACGAAAGTTCTATCTTTCTTCAAATTGTCAGACGTAAGTTCTATCTTTTCTTCAAATTGTCATTTCTTCAAATTGTCAGACGAAAGTTCTATCTTCAAGTTGTCATTTCTTCAAATTGTCACAGCTCTTTTCAGAGCTAACCCAACAGTCCTTTTCAGGACTAACCATTACCACGAAAGATCTATCTTCAAGATGTCAGACGAAAGTTCTATCTTCAAGTTGTCAGACGAAAGCTCTATCTTCAAGTTGTCATTTCATCAAATTGTCACAGCTCTTTTCAGAGCTAACCCAACAGTCCTTTTCAGGACTAACCATCTACCACGAAAGATCTATCTTCAAGATGCCAGACGAAAGTTCTATCTTCAAGGTGTCAGACGAAAGTTCTATCTTCAAGCTGTCATTTCTTCAAATTGTCACAGCTCTTTTCAGAGCTAACCCAACAGTCCTTTTCAGGACTAACCATCTACCACGAAAGTTCTATCTTTCTTCAAAATTGTCATTTCTTTTAGAAGAGTTACACTCCAGAGAGTTACACTCCAGAGAGTAAAAAAAAAACTCAGAAAAAAGTCTAAGTCCAACTCAGTACTCAGTCTTTTAGAGAAATCATTCATAGATGTAGAAAAAAGTCTAAGGCCAACTCAATGGTTAGGCATTTAGAGAGAAAATCATTCATAGATGTAGAAAAAACTAAGTTCAACTCAATGGTTAGGCTTTTAGAGAGAAAAATCATTCATAGATGTAGAAAAAAACTAAGTCCAACTCAGTGATCAGGCTTTTAGAGAGAGAAATCATTCATAGGATGAAAAAAACTAAGTCCAACTCAATGGTCAGACTTTTTAGAGACAGAAACCACTTAAAGACCAAGTAGTGGATAGAAGTAAACAATAAAGCAATCCTAATAGCATATGGGGTAAAAAAACTAAGTCCAACTCAGTGACCAGACCTGTCAGATCCTTATAGAGCCCTCGAAAATGTGTCATTTTTGGTCCCCCCTTAGCCTTTAATTGCAGAAAAAATCCCCCTCAGGGTAGGCAAACTGGGTATTATAAATAATGTAAATTCTTTCAGGGTAGGCAAACTGGGGACAAACTCTCTGTAAGGTAGGCAACGTAGGGACTACAGGGACGTCTCTTTGAACGTCTGACCAGGCCTGTCAGACGTTCAAAGAGACTCCCTATACTACTGGCCAGCTATACGTAAAAAGCAACTAACATTCAAAAATGCGGGAGTGACGCTGATTCATGACAACGTGACGCCGCATAAATCAGACGCTGTAACATCACTATTTACGGGTTTAGCGAATGGGAAATGTTATCACATCTGTCTCATTCTCCCGACTTAAGTCTATGTGACTATGACCTATTCCCCCCCAAAAAAATGCTGATCCGAGGAATTAGTTTTGATGATTTACAAGCCCTGAAAATTGTCGTGGCCAAGGAACTACAACGCATTTCCGATAGTTGCCTAGCAACGAGAATTACGGATCTTCCAAAGAGATCGAATGCGGTTATATGAAGCAGGGGTCAATACCTTCAACGTAAACAGTGCAGGTATGCCGCTGTTTGTTACAGTTCGTTATCTGTAAGGCCATTCTCAGAACTTATCGGATGACCCTCGTACATGGTTAAATGAATATCATTGACACATAAATTGTTGTCTTCTCTCAGAGTCTTACATGGTTAATTTGATATCATTGACACACTAATTGTTGTTTTCTGTAAGTGTTTTAAATAGTCAACTAAATATCATCGACACATAAATTCTTGTTTTCTGTCAGAATCCTACATTATCGACACAAAAATTGATGTTTTCTCTTAGAGTCCTACAAAGTTAACAAAATATTATTGACACATAACTCGTTGTTTTCTGCCAGAGTCCTACATGGTCAACTAAGTATCATTGACACATAAATTATTGATCACTGTCAAAGTCCTGCATAGTTAACTAAACATCACTGACAAATAAACTGTTGTTTTGTGTCGGAATCCTAAAAAGTTAACTTACTATCATTGGGACTGACATATAAATTGTTGTTTCTCTCAGGGTCCTACATGGTAAACTTAATATCATTGGGACATAATTTGTTGTTTTCAGTCAGAGTCCTGCATAGTTAACTAAATATCAATGACACATGATTTATTGTTTTATGTCGGATTCATAGATATATTTAAACAGATTTACTCCGCACATTTATAAAACGTTTGTCTGTGATCGTTATACTAAACGAAATTTGAATGAAATTGGCAAATCAGTAGTTTTGCATAAAACAGATGGTGATGATGATGATAATAATAATAATAATAATAATTTTACAATCCACCCGTGGTACCATAGGAAATTTCACCATCTTGAATTTTGTTCTTCGACAATAGAAATGCTTGTCTCAGTTTGAACGCAAAGAACACATGGACACTTGAAACCACTAGAGCGACACATCCCACTGCAACATTATGATACCCATGGTTATGTTTGTATGTTTGTTCACTACCTTGTTTTCGCCATTCTGTCCGTACCGCACACCAAAGGCTGCGCTAACTCCAATACAAGCAAGGCTTCCACAGACTATAGCCAAAAACGTGTAACATATGTGAAACACCAACTGTAAAATATATATGGAAATGATTTAGGTCGGGGAAAACATGGGAAGGTAGGTACAGAGAACATCGCTAATCTACAGAGAGAGAGAGAGAGAGAGAGAGAGACAGACAGACAGACAGACAGACAGACAGACAGACAGACGGTTTAATACCAAGCTCTGTTCGAACTTAAAACGTCGGCTGCTATGAGTTTTATCCCATATCAGCCATGCTCTAGCAAAACGTGGTAAAAAAGCATCTCTGTTATGCATTATACTAAGCAACTCATGACATATTTTTTCATCCATAAAATAAATTTTATCTAACAACCAACTGAATCAATAGGTAAACTGGTATTTTGAGCTGCAGAAAATTGACCAATATTAGAAAGCTTCGACCCAGAACAGCCTGGGCGGATTGCGCAGGCTGACCTGAATCGTCACTTTTTCGAGATACTTTGAGCCCTCTTTTCACAGAGAATGGCCCAATTATCTATACTACAAATTTCACGTGACCAAGATGACCATTCAGAATTTGTGTTAGAATTTTTAACTTGTCATGGCCATTTTTAGCTTGGCTGTTTTCGAAGAAATACTTCAAGATAATGTTACATAATTTTATTTGTAGATCGCGTCGTCTGCATCTGTGTCGTCATCATGCAAAATCCCTTGATATTTTTTTTTCTGATATTCTTGTCATTTCTTGAGATATTTGACACGTGCCTTGTGAAAAAAGGGGTTGAATGCATTTACAGAAATATCGAACCAGTTCAGCCTGTGCAGTCCGCTTTGGTCAATTATGTGCATGTCAAAGGACCAGTCTAACTCATGAATTAGTTGTTGGACAAAAAGGACTTAGAGATCTAGAACTATATGATGACTTGCTCGGTAAAATGCATCAAGGAGACGCATTTAAACCTTTTTTGTCGGAGCATGGCACATTTCCTACAAACATGGGCTATTAGATCGGTGAGTACTATAAGCCCCTCTACCTACTAAGCGCGACACACTGACCTTTTGCGGACAGTGTAGATCAAGATCAGACTGCACAGAACGTGCAGTCTGATCTTGGATCTACGCTGCCCGATAAGGAGATATTTTTCTCCAAAAAATAAGTTTGAAATAACATTATGTGAGTTTTGTACTATCGGCTTGAAGGTCTGATTTAGCTTATTTAGAAGTATAGGGTTAAAAAACATCACACGTATTTCAGAGGACGTTTATTTAGTCTCAGCAGAAGCCCCGGTTGCTCAGTTGGTCTGGTCCTTGGACATACAGACAACTGACCAGTAGATAACTCCGCCTACTGCTATAAATTGATAGCTGATAAATTACGTATTATCCAATCAAAATCGATAATCCGCGTGCACCTTTTTCAATGCCTACATCCGGGCGTTTTTCTTAGACAAACATACCGCAATTCTTTAACTTTCCCTATAGAATATATTGGCGATCTTTTCCTTTTTGCTAGATAAAATACAGTTAATGATGACAATGGCGAGGTGTCTGTAACAGTGACATGGTATATTAACTACGAAGACTTTAAAAGTTGAAAGAAGAGTAAAATTAAGGTGAAAATGAGAGAAATGAAGACTGGAGATTATAACTATTTCATCTATTCAACAGATCACAAAGAATCATATTGAATCAAACTTTTAGCTTTAGATTGTATTTTTTGAAATAAAATCATATTCATGCAATATTTCTGGGAATGTTATTGCATACAAATTATGCTTTTTCCCTGGTGTAAATAATGTCATTGGCTGTTTTAGTTTCTCGCCATTTCCAACGTCGTACATTATAACACAGCACATTTACACGACGATGGCTGGTCTCAACCTGTGCATAGGTGATTAAAATGATCTGGTAAAAGGATCTGGTTCATACACTAAAGAAGTGAATATAAAATCAACGAGAAATTATCAAAATCACAGATGTGGCACTCGGGTTTGAATTTGACTCGTTATTTATTAAAAAAATTAACAAATTGACCCATATTTCACGCCTTTATATTTTAAAAACTTCCATGATTGTCATTAAGTATTTCTCGGCATGAAATATGGACTGTGATTATTCCATTAGACAATTAACACACATTTGTCCAGGTATTTAGTTACTTGATCTTGCATTATTCTTGCCTTCTTATATATCTAGGTACATGAAAATAATTAAGTATTGGTATAAGCTCTTAGATACTAAAAACATCATTTTAAGAACCATTTATGCACAGGCTCTGCAAGATTGTATAAAGGAAAAACGAAATTGGGTTTATAATGTTAAAAAGATATTTGACGATTATGATATGTCCGAAATATTCAATAACCCTGTCACTCATAATTCTAATCAAATTTTGAAAGTTTTGAAACAAAGAATGATCGATTGTTTTCAACAAGAGTGTTTCTCAAAAATAGATTCTAGTTCAGTTTTAACTGTCTATAGAGGTATTAAAACCTCCTTTGCAAAAGAAGAATATCTAGATGCTTTACCGTTGAACGTGCGGGGATATATTTGTAAATTCAGAATATCAGCTCACTCACTAAATGTCCAAACCGGTAGATTTGCCAAAAATAGGATACCTAGGAACGAACGATTATGTAAACTATGCAACATGGAAGAAGTAGAAGATGAATATCATTTTGTCCTTATTTGTCCAAAATATACGCCATTGCGTAAAAAGCTTATTAGTGATTTTTTTCTATACTAAACCTAGCATGTATAAATTGGTTACTTTAATGCGAAGCAACAACAATGATACTTTAATTAAACTTGCCTCTTTTAGAAGATCCGCATTAACTATTAGATTTGATAGTTTATATTCCAATGAGTAATAACATTTTATAACAGTCTGCTGTATTACCATTATATTTTTATATTTGAAACATGGTTATTCCATGTTATTCCCATCTGAAGTTTAGTACTTGACGTATCTGTGTCTACGTGTGTGTGTGTGTGAGTGAGAGAGAGAGAGAGAGAGATAGAGAGAGAGAGAGAGAGAGAGAGAGAGAGAGAGAGAGAGAGGGTGAGAGAGAGAGAGAGAGAGAGAGAGAGAGAGACCTTGTTTATTATATACAATGTATGTAAACAAGACTATGTACGAAGTACTTGTCTAATAAAGTATATGTTCTGTTCTGTTCTGTTCTTATACTTTCACACTTTGCACTCTATGTGTGCAGGTAGTATTAAAATCGAAGGGCAAGAGTAAAATAGACCACTGATCATGACCACTATTTTAAACAGAAACAACAAAACAAGTAAAACATTCCGGTAAAAATAATCAGTTGATCAGCAGCTAACATTTGATTAATCAGCATTTGGACCTAAAAAGATTTTTTTAACTTATATAGCTTTCATACGAAAAAGAGAAATGTATATAACATGTATTAACCCCCAGAGGGCTAATATTAAATGAAACACATTATCAGGTGGGGAAAAAAACCCTAGAACTGGTAATTTAAGGCCATTTTATCATTAAATCTACAGTTACTAGTTTCATCGTCATCCGCGTTGTATGCAATTTAGCGCTTAAAATTGTGCTTCGTGCTCTATGGGGTAGGAATGACACGTTTAAAGCTACAAGTTTAATATCTGATACTCCGTACTTTTATTCATCTAAAATCACTTCTGGTTTTAAAATAGTAATATAATACATTGAAAAACTATTTGTATATTTTTTTCGTTTTTTAACCGATTTTTTTTTTTGTCGAAATGTGGATTTATAGGGCAGAAAATGTATATGGTGATGTACATATATAAAGTATGTCCACTATGTTTCTTAGGAAATAATGTCTAAGGGGCGGGGTCACGCGATAGGGGCGGAGGGTCGACTTACCTGTCTACAGGTCAATTGACCAATAGCGAAAAGTTCCGGTTCAGGTCAGCCTGCGCGGACCCCGCAGGCTGACCTGGGTCGATACTTTTCGCAGATGCATTAAGCCCCCTTTTCACAGAGTATGGCTCAAATTAATATGGAAAAATTAGAGACTTTGTTGGTAACGGTCATTTCCTCCTTTTCCCACGATGTTTTTAAATGTCTTCCTGATAGTTGTTTAAACTCGGTATTGCATGGTAAAGGATTAACTAGCCTATATGCACTTGTGGTTTTATTTGAGGACATTCGGCCAACTATTACCAGCATGCCAAGGTATTTAGTCATTTGACTAAACTGAACGAATGGGACTAAAAATTAATTAATTGACTAAAAATGAATTAATTGATTGATTGATGGTATGGTGTTTAACGCCGTTTTCAACATTATTTTAGTTATATAGCAGCGGTCAGTGTACCTATCCATTCTTTTCTGGAGTTTCTTTAAACAGTACTTCGCAAAATTCTCCTTGCTGCTGTCCCACATAAAAATCTTCGAAACAATGAAAATGGTCAGCGGTGGGAAAAGAATGAATCCTGTCGCACTGATTATCATCAGTCCTCGGAAAGAAATTTGACGAGCCAGGGATCGAACTCGCAACCCCCTGTTCTCAAGTCCTGTACGCTACCGGCTGAGCTATCGGGGCTCGGCAAAGAGTTAAAAATGAGCACCATGAACAGATGGAAAGTATCTAAGTTAAAAATAAAGTTATAATTTAAATATTGTTGAAAGTGGCGTAAAGACAAATACAGAAGCAAATAAACCATAAAACAGCCTAGCTGGATAGCGCTGTCAGCAACGTCCAGGTATTGAAACCAGGAAGCCACTGGTTCGAATCCCTAGCTTGGCCTATACCTTTCCGCGAATTGAAGAAAGTCATTGCAATAGGATTTATTTATCTCTTGATAACAAACATTTTTTTCACGATGGTTATATCGGAAAGCAGCCAGTGGCTTGGGAAGAACATTATGCGAAACAATGGTAAAAATACAGGTAAGTATGATTGGTGTGCTGACCGGCATGTTATAACTGAAATAATATAGAAAAAACTGTGCAAAGATTAAAAAAAGAAACAAGTAAAGAAATAAAATAGATCGTACAATGCAATCGATACTACAGTTTGGCCTATACTGATACATTCCCGGACTCCATCTCACAAGTAGATGTCTGATCCAAAAGTATTGCCACATCATTGAAGAGGTCTAAAATATATAATATGTGTAATTTCATTTACTGGTAGTGCGGATTAAAATCAGGCTGCACAGAGCGTTATAAACTCTTTACCAAACGACAAAATTATAGACTGGTCCAAATTGAAAGCATTTGCAGACGACATAATAAATGTGACTGAAAAATTGAAATTATGTTTGGAAATGGTAGAAACGTGGGAAAAGGAGAAAATGCTGGTTACCAGCATTTTGCTCTTCTCCCACAAAGTTTTTTAAATACCCCTTCCCGTCGAGTTATCTCATTGTGTTGTCCGTAACGGTCCGACCAATAATCAGTCGTTGAGTTAATAGGCCACTAAAGTTCCATTGGTCTATCATGGGACAACACAATTTTCATTTTGCTCGATCATTGAACACCGTTACTATAAATAGCAGATGGACGCATCGCCTCTATATTATACATATACGAGGGGTGATCAGAAAGAACGCGGACCAGTGCCTTTATCGGAATATTGTTATAAAAATCAACTTGGAATGTTTACTGTTTTTCAAAGTAACCTCCTTTGTGTTCTATGCACTTATTCATTCTTGATTCCCATGCGCGAAACACGTGCGCGAGCCCGTCACGTGACATCACTCTCAACGACCCGGTCATGGCATGGGTTAGCTCCTCTCTGCTCTCGTAGCGCGTGCCACGTAGAGAATCTTTCAAAACAGGAAATAGCCAAAAGTCACATGGGGCCAGGTCTGGACTATAGGCAGGATGGTCTAATGTTTCTATGTTTAGTTTTTTCAAAACTTCCTGTACAAGTTTGGCTTTGTGAGCGGGAGCATTATCTTGATGTAAAATGACGCCTCTCCATAGAAGTTCCGGCTGTTTTTTTCGGATGGCCTGTATTAAATTCATTCGAATAATGCTGGCATAATACTCAGCATTGACTGTAGTATATATAGGTACAACATGATTTAGAAGAAAACGTTGAGAAGAGAAAAACATGATGCACATAACTTTACCAACAGACTTAGAAAGTTTGGCTTTAACAGGGGACGGCGATGTTGGATGTTTCCATACACTGCTTTGTTGTTTAGATTCGGGCTCGTAAAAGTGTACCCATGTTTCATCGCATGTCACAATACGATCAGTAAAGTTTGATCCTTCTTTCCTAATGCGTTCTAAAATTTCAGAACAAATTTCGACCCTAACCCCCATTTGCTCGGGCGTCAGTAGCCGAGGCACCCACCTTGCACAAACACGCCACATTCCAAGTTTGTCAGTTAAAATCTCCTGTGCACTTCCATAGGAAATGCTAAATGTGTCAGCTATTTCCCTGACAGTAACTCGACGATCTTGCTTTACATGCTGCTGCACATCCGCGATAGTTTTGTCCGTTACTGATGTTGATGGACGGCCAGATTTAGGGTCATTTTCAACGGTTTCGCGTCCTTCTCTAAATCGTCCAATCCATTTACAAATACTGGTTTTCTTAAGTGCTGAGTCCCCATAAACTTTATCTAAATCGGCCTTAATTTCCGATGAAGACTTTCCGAGTTTAACGTAAAACTTTATAATTACTCTCTGCTCAAATAAAACGTCATCCGACATTGTGAACCGCTAACGCAGTATGTGATGTCATTGAAATGACGTCACTCTTTTCTTATTTGCCTATGACGTCATTTAAACGCTTGAGTAAGTAACCAGGTAATTAATGTTCATCTGTGCAAATTTTTGTTATCTTAAGTAAAGTAGTTTTTGAAATAATCGGATGGTCCGCGTTCTTTCTGATCACCCCACGTATATGATTATTTTATTTCATGCTTTTCGGTAATTTATCAGGAATAATGACGGATTACAAGTTTGATATTTTTCATGGTTACGACCAGACAAATTTACCGTAAATATTTCCGTAACTCTTCAATTGAAGGCGGAAACTGTAGTCCCCGCGCACTAGTTACCTAGGTAAACAGTGCGTGCTATTCAACCAGACGGAAACATGAATTAATTTACGCGCATTTACTTTACATTTCTCGCCCTTTACGTAATATTTCTTGTAATGCGTTCTTATGTGTGGGGAGGTACGCCACGGGGAATTACAGAAAACAGCTGTACTGATTTTGATGAAAGTCCCAACAAAAACGGGATTAGAAGCATGATATAAATAGAATATTTGTCTTTTTCGGTGAAAGATCGAAAATTATTTCATCTCGTGAGCATCATCGGTAATACCTTCACTCGTGGCGTAACCACTCATGAAAATATTACCGACGATGTTCACTTGATGAAATAAATTTCGATCATTCACCGAAAAAAAAAATCCTCAACATACATGTATACGATATAGAGACGATGCACAAATGTACTATTTTTAGTAACGGTGTCAGAAGATCGAGCAATAAAAGCTTCGATGTTCCATGATAGACCAGAGAAGCTTCAAAGGCCTCTGGTCAGTTAGCTAGACAGTCAGTCGGACACTCGGTAGGCACATGCAGATTGGTTGGTCAGTCGATCGGTCGGACAATGGGTCGGTCATTCAGTCGGTTGTCAGTTGATCGGTTTGTCAGTCAACCGTTAGTAGATAGATTGTTATACATCACACTAAAAAAAATTGCTCTGAATGATAATTCCAAAAAAGACAATAGCAGTGGGCTATATTCTTCCGGCGCAATGGGCGAAAACATGTCAATTTGCGGGGGCATAAATCAGGGTCAGACAGCATGTTTTTCGCATATTTAGTGAAGCTTATGAGGAAAAAAATGTTTCTCAATTCAGCGGATTTTACATGCATTTTATCTATTTGGCGCACTGAAAAATAAATTATGGTAGTTATTTCTGCCACGAGATACGAGATAACCATTGTAATAGTTTAAGAAAATTATCGCGATAAAACAAACTTTCCTTGAAATATTATCTAGATAATAAAAAAGTTTCACGATAAAAATATCGCGATAATCCTCACTGTGTTCACGATTTTTTTACGTTTGTACCCACAACTGACATTCACTGTATCTATAATTTGATACAGTTTCGGAGCATCTTCGTCTCCAACCCTATCAATTCTCCTTTTCCCTGAATTGTTTTAAAGTTGTTCGTAAGAGGCATTTCGAGTCGTCTTTGTGTTCAACAGACTTCAGTTCATTTCATGTGTAATCAAAATTTACCGTTTAAGCTACAATTGTAAATAATTCCAGATTTAACTTACTGCCATCTAGTAAAGTCAAAAGCTACCGAGTTCATCCAAATAGTAAATTTTCTATTTTTAGATATCGAGAAATGGGTCACGATAATTTTATCTGGAATGTCAACTTCGTGCGCGAATGATAAATTTTGCATTAAAATATTTACTGTTCAATGTCAAATTTTCTAGATACCAAACTTTAACGTGTTTTTTTTCCCCCACAAAACTTTTCACTATCTATATAGAATTTCCAGGAAACTTTGATTTATCGCGATAGTTTTCTAAAATTATCATGATAGTTATCTCGTATCTCGTGGCAGAAATATGCACAAAAAATAGATCCATAACATCATTTATACAGAAAACAGTTTCTCGCTGTTAACCCTTTAGTTTACTCACTGACCTCTTGCGGACAGTGATGATCAAGATTAGACTGCACAAAACGTGCATTCTTATCTTTGATCGACATTGTCCAATAAGGACATATTTTCCCCAAAAAAGTACAGCAAACAGCAAAATTTGGGTTTTTACCATCGGCTTAAAAGTTTCATTTCACTTACTTAGCCTTTTCTTTTATTTTAGCTGCGTTCTGGCTGAAGGGGGTCTAATGCATCTCTGTGATACATTATGTGAAGCGAGTCATCATAACTATAGATTCACAAAATCCATTTTGTCTAACAACCCAATAAAACATAAGATAGACCCTATACAGAAATACATAAAGGTATGCAGAAAATAAAGCAAAAAGTTTCTATCCATGTCAGCCTGTGCGGACTGCCCAGACTGATATAGCTCGATACTTTTTGCAGATACATTAACGATGTATATCATAAATTTTTCTAACAGACAGACTATTTTAAAACTTTGCACATACAAAGCTCATCATATCTCTAGGAGATTACAGTAGAAAGAGATATGGGTCTCCGAGCTCGCTTCTGAGAAATTTGCCTTTGAAAAAGGTATAACGTTATAAAGTTTAAAAAATTCAGCTTATATTCGATTCAACACGCTATTCTTTAATTGTCATTTAAACAGGAAAATACCGGAAGAATTTACAAGTATACATCATTTTATTGAAAATTCATTTAGTTTTACACAAAAAATATTTGAAAGCCTGGTTATGAGCATGGTAAATGTACAAATATGCATTTTATCTATAGATCATTGAGTTAAAAAAGGAGATAATTTGACTGAATTTAGAGTTAATCTTTAATAAATACGTATATGTATTTATTAAAGATTAACTCTAAATTCGGTCAAATTATCTCCCTTCTTAACTCAAAATGGACGGACAGATTTTTCTCAAAATTTCCACGCTTATAGTATTTACATAAGAAAAAATGAAAATGGCACCTATTTGTGCTTATTTCGTCAGAAAACAGGGACGAAGGTCACTGTGCAAGTTAATTTTTTTCAAGGAAAAAAATAGGATTAAAGCTCAGCAGACATAGTGTGATAAGGAAGATAAGGAGTAATTGCTCATTAGGAGGGATTTCTCATTTTCCCACCATAATTTTCAAAATGGAAACAGCTATACTTCCACAGCTTTTAATTTCCTCCTTTTGTTTGCTTGTTTGGTGTGTAACGCCGTGTCAACAGTATTTTAATCATTTCACGGTGACAGTTCACATATCCATTTTTTTCTTCTTTACTAATACTACTCGAAGAAAGTGCTACTTGTTTCAGTGCACCAATAGTATAACCATATGTGCGACAAATACATAGGTGCACTTTTGATTCACTATCCATGACAAGAATACATGCGCATTGGGATGCGCGCGAACATTCAACCCCTTTTCATAGAGCATTGCTCGCATCGTTTAAATACATTGTAAATTACTTATAGCAATTCAAATTCTAAAGGTCGAATTTATATGAGCCATGCTCCGGCAAAAAGAGGGTTAATACATCTCCGTGATGCACGACACCAAGCAAGTCATCACAGTTTTCTACATTCCTAAAATCCGTTTTGTGTAACAACCTATTGAATCATGAGGTACACTGGTCCTTTGACATACATAAACTTGACCGATAGCGAAAAGTTTCGGCCCAGGTCAGCCATATTTAATATTTCCATTAACAAACAGTTTGCACATTCATTTTTAGAATGTTTTATCAATTCCGTTGGGAGCTTTCATCAACATCTCGATAGATGTCAATAACTTCACCGTGATTGTTCTTGTCGTTGCTAAGCGATTTACACGAGCGCCGCAATGTTATGGATCATGTGACTGGTCGTACAAACTGGAAACCTACTTTATAAATACGGACGAGGTTAGAAGTAGGCAAGGAATCGGCCGAGTTGTGACGAGTGATGGCTAGCAATGAACCTCTACTATGTCAGTGGGAGCCAGCTTGCAGAGAAACTAATATCTGTGATAGAAAGGGGCCTGCTCTTCAACCTTGACCAAATGTAAGGTGTGATGAAATTGAAAGCATTTATAGACAACAACTGAAATGGTACTAAAATAACTGTCTCTGGAATGGTAAAAAACGTGGGAAAAGAGAAAATGCTGGTTACCAGCATGTTCTCCTTTTCTCCACAATGTTTTCAAAATCCTTTTTTCTCAGGGTTGTTAAAATTCGTAATTGTTTGCTTAAGAGTTGAATTAAAATATTCTCTTTTTGCCACTGTGTTTTTAACATGTTTTCAAAATGTAATATTTCAATTTCTGTTGTTGATAAGCAAGTAATCATCGAAGTTGTCTGCTGCAATGTACCGGAAGGTATATGCACTGAGTTGTTGGTGTATGAATAACCGAATTACCTGGATTGCCAATGACATCACCTCGGAGGGATATGCCGAAGTTCCCTGTAAATATTTGTCGGATATCCCGTAGCACGTCCACAATGCTGCACATAGACATGTATAACAAACTATCAGGACGAGGAACACAGTTCTGAACGTCTCACGTGATGCTGAACCTGTGAGTAAGAAGATTGATTGATTGAATGGCGTTTTACGCCGCTTTCAACATTATTTCTGTCGTATCACGGCGACAGCTTATGTATTCACATAGTGCCTGGGTTCCACTAGTACTAGGCTGGGGCTCTGAGGTGTTTTGCCCAAGAACACTCCCACGAAAGGCGCAGTGGATCCGGTGAGGGTCAAACCCGGGACCTCCAGGTCACAAGTCCTACACTTTACCACTGAGCCACGCAGGACCCCTGAGATTAACGAGAAAATTTCATTTACAACTCCCATATTAGAGGTTTCCTGTCATCTAGAGGTTTGATGATGATGATGATGGTGATGATGATGACGACGATGATATCTCTTTAACAAAAGGCAAATTCTAGACTCTTCCAAACTGGAAGCTTCTGCAGACGACAATTTCGAAAGAGATACGAATAAACTGATGTTCTTTGACAGAGTAGAAAACATTGTGATAAAAGGAGAAAATGCTGGTTGCCAGCATTTTCACCTTTACACACAATTTTTTCAAGTCTTCTCCAAAGAGGTCGCTAACAGTCGGGATTGTATTGTATTGCTAATGTATATTGTATTTCTGTGGAATAAAATATGTTTAAATCTAACAGTCGGGATTGTGTGATAAAACCTGTTATTTCAAAGAACCCTTCATATATAAGTAGTATAATGTAAGGTATAATAATAACAATGATAATAATTATAATCCAAAACCACGACCGATTAATCAAACAAACTTGAGAACAAGCCTTACAGTTAGACAGAAAAAAAACACCGGTAAATTTTGAAAGCTTTTCAGCGTTGTAAACATCCATAAATGACCAATATATCTGGTGTAAGGGATAAGAATAAATAAGGGATTTGTTCTCATTTAAAACCTAAAATGGTAACAGCGATTGCCTCAAAAACATGAAATGTATTTCCTATCCATCTTAATCTGTGCAATCTTACAGCCATCAGGGGCACCACTTGGCATGAAGATACAATAATGATTATACTCGTAGCCTTATAAAATAAGGATGAAATGGGATAAAAACTGCATAAAAACTGTCTGAAAACGACTATAGATGTATGTTTAAGAATGGGTAAAAGTATCCAAATATTGTAACAGCCGGTGTCTAGAAAACATTAAGTTGGCTCTGAGAAATCATAATTACCGAACAATTGGATGGTTTTGAGCTATTTTCTGGACAGAGGGTTTAATGCATCTCGCTGATGCATTGTATCATCCAGGTCATCATTAGGTATCCATAAAATCCATTTTGTCTAACAAACCATTGAACGAAGAAGTACAATGGTCCTTGGACATGCAGAAAATTAACCAATAGCGACTAGTTTTGATCCAGGTATGTCCTGGATCCTGATACAGAAAGCACGGTGGGAAAAGGAGAATATGCAGACAACCAGCTTTCTGTCTTTCCCCCCCCCCCCCCCCCGGCCCCGTATAACCCTTTCAAAATCCCTTTCCTCAAGACCGTTCAAACACTTGGTTGATGAATAAAAGATTAATTCTTATACTGCTAAATAAATGAGATGCAACTTTCAAGCCGATAGTAAAAACAAAAATGTTGCTGTTTCAAATGTAAAATTATATTGGAGAAAAATATCGCCGTATCGGACGGTGTAGATCTAAGATCAGACTGCACGTTCCGTGCAGTCTGGTCTTGATCTACAGTGTCCGCAAAAAGGTCAGTGAATCGCGTTTAGGTCTTTCAGCGCCAAATATATAAACTCGATCCTTTACGATGCCTGAAAATAGAATCCACTGAGACTCAGAAGGAGTTTTGTCTTATAGACTTGACTAAACAAGCGGACGGAATAGATCCAAGATCAGACTGCGCGTTCTGTGCAGTCTGATCTTGATCTATGCCGCCCGCAAAAGTCCCTATGGCCAATGGCGCCGATAGGGTTAAGGCAAAATATAAAGTATGAGAAACCAGCTTTCTACCCTCCCCCACCCGCATAACTTTTTCAAAATCTCTGTCCTCAAGGCCGTTTAGCTCTTTACCAAACGACAATATTCAAATTCAAATGGTCCAAATTCAAAGCATTTGCAGACGAATATTTAAATGTGGTTCAAATGATGGAATTTATTTTTAATGGGGTAGAAAACATGGCAGGAAAAGGAGAAAATGCTGGTATCCAGCATTTTCTCCTTTTCCCACTATGTTTTAAAAGCCTTCTTTGTTAAAAGGTCGTTAAAACTCGGTATTGTGTGGTAAAAGGCTAAACAGTGGGTTATTCGGCAAGAGGTTAACTCAATCCATATCAACCCCCTCCCTCCCCCGATCGCATGATCGTTTCAAAGTCCCTCTTCTCTATGTCTTTCCATACCATAGACGACACCAGAAACTTTTGTGGACAGTGTAGATCAGAGATCAGACTGCACAGAACGTGCAGTCTGATCTCTGATCTACACTGTCCACTACTATATTCTAGATTATGACCAAATTGTCTGTTGATATTTTGCTAGGAAATATATGTTTAGCCTTTGAGAAAACGCAATTTATCTGTTCAGTAGTGAAAGAGTTAACCCTTATGCTTCTAAGCGCGACTCACTGATATTTTGCGGACAGCGTAGATCAAGATCAGACTGCACAAAACGTGCACTCTCATCTTGGATCTACACTGTCCGATAAAGAGATATTTTTCCAAATAAAAAAAAAAAGGTGTGAAAGAGGGTTTTTACTATCGACTCGAAAATTTTATTCAACTTCTTTTGCGGGAAAAGGGTTCAACATTGAGTTATCGGGCAAGAGGTTAAGGTTTACGGCCCCTATCTCTCATAATAAAAGACGGAAGCTACCGAGATTGGCCGAATAACCTTTACGAAAACGTCAATGGTACACGGTGTTTACCGATGAGTTTGGTGTCGTTGACTTTAAGTCAATAGATATGAGATCTATACTTATTTTTCTTACCTAAAGTATATTTACAATGGCTATATTTGCGAAAGGCTCTCACAACAAGTATGTACATATACCAGTCGAGCCCGCTTAACTCTCTACCAAACGACATACAGAAAATGACTCGCTGAAATTCAAAGCAATTGCAGACGACAAAATAAACGTGTCTAAAAATTAAAATTTATTTTTAAGGTAGAAAACATTGTGGGAAAGGGGAAAATGCTGGTTACCAGCATTTTCTCCTTTTCCCACAATATTTTCAAAAGCCTCCTTTTTTCAGGGTCACTGATAGTCGGGACTGTTTGGTAAAGGGTTTAAAAAGTGCATGAAACCCACCTTCTAGAGAGGCTACTTCTTGTTGAAAACGCCGTTAAACATCTAGTAAACAAACGTCCGCCTGTATCATTGTTGTATGATGATGTACTGAATTGATGTTCTGAAAATGGTGCAGTGTATTGTAACGTTTCAAAACACAGACAAACAGAGAGAGAGAGAGAGAGAGACAGACAGACAGACAGGCGGACGGACGGAGCGTCAGGGACGGACAGACGGACGGACAGACAGACAGACGGACGGACAAAAAGGAAAGAATGCAGTATTATAGTATATCTTCAAGCAAACAAACCTGGAAGCTCCATTTTTGTAATTTAAGTCCCTAGTTGTTAAAAGTGCAACTAATTTTTCGTTTAAAACGCAATCATTTAGTAGTCAGTGAACTGACTTTCGTTTACGCTCGTAAAATGCAATAATTCAGTAACCAAACATCAAAGTCTCGTTTAAAACGCAAGATTCATTTAGTGACTGAACAACACAGTTCCATGTAAAATGCAAGACTCGTTAAAGTACAAAAGTACACTGTACAGAGAAAGGTTGCAATCAGGGTTACCCATGTACAAATGGGTTTAGTGCCCTGCAATCAAGATTGAGTGTTTTTATATCCTTTTTAACCCTTTACCAAACTATCTCGTGATCTAACAAATCTGAGGAAAGAGACTTTTGAAAAACATTATGGAAAAAGGAGAAAATGCTGGTAACCAACATTTTCTCCTTTTGTCGCAATGCTTTAAATTTGGACCTGTGTAGACCTGTCTGGAATTTTGTCGTCAACTTACGATCTCAACTAATAAATTTTGTTGGCAGAAAAAATAGTCAAATACTTTTGTATATCTTTTAGCACTTAATCGGTACATATTTATAGCGGGTAACCATAATCAAAAGGATTTGGGTCACCTTATATTTATATACTGTAGATAAATGTCATTAATCTTTTACCAAACAATCCCCCGTTTTCACGACCCTTGTAAAGAAGACCAAGTTTGAAAACAATCCGCGCAGGCTGACCTGAGCCGAAACTTTTTGCTATTAGTCAATTTTCCTCACATCAAAGGACCAGTGTACCTCATGATACAATCAGTTGTTTGATTGGTTGGTTGGTTGTATTGGGGTTTAACGCCACTTTAACAGCTAAGGTCATATCATGGCGGTCGGTGACGCACATATGTTTCCTGGCTTTCTCACACCAGTACTAACACTTTCTTTCCAAAGCCACCGACTACTTTTCTCACATGCTTCAGCAGAGGTGAGAGGCGAATATACGCCGGAAAGAAAGTTCGCCTCAATCGGGTATCGAACTCACAACCACCAGGTCATGAGTCCGACACGCTCACCACTGAGCCACCCGGGCGGGCATCAGTTGTTTGAACAAATCGATTTTATGGATCCATAATGATGTGAAGACTTGACTTGGGACAATGCATCACGGAGATGCATTAAGCCTCTTTTTGCCACAGCATGACTCATATACTTTATTTCTTCCATGTATGAGATAAATATACAACATGGTTTGTTTGCTGTTTATTGTTACTGCGATTTTATTTGTATAAGTAAGTATTTATGAGCACAAATTCAAAGAGTACAAAAGTCCAGTTTTTATCATACTATATATATTGTAAACAGGGTCAATACCGATTAGATATCACATGAACCCTTAAAGTGCCTTTCACTACTTTAACTTTTTTTGCGGCCAGTGCGGATCAAGATCAAACTGCACAAAATGTGCAGCCTGATCTTTGATCAACACTGTCCACTTTTTGTCAACCATTCTGGGTAAAAGCAACCTTGGAATTGTTTTTATAAGTGTTTTAATTTTAGAATGAAAATATCTTACGTTTATTTGGCTGTCCAATGGTTAACTGCATTTCGATCTTTGTTGTGTTCTGCAGCTGGGGTACCTTTCACTAAACTGCGTACTCACGACATTTGCGTACACAGTTTTTGTAAGCAAGCATCAAGTCTGAAAAAAAGTTTCACTGAGCTGCATAACTTAACGATTTGAGTAAATATTTTCATAGCTTTACGCCAGTTCATATCTTTGGATAAAGCAGAGATCGGACGTGTGTATATTCAATCCTCCCCCCCCCCCCCAAATTTGCGTAAATCTATGCAGTTGAGTGAAAGGTACCCCTGTTATTATGGAATCCAGTTAGTCCCATTTCTTCTTTATGGAATCCAGTTAGTCCCATATTTTTTTCATTTTAAGATGAGCGAATCGCAAAACTTTAAACGAAGCTCCCAACTTTTCCTGCAGTATTTAAACCATGTTCTGGGAAAAGGGGGCTTAATGCATCTCCGTGATACATGATACCAGGCAAGTTATCACATAATTATGGATCCATGATAGTCACTTTTTTAAACAACCGACTATATCATGAGGTAGACTGATCTTTTGACGTGCAGAAAATTGACCAGTAGCGAAAAGTTTCGGTCCAGGTCAGCTTGCGCGGACTGCACAGGCTGACCTGGGTCTATACGTTTCGTAGATGCATTAAGCCCCATTTTTACAGAGCAAGGCTCATTTTTTTTTTTTCTTTCTAGGCCTAATATACATACAGTATATGAGCCGTGCTCTGGCGAAAGGTGGGTTAATGCACCTCCCTGATGTATATACCAAGCAAGTCATTGTATAATCATGGATCCATAAGATCTATTTCGCCTAACAACCGCCTAAATCCTGAGGTAGAATAGTCCTATGCAATGCAGAAAATCAAATCTAACAATAGAAAAAATATTTCGATCCATGTTAGCCTGCGCGGAGTGCACAAGCTGACATGTGTCGATACTTTCTGCAGATGCATTAAGCCCCCTTTTCACACAGCATGTCTTATATATCGATACCCTTTGAATGCATTTCATCCTTTCCCTCAACTAAAGAAAATGGACACAGACGAAACAAAGAGATTGTGTTCGACTCTGTCCTTACATAAATCGCAGCAATAGTTATCCACATAAAGTCAGGAAGAAAAAAATCATGAATAACGGCTTAAAGTGCTGGCATCAGTTGAAGGAATCGAACTAGTAAAGCAAAGGGTCCGATATTTCTTTTTTACATAAAGTAAAAAAGTAGTGGATACCTACTGCCCGCGAAATGAAAAGAAGGAAACACACAAAAAAAAAAAGTGTGAAAAAAAAATAGTTTCCGTCATCAGGTTTACCAAGGCGGTCTCTAACGAACGAATCTTTAAACAAGAAAACGTTTAATGCTAAATAAGGAAATCTGAAATATTAAACAGTTATACATAAAATCAAGATGAGTTGTAACTGCATGCATTATTTTTTCAAAGACACATATAGCTGATAGTTGTGTTTTCTGCTTCAAATGAAATGTGTTTACTTTCAAACCTAGTTCTGTTTGTTAATTTTCTCATTTTGAAGAGTGTTATAAAAATCATTGTTTTTTTAATTATTACCAGTATTTTTACTGACTTGGACTACATAAAAATGCACGTGGCGCTCGGAAATATGGTATATATATTTCTTGTTTGAATTTTTGTAATATGTGGATGCAGCGTGTGGATGCATCCACTCACTACTTCTAAGCGCTTGGAAATGGATGAAAAATAAAAAGTGCGTCAGTACACAAAAATGATTTTTGTTCAAATGGACGTCTTATGGTTGAAAACGGATTGCTCTACGCATATCCTCTCTATACTTGTCCGTAGCTCTACGCATATTCTCTCTATACTTGCCCGTAGCTCTACGCACATCCTCTTTATACTTGCCCGTAGCTCTACACATATCTTCTCTATACTTGTCCGGAGCCCATTAGCGTTTTCAGCGCTTTGAATCAAAGGTGACATCGAGACGTTGTGTCTAGACCAATCGTAAGTCTTGTCGCGATAAATCTAAATTCTAATTTTTTGCTGTTGTTGTTTTGTAAAAAAAAAACTATAAATATAGCAAGAAGTCCATTTTTTGACAAAAAAAGCTTCGGTTTGGCCAAGACGTTCTGTCTAAGCTGAATGGAGGTCTTGTATCGAAACATTAAATTGTGATTTTTATCAAAGTGTCCAAGACTATTTTGAAGAGTAAACTTCTATTTGGTGTAGGTTGGTTGGTTGGTTGGGAAAGAGAGATAGAGAGAGAGAGAGAGAGAGAGAGAGAGAGAGAGAGAGAGAGAGAGAGAGAAAGAGAGAGAGAGAGAGAGAGATCTTTTGATAAGCATAGCCAACTCTCGCGGACATCTAAAGATGGATATCTGTCTATTTCACCTTTATATATGGAATTATGAAGAGCCCTGGTAGAAAAACGTTTGAATTACCTTCCTAAATTTTCAGAAATGAAAATTATCTAAAGCGAGGTAAGAATAATTAATTTATGCTCTTTCGAATGAAATAGGTTTCATACATATCATAAAAGAAACACACTTTTGGTCCTTTATTTATCTTTAGAATTACAGGTAGGATTTATATAGAATATAGTGGAAAGTTAAAAAATGAAATCTTTGTTGAATTTTCTTTTTTTGTCTTGAAATGTCAAAATATTTTAAGTGAGACCAGACAGCTGATTTATTGCTCTTTAAGCTGGTATAAATTTGAGTCATTTTAAAAAAAGAGGTCCTACAGTTATTTAATGCTCCTATCGTAGCTCTTTTTCTTTTTCCGTGATTTTTCGGATTGTGCCGGAGTTTTGCAGAAGATAGCCGTGTCTCACTGTCAGATAAGCCGCCTTTTGGGTATCTTTACTGTGTTACGTAATGTTATTGTCACACGGACCTCTACTGTAGATTATACATGTATTCAAACGTATGATGATTTATGATCAAATGTATTTTACGGCTATTGCTGACATATTCACGTTTCCTCGCTATTTTTATACCGGTTCTTGACCTGTTACATCATATAGAAGCTTGCAGGCCAGCTGTTATGCTTTCATCGCGACCGAAATATGCCAGCAAGTACTAGTAAGCCCTTATAGACTCATCAAACACCGTGACGAAAAAGCATCGTTTTCAGATTGCTGTGTGAGAAAAGATAATATTTACAGCTTTACCCCACAATCCCAAATTTTAACGATCCTGAAGAAGATGGCTTTTGAGAACATCGGGGGAAGGGGTGAAAATGCTGATTACCAGCATTTTCTACTTTTCTCACAATGTTTTTGACCTATTTTAAGACAAATTCTATCTTTTCACCACATTTTATTTGTCTTATGAAAACGTTTTCACTTTCGGCAAGTCCAAAAATTTGTGGTTTGGTAAAGAGTAAATAAAAATACCCTTTTAGCCTTAGGTTGCTAAGCGCGACTTACTGACCTTTTGCGGATAGTGTAGATCAAGATCAGACTGCACAGAACGTGCAGTCTGATCTTGGATCGACACTCTCCGATAAGAAGATATCCCCCCCCCCCCAAAAAAAAACCTTTGAAATAGCAACAATATCGTTTTTAGTTTCGGCTAGAAAATTCCATTTAACTTATTTAGCAGACAGGAGTTAAAGTGCAAATGTGAAATCTACCGACCCTGCGGTTGAATGCCTAGGAAAAGTTATGGAAACGATGGCACTAATTGTTATTAAAACGCCTGCAACACGCGAAAAGGGGCATTCGGACATTTGCGTAAAGTGTCGTCTCGGATCAGCCTGCGCAGTCCGCGCAGGCTAATCCGAAACGACACTTTCCGTTTTTATGTAATTTTCTCTTTTGCGCAAAGTCTACTGTAGCATAAAATCTAATGTAGTCGTAAAGTGCCGTCTCGGATTAGCCTGCGCGGACTGCGCAGGCTGATCCGAGACGACACTTTACGCAAATGTCCGAATGCCCCTTTTCGCGTGTTGCAAGCCAAGTCATCTCCTATTGTTCCCGACAAGTTTTTTTTCCCTCTAACAGATTAGCGTTTCTGTCAAATGTTTTCTTTTTGTATTACTTGTATTAATTGTTAATCCCAAAGAATTAGCTTATACAAAATTGTTGATTCTTCCATGTTTAAAACAACGCAACCAGCAAAAAGTACAACTCGCCTACACCTTTTACATAATTATTATTTTTTCATATACACTTTTTCGTATAGATTTCTCTTTTTTATGATAAAATGCAATGTAATGGGTGGTTTTTTTTTTTTTTTATTGTAAAAATTGAATGTTTGATTTTATAGATTAATTTTCCTTTCATTATAAATTTCTTAAGTAGACCAATCTAAAGGCGCCCCCCCCCCCCCATCTCTCTCCATCAGAAAGGGCTGGATATATCATCAAAATTATCTGACTAGTACATATACATGTACTGTATATAGATAATGGTTTGTTTTGTACGATTCCTGTGTAAATGTACTAAGAGGCCAGTTTATATTTATTTAAACGTATTTATTCAATAAATTTACATGCATTTTAAAGTACATGTACAACAAAGATACGGATTAGATTGATTGAATTTGCGTTTATTTATCGTCGCCACCGGTTGCCCATATGGGCGACGCCCCCTGAAGGCTGTTAGTATTGTTACCAGGGATAGTGCAGATACAGGACGAAAACCATCTTAAGTTACGCCTGGTTCTTTTACGTGCTCGGTGTACAGCACCGTCACACGGGACCTCGGTTTAACGTCTCATCCGAAAGACTATTAGTAATTTTAGATGGCCAGCCGTGGGGATCGAACCCACACCCTCAAGTGACCCGAAACATCACGTTCACGAGTCCTACGCTCTACCTATTGAACTATGCGGGCTGACTACGGATTAGATCGAAAGGTGAGAAGCTTAAAAAAGTCACGTGATCCAATCTGCTCAATACAATGTTACTATGTACATAGAGTATTATTGACAACCGCCAATAGATACACAAGTTCGTTTGTGAATTTTTAGAAATCAAATTTCGAAAATTGATTACTCTTTCTGGCTGTTATCCTGCGAGGAGCACTTTTGTTTTGGGAATATTTTTTCTCTTTTTTTTTTTGAAGAATAGTATCTTTATTGGATTGGGAACGTAAATGCCACTCGTTAAAAAAAATTCGCTGAATGATAGAACTTTTGTCTGCTGAAAGAGTTGAACGATGTTAGAGACAATGTAACATTTTATGAAACGTGATATGGACATTTTGAATTGGACTTATTGGATTCCATGTACCTGTATGTAAGTTTTTTCTTTTTCATATATTTGAGTCATGCTCTGGGAAAAAGGTGCTTAATGCATTTGCAAAAAGTACCGACAGAGGTCAGCCTGCGCAGTCTGCGAAGGCTGACCTGGGTCGAAACTTTCTGCTATTGATCAATTTTCTGCATGCATGACAAAAGACCATTTTACCCCATTATTAAAACTGACGTCAGACTAAATGGATTTCAGGGATCCATAATTATACGACGACTTGCTTGCTATGGTGCATCACGGATGTGCATTTAGCCCCATTTTTCTAGAGTATGCTCATCTATGTTATGTTTAGGTTGATCACCGTCTTTTGAAAAGGTCTCTCGAAGCTCTCGTCTTTTAAAAACTGGTAGGCTGTATCAAATCACGTCTTTTGCGCTGCTTTCTGTGACAGTGAATGGATTGAACGTTTTTCTGTCGAAAATGGCAGCTAAAGACAGTGAGGCGGAAGGAATTCACACTGATCCTCTTCAGGATGATCGAATAAAACGTTACAATGAAAAGATCTCGAAGATAGGCTTTGATCCTAACAAACTGAGCGAGGGCGAGTTTTCAACTGACAGACACAAGTGGCCGAAGTTATCCTCCGCAGATTTTTTAAACCACATACTTGACCGGCAGTCATTTGACAATATACAGGACCGGACAAACTTTTTACAGAGGGCTGACGAACTATTTCAAGATATGTCCGATACAGACATACTGTACACGAAGAAAAATGGGTTTCACGTGTTAAAAGCTAAGGTAAGCCTAAACCCTTTTCCATAAAAAAAAAAAAAAAATCCACACTGGTAAAAACTGAAAGTATTTGCAGACGTCAAACTGTGCATGGCTTAAATAATGTGACCTGTCTTTGAAAGGGTAGAAAACATGGTGAGAAAAGGGGAAGTTGCTGGTTGCCAGTATTTTCTCTTTTTCCTACAGAGTTTTCAATATCCACCTTACACAGGGTCTTTAAAACACAAAGCTGTATTTGGTTGGTGTATTTGGTTAATGTAACTAGCTCATGATGCTGTCTGTAAATTCGTTCCAAGTTGATCAGAGTCCGTAACCACCGGCCATTCTCAATCACCGGCCATTCTCAGTCACCGACCATTCTAAGCCACCGACCGTTCTCAGTCACCGACCGTTCTCAATCACCGACCATTCTCAATCACCGACCGTTCTTAACAACATTCTTAGTCTTATTCTTAACCGTATCTTGCTAAATAAGTGAACTGAAACTTTCAAGCCGATAGTAAAAACACCAAGACTGCTATTTCAAAAGTGTTTTTGGAGGAAAATATCTCCTTATCGGACAGTGTAGATCAAAGATCAGACAACACGTTCTGTGCAGTCTGATATTAATCTATACTGTCCGCAAAAAGTCAGAGAGTCGCGCTTAGCAGCTTAAGGGTTTAAAAAATCTAAACTTGAAGGTTTCTGATTAGTTAACCCTTTACCAATCGACAAACTTTTAGACGCGACCAAACTGAAAGCATTTGCAGACGACAGATAAGCTCAAGTGTAGAAAACATAATGGGAAAATGAGAAAATGCTAGCTACCAGCATTTTCTTCAATTTCCACATTTTTTTCAAAAGCTTCCTTTATCAGGGTCATTGAAACTTGTGATTGTGTGATACTGGGTAAATAGTTACGGTTTAGCAGAAGTTTAGATACGTTTAAATCTGGAATAGGTCTAAGATTTATCAAAGCGCTGAAAGCACTGGATATTGTCTTGAAAAAAAAAAAAATAAATAAATAAATAAATAAATAAATAAAGTTAATAAGTCAGCATAAACTAAAGAAGTTTTAGAGATAATTATATGGCTCTATGCAAAAGACATTAGCCCTTTTTTTAACCTGCATATTTCTTCACAATTTTAACATCTTTCTAATGCTTTCAAAATCATCCAAGTTTTGTAACAGAATGGTGTATTGTAGCCTAACATTATAGAAAGTACAAAACCTGTCGAAATAAACCAAGATGGATAAGTGAAAAAGTTATTTGACAAATTTATAGAACACTTCAACTGTTGATGAGTAGAAAATATACAAAATATGACATTTTCTGCCTCAAGGTCAATGATATATAATGATCATGCTGTAGAAAACAAAGTGTTAAGGTCTACAACTGTCAATCAATTTCAGCAATCATGAAAAAATTTGATCAAAGAGTACACATGCATACAGTATAAAATTCTATGCCTTTTTGATGAACTCTTTACAAGAATACACATTTTTTGACTATGCCAAATTAAAGGGAACTGTTCTGATGTTCATACTCTCACCAAACTCAAAAATGACTTATCGCTGAAAAATCAGTCGTAATGCTAGGTTGCCACTATCACGATTCACGCAACGATTGAAATCGTGGTCTTAATCGTGAGCAAGTCGTGATAATCCTATCAGGTCGTATCAGAACTTGATGTTTCTCGTGGCAACCGTGTTAATCGTATGAAATTGTTTGGCTGTCAAACAAATTTCTACGGTCAACACAATTGATTTTCAATCATGGTTATCGCATCAATAGTATTGAATCATAACAAAACATAGCAGATCGCGACAAATCGTGTTTCTAAATCGTGTTGACCGGGAGCAATCTTGGACAAGGCAAAGGCAACGCTCTGTTTCAATTTGCTGGATAATAGGATAGGATAAGTTCTGCTTTTTGATCCCTCACATCCGGACAACCAAAGTAAGAAATGTAACCTCCTTTGCAGCAGCAGTACAAGTTGCTGTTGAAAACGAAAGCACTCCCTTCAGTATCGATCATTCAGCCTCTACTTGTATCAGCTTTCCAACACCAACAATTCTGGAAACATATCCAGAAGCCTTCCCAAAAGCCTGCAAGCCTGGATCGGTTGGGCCGAAAGGAGAGGTCTAAAGTAGAGAATTCCAGAGAACTGAGTTAGTACCACCCACACTTTTCCTCTCCAAAATGAAAAGGGAAAAAATCGTTTAATTTATCCTAAAGATATGAAGCAAAAATACTTGAATACACTTATTTTTTCTATAAGGAATGGAACAGTTCTATGGTGTGCAGGAACGGTAAAAACAAAAAGAGTAATTCTTATTTTGAAAACATAAGTCTAATCTAGATAAAATGAAAATTGTGGTATTGTTGATATCATCAACTAAACTAAACATCATGCTATGGTTTACTTGATATTTCTATAATCAAGGTAACTTCAATCTTGTAGGATGTGTCTAAGGGGCTAAAATCAAATTGTTGGCTTCTTTCTTCTGTGAGCTATGGTCGCGCCTAAAACTATCTGACTGCCGCTCTCCTGACCCTTGTGGGTTGTGGTTGTTGCTGGTCTGGCAACTGCTCGTCTTCTTCCTCTCTGGCGATAATGTCTGATAATGAAAATATCAAATTATCACTCTCCTCAGTATCACTCTCCTCAGCAGTCAATCTTCAAGAAAAACAATGAAGTCTTTGGACGGTCGTGGTTCATGCATACTCATCGGGGTCCAATCGCAGCTCTCCCTCGGATCTGATCGTGAAACGCGTAGTGACAACAAACATATCTTATGCTAGGTTCACACTATCACGATTCACGCCACTATTGAAATCGTGGTCTCAATCGTGAGCAAGTCGTGATGATCCTATCAGGTCGCATCAGAACCTGATGTTACTCGTGGCAATCGTGTTGATCGTATGAAATTTTTTGGATGTCAAAAAATTTTCTACGATGAACACGATTGATTTTCAATCGTGGTCATCGCATCTAATAGTATTGAATCATAACAAAACACAGCAGATCGCTTCAAATCGTGCTTCTAAATCCTGTTGATCGGGAACAATTTTTGACAAGGCAAAGGCCACGCTCTGTTTCAATTTGCCGGATTATAGGATAGCATAAGTTCGAGATCTCTTTTTTTATCCCTAACATGGGGAAAATCGAAGTAATAAATGTGGTCTCCTTTGCAGCAGCAGTACAAGGTGCTGTGGAAAATAAAAATACTCCCTTCAATATCGATCAATCAGCTTTCTAACACCAAGAATTCTCGAAACATATCCAGAAGCCTTTCCAAAAGCCTGCAAGCCTAGATCAGTCTGGCCAAAAGGAGGGGTCGAAATTAAAGAATTCCAAAGAACTGAGTTAGTACCACAATTTACCTCTCCAAAAAAAAAAAAAAGGGTAATTTCGTTTTATTTATCCTAAAGATTTGAAGCAAAATTCATTGAATACACTTATTTTTTCTATGGAATGGAACAGTGTGTAGGAAAGGTAAAAAAGAGTATTTCTCATTTTGAAAACATTTATCTGGATAAAATGTAAATTGTGGTATTGTATGTATAATCAGCTTAACTAAACATCATGTTAAGGTCTATTTGATATTTCTATCATCAAAGTAACCTCAATCTTTTTGTAGGATGTGTCTAGGAGGCTAGAATCAAATTGTTGGCTTCTTTCTTCTGTGAGCTATGATCGCGCCCCAAACTGTCTCACTACCATTCTCGTGACCCTTGCGGGTTGTGGTTTTTGCTGGTCTGGCAACTGCTCGTCTTCTTCCTCTCTGGTGCTAATGTCTGCATACTGCAACTGTCACATTATCATTCTCCTCAACAATTAGTCTTCAAGAAAAACAATGAAGTCTATGGACAGTCGTGGTTCATATATACCCATCGGGGTCCAATCGCAGCTCTCCCTCGGATCTGATCGTGAAACACGTCGCGACAACAACCGTGTCTTTACCGAAACAGAGCGCAACGGTTCGCAATGAACATATCTGGACTTATCCCTACGTATCTGTATGTGTTACTTCGTCATGACTTGTGACCCCCGCTCGTAATAATCGTATCGAATCGGGATTCAGTCGCAGAGTTGAACGGAACAATCTTATTGGATCGGAAAGGATCGTATGCGGACGTAAGACCAAATCGTAATAGGTCGTGTGAACTGAAATTGACCAATCGCAATTATATCGCATCCAAGCGTTACTCATAGTTTCCTCACTTATGTACTCGTATCATCTCGTATCCAAACAAAAAACTTCCTCAAAGTTTCCCGATTAGCTGGGAAACGCGAATCGTAGCTCTCGTAACTTATCTCGCGATAGTGAGAACCTAGCATTAGCAAAAACAGAGCGCATCGGTTCGCAATAAACGTATCTAGACTTATCCACACGTAGCTGTATCTATTACATCGTCATGACTCGTGACCCCCGCTCGTTATAATCGTATCGAGTCGGGATTCAATCGCATACTTGAACGGGACAATCTTATCGGATCGGAATGGATCGTATGTGAACGTGAGACCAGGTCATGTGAACTGAAATTGACCAATCGCAATTACATCGCATCCAAGCGTAACTCATCGTTTCCACACGTATCCACTCGTATCATCTCGTATCCAAACCAAAAAAATCCTCAAAGTTTCATGATTAGCTGCGGATTGCGAATCGTGGCTCTCGTAACTAATCTCGCGACAGTGGAAACCTAGCATAAAGTAGAAAGATAAAAAGTAATTCCCCCATTCCACTAGGCCGCGATCTATGGCGCTCTGTGCGCTATACAGAGCGCCGTAGATCGCCTCAGATTGCTGCCAGATTGGTGATTATGAGGACACTCCCGCTCAGATAACAAACAGATGACCGAGCGCTTTTGCATCTCTAATGGTCGCTTTCGGATCACATCGGAGCGCGATGACCGGCATACTGGCGAACATTTGCGCTCTTGAGCGATCCGATAGCGCTCCAGTTACGATGTTTACGTTCAAGTTGCGTTTCGATAGCGATTTAAGCGATTAAGTAGCGATGTTGACGGCGTTCTGGACAGATCGCCACGGATCTTTGTGAAAGGGAGTAGACTGATTGTGATCTTGGCATTCTTGGCATTCTTGGCGACCCGTTAAAGATCTGTTAGCGTTCTTGGCGCTTTGCATGGCGATCTACGGCGCCGTACATCGCGGCCTAGTGGAATGGGGATATAAGAAACAATTATTTTTAATTGTGTTTCCTTAACTCATTACCAAACAACAAAATTTTATACCAGTGTGGAACATGTGTCGTTGACAAGGATGAATGTCAGATATTTCACTACTAAGACGTTTCACACTTAAGACGTTTCACTATTTAGAAGTTTCCTACCAAGACTTTTCACTACCTTTTTTCATTTGTTGAGACTTTTCAGTACCTTTTTTATATGCAGGTAGTTTACTGTGTTTCCACTTTATTTTTTTCTATTTTTAATAATAAAAACAGCTTATTTATGAAACTTATTTATTTATTTATTTTCATTTTGATAATTTTGTTATTGGGTGTTTTATGTGAATTTGATGCTTATGTAGTCATTCAAAATTTGGATGGAAGGTAGATGAATAGGCTGAGGTATTGGGTGGACCATATATTTTTTTTTAGTGAGTTATTATATTAAGCCATTATAGAGAAAAAATGGTGTTAAGTATTTTCTTCTTTTCACACATTGTTTTCTTAACCCATTCCCAAACGACAATATTTTAGATTGGTCCAAATCAAAAGAGGTTGCAGATGACCATTCAAAGTGAGTTAAATTTGAAAAATAAGTATCCCTTTGGATAGAAAATATTGTTGTAAAAGAAGAAATTGCTTGTTACAAGCAATTTCTTCTTTTCCCACAATGTTTTCCTCAATATAGTATCTCAGGCTCTTGAAAACCAGTGATTTTTTTGGAAAGGGTTAAGCTATCTTTCTCAGGGTTATAAAAGGTTTTTATAAGGGTGAAAAGGGTTGGCTTATATTTTGAATGCCAGCTTATCATCTATTTTTGTTGATGTTATTTTTCGAGTTTTAGTATAAAATTCTGCATTAATGAAAAGACGTACAGTTCAATATCAGAATACACAGATATGCAAAATGATCTCGAAGGATACTCTTTGAAAGAACTTAAAGCCCCAGTAACGTCCAAAAATAGGTAATTTTCAACGTTTATATCTCGAAAATATATCGGATAACCCATCACAACACACTTATATAAGATCGGAGAAAATTCGAACGTGTCAGTTACTGCATTGGTTGCCATGATATACGTGTGCGAAAATGCATGGAGAAGCCCGTCGATTTCAGGGACGCCATTGATCACAGGTCTATTGTTTACAATTCCAATATTACATGTATGTCATCGGACAGTAAGGTTGCTCATTCTGAACCTGTTTTCTTATTTAGATGTAGTAAACTCTTCCTGTATTGATGATAAATGAATAAGCTATGATCAGCCCGTGTAGTCGTTTCTGTTTACGATGTCGATAAACTTACGTTTTTCTAGCCTAGAATGGGGACAAAACGACCAAGTGAATGAAGGGTTTGTTTCGACGCCTTGAATGATCACGTGGTGTTTACATCACTATTACGTCACTGCGGACATTTACGACGAAAAGTCGGCTAATCGTCGGCGATCATCGATGTAAACAAACAGATAATGCGACATGGTAGGATTTGTTCTAATTTCAAAATTCTTTTTTCTGCCCTTGACTGGAACTTTTACGAACTGCACCTTTACATATCGTGAAAGTCATAATAATCGCCATATTTTACATGGTAAAAATGGAATTTACTTTTAATTTATAAACAGTTTGTTTATTCATTTGGACCTTACTGTGACTTTAAGCAAGGTTGAAGATAAGTGGCATAATTATGATGCAACTGCTAATACAACTATACAACAACAAACATTTTAATCTTATTTATTTTAACAATTATATTTAGATAAACCTAATAATCAGATTGTCAGAAAAACTTTAACCCATTTCTAGATAACAAATTGTAGACAATCCAATTTATAAGAAAATGCGGATGACAATTTAAAGCTAATGTAAACAGAAAATTTTGAAAGTATCTTATAGGCTTGAGAACACTGTCGAAAAAGGACAAGTACTAGTTTCAATCAATTTCTCCTTTTTTTGACAATTTTTTCCTTAAGTTTATATCTCCGGGTTTTGAAACAATGGATTATTTAGATAAGGCAAATTGTCTTACACTACACAGAAAATTGATAATTTTACATTCTTTGGAGTGGGATTGAATTTCTAGTGTTTATCCTGCAGTAAAATAAAACATGTACTTTGACCTTGATGTACAAATCATATGCATCAAAGGATCTTAATTATAATTAATTATTGAGTGGTCTGAGAAATGTGTTTTAATTGAGATGATCAATTGCAATGATGTAAAATTATCTTTGTCACACTTATTTTAACAAAATATGAAGTAGAAATGATCAAATAAAGTGTGTGATACCCTTAGCTTTCTTTAATCATACACATGGAAATAAATTAACTTTAAAAACAGATTTTAAGTGTTTCAATATATGACAAATTCTTCCATTTATTCATTACTAATATTTATATTCATAAAATTATAGAAAAAATGCAGAAGAAATCAACAAATATATGCAAATATAATATTAATTTATACAAGACATTTCACTACCTAAAGGTAGTGAAAAGTCTTGGTAGGAGACGTTTTGGTAGAAAACGTCTAAATAGTGAAACCTCTGCCACCCACAAGGATTCATATTCAAATCGGTATCATGACATGATAATCTGGTGTAATACACAAAACGTTACCGATTGCTAAAATACAGTTCTATTATCAACAGCCAAAAATTGCATCTTTTCAATGAATTTAGCCATACAGATGATACCAATGCAAACAAATATATATCTAGTAATAGTTATTTGCGTTTTACAAAAAAAAAAAAAAATTGTATCATAAAAAGTTAACTAAATAGCTCCCTTTTCGTAACATTAACAGGCAATTAATTAAATATGGCTCAGATTATGTGGTTTGTGTTTGTAGGGTAGAAAACTTCTGTCAAAAGAAGAAAATACTGATTTCTTGGTTTTCCACAATGTTTTCACGAGCCCTTTTCGCAAGTGCTCTTAAAACATTAGATTGGTTGTGTGGTAAATGTTTGAAATAAGAAAACATTTCAAAAGTCCTCCCAATGTAACTTTGATTGGCCATGTTAAGACAAACTCTAAGGTATTCCAAATATTGATTACATGTATTCATGTCAAGTTTTCTTGATTGCTGACATCTGGATCTGGAGAAAGTTTTGATCAGAGCTTATTTGAACACTTTACCAAACATTCTGTGTTATACTGACCCTTAAAGAAAAGGTTTTTGAAAGCATTGCGGGTAAAGGACAAAATTCTGGTAAGCAGTATTTTATCCTGTTCCCGCAATGTTTCAATCATATACGTGAACTTCAGCTCATTTGTATCAGTTTCTGAATTGTTGTCTGCATATGCCTTTGAAAAGTCTAAAACTTTCAAATGAGGTTAAATAATGAAATGACATCCATTTTATTAACTTTTTTTTTGACAAAACAACAGAAAAATCACTACTACATGGATGTCGGACATTGACTAATCTGAACAAATTTACAAAAATTAACTCTCCTCTAAATGTTGATCTTGGGTCCTGCATTGCGGGAGTGTCCTCAGGCAAGACACTACAGAGCCCTAGACTAGTACTGGTTAGACTTGGACATACATGAATAAGCGAGCTGTGGCAGTCATATGACTAAAATGATGTTGAAAGCGGTATTAAAAACAGGGTTCTCATTTGATCCGGGACCCCGATATTTGATAATTGGAAATTTGAAATGACCTGTTCGTTACGCTAAAAATCTCCCCAAGCATCAAACCGACGCGTGAGATTTTCGGCTAATGCTTCATATAAATGAGCTCGTATGCTTCGTATTTTATTTTCCGAGCATAAAAAATATGTGAAAGAAGTTAGATCTACACGTCTGAATGTTAAGACTAATAGATATACCAATCTATATACCCTTTATCATTTATCTATCCGCCAATTTTAAATTCTTTTTTTTTTTCTCTTTTGCATGAGGTTACACGACGAAGTAAAAAAAAAAAGGCTTACGGCGTGGCTTTTAGCACGACTAGGTTTGGACTTTTGTTTTACACTTTAACGAGGTATATCACCAATTTTTCTAACGGACAGATTTTTTTCAAAACTTTGCACATACAAAACTCATCATTTCTCTAGGAGATAACAGCAAAAAATGATATGGGTCTCCGTGCTCGTTTCTGAGAAATTTGCCTTTGAAAAAGATTTAAACATTTCCAAAATTTAGCTTATATCGGATTTAACATACTTTTCTGAAATTGGCAGCTAGTAAAATTACGGGAAGAATATACAGATATAGATCATTTTCATGAAAATTCAATTAGTTTTGCACAAAAAAAATATAAAAGCCTGGTTCTAAGCATGGTAAATGTACAAATACGCATGTTAAATATAGATCATTGAGTTAAAAAAGGGAGATAATTTGACCGAATAACGGATTAATACTTGATAAATACATACTTTCTTACGGACAGATTTTTTTTTAACTTACACGCTTGTATTTATAATTCTACACAAAAGGAAAATTAAAAATGGCACCTATCCGTGCTTATTTCGTCAGAAAACAGGGATGAAGGTCACTGTGGAAGTTAATTTTTTCAAGGAAAAAAAATAGGATAAAAGCTCAGCAGACATAGTGGAAAAAGGAGAAATTGCTCATTAGGAGCGATTTCTCCTTTTCCTGCAATAATTTTTAAAGTGGAAATATTTATACTTCCGCAACTTCAAAATTTTCTGCTTTTCTTTGCTTGTTTTGATTTATAACGCCGTGTCAACAGACTATTATAATTATTTCACGATGAAATTCACAGATCCATTTTCTTCTCTATTCTTACACTACCTGATAAAGTGCTACTTGTTTCAGTGCACCAATAGTATTACGAAAGATACATAGGTACACTTTTGATTCACTATCCATTACAAAAATACGCACGCGCGGTAGGATGCACGCGAAACTTTGTGATAAACGTCGTTAAAGACAATTGTAAACCTTTCTGAGTCTCTGAGGCTTAAAGGCCTGGATGATATGCCTAGTTGCTGAATGTCTAGTTCACTGAGAAGGATACGATTTTCTAAAATCCTCAGTATAAATTCAAGCGACGGGTTCGTACCTGATCGGGGTTCGTTTAAACTTTACAAATGAAAGGCCTCATTACGTATTTTCGCTAACTGGATGAAAAAATATTAGAATTTTTTTTGTGCAGTTTATATACACAATCACCATTCCTTCAAACATTTCACAGAAATGTTTCAAACAAGGATTCCGAAATTCATTCAAATTCAGAGTTTGATATCGACTGCGGTAGTCGCTAAATACACACCATATTATGCTAGGGATAGAACAGGGTACATACCATAACGAGAATCATGGGCGGCGACTAAATTCTCCTACATTTCCGGACTGGGTTACAGTAGATACTGTTCGCATGATTCATTAGCATTACATGGTGTGTATGCATGTACGGTGTGTAATTAGACAAAACCTATCAGCTGTTATTTTCGCGCCGTCCCATACTTCGCGCGTAGGAATCAATATTTGATCATTATCACTGTTTAGTAGCTTTTAATTTCGTTGCTGTGAACTTTCTACGTAATATCAGATTAACGAACAACTAAAGATAGTTGTGTTCATTTTGACATTCAAGGTTACTTGTGTATAGAGTTGATGAACTATACTGCCTTCCGCGTGAACGTTATCAGTTTTTAAATAAGCTCGAACGATTATACTTTTGTCGGCTTTATATTGTACTCCGCACAAAAAAACAAACAAACTAAAAATGGTTGTTGAATACAAGTCCAGTTGATTTTTACGAATATGGCTACTCACATTACGCTTAACATTTCTTGGTCGAAAATAGACTGCTTTACAACTCGTACAACTCTGTCTTAATTGTTCTGAATAAATTTCCAAGGAAAACAGTTAAATGATAGCCTTTTTCAAACGTGATTGATTAGGTTTGGTAGCCGCTGAGTTTTCATTTATAGATCGAATAAAGTCACTATAGTTGTTGTTTTCTTTGGGGAAAAAAAATCAACAGCGCCGCCATGTTTGAGATCATGTGATTGAAAGTAGATATGTACAAGGTTAGATGTAGGTAAGAAATCGGTGAAGTTGTGACAAGTGGACCCTTTCAGTCATTGTGTAATATTATGCGGTCCGAACAATCGCTGATATACCACCGAAACACCGAAATACCCTGAAGGCACTGTCTCCTGGTGCTCTACCGTACCTATAGCCATCGGGGCTAGGGGCACGGTACCGTACATGAAAACTCCAGGCTAAGAATGCGGTACCGCCCCTGGAAACAACCCTTGAAATACTTGCCCCACGTACGTCAAACTAGTTACCAAGTACTCGCACCTGACTGAATTCCAGCAACTTAAACGTCCGCTCAGTCTTCGTATATGAGGGGAGGTGACTTTTCGGTTAGAAGATGTTGTAAGTTGTAAATCTTATCTTTCCGTTAGGTGGCATTTTTCCAATATACACCTATCTGGTTTGAGCATTCAGGGTACAGTAACGGACTACTTTTCACCATGGCAACCGATGCATCGAATTTCAATATAAAATAAACATTTACTCAATAAAAAGCTACATGGTACGACTCATGTAAACATGGTTAGCTTGCATATAACTTATGCACCTGCCATTTATAAACGCAGCCCCGATAAGGTTGAAAAAAAAAACCCTGATAAAAGCCCAGCATCATGGAATTATTATTTATGTTGTCAAAGTATGTTGTACAAATCCCGGTTTTCCCCATGTCTATATTAATAAGAAACTGTATACCAAGACTTGCAGTAAACAGTGATAATTTTTTAAAGATTTTACATTAAGAAACTTGGATCGAAAAATAGGCTTTATTTTTCCACAGACGTGCTATAAGTAACCATTTTCCGCTTGCTACTTTTTTAGCGGCAGAGATAGTTAGTTTACGCACCGAAAATGAATATTTATCCTGTACAGGAAAGTGAGGCGTCATGGCAGACAGGTCTACCTTCGAAGAATATGACATGCGCAGACAACGCTTTAGGAATAGAAATACAGCCCCGCGTCTAGAGATAGGCTCCGGGTACGTCAAATTAGTTATGAAGTACTTGCATTTGACTGACTTCACGCAGGTTAAATGTTCGTTCAATGTTCTTTATCTAATTTTGTCCATGTTACATTTCGGGTAGATGATGTTAAAAATTGTAAATGTAAAGCCTTGGTCACACCGAGCTAACGGACGAGTAACGGATAAAAAATCATTTTATCCGTTCGTGTCCGTTCGTATCCGTTTTATGTCCGTTTCTTATCCGATGAATCCGCTACTTGTCCGGCGATGTCCGTTCCGTCCGGTGGGAAGTTTTGAGCATGTTCAAAACTTTCCACCGGACAAAACGGACAGAGACATGCAAATGATAGACTTTGGATGCATCTGACAATTTATACCCTCGGCATGTCACGTGACCGGTACGTTCCTCGTACGTTGGTGTTCGGTACATTTCCGTTCATCGTACGTTTTGTCCGGTTCTCATGCGTTGCACTTCCGTTTTATCCGGTACAAGTCCCTTACTCGTACGGTGATATCCGTTAATAGACCGTTTCTTATCCTGTACATATCCGTTAAACGTGCGTTTTTTTCCGTTTCATGTGTGGTACTCGTGCGGTCATTGTGTGGCTTCCTCGCTCCACACACCGATCGAGTGAGCCTCGAGCGGCAGAGGAGATGAATTTTGTCACCGGATAATCAAATTCTGCATATTTTTGTCCGTTTCCCCCCCCCCCCCCCCGTTACATATCCGTTAGCCGGTCTGACCAAGCCTTAAAAATTAGTACAGTAGCAAAACTCTTACTATAGCGGGTTTAATATTCTTCTCGGCGAAGAAATCTCGCCATATCAAACAGGGTAGATTAAAGATCAGACTGCACGTTCTCCATACCAATTGAAGGCTTTAGGTGATTATAAAAGTGTATTAAAAGTATTCGATTGTTTTACCATATTTTATTCGCAAATATAGATCACACTTTACTACTGACAATATAATCATATTACAAATATACTTTAGAAATGGATGAAAGCAAAAGCGTACAATCATATTCGGGGTCCGTAAAGTGTAGAGATCGTAATTTGGAGGTCCCTGATTGGATCCTCACTCGAAGTGGAAGCACTGGGTCTTTCGAGGGACTATCCTTGGGCAAGACATCTTAGAGCCCAAGCCTAGCACTGGTGATAGTACTGGTGAAACCTAAGACATACCTGGGTATGATATTATGGAAATTGTGTTGAAGTGGCGTTAAACTACATTCAATCATTTAATCTAAATTTATTTCATGCTTTTCGGTAGATTATCGAGAAATAATGGTGGATTATGGTTTGATATTTCATGGTTACGAACACAGAAATTTACCGATTTCATAACGGGTGACAAGAGTTACGGGCGAGACACGTAACGAGCGAAGCTCGTTTTGCGGCAACACCGCTCTCGATTTTTTAAAGATAAAATTCCGACTTCGCACTGGGACCCAAGTCTCCGTGTTCACAGAAATTTATGGAATTTCAGTTCGGTACTTAATTCAAACCCTGCATATTTTTACGGCCAATCCTAACAGGTAATAAAGTTAAATCATATCTACACACGTTAGTGTTGTCCGATTTTCCATAGATCGCTTATATAGAAAGACATAGAGGTAACATTATTTGTTTACTTTTTTTTTCGATCGATAGGTCTACCTCGAGAGTTCCCGGATGTTTTGAGGGCACAAAGTTCCATTGACTCTTTTTGGAGCTAGTTCCCCTGATTACCAACCGTGGTTACGAAAGCTTGTTGATAGACCTGTTAGATACATTTTTTTTTTAATTCATGAACAAGATACCTGGGTCAAAATAAACCCGACAGTATAAAAGCGAATATATTTCTTAGGATTGATATTCTAACTAGACCTAGTTTTTGCGACACAACCAATAATTGTTTCGATGATGGAAATGTAGGAAATCAGATAAGAAAGAAAAAAAAAATAGCAACAAACGATCTAAATAGGACAATCTACGTACGCCGATTAAATAAACTCCAGGGAAAGCATGGACAAGTACACTGGCCGCCATGACAGCTGCTCTGGTTGGCATCGGTCACACGTGTACATCTAGATCTACGACAAAGTAATACATCCTATTGCAATGACTTGTATAGACCCTAAAATTAGTTTCGGCAAAATCGCGATTCGAACTCAAAGCCGCATGATTTCAAGATATTGTTTGTCCTTTTAATTATTAGATATCTATCCCATAGATGATTCATGTCGCACGTATTGAGGCTTTGTCTTTTTTCTTATCATTTTCTAACGCTCTAATTGAAGGCGGAAACCACGCACTAGTTACCAACGGAAAAAGCGTGTGCCATTCAACTAGAGGGAATTATGATGTAATTTACGAGCATTTACCCTACATTTCTCGCGCTTTACGTAATGCTGTCATGCATTTTTATGTGAGGGTGTACGCCACGGGGAATTACCGAAAACACCTGTAATGGATTTTGACGAAAGTCCTGATAAAATAGGGATTAGAAGCATAAACTAGAATATTTTTCCCCTGCGCAACTCGTGAAAATATTACCGATGATGTTCACTCAATGAAAAAAAAAAAATCTTTCACTGAAAAAAATTATCCCACAAATATCCTCTATATATCTACATTGATCATGGCTTTACTTAGAGAACAATCACCGTATAATATTCCTGTGTCTCGTTTATACCCCCATCACACCAAACTCGTTCTTACTCCGTTCCGAAAAGTTTTGCCAAACGGACTTAAACTGTGTTCAGACGGAGTGGACGTAATAGCAACCTTTTACAATCTGTTTACGAACTTAATGGACGGGTTAGGACGGGAAGTGTGCTCTAGAACTCTGAACCTGCTCAAACTTTTTTGCCGTCCATCCCATCTTGTAATTAGACGGAGTGACAACGTACTTAAAACGAGATGGAAGTTCTATAGATGGAACTGTCTTACATATCCTGTTATACCCCCGTCACACCAAACTCGTTCTCACCTCCGTTCCGAAAATTGTTGCCAGACGGACTTAAATTGTGTTCAGACGGAGTGGACGTAATAGCAACCTTCTACGATCTGATAACGAACTGAATGGACGGGTTAGGTTGGGAAGGGTACTCCAGAACTTTGGGCCTGCTCAAAATTTCCGCCGTCCATCCCGTCCTGTAATTAGACGAAGTGACAACGTACTTAAAACGAGATGGACGTACTACAAACGGAACTGTCGTACTTCGATCCTATTAGACGCGTTGCAGTCGGGCATCAATTGGCAATGCGTTTGCATTTTACCGACCGAAATTACACGTCCTATCCCGACTGCAGCCCGTTTTACGATTTTGTTGACCAGAGTAAGACTTTCTAAGAACAGGTTTGGTGAGACAGGGCTTCAGGCATTATCAGGCCAAAGTTACACGTTCTATCTCGACCGCAACCCGTTTTCCGATTATATCAGGACGGGGTAAGACATGGTAAGAACTAGTTTGGTGTGACGGGGGCTTTAGAGACGCGGTGCTATCGGGCATCAATTGGCAGTGCGTTTGCATTTTACCGATCAAAATTACACGTCTTAATCCGACCGCAGCCCGTTTTACGATTTTGTTGGCCAGGGTAAGATTTTTTAAGAACAGGTTTGGTGAGAAAAGGGCTTCAGGCATTATCAGGCCAAAATTACACGTTCTACCCCGACCGCAACCCGTTTATCGATCATGTCAGGACGCGGTAAGACGTTCTTAGATCTAGTTTGGTGTAACGGGGGCTTTAATACAAAGAAATACCTAATCTTCTTTTAGTATTATGCTTTCTCTCAATTAAAGTCAACTCCATAGATATCTGATTTGTCGTGTGCAGATATGCCTAATAATGAAAAGTTAAAGGTTTGACGCCTAGTAACAAAGGTTGACCATAGATTTAAAACTATTGCCCGACTTCTAAGTCGGTCTGTGTCAATTTTTTATTCCCAATATTGAAAAGAAATCATATTTTTCTTGAATATAAATGGATCTAGATCGGACATATCAAACTTGTACAAAAGCTACTTCGGTAAGAGTGCGGAAGTAAATATATTTCGCTGAGTCAACAAAATTAACTATGAAAGCGGGTATTTCGGTGGACCTTTTCAAGAATGCATATTGTAGACTATTTAAGCACGCATTCCTTACGGAGGAGCTCAATGGCATGTAATGATTATGTCATTAGGTTTAAAAATAAATCTAGTGGTGTCCGTGGTTGTGATGTAGAGCATCGGCCTCGTAACCAGAAGATCCCGACTTCGATTCCTGGGAGCCGGTATCAACATTTGGACCTTTCATTGGCCCACACATTGGGCGCGAGTACTGGTGGAGTTTCCAGGAAGCAGAATCGAGAGAGATTGATATAGTTTGTAAGAACTTGTTTCTCAATCGATGTAAAATGAACTTGTTTAAACTAAACTAACTTATAGAGAATAGATGGTTTGTGTCTTGGATGGGTTATGTTTATCGGGCAAGGCAGAGGAATTTATCTGGTGAGCCGTAGGCAAACCGGATAAATTTCGGACCCGAGCCCGATAAACTTAACCCATCCAACATACCAATTATCTATTATATTTATCCTGTCACTCACTGTAACAGAACAAAACAAAACAATTCAAACGAAAAAACATTGATAAAGACCATACCTTTAATAAATTTCCGGAGGCGGAGCCGAGCCTGATAGACTTTTCAAATCCAAGACAGCAAGCGTCTGTTTTATTTATCCCTTTTCTCAATTAGGATGGTCCTCACTGGTACCGCGGTACTTAATTTTGCCGAGAATTTACTACAAGAAAGAGAAATCAATTGTATTATTTTTAATAGATCTACTGTGATAAACTGTTGCATGTAAAGTTACGATAAATGTTGCTTTCACTTAGGTTGTGTTTGTCAGACAAAAATATCTAGGTCAAAGTACCATGTTGACTACTGGTGCTCCAAAGCAGTCCACTATGGTACCGCGTTACTTGTCAAACATGAATTATCGGTTTTGTGAAGAATAAGGGGATAACTATTTTCAAAACACGAAAGAAAATTGTGCTTTATTATTGCCGTCTGTGAATATGGAAAGTAACTTATCAATAATGAAGACATATCTGAAATTTTCTAACCGATGCAAAAACACTTCTGCTTTCGATTTGATGGTGTAAACAGTGGATAGGTGTGCGCTACCTATGCAAATTAGGTATTTTTCGGATAACCGCGGTATCATCGATGACGCGGCACCAGCGAGGGCGACTATATAATCCAAAATCCGACTAAACTGAAGTAAGGCACATAATGATATCTATTGACCGTGTAAAGCCCTCTGAATATGCTGATGCAATAATGACGTCATGAATGATATTGGCTACGTCATAAGTATGACGTATATCTGCAAAAACTATATCGTGGCGAAAAAGACAATGTGTTTTAACATAACAGACTATTAAACGAGCAAAATTATTTGCTAGCGATTGATTCATTCATTATTCATTTCGTTTGTAAGACGGTTAGTTGAAAATAGTCCCAGTTAGCAGGTGCGCGCTTTGCAGTCACATGACCAACTGACGGATAAAAAAAAATATACGGCACCCTGTTATCGGGTCGAAATTATAGAATGTAACAGGATAAAAACTAATCTAAGCTCCCATAATCAATATAAACAAAAGGTGTCTCAAAAGCCTCAACTTCAGCACTCGAAACTCAATAAAAAAGTAGATACATACTTGCGTTCGGTGGTTTTTCGGCGATTCATCTGACAAATGTCCAATTCGTAAGCCACATACTGATTATTTTCCAAACACAAATCTTGACATTTCATCTAACAATTTTGAGTTTTAACGAGCCTGGGAAAGTGACTTTTGAAAATATTGTGGGAAAATGCGATACTGGTAACCAACATTTTCTCCTTTGTATAAAAAAAAAAAAAAAAAAAACCCGTGGTATTACTGGGATGAAGACTCAATATGACCACTTTAACAGAAATCATCGTCAGCTAAAAGTGAACTGTTTTATCAGAAATTTATGCATTAATCCTTATCTTTCTAAATAAGTTAGGTGAATCTCTCAAGCCGATAGTAAAAACCCAAACAAGGGTATTCCAATCTTTTCTAAAGGGGGGGGGGGGAAGGTCAGCGAGTCGCACTTAGCAGCCTAAGGGTTAAGTGAAATAGTTTGGACCGAAGTGTTAGGAAAGTCTGAACCATCTATACCTCTTCTAGACCCTCAGAGGTCTATCAGATCACTTCATATTAACTACACACAACAAAACTTATAAACTGCCTCCTTTTAGCCGTAACTCCCTGTTCCTTTTGTATCACTGTACAGAGAAGAGATGCTTCAGTTGGTTTGACTTTTTACAGAATGATTAATTACTAGTAGTGTAAAAACATACTTCAGCCTAAGTTTGAATAGAAATTATTGACTTGTACTAGTTAAAAGAGCTTACTTAGTATCCATTTACTCAACATTAAAAATTGAAAAATCAAATTCTTGAAAACTTCATACTCGTTTTCTCGGATTCTATCCTCGTGCTGAAAAAAAGTTTTTATGTTTTTTCTTATTGCTAACAAAATTTCAGTAATTTAAGCTTTTCTTTTGAACTCTTTTTGGTTTAAAGACACCACGCGTGCGCAACCTGTGTTTTGAATCTATTCACTACAGTTACATGCCTAACGTAAGACATACTAGTATGTTACATCTAGTTGCCATTTACCTGTCTTTTTCTTGGTCAGACGTGCAAGAGAAACAAAATTGCGGTTTATAAGTTTTGCTAAGTGCATTGTACATGTTCAGTCAAATCCGTTAGCAATTACTTACGGGACAACAAGTATGTGTTTGGTGATAACAGATGCTTGCTTATTATATAGGCATTTTTTTTAGCACCTTTTAACGTAATTGCTTACTTTGGGAATAGAAATTAGGCTAATATGAGTTGCTTGCCTGATAGAGATGGCAACTAAAACAGGCCTTATTGCATAGTTTTAGCTCACCTGAGCATGAAATCCTCAAGATTAGCTTTTGCGATCGTGCTGTGTCCGTCGGGCGTCGGGCATCTGCTGTTAGGTGTCATACATTTTGCGTCAACTTTTACCTTGTGTACACTCTAGAGGCTACGATTTCAGTCTGATACTCATGAACCTTGGACAGAATGTTTGTGTTGATAATTTCTCGAACGAGTTTGAAAATTGATCACGTAAGGTCAAATACTGGGGCACCAGTTCAAATCTATATGTATGTAAGCCTTCTGTAGAGTGTGAAGGCCATATTTTCACTTCAGTACCTATGAATTTTAGTCAGAATCTTTTAAGTTGATGATATCTCAAACGAGTTCGAAAATGGGCCACGTCGGATGAAAAATTAGGTCACCAGGTAAAATGTGAAAAAAACCTTGTGTACTGTGTAGAGGCCACATTTTCAGTCAAAAATTTCGAAAACGGCTCACGTTGGGCCAAAAAAAAAAAAAAATGCCACCGAGTCACATCTTAGAAAAACCTTATTTACACTCCAGATGACATATTCTTGACTACAATACCCGGTTAGGTTTGTCAGAATTTTTGTCTTGTTGAAATATCTGACATATTTAGAAAAAAAAGAGACATAGGGCCAAAAACTAGGTCCTTGGACCAAGTCTTTCAAAAACTTTATGAACACTTTATAGGCCACATTGGCAGTCCAATACCCATGAAAGTTGACAGAGATGATTGTCTACAAAATCTCCTAGACGAGTTTGAAAGTAGGTCACATCGGGTCAAAAAGTAGGTAACTAGGTCAAATTTTTGAAAGACATATTGTACACTCGTCTCTAGAGACAGGAATTTCTATCTAACGCTCAAGACAATTGGTCAGAACGTTTGTCTTGATAATATCTCAGATAAGTAGCAAAACAGGTCACATCAGGTAAAAGAAAATGAGTTACATTAGGTATAAAAATATGTCACCAGGTGGATTCTTTTTAAAAAAAAAAAAAGACTTTTTGTACACTCTAGAGGCCACAATTCATGAAAAGCTAGTTAGAAAGTCAATACTGATGAAATTAGGATGTGTACGGGAATAAGTCGTTTTGGGTCAAAAAGTAGGTCACTCTAGCCTCAGAAAAAACTTTTGAACACTCTAGAAGCCAAATTGTCAATCTAATACTCAAAAGTGTTGACCAGAATATTCGTCATGATGATATCTTGTACTTGTTTGAAATAAGACGAACCTAAGAAAAATCTTTTGTACACTCTAGAGGGCACAATTTTGAGTCCAAAACTGGTAAAACTTGGTCGGAATATTTTTCTCTTTAATATCAACGACGAGACTGACAATGAATCATGTTGCGTTGAAAGGAGGTCAGTGCGACAAATCATGGAAAAAGCTTGTAGACTCTCTAGAAGCCACATTTCAGTTAAATACTCATGAATGTCTGTTAGAATGTTTGTCTCGGATATTTCGGAAAAGAAATGAAGCCCGGCCAGGTAGCTTAGTGGTAAGCGTATCTGACTCGTGACCTGGAGGTTGCGGATCTGATACCCGGTTGCGGCGAACTATCTTTCCGGCAATTTTTCGCGTCTTACCTCTGATGCATGTGAGAAAAGTAGTCAGTGGATTTGGAAAGAAAGCTGTGTCAGGACTGGTGTGAGAAAGCCAGGAAACACATGGGTGCGTCACTGACCGCCATGATATGACTCCAGTACAAACCATACCAAACCAAAGAAATGAAATAGGTCGTGTTGGGTCAAAAAGGCTCCGGTCAACGACCCAGGGCCATCATTGCTGTATTTTTTCGTTTTATTTCAGGTTGAATATTCGATATGGTTAATCTTAAGATCAGATGATAGCTGGGAAACTGCTTATTGTCCTTGCATGGCAGGAGAACGATGTTCTCATATTGCATCAGTTCTGATGGCCCTATATAGGGTACGATCTGGTTCGGAACCATCTAAAATACCGCCAGGTTATGAGCATCATTGTCTAGTTGATTCCAGGGATACAATTTCAGATGAAAAGAGGCACAGTGACAAACGCATTCCTCATTCGAAAGAATTCTTAACCAAACGATTTCAGACAAATGCAATGAAATATGGTCAACGTTACGAGAGAAAAGCCAAGAAAAAACTATTGACCATATTGAAAGAAAGAGAAAAACACAAGATTGTTAAACAAACTAAAGGTGTGCTGGAATGCAATGACAACAATCCTGAAATTACAGCGATTTCAGATGGAAAAGTTACTTGTGAAAGTCATGGAACTAGGTGCGTTGAAACCAAGTGTCCATATACAATGCGACACAGAGATAAAATAAGTGTGCCATGGTTAAAGGCTGAAGGGGACAAAATGAAACTTTCAAAGAAACATCCGAATTACAAACAAGTTCAAAGGCAATTATTCACATCAGGATGTGAGGTTTGTTATTTTTTTGTCTGGTGTCGCAAAGACTGCCATTTGCTGGAGATCGATAGAGATGAGGAGTTTATGAAAGAGAAATTTCAAGGAGGTAATAAGCTTTTCATTTCTCCTTATAGTAGTCTCCTTTCACGGTCTCTACAGATCTGTAGCACAAATATGCAACAGCTCTGTAATTATTACCGTCGTTTTTACCGAATAAAAAATGACATGAACCTAGACTACATGATTTTTGTAAATTTTCTGTATGTTCAAGGATCATATTACCTCATGATCCAGCTGGTTGTGGGCGAAAATCGAATTTATTGATCAATGATCATTTGACGATTTGCTTAGTATAATCATAAATATTTAAAGCTCCGTTGGTCAAGATATCACGAAACACTGAAATTTGCATTGCACGAACATCGGATACCGTTAAAGTATAAATATAGCACATTTGTGCATGGCCTCTGTATCGTGTGTGTGTGTGTGTGTGTGTGTGTGTGTGAGTGTGTGTGTGTGTGTGTGTGTGAGTGTGTGTGTGTGTGTGTGTGTATACACACACACACACACACACACACACACACAAGATTTGAAATGAAAGCGATAACTGGGTTGTCTTTGTCCGATAAGTTTGTAAATTGGGGTGTCTGGCTCTCTCTCTCTCTCTCTCTCTCTCTCTCTCTCTCTCTCTCTCTCTCTCTCTCTCTCTTAGGAATAGAATTACAATACATAATCAACAGATTAGAGACCCTTCAACAAGACAAATACTATTGAGTTCTCATGTAGATAGTTGTTGCAAAACAGATCCAAAATTTTCAATTTTTCCATTTTTTAAATGTAAATCACCAGCCGTTTCTAATAGATTAACAAAGGAAAAATATTTCATAAACATTTTTCGTCCAAAATTGAATTGTATTTGACCGTTTTCCTATGACATCAAAATGACGTTAGTTACGATGTTTCATTAAAGCGTTGCCCTGATGAGTGAAAGCGAAACCGGTTGGCACTGGCAGGTTGAAAATACAATTTGTAATGTCATTTCTCTTTTTTATATACCCCCCCCCCCACACACACACACACCCCAACACACATTACATGAAGATATAAAATTTAAGATGGATATGAATTTAAACAAAATGTCTTTTCTTGATGTGTTAGTGATAAAAAATGGCTGTAAAATTGTCACTGATATTCATTTCAAAATTACATATTCTCGGCAATATTTGGATTTCAGGTCATTCCACCCAAAACATAACAAGATCAATATTCCGTTCTCCCTAGCTCGAAGGATCTGTACAATAGTATCCGACTGAAGATTTCTAAAGTTAAGATTACATGAACTTGAAAACATTTTGATTGAAAGAAAATACCCTAAAGCAGTAATCTTATCAGGAATGAATAAAGCTCTTAATATTCCAAGACGTACTTTTTTACAGGTAAAGGTTAAACATGATGACAACATCATGACATATATTTCAACATTTAATCCTAAAAACAGGGAGTGATTTAGAATTATTAAGAATAATTTTAAAATTTTGTCAAATGATCAAAAAATGTCACAAATACTAAGAAATACCAAATTAATCAAATGTAAGAGACAACTTCCAAATCTTAAAAAAATTTGATTAAATCAGAATTCAAAGACACAGCTTCAAAATCTTCTGTGACAAAATGCAATGAGCCCCGCTGTGGACTCTGTAAACATATTATCGAAGGAAATGAATTCAAAATCAAGGATAAAACATTTACTGTCAAAGAAGATATGGCTTGTAAAGTTTCTAACTGTTTGTATCTTTTAGTATGCAATGGCTGCCAAGAGTTTTATATTGGTCAAACAGGAGATAAACTTAGGAATAGAATTACAATACATAATCAACAGATTAGAGACCCTTCAACAAGACAAATACCACTGAGTTCTCATGTAGAAAGTTGTTGCAAAAATAGATCCAAAATTTTCAATTTTTCCATTTTTTAAATGCAAATCACACGACGTTTCAGCTAGATTAACAAGGGAAATATATTTCATAAACATTTTTCGTCCAAAATTGAATTGTAATATACATGTATATATATATATGGTCCTTCCTTCCTTCCTCCCTTCCTTCCTTCTTCCTGCCTGCCTGCCTTCCTGCCTTCTTCCTTCCTTTCGATGAAAACACATTTGTCTTACTGTCTATTATATTAAAATAACGCTTTCTTTCTTTCTTTCTTTCTTTCCTTCCTGCCAAAATGTAAATTCCCAGCAACCGTCCAGAATCCTGTCTGTCAGGGTAGGCGATACCTGCCTGTCAGACACAGATCCTGGTGAAACAGAATATAGGCTCATATAATCAGCTATATCAAAAAAGTCCTTCCTTCGTTCCTTTTTTTCTTTCCTTCCTTCCTTTCTTCCTTCCTTTCTTCCTACTTTTATCAATGTAAATAAGCCATGATCTTTGTAATGCTAACCGTCCAGAGTCCTGTCTGTCAGGGTAGGCGATGCCTGCCTGACAGACACAGATCCCAATAAGAACGATTAAAACACTTTCGTCTTACTGTCTATTACAATAATCTTTTCCTTCTTTCTTTCTTTAAAGTAAATTGGCAGCGATCGTAACGACAAATAACGCAATTGATGACGTCATGGCTGTTTAAAGTTTTCGATCTTTCCCTTTCTTTAAAATGCATAACGGAAATGTTTCAGCTAGGTTACTTAAAGAACAATCATTCAGTAATAGATTTATGCCTAAATTGAACATTTAGCCATGACGTCATCAATTTTTGCGTTATGTGTGTAGCAACGCGACGTTGCTACGTGATTTATTGTTGCCCTGATGAGCTCTAGCGAAACCGGTTGGCAATAAAAGTTATTCATATATATACTCCCATGTAATATTATTCTTGTCTTTTATATACACACACACACACACACACACACACACACACACACCCACCGGAACAAGAATATATATAATAAAAGAGAAATGACACTAAATGACACAACAAATAGTATTTTCAACGTGCCAACCGGTTTCGCTTTCGCTCATCAGGGCAAGGCCTTAATGAAACATCGTAACTAACGTCATTTTGACGTCATAGGAAAACGGTTAAATACAATTCAATTTTGGACAAAAAATGTTTATGAAATATTTTTCCTTTGTTAATCTAGGTAGGTTCGATAATATCCCTTGTGAAGAACGTCTTTGTACGAATTGTAATATATGAATGATCGAAAACGAGTACCACTTTTTATTAGTTTGTCCAAAGTACACCCAAATACGTCGGAAATATCTCAGCAAAAAATACTGCAGATGGCCATCATTGGCAAAGTTCTATTCGTTAATGATGTCTAAATAGAAAAAGGCGATCATAAGCCTTTCTAAGTACATATATTTCGCAAATTAATTAAGAAGCAGTTCGTAGTTCAATAAAATGCTCCGGTTTTATTTTCACTATTGTTATTTATTAAGCTTTACGCTGTTGAGCGCAACCATATAAGGTGGGCAGTGCAGATCAAAATTAAACTGCACAGAACATGCGCAGTGCTAGCTCTGGCCTAAGTAAAATAATGGCCAACAATTTTTTCTTGAAAAAAATAATAGACAAATTAAACGCGCGAAGTTTGGTTTAAAAGAACAGACATGCACATGTAGCATTAACTTTGTTTTTTACTCATAGTTTCAAACTTTCATTCACATAATCACTTCCATTACAATAATAATAATAATTAAATGCTCATATATATTTAATCTTACCTTGTAGAAAATATTGCGGGAAAGGAGAATTTGCTCTATACCATTTCCTGGGATAGTGCTCCCTCCCACAATAGTTACATAAAAGCATAAAGGCTTTTAGGTCCTAGTTTCTTTTGATGAATGGTTACTCCTTTACCAAAAGACAAAATTTCATTTTAATCTTACATTGTAGAAAATATTGTAGGAAAAGGAAAATTTGTTCTACACCATTTCCTAAGGATAGTTCTCCTTTTCCCACATTATTTGTATAAAAGCATACAGACAATTAAGTCCTAGTTTCTTTTGATGAATGGTTACTTCTTTACCAAACAACATTTTTTTTTATTATTGTAATAAATGATGTACACAAGTAAAGGAGAAAATTTTCTATTACATGATGAATTACCTCCCTTTATTATCTGTTGACCTTAATTATTTTCTAATAAGGTCAATGAGGAGGATAAAATGTCTTAAATATAGTCATTCGCTCGATAGTACCTAAACAGTGAAGTGGACGAGGTTATCAACCTAAGCCTTCAAATTTAACTTGAATTTTCATACTGCTATTCACTGATACCACTGCTAAATCCAGTACTGTAAATGCAGTTAAATTTTCCTTAGTTTATTATCTTTTTTAATTGGCGATAGTTTTCGTTTAGGACGACCTATGTTGATGTATAAGTGAAGAATGATAAGATTTTAAGGGTTCAAGAACAAAATTTATTAGAATAATGTCAATATGTCAGTTAAATTCAATTATGAATTATTGTTTTCTTTTTGTTCGCCGACATTTAAACAGTGCCGGTTTACGTTAGCAATGTAAACGAATTTATGATATCTAATTGGTTTCTTGTAGTAGCCATCGCCGTTTCTGGCGGTATTGAAATCCGAGGCATTCTATCACCGCGTCGAGTAAAATAGTCAATCAAAATTTAACATGAAATAAACAAATAATCGCGTTCTCCAATTAACGGCTTAGAATAATAACCGATAAGATGACACGCGTTTTGGAATATACAAGCCAACTGTGAACTGTCGATTACCTAAGGTTGCGTCCGCCGAGGTGTAAAACAAGCGATTACCACATTTCCGGTGCAAATTAGCGCGTGATCCAGGCAAGTAAAGGGAATTTTACGCGACTTTTTTTGGGAATAAATTAATCGACAATTTTTATCGACAATTGGAAGTATTAATCGACAGCTGAATTAATTAATCGACAATTGTCGATAATGTCGATTGGCAGCGCGAGCACTGCATGCGGTCCAAATTTGGACCTGCACTGTCCGATAAGGAGACAAAAAAAGAAATAGTCTGTTGAACATATTTGGAATGGATGTAGTATGCCTTGTCTATTGTAATTTTCAAACTAGATCTATCGACCTTTGAAAAGATGTCTGTTACATCATGTAGGTATTGTTTTGGCTAGAAACACTGCAAGTGTTTAAAGCTTTAATAAAGAGTATGAGTATGAGTTTGCATGAATGCAAACTATAATTTATTTAAAAGTTTTGAATAATCTGCTAAAATAACTAATTGTTTAGGTAATAAAATCAATTACAACTTAATTATAGCCTAATCAGTTGCTTAAATAAAACATAATGCAAGTTATAAAGGTAGGTATAACTGGTTTAATTGATTAATGGAATACCTATAGCAAATCAGTCAATTATAACTGCCTGATAGTTTAAGTTTTACAATTGATTCCTTGATTATTCAAACAGAACAGAACAGAACTTTTTTTTTTACAAATGACTTGAACAATGTTCATCGTCATTACAAAGCATAATACAAATATAAGAATAGGATGTACATACATTTAACAATGGCCCACAGTGAATAAATAAGATTTAAAACATTTGCGGAAATCACGCTTCGGTGCAATAATATAATTTTGTCACAATGTTCAGCGTGTATAGATCAAGACCAACAAACAGCTTAGTGTATGTTCATCTTGATCTATGCACTCCGAAAACGTCATGAATATTTGCCTAGTGACACAACATTTTTCCTCACTGTTTGCGCTGGTTTTAGACCTGTTTCGGAAAAAGTCATAGTATGAGAGAATAATCGAATTTTTTTTTTCTTTTTTATATAATTTCGACTAAACCGTAAAAAAAAAAAAAAGAATACTGAAAAACGTGGATCTCTCTATACATGTGATATGTAGATCTAATAACTTTGTAAAAATAACATTTGCAAGGTATATCGATGCCTTAGAATGATAAGGTCCTAAGTGTCACTTACGACCTTATATGATGCATACATATTTGGAAACGGCATTTCATTCTCTATCCTTTTATGTCAATTTCATAGAAATTTGAACTTGTTGTGTTGACCAAATAAGGTGCTGAAAAAGGTCGTAAGTAAAATCAGTTTCAATCTGTTTATAACATAAGGTCGTATGTGACACGTCCGACCTTTTCTTAATATTTTACAAAGTATTGCACAGTTGAATAAGAAGGTCGTAACTGCTACGTACGCCCTTGTTTTACAACGTTTTGCACTTAGTCTTAAAAATGAAGAATCCTTAGAAATACATGATCAGTATTTTGTGTAATATATCATATAGCAGAAACACAGAATTAATAGAAATTAAGCCAATAAAAATGCACTTTACCCAAAGAAAAAGTGGAAACAAACAAGAAACAAGACAATTTTATGAAACTGATTTTGGTGTAGAGATTACAGCATTGTCAAAAGTTTGAGAGAGGGAAAACAAACATTTCGTAGCAATTCAACTTGTGCATCGGGGTAAGTATTTAAAACTGGTTTAACTTTGAAGAATAGACAGCCTTTAAATAAATAGTATTTTAAAAAAAGCCGCCTAAACGTCTTGTATCTTGTTAAAGGTAAAATAACTGTTTATGAAAAAAATCTAAAAAGTGTAATAGTATTCGTACTGACCATACTGCATAGAGAATTGGTCCTTCGTGAAATTACACACTCTCTCATCTAATTTAATCAGTTTAAACACCATAAGGCAATTAATAAGTGCGTTGAGCTGATTACATTATATCAGTCGTATCAGATAGACAGCGTACTTATGTAGGTTATGGTTTTGTCTGTGGAGGTCCTACTTATGGACACTCAATTGAAAAAAGGAATTTAGAATGAAGATCTAACAAAGGAACTCACGATTAGGAATTCTTCCCCGTGTTTGTGTAGTGTTTAACCCACTCTTAAAACACTGGGCACGATCTCTTTCCTTTGGAACTATTGTAGATCAAGATTAGACTGCAAAAAATGTGCAGTCTAATTTTGAATCTACATTGTCCCATATGCTGTAATAATAGGACAAAGAGACCCCTGAAAACAATATTTCTATCTTTTCTCCAAAAATGAAAGTGCCTATTTTGAATTTGTAGCCCATTGAGGTTCAATGTCGCTTTCATCCAGTAATATTGCGAATGCCAGTGCACCTTTATAAGTATACTTCTGTAGAGATTATCCTACGGCTGCTACCCACAATATTCTTTCCGAGCTACTGATTGCTTTTCCACATAAAATGTTTTCCTGCATCTTTCTTCATTTTGCATAAAGGAATAGCAAATTAGCAAATATATGTATATTATAAAAAAGAAGGAATATAGTATTCAAGAAGTATAATTCAGTATTTAATGTTAAAGCCAATATAAATGTGGCCTAACACAAAGTGTCTTAACTCCGGTTGCAAGGGCTATAATAACATGTTACTAATCAATCTTGTGTTTACCTTGGTGAAGAAGAAGCTACTGATTGCTTTTCCAGATAAAATGTTTTGCTGCATCTTTCTTCATTTTGCATAAAGGAATAGCAAATTAGCAAATATATGTATATTTTAAAAAAGAAGGAATATAGTATTCAAGAAGTATAATTCAGTATTTAATGTTAAAGCCAATATAAATGTGGCCTAACACAAAGTGTCTTAACTCTGGCTGCAAGGGCTATAATAACATGTTACTAATCAATCTTGTGTTTACTTTGGTGAAGAAGGATTTTTAAAACATAGTGAAAAAGTTTTTTTTTTTCCTTCCAAATATTTGAACTGCCAAGTCTGAGTAAAAGCTTGAAAATTACATAATTTAAAATACTTGTGGACAAAAATACAATTTCAAGCTTCATCTAAATGAGTTAAAAAATATCCTTGTGAAAGGAGAAGTTGCTCAACATGAGTGATTTCTCTGTTTAACTCTTTAACAGATGACAACATTTTGGTATCATCCAAATCAAAAGGATTTGCAGACAAAAACTAATTTAATGATGGATTTTTCTTTGGATTGGTAGAAATCATTGTGGGAAAAGGAGAAATGCTTTTCATGAATGTTTTCTACAACCGTCAACCTTAGGGCCATAAAAACCAGAGATTATCTGGTAAAGAGTTAACCAGTTTTCAACAAAAACTGTTCTTATGGACATGTTTATATGTGGTAGGGTTTAATGATATTCTGAAGTCTATGATTCAACTTTCAACATCAGAACTGTTCATTAACTACCGTAATGGGAGCAGCTTTTTGAAAACATTGTTGGAACAGGAGAAAATGCTGGCAATCAGCTGTTCAATATTTTCCTACTACATGTACCGTATGTCTTTCAACCCGATCAAGACAAATCATTTGAACTGCAACTAAAACTGTGTTTACCTGTTGTATGCAAGTAATTTTAATATAGAGAAGTTTCAAAAGGGACTCTTTTGGTTAAGGGGCTGTGGCCTGTTATTAGTATTTTGCTGTCTTAGAAATGTTAAAGTGTTCGTTTTAAAGGTAGTTCACAGGTTTATAAAGTATTCAAGAGTTTATTTGTACTTGTCTATTTGATGTAGGTTACTGTTGATCTAGTTATAGACCTGTTTGTTATCTGTAGCTGTTGTATGAATGATTATATTCTTTTAAAAGTATAACAATAGGGTAGTCTGAAGGACAGCTATATCCTCCGCCGCCCCGTCCCGGGTATGATTCCTGCTGGACCTAAAAGGCACTTCATTGCACCGAGCCATTTATAATCACTCTTCAATCGTCCTATCATGACTGAAGAACGGTTGACGGATATAAAACACCAAGACAGCCATATATCCATATCTTTTGTTGCATTGATGAATTTAAATCAATAAACCCATATAATTCCTTGATGATAATATATAGATCTACAAACACGAAATCCACAAACAAAATCTGCAACACAAAAGCTGCAAAAATAAAAGCCAGGCTTCAAATATTAGACCCATTACTAGGACACTAGCTTTCGCAGCTTTTAGGACAATCACTCCAAAACAATATTGACAACAGAAATATGACTGTTCTGCACTGCACTTGTCCTCAAGATGGTCTATCTTTATATAAAGTTTGAAGCCGATAGCTTTTATACTTTGTAAGTTATGCTCAAGACAAATCTTTTAGATTTGTTAGATAACTAAGGGCCACAACTCCAAAAATAGTGGAGACAGAGTTATGGATGTTGTGCACAGCATGTGTCCCCAATGTGATCTGTCTGCATATGCAGTTTGACGTCAATAGCTTTTATACTTTGAAGTTATGCGCCGGACAAAAATTAAGTTTGTAACACAACAAAGGGCAATAACTCCTAAAATAATGGAGACAGAGTTATCTATCTTAAGCATTGCACTTGTCCTCAATATTATTGATTATATATGAAGTTTTAAGCCAAAAGAAGTTATTTTCCAGACAAAAATCAAATTGGTAAAATAACTGAGGGCCACAACTCCAAAAATAGTGGAAACCGAGCTATTGGTCTTGTGCACTGCACTTGTTCCGAACGTAGTCTTTTTGTAGATCAAATTTGAAGGCAATAGCTCTTTTACATTGGTGAGTTTTGCTCCGGACAAAAATCCACTCTTGGGGAAATAACCCCAAAAATAATGTAGACAGAGTTATGGATCTTGTGCTTTGCCCTTGTCTTAAATGTGATCTATTGAAGTCAATAGCTTTTATAATTTGGAAGTTATGCTCCAGACAAAAATCCCATTTGTAAAATAACAAAGGGCAATTACTCCAAAAATATTGACGATAGTGTTATGGATCTTGGATTCTTCACACTATCTTACCTAGATGAACATTTAGCCAAAGTTTGATGAAAATCTCTCAAAGGGGACAGGAGATATGGAGCAGACAAGAAAAAGTTACAAATGGACGGACAGACAGACAGGCGAACAGACAGAATGACAGGCAGACAGACAGAGGCCATTCCTTTAATCCCCTCCGGCTTCGCGGGGGGGATATTAATTTAGAAAGAGGTTTCATATGTAGAAAAGCTGCAGCTACACTTACGACCTTCTGTCGATACCTTTTACAACATACTATTTTGACAAAAAGGTTGTTACTGGCACTTACGACCTTTCATTACTCGTCCATTTAGGAACAACCTAAATACAAAGGACGTTTGCAAGTTTTTTTTCCATATTTTCTCAAATTAGATAAGGCTTTTTATTATTATCAATGGCCATTTAAATTTTGCTCCATAGTTAGAAGAAAATAAAAAATGAATTATTGAAAATGATCTGTTATTGTTGTAATAAAAATGTTTTTTCAAGTTTTCTCAAAACTGTGTTTTTTCACTTACGACCTTCTCACTCTAAGGCATCGATATGTAGTATTGTCACTTATCATTAATCACACATATAAATAGATGAAAGAAGATAAATGCACTTAATAGATTCAAAGGTAGAATATGCTAGAAATTGACATTTTACTTAATAATTATAATAATAATAACAATGATAACGATAATAATACTGATATTGTTAGTAATAAAAACAAACAAAATGGAAAAAAAGTCGATATATGCATACATATCATATGTACTATAACTCAAAAAATCGAAACACAGCTAAGAAATAATAAAGGTAACACTTAATTAACCTGCTTAAATGACTGATGTTACTGGTATAACGGAATTGAATCAATTAAACCGAATCTAAGTCACTACACTTAAAACTAATCAGTTGCTTTATTAAAACCTCAAAAAAAGCCATAAAGGTTGATATAATCTGTTTAAATTTAATCAGTTGTCATTAAATAGTGAATTATAAAACACAAAGACGAAAAGGGAGGGCGGGGGGATATGTCCAGGGGGAATTGTCGGAGGGGGGGGGGAGTGTCGTAGAAGAGAAATGTCCTTGGGGAAATTGTTCGTGGAGGGAATGACCTAATACCATTTTACACCGCTTCCAACATTTTTCAATCATACTCACGGCGGCAGCTCACATATGAGGGGTGATCATAAAGATCGTGGACCACCTTGTTATTTTGAAAAAAACTATACGTAGGATTACGTTAAACTGCATAGATGAGAATTAATTATATGGTAACCGATTTAAGCTTTCAAATGTCGTCTTATTAAAGTAGGTAAAGTGGGACGTCATTTTAATGACGTCATATACTGCATTAGTGGTTCAAAATGTCGGACGATGTTTTATTTGAGCCTAGAGTAATCATAAAGTTTTACTTCAAACTGTATTTATCAGAAATCAAAACCGATTTAGATAAAGATTAAGGGGGATATGCACTCAAGAAATCTGATATGCGTAAATGGATCGGAACGGTTTAGACATGAGTGCGATACTGTTAACGATAACTCTAAATCTCGCCGTCCATCAACATCAATCATTGACAAAATCATCACGGATGTTAAACAGCATGTAAAACAATATCACCGATATACTGTGAGGAAAATAGCTGACGCATTTAGTATTTCATATAAAAGTGCCAAGGACATTTTGACTGACAATCATGGAATGTCGCGTATTTGCACAGGGTGGGTACCTCGCCTATCGATGCCCGAGCCAATTGGGGTTAGGGTCGAAATCTGTAAAGAAATTTGAGAACGCATTAGGGTAGAGGGATCAAACTTTACTTATCGTATTGTAACATGCGATGAATCATAGGTACACTTTACCGACACTGAAACTAAACAACAAAGCAGTGTATAGAAACATTGAACATCGCTTTAAAAGTCGGTAAGCCAAAATTTCTAAGTCATTCGGTAAAGTTATGTGCATCATATTTTCTATTTGCCTTTTATCTTCTAGATCATGTTGTAAATATACATACAACAGTCAATACTGAGTTTTATGCCCACATTATTTAAAGAAATTTCACAAACACCATACGAAAACAACAGCAAGAAGTCCTGCACAGTGACGTCACTTTACACCAAGATAACGCCCTAGCTCACAACGCGACAGTTCTAAAGAAAACTATGCAAAGACTAAACACAGAAACACTAGCCAACCCCCCCCCCCTCCACCCCAATAATTCAGTCATGATCCATTGTCACCTTTGGCTATTTCATGTTTTGATAGATTCTCTATGTGGCAGGCACTACGACACCAGAGAGGAACTAACCCTAACTATGACCGGGTCCTTGAGAGTAATGTCACGTGACCCGCCCGTGCACGTGTTTCGTGCATGGGAATCAAGAATAGATGAGTGCATAGAATTCGAAGAAGGTTATTTTCATTAAAAGTAGACATACCAAGTTGTTTTTCATAACAATATTCTAATATAGGCACTGGTCCACGTTCTTTCTGATTACCTCTCGTATTAATGTATTTCCTGGGTTTCAACAGTACTAGGCTACATCTCTGAAGTGTCTTGTGCAACGACCCCCGCCCCCCCCTTCCAAAAAAAAAAAAAAAAAAAGAAAAAGTAATAATTAAAAAATAAATTATAAAATAAATAAATAAATTAAAAAAAAAAAAAACAGTGGATCCAGTCAGGCTCGGGGCCTCAAAGTCACGAGTCCTGCACTTTACCACTGAGCGACACAGGACCCCTTTGTCATCTGCAAATACTTTCATATGGGCGAGGCTTGAATCTAGTCATTTTCTAAGGAATTAAAGTTTGTTCCAACAGTCCCAGTACTTTAGTGGAAATGAAGAGTGACAGTTATAAGGAATCGGCAATTGTTTAACAGAAAATCTTTATAATAGTATTGTGTACTTTTTAAAAGTATATGATCGAGAGATCGAATCTCCCCCCTTTTTGAGAGCACGAGCACGTGTTTAATCATTAATCACGTTGACAGGTATATTTAAGAGGGCAAACAAGAAAATGACATTTTTTAACATAAATGCAAATGCAAATGAGTTCTTTCCAAAAGGTAACCCCATGTTATGAAGGCTATTGAAAAATATAATTATTAATATAAATGCAAATATGTTTCTTTTCAAACACGCGCTGTATCATTAATCACGTTGACGGGTCTATTCAAGAGAGCACAAAAGAATCGGTAATGACATTCTTCATTTTTAAGTTCTTTTCAGATGTCAAGGCCTTTTTTTTGAGGTCTATCGAAAAATATTAATTAATTAATGCAAATTGTTTCTTTTGTACAGTAGAATGGAATGTAAATGCATTATTTATCATCAATAGAGTTGACAGATTCATTTAGGGGACATAATAGATTTTTGTGAACATAGGCTATCTTCGAAACCCTCGCAGATTTCCAAGATCGTGGTGCCAAGCAAGTTAAGCGTAGTTTCGACCGTTTGGGACCTTCAAGAATCTGATGCATCAGTCTGCGACTGTCTTTAAGACACTCTCCGACTTTCAGGAACCCCGATTCCAATGAAGTGAAGTCCAGTTTCAATCCTTTCGGACCCTTGGGAGTTTATTGTCTCGGTCTGCAACTGTCTCTGGCAGTTTCCCAGAATTTAAGGAACCCCGGTGCCGATCGGGTTAAGCCCAGTTTCGACCTTTAGGTACCCTGCCGAGTATAATGCGTCGGTCTGCGACAGGCCCGGCATCCTTGCAGACTTTAAGGAATCCCTGTGTCCAACGAGTCGAACATAGTTTCAGTTTCTAGGGACCCTCACGAGTATAATGAATCGGTCTTGGACTGTCCTTGGGATCCTCGCAGACTTTCGGGAATCCCGATGCCAATAGAGTTAAGCAGAGTTTCAGCCTCTAGTATAAATGTTAGGTCTGCGACTGTCTGCGGCATCCTCGAAGACTTTCAGAAACCCAGGTGCCAATCGAGCTAAGCCCATTTTCGACCTCTGGGGATCCTCTCGAGTATAATGGTTTGGTCTGCGACTGTGTCAGTGATTCCACAATGGTTCTTGAAGCGAACCAAAAAAAAATAAGACCTTTGTACCCGATCCTTTAAAAAGGGAAGAGGTATTTCGAAAAGCTTATGAAGGGACAAATTTCTCAGTCGACGTATAAAGCAAGCATTATACCGATCGAAGAAAATAATCAGAGATTTGAAAAAGCCAGTTGGTTGTTATAACGGCTTTGACCCCCGTGGAGAGGACTGTAGAACAAGCCAAGAATGATATTTCTGAGTAGGCGAGATTTTGGTTTCGAGGATGCCGTTAAAACACAGGTTTTGAAGAGGGAACATGAAGAAGAAGACTTACCGGTTACAGTTAAACTATGACGCCGTGAGCAAGTCGATACAGCAGTCACTTTATTCGTCAAAGCGACAAGTCTCGCAAATGGACAAATCTAGATTTTAGAGGTGGCTCCTCCGCCTCCTGATCAGTGTAACACAGACCGTCGACATGAACGCATGCAATATATGCGCTAAACAGTTTAAACGGAGGGATAATGTGCTGCGTCACAAAAGAAGGGTTCACCACTATGACCAAGATTCTGATGTGGAACATTCTGAGGATACGGAGAAATAGACTTACGAAAGCACTGATGAATCAGAGAGTGAAGAGAAAGTGGCAAAATACAACCAATGGGATAATCTCATACAAAAGGCAACTTTGCAGTGTCAAGACGAATTTGAAGAGGCAGTTTCGAAACTGACCCGAAACTGACCCGACGCAATAGATTAGGAATAATGGAGGCACGGCACAGGGCGTACGAAGATTTACGCTTAACTTACCGGAGAGCACTGGTTAATGTTTTAATGAGCAGGGTGGTATGGTTTTAAAGCAATGAGGAAGGATCCTGTGTAGAAGAGTATGTGCAAAATTGCTATCGATCTGATGGACATCGAGGATTATACTAGAGACGAAGCTTAAAAATATGCCATCAGCAAACGCAAATATCTCTTGGATTCCATCCTCGATGACTTTAACCCACCGACAGTTGAAACATTTGACAAGAACCATGAAAAGTGATGAAGTGGTCAAAACAGAAATTAACTATATATAATGCAATCCATTTTAAAGAGTTAAACTAATGACATTATATTCGAGTCTTTCTACGTTTCATTTTAAATCGTGATAAAAACCCCCAAAATATCTATAACACATATTTGTTTTCTTTTACACACCCTTCTTGTGGTCTATCGGCCGACTCCTCGAAGCCGATCATCTCCTACAACCTGACTCCTCTCATTTCTCCTTGTGCCTCCTCGCCACTTCGTACACCATTGACATTCACCCCGCTACGCTCCTCTTTTCCTTTTCTTAACTCATTTTAATACCACTGACAACCGAAATCAAAACACCGACAGCCGGAATTGTACTAGACAAATGTGTACTGGACAATTTTTTTTTCTTTCGAGTGTTGCTTGTATGAGACAGAGATCAGTGCATCAGCTCGGGAGGAGCCCTAGAAGTCGTAACTATATTTAACTGGATTGGAACCGGATTTCCTGACAGTCTGCAAGGATGAGACTGACCTATTATACTAGGGAGGGTCCCTAGAGGTCGAAAGTGGGCTTAACTCAATTGGCATCAGGGTTTCTGAAAGTCTGTGAGGGTACCAGGAAAAGTCCCAGACCGATCCATTATACTCAGGATGGTCCCTAGAAGCCCAGACTACGCTTAACTCGATGGGCACCGAAGTTCCTGAAAGTCTGCGAGGGTGCCGGAGACAGTCGCAGACTGACCGACGCATTATACTCGGCAGGGTACCTAAGGGTCGAAACTGGGCTTGACCCGATCAGTACCGGGGTTCCTGAAATTCTGGGAAAGTGTCAGAGACAGTTGCAGACCGATGCAATAGACTCCCTAGAGTCCGAAAGGGTTGAAATAGGCCTTAACTTCATTGGAATCGGGGTTCCTGAAAGTCGGACAGTGTCTTAAAGACAGTCGCAGACTGATGCATCAGATTCTTGAAGGTCCCAAAGGGTCGAAACTACGCTTTACTTGCTTGGCACCGCTATCCTTGAAATCTGGGAGGGTTTCGAAGATAGCCGTTGTTCACAAAGAGACTCTATTTGCAGTTGTACTAAAATCTATTATGTCCCCTAAATGAATCTGTCAACTCGATTGATTATAAACATAAACATAACATTTATTGAAAAGCATAAGGCCTCTGGCCCACAATACACATAGTTGAGGTTTAACACATATGAGTGGTCCTACCCTAATCACTTTATCAAAATAATATAAACAGAGTTATGACATTTACCCTTATAAAAAAAAAATGCGTATGGAAGTGGACTTAAAAGGGAACTCAAGCCTCGCAAATGATAGGTCTGCTCTCCCTTCCAAATCACTTTCTTCTGAAGATCTGACTAATAAGGAAAATGCCATTAGCAATAATGTTTGACAAAAAAAAAAAAGAAAGAAGATTTCGGAAAAGTTGGATAGATACATAACTAAGACGATGTATTGGAGCGATGAGTGTGTTAGTCTAAACCAGTAGGTTAATTGCAATGACTTTTTCTAATTTCAAATGCTGTATGTATAAATTTAGCCAATTTTCTAATAATAGCTGTGTTCTCAGTAGACATTATCGAATGAAAGAAATTCTGATCTATGTGATTCGGTAGAATTGATCCGAAGATATTTTCTCGGGCAGCATTGTAAGCACTGCATTCTAATAAAAAATGAAATTTGGACTCTATAACAGAAATTCCTTTACATTGGCAGTAATGACAATATCTATAATTTCTATTCTATCCAATCCAATATGTCTTCCTTTCTCTATCATCAAATCATGTGTTGAAGATCGAAATTTTGCAAGCGCTTGTTTATAGGGATAGTGGAGATTTACATAAAGATACTTTTCAGGTGTGAGTAATGACTTATAGAATTCATATGTGTCTGCTTTGCTCGTGTTTGTAAGTGATTCATGCCATTTTTGAGAATAAATGTCTTTCAATCTGATCTTAATAGTTTTTATAAATTGATTACTGTCCCCGACGTTTTTGGCTATCCAAACAAAACCAAAACCCAAGGAAAATAAAAGGTGTTTAATCGACCCTGCCCAAGTCTTGCGACCTAATTCATGTAAACCTTTAAGCATATTATACACTGGCGAAGGTAACGATTTGAATCCATATGAAGTAACTTAACCCAATATTTGATACATTGTGCCATGTAAATCGTACAAAGAGGTAATCGACCACATTCTCCATAGACAAAAACGTTCGATGTTTGTTGTTGCAGATGACAGTACCGCTTACAAGAATATAAATGAACGGATTCAACAGTTTTATTAAATTCGTATCCCCAGATTTCAGAACTGTAGCATAATATAGGTCTTATCATACTGTCGAAAAGTTTGAATATTTCATCTGGTTGAAATTGTCCAAAATTATATTGGCATTGAAAGATACAGGATATAGCTTTACGGGCTTGTTTAGCAGCTAATTCATGTGTTTTTCCCCACGAAAGTTTAGGTGTCATGTAAACGCCAAGATATTTATAAAGTGAAACGACCTCAATAATCTTATCTTCAAAGTACCATTTTTCATTCTCTTTTAGATGGCCACCATTTCGAAATACAATGATTTTGGTTTTGTCTAAGTTGATTTGCGTATTAACTTCGTTACAAAACTGGGAAATATAGTTTATTTGCCTTTGTAGCTGAATAGCAGTGTCGCTCATGCTAGAAATATCGTCTGCATACAATAGAACAAAAAGATCACATATACTATCATTGATGAATACTCCATTGGGAAATTTAGCTTTCATGTAGTCAACTAAGTCATTGATAAAAAGACAAATCAAAGTGCTGTCAGCACTGTAATCGGTCCACACTGAATAACTACCATGGTTTGAAATCACAAATAAAATGGCAGTTGTCTGAACTATGTATGGGATAGAAATCCTATACCTTGTAACAGAGCCACGTAGGAACCCCCTTTTTTAACTGTCCTTTACAAATTAGTAGTTTAATGGAATGCTACAGATATGTTTGCTGGTTAACAGCAATAAATATATGTGACAATTCTGATCAGTAGTACCCATCATCAAGCTTTAGATATCATTCATCCTGAATAACAGTACCTATCAACCTTTAAAATAAGTTTAACAATATGCAAATATTCTTTTCTGTAACTTTTGCAACTTTGATAACTGTACGGTAATATATTGTCAGATATTATCAGTAATATCCATACTTTAAAATGGTATAAATAAGTCGTATAAAATATGCCTGTATTATAACACAAATTGTTTACTTTTTGCTGCAAGTAGGCCTTTAACTTTTTCTATTTTTAAGAAGCAATCGTGTTTTCTAAACAAACTGTCCTACCTAATTTTTTTGACAAGATCGTTCTGTCCAAAACATTGGCTGGCCAATTTCTTCCACATTTGTTTCAAAGAATGTAATATCTTCCGAACCCTCATCCCTTTTCCAAATGATGTAATTTCAGACTTGTCCAAATCGAAAGCATTTGCACATACGAATTAAATGTAGACCAAATGTAGACCAACTGATGATCTGAATCGTCGAAAGAAAAAAATAAAAACACGTGGGAAAGGAGAAAACGATGGTTATCTGCATCTTCTTTTTCTACGATGTTTTTAACAGCCGTCTTCCTCTTGGTCATCAAAAACGGGATAGTTTTGTTAAGAGATAAAGCACCCAGTTATGGCCTTTTACAGTCAGAAAAAAAAAATATCCAAACATTGCAATTTCATGGTCGTTTTTTTATATATCCTACATAAATAGACAATTAAGATCTTAGATATATAAGTACGTTAATTGATCTTCATTGCATTCAAAGGACAGTCTGATCTTGATCTTTCATTGTCTTCAAAAGCGACTTTAGTAGTCCTCAGACAACACAGGTCATTGTATTTGAATCATTCTAATGAGCAAGAGCATCACTACAGTGAACCTTGGGCTCATAATCTGAAATATGGAGGATGAGAATCAACTAATATGGAGTAGCTAATGAGACAAACATCTAAATGAGCTTTACACTTAAAGCGCTGAACTAATGAAATAGATAGGTGAAACGTGGAAAAGCAGCCTAACTATTACAGGACCACTGCTGTTTTGATTAGAATATCTCAGAAAACTGGCCTAACAAACCCAATATCTGATTGCATGTTCTACGCTGTCTGGTCTGAATCTGCGCTCTCCGAAAAAGCCTTTTTACCTGGTCAGTTGATTCACACACGGAGAATATGAAGTTAAGTGAGCTTATTTGTTTTGCACTTTCACTTTTTTTCCTCTATGAAAATGCTCTATTTAACTCTACCCGTGAAATTACAAAATATTGAAATTCTTTCAAATGATGAAAAAACGCTGTGAGGAAAAAGAGAACATGCCGAATACATGCAGTTTTTCTCACTACGTTTTAAAGCCCCACAGCAGTGTTTAGTCAACATTTGACAGACTGATTTCAGTCTTTAGAAAATCATCAAGAAGAAACATGGATGGAAGGAGAGGAAGAGGGGCTATGAAAACGATTAAATCCTTAACCTGTTAAATGAATGAAATTAAATTTTCAAGCTACAGTAAAACCCAAAGTTTTAACTTTTCTGCAGGTATTTTTGGGAAAAAATATCTCCTCATCGGACAGTGTATTTCCAAAATCAGACTGCATGTAATTGCAGTCTGATCTTGATCTACACTGTCCGCAAAAGGCCATAAAGTCGCGCTTAGCAATCCAAGGGTTAATACATCCTAAGCTGAAGGATGCCTAATCAGATCTATGCTGGCTAGTATTGTGAATGGACAGTCTGGTTACTAAGGTTGCAAGCGTGAGATAACCAGTTCATTCTGAAAATGTTTACGTAATGACCTCTCCGCTAGGGTCATATACCTTACACAACTCTACATCCTTTGTCCCTCACAGCTTCACCTCGCTAACAACAAACGACCAACAGCCGAATACTATTTTAACCTTACAGCTGTTTCCAGTTGCATATACGAGGGCTGTCCCAAAATGGCGTAGACAACACTATTTTTTATGGAACCCGACGTCAGATTTCAGTAAAATTTGCATGTTGTATCCGTTAGTCATTTGTACACATTCACGTATAAAATAAAAAATCAAGATCGCAAATAGTACATTTTATGAAGTTACTTACACCAATGGGGTACCTAACCCGGTGCACACCAAAACTGTGACTGGGTTTTATGAGCATGCTACATCTTTACATGTCTATAATTCCAAACATCGTCATAATTACGGGAAATCATTCAACGTGGATTTACGTCATTGTATTTGATATCATTACACCGAAGGATGCTTACGTAATGTTATTTTGAAAAAAAGTTATAGAACAAAACCTAGTGCGGTGGTTAATTCCAACATGCTGAAAATGGCGACGTCAAAGGAAATGGCTGCGCAGCGGAATGTTATCGAATATTGTGTACAATTAGATATGACTCCTACCCAAACACTACGCAAACTGCACGCTACAGAAAAATTCAAATCTGTTTCAAGATCTCTTATATTTAAATGGCGCAAGAGATTTGTTGACGAATGGACAGAGGAGCAGCGCCCTACAGTCCAGACTTAGCACCCTAGACTTTGCTTTGTTCCCCTATTTAAAGTCTCAGTTGCGGGGACATAGATTCGAAAACTTCAATGAACTGCGACAGGAAACTCTGCGAGTGTTGAGTAATTTGAAAAGCAAGTGATTTGAAGACGTATACGATAAGTGGGTCACACGCCACCGTAAATGCATCAAGTACCACGGAGAGTACTTTGAAAAACAATAAATTGTCCTCTAGGGACGTAATCACGTTGACGTTAGTGTGCGCTGGGTATGTATGGGTAGCTTGTTTTAAATCGTGACAGATTGAGCAATTCTTAAGGTAGTTAGATTATATTTCACACACATATGCACAAAGCTCTTGTAAAGAATTCCGAAACTTGCTGAATGTATTGTGTTAACACTGATTGTGTTATAGCCTTTGTCTACGCTATTTTGGGACAGCCCTCGTACACCAGTTTGCTCTAAGGTAAAACAATCTAAATGTTCAAATTCTCTTAAAGCAATGTTTCCGTAAAAACTCCGTTCCTTTGCTAGTTTTATCCCTGCTCAAGGCCAAATGACCTGTAATCTGTTCAACACCCGCTATATATACGAACAGCACTCGTCAAAACTCGGCCGATCCCGTAACAATGTGTAACCTGATCAACGAATCACTCGATTAATATGAACAGCAGACGACTAGAAGATGTGCTTACATAATCTGATACTCCTTGATTCTCTCTTGTTTCATTCATAAGTTGTTATCAGGGTTAAAAGTTCAATGTAATAAGGTCACAACAGCTAGTATCAGTGTTATAAGACTGTAAGTAAAAGCTGAGACGAGTTGCAGTTAGATCAGTTTGCCCTCAGCAGACGGGTTCCCGAAATTTGTGGTCTCTCTAATCGTCCGGCTCACGCCGACCGATTTAAAATCAGAGGACTTGTCAAACAACCCTGACGGGTACCGACGTTACAATTGAAGAAATTTGATAAGCCATCGTCTACTCTAATACACGCTTTAAGATTTTTATATAAAGACTGTAATGAATTAACAAATCTACCGCTTATGCTCTTTCGACGTAACCTGTTCCACAAAAGTTCATGTTGAATTGAGTCGAACGCTTTCGAAAAATCGATGAAAATACAGTAAAACCTTCCTCTTGCTCTCGAGAGATATTTTTGTACAACTGACGTTAGCGTAAAAATGATATCAATAGTTGAGTACTGTTTACGAAAGCCTGCTTGGGACTCATCTGTAACTTGATTTTCTTCACACCAGACAGACAATCGATTATTTAGAATAAAGGTGAAAACTTTGCAAAGCGCGTCTATTAGTGATATACTGCGATAATGATTTGGGTCTGATTTGGATCCTTTTTTATAAGTTGGAACAATAATACTTTTTCCCCATTCCTCAGGTACTAGTCCAGACGTCAATATTTCATTGAACAATTTATGTAGATATGGTGTTATAGCAGACGACACGTGTTTTAATACGTCAATACCTATACCATCAGGCCCAGGCGAGCGATAACTGTGAACTCGCGCTAGAGCTCTTGTTATTTCATCTTCTGTAATGTCACTATTTAAATAATCGTTATCTAGGTCGTGACGGATGTGTTGCAATGTAATACTTTCATCTCGAGATTCGGGGATATTTTTATAGTACAAGGATTGGAAGCGAACCATCCATTCATCACTACTGATATTTGTCATAGTATTTATATCTTTTTTTATCAAAGAACTTTTAATGGTTTTCCAAAATCTTTGTGGATTCTTACTCGAGTCTATAAGAATGCGACGGTTTTTATACTGATAATTTATTTTAGCCCGTTTGCAAACTCTTTTGAATATTTTTCTCGCTTCATGAAAAGCAGCTAGATCAGAAGAATGATTAAATATTCAAAAAATTCGTAAACGTTTGTATTTTTCATTCTCAGCAATTGCACACTCACCACTCCACCAAATCGGCTGACAAGAGTAACTTCCCGTAAACTTAAAAGAACCACTAGCAGTAGTTGGGCAGGATGACTTTATCAGAGATATAAATGAATCTAGCATTTCTATAGCTGAAACTGTATTCAATTTGTCATAGAAAGATCTAATTAATTTTGGGAAGTTTGAATCAAAGATCTACATTGTGGAAGTATTCCATATTGTTTTTTCTTGATAATGAGTACGTCCATCCTGGTCATTTTCAGACTGAGTAAGATTGGCATCAGCTGTATTTCTAGGAAAACTAAATGTACAATACAGTGGACAATGTACTGAAAACATACAATTATCAATATTTAAGTCGGTAACACAAGGGAAAATACTCGAGGATGCCAACATGTAATCGACGACATTCGCACCATTATTTGCGAAACATGTGTATTCGCCGTTTTTGTCGTTAAATAACCTGCCATTAAAGACATATATATTATAAGTACAACATAAGTCAATCAAAGACAGACCAAAGTTATTATTGACTGTATCTTTTGACGTTTTTGAGATATCAAAGCTGTCAGATGAAACTCTTTATTCCTATTGAAAATGTAGTTAATGCAATCATTTGGAATGAAATCACATAGATATTTTATACGGCTGTTCAAGTCTCCAGCGACAAATATCGATGCATCAGTGTACATACTAGTTACTTCTAAAATTTAGTCACTTAAAATTCCAATGCCATTATTACTATTGAAACCATATATGGAGGAATGTTCTGAGGAGATATATGCAAAAACCATTATAATATCTTTCCCAATATCAAACAGAGACCCTCTAAATTGCAAAACTACACATTCTTCAAGGTGTCTAGAGATACGCTTTATTAACCCTGATTCAACAAAATAGTTCTTGACAAGAACGGTAACTCCGCCAGAATTACGTCTGGCGAAGCAACCGCGTTTTCGCACAAAATCAAAATGTGTGTAATCCGTCATAAAGTTTTCAAACTCGAGCTCATTACTTGCCAAAGTTTCGCACATTCCAAATATGTCGAATCGTCTAATGTAAGAGTGAAGAAATTCGTCAAATTTAAATTTCAAAAAACCCTATATATTCACGCTAGCAATCGACATGTCAAGACTGTCAAAAGAGAAAGGCACTGAAAGTTGTTTGAACGAAGACGGTGAATTATTTTCATTTACAGAAACGTTCTTTTTGAGGTATGTCTGCTTACTTGTCCGTAAAGGGTAAGTTCTGTTATGGCCTTGGCCGGATCGCTATTGGTCAATTACCACAGGGCTATTAGACGCAGAGTCGAAAGTGTAGGTGACTTTATAAACCACAAGTTTGTCATACCTGAAAAATGCCTTTTTGTGTTCGTTTATGTTTTTCATAAGGAGAGGATATAACGCAGTTCGTAACTTAGTCACGCGTTTACGGAAATCCTCTACGATGCGGAGGTTGCTGTTTTCACTGAAAGCCAGATCTCTGCGACATTGGCGATACGCTTTCAAAACTCGTTTACGATCACTAAATCAGGAAAACTTAACTATGATAGGCCTAACAGCAGCACTACTTGGAATACGATGAGCTCGCTCTATAGACACCGATGACTGATCTACACCCATCTTGGTAATATCTCGTCCGATCTTTTCCTCAGACTCCTCCCCCGATTCATTGCGCTGATCCTCAATTTCATGGAATTTGAGATTATCTCGTCGTGACTGAGCTTCGAGTCACTCACTCCTAATTTCGCTTTCCTTCGCCACCCTCCTCACATCCTCAATCGACCGCGTTAACGCCCCCACTTTACTAAAAACCTCCTTTACCTGCTCATTCAAAGCAAAATTCTCGGTTTGTAAAGTTGACATCCATTGCTCTATTTTATCAAATATTCTTAATATCGCGCCGAATTTCGAGCAAGAGAGCATTAGTATCCAGTGTGGATGAGTCTATATCTATAATACTATTCAAATCAGGATCCGATGGGTTAAAGTCTAATACAGTGGATGTATCTGATATATTGGACTCATTGAGTGCCGTCTGGGGTGGAAGAACACCAGTCGCTGTCGGTTCCTGGCGTGTTTTGGAGGGACCGGTGTCGTGTAGCCAGCGATCAACATCGGCCTGTCGCCGAGATGTTTGAGCTTGAGGGGGATATTTAACAACGGTAGAGTTTAAAGTATCATCCACATTACTTGCCGCTAAAGCATTACGAGTCATTACACGGCTAATACTATTGCGACCTCTGTTTGATCCCCGACCAGTAGGTTGCCCCTTGCCAGAAGCGGATGGTGTTACCTCTCTGTTGTAAGGACTGGGATTACTCTCGAGACCGCTAACACAAAGGAGGAAGAATAATACTAAGCGAATACATAGTGAAAGTTTATATAAGTCTTTTGCAGAAGTTTTTGAGCTATATCTGATCTTGATCGGATGCGTGAAGCAGCCTATTCTGTAGCGATAAGTCGACAGATCATCGCCCATTGTTTACATCCGGAGTACAGGACCGGTTTTGCAGCTATACAGAGATGGTAATTTATAGTGTCCCTTCGGTTTACCGTTGGCAAATCCAATATACTACAATGTATCTTAGACTGACCGGTCGAATAAGTTTCCTCCTGCTAGCTCTTATAATGTTCGGTTCCCAACAAATGATAACGGCATCACATACAAAGTACCTTTAACAAATTGTTGACGAATTTCTAGACCATAAAACTTCTTCCTTCTCGAGTTTTTAGATAATTTAGCTACGTTTGTCTTCAATGTAAAATGACGTGTCTTCATCCAAGGGCGACCACCCGAATTAAATAATGCATTTACATTCCATTCTTCTGTACAAAAGAAACAATTTGCATTTAGATTAAAATTAATATTTTCAATAGACCTCAGAACAAAGGATTAACATCTGAAAAGAGCTTATTAAAAATGAAGAATGTCATTACCGATTCTTTTGTGCTCTCTTGAATAAACCCGTAAACATAATTAATGATACAGCGTGTGTTTGAAAAGAAACCTTTTTGCATTTATATTAATTAATATTTCTTTCAATAGACTTCATAACTTGGGATTAACTTCTGAAAAGAATTCATTTGCATTTATATTGAAAAATGTTATTTTCTTTTGTACACTCTTAAATAGACCTGTCAACGTGATTAATGATTGACCACGTGTTCGAACTCCATGCCCTCCAAAAGGGGGAAGATTCGATCTTTCGAACATAATAATTTTCAAAAAGTACACTATACTACGTTTTATCATTACTGGCGTGCTGGTGTAGGTAGTTCCAAGGATTAATCAAACTTATCAAGCTTACCAAGAGAATCAAATCCGATACATTACACTTGGAAAAGGGGCTTAATGCTCTGAAATATGGGGGCTTATTGCGTTTGCGAAAAGTATCGATCAAGATCAGCCTGCGCAGTCCGCTAAGGCTGACCTGGTCCATACCTTTTCGCTAATGATCAATTTTCTGTATGTCCAAGGACCCGTCTACCTCATGATTAAGTCAGTTATTAAAACGTGGTTATTATTGATTTATATTATGTGATGGCTTCCTTGGTTATAATGCATCACAAAGGTGCATTGATCTACCTTTTGCCAGAGCACTGCTCACATGTAGGAGGCAGACACTCTATCACTGTACAAATGCATTCCACACATCAGTGTGTTTGAATCTTTAACATGGCTAAAACTCCTTTCCAGGAGTTGATGAAAGTCATTCCTCCTAACCGCGAGAGCACTAAATAACTCATGAAGATTTTTTTCAGTTCATGAAAAGTCACCAATACAAATGATTTAATGGTATTTTACCAAAGTACAAAGAGCTAATAATTTTTATTCAAGGAGCAGATTTTGCGTTCTTTACGGTTAGATCTGATTGACATTGTCTGCAAAAGACAGATTGATCTTGATCTTCATTGTCTGCAAAAACATCTGACTCATGCTCTAGAAAGAGGGGGTTCGATACTGTCAGAAATAATCTGTAAGGTACAGGCAGTACCGCATTTTTTATATAGTTTAATGTCTATTTTGTGAGTACCGAGAGTACTTTGATCAGTTGATACTTTAGTACTATTTTTGGAGTACATGTTTCTTTTGATTTGTTGATTTTGATTTCAGTCAGTGTTTATGTTGTCTCAAATAATATGTATTTTTGTTTTGTTATATTCTGCAATAGGTACATTGTAATTTCACGTTTAAAGCCTTGGTAGATCATCAGGTCAAGAAATCATAACACTTTTAGAAACACAAAATTCCGACCCTGTTTAGTCGATTTATGTTTGGTGAATATTAATAGTGTCAAGCTCCAAACCATCTCACATAATTACGACATTACACTGCGACAGCTATTTCTCTCCGTAACCCATTAAAGAGAAATCACCCTTCTCACGCTGCGGAAACAGACGAAGTGAGGTTAAGCAGATCGACGGTGGCTCAGCGTTTATCTTCATACTCCAATGCTGAGGAGTACATTCCGAATCGACCAGCGTCAAACAGCCTAGCTTCAGAGAGGTCCAGACTCATTCCAAGCAAGACAGGCTGACCTGGGGAGTTGCTTCAATACGTCCCGTACAGACCCAGCCTCAAACAGACCCGTTCCAAGCAGTTTGAAGCTGAGAAGTCTTGTCTCACACTTCCAGCCTAGACAATGAGGGTTGAACAGATCAGTCTGAAACACAGACCGACAGCGGTTCAGCACAACACCGTTCCTGGCCAGCTTCAGGCAGACTGGAAGTGCTTCACAGGGACCTGTTCGAAGACGTTTGAAGCCAAGTAAGACTAAGAGGGTGTTTGAAGCCAAGTCACGAACGACGGTTTGAAGCAAGGTTCATATTCGTCTGTTTAAACCAAAGACAGAAGTCTGAGTTTGGCACTTTGTCTCCATAGACTGTATAAGGCAGTAGTTTGGCGTCCGACGGATAATCTATCAAGACAGTAATTTGATGCTTTTGTGATTTTAGTTTTAAATCAATTGAGGCCAGATAGCCTGAGGTAAATTCTATATATCCCCAGAACTGTACATATTCCCTGGTAAGACATTGTCACCTGAGAAACAAACCCACTCATCATCATCATATCTCTTGACAAATACACCTATGTTATGCATTATACCAACCAAGAAGCCACATAACCATTGAATTGTAAAATGCAGTTTGTCTGAAAACATGTTGTAGCATAATATCGGAAACCTCTCCTTGATTATTTAATTTATTGCCATCAGATCAATAATTGATCCCACTAAGGAAAGTATTAATTGTTCTGTTGTTAGTGATAAATAGCCATTCGTCCCTTTTTATTGGAAATCTTTTTGTCGAAATACTCTTTGTCAGACTTCATTGATATGTGGTATGAATAATACTGGATTAGATATACTTGTATTTATTACAATCATCTGAGTGGTTTGTTAATTAACCTATTTTCTCAAAGAAGTTTTATTGCAATCCGCGTGGCTGACAGGTCGATGCAAATTACATGTTTTTACGCAGGAAAGCGATACAGGGCCCTCGTGTTTTGGAGTCTCAGTTCTAACAAAATTCTGTCATTGCTTCTAACCAAGATGATTTTATAGTTGAGAGGGGGCTGATAACCCATAGGTTGTTAAGTGCGACTCACTGACTTTTTGTGGACAGTATAGATCAAGATCAGACTGCACAGTACCTACAGTTTGATCTTTGATCAATACTGTCAAGTAAGAACATATTTTTCCAGAAAAAAATACCTTTGTAATAGCAAAGTTTCGGATTTTTACTATCGGGTTGAAAGTTTCATTTACCTTATTTGGCAGGATAAGAGTTAACATTTCAATAACTGAAAAATACCGAACATTTCTAAAACTTTTTATCTGAGACCATAATGCTTAGGGCTGCCAAATTTGGCATGTAGCTTTATGCAGAAGACTTGTACCATTTTTTTCATTTTTTTTTTTTTTTTCAAGGTGAAAAGTGGTCCTTTTCTCGGGGTCACAAGTGTTACAGTCATAGAGAAAACTTTGAAACCTACTATGAAACTTACTTGAGAGCTACAGCTGTAATTATCAGCTTGTAATATCATCTAGTATGCCTCTACAAAGATTTACTAAAAACAATAGCTCTGGATTTTAAATTGGCACTACCTCAAAGGATCGGAAGTTTAACAAATGCTTATACAGGGAAAACTTGAACATCTTGTTCTAACTATAAATCCTACTGAGCCGCCAAATTTAGCATCTATTAGACCATAAGCCATCGATAAGCTCCCTCCCCCACGGGGTATTTTTGGAAACCTCAATGTCTCCAGGGTACTTTGTCAAAGTCTGTCACCTAGCGAGCAGTGTTTGCGAGTTATAAAGGTCAAAGGTCATCAATGAACTTTTTGCATACCACGTATCAATGGATTGCTGTTCAGGTGGCATTTTCAGTTGGTTTTCTACATTAAGTATGCCAGAAACATCTTCATATGGGGTTGAAACACCTATATCTAGTATCACAACAAATGATTTTGAAGCCAAATTAAGCTAAGGGTAAACTGAGTAGATTTTACCTGTGTTTTAACTCTATTGTTGTTATGACAAGACACATACATGTGGGTTTAAAGAAACATGTTTCAGTTCATCCCAGGTCATTGTAAGAGAAACATGTAAGAGAAACATGCAGCATGCTAGAAGAGAAAACAACAGCACAAGAAAAAAAATTTACCGAAGTAGTTAATGAGCATCCAACCCTTTCAGGGTAAATAACTTTTGAACTTTGACTTCTCTAACTTGCAATTTTTCTAACTTGCAAAAGCCTCACTCGCCAGATGACAGACTTTGCAAATGAGCTTAGTAGACATTTGGGTGTGAGTTGTGTCAGTGCTTTGATTAGAATAAAATAATAGTCCCAAAACCCCAAGGGAGTAGGGGGGGGGGACACCCTGCCGGCTCACGGTCTGTTTCTTCTTCTGGTGGATCTCTACCTATTTTGTTCAAAGTTTAGCCATAGGGTCAAAATTGGCAAAAAGTGGGGTGAAAATATTCATAGAGACTTCATCATGTAGAAACTGTAAGCAGAGCTAACCCCTTGTTTATAACCATTTTGTCTAGACCTGTATTATTTGTCCTGTAGCTACATGTAGGAGTATTCACCTAATTATTACTCCAAGGTAAAAAGAAGGCCCGGCCCTTGAGGTCACAATTTTCGTACAGGTTTTTTTTTTGAGAAAACTTTAAAAGCCTGTTTGTTAAAAATCATTTGTCAAAAAATTGTATTGTTTGGTATGTAGCATAATATCCGGGACCGCCGACGTTGTTCAAGTTATTGCCAAGGGGACAAAAATTTCTTTCACAAGAGGAGTTGGAGCGTCTAAAATTGTTCTCTAGTCAGTGATTAGGAGCCCTTCTAGCCGTTTTGTTGGAAACCTACTTGTGGCAATACTGTTTGCAAAGCACCTTGTTAAATGGTATGATTGATACCGAATTCGACCCTCCTGTATTTATCAAATACATCTTGGAAGCATGTCGAAAAATTCATTACTTTTTTCGTGGCTAAATATGGGATTTTATGTCATGCTTTCTGGTACTTTATCGAGAAATAACATTGAAATATTTTTCGATATTTCAAGGTTAAGAGCAGTGAAAAATACCGATTTTATATACTAACTCTTCGATTGAAGGCAGAAACAGTAGTTACCTAGGTTTAAAGCGTGCCTCTCAACCAGATGGAAATATGGCGTAATTTACCATACATTTCTCGCGCTTTACGTAATATTGTAATACGTTGCTTTGCGGACGGGGTACGCCACGAGTAATAACAGAAAAGAGTTGTACTGGATTTTGATGGAAGTTCCCCCCCCTCCCCCAAAAAAAGGGTTAAAAGCATTAAATAAATAGAATATTTTGTTTTTACGCATCCTCGGAACCCAGGTTTGATGCATTACGTTACTCTCCATGTATCTACCCCTGGGATAATTGACTAGCAATTCGTCGTTTCTTATGAATATTCATATGGTCGGGATGTACCCTAATAGCCAATCGAAAGAACGATAACATAATGATACTCTTTTGTAGAGGATAATTTCATTTCTTCCGTTATAAAAAATAACCCCACTATGGAAAAAACCCGAGGTTGTCAACAAATATGGACCGTCGGCGTGCTTGTCTCCTGTAGGATATGTCATTCTGCAATACAGAGACGACGCTATCGATCTTTGTGTACGATTTTAACTGACAGTCTTTCGGTGTTACGCCGAAAATCTCTTTTTTAAAAACTCTTCTCGATTATGGCGTTGATGGTCGATGCCAGATTTAAAGTATCGCTAAGCTTGATTTGCAACGAATGATGTGATTGGATATCGACAAGTTAAAAACAGAAATGACGGCGTATTTGTGATAAAAATAGTTTAAATTTGTCTCAAAGAAAAACTGAGATCACCGATCAAAATGCTTCATGAATAATTCATGAAAACGAGGACACGCCAGCGAAATAACCCAGGGTCGATTACAGAATGAATCGAAACTGGGTCAAAGAGGATGGTTTTTACGGTGAAAGATCGAAACTCATTTCATCGACTTTACATGCTGCGCTACTCGTGAAAATATTACCGACGATGTTCACTCGATGAAATAAATTTCGATCTTTCACCGTAAAAAAAATCCTCTACGTCTGATAGTGGATCAAATGTCTTTCCATCTTGACTGTCCATATTTTACGTGGTTGACCCATCGTCATTTTCTGTATTTTCTTACCCATCTGAGAACAAAGTGCTCAAGGTGAGTATTTGTGCTTGTGCTGCGTCTGTCGTTTGTTGTCTTTCCTGTGTTGTCCGTCGTCATTTTTATCTTGTGACAAATTTTTAGTCTGATACTCATGAAAGTTGGTCAGAATATTTGTCTTGATCATATTACGGACAAGATTAAAAAGGGTCACGTAGTTAAAAAGCTAAGTCACCGGTTCCAATTATTGTAAAACATTTTGAGCACTCTAGAGGCCACATTTTCAGTCAGATACTCATGGATGTTCGTAAGAATCATCGTCCTGATGTTCTATGGTGAGCGACGACGGGATATTTTTGTGAGTTTGTTAGAACTCTTCTCATGGAAATATTCTTTGGGATAGTTTGTAAATATTGGTATGAATAAGACCCAATTTGACCTGCTTGGCGGCATATGAAAAAGACGTGACTCTTTTAAGTTTTTATTGCAATACAGATTTCTAACAGGTTAAATCACTATCGAAGCAAATTACGTATATGGTACATGCAAGTTTATTGCAGTTGAAAGATACAAGGTGATATAATGACCGTTTTGTTTTTATATTTCTTAACGAAATTATTGTCTATCTAAACTAAATAGATTACCTAAAAGTGGTTGCTTCTAACATCAAATTTTGAATTTCAGAATAGTGTTACCAGTATTCAAAGCACACCTGAGCTCGAGCTATTTCAATCGTGCTGTGTCGTTCGTCCGTCGTCCCTCGTGCATCATAGATTTTCAATGTGTGGGCTCTAGAGGCCATATTTTCTTTCCAATTTTCAGGAAACGGCAGAATGTTTGTCTTGATGATATTTTGGACGAATTAGATAACTGACCACCTGCATTCAAAACATAGGTCACTGGGATAAATTTTAGAAAGGAAAACCTAGTGTACAATTAAGAAATCACATTTTAAGTAAAACACTCATGTTTATCAGAATGTTTGTCTTGATGATTTCTCGGAGGTTATTGAAAATGAGTCAAGTCATTTCAAAAACTATGTCAGTGGGATAAATATTAGACAAGGCTTGTGTACACTCTAAAGACCACATTTTTAGTCCAGTGTTCACTAAACTTGGCCAGAGTGTCCGTCGTGATAATATCTCATAACGCGTGTGAAAATTTGTCATGTCGGTTTAAAAGAGGATCTAAATGACAATTCTTAGAAAAAGTCATGGTACTCTGTAGATGCCATGTTTTCTGTTAAGTTGTCACGAAAATTTCTCAGAATATTTATCTCATGGATATTTGGAATGAGTTTTAAAATGAGACACAGAGGGTACAAAACTACGTTACCACGAGAAAAACCTTTTGTAAACTCTAAAGGGCATATATTTTCATTTCAATACATAGCTCGAAATATTTTTCGTGGTGATACCTCAGATGACTTTGAAAATGGAATATGTGAGGTCAAAAAGTAAGTCACTGGAACAAATCTTAGAATTACCTTGTGTACACTTTAGAGACCATATTTTCAGTCCAATATTTAGAAAAGCTGGTGAAAACTGTCTGCCTAGACAATATTTTTCGCATGTCTGAAAATGGAGTTTCTTGGTTTAAAAAGTACAAAAAAAAAACCACTTTAATACACTCTTGAGGCAATACTTTCTGTCGAATACTCGTGTAAGCTAGTCAAAATGGTGGTCGTGGTCTTGATTACATATCGGACGCTTTGAAAATAGGTAGTTCGGGGTCAAAAATGAGGTCATCTCGGCCATCCTAGAAAGCCTTTTCACACTCTAGGTGTCATATTTTCGGTCCAGTAGAATTGAAAATTTGATGAGAATTTTGTTTTAGTAATATCTCATACAAGTTGGAAAATTGATGATGTTTGTTTAGGAAATAGGTCACCAGGACAAATCTTTAAGAAAAAAAGTGTTTACTCAAGAAGCCACATTCTCATTTCAGCTTTACGAAATTTGGCCATTATTTTGTCTCAACGATAACAAGGACTATTTGGAGACTGGGTCAAAAAGTAGGTCACAGAGACAAACTTTAGAAGACCTTGTGTATACTGAGAGACCATATTTTCAGTGATAAAAATGTATTTTCGTCTTTTTGGCTATTTGACCAACCGTTACAGTTAACAAAGTCTTAATTTGACAAAATGTCATGGAATCGATTGACCTTAACGGTTGTAATACAGCATACATTAAAAAAACTGTACCTGTTAGCTTTCATACATGGATAAGTCGCTAACTGTTAAATTTGGAATTTTATGTTCCTACATTTTTTTTTTTTTTTTTTACTTTGGAAAACGTTGTGGGAAAAATAGCAATTGCCTGTGACAAAAAACTGAACCATTTCGTACAATGTTTACATATACTGTTGAAACCCGTGTTATAAGTATTTGCATCTTTTCATACATTGATCCCTATTATCCTTTCTTTCAAACTTTAGCAAAAAAGCCCAAGAGAAGCCTGAAGTCGACTGCTTCCGGAACGACAGACCGGCCTGCAGGAAGCAGATGTGGTATGATTTTGTCTTATTACTTTTAACCCTTATCAAACAGTCTTGTGCTTTAATGATGGTGATAAAGAAGACTTCTGAAATGAATGCGGAACAAGGAGAATATATTGGTAACAGCTTCTCACTTTTGCTCAGTGTTAGCTACCCTTTCACTAACGAAGAGCTTCGTTTCATTTGTCATCTGCAAATACTTTCATATGGGCGAGACTTGATTTTTTTTTATTCGGTAAAGAATTAAATTTTGTCCCAACATTTGCCCTGTGCCAGTACTTCAGTAATAATGAAGAGTGCCAATTATCAGGAATCGGCAATAGTGCGATGAAAATTGATGCAAATTACATATATGACACATGCAATTTATTTGACAGTGAAGTGTTTTGGATTCTCAGCTCTCACAAAATTGTGCCCCGGCTTCAAGTCAAGAAGTTTTTATGGATGAAAAAGGGTCTATTAATTAACCCATAGGCTGCCAAGCGCGACTCACTGACCTTTTGTGGACAGTGAAGATCAAGATTAGACTGCAAAGAACGTTACTTTAATAATATTTTTCCCGAAAAAATTCCTTTGAAATGGCAAAATTTCGGGTTTTTACTATCGGGTTAATAGTTTCATTTCACTTATTTGGCAGGATAAGGCTTCAAATTTCCATAATCAAATCAAACTTCAAATATAGTCTAATGTCATTGAATGAACATTGAATAAGTCGAAGAGAATAGAAAGAAAAACGGTCGATGATTTTCATTTATGTCTTAAGACAATTTATGAAAATGTAGCAAAAAGTGAAATTGCTGTTACGTGCAATTTTAGCTCGACTGGCCAAATGTCTGGGAACTTTTGTTACGGCTCTGTTTCAGAGGTGCGTCATTGCTCGCGTTAACTTTTGTTCCAAACATTTCTTTGAAAACTACCAAAACTTTGCAGAAATGATGCTGCTGTGGTAGGGTAAATTTGATTTAAAACTCTAGTTGCCATAAGAACCCAACCGAAATATACCGAACATTTTTAGAACTTTTTATCTAAAACCATGATGCTTTGGGCTACCAAATTTGGCATGTGGCTTGATCCAGTAGACTTCTACCATTTTCTTTTCATTTTTTCTTTTTCTTCTGTCTTGGGTTCAAAATTGGTTGTGTTGTAGGGGTCACACGTTTTGCAGTCTTGATACTGATTTGAGAGCTGCAGCTGTATTTGAAATATGTATGATCATCTAGTGTGCGTCATCAAAGTTTATTTAAAAAAAAAAAAACGTTGGGGTCGAAACTGGTCCCATCTTAGAGGGACTGACCTCCAACGTATGCTTATACAGCGAAAACTTAAACAACTTTTTTTTTTTTTTATTAAGCTTTAATTGCCACGTCAATCGGTATGTGAGGGTGGTGACTATTCCCAACATACCTTACAAATCAAAGTTAGTAAATATTTTGTTAATAGTACAAGTTGTTCACAATATCGTTATGTTTCATTATGTTAACAAATTTCAAAGTCTTTTCTTTTACAAGTTTACCATTTCAAAATTTAAAATTTAACCAATTTACATATTAATTGATGAGCCAAAATAACGAGCAAAAGGTGACAACAAAGCTTTTTTTTTATTTTGTGATGAAAGATGAAAAAGTGTGTGTGTGTGTGTGGGTGTGGGTGGGTGTGGGTGGGTGGGTGGGTATTCTTGTTTGCGCGCTAAAATAGACCAAAAGAAAAAAGAAAAGTTTTTTGTCTTTAATTCTACTTTTTACTCATTGATTGTGTTTTTGCGTTTTCTTTGGTTTTGTCTTCAATTATTCACTATCTTAATCGGCTCATGGGAGGTTTTGTATGATATGTTCTACAAATGTCATGATACTTTCTCCTTTTTCAAACATCTTAGTATTTTTGTAAATGTGTAAAGTAGTGGTAAGATGGTTCCTTAATCCGTCTATTGGAGGTTTATTTAGTTTTTTTCTGCAAAAATAGATATACTTTTTGATTTCCAAAAGAAGTATATCTCATTTAATGTTTGGTGCGCTTCAACCCAAAAGTAAAATAGAGCTGTTAATTTGCACAGTTTAATCAAAATTGGTTATTATTCCTGTGATTCTATTTGTCAAAGGTCTCGCGTATCTACATTCGTAGAATAAATGTATAATTGTTTCAGCATCTGTGCCACAGAATGTACATAAATTTGTATCTATCAGCTTCATTTTAAAAAGTAAGGAGTTTTGTTGCAATAATACGATGCACTATTCTTGTTTGTAACCATTGGGTGTAAGTATCTCGTATGTTTTTGAAAACGTTTCCATGAATTTGTTTCCAATCACAGCTTAAACCATTATATAATGTAGACCATTTGTTCCTACTTGTTGGAGTTTCATTGTTTTTTATAAGAGCGTTGTAAATGTGTTTGTTTATGTCGTTTTTAGTTATTATATGAAAAAAATAGCTGTTAATTGAAGGATTATGGCACGCGTTCAAAATTGTATGTGTAACTGGAAATGAAATTTTCTGCTGTAAAAAGAAAGCTTTAATTGAATTTACAATACTATAATAGTTTAAAAAATTTATTCCGTTCTTGGTAACGGTTTTGATATCATTAAAATTTTTAAAACATCCGTTGTCGCTCAACATGTCTTTAACATATCTTATACCACATTTGTATAAGTTGGCGTTGTAGATATATATGTATTTAGAGTCTATCGTAAAGTTTTCATTATAAAACAGAGGCATGGTCATTATTTCCGACCATTTTGTAAATTTATATTTAGAGCTGAATACCGTGAATGATTTTAAAACATTTATCCAGAATACATTCTTTATTGTGCCTAGAATTTTTTTGCAGTATAAAGTTCCAAAATTAAAAATTCTCTCTGGATCAAATATGTTGCTTATTAATTTGTAACAATCATTTGTACCATTAGCAACTATTTTCTTCATCCATTTTAATTTCATGGTTGTATTAAAACTCAGTAAATCTATCATCCTTAATCCCCCTTCCACATAATCTTTGGTCATCACTGTATATTTTATTTTAGCTGGGCCATCCCATACAAATTCATAAAGAATGTCATGCACTCTTTTTAAATATTCAGTGGTCGATGATGGTAAAAAGATAAACAAATGTGTGAGAATTGGCACTAAGAGGCTGTTGACCACAGTTATTTTACCAATAGGAGTTAATTTTCTTTTTTTCCAGTATGAAATGCTATTACTTATACTTTGTAATTTGGGCTCATAGTTCAAGTTTAATATTTTTTCCAAATCAACATGGAATAAGATTCCAAGTAATTTAAATTGCGTTTCCCCCCATGCTAATTTCCATTTCGTTTTAATAGCTCGAATGCTATATTTCATGGAACCAATCCATATTAATTTGGTTTTATCAAAATTGACTTTAAGACCAGCAATGTGTAAAAAGTGTTAAAGCAGCTCCAAAGTACTGATGAGCGTTTTTTCAGACCCGTCTAAAAAAAGGGTTGTGTCATCTGCAAATTGCGATATTATGTATTTTTGGTTTTTTTATCTTTATTCCTGTGATATTTTTATCATTTTTTTTTAATATTTAGTATCTCTGTGCAAAGAATGAAAACGTATGCAGATATTGGGTCCCCTTGACGACAGCCCCTCCTTATAGTTAAGTACTCTGATAAAAATCCATTTAAATGAACAGAAACTTCAGTATTATACAAAAATAATTTAATCCATTTCTTGAATGTTTCCCCAAAATTAAAATAGGTTAACGCGTTTTCAATGAAGTTAAAAGATAAAGAATCAAATCCTTTTCGAAGTCAATCAACATCAACAATCCAGGAATATGATGTTCTTCGCAGCGTTGCATAATATCATAGACTAGTCTTGTATTTTCGCCTATAAATCTGTCTTGTAAAAAACCAGTTTGATCTCCTGATATGACGTGATTTAAAACATTTTTAATTCGTTTAGCTATACTACCAGATACAAGCTTATATAAAACATTTAAAAGCGTAATCGGCCTCCAGTTTTTAGCTCACCTGAACACGAAGTGCTCAAGGTGAGCTTTTGTGATTGTGCTGTGTCCGGCGTCCGTCGAGCGTCGTCCGTCGTCAACTTTTACCTTGTGTACGCTCTAGAGGCCACATTTTCAGTCCGATACTCCTGAAACTTGGTCAGAATGTTTATATTGATAATATCTCGGACGAGTTTGATAATGGGTCATGTCGGGTCAAAAACTAGGTCACTAGGTCAAATCTTAGAAAAACCTTGTGTACACTCTAGAGGCCACATTTTTAGTTCTATACTTGTGAATCTTGGTCAGAATGTTTGTCTCGATAATATCTGGGACGAGTTTGATAATGGGTCAGGTTGGGTCAAAAACTAGGTCACTAGGTCAAATCTTAGAAAAACCTTGTGTACGCTCTAGAGACCACATTTTCAGTCCAAAACTCCTGAAAGTTTGTCAGAATATTTGTCTGGATGATATCTCAAACGAGCTCGAAAATGGGTCATGGCCGGTCAATAACTAGGTCACTAGGTCAAATCTTACAAAAACCTTGTGTACGCTCTAGAAGCCACATATTCTGTTCAAAACTCTTAAAAGTTGGTAAGAATGTTTGTCTTGATGATACCTCTGACGAGTTTGAAAATGGGTCATGTTGGGTCATCAAACTAGGTCACTAGGTCAAATCTTCATAAAACCTTATGTAGGCTCCAGAGGCCACATTTTCAGTCCAAAAATCTTGAAAAATGGTCAGAATGTTTGTCTTGATGATACCTTGTATAAGTTCAAAAATGGGTCATGTCCAGTCAATAACTAGGTCACTAGGTCAAATCTTAGAAAAACCTTGTGTATCTTCTAGAAGCCACATTTTCTGTCCAAAACTCTTGAAAGTTAGTCAGAATATTTGCCTTGGGGATATCTCAAATGAGTTCAAAAATGAGTCATATTGGGTCAAAAACTAGGTCACTAGGTCATTTCTTAGAAAAACCTTATGTACTCTCTTGAGGCCACATTTTCAGTCCCAAACTCTTGAAAGTTGGTGAGGATGTTTATCTTGATAATATCTCAAACGAGTTTAAAAATGAGTCATATTGGGTCAAAAACTAGGTCACTAGGTCAAATCTTCCAAAAACCTTGTATACTTTCTAGAGGCTACATTTTCAGTGCAATACTCATGAAACTTGGTCAGAATATTTGTACTAATGATTTCTTGGACCAGTTTGCAAATGGGTCATGTCTGGTCAATAACTAGGTCACTGAGTCAAATCTTCAAAAAACCTTTGTACGCTCCAGAGGCCACATTTTCAGTCAAATACTCATGAAAATCTCGGTAGAATGTTTGTCATTATCTCAAAAGAGATTGAAAATGGGTCATGTTTGGTCAAAAGACTCAGGTGAGCGACTTCAGGGCCATCATGGCCCTCTTGTTTAGAAATTGTCTAGGTTTATCTTCTTTTGGAGTTAGTGTAATAATGCCTAACTTAATATTTTTTGAAAAAGAATTATTCATAAATGCATAATTTAAGGCTTTTACTACAAAGTGGCCAATCCTTTTGCAAAACACCTTGTAAAAATTTGTAGTAAAACCATCTATACCAGGGCTTTTGTCATTTTTCATACTTCTTAATGTTTCTGTTACCTCACTGCATTGTAAAAGTCCTTCGATTGCATTTTCATGTTTTTCATCTAATTTATTCACTGCACAATGTTTCATGTAAACTTCAAAGTTTATGTCTATATTAGAGCTTTTTTCTGTAAATAAATTTTCAAAATAATTATTTGCTTCCACTAAAATTTCATTTTTATCGTAAGTATGACTTCCATCCTCTTTTACTAGGAAAGGGATATTTTTGAAGCTATATGTAGTTTTTCCAAGTTACAAAAATGTTTTGTTGCTCTTCTCCATTTTCAATCCAATTTGCTCTAGCTCCGGTGAAGAAACCATTTAGTTTTTCTTTCCTCAAATTTTCCAATTGAGTATGTAGTATACTTAACCTATCTTTATTTGTTTCATTTAAATTACTTTCTAAATGAGCAATTTCATGTTCAATAGTTTTTTCTCTTTGACATTTTGTTTTGGCTTTGTGACTTGAATACGATATTGTTTCTCCGCGTATTTCCATAAGTAATGTTTTCGAAGAGAGCTGATCGATTATAATAAACTGTATGTCTGATGGTTCCATCTTGAGCACGTTATCGGTGTTGTACACCGGTAAACAGTACTGTAAAATAACACCATCTATCTTCCTATTTATACAACCAACATAACCTTTATCATTCAGCAATGAGTTATTTAACTTCAAAAATCCTTTTCCATGATTTTGTTCAGAAAATTGAAGTTCAAAAACAATGATTGAATGGTCAGCTTTATAACTTACGTCTATATCACAATTTCTGAGAAAGGGAACTAAAGTAAGAGTCATTAAAAAGAAATCAAGTCTTCCTCTCTGTAAGGGCGATAAACGCTTCCATGTGTATTTTCTAGTTTTTCCACGCAATTGTCTAAAAGGATCAATCAGATCTCTATCATTCTTTTTATTCAATAAAAATTTTCTTGATGTTGCATTATGATTTAAGTATTTGTAGTTTTCATAATCAATCGAAGTGTCTAAAACAAGATTAAAATCACCCAAAAGAATAATATTCTCGTTATTATCAAAAGATTCTATTTGATTGAAAATATCATCAAAAAATTTTGGATTGTCTATATTTGGAGTATATATATTTGCAGGTATCATTGATGTGCTGCTATACAATAATTCAAGGGCAATAAATTGTCCCTCCGTATCAGTTTTGCACGATAAAACCTTAATGTCTATACCTTTTTTAAATAAAATAGCTACGCCTATAAAGTTCGAATTACCATGGCTGAAAAAGCAGTTTCCTTCCCATTGTTGATAAATTTTAGTTTCAATTTCCGCAAAGAAGTGAGTCTCTTGAAAACATTAAATGTCAACATTCTTTTCCTTAAAAAGTGAAAATAAATCGTAACGTTTTTTAGTATTGTTCAACCCACGACAATTGTAAGAACATATCTTCAAGCTATCCATTACCATTTTTAAAAGGAAATAATATTTTCAATATCAACTTACTTTTGAATCCTCCATGTAACCGATCGTGATAGTATCTAAAAAAAGGTGTATGTATATGAATTGTATGTGTGTGCTGTGTATAATATGTACAAATAAAGTGCAAAAAGTGAAGGATATGGATGGTATACATTTAAATGAAGGAAATATATACACGATATACATGTACCTATATACAAAGACATTGTAATAAAAACAACAACTTCTTGTTCTTATTCTGGTGGATTATTACTAACTTTGCTCAAAGTTTAGCCCTGAGATCAAATAGGGGTAACTGTATCTTCTTGTTTATAATCATTTTGTCTAGAGCTGTATTATTTGGCATATAGCTTGATTTACCAGTATTCACCTAATTATTGTCCTTAGGTCAAAAGAAGGCCAGGCGCTGGAGGTCACAACTTTCGAATAGGCGTTTACTCAGAAAATGTTAAAAGTCTGTTTGAAAAAAAATCATTTGTCAAAAATTGGTATGAAACAAGATATCCGGGACTGCCGACATTGTCCAAGTTATTGCCATGGGGTCAAAAATTTGTCTCATACTGGGAGTTCGGACGTCTAAAAATGTTCCCTTATTAGCGATTAAGGACCATTCTAAACGTTTGTTGGAAATCTTGTAGAAATACTCTCTGCAAAGTTCCATGTTATATGGTATGAATGATACTGAGTTTGACCCGTCGGTATTCATTAAAAACATGTTGACAGCATGTGAAAAAACACATGTCTTTATTCGGGGCTAAACATGGGAATGTCTGATACTGGATCAGATGTCTTTTCATCTTGATTATCCACAATTTTAAGGCGCTAACTTACAGTCATCTGTTGTACTTTCTAGCTCACCTGAGCACAAAATGCTCAAAGTGAACTTTTGTGATTGTGCTGTTGTCTCTCGCGTGTGGTCCGTCGTTAACTTTTGCATTGTATACACTCAAAAGTCACATTTTCAGTCTGATTATCATAACAGTTAGTAAGAATATTTGGCTTGATGATATCTCTGACTACTTAAATCAAAGTGCTGTCAGCACTGTAATCGGTCGACACTGAATGACTACACTGGTTTGAAATCACAAATAAAATGGCAGTTGTCTGAACTATGTATGGGATAGAAATCTTATACCTTGTAACAGAGCCACGAAGGAACCCCCTTTTTTAACTGTCCTTTACAAATTAGTAGTTTAATGGAATGCTACAGATATATGTTTGCCGGTTAACAGCAATAGAACGTTAAATATATGTGACAATTCTGATCAGTAGTACCCATCATCAGGCTTTAGATATCACTCATCCTGAATAACAGTACCTATCACCCTTTTAAATAAGTTAAACAATATACAAATATTCTTTTCTGTAACTTTTGCAACTTTGATAACTGTACGGTAATATATTGTCATAATATATTATCAGTAATATCCATACTTTGAAATGGTATGAATAAATCGTATTAAATATGCCTGTATTATAACATAAATTGTTTACTTTTTGCTGCAAGTAGGCCTTTTACATTTTTCTATTTTTAAGAAGCCATCGTGTTTATCTGGACAAATTGTCCTACCTAATTTTTTTGACTGGCTAAATTGATCTGGGCAAAATCTTTCTGTCCAAAACATTGGCTGGCCAATTTCTTCCACATTTGTTTCAAAGAATGTAATATCTTCCGAACCCTCACCCCTTTTCCCAGTGATGTAATTTTAGACTTGGTTATCTGCATCTTTTTTTTTTTACAATGTTTTTAAAAGCCGTCTTCCTCTTGGTAATCAAAAACGGGATAGTTTTGTTAAGAGTTAAAGCACCCAGTTATGGCCTTTTACAGCCAGAAAAAACAATATCCAAACATTGCAATTTCGTGGTCGTTTTTTTTTTTTTTTTTTTATATATCCTACATAAACTGACAATTAAGATACTAGATATATAAGTACGTTTATTGATCTGCATTGCATTCAAAGGACAGTCTGATCATGATCTTTCATTGTCTTCAAAAGCGACTCTACTTGTCCTTAGACAACACAGGTCATTGTATTGGAGTCATTCTAATGAGCAAGAGCATCACTACAGTGAAACTTTGGCTCTTAATCTGAAATATAGAGGATGAGAATCAACTAGTATGGAGTAGCTAATGAGACAAACATCTAACTGAGTTTTACGCTTAAAGCACTGAACTAATGAAATAGATATGTGAAACGTGGAAAAGCAGCAGGTCCACTGCTGTTTTGATTAGAATATCTCAGAAAACTGGCCTAACAAACCCAAGATCTGATTGCATGTTCTACGCTGTCTGGTCTGAATCTGCGCTCTCCGAAAAAGCCTTTTTACCTGGTCAGTTGATTCAGACATGGGGAATATGAAGTTAAGTGAGCTTATTTGTTTTGTACTTTCACTTTTTTTCCCTCAATGAAAATGCTCTATTCAACTCTACCAATGAAATTACAAAATGTTTAAATTCTTTCAAATGATGAAAAAACGCTGTGAGGAAAAAGAGAACATGCTGAATACATGCAGTTTTTCTCACTACATTTTAAAGCCCAACAGGATTATTTAGTCAACATTTGACAGACTGATTTCTGTCTTTAGAATATCATCAAGAAGAAACATGGATGGAAAGAGAGGAAGAGAGGGGCTGTGAAAACGATTTAATCCTTTACCTGCTAAATAAATGAAATTAAATTTTCAAGCTACAGTAAAACCCAAAGTTTTAACTATTTCGCAGGTATTTTTGGGGAAAAAGGTATCTCCTCATCGGACAGTGTAGATCCAAAATCAGACTGCATGTAATTGCAGTCTGATCTTGATCTACACTGTCCGCAAAAGGTCATGAAGTCCCGCTTAGCAGCCCAAGGGTTAATACATCCTAAGCTGAAGGATGCCTAATCAGATCTATGCTGGTCAGTATTGTGAATGGACAGTCTGGTTACTAAGGTTGCAAGCGTGAGATAACCAGTTCATTCTGAAAATCTTTACGTAATGACCTCTCCGCTAGGGTCATAACCCATACACAACTCTACATCCTTTATCCCTCACTTCATTTCGCTAACAATAAACGACTAACAGCCGAATACTATTTTAACCTTACAGCTGTTTCCAGTTGCATATACACCAGTTTACTTTAAGGCAAAACAATCTAAATGTTCAAATTATCTTAAAGCAATGTTTCCGTAAAAACTCCGTTCCATTGCATTTTTATCCCTGCTCAAGGCCAAATGACTAATCATCTTTTCAATACCTGCTATATATACGAATAGCACTCGTCAAAACTCGGCCGATCCCGTAACAATCTATAACCTGATCAACGGATCACTCGAAGTTTGCCGAATAATATGGACAGCAGACGACTAGAAGACGTGCTTACATAGTCTGATACTCCTTGATTCTCTCTTGTTTCATTCATAAGTTGTTGCTTTATTACTGAGACACCATTTATTATAGCTGCGTTGTAAGTAAACTGCTAGAAAATTTCTGGTTTTTGCAGACCCGAGATTTTGGAAATACTTGTAATATAGCATAATTCAACGATAAACTAACTGTAACCGCCATTTATTACAAAATTCAAAAGTTATATAAGGGATTACTTGAAGGGCTGTTTACTACTAGTTTGTATTCGTGCGCTTATCAGGGTTAAAAGTTCAATATAATGAGGTCACAACAGCAAGTATTAGTCTTATAAGACTGCAAGTAAAAGCTGTCACGAACTGCAGTTAGATCACTTTACCCTCGGCAGACGGGTTTCCGATATTTGTGGTCTCTCTAATCGTCCGGCTCACGCCGACCGATTAAAAACGGGTCACGTCCGGTCAAAAACTACGTCACTAGGTCAAATTATTGTAGAACTATTGTTAAATTATTGTACACTGTAGAAGCCACATTTTCAGTCAGAAAGTTTCAGACGGAACTGAAAATAGATAAGGTCGGGTCAAAAGCAAGGTCAGTGGATCAAATCGCTTAAAAACAATGTATACACTCAAGCGGCTGTACTTTCAATCCAATAGTTATGAAAGTTTGTCAGAGTGTTTGTCTTCACGATATCTAATGCGAGTTCGAAAAAGGGTTATCTCGGGTCTACGACTATGTCATCAGGTCAAACCTTTTCAGTCCTTTCCGTCAATACTGATGAGACATGCGAAGAGTGTTTGTCTTTGGTGATCTCTAAGACGAACTGAAAAATGGGTCACATCAGGTCAAAACCCAGGTCAAAAGGTTCGGTCTTTTAAAACGCTTGTGTTCACTGCAGAAGTATCGGGGCATATTCCATTCACCTGTTCCGGTACGATGTACTATTATCCGGAATGTCCTTCTGAAATGAGCGAAAGGAATATTCTGGTACATGTGCATTGTTCTGGTATGATGTTCTGAATGGAGCATTTTTGGAACATTGTTCATTCCAATGTCAAACATGTTTTGTTTTCCATTTGTTCTGAACTTGATAACATTGTTGTTCTGTATGGGGTATATCTGTCTCATCCCGTTTTTAAGTTATTGTTGGCAATAGGAAAGCTATTCTAACCCATGTCATAATCAAACTTCCAATCTCTTGCAAACTTTTCTTGAAAATTGGGAAATGGTTTGAGCGTATTAACCACCTCAAGACAACTTCGTGATAATTAGTTGTTACAATTACATAACTCATTACCAAATAACAAATTTTTAAATTTGTCAAAAGTAAAAGCATTTGCGAACGACAAAATCAATGTGACTGCAAACTGAAATATGGTCTGGGATGGGTATAAAACATTGGTGGTAAAGCAGAAATTGCTGGTTACCAGCTTTTCTCCTTTTTTTTCACACAATCTTTTCAAAAGTATTTTTCTTTCACCTTTATGTCGATGATGACGAAATCCGATGAAAGTTGCAAGCATTTTTTCGCAATGCAACCAATTGAGTGTCACCTAAAAACAGTACTGACAACACTTTCATTTATGTCCTGGCCATGTGAACTGGAATATCTGAGTTTTTTTTTTTCCTTTTCTTTTCGAAGTATATTTGTGCCAAGACACGATGAAGTGAGAAGACAGTTGAAACCAACAAAATGAATTTGTGTTCAGCATGGGTCTCTAGCGCCCTCCACATCTGTGAGGTCTGTTCAGGATCCATATTGTTTTAGCACTGAAAAATTGTTTGTCTTTCAGCCATCTTGTAACACGTGAGTACGCGTTCAGCAGGTGCGCTGCGCCCCAACTTATTTTGAACAGTCATAATATGTTCTGAAGAATACAGCACAGTGTTCCGAAATTCTCCATTGATCTTGAACATTTTCGGAGTGTTCGGAGCAGCGAAAGGAATATGCCCACAGTTTCTGTCCAATACTCATGAAAGTTGGCTTGAAGGCTTGTCTTGATGATATCTCAGACGAATTCGATGATACATTATGTCAGCCAAAAACTAGGTCACAAAATAAAATCCTCGAAAAGCCTTGTGTTTACTCTAGAGACCACAGTTTTAGTCCAGTACTCATGAAAGCTGGTCAGAATGTTTGGTTTGATGATATCTCAAATTAGTTACAAAACGTGTCACCTTCGGTCAAAAAGCAAGTAATCAAGTCAAATCTTTGAAAAACCTTATGAACACTAGAGGCCACATTTTCAGTCTAAAGCTCATGAATTTTTGTTCGAAAAAGTGTCTTGATGACACCTTGGACTCGTTAAAAAACTGATCATCTCATTCTAAAACTAATTCACCAGGTTAAATCGACAAAACATCTTGTTTACATTCCAGAAGCCATTTATTAATTCATAAATACATTAAAGCTAGCTAGAAAGTTTGTCCTAGGTGATATGTAGGATGTATTTAGAAATGGGTCATGTCAGGTCTTAAAACAGGTAATTAAGACAAATAACGGAAACAGCTTGTGTACACTCTAAAGGCCACCTTTTGAGCCCAATACTCATACGAAGTGGTCAAAATGTTTGTCTTGATGATATTTCAAAAACATGTAAAATGGGCAACATCAGGAAAAGAAAGTAGGTCACTGGGAAAAATCTTAGGAAAACCTGCATACTCTTGAGACCAGATTTTTAGTGAATATCTCATGACAGTTGGTCAAACGGCTAGTGTTAATATAACCTATAATAAGTTTGAAAATGGGGTCATTGTAGGTCAGTCACTGAGATAAATCCAAGAGAAATGGATTTTTCAAAATCATTTCAGTTATATTACGATTGCCAGTGCACCTACCCATGCAGTTTTTAGAGTTTTCTTTTACGGGTACTTCACACAGTATTCTTCTCGAGCCAATGGCTGCCTTCCAACAGTGCCCACACTGAAATTGTTAAATAATCAGCATAGAGAGAAGAATAAATGCTTTTGCGATGACGATCATCAATCCTCGGAAAGAAATTTGCTAAGCTGGGAATTCTAATCACAGACCCCCTCCACCCCCGTTTTAAATCCTGCACATTACCAACTGAGTGACCGGGCTCTACCGTTATTGTTTTGAAAGAGGCTACACGCTAATGATCTACATGTACATACAGAATAGGACTTTATAACTTTAACCCTTTACCACACAATCCCAAGCTTCAAGAGCCCAGAGAGGAACAAGCTCTTTGAATCATTATGGGAAAATGAGAAAATGCTGGTAACCAGCATATTTGCCTATTCTTGCAATATTTTCTTCCCTTTAAGAATCAAATTTCATCATTTGAGTCACAATAATTTTGCCGCCTACGAATGCCTTCGTTTTGGATCAACATAAAGTCTGCCATTTGGTCAAGAATTAACGTTCGATTGCAGGTAGTCCCGCCCCTCAAAGACAAGGACCTTCACGGAGCCCTACGAACAGTATTTATGAGGTTTCAGTCTATCAAGAACGCAGCCAATTATCAGCCACCAGTCATTACAGTAGATATCCCATTCCTGACAGAGAGGGATCAGCGTCCCCTAGAAGGGACCAGTCACAATCTCCAGCTCGCTCCCACAGGAGTAAAGGCTCAGGAAGTCCCGAAAGTAGCAAGGAATCTACAAGTCCAGCAGGAGATAGGCAGGGCTCTGATTGCCCTGCTAGAAGAAGGGATGGATCAGGAAGCCCTTCTAGGAGTAGAAGAGGTTCAAGCAGCCCTTCAGGGAGCAGAGATAGCTCCTCTAGCCCTGAGAGCAGTACAGAAAGTTCACAAAGCTCCGCTATAAGCAGAGAATGGTCTCACAGTTCAGTTATTTTCCCAGCAGGGAGTGAGAAATCTAGGTCAAGGTCATGCACACCTGTAGGCAGGTCTAGGTCAAGTACCCCTGCTGATAGCTCTAGGTCAGGTAGCCCAGTGAACAGCTCAAGATCACCTTCAAAGCGCCCAGCAAAAAGTGATGTTTCCGGCAGTCCAGGAAATAGGTAAAATACCTTCCACATGGTCTCGAATTCTTCACAAGGAAATAATTGTTGTTGTTTGCAGGGAAGCGAGTGGTACATACGGTATCATAGGGCGAGTTATCCAAAATTTTTTAGTTTGAATCTCGGATTTACCAACAGTCTTGACATGGGTGGATGATAGTAATTTTGGCAGTGACATGTCTCTCTTCTAAGCTTTGTTAAGATTTTGTGTATGAAAATCGATAGAAATAACAGATCAACAAATTTAACGAACTTAAAGCAAACAGATTTTGAAAACAATTTACATAAAAAAGAAAATAATGGTTTCCTTTTTCATCAATTGTCTTTCATGTCGAAGTCGTCTTCGGAATGAATAAGATAAATACTTTTCTTTAAAAAATAAAAAAATAAATAAATAAATAAAAAGGGTCGGTATATGCATATTTTATCCTTTTTCTAGAATTATTTCAAACATCTTTTGTCTGAGGGTCGTTTATACATGGGATTATTATGGAAAAGCATGAGAGAATCTGCAGTCTAATTTTACTCCTAGTATAAAGTCGAATGCTTATCTAGTTATTTGAACAGTGAACGTCTAATTCAATCAGCAAAGATTTTGGATGTTTGTTGCATGATATTTTATGATAGAAAACTAACTGAGCTTGTTTTAACAAGATACTTATGAAGTTTTAAATAATTTGTTTATTCAGCCTCCCAATTTGTTGTTTCTAGCTCACCTAATTTCCAAGTTACTTTCATATTTTCTCATATCACTGTCATTAATGTACATCCTTTTTCACACTCGTGCTTGTTGCTGACTATCAAAAGATGAAATCATTCAAGACAGGAAGGTAACACTCAAACATTTTTGATACCCCTTTTCTTTTTGTTTTGCATTTCACTGGAAAAGCACCTGTAGCCAAGCTCTTTGAAACCTGCATGTGGTGTACTTGTTTCATTTCAGATCAAGAAGTGACAATTTAACAAGAGTAACATGTATGTATATTTCTTTCTTATCTTTGAGGAGGTGATGACCCTGCAGGGTTCACCGTCTTATTTCATCGTGAAAATGATACCCTGTGACGACGAATCGCTTCTCAGTTTGCAGAAAATGTCCTCAGAGATCAATAAACGAAAGCGTCTGTGTCATTTGATATATGAAAATAACATGCATATTGAAAGAGCTGTGCAAGCCCAATTACCAATCAATGAACTTCAGATGTAAATATCATGGAATTGAGGCCACATTATTAGTAAAAATCTCATTACAGTTGTTTAAAAAGCTCGTGTTAATTAAATCTACAATAAGTTTGAAAATAGGTCATTTAGGTCAGTCACTGAAATAAATCCTAGAAAAATCTTGTAAGCATTCTAGAAGCTACATTTTCAGTCAAATACTAATGGAAATTTGTCTTAATGTTTGTATTGGTATTTCGTAAAAGGTTTGAAATGGGTCATGTGGGGGTAAAATGTTCAACTGAGCTCAAGTGAGCAACTTCAGGGCCATCATGGCCATCTAATTTAATCAAACTGCATGGGATGTATTGCAGTTTTCAACATAATTTCAGTCATATTAGGATTGCCAGTGCACCTAACAATGCAGTTTTTAGAGTTTTCTTTTACCGGTACTTCACACAATATACTTCTCAAGCCACTGGCTGCTTTCCCACACTGAAATTGTTCAACAATGATCACCATAGAGAGAATGAATGCTTTTGCGATGACGATCATCAATCCTCAGAAAGAAATTTGCTAAGCTGTGAATTCTAACCACAGACCCCCCCCCCACCCCTGTTTTAAATCCTACACATTACCAACTGAGTTACCGGGCTCGACCTTTGTTGTTTTGAAAGAGGCTAATGATCTACATGTACATGCAGAATAGGACTTAATAACTTTAACCCTTCGCCACATAATCCCAAGCTTCAAGAGCCCTGAGAGGAACAAGCTTTTCAAACCATTATGGAAAAATGAGAAAATGCTGGTAACCAGCATTTTCGCCTTTTCTTACAATATTTTCTAACATTTTAAGGAAAATTTCATCATTTGAGCCACAATCATTTTGCTGCCTACAAATGCCTTCGTTTTGAATCAATCTTAAATTCTGTCATTTAGTCAAGAATTAACGTTCGATTGCAGATAGTCCCGTCCCCCAAAGACAAGGACCTTCACGGAGCCCTACGAACAGTTTTTATGATGGTTCAGTCTATCCAGAATGCAGCCAATTATCAGCCACCAGTCATTACAGTAGATATCCCATTCCTGACAGAGAGGGATCAGCGTCCCCTAGAAGGGACCAGTCACAATCTCCAGCTCGCTCCCACAGGAGTAAAGGCTCAGGAAGTCCCGAGAGTGGCAAGGGATCTACAAGTCCAGCAGGAGATAGGCACCGTTCTGATAGTCCTGCTAGAAGAAGGGATGGATCAGGAAGCCATTCTAGGAGTAGAAGAGGTTCAAGCAGCCCTTCAAGGAGCGGAGAAAGCTCATCTTACCCTGAGAGCAGTACAGAAAGTTCTTTGGGCCCTTCCAGAATCAAGCAAGGGTCTGCTGGTTCTCTTGGAAGCAGATATGGGTCACAAAGTCCGACTGCAAACAGAAAAGTAACAATGAGTTTTTTGGAGAGTAGAGAAGGTTCACAAAGCTCCGCTAGAAGCAGAGAAGGGCCTCACAATTCAGTTATTTTCCCAGCAGGGAGTGAGAAATCTAGGTCAAGGTCATGCACACCTGTAGGCAGGTCTAGGTCAAGTACCCCTGCTGATAGCTCTAGGTCAGGTAGCCCAGTGAACAGCTCAAGATCACCTTCAAAGAGCCCAGCAAAAAGTGATGTTTCCGGCAGTCCAGGAAATAGGTAAAATACCTTCCACATGATCTCAAATTCTTCAGAAGGAAATAATTGATGTTGTTTGCAGGGAAGCTGGGTGGTACATACGGTATCATAGGGCGAGTTATCCAAAAGTTTTGAGTGTGAATCTCGGATTTACCAACAGTCTTGACATGGGTGGATGATAGTAATTTTGGCAGTGATATGTCTCTCTTCTAAGCTTTGTTAAGATTTCGTGTATGAAAATCGATAGAAATAACAGATCAACAAATTTAACGAACTTAAAGCAAACAGATTTTGAAAACAATTTAGATAAAAAAAACACAATAGTTTTCTTTTACATTAATTGTCTTTCCTGTCGAAGACAGAATGAATGAGATAAAAATTTTCAAAAAAAAAAAAAGAGGAGAAAAAGGTCGGTATATGCATATTTTATCCTTTTTCTAGACTTTTTTCAAAAACCTTTTGTCTAAGGGTGGTTTATACATGAGATTATTATGGTTAAGCATGAGGGAATCTGCAGTCTAAATTTTACTCCTAGTACAAAGTTGAATGCTTATCTATTTATTTGAACAGTGAACGTTTAATTCGAACGATTAAACGATTTTTGATGTTTGCTGCATAATATTTTATGATAGAAAACAAGTTGAGCTTGTTATAGCTAGATACTTTTGAAGATTTAAATCATTTGTTTATTCAGCGTTCCAATGTAATGTTTCTAGCTCACCTAATTTCCAAGTTACTTTCATATTTTCTCATATCACTGTCATCATGCTACATTATTACTACATACTTGTACTTGTTGCTAACTATCAAAAGATGAAATCCTTCAAGACAGGAAGGTAATACTCAAACATTTTTGACACCCCCCTTTCTTTTTATTTTGCATTTCACTGGAAAAGCACCTGTAGCCAAGCTCTTTGAAACCTGCATGTGGTGTACTTGTTTCATTTCAGATCAAGAAGTGACAATTTAACAAGAGTAACATGTATGTATATTTCTTTCTTATCTTTGAGGAGGTGATGATCCTGCCGGTCTCACCGTCTTATTTCATCGTGAAAATGATACCCTGTGACGACGAATCGCTTCTCAGTTTGCAGAAAATGTCCTGAGAGATCAATGAACAGAAGCGTTTGTGCCATTTAATATATGAAAATAACATGCAGATTGAAAAACCGTGCAAGCCCAATTACAAAACATTAAACTTCAAATTTAAATTCACAGAATTAGCTCTAGGTCTATATGAAATTGGCATCGATTCGCATCTTTGACATTACCTAGTCTATAAAGTATACATGTGGATGAATAAGTAAGAGAAACACCCGAAAATACCCCACACCGCTCGAAAAGCATAAATACACATAGTACAAATGAAAAGATCAAACTCCCAAGTTCTTCTTTATGCTTTATTCCAGAGTACTTTCGGTCGGTTTACAACGATCTCAAGGGACATGTTGTATATATAATAAAAGACCATGACATTAACGGTCGTGACATCAATGGTACTGACGGAAAAAATTACAATGGCTTTGGCACAGAAAGTATTTTCCAAAGGTTTTAAGCATACATGTATTTCACATAAACAGGATCTTGCAAGTTTAGTTTGTATAGTACACTTTGCTGTTATCAATTTGACATTAAAATCGGAAAATTTGCAGTATGCAAATATGCACTGCATTACACTGACTGACAGGGTAGTTATGTGACACATTAATTAATCACTGAGTGAGCTCATGAGTTAATGTTTATACATGTCAGTTTATGAATATACAAAGTTGATGTACATTATAATGTTTGTTATATTTTATTTCATCTACAGATGATGACTTGTTGGGAGATATTGATGACATAAGTTCTGATGACGAAGAGAAAAATGATAAGCAGACCACTGATGGCGATAATAAAGATGACATAAGACGTAAGGATGACACCGAGGAGAAAGAAGAAAAAGAGAGGGTACGGGATGTGGATTTATTTTCATTCACGCTTTTTCTCATAATTCCGAGTACAACAACCGTTAGAAATCCCGAGTTTTAGCAAACCTGAAAGAAAAGGATTTTTAAAACATTGAAAAAAAGGGAAAAATGCTGGTAACCACCATTTTCTCCTTTTCCCACAATGTTTTAAAGACAAATCGTGTCATTTGAACCATATTTGTTTTTGTTGTCTACAGATGCTTTCAATTTGGACCTGTCCAGAATTTTGTCGACTGGTCAAGAGTTAAAGTTCTACAGTAGTGTATTCTGAACGCTTTATGGGAAAAAAAGAACTCCATGTTACATGAAGTATCGTCTTCACAATGTTTTCCATACTACTTTGAGAATTATATTTTTCTTTTGATCAAATGTTTGTTTTTGATTCTAGCCTATCCTGCGACGAGTTATCTCTTAAAATGGTGATTTGTAGAAGTGTCCATGGTCCAGGCTCTGCAGAGCCTTGGATCTGTATTCAGCAACCATTTTTAAGAACATTCTTTATCTTATTCTCGTGAATTTTCTAACTTTGAAAGTAACACAACGTCTGATTGGCAAAACCATTTGGTTAAGCCAATTAGAAGCTGTGTTACTTTCAAATTAAGAAAATCTTGAAGAATAAGACTATGAACGTTCTTCAGAGTAGCTGGTAAATACAAACAGGGCTCTGCAGAGCCTGGACCATGGACACTTCTACAAATCATCAGTCTAAGAGTATAGGGCTGTTACAGGTAAAATCCAGTAAAACACGTGGATAAGTAAGCTTGAAACAAGCAATTGCTACTTTTACAACAGGTGTGTTTGAAACTCAACTGTTGCAACAGTATTTTCCGTTTTGTCAAATATGTGTCTTTGTATAATTTGCGATATTTATTTTTTGGTCTAAGATACTCGTATAATGGAAACCGATTGGAAAATCACCGTTGTGCTGTACTTTCAATTTTCAGAAACCATTGGTAGACGAGTCGTATGAAGATAATCAGGAAACAGATGAACAGCCAGGGACTAGAATAGAAATAGAAAAACCAAGTGTTGAAACTAGGTACTTATCTGCCTTTGACATTTTTATCCCCCGCCCGTCGAAGACAAGGGGATATACTTTTTGCGTTGTCCGTCCGTCCGTCTGTTCGTCTGTCCGTCCAAACAGATATCTTCTAAAATCCTTGATAAAAATTTATGAAACTTCACACATCTGTTCCTTATGATAGTCCGTCGATGCAGCTTTTTTTCATTTATTGCCGTGTCATGGAAAAAGGTGGCTTGATGTATATTTCCATGATGGACCAATATCTCTTTAACTACAGGACAAAGTTGCTATTGTCTATCATAAGCAAAAACAATCATTATTTGGTTTTATCTATTGATATGTCATGTCATGGAAAAAGGTGGCTTATTGTATAATTTCATTATGGACCAACATATGGATCAATATTAACGAAAAATGGTGGAACTTCATTATTACATTGTTTATCACTAAGTCTGTTCGTCTTTCCATGTGGACAGATATATTCTAAAGCCCTTGACAAAAATTGATGAAACTTCATATATGTGTTCCATATGATAGTCCGCCGACACATTTTTTTGTATTTAATGCTGTGTCATGGAAAAGGGGGGGGGGGCTTGATGTATATTTCTAATAAAAAGATCCTTTTCGGCGAGGGATATTATTTCAACGAAATAACTTGTTTCTAGTATTGGTGTGTAGCTAAGGTTGGCACAGGCTTGAAAAGTTATTGAAAATGAAGTGTTGTCTGAAAAACTGCGTGAGTGAAAATTTTGTCTTGAACATTACAGGAAAATCAATGTCTAGCATTGCAAAGTTCTTGGATTTCAATACTTCTACTGGGCAATCATTAAGATTAAATAAAGATAGTTTATCAATGATGAAAAACTTGTTATAAAGTTCTAAAAGCAATTCCAAGTACAAAAATAGCGACAACAAAACATTTGAACAATAGCAATTGCCTGGGAATGAAAATAAGTGGTACAAAAGTTTCCTACAATATTTGCAGCATGATCTCCCTTTGCCTGACACATCAGTATCTGACAGTAAAAAATATCATATGGTAAAGTTTCAGAAGAATACTTTCTCTCGAGATTGGTCGAGGAGATATCCTACGGTAAAGGGTGTCAGCGGAAAAAGTATGAGCCATGCTTTATGAAAAGGGGCTTAATGCATCTGCAAAACATATCGACTCAGGTCAGCTGCCCAGTCCACGCAGGCTGACCTGGGTCAAATTAGAACTTGTTTTTCTACAAAAAAAAAAAAAAAAAACAGATGTCTCCCCCATTTTTGGTGTCAGAAGGATTGATATGTGACCAAGGCAATTTCTAACTGAAATAATGACCATTTTTCTCTAACGGTTTTTGAGTTATAGAGCGGACACGAAATTGTACGTAAAATGAGTAAAGAAAATAATCAAAGGGAAATAACTCGAAAAATATACAAGCCAGAGTTATGGCTCATGTGCATGACACTTCGTCTCATGGTGCTTTACAAATGTGTGAAGTTTTATCAACATATCTTAAAAGGTTTTCGTGTTACAGAGTGGACACGATTAGTGATGGAAAATAATCAAAGGGAAATAACTCGAAAAATGTACAAGCCATAGTTATGGTTCTTGTGCATGACACTTTGTCTCATGGTGCTTTACAAATGTCTGAAGTTTTATCAAAATATCTTAAAAGGTTTTCGAGTTACAGAGCAGACACGATTTGTGACGGAAAATAATCAAAGGGAAATAACTCGAAAAATATACAAGCCAGAGTTATGGTTCTTGTGCATAACACTTTGTCTCATGGTGCTTAACAAATGTGTGAAGTTTTATCAAAATATCTTAAAAGGTTTTTGAGTTATAGAGCGGACACGATTTGTGACGGACGGACAGACAGACAGACGGACGCATGGGGAAAAACAATATGTCTCCCGACCCTGACGGGGGGAGACATAAATATTTTGGCAGAACCAGTATACCTCATGATTCAGTTATGTGATGACTTGTTTGGTATAAGGAATCACGGAGATGCATTTAACACCCCTTTCCCAGAGCATGACTTTTATGTATGTGTACTTTGCTGCTCATTGTCGATATTGCAGAAAATAACATACATGTATGTAAGGTAGACAAAAATAATGTTTTGAATCTGAAAATATTAGTGATGGCCAGGCAATCAGTTTTCATAAATTTTGATTTGCGTTCTAATAAAACTGATAGTACCGAAATCATTGACTTCAGTCTTCGTTATGTCTAGATGCTCTGGGTGGCTAAATACCAACTTGGTTCGTATCCTTTGAAGAAGTAGTCCTTGAAATTAACAAATTACAAAACTATAAATATTAAGAGTTGTCCAAAATGAAAGTAATTGCCGACGACAAATTTAAATACATGTAGTCAAGTACTGTGAGTCGCCCATGATATGCTCTAGATTGTACTAGAAATATATGTGTCATGCTCTGTGAGAAAAGGGTTCATCTTTTTAGTGCACTATACGATTGAGGTTGTCGTTGTCGCAAAGGATAGACCCATTTTAGCTTAAACCCGCCTGAACCGCAAGATATTAAGTCCTTCAACATGCAGAAAATTTACCACTAGCAAAAGAAAAAATCGCCCAAAAAAAGCCCCCGCGGACAGCGCAAGCTGTCATGAGTCGATACTTTTTAACAGATGTATTAAACCCCTTTTTCACAGAGAGTTGGCTCACACACACACACACACACACACACACACACACACACACACACACACACACACACACACACACACACACACACACACACACACACACACACACATATATATATATATATATATATATATATATATATATATATATATATATATATCGGCAGCAAGTACACTAACGATGCGTTCCTGGAGTTTCTTTTACCGGTAGCCCTACAAGACTCAATATGACTCAATTTTCTTCCCAACCTCCTGGCTGATTCCCCGTTAATATTTTAGTCGAAAAAATAAACAGAACGCGTTGTGACAAAACATATCAAATCTCCAAAAATAGAGATATCAAGATGTGAATCAGGTCTGAAAATGATCAGATGTCGCTGCAGTATCAGTAGCGGTGGAAACAATACAGTCGACGTTAATCACCAACCAAACCTTCAAAATGAGGCAGTCACGTATGATTCTCTAGCAATCAAAGTCACTGGGGATATTGCAGAAAGACAGCAGTGTTCCATGGAATAATATAGATCTATAAAAAGTGAAGTTTTTTTTTTTTTTTCTTCTTTTTCTTTTTTTCTTTTTCCCTTTTCCCTTCAATGCAATGTGAAAATGTGGTGACCGTGAATTTCTTCCTTTCTGTCTTTTCTTTTTATTCTCATATAGTTCTAGCTCTAGATCTACATGCAGTGAGGAAATGTTTTCATAAGATGTTCTAAAAAAGAATGAGAACTAATAATCACTCCAAGTTATTTGACTGTAAACCTAAATTGATAAGATTTTCGGGGAAATGTTTTTTGGTTTTTTTTGTTAAGAGAATCCGGGATCGTTCGATCTATTTCAAATGTATACATCTACGAAAAAGGAATGCATTCTACTTTGATAACGCTCTTGGTAAAGCCGGGATTCGAACCCAAAACCTTTGATGTAGGGAATGTTCAGTTCTAGAAACAGACTAGAGCGCTGCAGTGCCTAGCCAAAATATACTTTGTCGGGAGTTTCTCCCGTGTTCTAGCTTGAATTTTCTACGTATAGAGCATAGAGACACGATTTTTATGATACATCGTCGAACAAAGCTCGAAGGTGTCCCAAGAAATGTGTGGGAAATACAAGAAGATTGCTTGGGAGTTAATCCTTATCCTACTAAATGAGTGAAATAACATTTTTAAGCCGATAATAAAAAGACAATTTTTGCTTTTTCACAGCTAACTTTTGCGGAAAATAAATATCTTCTCATTGGACAGTGTAGATCTAAGACAAGACTGCACATTGTGTGCAGTCTGATCTTAATATACACTGTCCTCAAATGGTCCTTGAGTAGAGTTTAGTAGCCTCAGGGTTAATCATTTTCTTGACTATCATTGCTACACTTCACGTCGTGTCCGATAGAAACAACACTAAGGCTGTACTGCAGCTTAGTCCGCGATATACGGGGTTGGTAATCTTGCGTTCATGAGATCGAATTCAAAATTCTGCCAAATTTTTTTAGAGGATTGCAGAGTATTGGTGACTGTTACTTTAACAGGATTAATTCATATCCACTGAGTGTAGGAACTCATGGATGTGTGCAGTGACAACTGCGATGTAATTCTTGAAAACAATGTAGAAAGCATAAAACAAATGAGCTGTGCTCTGGCAAAAGGGGGCTGAATGCATGCCTGTGATGCATGATACCAAGCCAGTCATCACAATATTCTGGACCCATAATATTCATTTGGGCTTTTACCTGAATCATGAGATAGACTGGTTTTCTCACACGCTATAAATTGGCCGATAGCAAAAACTTCAACTCAGGTCCGCAATATACGACGACAAATTGATTTGACTCAAAAATTGAAATTTGTTTAGGGAAAGGTAGAAAAAAAAATTCTGGTAACAATGTGTTCAAAAGCTTTCTCTCTCAGGGCCTTTTAACATCGGGAACATGTGGTAAAAGGCTAAACACACAAAAAAAAGAGCTGTTACAGTACACTGACAAATCATTTTACAGTGTATTAGAGGGAAGCTGCTCAAGTTACATAAAAAAGGTAAACCAGGACACGCGAAGCTGAATTTGTTTGTTATTTTAATATTTCAGACCGTTTGACCCGGTAACATATCAAGATAAGATAGATGAAGTTGCTCCTTTGGATGACGAAGAAAGAATAATAACTAAGGTAAACATTAGACAACAGATGGTATCAATGAGTTTAAGGGGCAGGGGACTTGTCAGATTTATTTATTATCATGCCAGACTTCAAGAATAGTTTGCCATTGAATGACTTGAATTCAGAAAAGTTGAACATAGCACCTAGTTGGGGGCTTTTTGGCTCAATTAAGCAAAACGTGCTCAGGGTGAGCTTTTGTGATCGAGCTGTATTCATCGTATGTCTTTCGTCAAACGTCCAATGTCATGCGGACGTCTACAGTTTCTCATGAAAATTGCTCAGAATATCTGAATTGATGTTATCTCAGACGATTTTTAAAATGGGTCACATTGGAATACTGGGACAAATCTTGGAAAAACCTAAGGTGCACTCTTAAGGTCATAGTCAGTCAAATACTCATGAAAGCTGGTCAGACTGTTTGTCTTGATGATATCCCAAACAGATTTGAAATCGTCAATCATGTCAAAAAGTAGGTCAATGGGACAAATCTTAGAAATACTTGTGGGCACATTTTCAGTCCAATACTTAATACAGATGGTCCAAATGTTTGCCTTTGCGATATCTCGGATGAGTAATAAGATTGGTAATGTTGGGTTAAAAATTATGTACCTTCAAAAAATCTCAGGAGAAAAACGTTGTTGGCACTCATCAGACCATATTTTTCAGTCCAACACTTGTGAAAGTTAATCACACTTTTTATCTTCAAATATCTCAGTCGAGATCGACAATGGGTAACGTTTGGTCAAAAAGTAGGTTACTCGTAGAGATTTTAGTTAGAAAAACGATGTGTGCACTCTAGAAGCCACATATTTTTAATTCAAACTAGTGAAAGATTGTCAGAATGTTTATCTAGATGATGTTTAAGGTGAGTTTGAAAGTTGATTACATCGGGTCAAAATATAGGTCACTCGGAGAAATTTTAGAAAAAACGATGTATGCACTCTAGGGGCCACATGTTTGGTCCAGTACTAGTCAAAGATGATCAGAATTTTTATGCAGATGGTGTTTCAGGTGAGTTTGAAGGTTGGTCAAAGTGTAGGTCACTGGCAGAAATTTTAGAAAAGCCTGGTGTGTAAATGTCTGGAGGTCGCATTTTCAGTCCAATACTCTTTATCAGAATGTTTGTCTTCATGATATCTCAGACAAGATGGAAAAAGGGTCATGTTGGGTCGAAAAGTAGGTCATAATGTCCTGTCTTAGAAAAATCTTATTTGCATTCTAGAGATCTTATTTTTCAAGCAAAGTTCTCAAAGTTCTTGCTCCTGCCCTCATGTCAAGTAATGTTAAACAGAGAGAGAGAGAGAGAGAGAGAGAGAGAGGTTGTTCTATTGAAATAAAATATTTAATTCACAGAATGAACACTGAATATATTTTTATATGTTCTATATCCTGATCACTAATCTTTCCTCAATTTTATGAATCCCCGATTACATTGCTTTAGGGTCAATGGCCTTTTAGCTCTAAAATGCTTTCTGTAATTGCAGGAAAGCAGAAAAAGACAAAGAGTCTCAAGAGAATGTGAGAATTCAAAACGATGGAAGATGTGGAAGGAAAATGAAAAGAAAGTTGAGGCCGGCAATCTAGAAGGGATTGATGATGAGGAAGATAATGAAGGAAGCTCTGTATTAGTCAAAAAAGGTATAGACAAGTCTATCTTCAACTTTGTCTGTGGAGGTCGCCTGGCCCCATAATATCCTTCTTCATTTGTTGACTTTTTATTCTCAATATATCGTTTTGATCAGATCTTTTTAAGCCGAAACATTCCCTCATTGAATACTGATATGCGCGCTGAATGGCCAAAGCTATCAATGGGCAATAAAACAATATCCATTTATGTTATGTTATTCATTGTCCCTAAATACATTTAAGGCGTGGCAAGAAAATTGTACAAGGGTACCAAAATTATGAGCGAAATGAATTTTAGTCTTTTTTTTCTTTTCTTTTTTTCGGAGGGGGGGGGGTCTTGATGTTAAATCGACCATGGACACATGAAATATAAATTTTGAAATTACCATTTCAGTTTTTGGTAGAAGCACAGTTATATGCTATTCAGAAACTATCCAGGATATGGAAAAGGGTATATCGGGCTAATCTGCTTAGCCTGAATTTTTTTTACACGAGTTACCGGGAAAAATACTCCACATGAAGGACCAGTCGCATAAAAGTCTGTTTTGAAATATTATCAGTAGGCCTATCGTATACAGTAAAACCACACTTCACGACCACCTCGAGAATAGGAGCAACGGCCGTTACAACCTTTTTGTCAGAACGGAATTTTTGCTACTGATCATGGCCCGGAAATACGAGCTCTCCTCTTATTGTTAGGATCATTATTTTCAGTACCGATGTGAAATTCAAGAAGACTTAAACAAGAGAAACAAACAAACACTCAATTTTCTAAACTTCTTTTCGACCAGGTAATTTTCACACGTCGGTAATCGCAAACGGTCGGATGTATAATTACTGGTCCATTCTTTATGCATTGACGATTGTAACATGTTTGTGATTATTAATCAGGATATTGCGTAACAAAAACAAATGACCAGTAGATTGATATTCGAAATATTAATTTGGCTTTTATATGGTAATTAGGCATTTATCTCACATTGTTGAGCTAGTGAAGAACACATTAACATCCGTGTTATTATGATTTATTGTCGGGTCATATCAGCCAATCAAAACGCAGTAAAGAGTGTCATGTAAACAAAAGGTCACACAAAGTGACAGACTTTACTATTGTAAATTGCTATTTTTTTCCTCTAAATCAAAGAGGAGGATTGGAGTATAAAATAATTATTTCAAAATGGATTTAAGTTGCGGGGCAGGTAAGAATCATGTGGTAAGGTAATTGTTTCATTATATACCCTGAAAGGAAAACTAAATTTATGGTATCCAGTCAATCCGACACCCAGTCGTTTTGACACCTGGTTGTTTCGACACATTTTTACATTTTGATCATTTCGACCCCTATTTTGGTCATTCTGACACTCAAAATATTTGTTTTCTTTTTTGCAAAAAATGAAACCAATCATGATCCATTTTAAATCTCTTTCGAGATATTATGACAACATTCTAGCAAGCTTTCATAATAGTTGGACTGAAAATTTGGCCTCTAGATTGTACAAAAGCTTTTCATAGACTCATCCAAGATGTCATCAAGCCAAACATTTTTACCAAGTTTCATGAGGATTGCACTGAAAATGTGGCCTTTAGATTGTACACACGGTTTTTCTGAGATTAACCTAGTGACCTAGTTTTTCACCAAGTCTGAAATATATTCGAACTCGTTTAAGATGTCACATAGACAAGCCTTCTGATCAAATTCCATGAGTATTGGACTGAAAATGTGGTCTCTGGTGTGTTTTTTTCAAAGATTGGTCCCAGTGACCTAGTTTTTGACCTGACGTGACCTATTTTCAAACTCCTTTGAGAAAACATCAAGACAAGCATTCTGACAATCTTTCACGAGTATTTGACTAAAATGTGGCCTCTAGAGGGTACACAAGGTTTTTCTAAGATTTGACCTAATGACCTTGTTTTAGACCTAACGTGATCCATTTTCAAATCCATCTCAGACATCATCAAAAAAAAAAAACATTCTGACCAACTTTAAAGAGTATTGGACTGAAAATGTGGCCTGTAGAATGTACTTAATGTTTTTCTAAGATTCGATCTAGTGACCTAGGATTTTTGACACAACATAATCCATTTTCAAACTCGTCCAAGGTATTATCTAGGCAAACATTCTGGCCTAGTTTGATATGTTTTGGACTGAAAATTTGACCTGTAGATTGAACACCATATTTTTTCTAAGATATGACCTAGTGACCTAGTTTTTGACCCGACATGACCCATTTTCCAACTCTTCCGAGATTTTATCAAGACAAACATTTTGACCAAATTTCAAGAGTATTGGACTGAAAGTGTGGCCTCGAGAGCGTACATGGGGTTTTTCAAGGATTTGACCAAATGACATAGTTTTTAACCTGACATAACCCATTATCGAATTCATTTGAGATATCATCAAGACAAACATTCTGACCAGGTTTCATGAGTATCGGACTGAAAATGTGGCCTCTAGAGCGTGCACAAGGAAAAAGTTGACGACGGACGACCCACGACGGACAACACACAACGGACGCCGGACACAGTGCGTTCACAAAAGCTCACCTTCAGTACTTCGTGCTTAGTGGAGCTAAAAAAAAAAAAAAAACCGGAAAGGGGGAGAGAAAAAACAGGTCGTTTGTTGTGCAGTATGTTGTAAAATGCTTCGATTTTTCATTTTGGGCGTATTTTTGCAGTAGAACGAAAATTGCCTGTGTCGACCTTTGTGTTTACATCTTTTGCTATCCTATTGCAATTGAACAACTGTGTTGATTGCTAAATGCAAGAAACCGATCTTCGTGTTATTTGTAATTAAATCACTTAGCATACTTTTATGTCTTTTAATGTTGCTTTCATAAGTGTTAATTATGCAACCAACTATTGGTTAAGTTGACGTAATTGTTTTGTTTGATTCGATTGAATATGTGGTTTGTTTTTCATAAATTTTACCTGATCATTGGTTGTTCACTTCAACTGCCCTAAATGTGGATAATGTAGAACTACATTACTAAAATGGTTTACTTTGTCGTATTATCGTAATTACGGAAAGTGTGTGATCGAAATACGTGTATTGGCTTTGTTCAAATATTTTTTTCAAATGAATTTGTCCATTTCAATAAATATGTATTGAAAATTATTAATATGAATATGCCTCAGTGCAGTAAAAAGGGCATACAGACAAAACTGATTGGAGGTTTCGATGAAATGGTAAAAAAATAATTATGCAGTACAATATTTATTACATTTCTACCTGGCTTTAAGATAACTGTGACCGACAGCTGTTTTCATCCCTCAGAATAAACACACAATGAAAAAACACCCTTATGGATATCAAAACAACTCTGAAGAGGTAAAAGAAAAATTTTACTTGAAAAATTAATGGATAAAATGATTGTCTATATAGGTCTTTTTTTTACCGAACCTGTCATTTACTTCTGTAAATCTAATACAGTATGTCTGTAGATCTAGAATTCAGAAATGGTTGGAATTCCCCATTTCAGAATGTTCCTTTCCACATTAGTCAAATTTGTAATCTAGACAAAAAAATCTTAAATCGTGACCATTTTGCTTAATACTTATTTTCTCTTCCAGCCGGGGCAAGCCTTTATATGTTTATAAACTGCAAAATACGCCATCGTTTTCTGTTTCCACTTATTCTTTGTCGACAATGACATATTTGATAGTTGCATTTACCATTGTGTTGACGTAATTACTCCATACAAACAATATCATTATCTTATTTAGAAGGTCTCATCAATTTATTAATCGAGCATTCTTCTCTGTCATTTGGTCCAAATGGCTAACAAGTCCACACCGGGGTTTGCTCGGATCAAAAACTCTCTCTGCCACAATGCTATCAAAAGTTACTCGCTGCACGACGAGAAAGTCGACGGTGCAGGCATAATTTACGAAAGTTTCGGTAAAGTTTAAGTTCGATAAAATGGATCTATAAGGATACCTTTTTATCTTTTAAGAATGTCAAGAAAATATATTTTCTTACCTTTTTTTTCTGGGTAGTTCTGACATTCATAAGGTTCTCATTAATTGTGATTTATTCTGATGAAGGGAAACAGCCATCGGAAACAGTTAAAGACAGGTAAATTTGTGATAAACATTAAACTGCAAAATCTGTATGTAAAATGGCGAAATTAAGATACGGAAGATTGTACGGACATACCCATACCCAGAGCAATTGCCTTTGAACAAAGCTTGATAAACACATATTTTTATCACACGCTAAAACAAAAGTATAATAAAATGGCAAAGTAAACATATAAAGTTATTTATTTCTAGGGATTCGAGTCTAAAAAGTACTCGGAGAAAAATCGGTTGTCGAATTGACCAAAATTTGCAAGAAAATTTCTACGGGGGGGGGGGGTCGAAATGACAAAAAAAGTGTCGAATAACTGGTTGTTGAAATGACCAGGTCCCAGTTTTACTAAGGTAGTTACGAACAAAATTTGCGTAAGTTTTACGTAACTATAGTATGATGGCATATTTCTGCCACGAGATACGAGGTAACTATCATGATTATTTTAGAAAACTAAATTGCGATAAATCAAAGTTTCCTGAAAATTTTATCTAGATAAAATGAAAAGATAAAATTTCCAGGGAACTTTGATTTATCGCAGTAGTTTAATAAAATAGTCATGATAATTACCTCGTATCTCGTGGTTAAAATATGCCACCATGCTATAGTTACGTAAAACTTACGCAAATTTTGTTCGTAACTACCTTCATAAAACGGGCCCCTCAGGTGTCGAAATAACTGTCATTCAAATTTATCCATTCCAAAAACCTAGATCTACGTAAAAAGTCGCCGGTAGAATTAACCAGGATTTCGAAAAACCAGCCACTCTACCACATGACAGAAAAACACATTTTTTCTAAAGCTTTCGGGAAAGAAAGAACGATTATGCTGAAATGTATTGTTAAACTACCTTTATTAAAAGCTGACTGCATGAACATCTTTCAAATTCCAAACCATAACTCGTAGACAGTAGTTCACACGAAAGGAGCAACAGGAAGAGATACATTTTATTGACAGTCACATGTCATCCTGTATCATAAATAAGTTTACATTGCAAATACCATCCTATGATTCATGTTGTAAAGCTTAAGGGAGCATTCATATTTTATTCCTGTTTCATTTTCGCCTGGTTCGAGGGATTGTTTCTTTTCCCCATCCGCGATTGTCGCATGATTGATAAATGCATGTCCATTCCAAATTAGTATAATCCTTATAATCATCTTAAGTGACCAAACATACAACGAATATAAAAGTTCTTTAAAACACACATCTGTTTAAAATACCTCAAATCATTTAATTGATCACTTACACTAAAACTGTTTGACTCTAACATGTATTAGAGGTGTTAATAAACTCTTTATCAGACATCAAAACATTAGATTCGTCTATATTTACAACCTTTGCAGTCGACAAATTAAACGTTGCTCCGATGATATGATTTGTCTTTGAAAGGGTAGAAATATTCTAAGGAAAAAGAGAGAAGTTTTCAAAAGTCTCTTACTTCAAGGTCGTTAAAGCATGGGATTGTGTGGTAAAAGGTTAAATTGTAAATGGTTTTCTGATATTGTGTACCGTCATATTGACATGTCATACCGACGAAATGTTTTAAAAACTTAGGCTCCTTTCCCCTATCATCAATTATATATTATGTTGCCGACGGTATTTTACTTTAAATGCTGTGACCGAACATGGAATTACGAACATATCTGCGCTATTTCTATGTCTCGATTTCTCCTAAATAAAGCATTATTCAAAGCATATTTTCTTGTTACGTTACCAATTTAGTCCGAATGGATAAGACAGTTGGGGAAAGGCAAGGGGTGCTTAAATAAGAACGAAACATTCAGCTAGAATACAACTGAAATAAACTCTCTTTTTCTGTCTATTCGAGAGTCTCCCTTAACAGCGTCTACAAGCGTCCAGAAGCGCCCACAAGCGTCTACAAGTGTCTACAAGTGTTATAAACAATACGTATAAAATAAAACATGACTATAATTAATTTGTTTTTAATTCTATCCCCGACGTCTATAAACACTGACATTTATACGAGGATTTTATTTTGTTCTACACACATTCTTAGCTATTGGCCAGAGTGTGTACAATTTCCTAGGTTGTAAAAAACACTTTAAATCAAAGAAATTAATTTCCATTGATGTCATGAAATTCGATGAGAAAGCATATTTAGGCTTGTGAGATAGAGTTAAACGGGTTTATAGATGATCATTGCTATGCATTTGTGCTACGAAACGTAAACTTTTTCGGGAATTGGTTTGAACTATTTAAAAAAGGAGAGGGTGCATTTCTCACTACGTATGATCTCTAACGTGCACTGTATAATAACGTACAATTTGTTTATGTATTTCGTATGTATTTGCAACAAATAAGTCACAAATAACTAATCAGAACATAGGTTTTATCAATAGACTAGGGTGGAGACACTTAAATATGTTTCACTTGTAAACATGTAGACGCTCTCGCATGCTATACATCTACAAGAATGTCCACAATGTGGCAATTCTATATACTTTCAGATAGGCTATTTTTGTATTTCTGACATCAAATTAATCATGATATGACTTAACTGTTCCATTGGATTAGTAATTAAGATAATGCAATGTTTGATTTCTGTTGCAGACGTTTGTAGATACTTGTAGACGCTTGTGGATACTTGTAGACGCTGATTAGGGAGACCGTGCAATCGACAACGTTTTTTAGCTTGTTTGACGGGCGTAGCAACAAAAATACAGCGTTACTAAGGTGGGCGTGCCAAACTCGCGTATGAAGGATTAAAGGTCAATTTGAGGCGCTTAGGGTAACTAGTGAGCGAGATGGGATTTTTTTGGTTTTGTTTCGTTTTTTTTTTGTGTGTGTGACACATTTAAGCCATACTTACATTGTTAGGAATAAATGCGATTTGTAAACTTGTAAGCGAACACTACGACTGTAAGATCTACAATTAGCAGGCCTGTTCGAATATGCAACCCAAATCAAAATCAAGAAAACGTAAAAGAAAGAAGTAAAGTGTAAACATCAGGATTATCAATGACTAGCACATATTTAAAGTCTTTGCTTGAAAATAAACACCTACTCATGAAACAAGAGTTTTGGGACTAAAAAAATGCACTTGCAGATCAAACATACGTAATGAATGCACTTGGAAAAAAAAAGGAAAAAAGAAAGTGAGGCGCAAGGAAAATCACTTTAAAGTAACATTTATCAGCAATATCAAGTGCTGTTGTTTGCAAAGCAGAATTTGTACTTTGAAAAATATTGTTTTCGGTTTTATCTACAGTTAGCTCAGCTGTCGCACTACAGCAGGGGTAAGACTCCCCCCCACACACACACATACACACACACTGTGCCTGCCTGTTTGCCGTGGGCTTCAACTCGTGTCGTTCGATTACGGGATCCTAATGGTTGATTGTATTCAGAATATTGCCCTTTGGTAGCTCTGTTTTCGCAACACATCATTTTGGCATTGAACTGAATTAAACGAGGGTCAGAAGGGCCTGTTCTTAACCATCGGCTGGTCATGCCGAGCCCTAGGGTGTCTTTCTGTGTTCTCTTTGCACGCACATACACAGACACATCATTAAAAAACAACTTCTTTCATCTTTCATAAGTTGTTATTCATCTTCTAACCCTAGAAGGTGGTGGCTCATTGGCCAATCGGGTGAAAGCATGGTGTTAGATGGACATTTGTAAATGCCAAAAGACAGTCTATACTTGGTAAGAAATTCTGCGGGCCTACATTTGTCCAGTCTAGCCGTTTAACTTCGAGTAAATCACCGATGTATCCTTGTCATGATCTAACTTTGATTATCCCGGATCTTGTCACCTTTTTGAGCTCACGGGCGGGTGGGGAGCATATGTGATGAACCCTATAGAACAAACCTGGTAACCCGAAAAAAAAGCCAAGAGTGTTTGTCTGATTCTGATTCAGAACCAGAGATTTCTTTTTATTCAAGTAAATTTGCTCAATTTTTGTTATTGAGGCAGCTCACTCATCAAAACCAATAGACGATTTTCCAATAACATTTGATATTAGCGATATTCTCTTGTTATCGTAAGCGGCGCACCGGAAGTATCGAGTTACACCGGACAAACAAAGCAGTATTCAAAGACAAATGCCTTATTTCCCATTCGCAAATCCTTTAAATTTGGACAAAGTCACAACTGAAAAAAAAGGAATGACATGGCAAGAAATCAAGAGGAAATAAATTCCAACAGTCAAAACGTATTTTATGATATTGCTTTTGAAACAAAAATTCATGGACGCACAAAATATGCATTTTATGATATCGTATTCAAATATAGCGGATTCAGTAGAGACTACGAATGAACTTACCCTCTATAACCTGTGTAAAATTTAAAATCTTATCCACAAATGATCAACATACGGGTAAATTAATATAAAACTAGAACTTGTTTTTCTACAAAAAAAAAAAAAAAAATCAGATGTCTCCCACCTTTTTGGTGACAGATATGTCACCAAGGCTATTTGTAACTGAAATAATGGCCATTTTTCTCTAACGGTTTTTCGAGTTATAGAGTGGACACGAAATTGTACGTAAAATGAGTAAGGAAAGTAATCAAAGGGAAATAACACGAAAAATATACAGGCCAGAGGAATGGTTCTTGTGCATGACACTTCGTCTCATGGTGCTTTACAAATGTGTGAAGTTTTATCAAAATATCTTAAAAGGTTTTCGAGTTATAGAGCAGACCCACGATTTGCGAAGGAAAATAATCAAAGGGAAATAACTCGAAAAATATACAAGCCAGAGTTATGGTTCTTGTGCATAACACTTTGTCTCATGGTGCTTTACAATTGTATGAAGTTTTATCAAAATATCTTAAAAGGTTTTCGAGTTATAGAGCGGACACGATTTGTGACGGACAGACAGACAGACAGACGGACAGACAGACGGACGCACGGGGAAAAACAATATGTCTCCCGACCCTGACGGGGGGAGACATAACAAAAGATAAGAAGAGTCAGTTTGATGTGACACGTGTGGGTTTATCTGTTCGAAGCAAGTACATTACAGCTTGTCTAAAGGTCACCCACTATGCAGTGCCATACCGAGATCAAAGGAACACCGAGTTAACCCTTCACCCGTTTTTGTAAAGACACATAAGACAAATATTTTTTGAACACTCAAAATGAATCTTGAATATATATTAATATGTGAAGGAGGGATGGAAGGTGTGAAATTTGATCTGAAGCAGCGTTCCTTATGGTCATGATCTATTGCAGTTATTCGTCTGTAGGAACAGGGCTGAAAGTGCAACAAAGACGGTTTGATAATAGTGCTATTATAATAATTTCAGTGAATGGACTGTCACTTTCTCTTTGAAACCACTGAGCAGCTTCTAAAACTTTTACCAAACAATTTCTAGTTTTACGACCCCGAGAAAAAACACAGATGAAAGACGCAGAGACTTGTCCCACTTTCGGTTATTTGTCTCACTTCCTCACCCTCATCCCCCCCCCCCACACAACAAAAAAAGCAGAAGTCAAAAACAAAAAGAAAACAATATACAGCCCAGAAATATCTGTGAAAATTGTATTTCAATCAAAATGTGACTAATGTTTCATTTTCAAATTTTTTCACTATATTCTTATGTGTATCATCGATAAGATCCAAACAAGTGTGTAAGAAAAATGAAACCTTAGTCACATTTTATTTGAATACAGTTTTCACAGATATTTCTTGGCTTTTTGTGTGAAATAACCGACAGGGGGACAAATCACCGCGTCTATTACCTGTGAGAAAGAAGGCGTCTTGAAAAATATATTGGAAAAGGAGGAAGGGCTTTCAACTAGCATTTTCTCCTTTTTCCACAATCTTTTCTACTTTTTCAAGAACAAGTTCAACCATTTGATCCGCGTTATTCTATTGTCTTCAAATGCTATGTATCTGGTCGAGTCCAAAGTTTGGGTGAAAGTATTTGTCGAATTTAAAGCATTCACTGTAACTATTCAAAACCCTATACCACATAACCCCAGCTTTTTACAATCCTGAGAAAGATAGCTTGTTGGAAAAGGAGAAAATTCTGGTAACCAGCATTTCTCCTTTTGCCACAATGTTTGCTATCCTTGATACAGCTAATCTCATTTTTTTGAGTCACATTTATTTTGTCGTCTGCAAATGCTTCTGATTTGGGCAAGTCTAAAATTTTGTCGTTTAGTAAAGAGTTAATGAAGATTCAGTGTTGTAAAAAAAAAAAAAATACGGGGAAATAGGAGGAAAAGAAAAAAAAAGTTGAAGTGCATAGATTTTTTTCCCCTATTTTATGTCTGATTGATCAACTAATGTTTGCCGAACCCTGTAGATAAGTTTGTAACGTACGGGGCTCGAAATCTAGGGATCGCTGGTTTGATTTTTTTAAACTATTAAAGTGATAAGATTTTGTTTTAAAAAATCGTTTGAGCAAATAGACAGACAGTTCATTACTAAATACTGGAACACCATACAGTTTTAATTTATTGCGGAAATCCTGGCCTTAAAAAAATATTCAAAATCCTCATAGTTGCGTTTTTTGTCAGGTTCCTGTTTGAACTACCTCATCAGATGACTATCGTAACAACAAAGTTCAGTTTAAATTTCAAACCCTCTATTCCTCCTTGAAAATAGGTAGTTTCACCTTCGTTTTCAGTAAGGAAATACGAGCTGTAATTGTTTTCATTGAAAAGCTGGTAAAGGGTTAGCTGGAAGTTCCTTTCATCTCGGTATTTCACCGTCAAAGTGGGTGATGTTTAGGAAGAGCTGTGATTTATTTTTCAGGCACAGATTAACACACACATGTCAAAATAAAGTGTTCATCCTTTTCAGTCTTACGTTGATCACTTGTAAAGGATTTGGAATTGTTAAAATCTGTTACAGAGGGTAGGACCCCAGAAGATGCATTTTTTTCTGCCCGAAAACTTTTTGTTTTCAAATTTTTAAATGCATTATTATGTAACCCTGGTTTAACTGTATATTGGAATTCATTATATTTTCTTTTTTTTAGGGGGGGGGGGGGGAGGTTTCTTGCCCTGTGAAACCAAGGCAGTTGGGGAGAATTTTTCTTAATTTCTTCATCGGGGATTTGTTTTTTAAGTTATTTATGTAGTCTGCATACAAAAAGTTCTATCAAATCGCCCGGCAGGAGACAGCGCTAGGCTATCGAAAATTTGATAAAACGATTGTTCTTTTTTTGTGCGTGTGACTTCGCAAATGATAATTGATACAACTACCGATACGCCCCCTTTTTTTTACTTATTTATCACGTTTAGGGTGAATTACATTTCAAAAATGTGACCCTATAACTATTCGGGTATATTCAAGATTGGATTAGCTTGTCCGGTGGAGAGTATCCGCAAGAAAAGTAACTCATGATGACGCGTTGGTATCAGGAATTGGCAAATGGTCTATTACAAAACTTTCTCCTTTCGTCACAGAGAAGACAATATCTTCCATTTTGGGCAAACCAAAACCAGTCAAAAAGTTAAAAATGACACTCTGCTTGTTGAATGTTTTTCTAAACAGCAGGCAAAAAAATTACTTTCCCATAAAAAGAACTCTTAACACTAGTAAAGGAGTCATCAGATCTAAATAACTCTCTTACTGTGACTCAGTGGAAAAGATTAAAAAAGTAAGATGGCTGACAAGCACAGAAACGATAAGACTTTGTTGAATAGTACAACAACATACACAAAAGTGACATCTCCGAAGTCTGGACAGGAACGTTGCTCAACTTGTGAATCAAGGCCAAAAATATTCTTAAAAACTTTCCGGAAATAGCTGATGAGTTAAAAAGCATTGTTCCAGACCTTCACCTATCTATACCTCCTATATAGACTTAGCCTTCACCAAAACCCAATAAATCCCCACTGCCCGGAATACACAATCATGATCTGTCAAAGATAAATCTGCACCAAAGGACAAGAAATTTAAACCTGACTCCAAAAAACCCAGTTCACCACATAAACAACCACCAACCTCTTTGAATAAAAAAAAAAAAAAAAAAAAATCAAACGCCTAAAATACAAACTGTAAAAAAAAAAATCACTCAAAAAGATGTCATCCTAAGTACAGAAGTCAAAAGCTTCGGGCTCTTCCAAGGATAAGGACCCTGTCAGGGAAAATTCATTATCTGTTTGAAATAGGTATGAACCGCTGAAGGACGAAAATGAGCAAGAAGCAATGGAAGAAGAAGAAGAATTGAAGGGAGAACTCTCCGATTATAAACTAACTCCTCAAACTGATTGGGATAGGGACATAGAATCCTGGTCAACCTCGAAACCTGAGACTGATGTCATTGTTCAAATAAAGTCATATGGTTTATGAAATACCTATACAATGTTTACATTCTATTAACGGGCATAATGGCTCACAATATTATACTGTGGAACTGTCGAGGTCACAAATTAAATCATGAAGAGATATCACTTTTCATTTATGACCACAATCCTGTAGCTTTTTGTTTACAGGAAACTTTTCTAAAGGAATCTGATAATAATCTCTTTCAGATATACAAGGAAGGTGATAAATACAGTTAGACTCTACACTACAATCTGTTGCTGTTCGCCTTTCTCTTCATAAAACCAGTGCCGTCTGCTCTATATATCTTCCCCCAAGTTCTCCCATCAATGAAATTAAGCTCAATGATCTTATTTCACAGCTACCATGTCCTTTCATATTGACAGGAATTTTTAATGTTCAAAATATTATCTGGGGTAGCAGGGACACAAATAGGCTTACAACATGAGAACTTTATTTCTAATAACTTTCTGTCAATAATGAATGACAATAATTCAAAAACATATCTTCATCCAGCAACTGGGTCTTACTATTTTCTTGACCTCTCTCACTCTGTTCAGGATTTTAACTGGAAGGTGGGAGATGACCTTTGTGGAAGTGACCACTTTCCAGTTTTTTTATTACGTCTTCTGAGCCATGTACATATGAACGCCCCAAGAAATGGCAACTCTCTAAAACTAACTGGGACCTATTTCGAATTCTTTGTCAACAGACTATTACAAAAGATAAACTTGAAGTTGTACTGATCATACAGAACTATTTTCACTATGGTGCAGGTGAAAGCAGCCTTGAAGGAAGCAGCTTGATTATGACTCCCAACCAGCCAGTGACAGGGGAGGTTACTCCATCCTCAGCTGCAGGCAGGTCTACGTTCGCTGGTGAAGGTGTAGCTACAATAGCTGCTCATGGGCAAGTCACTACGCCTAGGCAACTACCCTCATCCGGAAGTTCTCCCAGGTCCGCTCCTACAATGGCACCAACTCAGACATCTACCACTTCAAGACCCCTCAATTTAATTGCTACACCAGAATTCGGGACCCTTACCGCTGACGACTTGAGGCAGGTGCCGAGCCCGGTTTTGACAAAACTAGCAAGTTTGGTTCGAGAACAGAGACAGAACTCCAACTTGCAACTTGGATCGGAGAATAACCATTGGCAGGAAGAATCCACGGGCAGTCTGACGCAACAGAAAGCAGCAGAGGAAGAGTCAACGGGAACAGGGGAAAAAAGGAATCAGGAAAGTCTGCTAGAGCAGCTGTTACCTAGGGAAGAAAAAAATGCTAGCAGGAAAAGGAAGACTGATTCGCCAGTCCATCTGGCAACAGAAAAAGTATCCCGATTAAGGTCTCCCTCTCCAGTACAGATCACTACCAACCAGATAGTTGATGCAGTGAGGTCAGGGACCATACATCTGCAAGATAGAATTACTGACAATACAATTACTCTACACAGCCTGGAAGAAAGTGTCAAAGACCTGTCGGCAGCGGTAAGAGAGTTGACATGCGTTATTCAGCAAAAGACGACAGCTGAGGACAGAAAGACAAGTTCAGAAAGTTCAAGGTCACTAAAAGAGAATAGGGACGCAGCCAAGGATAGACAGGAGAGGCGAAAGTCAGAAGAGAAGAGACTATGACTTAAAGAGAACCGACAGTTATAGTAGGGGAAATAAGAAAGACCGAACATGAGAAGTCGACCGTAGATTATTTAAAGTTACACCCTGAGAAATTCTACCCTAAAGATAATAGCCATTGGAATCCGCTTTAATCAGTCATTCTACAGCTATGGTGATGTCAAGGTAGAACAAAAACTTACAATCTACACCGAATAATCGAAAATGCAAGGGTCCTAACTTGCTTGTTATCATTAGTATACCCGAACTCCATTCAAACACAGATTTATACGTGGCAATACTGTAAGCCAGATCAACCAAAAGTAAGATGAATCTTTGTACAGTGTATTTGGTATATTATACACCAGCACTTCTATTGGGTCGCCTATATTTATGGCAAGTCCGCATGGAGGGCAAGTTCTGTGCGGATAAGTCGCTCACTATGAGGGCAGTAGTGAGCCCACATTTTGCCTTTTCCACTCAGACGAGCATTTTGTGGGTAGGATACGGTACAAAACCAGACTACGACCACCTATACAGATACAGAAAACTAGGACTTTATTAATTGTGCATTGTGAACTTAAGTAGAATAATTTTAGTATTGAAATGTTTTAAGCCTTAAGCAGTGATAGTGTCACAAGATTCAGTGAGTTTTAGAAATTTATACCACTTTCGATAATAGCTCGTAATGAGCATATTTTGCATACGTTGCAGTGTTTGCACGTATATTCATGAACAAAACAAAACCATCATTCAAGTTGATTGTATCTATATTGTACAAGGATGTCATCAAATCTTCTTCTACTGTAAGTTTGTCTCTGAAGGTGATGAATAACTTACGCAAAACATTTGAGCCATTGTCTTGCAAAAAGGGTTTAATGTATCTCCGTAATACATAATACCAAGCAAGTCATCCCATACTTATGGGTCCATAATAGCCACTTTTTTTAACAACCGACTTAGTTATTTGGAAGAATGGTCCCTTGACATGCAGAAAATTTACCAACAGCGAAAGCTTTGGCCTGGGTCAGCCTGTTAGGACTGCGCAGGCTGACCTGGGTCGATACTTTTCGCACATTTATTAGGTCCCTTTTCACAGAGTATGGCCCAATTTTTCCAGTTCTACTCAAGTGGAAACGGGCGAGCTAGTGTTATTCTGGAACTAATAACACGCCATCAAACATAAATAAGTCAATTACATCGAGAGAAGCTGAATGGTTATTATGTCGGCCACGTTCTATATTTAAATCATGAGATGAGGTACGAAATTTTGCGAGAGCGTTTCTGTACTTTATTTCCTGGACAATTTCTAGATATTTTTCTATTTCAGAGGAATGTTTAAATAAGCTACATGTGAATAAACGAGAGGATTTATGAATAGATGTTTACCATTGTTGTTGATAGATACCTTGTATTCTTTGCTTAATATAGTGTATTGTTAGAAAGGGTTGATTTTTTCCATATACATAAGTATATGTTCTATTTGATTTAACATTGTTTTAATCTTTAATTTTTAGACAACAGAAAAGAAATATACGACGGAAAAGAAGTCGACAAGCATATTATTGCCGCTCAACAATTACTGAAGTCGCAGTTCCCTGAAATCAGTGGTCTCAGAGATAGGGTGACGCTAGTTTCTTGCACTAAGGCAGAACCGACGCCTTATGTACAGATACTACAAGTCAACGGAAATCACTGGATAACCATCTCTGCAACAAATCAAGAAGGACCCGTTGAAGTATTTGACTCCCTCACGCCGATAAAGCTTTCAGAAGAATCCATTGAGTTGATCAAGAAATACCATATCCCGTACATTTGTATTAAACTGATGAATAACCAAAAACAAAAAGGATCTAAAGACTGTGGTCTTTTTGCAATTGCTTATGCAACCAGTATATGCTGTGGACATGATCCAACATTTCTAGATTACGACCAGAAAGAGATGAGACAACACCTGCTAGAGTGCCTGGAAAACAAGGAGATGACTCCCTTTCCACATAAAGTTTCTACCACTAGAGGGAAATTAAAGCGTTACAGGGTAACACAGACCTAGTGCGGGAGAATGCATTGCATTGGGAGAAAGCGACTTCTTTTACATGTATCTATTTTAAAGTAAATGAACGTAATTATCATGGTTTACCTGGACATCAGTTCATGTTCTTAATTTTCTGTCAGTCCAGTCTATCATCTGCAGAGACACTTAGGACTATCAATATGTCATTATTTTAGAGAGAGAGAGAGAGAGAGAGAGAGAGAGAGAGAGAGAGAGAGAGAGAGAGAGAGAGAGAGAGAGAGAGAGAGAGAGAGAGAGAGAGAGAGAGAGAGAGCAGTGATCAAGATAAAACTGCAATCGAACTTTTTGTCAAGCAAATTGAGAATAGCCTCAGTTTTTCATGTCTTTCAGCAGCATTAACAATGTTAAGGCAAAAAGGGGGTAGTAGTAGTTCTAGTAGCATCAGCAGCAACAACAATGTTACAGGGAAAAAAAAGGGGGGGAGTCATTTCTCTACGGGGGTTCTTTCTTTTCATGAGGGGGTCATTCTGCTACAGCTAGAGGGGGGTCCTTTCTCTACGGTCTGGAGTCATTTCTCTACGTAGAATAATGACCCGGGTCATTCCTCTACGTAGTGAAATGACCCATGGGTCATTTTGTAGGGGAGGGTCATTTCTCTGCATTACACCGGCAGTAAAACCCCAAGTTTCAATTATTTCACAGGTATTTTTGGGGAAAAAATAGCTCCTTATCGGACAGTTTGGATCCAAAATCAGACTGCATGTAGTGTGCAGTCTGATCTTGATCTACTGTACACTGTCCGCAAAAGGTCATAAAGTCGCGCTTAGCAGCCCAAGGGTTAATACATTCTAAGCTGATGGATGCCTAATTAGATCGATGCGGGTCAGTATTGTAAATGGACAGTCTGGCTACTAAGGTTGCAAGCGAGAGATAACCAGTCCATTCTAAAAATGTTTACGTAATGACCTCTCCGCTAGGGTCATAACCCTTACACAACTCTACATCCTTTGTCCTTCACAGCTTCACACGCTTCGCCTCGCTAACAATAAACGACCAACAGCCGAATATTATTTTAAACTTACTGCTGTTTCTAGTTGCATGTACATCAGTTTGCTCTAAGGCAAAACAATCTGAATTTTCAAATTCTTTTAAGCAATGCAATTTTTTCCCTGCTCAATGCCAAATGACCTATCATCTTTTCAACACCTGCTAAATATACAGACAGCACTCGTCCCAACTCGGCCGATCCCGTAACTACGTATAATCTGATCAACGGATCACTCGAAGTTTGCCGAATAATATGGAGAGCAGACGACTACATGATGTATTTACATAACCTGACACACTTGATTCGCACTTGTTTCATTCATAAACTTGTTGTTTTATCACTGACCCCATTTCATATAACCGTTTTGAAAGTAAACTGCTACAAAAATTCTAGTCTTTGCTGGCCCGAGATTTCGATAATGCTAGTAGGCCTATTCTGACCTAATTCAACGCTAAACAAACTGTAACCGCCATTTATTACACAATTGAAAAGTTAGGTATAGGATTACTTGAAGGCCTGTTTACTACAAGTTCGTATTCTTGCGCTTATCAAGGTTAAAAGTTCAATGTAATAAGGTCACAACAGCTAGTATTAGTGTTAAAAGCCTATAAGTAAAAGCCGTTACGAGTGAAGTTACATCAGTTTGCCCTCAGCAGACAGGTTTCCGAAATTTGTGGTCTCTCTAATCGTCCGGCTCACGCCGACCGATTAAAAATAACAACTTACCTGTGGCTTTTAACTGGGGGTTTACGCGATCTGTTTTTCACGTGAGGTCACGTGAACAGCAGGTGCGCGTAAACGGCTTTACCCCTCTCTATCATCTCCCGCATCCACTTTTAAAAACTTTTCGGAAGTCTTATTTTATATTTCTACTCTTGAATAATTTTGTATATTGCCCTTATTGTATCTTATGTATACTTGGGTGTAAATAAAGTTGTGTTGTGTTGTGTTCTGTTCTATTAAGCAGTGGAGGGATAGAGGGCTATTACTAGTATGGCCTCCCTATTCGACAGTCGCTCAGCTTTGTCCTGGTTTTCAGTTTAGAAGCTGTTGGTATAGAAAGGAGATTATCCAAAGGTTTCAAGCATGCATGTATTTCACATAAACAGGATCTTTGAGATTAATGTTTATAGTACACTTTGCTATTAATAACTTGACATTAAAATCGGAAAATCTGTAGTAGGCAAATAGGCACTGTATTACGCTGAAAGCCAGGGTAGTTATTTGAAACATGAATTTATCACTGTGTGAGCTCATCAGTTTAAATGAATATGCAAACTTGATGTACATGTCTGTAAGAATGTATTTGATATTTCATTTTATCTACGGTTGATGACTTGTTCGGAGATATTGATGACATAACTTCTGATGACGAAGAGAAAAATGATAAGCAAACCAATGATGGCGACAATGAAGATGACATAAGACGTAAGGACGACGGAGAGGAAGAAGAAGGAAAAGAGAGGGTACGGGATGAGGATTTATTCTAATTAACGCTTTTCCACGTAATTCCAGATTTTGACAACCTTTACAAATCAAAGTTTTAATAGCTATGAAAGAAAAGGGTTTTTAAAACAATGAAGGAAAGGGAAAATTGCTGGTAACCAACATTTTCTCCTTTTCCCACAATGTAGTTTACAATTATAAGGACAGAACCCGTCATTTGAGCCATATTTGATATGTTGTCTGCAAATGATTTCAATTTGCATCAGTCTAGAATTTTGTCGATAGATCAAGAATTAGTAAACTTATTATGGGAAAAGAAGCTGCCTGTAACATGCAATATCTCTTTTCTCCACAGTTTTCCATACTACCTAAGGAATGATATTTTCTTTTAGCCCAAACGTTTGTTTTTGTCTGGTTTTAGTCTGTCTTGTTATGATTATGTTATACTCCTAGACTGATGATTTGTAGAAGTATTCATGGGCAAGGCTCTGCTGACCCCGGATCTAGTACAGATAAGATACATGAAATACATGAATAAGTAAATTTGCAACAAGCAATTGTTATTTTTCAAACAGGTGTGCTTGAAAGTCATCTGTTGCAAGAATGTCCTCTAATTTGTCAAATATGTGTCCTTTGTATCATTTGTGGCTTTTAATTGTTGGCCATAGATACTCATACCGTGAAAACTGATGGGAAAATCATCGTCATATCTTGAATTGCTCAGGAGTTTTGGTCCTATACTATAAAGTTTCAGAAACCAATTGCAAAAGGGTCTGATGAAGAGAATAAGGAAACAGACGAACAGCAAGGGACTAGCACAGAAGTAAACATACAAAGTGATGAAACAATGTACTCATCGACCTTTCACATTTTTATCCCCCGTGAAGGCAAGGGGATATAGTGTTTGCGTTGTCCGTCCGTCCGTCCATTCGTCCGTCCGTCTGTTCGTCTGTCCGTCCAAACAGATATCTTCTAAAATCCTTGACAAAAACTGATGAAACTTCACACATGTGTTCCTTACGATAGTCCGTCGACGAAGCTTTTTTTTTAAATTTAATGCAGTGTCATGGAAAAAGCGGGCTTGTTGCATATTTCTATGATGGACCAATATCTCTTTAACTAGAGGACAAAGTTTCTGTTGTCTATCATAAGCAAAAACAATCATTATTTGTTTTATTTAATGACATGTCGTGTCATGGAAAAAGGAGGCTTATTGCATAATTTCATTATGGACCAACATATGGACCAGTATTAATCAAATTTGGTGGAACTTCATTATTATATTGTTTATTACAAAGTCTCTTCGTCTTTTCATGTGGACAGATATATTCTAAAGTTCTTGACAAAAATTGAGGAAACTTCATATATGTGTTCCTTATGATAGTCCGTCGACGTAGCTTTTTTTTAAATTTAATGCCGTGTCATGGAAAAAGCGGGCTTGTTGCATATTTCTATGATGGACCAATATCTCTATAACTACAGGACAAAGTTTCTGTTGTCTATCATAAGCAAAAACAATCATTATTTGTTTTTATTTAATGACATGTCATGTCATGGAAAAAGGAGGCTTATTGCATAATTTCATTATGGACCAACATATGGACCAGTATTAACCAAATTTGGTGGAACTTCATTATTATATTGTTTATTACAAAGTCTGTTCGTCTTTTCATGTGGACAGATATATTCTAAAGTTCTTGACAAAAATTGAGGAAACTTCATATATGTGTTCCTTATGATAGTCCGTCGATACATTTTTTATTTAATGCTGTGTCATGGAAAGGGGGGGTGGCTTGATGTATATTTCTAGTAAAAAAGGTCCTTTTCGACGATGGATCGATATTATTTCAAAGAAATAACTTGTTTCTAGCACTGGTGTGGAGCTAGGGTTAGTACAGGCTTGAAAAGTTCTTGAAAATGACGTGTTGTCCGGAAAACTGCGTGAGTCAAAGTTTTGTCTTGAACAATACTGGAAAATGACGTGTTGTTCGTAAAACTGCGTGAGTCAAAGTTTTGTCTTGAACAATACTGGAAAATGACGTGTTGTCCGGAAAACTGCGTGAGTCAAAGTTTTGTCTTGAACAATACTGGAAAATGACGTGTTGTCCGGAAAACTGCGTGAGTCAAAGTTTTGTCTTGAACAATACTGGAAAATGACGTGTTGTCCGTAAAACTGCGTGAGTCAAAGTTTTGTCTTGAACAATACTGGAAAATGACGTGTTGTCCGTAAAACTGCGTGAGTCAAAGTTTTGTCTTGAACAATACTGGAAAATGACGTGTTGTCCGGAAAACTGCGTGAGTCAAAGTTTTGTCTTGAACAATACTGGAAAATGACGTGTTGTCCGTAAAACTGCGTGAGTCAAAGTTTTGTCTTGAACAATACTGGAAAATGACGTGTTGTCCGTAAAACTGCGTGAGTCAAAGTTTTGTCTTGAACAATACTGGAAAATGACGTGTTGTCCGGAAAACTGCGTGAGTCAAAGTTTTGCCTTGAACAATACTGGAAAATGACGTGTTGTCCGTAAAACTGCGTGAGTCAAAGTTTTGCCTTGAACAATACTGGAAAATGACGTGTTGTCCGTAAAACTGCGTGAGTCAAAGTTTTGTCTTGAACAATACTGGAAAATCAATGTCTAGCCTTGCAAAGTTCTTGGATTTCAATACTTCTGCTGGGCAATCATTAAGATTAACACATCAGTATCTGACAGTAAAAATTATCATACGTAGCTTTTAATGGTACAGTTTCAGAAGAATACTTACTGCATATCACAGATTTAGTCAGGGAATATCTCGTACGTTGGGAACTCTTTGTTCTATCGAGATTGGTCGAGGAGATATCCCGCGGTAAAGGGAGTCAGCGGAAGGAATACATGAGCCATGCTCTGTGAAAATTGGGCTTAATGCATCTGCAAACAGTATCGACACAGGGCAGCCTGTGTAGTACGCGCAGGCTGATCTGGATCAAAACATTTTGGTATTGGTTAATTTTCTGCATGTCAAAGGACCAGTGTACCTCATGATTCAGTCGTTGTTATACAGAACAGATTTTATAGATCCTTGATTAAGTGATGACTTGCTTGGTATACTGCATCACGATGTATTTAACTCCCCCTTCAAAGAGTATGACGTTTATGTATGTGTACTGTGCTGGACATCGTCGATATTGCAGAAAATAAGATGTGCAAGGTAGACAAAAAAGGTTTTGAATCTGAAAATATAAGTGATGGCCAGGCAGTAAATTACCATTTATACATTTTGATTGGCGTTCATAAAAATCTGTTAGTTTCATTGATTTTAGTCTTCGTGACGCCCAGATGCTTTAGGTTTGGCTCATTACCAATTTGGTACGTATCCTTTGAAGAATTATTCCTTAAGATTGACTCATTACCAAAAAGAAAAAAGAAAAAAAAAAGTCTAAGCTGAAAGCACTTGCAGACAACAAATCTAAATAGTCAAACGATATTTTATTGCTTGTATTAGAGTTTAACGCCATTTTCACTTAAGTCATATCACGGCGGTCAGTGCAGCTATCTATGTCTTTCCTGGCTTTCTTGCGCCAGTACTAACACACCTTTCTGTCCAAGTCACTGACTATTTTCTTCACATGCATCAGAGGTGAGGGGCAAAAAATCGCTGGAAAGAAAGCTTGCCTCAACCACGTATTGAACTCGCAACCATCGTGAGTCAGATACGCTAACCACTGAGCTACCCGGGCAGGCCTATAATGTCTTTCACCTTTCATATATTTAAGATTTTATGGGAAATATATTAGTCATGCTCTATGAAAAAGGGGTATGATAGATATTTGTGGTGCACCACACCAAGGAATCGCAAAGGATAGTCCCATTTTAACTAAAAACCACCTAAACCATAAGGTGGAGGAGGTAGGATAGTCCTTTAACGTGCAGAAAATTTACCAATAATAGAAAAAAAAAAACACCCTGATCAACAAAAGCCTGCGCAAGCTAGTAATAATAGCAATAACTTTATTAAGGAAAAAAGGCAATATTGCCTATCACACCACAGACTAAATTCATACAAAGATTTACATTTCTCTTTCTAGTTATTGTATTGCTATATAACTACGTAAAAAAAGTATCCACCTATTTCTCTCTTGTTCGAAACGAAATAACAGGAAGAGATAAATGGGTGTGGCTATTATTTACAAATAAGACATATACATACAAACATGGTTTGTTAACACTTTTATTTCCACATGACACAACTTTAGACCCATCCAAATTTAAAACATTTGCAGACGAAAATTTCAGTGTGGCTAAAATGAAGCAAATTTTCCTTGCTTGAGTAGAAAACATTGTAGGAAAAGGAGAAATAATGTTTAGTGCGTCGTGGAACAAAGCGCGAAAGTATCCTGAGAAATATGGGGAAATCGCAAGATAAAGAAGTGAAATAAAACTTTTAAGCCGATAGTGAAAAGCCAAATTTTACTTTTTGACGGTTAACTTAAAAATATCTCCTCATCGAAAAGTTTAGATCCAAGACGAGACTGCACATTCTGTGCAGTCTGTTCTTGATGTACACTGTATGCAAAAGGTCCTTGAGCCGCGCTTAGCAGCTAAGGGTTAATACTTTTCTTGGTTGTCCTAGCTACACTATACGATATGAAGAATTTATTTCATTTAAGCATCACATTTTAGTTTTCTATATCCATGTTGAAACTTACATGTGTACATTGAAATGAAAAAGTAACCTATAAATAGTAACTATACATGTATATGTATATACCTCTGTCACTATTTACATATTATTAACACTTTCCTAAACAACAAATTTTAGACTGAAAACACCTGCAGATGACAATTCTAAGATTTGTACAAATGAATCTTTGTTCTCTGATAAGGTAGGAAACATTGCAGAAAACGGAGAAATTGCTCACTTTCTACCTCAGGGTCACAAAAACATGTGATTTTGTGGAAAATGGGTAATCTTTTACTACACGATTCCAACTTATCACGACCCTGAGGAAGAAAGCTTTTGAAAACATCGTGAGAAAAAGGAGAAGACGCTGCCCTACTGCATTTGTTGCAGATCTAATCCTGGTCTCGAGACTCGAGAAGGAAGCGTTTCCGGAGATACTTTTGTATGATTTTGTTGACTGGCTGTCTCTGATGCAGTTTCAATTCTTTGAAACACAATACAAATTTTGTCTGAGGCATTCTGAAAAAGTAACACATATTATACCTTACAATGTAGATCCATTTGGTCCTATATTGTGACGCAAAACAAATTAGAATATGTATATTTTATGGCAAATTAACATAAATTCAAATTATTTACGGTGATGATAAACATTCAAACCTGATATGCAAAGCACTTTTACAGGCACTTACATGAAAGACATATTGAAATTAGTATAAGTTAAACCCTTAACCTCATATAGACGTATTTGCCGCACGACGCTTTTGCAAGCCTTGTGGGTAAAGAAGAAATAGCTCAGAATGAACAATTTCTCCTTTACTTTGTTAGAAAAGTCTACCCAGATTTATTCTATTTTTTTTTTTTTTTTTTTTCTTTTTCTAATTTGCTTTCTATTTGGAATACTACGAAAATGGCTAATGCGGGAAAGAATTCATGTAACAATCACAAATAAGACATAAGAACCTGACCAAGTAAATGTGAATTCTGTGCTTTTGTAAACTGCAAAGCTGTAGTTACAACAAAATAGTGAATGTGAAAGGGAATATGGGGGGGGGGGGAGTTCAAGGAGAGAGTAGAATTCGAACCTGTGGTATCTGGCATTGAAAAACAAACCTTCAGGCTATTACGACTTCATAGAAGAAGATCTTGGGAAAAATAAATTTATCAATTTGAGAATAATATTGACGGGTACATACAGTCATCAATACGCATTTCTGTCAATACACGATATATTTATAAAATCTCATATTCATAAAAGTTAATTTTTAATGTGTATTTACAATTTAATTTACCGCTTTTATGCACTTTACATTTAGAATTAAGATTTTGTTCATCAATCTGCACTTCTGCCTTGATCCTAGATCCCAAGATCTATCGCAAAATCCTTGTGTTACTTGAGCAATAAAAATCATTGTTGAGGTCTACGATTTTCGTAAGCTAAAATCATGTTCGTTTACTTACTAAAGGAACCTTATGTACCTGGCTTTTATATAAATCGTCTGTTGTCAACTACGTTACCGTCACCGGAAGCAAAGATGCGTCCCATACCTTGATCATATTTCGGATAGCACAATAATCGGATAAATCATATTTGCAACAAAAGTTTAGAAGCAAACGTATTTCTTGACTTTTGACAAAGAAAATATGCACAATTTTCACATTACCTATTAACTAACGCTAAGTATTAGTTTTTTTTTTTTTTTTTTTCTTTTTTTGCTTAAGGAGACATCAAGATGAGTTTTTTATTCTTCATTTTTTTTTTCTATGAAGCCAACCTACCGACTACATGAAGTTTTTAGAAAATACCAATTATGTCTTTATCAAATTTATCTGTAAATATCATGGATGCGACAGCGTGGCTTCATATTTTCATTTTTTTCCCTGCAAAAATCCGCTTAAAATAGGCAAAAGCTCCTAAATTTGTCCTAATTGTACTTTTTTTCGAAAGCTATTGTCATGGTCAGGATGAATTTTTGGGTCGGAATGTCATTTAATTATAAACATATAAAGTTAAATATTCCAGATATATGACTTTTAGAAAGAAATTATCAAATAGAGTTTACAGGGCTATTTTAGCCCATTCGGGAACCTAGCCTTTTCGATCATACATTGAAACAGACAATTATCCTCTATTTAATCCTGGCTGCGCCTATGTATATATACATTTTTTTTTGGTTTTGATGAAGATTGCTATTTGTCCTCTTTCTATTTTTGGTCTTACGAATCATGGATTCGGGGCACCATTGACGATGCTTTATTTGAAATTTTGCAGAATGATATTTTTGATTTTGACACACATGGAAAATTCTTCATTACTGGCGATTTCAACGCTCGAGTGTCAAATAAAAATGATTATGTACTATGTGATAGAGCAACTGATAACAATGACTATGATTACCCACCTGATACGGTATTACCTAGAGTATCTCAGTACACTACAAATAATAGCCACGGTTTAAGATTATTAGATCTTTGCAAAAGTACTTCTTTTAGAATAGCTAATGGAAGATTAGGATCAGATTGTGGTAAAGGTGCTGAGACTTTTGTGAGTAGAATGGGGAGTCGTGTGATCGATTATTTGTTAGTAAGGGAGCGAGATTTTGTATCTGTAGATAATTTTTGTGTCAACCCGGTCAAAGTATACAGTGATCATGTACCTTTAACGTTCACTTTGAGCTCTAAAAATAGCTTTCAGTTTATTGTTGACAGTTCATTGGAGAGGTCATCAGACCTCTCCAACAGTGGTGAGTTTAAAAGGCAGACTGCCACAGAATTTGCTGTCTAAATCCATTTTTCTTGCGAAATTATTCTGATACACAGTCTGTTTCGTCATGGTTTTGTAAATAAAGCGAAATTAAAAAAACCGAAACAGGAAATAGACGTGGTTTAATTTTATATGACGAATTTCAGAAAAGATTTGTTATATTAATTTGCCATGGCTGCAAATGACCTCTCAAATAATTGTAATTTTTCATTAAGCAAATAGATCTAAGCAGAAGAAAAAATAAGAAGAATTTCGTTAAAAAAGAGAAAGAAGACCGCTGGACAAGATCATGTGACTTGAAAACGCGGCAAGAAGGTCAAATGACCGCCATGTAAAGCATTTGCGGTTTCTACGCAACAGCTTTTTTACTTGTTTGTTTACGTGTACCAAAATATATTGAAATTAAAAGCCAATTAACTGTTTGAAAACATTGATGCTGACCTCTCCTGGCTTCTTTTGTAAAGAAGCCAACTTGTATAATTTAGAGTCCATTCAATGGGACGATCAGTTGCGCGATGTTTACAGAAGAGGGATTATCGGAAAACTACCGTTTTTTAACAGTTTAATTGCAAATACGGATCGAAGCGGTCCACGTTCTATTGATGAGTTGATTTCGCATTTCACAGAAACATTGTGTCAGGTGGCTGATCCCCTGTTTAAAAAAGAAATATGCGTTGTTCAATCTACGTCTTTGGAAGATAGATGTAAAAATAAATGGTTTGATGAAGAATGTTTTACAGCAAAAAGCAAATATAAACAAGTGTTTAGAGTCTATAATGAATCGAAAACTTTTGAACATAGGGTAGCACTTGCGGATTGTAAATCAATTTACAAAAAGACAATTAGTAAGAAAAAGAGGCAATATAAATACAAAGAAACACAAAAATTACTAGCCTTACGCAATGCCAAACCAAGGGAATTCTGGAAGCATTTTAACACGGAGCGACGTGTGGAGCCAAACATTCTTCCGAATGATTTTAAAGTTCATTTTGAAGGTTTATTTTCAAACATTGATTTTGTTGAGGAAGCGGAGAATTTTAATAGAAATCATAATTTTGATGAAAATGATAGTTTATTTCCAGAGCTGGATCAATTTATCTCAGTAAATGAAGTCGAAATAGCGATAAAGGCTCTAAACAATAATAAAGCTTCATCTCACGATAATCTGCTAAACGAGTATTTTAAAGCTAGCGCTGATATTTTATCTTCACACTTAGCCGATATTTTTAACATCATTTTAGATTCAGGACACTTCCCTGAGAGCTGGTCCAAAGGCGTAATTGTTCCAGTTTTTAAAAAAGGAGACATTAATTCTGCAGAAAACTATCGAGGTATAACACTAATAAGCTGTTTGAGTAAACTGTTTACTAATATTTTAACTCGGCGATTAACAAAATGGTGTGAAACAAATGAGATTCAGACAGACGCACAGTTTGGTTTTAGGAAGGGAAGGTCCACCATTGACGCCATATTTATCTTAAAATGTATCATCGATAAAATAATTAACTCGAAAGAAAGGCTATATTGTGCATTTATAGACCTTAAGAAAGCTTTTGACTCGGTTTATCGCAATGCGCTATGGTTAAAACTGTTCATATTGGGTTTAAATGGCAAAATGCTCAGGATCATTCGTTCAATGTATGCAAGTGTAAAAGCTTGCGTTAAGTTCAAAGGAAAATTAACAGATTATTTCGACATTATGGTGGGTTTAAAACAAGGAGATTCTATGTCAACTATTTTGTTCTCGCTCTTCATCGAAGACTTAGAACTTTATTTACAGAATAGAATTGACAGCGGACTTACTCTCGATGATATTACATTGACATTATTAATGTTTGCAGACGACATGGTCATATTCGGTACATCCCCTGAGGATCTGCAAAATTCTTTAAACCGGCTTTACGATTATTGCGATACATGGGCGCTATCGGTTAAAACAGACAAAACCCAAATTGTTGTTTTTAGAAAGAGGGGAAGATTACGAGATAATGAGATATGGTTCTATAACGGAAAACCCCTTTCTGTCGTAAACGATTTCAATTACTTAGGGGTAGTTTTTAATCACACAGGTTCTGTTACAGCCAATCAACAGTACCTGAGTGGGAGAGCTTTAAAGGCCATGACTACTTCGTATTCGTCTTTTGAAATTTGATTTAAAGCCCAAAGATTCATTACACCTTTTTGACACTTTTATCTCTTCATTATTAAATTATGGAAGTCCGATCTGGGGCTTCACCAAGTCTAAGGTACTTGAACGACTGCATCTGAAATTTCTTAAAAGTCTCCTCGGAGTAGAAGTATCTACGAGTAACGCGGGTGTTTATATTGAACTTGGAAGATATCCACTTTACATTAACAGATATGTGGCTATAATTAAATACTGGTTTAAATTATTGTCTACAAGCAATATTATTTTAAGACATATTTACAGTCAGCTGTTAGATGATTGCAGCAAAGGTGTGGGAAACTGGCTAAAGCAAGTTAAAGATATTTTATGCAACAATGGCTACCTCTTTGAATGGGAAAATCCATGGAGTGTAGATCAAGATATGTTTCCAATGCATTTTAAACAAAGACTTATAGATACTTTTACACAGTGCGTACTTTCAGATTTGGAGGGCAACAGAGTATTGACACTTTATAAGGTAATTAAGCCGCAATTTGGTTACGCACCGTATCTTGACTGTATACGCTGTAAGTGTTTAAGGGTACAGCTGACCAAAATACGTTTATCTTCTCACTCTTTGAGAGTCGAATCTGGTAGATACGAAAGAAACCGTCTTGATAGATCTTTACGTACCTGTCAAATTTGTAACTCCCGAGATATTGAGGACGAGTACCATTTTATCCTTATCTGTAACCAGTATTTAGACTTACGGGTTAATATATCAAGAAATTTTATTATAAAAAACCAAGTATGTTTAAGCTAATTTCCCTACTGCAATCAATTAACCACAGAACATTGTTCAATCTGTCTATTTTTAGAAGAGGCTTTCCACAGAAGAGCAACAATCTGAGTTGCATTTAGCGGCCTAAACGAAACTTGTTAACATTTGTTACTTACGCTATCGTAAATTAAGTCGTTAATATTTTACCCATCCTCTAACGTTCCTGCTGTCTAACGTTTTAATTTCAATTTTTCATGCAATATTTAATTTCAGTATTTCTCCCCAACTGCATACGTTACCTTAAATGTCAGATTCGTTTGAAAAATAAAAAAAAAATTAAAATTTTACATTAACTATACTGATAAAGGGTTCAACTATTCTTATATCCAACTGATAGTGTGATAGGTTATTTTTTGTAAGATGTACGTGAGAGATTGTGTGTTACGTGTCATTTACATTCTTTGTATTATTATGTTGTATGACGAAAAACTTTGTTTAAGTCAAATAAATTCATTCATTCATTCATTCATATATAATAAAACTTTTTTTGCCCCGTCCGTTGACAGCTTGTAATAATCGATGGTTCCTTTTTGTACATGGGTCCGACATAGATTCAGTGGTAAAATGTAGGATTGGTAATCCTCACCCAAATTGCCTATGCGAGAGGAAGATTTTAATCATCTGTTTGTCAGACAAGTTTGATATACCGGGGTCAATCTATGTTTAAAACAAAACTCTCATTCGGGTACATTTGTATGTTTGTGATATTATCCATTAAAGAGCCGAATAAACCAAATAAGCATTTTAAATCAAGTAGTAAGTGCCTAAAGATGGGGTTTCAGTCATTGGTTGTGCTCTAACTCATATTACTAATTTATCTTTAATTTAAGGTATTGTACCAGACTATTTTAAAGCTGCCCGTCTTGTCCCTATACATAAGAAAAATGATAAAACTGATATTTCAAATTACAGACTTGTCTCAATATTGAGTATAATCTCAAAATCGAAAGAATAGTTTAATTATCAAGAAGAAGGGTATCTAAAAGACAAAAGTTCATTATATAAATTTCAGTCTGGCTTCAGAAAATCATTTTCCACAGATACTTAGCAGACTATATCAGGTTTACTTTAGATAAAGGTTTATATATTGAGATGGCTTTGCTTGATCCTCAGAATGCTTTTGATACTGTGGACTATTCTATTTTTTTGTGTACGTTAGAGCTTTTGGGTTTTCGCACCGATATGCTAAATTGGTTCAAGTCCAATCTAACAGGTCGTGTTCAAGACACTGACATTAATCATACACTGTGATCTCCATCTACTGTTATCTGTGGAGTGCCTCAAAGCTCTATCCTAGGACCTCATCTATTTTTGATATATATTTATGATATGGCTGGCACTGTAAAAATAATAAACTTCTATTGTATGCAGACCATTCTGGTATTTTATTTTCAAGTAAATGTAACTTTGACATTTAAAGACGATAAGATCGTGATTTGCAAAATGTTAGTAACTGGCTGGTTGATCATAAACTATCACCACACCTTAGAAAATAGAATCGGTTTAATGTGGGTCTGAACTTGACATCTTTTACAATGATTTTAAGCTCAAAGCGGCCAACTCAGTTAAATACCTTGGTGTCATACCGGATCAGCCTTTGAAATTCGACTCTATGGTAGCTTTGATTATGAATAAAGTAAACTCTGGGCTCATTTTATCATTTCATTCTATAAAGCTCTAAGTCATGTATATTCTTCAATGTCACCTTGATTACGCCCGCTCTGTCTGGTATTTTAGTACTTCACAGAATCTTAGGCACAAGCTTCAAGTTATCCAAAATAAAATTATTAGATTTGTTTTGTAGGCTCCCTGAAGGATGTTAATTTTGTTACCGAGGATCGTGCAAAATATAGGACGAAACCCAACCTAGGTTACGCCTGGTTCTTTAACGTGCACCTTCACACGGGACCTCGGTTTAAATAACGTCTCCGAAAGAGTATTAGTATTCTTTTACATGGCAAGGAGTGGGGCTTGAACCACGCTCTACTACTTGAGCTATTCGTGCTGGTCTTCAGGGAGCCTATATGGGCAACTCATAGCGATTCAAGCCGAATAAACATCAATCTATCAACGTCTCTTGGAGAAGACAGCCTTTGTAAGTATTTTTGTCACAAACAATAGCTGAGCTGTTCGCTTGTTTGTAAAAATCTTGGTTTGAACATACATGTGTAAGCCATGGGTAAAGGGGTCTTAATGGATCTCTGTCATGCATTATACCAGGCTAGTCATCTCATAATTTTAGATCCATAAAATATATTTTGTCAAAAACCGACTGAATCACTAGGTAGAATGATATAGAAGATAAAATACGGTTGTCAGCTAATGAAGTTTGTGATAGCAAGGTTATCTGCTCTATAACGAAATAATTTTTTTTCTTTCTCTCTCTCATGCCGATGTCCACATTTATATACCGGTTGATGCTAAGGTATCGAAAACAAGTCTGGTACCTCAGTTTTTATGATACAGGACTTTGGACAAGGAGGTTGCCGTTTCGAATTCCCAGCTCATCCAATTTCTGATGTAATAATGATAATCATGGCGGCAGTGCTTATTCCCTTATTGCTGATTTTTTTGGGAGGGCGATGTTTATCTCGGAAAGCAGCTACCGGCTTGGAAAGAATGTCGTGGCATGTACTGGTAAAAAAAAACTGCAGAAAAGCAGCTGCATTGGCGTCCGCAATGTAACTGAAATAATGTTGAAAACTGTTTAACGACCAACAAACACAATCAGAATATGTCTATAATTTTGTTCCCTGTCTCTTTCGGTACTGATTTTACAAAAAAAAAGTCTATGTTTTGTTTTCGTGGTTTCGTTACAGACCCCACTCTACAGGATCCTCCATCCAGAGGACAACACAATATCTACCGAATCCGGGTCCAGACCCAGAGTTACAGAGGAAAGAAAAGATCAAAGTATGATTTTGAAGTCATATAGTAATGCACAAAGTTGATGTACTCTTGTGAACTAGTGAGCTGTTGCTGGGATATTATCGAGTTATGCTCTTGAAAAATGGGGTTTTATGCCTTCCAGTGATGCATTATACCAAGCCATCACATATTTATCGATTCATAAAATACAATACAAGTCAGATTTCAAATACAGCCACCACCTCTTCGAATTGGCATTTAGATTAAAGATACATCTATATTCAGTTTTTATTTCATAGGCTTCAGTTTTTAACCCATTTCATCTTTATTTTATGAAATTATAATCATTTTTTGTATCTTCATACCAATGTTTTACCTTATAGTTGCAAGATTACACAGATTACGACCAATAAAATATGCATTTTATTTTCTGGAAGCCTTCACAGAAATCACTGTTGTTGTTTCCAGTTTAAATTGAAGACAAATTCCTTGAGTTTCCTTATCCCTTATACCATATACATTGGTAATTCATCTTTGTTTACGCGGCTGACTAAATTCTTAGCCATTCTACACGCTATTAAATTTTAACAGTGTTTTTTTCTCTCTTGCTGTAAGGATGTATCTTTAAGACTTGAAACCAGAAAAGTTGTGCATAGCACCTAGTTGGAGCCCTTTTGGCTCACCCGAGCAAAAAATTCTCGAGGTGAGCTTTTGTGGGCTGTGTTTATCGTATCCTCCGTCAAACTTCCTACGTTATGTGGAGTCTACAATTACTCGTGAAAATTGGTCGGAATATTTGTCTTGATGATATCTCAGACGAGTTCTTAAATAGAAGACTTTGGAACAAAAAGTATGTCAAGTGGACAAATGGTGGGGGGGAAAAAAAAAACTTTTTGTACACTCTGACGGCTACATTTTCCGTTAAATACTCACGAAGGTTGGTCGGAATGTTTGTTTTGACGATATTACAGACGAGTTCTATAATGGGTCACGTTGGTTCCAAAAGAAGATACTGGAAGAAACCCCTCTAGAGGCTAAACGTTCAGTCCAATATTCAAAAGGGTTTGAATGTTCGCCTTTACGATACCTCGGACGAGTTTTAAATTGGGAAACTTGGGATTAAAAAGTAGATAACTTGGAAAAATATCAGGAAAATCCTTGTGCATTCTTCACACACCTCATTTTCAGTACAATATTCGTCAGAGTTAATCAAACTGTTTGTCTTAAAATATCTCAGTCGAATCGACAATGGGTAACGTCGGGTCAAAAAGTAAGTCGATCACTCGGAGAAATTTTAGAAAAACGATGACTGTTCATCTTACAGGCCACACGTTTGGTCCAGTACTAGTGAAAGTTGTTCAGAATATTTATCTAGGTGATGTTTCAGGTAAGGTCGAAAGTGGGTCAAAATGTAAGTCACTGAAGAAGTTTAAGAAAAGCCTGATATGTCTCAAGGTCGCATTTTCAGTATTTCCAGACCAATACTCGTGATCAGAATGTTCGTCTTGATAATGTCTTACACTAAATCGAATATGGATCATGTTGGGTCGAAAAATAGGTCGCATTGACATACCATAGAATAACCTTTTGTGTACTCTTGAGGTCTTATTTTCGGTCAAATTGTCAAATTTGTTGCAGCTGCACTAATGGCAAGTAATGCACCCCCCCCCCACACACACACACAAACTAAATGTTATTTTAAGGAGAAAAAACTTAATTTCTAGTACGCAGACTGGATATGTTTCGTATGTGTTTTACATCTTCACTATTAATCTCTTTTCAGTTTTACGAATCCCCAATCACTTTGATTAGGGTCAATGCTTTTCTTGCTCTAAAATGCTTTCTATGATTGCAGAAAGAGAATAAAAGACTGAAGGCCGCAAGCAAAAGAGAGAGTTCAAAAAGAAGGAAGACGGATGCCTAATGATAAGAGACTTTAGGCCTGCACTCTGATGGAGAAGGTAATGAAAAAAGCTCTATATTAACCAGAATAGGTATAGAGAGGTCCATCTTCAACTTCATCTTAGGAGAGCGCTTGGCCTATGAATATCCTTCTGGTTTCAAATACTTTTTACTTTTAATTTACATGTATGTTTTTTAGCTGAATTTTTTTTAAGCCGAAAAAATTCACTTTGAATACAGGCAAGTGCACTGAATGACTCAAGCTGCCATTGGTCCATAAAACAATATTCATTTATGTAATGTTATATTATTCATTGGCCCTCAAATACATTTTAGGTGTGCCAAGGGGCCAGGATTATGAACGAAGTTAATTATCAGGTGTTTTTTAGAGGTTTATTGTTAAATCGATCATGAATACATGAAACATCAATGTTGAAATTACCATTTCAGTTCATGGTAGAAGTACAAATGTATGCTATTAAAAAGTATCTAGGATATGGAAAATGGTACATGTATATCAGGGTAAGCACCTTGCCCTGAATGATTTTCTTGTGTGAGTTAGTGGGGAAAAATACTCCATAAAAGGGCCAGTGACATAAAAGTCTGTTTCTGAAATATGATTTGTAGGCCTACTGTATACGGTAAAACATCACCTCACGATTTAATAATCTCGCTATTTCGAACAACAAGGGAATTCCACCCTTTAAATATTGATAAATTATTGTTTGGCAGTGCTGACTTAACCTTAAACGGAAATTGTTTACTTTTTGAAGCAGTTCACATGTATATAAAAGAGACAAAACGTTTTAAGTAATCGACACTTACTGTAACAGTGATAATTTTATCAGACGTCTAACTGAGAGCACCATCCGATTTCCTTTCATCTCTTTCCTCCTTCTCTATAAATACCCTTCTTTTCATTTCTTTTCGTTTTCTTACTTTTTTTTTTGTAAATATATTAGACATAAATTTATTGTACTTGCCATTGTTATAAAAAGAATTATTGAAATTGTCTTGTAGGGGAAGGACCGATTCTAAGTTGGTAGAACTTGTGGTCCAACCCCATTTCACCTTATATGAAATAAAATCTGTTTAAACTAAACTATCACCTCACGTCTACCTCGATAATACAAACAATGCGCCGTTACGAACAATTTTTGTCAGCACGAAATGTTTCCTTCTGAATGATAAATCACAGTTCGAGAAACATGAGCTTCCCGCTTATTGTTTCAACCACTGTTTTCAGTATCAAAGTGAAATTACGAGAAGACTTTAATAAACAAGTGAAACAACCTCTCAATTTTCTTAACCTCTTACGACCAACCAATTTTCACAGGTCAGTAATCACGAACTGTAGGATGAAGGATTATCGGTCCCTTGTCTATCAATCGACTGTCGTAACATGTTTGTGTTTAACGATCAGGATTTATTGTTTATGGACAGCTTTTGTAATTCTAACAACGTTCCTATCCACAAATCTAGACGTCACCTCATCTAAATAGAACTGGTGCATGTCAATCAAAGCAGTCCGATCCTAGTACCGGTCATAGCTTCCAACGTCCGTGGACCACTGAAGATTCAAATCCAGGAAGTCATCATCGCATGAACTCTAGTCAAATCCATTCACAATTATATATCCCACTAACGGTGATGTTCAATAGGACAGGTCGGGGAAGGTGTACCAATCAACCCTGTAAAAAACAATTATTGACATTTGGTTGTGTAAACGTTAACGGTCTAAAAAGTCGTCTGTTCTACCCTGAGTTTATTGAACTTATAAACAATTATGTTTTCTGTGTTTGCGAAACGCATTTGGACAATACAGATTTAGTCGATAAAGAGCATTATTTGCAAAAATAACAATTCATTTTTACTTAATGGCAGAATGTCCCTTGATAGAAAAACTGGTTGTCTCATATTTCGCGGCAAATCTACAATCTGACTATGTTATGGCTGATGCTTCAAAGAAATATCCCACTTCGAAATTGCAGAGACGGACGGGCTTTTCTCCGGCGGTCATAGTTTACTATCGTAGTGTATTAAAGTATCTAAGGAATCTTTAAATTCAATTGAAAGTCAAACTACCAAAATTCGTCGAAAATGGGTCCCAAATATGCACCTCGATTTCTGCAATAATTTAGATCAAGAAAAGTTACAGAATTTAAGTGACCAGTTAAACACATATTCCCAGTCACGAGAAACAATCCATTGCATCACGCCTGAGCTTAATGCGATTTTAAAAAATTCAGCTGACATTACCTTCCTAGAGACGTCTGCTCGTAAACAACATCCAAAAAATAACGTAACAAATAAAACATGGTTTGACCAAAAGTGCTACCAAGCAAGAAAGGATTATCTGAAAGCAAAAAGCAATTATAACAAAAATAAGAATACTCAAAACAAGCTATCACTAAAACTAGCAACAGTACAAAAGAACAATGAATTATTTCATGAAAAAAGAAAAAAATAAGAAGAAAAACATGATAAGTCCCAAAAGCTTCGGAAAATGACTACTAAAAATCCAAAACTGTACTGGAAATACGTAAACAATTCAAAACAGAAATGAAGCCTACTGAACCTATTTCATTGGATTAACTCTACAATCATTTTAAAACGATAAATTCAAACGATGTAAAAGATGAACGATTTTCAGACATTGATATAAACACACACCATCAAAATATCCATCTAAATTCAGAAATTACGGAACAAGAAATAAATTACCGCATAAACAGTTTAAAGAATTCGAATGCCGACAGCCCATTCGATAATATCATTAGCGAATATATAAAATCCACGGAGCATCTAATACTACCACTATATTGTAAGCTATTTAACTGCATTTTAGACACCGGTTTTATACCAAAAACTTGGCTAGGGGGAGCAATTATTCCTTTTTTTTTTTAGAAATAAAGGTATGATCCTAATGACCCATCTAATTACCGTCCGATCACAATATTAAGCTGTCTAGGTAAATTGTTTATGTCTGTAGTCTGCAGTCGGTACTGGTGTGCGTTGCAAAAGTCTATAATATATTGGCGAATAATTAATGCCATAGTTCTGGCAATGGTCGGCGTATCTGTCGCGGGCCATCTTAACCAAAAAAGGTATTCACCCTTTATTTGAAGCACAGTTTGTACATATTCGTTCATTTCTTGAAAGGTTATTATGTCGGTCACCTTCTATGTTTTGATCATGAGATGAGGTACGAAATTTGGCGAGAGCGTTTCTGAATGTTGTTTCTTGGAGAATTTTTAGATATATATATATATATATTTCTATTTCAAAGGAATGTTTAAATAGGCTATATGTGAATAAGCGAGGGAATGAATAGATGTACACCATTGTTGTTGATAGATATCTAGTATTCTTTGCTTAATAGTGTTATAGTGTAGTATTAGAATAAGTTGGATTTTCCCATATATACGTTAGTCCTATTTGATTTAACTTTGTTTCATTTTCTTTTAAAGACGACAGAAAAGAAATAAAAGACGGGAAAGAACTTTTAAACAAGCATATTATTGCCGCTCAACAATTACTGAAGTTGCAGTTCACTTCAATCAATGGTCTCAGAGATACGGTGACGCCAGTTTCTTGCAATAATGAAGAACCGACGCCTTAAAGTAACAATAAAGGTCAAATGTAAACAAAGCGGGTGTTTAAATGCATTTGAATTTATATCATACTACTTAAAAGTATAGAAATAATTGTGAAGATGACAATTTGTCATTGTACGGTCGGTCCAAGTGTTAACTGATGACAGAGAAATTAATTTCAAAACTAGGTTAAAACCTGCCAGGTAGCTGTGTCTATTGTTTACTTTTTTGCCTAATTTTAATATTCTTTTTTTCTGCCAGCGATTAACATACATGGCCCGACCACACGAGAACAGACTGTCATCTCCACAATATTTTCCATACTTTTAAATGGTATGATTTAAATTTAAATGTATTATGACACCTGGTTCGATATTTTGGCCTTTACTGGGCCTTTAAGTACAGATACTACATGGATAACCATCCCGGCAACAAATCAAGAAGGACACGCTGAAGTGTTTGACTCCCTCACGCCGAGAAGAATCCATTGAGTTGACCAAGAAATACCATATCCCGTACATTTATATTAAAATGATGAATAACCAAAAACAAAAAGGATCTAAAGACTGTGGCCTTTTTGCAATCGCTTATGCAACCAGTATATGCTATGGAGATGACCCGACATTCCTAGATTATGACCAGAAAGAGATGAGACAACACCAGTCTTTTGTCTCGAAATAACAAGGACAACCTTGTGCATAATAATTTTGGAAAATCTCTGGTAAATTTATGTTGTTTGTATGACATACATATTTTGAATGGACGATTTCACAATGATTTTTTTGGCGAAATTACTTGTTATGCTAATAATTGAGCAAGCGTTGTTGATTACATGATTGCTTCTACGCAGTTATTTCCCTTCATCAAAGATTTTGAAGTTCTTGATAAAGACGATTCGGACCATTTTCCAATAAGATGCACATTACAAATACCAAAAATTGTTTGGGAATGTAACTCATTGACAGGGTTACTAATAGAAAATAATGTTGTTAAGAAAGAATTTTCAAGATATCAGTGGCGCGAGCAAGATAAAAATCTATTTCAAGATTGCATAGTTGACCTATTCCAAAACAAGCGAGAACAAATTCTGCATGAAATACCACTTAATATTAATACTGCTATAACAACTTTAACTGAAATGTTTTATGAAGCTGGTTCAAGTATGCTTTTTACACCCTTTTCTCACAAGTCTGTACAACCAAAGTGGTGGACCTTAGAATGTAATTTAAAGAAAAAGGGGAAAAAAATAGCATTACGTAGATTTAAACGTTCAAATTCTTATGATGATCTTAGAGATTATAAACTTAAACGGAATTCACTTATAAGTTTGTGTCGTCAAAAACAACTCAAATTTCAACGAGAACAAAGACAAAAGCTTGTTGATGCACGACGAGATCCACAATTATTTTGGACTTTACTCAAACATACACGACTGAGAGCTACAGATAACATTTCCATTTCTAATCATGAATGGTATGATTATTTTAAATCTTTACTATTTGATAACAATGCTGAACCTATCAGTGTTAATACTCCAACAGAGGGGTTTGTTGATAATTTCGAGTTAGATACACCCTTTTCGTTGCATGAAATTCATAAAGCTATATATAATTTAACAAACTGCAAAAGTCCAGGTTTAGACGAAATACCAGCGGAATTCTATAAATACTCTGTGGAAGTATGCCTGCCTATCCTACAAGAAATTTTTGACAATGTATTAACAACTGGTTTTATCCCAGACAGTTGGGGGTTAAGTGTAATAACACCAATTCACAAAAGTGGATCAAAAAATGTGCCCAATAATTATCGCGGTATATCTGTTAGCAATTCTATGTATAAGATATTCTCCTCTGAAATAAATTCACGTGTTTACAATTGGTCAGAAAATAACAACAAAATAGACGAATCGCAAGCAGGTTTTCGCCATGGTTACTCAACGACAGATAACATATTTTGTCTACAGTTTATGGTTCAGAAATATTTATCAAAAAGTGGGGGCAGATTTTATTGTCTTTATGTCGACTTTAAGAAAGCTTTTGATAAAATTAACCATGCAGTATTATTTAAGGTTCCAGAAAAGAAAGGGCTTAAGGGGAAGTTTTTACATGTTCTAAAGGGAATGTATAATAACTTATTTTCATGTGTTAAACTACCCAATGTTTCGCCTGACAGACATACTAGGCAAAACATTTTTCTGAATACAAAAAGTAGTTACACAACTACAGATTTCTTTCCATGTAATATTGGAACAAAACAAGGAGATACAAGCAGTGTTACAATATTTATTCTTTTTATAAATGAATTATCAGATATGCTAAGGCAAACTTGTGGATGAGGGATATTTATGTCAAATGATATACCAGACATTTTGTGCTTGATGTTTGCAGACGACATAGCAAACTGTGCTGAAACAACTGTTAAATTACAACAACAATTAAATGTGATTGATTCATTTTGTCAAAATACTGGTATGGAAATAAATCTTGAAAAGACTGAAATAATAGTATTCAGAAATGGTGGTCCACTCAGAAATTATAAGCGCTGGTTCTATCGCGACCAACCTGTTAATGTGGTATCAGTCTATAAATATATGGGAGTTAACTTTACATCCAATCTCTCTTGGTCATCCACTCATGATAAGCTTTCGGTTCAAGCTAAAAAAGCTATCCTATCTATACGTCAATATGAAAGAGCCTTTGGATATTTTCCTATCAAAGAGTACTTTAAATTATTTGACTCCATTGTAAAACCAATATTGTACTATTCGTCTCAAATCTGGGGTTATCTCTATGTGTCTAGTATTGAATCTGTACATAATGATTATTGCAAAAAGTATTTAGGCGTCAATAGATCAACAAACAATGCACTTGCATTTGGTGAATGTGGTAGATTACCTTTATGTATAACATATATGACTAACTGTATTAAATATTGGTGTAAACTCTTATCCAAAACAGTGCTATGTAATGTTAAAAAGACATGATGATGTTGGTAGAATTCATTGGGACACCAAAATTAAGGAATTATTGTTTACTCAGGGTTTTGGATACGCATGGATAAGTCAAGAAATAGGAGACATTGCTCATTTCATTAGGATATTTCGACAGAGATTAATAGAATGCTATACTCAAAACTGGCAAAATGACATAAATACATCAAGTAGATGTCACCATTATAAGGATTTTAAATCAGTACTAGATACTGAAAAATACCTGCAATGTGACATACCTTTTAAATTTAAAAATGCCTTTTCTAAGTTCAGATGTTCAAACCATAGACTTAAAATTGAAACCGACAGATTGCAATCGATCAACGAATATGTACTTTTTGTTATGATTTATCAAGAGAAATTATTGTTGACTGCGAATACCATGCATTTTTCAACTGTAGAAAATTTACTCATATAAAAGATATGTATCTATTTAACTGGTATAGTGATGGAACATCCTTACAAGACTTCTATACCCTGATGAGCTCTAGTGACCCTCAAATCATAAAGAATTTATGTATCCATGTATACTACATTTTGTATAGCATTTTGTATAGCAGCAATGGCACAACTGATTAATTTTTCAACTGATGGCCATATCTTATACTTGTATACTCTGAAAGCATTCAGAGTAATTCAATTCAAGTGAAGGCCTCTAAAAGATGGAGGAATCTGTGATAAAGGAAGCAGGAGCTGCTGAGTAGTTTTCCCCCTTTAGCACAGATTTTGACTACAAAGGACTTTCTCCATGGATGAATATTTTGACTTGTTCTGAATGCTAACTGAAAATAGAAGTCCAAATATCAGAGTTTACTATATTTCTCACTATATCATAGTCTCTGCTGATTAACCCTTGGACTACTAAGCATGACACATGTTGTTTGTCGAGCTAGTTTGGATCTGGATTGACTGCATAGAAGATGCTCGATGACCTTGGATCTACACTTCCCAATAAGTAGATATTTTCCGCAACGGATAACATGAAAGTGTAATTTTATGATTTTTTTTTTTACTGGTTAGAAATGACCATTAACTTAACTAGTTGGTCAGGGGTTAACTACATTGCCTAATGACATTGTTTTATACTTGTCAATTCAGAAAACAGTCATATAAATTCAATATGATATGTTTTCAAAAATGGTAGTTGTCTTTGAAAGTAACATACTTTGTGGCAAGGGAAGGAAGTGCTGCTGAGCAGTTTTTTCTCCCTTTGGCACAGATTTTGTTAACAGGTGGCCATCTCCATAGATTGATAGCTTCATGAGCTCGACTGACTATTGTATTATAAAAATTTATGTGTCGACGATTACTACATTTTATATGACAGTGAATTAGAAGTAATAAGACTACCTATAACCTAGTGACAGCCAAGCACATGTAGACTAAGATCAGACTGCAAAGAACCTGCAGTCTGGTCTTGGTTCTGCACTGTGCAATAGGGAGATTTTCTTCCCCACATTATAGTTTTGAAAGTGTAATGTAAGGGTTTTCTCATGCTATAGACTGGAAAATCCCACTTGCTTTATATGGCAGATTAAGGGTTGCCTTTTTACCAAATGACAAGGTTTTCACACTTGTTTTTATAAAGGTACTTAATTGCATTCAATTTATTGTAGCACCCAATCCATGCAGGTTGTTGTCTTTCAAAGGTACATGTAGGAGACTGTGATAGGGGAGGGAAGAATTGTGGAGTAGTTTTTCCCCCTTTAGTACAGATTTTGTCTACAAAAGGCTATTTGTATTGATTGAAAATTGTATGGTTTTTGTGAATATCCAACCACAGAAATCTAAGTATCTTCTTTTAGCTTTTTTTTTTTTCTAGTAGTGATACTACTGATTAGCCCTTTTTTTTGCTGGGAGAGACTCATGGTACTTGATCGGCCAGTTTAGGTCAAGATCAGTCTGCACAGCATGAGCAGTGTGATGTTGGATCTATACTTTCTGAAAAGGAGATAATTCTCCCTATATGATATGTTTAAAAAATTAAACTTTCCTTTTTTGTGTGTGACAAGTTGGCTGGAATGTTTCTTGAAGTTATTAGGCAGATTACGGGATAACTTATTCACCTCATGACATTGTTTCATACTAGTCTATTCTGAATGCATTCAGAGAATTTCATTTTGTTTGGTTTCAAATTGGCTGCCTTTTCAAGGGTGAAATTTTTGTTATTAACCTCATGACATTGTTTTATACTAGCCCATTCTGAAAGCATTCAGACAATTTCAATTTTATGAGGTTTCAAGTTAGCTGTCTTTGCAAAGGTAAAATTTTTGTTACAATAGAGATAACTGCTGCTGAGTGAGTTTTCTCTTTTTAGCATAAAGATTGTTTAGGCCATTTCTAAAGATTGAAAACTTGAGCTCCAATGACTATTATACTTTAAAACCATTCTATCTATATAAACTGCATTTCATATTAAATTAGACTGTGAGAAATAACAGTTCTGATAAACCATTGAGCTACTTAGTTTGACCTACAGTACCTTTGCTAACAGTGTAGATCGGGATCAGACTGCATAGAACTTGCAGTCTGATTCTGGGTCTGCACTATCTAATACAGGAAATCAAAGGAAAGAATATTGTTATAAAAGAGTGAAGTGCTGCTGAGTGGTTTTTCTTTATTTATAATCTTTGTTAAAAAATGTTTTTTTTATAAATGAGTTCTATTAACTGTCATACTTCAAAATCATTGTATCTATGTAAACAAGAGTTTATATTACAATAGCACTACAGATCAAACCTTGTGCTACCTAGCAAAACTCATGATTTTTAGCAAATAGTGCTGATCAGGATCAGATTGCAAAGAAATTGCAGTCTGGTCCTGGATCTGCACTATCTATTATCTAATATTGAGATATTTCTCACCAGTTAATATCATGAACCTGTAATTTTTTTTTCTGTTGGAATGTTTCCTTTAACAAATTTAATAGATGAAAGGTTTAACATTTCACCTCATGACATTGTCTCATAACTATTTTTTTTTTAAAAATTCAGAAAAATAACACTCAGTTCAGTTTTATTAAGAACGTTTCTATGATAAAGTAGGAAGTGCTACTGAGTTTTTTTTTTTTTTTTCTATTTCTTTTTTTGCATAAAACTTGTTTACATGAGGCTATTTAGTTAAATTGATGAACTTCATGATTCTAGAAACAATATACAATGGAAATTAGGACCTTTAGCGGACAGTGTAGATCAGGATCAGACTGCACAGAACGTGCTGTCTGATCATGGATCTGCACTGTGCGATAAGGAGATATTATTCCCTAAAACAAAACTTCGAAACATCAATGTCTGGACTTTGATTATCGAATTGAAAACTCTATTTTAGTCATCTGACAGGATGAGGGTTAACACATATCACACTGGAGAGACCTTACGTACTTGCTCCAGGTCAACGTTACTGCTCCTCACTCTCTTGCACTACGGATCATTCCCATTCACCTCTGTAGTTGGCTCAGAAAGTAGTCCGTCATCACGTGATATTTTCGTCACATGACCATAACTCAAAATGGCGACACAAACGCCGGTGAAAGAAAGACCAATCGATTGTTTTGTGTGCTGTTCAAACAGCATACGGCCAGTCAGACTTAGTGGTAGGAAATGTGAAAAACAGGGATTTTCTGAAAAGCTTAATGTCTTTTAAAGGACGATAACTTGTTTTTTAATCTTACAATCTTAGATCCATCGGTGTGTCGAAACTGTTGTCATCATTCATGGGCGCAGCCATCTTTTTTACAATTGGCGTAAGATTCTGATCAGTAAAGAAGCTTGAAAAAATAGTTCCATTGTATACAGGTAAATTCATCAGTTTGAATGCACCTATAATGTATCCGGAATCATATTTCCTTTGTCTACTTTATTATGTTACACATGAAACAGTTAAACAGTAACAAAACATGTTTTCCTCGGTTTGACAAGATTCTTGTCATTTAGCCCGTTGCAGAGATGTATGGTGAGAGTAACGAACGACAACTCTGCTCGGAGATTGACTGCTCCTGTCAATTCAACGTACCCGCTCCAGTAAAAACATGGCTGCGCCCATAAGATTCCACAAGGTAAGCACAAAAACATATTTTTTTTTACATGTTATTGAATAGATATGCAGTTGCAGGTTGTCGCACGGAATGTCTGGGATGTCAGTGCACGTTAATCTGTAGTTCTTTTGGTGGTTAATCGTTTGTTGAAGACGTTTAATCCGACAAAGTTCCGTCGGCGACTACGTTTTCTGGAAAAACACTACTTGGAGTCTCCAAAAACCTTTGTAAAACATATACACTCGATATTCTGAAGTGTGTGCCGTGTCAGATGACCAATATAATAGTTATCCTCACAACTATAAACCGAAAAAAATCAAATTGCAGTTATTAAATATTTTGCCATTTTTGCATTACAACGTTACGTGCTCCTAAATTCAATACAACGATCCAGCTCCTGAGCTGAAAATACGGTAAGCGTATGGGTTCGTGTTACAGTAAACAATTTTGTCATTTTGGTCAAGATTCTATTTTAATTATCGTAGTCACAGTCATAGGTTCGTCATCGTTAATAATAGCAATAATCATCATTATGCACGACCGACTGTATATTCAAATCAGCTGAACATCTATAGATATCGGTTTATGTAATTAGTTAGAGGCTAAATAGTAAATTCTACAGGAATATAATACACCCAATAGAACAAGTGCAGTGTCTGTTTTAACCCTGTACCAAATATTTCCTAATTTGGATAAACTGATGTAGAATGCTAAGCAAAACATTGGGCATGTTTTCCTTTTCTCACATTGTATTCTATCAATGAGATAAGTATCTTTCAGTTAAGTCACAATTTAAACTGTTTTCTGCAACTAGATCCCTGTCGATATAGATCGGTTCAGATGTGTAGTTTGATAAATACTTGAATGGCAGTACAATTCTAAAACACGTTGAACCTTTTTTTTTTTCTATCAATAGGCCTAATCTTATTGGGCATGTGTTCAGGTGATCTCGGGTTCTCAGTTTCTCTCCCCAATTTCATTAAGCTGGCAGAATCAGACACTCATCGGGAAAAAATGGAGAGAGAGAGAGGAAGAAAGGAAGGGAGAGAAAGGGGGAGAGGGAGGGAGGAAGGAAAGAAGGGCAAGAGAGAGAGAGAGAGCGTGGGCGGATTTGTCTAATAGGCCTTGATGTCTTCTCAATTTGTTTCAGAAAGTAACGATATTAAGTTGTTTGTAACAATTTTATATACACTGTTGTGTATGACAGTGGTCAATGCTGAATACATTCATTTCATACATTATTAACACTCACATGAAAGTCGCATATACTTTACTTTAAAAAACATAGAAATATGAAAGCGAAAACGATTTCGGAAAATGATCACTTTGTTACGAAAGCCTACATACGAAAGCCTACGAAGGTCAAAATGAAGGTAAAATATTTTTTATCAAAAACACGTAATAACGTAAATTCAAAACACCTTATAACGCAAAAAGAAAGTCGCACTAAGGCGAAAAATCTCGTAATAACGTGTTTTAAAACACGTTATAACGTGAATTTAAAACATATAAGAACCTAAAAAAAGTTGCACTAACTCGAAAAATCTTGTAATAGCGTGTTTTAAAACACGTAGCCTAATAATGTGTTTAAAAGTGGCAGTAACGCGAAAAATCTCGTAATAACGTGAATTCAAAATACGTAACAACGCAAAAAAAGTCTCACTTATGTGAAAAAATCTCGTAATAACGCGTTAGTCGTAGTAACGCGAATCGAAAATTCGCAGTAACGTTTTTTTTTTTACTTTATCAACATTAGATGAGTACAGTTTACATGTATGTGCAATAAGTCTTTGACATGCATTCGAATTTCCCAATAAAGATTAAATTGTGTTGGTTGTGAGTTTTGTTTGTTTCAGCGTTATTTCAACCACATCACAGAAATCACTTTCTTATTAATGACCTTTCTAGAATTAGCTAGTATTAAGTCTGCATCTTTACTTTGCCTTGCACCAATAATTCGCCAATAACTACCAATAATTCGCATAAATATATTTGAAAGCTACTGGCTGCTATCCTAGATCAACGTCTTCGAAAAATGACAAATGGTGAAAGAGGAATGAAACCTTCTGCAATAACGATTATCAGTCTTCGAAAAGAATTTGGCTGAGCTGTTGAATCGAGCCATCGAACGAACCCCGCCTTGCATGTTTCAAGCCTTGTATGTGACTAACTGACCTACCAAGCTCAGCAAGATCTCGACCAGATGTTCACGGAGTCGATATTCTTTAAAGGGTAACTCCAGACCAAAGCTATTTTTGGATATAAGAATCCTTAAATGAAAACAATCTTAAAATTGAAAATCATATTTCAATGTCTTTCGTAAAAAGAGAGTTATTAGCGAAAATGTGGTTTGCACACCTGTGCGAGTTTGTGAAATCTTCGATAAACCGGATGTGACGTAGGAAGTGTGACCCACACATTTATTTCGGCTTCTGTGTACTGTTAATTTGCTCTAATACTGACTTTTTTCTCACAACCTAATCCTCCCTGATGTCAGGAGACGATTTTTTTTTTTTTGTCACAAAAATCCCTATCGTAAACCGGGTGCCGAGTTCAAGCACTATTTAGAGCCAGGAGATGACTATTTATTCCTCAGTCTGCTGTCTGTCTGTCTAAACCGAATGACGTGGCTTAATATCAGATCTACCATTAATCCTCAACAGGTTAAATAAACCTTTATGCCGATTGCAAAAGTTAGAATACTGCTAGTTTTTGGAGATAGATATCTCCGTATTGGACACTGTACATAAGATCAGATTGCACGTTCTGTGCAGTCTGATCTTAATATACATTGTTCGCAAAAGGTCATTGAGTCGCGCTCAGCAGCCTTGGGGCCACACAGAAATTGAAATGGGGCAAGAAATCAATGGAAAATTCACGGTTGATTATCTATCTCTTTTATATTACTTAGAGAGAGAGAGAGTTGGAGGGTAGTTAGAATAGAAATTCGACAAGCAGATTATGGGATTTTTTTTAATTTAAGATCGTATGAATGAGGAAAATACAAAAGTTATGACATTCGACTTACCCATTTAACCTGTGTAAAATTCCAAATTCCATTTACATTTTATAAAAAAAAAAGGGTTCAATATGGTCGTGAAAACAAGAGTAAATTTGTACATGACATGTTTATGACACGTGCTTGTTAACCTCCAGCTGCAAAAAAAAATGTGAGACCACGACGGTACGATACCAACATCAAAGAGGCGCCGAATTAATCCTCTGCCTCTTTACATTGATGGAACACACAATTCTTTTCTCAAAATAAAAGGTTGGCGCACTAAACTTTTGTGTAAAGTTTGTAATAAATTTTTAATTTACGCTGAATTTTTTATGGTCAGCATTTGTTATCTCGTACGTGATTACAGCGAGAAATACGGAAAAAGAAAGTCAAATAATATTTGTCCGCGTTGATATTTCCTTTTAAATTTACGCCTAACATGTCTCAGTATTTAGGAAATGGACTGACCCTGTATTTTGCAGACGATCAAAAACGTTTACTGCTTGATATGGAGGGCAGGAAGGCAGGAGGCAATTCAGACAATCTTTTAACGTTGTTGTTGATGAAAGAAACAAATTTGAAATTGTGAAAATAACACGTAGGAAAATAAATGAAGATCGAGTGAAAAAAATGGATTCAACTTAAACGGCAAATTTAGGATGTGTGCCGGATTTAATGTTGTTTGTGAATGTTAAAGAGAGGATACGATTTCTAAGGTAGATCAAGGCTTTTAATTCTTCCCAAGCTGAAGGAGACACGTAAAATGCTGACACTGACAGTGTAGATCAAGATCAGACTGCACAGGATGTGTAGACCGTTCAATGATCGACGGTGTCCTATATTTGGTAGAAACAGCCTTAGAAGTGTACTCGAATGATTTCCTTTACACATTGCAACGTTCCTTCTACCACTTAGTAGAAGAGACTTTTGGCATATTTCAACTATTTTAAGTTATTATTTTTGTTTGTTTGTTTGTTTGTTTTTCTTTTTTTTTTATTTATCAATCAAAATTCGTTGATGAGACTGTGGTATAATTGAAATAACTTCAAGAAATGAATTTCAAAATAGTTTTGTTTCCCACTAGGAGAATAACTTTTCCTTTTCATAAGTACTATCTCCACTAGGCTAATTCATTTAAAATTTCTTTCCTATTATTGTAGTAAGATGTAAGAGCGATAGAGATTGAAATTCTGCAGTAAACAAGTGATTGAAACGTGATAAAGCGATTTATATCTTCGCAAATTTCATGCAGTCTTCTCAGTTTTCTGTGTTAGTTCATATATAGCGACCATATCTTCTCACACTTGTGACGTCACGGCAGATTACCGGAAGTCACGATTTTTTCAATTAGCGACTTTCAGAGAGGTGAAAATCCGAGGTTTAAACCTCTGTATCTCGTGAACTAAGCATCACAGAACGCTAAGATTTTTTTTTTTTTTTGTTAACATACTCTAGTATAGTTTTATCCGCTTTTGAAATAAAAATTTTGGCCTAGAGTTACCCTTTTAAAGGAAAAATCATCATGAAATAATGCATTTTCAATGAATTAAGCACTGATGAAAACGGATTAAATTCGAAAGAAACAAACAAGACTAAGACATTATGGAAGTTGCACTGATTGTTTCATAATGTAGCTTTCATAGGATAATCTTCCTTGGTTAGGTGGTCAGGATTATTAACTTGTAATAAGAAATCCTGGTTCGATCACTTCTGCCGGCGCTAGTCATGCTAGTTATGACAGGGAACAGAGTAGCTGAAGACTTATATTGATGTATCCTAGAAAGATCGGGAATAAAAGAGTTAAAGCTGTGATGTGATATAAATATATGTATCATTGAAAGCGGCGTAATGCACCATCAAAACACACAAATTTGCATAGGGAAGTTCAACTGGACTTAGCAGTACTCAATCATAATGAAAACAATAGATCCAAAAAAAAAAAGACGTTAAGTACTGCGTGTTTTCGATTCGCGTTACTGCGACTTTTAAACACGTTATTACGTACACAATCGCATATAATATCGTTCTCTGTTTCAACTCCGGAGCTGGATCGTTTTATTGAGTTCTGGAGCGTGGAGCGTTGCCTACAAAAAATGACAGAAAGTTGCTCTTTAATGAATGTCGTATAGTTTTTGTTTAGAACTGTGGTAAATAAAGCATATATGAATCACTTGGCAAAGCACAAACTTCAGATTAGTGTGTTTGTATGTTTAACAAAGCTTTTTGCTGACTCCCGCGTGTTGATTATTCAGGAATCATAGTCGCTGACGGAAGTATGTTGGATTAAACGTCTTTAACAAATAACCAACCACCAAAAGAACAATGCAGATATATGCACTGACATCCCAGACATTCCCTGTGACAACCGTCTACTGCACATCTATTCATCTGATTGTTATAGAAGTATGTTTTGATGCTTACCTAGCAAAATTCTTGGGCGCAGCCATGTTTTTTACTGGAGCGGGTACGTTGAATTGACAGGAGCAGTAACGTTGACCTGGAGCAAGTACGTAAGGTCTCTCCAGTGTGCATATGTCTGCATGTGATGACTGTAAAGGGTCAAGGGACCTATACATGTTATATCTGTGTGTGTGTGTGTGTGTGTGTGTGTGTGTGTGTATGTGTGTGTGTGTGTGTGTGTGTGTGTGTGTGTGTGTGTGTGTATATATGTGTGTGTGTGTGTGTGTGTGGCCAGAGGCCTATAATATGAATAAAATGTTGAGTTGAGTTGAGTCGAGTCCTGCTAGAGTGCCTGGAAAAAAATGAGATGACTCCCTTCCCTCATAAGGTTTCTACCACTAGAGGGAAATTAAAGCGTTACAGGGTAACACAGACCTAGTGCGGGAGAATGCATTACATTGTGAGAAAAGCGACTTCTTTTACATGCATCTATTTTAAAGTAAATGAACGTAATCATTATGGTTTACCTGGACATCAGTTCATGTTCTTAATTTTCTGTCAGTCCAGTCTATCATCTGCAGAGACACTTAGGACTATCAATATGTCATTATTTTAGAGAGAGAGAGAGAGAGAGAGAGCAGTGATCAAGATAAAACTGCAATCAAACTTTTTGTCAAGCAGATTGAGAATAGCCTCAGTTTTTCATGTCGTTCAGCAACAATAACAATGTTAAGGCAAAAAGGCGGTAGTAGAAGTACGAGTAGTAGTAGTAGTAGTAGTAGTTCTAGTAGTATCAGCATCAGCAGCAACAACAATGTTACAGGGAAAAAAAAGGGGGGGGGGTCACTTCTCTACGGGGGGTCCATTCTTTTCATGAGGGGGTCATTCTGCTACAGCTAGAGGGGGGTCCTTTCTCTACGGTCTGGGGTCATTTCTCTACGTAGAATAATAGCCTCAGTTTTTCATGTCTTCTAGCCAGATGTTAAACATTTTTCAAAGAATTAGAACTTCAGAGTGTTATATAGATACTTTTCAATAGAATCATTAGAACATTATCATATAATGAGCCATGCTCTGTGAAAAGGGGGCGTAATGCATCTGCGAAAAGTATTCACCCAGGTCAGCCTACGCAGTCCGCGCAGGCTGACCTGGGCCGAAAGTTTTCGCTACTGGTCAATTTTCTGTACGTCCAAGGACCAGTCTATCTCATGATAAAGTTGGTTGTTCAAAATAATGGATATAATGGATCAATAATTTTGTGATGGATTGTTTGGTACCATGGATCACGGAGATGTATTAGCCCCGTTTTACCAGAGCATGACACTATATGGCCTGCAACACGCAAAGAGGGACATTCGGACATTTGCGTAAAGTATCGTCTCGGGTCAGCCTACGGAGTCCGCGCAGGCTAATCCGAGACGACACTTTCTGTTCTTATGTTATTTTCTGTTTTGCGCAAGTCTACTGTACGACAAAATCGAATGTAGTCGTAAAGTGCCGTCTCGGATTAGCCTGCGCGGACTGCGCTGGCTGATCCGATACGACACTTTACGCAAATGTTCGAATGCTCCTTTTCGCGTGTTGCAGGCCAATTATATAAGCTATGTTCTTTGAAACTGTAGTTTAATGCACCTGCTAAAAGAATCCACTCATGTTAGCCGTGCAGTCCTCACAGGCTGACACAAGGACATGGATTGAAACCTCTTGCTATTTGTAAATTTTCGGCATGTCAAAGGACCATTGTACCTTTTGATCCAGTCGGTTGTTAGACAAAATTGATAATGGATCCATAAGTATATGACGACTTTCTTTGTATAATGCATCACAAAAATGATTATAGCTTCTTTTGTGAGAACATGGCTCATATCCATTTGAACCATGCTCTGTGGAAAGAGGGCTTAATGCATCTGCGAAAAGTATCGACCCTGGTCAACCTGTGCAATCCGCGCAGGCTGACCTGGGCCGAAACTTTTCGCGACTGCTCATTTTTCTGTATGTCAAAGTACCAGTCTACCTCATATTGCTGTTGATTGTTAGACTAAATGGATTTTACGGATCCACTGTCATATAATGACTTCCATGGTATCCCACATCACAGAGATGCATTAAGCTCCCTTTTGTCACAGCATGGCTAATATGCATTTGTAATGGAAATTTTCGGTTAAAATACATGCATCTCGCGCGGTTAAGACAAGACACGACGGAAAAAATCAGCATCTCTGTAATTCTGGTGATCCCCGCTCTCGGCATATGTTTAGATTCGTTTGCCATTTAATTCCTCAAAATGTTACGCTATGATATTCATCTGTAGGGGAAACGGAATTATAATTAGTATTTGTGTACTTTTTTCATCGTTTCCTAGTACAGCTGTCATGAATTGCACGAATTTGTTGTTTTATTTTCGAGTACATTTGTCAGTAATTAAAATACAAGAATTTGTTTTTCAAATATATAGATGTATAGTATAGGGAATGTTTTGTTGTAGCAATTTTTGGCTAGGGGCCAACGGCACCTAGCTTTAGTAACCACTTTTCGGACTTTTTAACAAAAGCTGCAACCACTTTTAACATGATGTATTAATGCGCACTATTCGCTGTCTCTGATTTGCTGGAACTGCAACTGCCGTTTCTGATTTACTTGAAGCTGCACATCCTTCAAAACCGCCTTACACCTTACAAGTCATTCATCCGTGATGTAAAATAGAAATGGAAAGGGATGGGAGGGAGATCAGCGTCTTCATATATACCGGAAAAGTGCCAAAGACCATCTTTTCAAAGCAACATTTTTAACGCTGTTTGTTTGCATGATGAACTTTAATGAGAACGCTTTAAAATAGTAAAAAAAAAATCCTGTTAGTTTTGCCAAATACTCATGCAGAGCATGACGGGTAGTGGCTGCGTTAATCTGTTTTCCTCGTGTAAAAACTGACATTTTGATACAAAACACCGAAATGATGTATCAAACTCTTGTTTGTTAATGCAAAACCAATCAAGATGATAGGCTTTTCGTGATTTTTTTATGAAAAGTCTTGCTTTTGTCCATACAAATTTTATGTTTAAAACACAATGTGAAGAGCACATTTTTTTTTTTTTTTTTTTTTAATTTCATAGAAAACCGCAATAATTCCACTCTGATATGTTTGTACATGTAAATGAAAAGGGGACTATGCTCCTATTGTGCTTAGTTTTCAACCTAAAAAAAAAAAAAACACTAGAGAGTTGCTTAAAAAAAAAAAAAAAAAACAAGGAAAAGGGAAGAATGCTGTAAATTAGTTTTTTCTATTATTGCATTTGTTCTACTATTCCAAAGGTAATTTCTAACATTGTAGTCATCTTTAATTTGTTTTCTGCAAATACTTTCAATTTCAGTCTAAAATCTGTTGTCACGAAGTAAACTCTTTACCAGAGCAAGTTTTGGACATGTACAAATTTGCATGCAACAAAGAATGTTTTTAGTTAGAAATGTATCTCAAAGTCACAATAAACTGTCCTCAGGTACAAGTTGTAGTAAATCAAAGCGCTAACGCACTGAAGGCAGCGCGTTTCTTTTCTAGCACTGAGTATATTATGCTAATGAATGGGTGTGTTCTAGGACTTTTTCCTCCCAAAAAAAAAAAAGAAAAAAAAAGAAAAAAAAAAAAAAAAAAAGAAAACGAGATCCACCCACGAAAAGGTCCTTCTAAAGAATTCAGTTGAAGTGCTACGTAAGCGTGGCATCATCACCTTGGATGATTTTTATTTTCAACGCAATAAAGGTTAAGCTTATAACGGCAACTGGCATGGCTGTTAAGTAATGGCAACAATCCGAAGTTCAAATAAAAACAAAATACTAAGAATCTATCGTTTCAAGATACCATAATTTCCTCGTTGGGTTTGTTTAATTTACAGTTTATTTTAAACCCCTTCTCATCAGTAATTTAATGTAACCCTTGTATGTGTGTGATCTTGATCTTTAGAAATTAATGTTTGCCTAAACTTCATCTTATTCTGCGCACTGCAGATTGGTCATTGTCGTTGTATTGTATGAGAGGGGAAAACTTGCATTTTTTAAGCATAAGCCTAATGTTAGACAGCAGTCTGTAAGTAAATGAAATAACAAATATTTATGCAGATGTAATACACTAAGAATTTGCGTTTTTTATTTTATGTAATAATTGGGCTTTATCGATAGAATAGAATAGATAGACAATCAAGAGAATATGTCATTTTATCAATAAAGTTTGGTATCAGAAACCGCCATTTCAATAGATCAAGAATATTCACGAGGAAGTGCATGAAAAATGATAAGACGAGCGGTAAACGTGTTGACCATAGATTGTGCATAAATACTAACAGAGTAAATAAATACAAGATATAGAAAGAGTTGATGATCGATACTGTGGTGTAATTTTATATGTAAAAAAAATAGTCTTACATACGTAGAAATGATTTGAAATTGGTGGACTTGAGTGTATTTGGATAGAAATCAAGTCCATTAATAATAGGAACATTTTGTATGGTGTATTTTATAGACCACCGAACTCTGACTCGACTTATACTTCGCTTATTGAAGATTCCATAGATCTTGCTATGAATACGAATATCGCAGATGTTATAATTACTGGTGATTTTAATCTGAATACTATGAACGAAAATCAATTTCGTAAGGTCGAAGCTTTATCTGATCAGTTTATTTTAGTTCATTGTATTGACGAACCAAAACATTTCACCGAAAATTCCATGTTCACTATTGACCTTCTTTTTGTTATTAATAAAAACTCAATTCTAACAACTGGCGTTGGCGAGCCTTGTCTTGGTCTTTCAGTGCGTTATCACTGCCCTGCCTTTGGTGTATTTAATTTCTTTAAACATAGGTTAAAAACTATTCAACGTGCGATTTGGAAATACGATCAAGGCGATTATAACCAGTTAAGAGGCTGTCTTGCTAATTTCGATTGGCACTCTATACACGATGATATTATTGACATATATGCTGGAAAAACTTGCAAGTGTCATCACGGATAAAACTCGTATGTTTATTCCAAGCAAAACTATCAGGATTAACCCCCAAGAACCACCATGGATGACCTGTTCTATTAAAATGAAAATTCGCTATCGTCAGAGATTGTACAAAAAAGCTAAGGCATCAAATAAAGCTAGTCACTGGACAAAATTCAAATCTGTTAGAAATGAAGTAATATCACTAATTCGACAAACGGAAGAAAATTACTACGATCACTTATCCTCAAAATTAAAATCTGGTTCACTATCTCCGCGTGATTGGTAGAAAACTTTAAAGTCACTTATGTCTTCAAGTTCTTCATCGTCAGTCCCTCCTCTCTTTGATTTTTCCAGCGATTCAATGGTAATTGACGATAATGAGAAAATTATTGTACTAAACTATTATTTTGCAAATCAATCACGTATAGATGATTCTTTAAGTACTCTACCAGAAGCAAATTACCCACTTACTCAATCTTCTTTAGATACAATTAATATTATGCCATTCGAGGTACAGGATGTTTTGAAATCACTGAGACTTGGGAAAGCCTCAGGGCCTGACGGTATTAATAACAGGATTCTTATTAAAGTAGCTGGACAGATTGCACCTTATATATGTGATTTGTTCAATCAATTATTAAATACTTATACAGTTCCATCTTCATGGAAAATATCCAATGTATGTCCAATATTTAAATCCGGTGACCCTTCTCTTCCATCAAACTACAGACCCGTTTCGTTATCAAATAGTATTGAAAAAGTATTCGAACGCATAATGTTCAAGCATGTTTATAACCATCTGAAAGACATCAATTATTTTACACCCTTTCCAGTCCGGTTTCATGCCCGACGACTCTACAGTTAATCAAGTTACTGGTCTTTATAATCAAATATACAAAGCCTTAAACGACGGGCTAGAATTTAGAGCTGTGTTTTTTTTGACACCAGTAAAGCATTTGACAAAGTTTGGCATAAAGGCTTACTTCTCAAGTTGAACAGGGCCGGGATCCATGGTAAACTATTATTTTGGGTTTCTAATTATCTTTCGAATCGTTTCCAGAGAGTTATTTTACCAGGGGGAGTCTCGTCCTTGTGCCATGTGCAGGCCGGTGTCCCTCAAGGATCCATTCTAGGACCTTTCCTGTTTCTAATTTATATAAATGAATAGTTGATGATATTCAGGCAAATATCAATCTTTTTGCAAACGACACAAGCTTATCAATGACTGTAGGCGATCCGGCTGATGTAGGAAGTGTTTTACAATCAGACATCGATAAAATTACAGATTGGGCACAAAAGTGGCTGGTCAAGTTCAACCCTGCAAGTCTGTGTCGTTGGTTATGTCCCGCAAACATTTTAAGCCAGATCATCCAAGTCTCTATATGTCAAATATTGAAATCCCCTCAGTTTCAAGTCACAAACACATAAGTTTTTTTCTTTCTAATGACGGATCTCAGGACATCCATATCAATAAATCAATTGAATAAGCATGGAAAAGAATTGGGGTTATGCGGCATCTGAAAATACGACTCGACCGACTGTCATTTCAAACCATTTACTTTTCATTTATAAGGCCCATATTGGAGTATGGTGATGTCATATGGGACAATCTTTCGCAGGGGTTAAAGGATCAGCTAGACAAAGTTCAATATGAAGCTGCACGTATAGTTACAGGCTGTAATAAACTCGTTACTATTGCTGATCTAATTCAGGAATCTGGTTGGGAAACCTTAAGCGAAAGAAGGCGAAAACATAAGCCGATTCACTTCTACAAAATGGTAAATGGACTTTCTCCAAATTATCTTAATGTTCTCGTCCCTCCAACGGTTGGTAATTCAACAACTTATAATCTGCGTAGACCAAATAATTTGCGAACCATTGCTTGCAGACCTAGCTTGTATAATAGTTCATTTCTACCGTCTTTAATTAATGATTGGAATTCCCTATCGGATGAGATTACGAATGTAGAATCACTGACATCTTTTAAATATCATTTGAAACTTGACAAACCCGCTCCACGACAACTGTATTTCTTCAGCGAAAGAAAAATTCAGATTATTCATGCTACATTGCGAATCGGGTATAGTTCTCTCAATCATCACCTATACTTGAAAAATTCAGTGCAATCGCCACTCTGTAGATGCGGCTTAGTTGAATCAACTGAACACTATTTTCTAAAATGTCCAATTTATAATGACTTAAGAAATCATTTAAACTTTAATATTAATGATATAGTAAGAGTCTCCCTTCGAATCATCCTATATGGAGATGAGAGTCTTAGCCTGCATGACAATGAAAGAATATTTGCAGCAGTGCATACTTTTATATCCGTGCAAGTGGAAGATTTGCTCGTTAGTGCGTTATTTTTTTTTTGGCACAATATTATTTCTGCTGCAGGACCTGGCAGAGGACACCCGTAGTGTAGCGTTCATATCTTCATCTTTATAAACTGTATCAGTAAACACTTACGTAGCAGTGACGATCAGGTTTTAACGTTTTTATTGTCTCTATATATGGTTTCATATATATGAAATCTTCACCATAAGGTCTAACACTCCACACCTATCTGCACCCCCACTACTTCCCCCCATCTTTTTCCTGTATTATTATTATTATTATAAGTATTATTATTTCCGCTAAACTTAAATATATCGTACTTTATACATGCAATAACCGGAAATTGGAGAGGAACTTTATAAATAAGCTTTGCTTTCGTTCCGATCCATTTCTGCAGGATTATTTTTGTTAATTGATTGTATTGCATTGCCCATGTATATTGTATTTCTGTGGAATAAACTATGTTTAAATTAAAATACAAGTACGAGTAAACAAATTAAATCAACGAAAAGATTATTTGGATTCATTTGCCTATGAATAACCTCTTTAGCAGACGAATACGATTTTTAATATCCTTGCAGATTTTAAAACAAAGCTTTGATCCTTTACGTCAATTTTTTTCCGGACTATCAAAACAGCTATCTTTGTTAACTGAAATGTTTCGATATAAAGATTCTAGATTGATCTTCAATTAACATTTTGGACAGGTCAGAAAACATGTGGAAAACAGCGGAAATGCTGTTTATCTGATTTTTCTCCATTTCCACAATGCTTAAAAAGCTTCTTCAGGGTAGGTAAAACTCGAGATTATCTAGTAAAGGGTTCAGAAAACTTTGAAGAAGCTTGTAGAAATTAAAATGAGACAGACAGACAAACAGACAGACAGACCTTACCCTCATTTACATTCATACCTACCAAATATCCGTTTACGAAACCGTTATTATACTGTAAATTCCATAAATTATGATTGCATGTTATGTGCTTGATTAATAGATATCCGTTTATTTCACAAGGGTAAAAAATTCATCTTGCCATCAAAATCTGAATACTTATCTGATTAGAAAATAATCTATCCCGAAATCTATTTGTGGTGTACGAGTTCTGTGGAGAAATTGCATCCGGGATACGAATTCTCCAGAGAACCCTTGAGATTAGGGTACGACAAGCTCTCCTAGGCACGAGTTCTTCAGCAACCAACTATGTTATTATGTATAAATGCGCCTTAAGGTGAAGAGGTGTTAAACTCAGCACGGTTTTTCCCCCTTTTAAGTCTAAAATCTTCTGTTTAAATTCAGAAGACAACACAAACATTTTTCATTTTTTCAGGAAACATACAATATCAAGTTGAACCGCTCTGTTTGAAAATCAATGGCAGAACTATTTTGTTCGTGTACGAAACTGGTTCTGTTTGCTCGCGTATCCAGGCAAAACCTGCCGGAAGCAAAGATTTAACCCAGATAAAGATAGTAAGCTTCGAAAACCAGTATATAAATGCATACGTGATGTGGGAACTATGACAGCGGGTAAAACCCGCTGCCAAAAATTGTCACAGAACACAGAGCCAATTACTATCTTTGTATTCAGTCACTAGAATTAATAATGCAACACTCTTTTATTGTATAAATAAAATTTTGAAAAAGTGAAAATCTTTCTTGTCAAAGGAAAAGCTACTTCTCCGGCTCAGTTTCCTGTTCCCTATTGGATTGCAAATTTATCCCTATAGCATATCGTTTGTAAAAGAAACCCATGACAGTCAAACTGCAAGTTTTCATCCTATGGAATAACTTCAATTTTTATCTCCGCTGTTTTCGAGGAAAACATTGAGACATTTTCATAATCCTGGCGCCGTCTGCGTCGTCTGTGTTGTCGTGCAAATACTATGACCTTTAATAGTATCTGTGTCATTTCTGAGGATATTTACTTCAAACTCGAACTAATGTCAACTGTCAGAACGGGCATGTATCCATAAAAGTATTTTTGAAGCAGTTATGCCCCTTTTTGACTTTGAACTTTCTAATATTTTGACATTTCATTACACCTCTGTCATTACTGAAGACTTTTACTTCAAACCTGGAGTAGTTGTTAACTGTCAAAAGGGGAACCCATACCCCCATACAACATGGGCAGGAAACCATCTAGATATTTTTGGCACAGTAAAGCCAATTTTTTTACTTACAATTTTCACTAAAAGCAACTGCAGCTGAGTGAGCCTTGACATCCACATGTGGTACTCTAGTCTTTTTCTTCTTTTGCATGTGAAAAATTTCTTTTTTTCACATGCTAAATTTGAAATCTCAAAAACTGATATATAAAATTAATGCTGTGTGAAGCCAGTTTTACTTTCTTCAATCACACAGAATTTTGTTTTCTGCTCTAAATAAAAAAGCCTTTCAAACGTAAATTAGTTTTGTCTGTTAATTCCTTAAGTCGAAGAAAGATTAAAATCATTGCAACCTGTATTTCATCTATTACTAGCTTTGCAATGGACTTGGACTACATAAAATATACTTGGTGCTTGGAAAGAATGTCATTTGTACTTCTTGTTTGAAAGTTCGCTATGAGAGGATACAGCATATCAATGCATCCACTCATTACTTCTAAGCGTTTGGATATGCATGAAAAATTAAAATGTGATGCAGCATACAAACAACATTTTTTTTAAATGGACAGTTCATGGTTGAATACAACATGCTCAACGCGTATATGCACTTTCCACTGGCCCCTACCTATCAGCGCTTTGAGTTGGTGCGTGTATTTGAGTCGAGCGACGTAAGAAAATTTTGACATCTCGCAAGCCATTCAACTAGAAGGAACTATGACGTAATTTACGCTCCTTTACACTATATTTCTCGCGCTTTACGTAATATTGTAATGAATTCTTGTGTGGATGGGCTACGCCACGGGGAATTCCCGAAAGTAACTATACTGGATTTGGGCGAAAGTCCAAACAAAGAGGGGTTTAAAAGCATGAAATAATTAGAATACTGTTTTTTCGGTGAAAGATCGAAACTTATTTCATCTCGTGAACATTATCGGTAACATTTTCGCTCGTGGCTGCGCCTCTCGCGAAAATATTACCGATGATGTTCGCCCGATGAAATAAATTTCAATCTTTCACTGGAAAAATCAAATATCCTCGGTATTCTATCTTTATTCTGTTGAAAAGTGGCCAAGTTTCAGTAAAATGCTGCCAGGATAAGTTATCATGGCAAGACAGAACAAGAGTACCACATGCGGGTGCCAACGCTCGTCTGTTCACAGAGTGGTTGATTTTCAGTGAAAGTTCTAAGTAAAATAAGGGGTATCATTATGTACTCTTTTGTTAGTAAAGAGGTTGTCAGTTTGAAGTAAATATCTTCAGTAATAAAAGAGATATTACAAAATGTCAGTTTTCACAAGACGACAACAATGACGCCTGAGCTATGAAAATAACCCATCGTTTTCTTTAAAAACAGTCGAGCTAATAAATGTTTATCAAACAACAAAATTTTACACTGATCCAAATTGAAGGCAATTGCAGACGAAAAATTGTATAGGGTTTACTTGATGAGATTAGTCTTCTTTATGGGTGACCAAAATGATGATCTATATTGATAAGGAAAAAAATGTATGGTTCCGCTTACATTGTTTTGACATGTACGAGGTATGTTCGTAAAGTTCGTGGGCATTGCTAAAAAGTTAGTAAATTTACAAGTTAGGCGCTGGAAACTTATATCATCACAAAGAGCAAAGTTATCTCAACCGACATGTGGAAAATTATGTCGCTACTATAAACAGTTTTTCATTTATTGGCCCTAGGCACATACAGACGAGAACCCGGGGCAGGTGTTGACGTCGTCATGACGTCGCAACATCGTTTTCAGACACTGTTTTGAAAACGTGTCAGGTGCTTACCATGGAATCAAAAGTGATCAATTGTGAGATAATCAAACGGTTTGACCAGCCCGCATAGCTCAGTTGGTAGAGTGTAGGACTCATGATCGTGAGGGTGTGGGTTCGATTCCCACGGCTGGCCATCTAAAATTACTAATAGTCTTTCGGATGAGACGTTAAACCGAAGTCCCGTGAGTTCGATTTCCACGGCTGGCAATCTAAAATTACTAATAGTCTTTCGGATGAGCCTTCAGGGGGCGTCGCCCATACGGGAAACCGGTGGCGACAATAAATAAACACAAATTCAATCAGTCAAACAAACTGTCGGTAGGTCGGAAATTTACGATGTGATAAGATATTAAACAATTAACGGGTGGAAAAAAAATGTTTAGGGTCAGGTGTAAAAATTAGACACAGTCGAGTAACCGGAACCACATATAAATTTTGTTTTGGACTGAATAGAAAAAGATCAATCCAAAAGTATCTTGCAATCTTTCAGTCTTCATAATTACCTTTGGGTACGGAAAAGGAGCAAGTAACGATAATGTTCTGTTTTGAAATTCCCTGTCTGTCTGTCTGTGTCTTTTCTAGAACAGTTTTAGCCTAGTCATACTATTATGAAACATTTACCATTCGTAATAACACAATCTCTTGTAACTGACTTAAAACTGATACTTATGCGGCAGCTAACTTTATTTCACTGGTATAGGAACAATCCATTGTATTAATGTAATTCCCTTTTTCCTAACCATATTCCCAGTGTCAATTTCAAGATTTTAGTCCATTCTTTCTTTCTACGATTAATACGTTTTGCAGGTTACATTGTTTAGAATATGGAATAATCTACAAATTACCAATTAGTTACTGTATAGCCTAATTCTAGATCATTGAACAAATTCATACAATACAAAGGGGAAACATTTGAGAGAAAGAAAAAGCTGTCAGAGTCATGTACAAAATATTTGTGGAAAAAAAGGAGTTAACTTGTTAAAAATAAGTACTGCTCTCGTTTCTATGTTTTTTTTTTTTTTCTTTTTGGAAGCAATGAGTTGCAGGGAGTGGGTCGTTCGAAGTCATATAGACTATTCAGTTATAGCGGGTTTGTAGTTTAACTTGTTACCTGAAGACATAAATTTAGACTTGACCAAATTGAAATCATTTTCATATGACAAAAAAGTTGACTCGAATGATTGAATTTGCATTTAAAAAGTCAAAAACACTGCGGCAAAAGGAGAAAATGCTGGTTACCAACATTTTCACCTTTTCCCACAATGTTTTCAAAATCCGTCTACCTCAGGATCGTTAAGTTCGGGATCGTGTGGCAAAGGGTTAAGTATCATCTTCCCCCACAGAGCAATCTCAAACGATGCTTTTCTCCGCAATGTTTCATGAGTCCACAATTGTACGTTCCCATGGATTTCTCTTACTCATACAATACGTATGGTGGCATATTTCTGCCGCGAGATACGAGATAGCTATTGCGATCATTTAAGAGAACTATCGTGATAAAACAAAGTTTCCTGAAAATATTATCGAGATAATAAATTTTTTCAGATAAAAATATCGCGATAATTCTAACTGTTATCATGATTTTTTTTTTCTTTCGTGCCCACAACTGACATTCAGTGTATCTATAATTAGATACGGTTTCGGAACATCTTCGTCTACAACCCTATAAATTTCCTTTTCCCTGAATGGTTTTAAATTTGTTCGTAGGAGGCATTTCGAGTCGTCTTTGTGATTTTACAGACTTCTGTTCATTTCGAGTCTTGTCAAAATTTACCAATTAAGCTACAATTGCTGATAATTCGAATTTCTACTTACTGCAATCTTTGGAAGTCAAAACTACCGAGTTAATCCAAATGGTGAATTTTCTATTTATAGATATCGAGAAGCGGATGGAACTAGCACGACAATTTTATCTCGCATGTCAGCTTCGTGCACGATTGAGAAATTTTGCGTTAGGTAACAAAGTTTATCGTGATTTTTTTTTTTCAGGAAACTTTTCACTATCTTGATAAAATTTTCAGGAAACTTTGATTTATCGCGATAGTTTTCTTATCATGACAGCTATCTGGTATCTCGTGGCAGAAATATGCCACTTTACATACCGGCTCCTTTGTTTGGACCAGGTCTATCTTTTTCAGAACGACCTGGCTTAACAATGGAGTGCACGAGCGCAGGTCTATCTATGCACGTGCACAGGTTTTTCTGTAGATAGAAAACCTGCCCACGTGCAGGAAAGATCTGCTCCCTTGCGAGAAAGACCTGTCCACGTGCAATTGACGGACCTTGGCTCGTGCAGACAGGGTCGTGAAGGACATTGGTACTCGCGCGATATTGATTATTTTTAGGAATTTGTTCAACAATACGAAGAACCTTGCAAATAAGCTTCTGGAAAGACAGATTTTAATCTGATTTTTATTGGTGACCAACTCAGCAATTCTTTACTAACTTTTTCAAAGCGACCATAAAAAATCTATCCTTTCCTATTGACAAAATATGCTGTCACATTAAGGCCAACATTTAAAACATTGTTGGAAAAGTACATTTTCCTGAAGTTCTGTTGTTACATAATTCATTCATACCTAAAACCAACTTATTATTCGTGTATTTCTAGTTTTCATTTAAGTGAAATAGCAAAAGTGAGAAAAAGTTAGTGACGGGCGCATGTACCAAAACTTGTCTGCTATATAACGTTATTTTTCGTTCTATGCACCCTATTTCGTACGAGTCCGACTGTTGGTTTGTCCGTATTGGCACAGTTTAGCCTCTGGAGCGAAAAGCCCTCGTGCTTGTTTTTTTTTTCTTCTTATTTTGAGAAAGCAAAGATAACATAGGAGCATTCCCGTTCTATGACTGACCCTGCACAGCTAGCCTCGAGAAATCAAACAAAATGCAAATTGAGCAGCCCATAGTCGAATGATTAGAATCGCTTTGAGATCAGCTGTCCTAGGCTCGATTGCAAGGCCCCGGCTCGAGCCTCACTGGAAGTGTTGCCGTGATATGACTGAAATAATGTTGAAAGCGGTGTAAAACACCATTCAATCAATCAATTAATCAATCAATGATTACTGATCTACGGCCCTATAGAACTGTATTAATTAGTGCAAACGGTCAGTGGGCAGACGGTAGAATTGAAGACACGAGAGTTTTTTCGGCTAAAGCTGAAATCCATAAATATTTCAATTAATTCGAACCTATAATGAGTAATGCACTCACTCGTGCACTGTGCAGCATCAACAAACCTACCCAAATAAAAAAAATCAAAGGGTCGATGCTCACGAGGTGTCAATTTCAAGCCAAGATTCATTTATGCTCAAGTAAGAAAATAAAACTGATAAATGAATAAAAAATACCCAAAAGTTATAAAACCATAAAACATGTTATACGCTTCTTTTTTCATCGAACAGGTCAATACTTTTCGGCATGATGGTTAAGTCGTTTGCTCATTACTGATGGTGGCCGGTATGTAAGTCGGATATCGACCTCGTACATCGGTCTTTCCGTATAAGAACGACCTGGGCACGAGCTTCACAAAACACCTCGAGCGCTTCGTGCTCTCGGTGTTACGTGAAGCTCGTGCCAAAGTCGTTCTTATACGGAAAGACCGATGTACGAGGTCGATACCCTATACATAAATACGTCTGCCGAAGGGTATTAAATCTTTAAATCGGCAGTCACGCTCGTCATGAAAACATGATTCTGAAACTGACACCTGATTAAACGACGATGGATTAACGTATGAAATGTGGGTGCATCAATGTGTTCTTTTATTAGTTATTTGACTTTAAGACCGCTTTCAAGGGATCTTTGACGACTCAGAAAACATAAAATAATTACTCGTTATAATCACATGAAATCAAACAACATGCCGACGGCCCGTTCAAGTTCAAAGTTTTTGACAAACTGCCTTTTCAGTCCGCATTGCCCAGGTGGTAGAGCGTAGGACTTGTAAACATCGACGGTGTTATACACCGAGCACGTTAAAGAATCGCGTCTTGTTACGGGAGACCTCTCACTTCATGCATGGCTTCCTCCCGATTAAAATACAATACCTGACAGCTGCGTTAGGGAGATACCTCTTTGGCTCAGTGGTTATGGTATTGGTCTTTTAAACCTCGAAAAACGAGGATCTTGTCCGCCATGGGTTCGAATCCCGCCAGATGCGGTTTGTACTGTCATGCATTTGTTCATTTGTCTCTTTGTTACGGACTTCGTTCGTAAAAGTGTAACTTAGGATAGGTGTCGGCCTGTATCTTGCACTATCCCTCGTAACAAAAGCTGTGGTCTAACCTTACATAGTTGACCGTAGTGGGGAATGACCGTAGATGGCAGTAGTTGAATGTAGTTACACGTACTTAACCGTAGTTCAACGAAGTAATGAACGTAGTTTGAACTTACGATTTGTCTGTAGTAAGCACACAATTTTTGAACGTGTTAAAAAATTTGCTACGGTTAACTACGATGTTGTGACCCTGCTGTGACTGTAGTTTGAACGTAGTTGACGGTAGTTGATTGACCTTACTTAACCATGGTGTGTTTATCACGTTCAACTACGGTCAACTACGGTAATTCCCTAATACAGTCAACTACATAAGATGCGACCCGACCTGGGTTCAATTATTTTAAAAACTAATGAATTAATTACAATTAAAATCGAAATTTTTCATTTAAATTATAATTATAATTACTTGCTTTCTATAAAAGTAATGAATTTAATTTATTTTCAGGAAAATAATTAATTATTCTTTAATTATTTGGCATTATATTTACAAATAGAGTATGAAACTTTTGATCTGTTACCACACAATCCCAGGTTTTAATGATTGTGAAAGATAAACTCTCAGAGAACATTGCGTGATAAGGAGAAAATGCTGGTTACCAGCATTTTCTCCTTTTCCCACAATGTTTTCTACTTTATCAAAGACAGAAATTTTCATTCGAGCTACATAAGATCTTATCATCTGCAAATACTATCAGTTTTACGGAGCCCGGTAGGTGTCGTGCTCTACACATTTTTTATTTCGAAATAATGAAATCTTAAATCGTTCAAATGAAATACTATTTCGAGAAAACGAAATACTATTTCGAGAAAACGAAATACTAAATCGTTAAAACGAAATGCTATTTCGAGAAAACGAAATAGGTACTTTCGGAACACTTGGTTGTCATCGTACACAGACTGTGTAGTCGCGGGCTTTTTCGTCCCTGGGCTTGTTCGCCCCAACTGGTTTCTCGTCGGTCCGGGCTTGTTAGCCCCAATTTATGTACCTACCAACCAAAGATGTTAATAATGCACACTTCACTGATTTTGATAGTTTATATAAATAGATGTTGACTGCACATAATCGCCGATCATTTTACTCAACATAATATATAAATCTGTGCAAAAATATTCTTCCCCATCATTACGCTTAGAGATGAAATCAAAGTACAGAAAAATATTTATGGATATGGACATGAATTTTCAATTTATAGTGTATTGTAGGACGGTAAGCCGTAGGAAAGAGGCGCTGTAGTACTGGCTACCGCGATATAATTGCAATATTGCTGAGAACGGCTTTGAGCAACAAAATCAAACAAACGAACTCTGTATTCCTTAACACAGTACTTTTTACGAATAACATGGTACAACGACCCCATGGTAAATGTTATTTTGGCAACAAAAGGCAATTAACATGCCAGTGTGTCTTGAAGAATAGAGGATAGTTCAATAAACGACCAAGAGAAAGTTTTATTTAAAGTACTTTTATGTGTAAAATAACAACTCATTTTAGAAGGCACATAGCACTATACATTCAAACACAATCGATAAGAAAGTGTGGGACGAACAAGCCTGGGCGAACAAGCCCAGGCGGAAAAGCCCAAGGACGAACAAGCCCAGGGACGAACTGGTTTTTTGACGACAGAGCCCGGAGCCACTCATCTTACATGGCCATGCCGGACGATGACAACCAAGTGTTCTGAACATACCTATTTCGTTTTCTCGAAATAGCATTTCGTTTTATCGAAACAGCATTTCATTTTAACGATTTAGTATTTCGTTTTCTCGAAATAGTATTTCGTTTAATCAAAATAGCATTTCGTTTTAACGATTAAGTATTTCGTTTTCTCGAAATAGCATTTTGTTTTAACGAATTAGTATTTCGTTTTCTCGAAATAGTATTTCGTTTTCTCAAAATAGCATTTCGTTTTAACGATTTAGTATTTCGTTATTTCGAAATAAAAAATGTGTAGAGCATGACACCTACCGGGCTCCGTACAGTTTGGCAGATTCCAAATTATGTTAGTTTGGTATTAAAGAACGAAGTAGATCTATTTTTTCAATGAAATGTAAAAAGCACATCTATGATGAATGTACAACTGATTACTTCTTTAGCATAAAATACTTTTCCATACAATCCTGACTTCCAACGACCCTGAAAGACACAGTTTTTGAAAACATTGTAGGAAAAAGAGAAAATATTGGCTTTTTCTCCTTTTCCCAAAATGTTTTCTACGCTTTTATAGACAAGTTCAAGCATTTGAGCTACATTTAATTTGTCCTCTGAAAGGTTTTACAATTTGGACAGTTTTGGTAAAGAATTTATCCATTTCAACAATTTAAAATTCATGAATGGTCCGGCAACACCTTCTTAGGTGATAACAAAGGGTGAATTTTATACTCCCAGGTAAAAATAATTACTGCATAAAAACCTGTCTTTTGCCAAGGGTTTATATGTTGCATTGTTTGCTACATGTAACGGAAAAGTAATTGAATTTAATTGTTAATTAGGCCTATTTACCTATTATATTCTTTTCATTAATTATTTTCAATTGAAGTTATTCATTTTTACATCAATTACCAATTACTTCAAATACATGTAACAGAAAAAACCAAAAGAAAAAAAAACTATAATTAATTACAAATATTTAAATTATAGTTTTAATTGGACCCAGGTCTGGATGTGACAGTGGTTAAAAGTACATCGACTGCAGGTTACCCGTACTGAGCAGGCCTGCACAACCACAACGTTTTAGTGTAGCTTAACGCAGTTGACCTTAATTTACCGTAGTTGCGTGTACTTAGGACGTAGTTTATGCGTAGTTAATCGTAGTTAGACGTAGTAATACCCTAGTTAACCCTAGCCCCTTTGCACGCATTTGAATGTAGTTAACCGTGCGTACACGTGGTTAAACCTACTCGATCAGACCTTCTATATTTCCTCTTATTGCCAAGTTTGAACCTACTTTGAACGTACTTCAACCTGGTTGACCGTATCAACACTACGACAAACTACGTTTGAAATGAACTATGGACAACTACGTGCATGACCGTAAATGTGACCATGGCTAAAACTAACAGTCTTCGGGGCGCGTCGCCCACACGGGCAACCGGAGAAGTTGACCAGCTTGCATAGGTTAACTGGTAGAGCGTAGGACCTGTAAGCATCAAGTCTTTGGTCACTTGTGGGTGCGGTTTCGAGCCCCATGGCTGGCCATCTAAAAATACTAACAATCTTTCGGATGAGACGTTAAATCGAGGACCTGTGTGACAGTGCTTTACACCGAGAGAACCAGGCGTAACTCAGTATAGATTTCATGCTGTGTCCTGCAAGATTCACTGTAACAAAAGTAACAGCCGTCAGAGGACGTCGCTTCTGGAAACGCATAGAATTCAAAAATTTTCCCGGTGAGCCTCCCCCCATACACACACACACCCGTTACGAGAGGGATACCCCTGTCTTGCTCACCCCCTCCTCAAACCCCCCCCCCCCACAGACATACATTTGTGCCTTCGTACCTTCGGCACTCGGGGAACGCCAAAGGCATCAGATGGCCATGCCACTTTTAACAAGCCGACAATGGCCCTGTCTTTTAAAAAACTACTGCGTATGTGTCCATGATTTTTCCTATGCGAACAACTGCAGGGTCGTTAGAAGTCGTATTTGTACAGCAATAGTTGAAATGTGATATTTAACTCTTTACAAAAGGACCAAAATATACTTGTCGAAGTTGATACCATTTTTATGGGACAAATAAAATATAGCTCAAATTATTAAATTTGTCTTTAATGGGTCAAAAACATTGCGGGGAAAGGAGAAAGTGCTGGTAACCAGCATTTTTACCTTTTTTCACAATGTTTTCAAAAGCCTTCTACCTAGTGATTGTTAAATTTGGAGTTATGTGGCCAAGAGCTAAGTAGGCCTACGTGTATTACTTTTCCCCACAGAGCAATCTCAAAACGATGCTTTTTCCCCCGCGATGTTTCATGGGTCTACAAGGGCTCACTAGTACTTTCTCGCGGATTTTGGTTGAAATGAAGGCGAAACAGCGAGCAAAAGACGGTTTGAAATAGTAAGGACAATATAGATCTATATGAGTATGTGAGCTGTCGCCATGAAATACATTTTAATATGGCATTACTCACCACACATTTAAACATAAAAACTGAATAAAAATCATAACAGTTGTAGACCTCTATCTTATTTACCTACTTTTGATAGTAATAAAAGTGGGGCGAGTTGTCTCAGAATTTGAGGCGAGTTGTCTTCTAAAGGTGGGGCGAGTTGTCTTGGGGCGAGGTGTCTTCGGGCGAGTTGTCCTGCATCCGTAGACTACATTTCTATCCTTAAAGTTCGTTTCGGTCATTGTCACCAAGTTTTCGCGAGTTAACGAAAGCATTCGAAATAAAGCCGATTTTCTATATTTTTGACGAGTGTCAATTGTGAAAATGTCCTCTAGACTGCTGAGGGGTTTTCAGAGGGTGAGGTTTATACAATGTTGCTACATGACATTTCTTCTAAAACATACAAATGACGATAATCTTGTAAGACATATTGTAGCAATGAATTCGGATAGACCCGCTTTTCGGATTTATTAGTAGCCTCGAGTGACCGTATTCCATGATGATAAGGATACAACATAATGAAATGAAGAATTTTGACAGGAACATGAGCTAGAAATGACTTGCCTTCATAAAACAAATCATTTCTGATGACTTTCATGAAAAAAATTAACTTGGATAGCAATTTCCATGTTCAATGTGCATAAATAAACAAACATGCCGTCGGCCTTCTTGAGCAAACATGGCGTGACCTAATTCCGGTAACTCAGTAGTATTTATAGCATAAAGTCGTAGATCTTTGCATTTTTTGTGAAGGAACACTATTAAGATATAAGAAAAATTATGTCAATTTCTTTTAAATCAGATGATTGATTGATTTTTAAAAGTATTTGTCTGGTATTTGGCTGAAATTCATTGGCAATAAAACATTCAATTATTGGTAAGGGTTACAAGCAGAAATACCGTGTGACGTCATCAAACTATGTGCTTTACGAGATGTAAACAAAAAAATCACCGGTTCAAGGACACTCACGGAATAAGGGCACTCGACGATATATTTACAAGAGTGGACTTACAAAGAGAAAGGAATAATAGCCGATTGATTCATGTGGCTTTTCTTAACGTCAGCTAACCGTTAGATCTATATTGTCTTAGTTTTCAGTACCTTAAATTGTGAAATAAATTGACGAACTTTAAAAAATAAAGGGGGGGGAGTATGGCCCACATTATGGGATCATACCTCAGACAGCCATTAATCTAGCCAGGGATCGTATATACAGGATCCCTGATCTAGCTGGCTTGAGGATTGATGATGGTGGTTCATGGAAAAACAGAATTTCACCTATGACCAAATTTCACAGAATTTTACTGCATTTCATCTCAAACAGACAATATTTCGCCTCAAAATGACATGTCGAAACACTGTAGTGCTAACTTTTGACTTGAAATTATGATATATTTATAATTAGCATTTTTTCAAGCTAATTAGAAAAAAAAAATTGTTATAGTAATTTTTCAGCATTTCTTTGATTTATAAATATATTTCATTCCAGATGACTCTGTAAGAGTTACTATACCTTGAAATTTATTCACCAAAGTTCACTTACCATTTACAAGGTGATTGTTTCATGTTTTACCCTCACAAATGCCATTTCTAAAAGTTCGTTTGGCAGACAAGTAGTATGAAATTATGTTAACTGTGCTTACTTCATAAACTCAAGTTACTGAAATGGGTAAAGAATTTGTCTTTTCTTGTGAAATATGGTCATCAAGAGGGGATAAAAGGTTTTCAAATGGTGAAATTCTAAGTGAAATTCATTTTTTTCCATGCACCCTTGATAAAAGTCATTATGGCAGGATCCATTCCTTTCTCACTGCGAAATATTCCAGTGGCCTGGAAGGATTATTATGCCAAGTATTAAGTAATGGAGAATCAAGAGAGATTAGTGAGATTAGTGTAATTTGCAAGATTTTGTTGCTCAGATGGTGTAAAATAAATATGTTTAATTAATGGTAAAAAAAAAAAAAAACCACCAGGAGAACATGGATAGGCGCCCTGGACACTTAATATAACTGACATAATGTTGAAAAATGGTGTTTAACACAAAACAAGTCAACATTTACTTGTATGTGGAGAAATTCCATAGAATTTTTAGAAAAAAATATGGAGCTTGAAAAAGAGGTGTTGTTCATTTCAGTTATTGTTGTTTAATTCAGTTATTCACCTATCAACCAGTGCTCATTATCAAGAAACCACAGTTTGGATCAAATGGTTACAGCACAGAGCAGAAACATTATACCAAAAGTTCTGAACAGAATGGAGTGCGGACAATTTGTCTTAATGATCCAAAGAAAAGGTAGGATTGCATAGCAGATTATATAGAGGATATTTGATTTTTTTGGGTGAAAGATCTGTGACACTTAGATGCTTCTAATCCTTTTTTTTTTTTTTTTGACTTTCCCAAAATCTGGTACAGTTGTTTTTGTTAATTTCCTTTGGCTAACCCGCTTCACATAAGGATGCATTACAATATTGCATAGAGTGCAAGAAGTGAAGGGTAAATAAAGCTTACATTACGTCATAATTGCCATGCTGTTTAACTGGGTAACTAGTGCGCAGGAACTGCTGTTTCTGCCTTCAACTGAGGTGTCAGAAAATATGAAATCAGTAAATTTCACTAGTTGTAATCATGAAATATCAAACCATAATGTACTATTATTTCTCGATAAACTACCGAAAAGCATGAAATAATCAGAGCTACAGAGGAGGGACTGATTTGTTTTCAATATGAAAAATATTAATTATTCTCCACTTAACCCTATGTTATGGGTACCCACAACATAGGGTTGTGAAGAGAAATAATGGATTTAGAATAACATCACTCCCTCTTATCTGGAGCTCGGAATAATGATAACCATTTCGAGTCAACCTCATTACTCAATGACAAAAAGCTAGACCTAATTTACTCTTTTACCAAATGACAAAATTTAGTGTTGGCTAAAGTAGAAGCACTTGCTGATGACAATTAGAATGTGGCTGAAATATTTAAATTTGGCTTTGAAAGAGTAGGAAAATATTGTAGGTAAAGGAGAAAATGCTGGTTACCAGCATTTTCTCTTTTTTCCCACAATGTTTTCAAAAGCCTTTTTTCTCAGGGCCATTAATAGTCAGGATTGCTTGTTAAAAGTTTGATTGTAATGATAGCATTTTTCAAACAACAGATACAATAATGTGACTTGTCTTTTACATGGTAGAAAATATTTTTGGAAAATGCTCAGGGTTGTTAAAAGTTGGGATTGTGAAAGTCTAGTGGCAGTGGCATCATTGCCCTGAATGATCCCTAGCGACTGAAATGCACGGGCCAAGATGGCCAAGTAGATGATAATTTCGACTTGATTAAAAAAGAAGAAAAAGAAGAATGATCCTTAATGACAGACATGCACAGACCTAGATGAATGAGTGGTTGATAATTTTGAACGGATAAACAGCAGGAGAGAGAGAGAGAGAGAGAGAGAGAGAGAGAGCTAGCATAGACAGACACAGATAGACAACAGAAACCAACACCAGAAGAGAGAGAGAGAGAGCAAGCATAGATAAACACAGAAACCAACACCAAAAGAGAGAGAGAGAGCATAGATAGACACAGAAACCAACACCAAAAGAGAGAGAGCAAGCATAGGTAGACACAAAAACCAACACCAGAAGAGAGAGAGAGAGAGCATAGATAGATACAGAAACCAACACCGAAAGAGAGAGACAAAGAGAGAGAGCACATAGATAGACACAGAAACCAACACCAAACTAAAAGCACCAAATGAACCCAAAAGAATCTGATAATTTTAGTCCGAAATATGACCCAAATAATTGGTTTTTCGAAGTTGATGTTCTCTAGAATGTCTGAACAAAGCGGACAGTACTGATAAAAGATCAGACTGTATGACTTGTGCAGTCTGACCTTTATCTACACTTGCCACAAAGAAATTTTTGAAGGGGCTTTAACCCTTTACCACACAATGACGACTTTTAACACCCCTGATAGAGAAGGCTTTTGAAAACATTGTGGAAAAAGGAGAAAATGCTGGTTGCCAGCATTTTCTCCTTTTCCCACAATGTTTTCTACCCTATCAAAGAAGAATCATTTCATATGAGCCACATTGAAACTGTCATCTGCAAATGCTTTCAATTCGGACAGGTCTAAAATTTGTCGTGTGGTAAAGGGTTAAAGGTTGATATTAATGCCCAAACTCCTTCTCTTGTCCTTTCTCTGTTTTCTTTTAGAAAGGTACATACCGGTACTTTTGGAGGAACAAATGTTTTGATGGAATTCAAATTACAAATCTACATAAAAATCTACAACTGTTGTATCTTGGCTTTTTTGAATTCTGTTCTAAGAATGTATAGTAACTTATTCAGTCTAGTCTTGATCTATGCTATCACAATCAGCTTTAAGCTCTGTAAGTCAACATTGGCAATTAAGAGTTAAAAATAGACTCTGGAGAGCCATAAATAGATGCACTTGTCACAGTGACCTATCTGAAAGGTACTGGAATTTTATCATAACCAGGCTATACCAGACTTTAGACTTAACTATAATCAAGGCCTTTGTAGACAACAAAAAAGATGTGGATGAAATGATAGAATTGGCTTTGAATTGACAGTAATTTGAAAAAAGCAGAAATTTGTGATTACGAAAAACCTTTGTGCCCAGGTTTGTTTGGGAATCAATTAACCTTTATCCAAACAACAAAGTTTTGGACCAGTCCAAACCCAAAGCATTTACAGACAGCATATTAAATGTGGGTCAAATAATGAGATTTGTCTTTGAATGGGTAGAAAATATTGTGGAAAAAGGAGAAAATGCTGGGTACTAGCATTATCTCATTTTCCCCACAATGTTTCCAAAAGCCTTCTCCCCAGGCTTGTTAAAACTCAGAATTGTGTGGTAAAGGATTAAACTGAAGTTGTAAAACTAGTACATACCATAAATGGCCTGCAACATGTGAAAAGGGGTATTCGGAGATTTGCGTAAAGTGTCGTCTCGGATCAGCCTGCACAGTCGGCACAGGCTAATCCGGGACGGCACTTTACGACTACATTAGATTTTGTGCTACAGTACACTTGCGCAAAACAGAAAATTACAAAAAAAACGAAAGTGTCGTTTCGGATTAGCGCAGTCCGCGCAGGCTGATCTGAGACTACACTTTATGCAAATGTCCGAATGCCCCTTTTCATGTGTTTTCAGGCCATATTTCCTTTGAATCTTATCTTTATTCTTGTTTATGTATTTACCCCATGATAAAATTCTAGACCTGTCCACATTGAAAGCATGTACTGACAACAATTTGAATGAAGGTAGCTCAATTGATGGAATTTGTCATTGATAAAGTAAAAAAACATTGTAAGAAAAGAAGAAAATGCTAATCAACAGCATTCTCTCCTTTTTCCATGTTTTCTCAATCCTTTTTCCCTGAGGGCATAAAACCTGGATTTAAAGGCATTTGCAGACAACAAGTTAAATGTAGCTCAAAAGATGGAATTTGTCTTTGATAGGAAACTTTATGGAAAAAGGAGAAAAATATTTTCTTCTTTGCCCACAATATTTTCTACCCTTTTGACAACAACAAAAAAAACAAAAACAAAACAAAATTCATCATTTGCACACCATTTAATTAGAAATTTTGTCATCTGCAAAATACTTTCAGTTTCAGTAGGTCAAAATTTTTATCGTGTTGTAAAGAGTTAGCTCTGTTGTAGGAATGCTTTGTCTCTGGGAATGTTACAGCAACTAGAAACCGATTTACAACAGGAATCCATTGATCTCCGAGTGATTGTGCTGACACATACAGGCCCTGTATTCTCCGCTGGTCATGACTTGAAAGAACTGGTAGGTATAATTCAGAGCTCCAGATAAGAGGGAGTGATTACATTCTAAATCCATTATTTCTCTTTGAAACTGTATGTTGTGGGTACTCATTAGAATAATCTCGGTGAGACAAGTCACGATTCTAAAGAGTAACCATAACATAGGGTTTAGTGGAGAATAACTAATATTCTAAATTTTGAAATCAAAATCACTCCCTCTGTTTGCAGCTTCGGTATATGACAGATAAAACCTGTCACAGTGACATTCACTAAAACTCCATTTCCATTATGGTGATTTTATTAACCCTTGACTGCACCAGGGTGTCCGTTTAAGACGGAAAAGTATCTATAGGGTACGTCGGCGTGACATCCTTAGCAAGGAATCGGTTTCGGAGGTGAAAATGATAACAGTCATATATTTTAGTGCTGTTCGCAATTTTTATCGTTGAGAAAAACTACGTTTTTTACGAATCAAAGCTATCGACAGTTAAGATAACTGTTAGAAATATACTTTAGAATACGTATGACGAGTTGTCAATTCTTCTTTTAGACGATTTTCATCAAATGGGCCTACCACAAATAGACCTGCCATTTAAATATAAAGTGGGTCTAGACCCTTCGGACATGAAATGAATATTCCAAACTCAATATATGTAGTTTTTTCTGTCTATTTCATGTCCGAGCGTAAAAAAAGTGTAATTTACATTATGTTGTTCATCAGATTAAAAGAAAGGTCAGAGAATTCCATGGTTCCTGAGGATTTTTTTTTCCCTCTGACCAAAGCGATTTCCTGAATTTGCAAAGGCTAATAAGCTATTAAACCTCAATTATCGACGTAAAAATTACTATACCTGTAAAATATCTTAGTATGATGGTGATCATTTTAATAGTCTAATATTTGAGCGGAAAAAAAAAAAAAAAAAGAATAGTCTGATAGAACTTTTTAAACATTGCCCCGAGACAGACTTAATTAGATCTAAGCCAGAACAAAAAAAAAAAATCCAGGGTTTTTTCCGACCATGAAGAAAAAGAATTTTGAAAATATTGCAGTGAAAGGAAAATACTAATCAGCATCCTTTCTTTTTTCCACATGTTTGCTACTCTTTCAAAGACAAATAACGCTTTGGTATGTCTCGTTCGAAAATTCTTTTTTAATTTTGATAAACGTGTTAGTTTGAAGAATGAACTTACCCTCTGTAACCTGCGAAAAATTCCAAATCCTAATCACAGATAATCAACATAAGGGTGAATTAAGATCAGTAACAGACAAACAGAGTCAGTTTAATGTGACACGTGTGCATTAATTTTTATTTCTACCGAGCAATTATTACAGCTCTTGGGTTGCCCACCCTGCAGTGCGATACCGAGATCAAAGGAATACATAGGAGTTAAACCCTTTACCCATTTTGTGAAAATTCATATGACACGTACAAAGTATTTCTTAAAAACTTTTGAAAACTTAAGCTGGAGTATAAATATTTTGTGACTGGGGATGGAAGATTAAGAATTTGAACTGAAGCTATGTTTTTTATGTCATGAAATTGACTCTGTTACAGTTATTTGTCTTTAGAAATATGACTAAATTGTGCGCAACATAAAGAGTTCGGTATTGTTTTTTTTTTAGATCAAGATTTTCTTAATATTCAAAGTATGCTTGTAGTGCTGTAATTTCAGTAAATGGACTGTCCCTGTCTCTTTGAAGACACTGGATAGCTTACCAAACAATAATGAGTTTTAACAACCCTGGGAACGAAGGTGCTTGGGAAAAAAAATGTATAAGGAGGAAATGCTTGGAACCAGCATTTTCTCCTTTTCCCACGATATTTTCTACTTTTACAAAAACTATTTCAACAATTTGACCCATGTCTAAATTGTTGGCTTTAAATGCTTTGGATTTTGATAGGTTCAGAGTTCTGCAGTTCACTAAAATTTTTAGTCAAATAAGCCATCCTTTTAGCAAACTTTTAAAATCCCGACTTTTAAAGACCCTGAGAAAAATAGCTTTTGAAAACATCGTGGGAAAAGGAGAAAATTCTAGTTACAAACATTGTCTCTTTTTACAATGTCTTCTACCCTTTTAAACGAAATTCCATTTTTGAGTCACACTTATTTTTATTATCCTCAAATGCTTTTAACTTGGACAAGTCCAAATTATGTCGTTCTGTTAAGAATAAATTTATAAAAAATTGCCATAGATGGTCTGATTGTTCAACACATGTCAGACATTTCCAAGTTGGTAAAGTACAAAGCTTGAAACCCAGGGATCGCTGGTTCGATTTATTTAAACTATTAACCTTTTACCACACAATCCAGAGTTTAAAAAAAAAAAGAGAGAAATTTTTTGAAAACATTGTTGGAAAAGAAGAAAATGCTGGTAACCAGCATTTTCTCCTTTTCCGTTGATGTTTTCTATCCCGTTTCATTAGTTGAGCCATATGAAATTGAAGTCTGCAAATGTTTTCAACTTGGAGAAGTCTTTTTTTTTTTGTAAAGGATTAGAGTGGTGATAAATTTTTGTATTAAGAAAAAAGAGATTTGTTGTGTGCAAAGAGACACCGACAGACCATTTCTTGAAAGCTGGAACAACATAAAAGTTTAAGTTTCTTGAGAAAATTCTGGCTGAAGAAAATATCAAGTATTCTAAGTTGCATTTTTTTACATCCCTCTAAATCGATGACTATCGTAACGACGAAGGTCAGTTCAAATTTAAACCTTCCTTTCCTTATAAAAATGGTAGTTCAAGTTTCTTTTTTAGGAGAGAAATATGTGCTAAAACTGTTTTCATTATAAAACTGATAAAGGGTTAGCCAGGTGTTCCTTTGATCTCGGTATATCACTGCCGTAGTGGGTGACACATAGTCTTTGATAAACACAGACGAACACACACGTGTCATAAAAATGTGTCTGCCCTGTTCAATTTTCAGTTGATCATTTGTAAATACAGTAAATAGGATTTGGAATTATCAGTTTTTTTACATAGGGTAAGTCCATTCTTATTTTTGAGTTCAAAAGATGCATAAACTTGTATGTCCAAAGACTTTTTTGTTTTCAAATGCATTATTACGGAGCCCTGATTTAACTGCAGCTTGCAATTCATTAATTTTTTTAATTCCTGTCATTTAAATCTAAGACAGTTTGCTATAGGGTACATCGGCGTGACGTCACTTCCCCTAGTAACAAGCGGCTGCCATTTTTGGAGGTGAAATTGATAACAGAGCAACCATATATTTTTGTGCTGTTCGCAATTATTATCGTTGAGAAAAACTACGTTTTTTACGCATAAAAGCTATTATCACTTAAGAGGACTGTTAGAAATATACTTAAGAATAAGTATGACGAGTTGTCAATTCTTCATTTGGACGATTTTCATTAAATTGGCCTACCACAAATAGACCTACCATTTAAATACAAAGTGGGTCTAGACTCTTCAGACATGAAATTAATATTGTAAACTCAGTCTATGTACCATGTTTTCTTTTGTTTATTTCATGTCCAAGCGTAAAAAAAAGTGTAATCTACATTATGTTGCTCATCAAATTAAAAGAAAGGTCGAAGAATTGGTTCCCGAGGTTTTTTTTTCTGACCAAAGAGATTTCCTGAATTTTCAAAGGCTGATAAGCTATAAAACCACTCAAGTATCGTCATAAAGGATTACTACACGTGTAAAATATCTTAGTATTTGATGGTGATCATTTACATAGTCTAATATTTGACCGAAAAAAAGAATAGTCAGATAAAACTATCTTTTTAAACATTGCCCCGAGACAGACTAAATTAGATCTAACCCAGTACAAAAAAAAATCCAGGGTTTTTTCGACCCTGAAGAGAAAGAATTTTGAAAATATTGCGGTGAAAGGAAAATACTAATCAACATCCTTTCTTTTTTTTTTTCACAATGTTTGCTACTCTTTCAAAGACAAATATCGCTTTGGTATGTCTCGTTCGAAAATTTTAATTTGGATAAGTTTACACATTAGTTTGAAGAATGAACTTATCCTGTGTAACCTGCGTAAAATTCCAAATCCTAATCACAAACGATCAACATAAGGGTGATAAAGATCAGTAACAGACAAAAACAGTCAGTTTAATGTGACACGTGTGCGTTAATTTTTACCAAGCAATTACATTGTACAGCTCTTGGGTCGCCCACCCTGCAGTGCAATACCGAGACCAAAGGAACACGGAGTTAAACCCTTCACCCATTTTGTGAAAATTCATATGACACGTACAAAATATTTCTTAAAAACTCTTGAAAAACTTAAGCTTGAATATAAATATTTTGTGAATGGGGATGGAAGATTAAAAAATTTGAACTGAACCTATGTTTCTTATGTTCATAGACTAGACTCTTTTACAGTTATTCGTATTTAGGAACATAATTTAATGCGCAACATAAAAAGTTCGGTAATTTTTTTTAGATCGGGATTTTCTTAATATTTCAAAGTATGCCTGTAGTGCTGTAATTCCAGTAAATGGACTGTCTCTTTGAAGACACTGGAAAGCTTCTTAACCGGTTATCAAGGAATACCAAGTTTTAACAACCCTAGGAACGAATGTGCTTGGGGGGGAAAAAAAAAATGTAAAGGGAGGAAATGCTTGGAACCAGTATTTTCTCCTTTTCCCACGACATTGTCTACTTTGTCAAAAACAATTTCAACCATTTGACCCACGTCTAAACTGTCGGCTTCAAATGCTTTGGATTTTGATAGATCCTAAGTTTTGCTGTTTACTAAAAGTTTTCAGTCAAATAAGCCATCACTTTAATTGTTCAAAACCTTTTCGCAAACTTTTAAATGATCCCGACTTTAAAAGACCCTGAGAAGATAGCTTTTGAAAACATAGTGGGAAAAGGAGAAAATTCTAGTTTCAAACGTTTTCTCCTTTTCCCTTAATGTCTTCTACCCTTTTTTAATGAAATTCAATTTTTGAGTCACACTTATTTTTGTTGTCTGCAAATGCGTCTAATTTGGACAAGTCAAAATTTTGTCATTTTGTTGAATAAATTTATAAAAAGTGCCATACATGGTCTGATTGTTCAACACATGTCTGACATTGCCAAGTCGGTAAAGTACAGGGTTTGAAACCCGGGGATCGCTGGTTGGATTAATTTAAACTATTAACCCATTACCACACAATCCTGAGTTCAACAAAAAAAGAAAGAAAAAGAAATCTTTTGAAAACATTGTGGGAAGAGGAGAAAGTGCTGATAACCAGCATTTTCTCCTTTTCCCACGATGTTTTCTATTCAATTGAATGCAAGTTTCATTAGTTGAGCCATATGAAATTGAAGTTTGCAAATGTTTTCAACTCTGAGAAGTCCTTTTTTTTTTTGTAAAGGGTTAGAGTGGTGATAATTTTTTGTAATAAGAAAAAAGAGGTTTTTTTTGTGTGCAAAGACACAGCGACAGATTATTTACTGAAAGCTGGAACACCATAAAGTTTGAGTTCCTTGAGAAAATCCTGACCTCAGAAAATATCAAATCTTCTTAGTTGAATTTTTTTGCATCCCTGTTAATGGATGAATATCGTAACGATGAAGGTCAGTTCAAATTTTAAACCTTCCATTCTTAATTATAAAAATGGTAGTTCAAGTTTCATTCTTAGGAGAGAAAAATGTGCAAAAACTGTTTTCATTATAAAGCTGGTAAAGGGTTAACCGGGTGTTCCTTTGATCTCGGTATATCACTGCCGTAGTGGGTGACGCATAGTCTTTGCTAAACACAGACTAACACACACGTGTCATAATAATGTGTCTGTCCTGTTCAATTTTCAGTTGATCATTTGTAAAAATATAGGATTTGGAATTACCAAAAATGTTTACATTAGGGTAAGTCCATTCAAATTTTTAAACTCAAACGATGCATAAATTTGTCTGTCCCAACACTTTTTGTTTTCAAATGCATTATTATGGAGCCCTGATTTAACTGCAGATTGCAATTCATTAATTTTTTTTAATTCTTGCCTTGTAAATCCAAGGTAGTTTGCTAGAAATTAATTATTTCTTTCTCGGGTGTTAATTCTGTAGTCTGCATACGAAAGTTTTTATCAAAACACCCAACAGGAGACAGCGCTTGTGTTATGACCCTTCTTTCTGAAGGATACCGGAAAATTGATAATTGACATTTTTTGTCTCTTTGAAAGTGATAATTGATGCAACTACCGGCACAGCCGATTTTTGGCATATTTACCGCTTTTACGGTGAATTTCATTTCTAAAATGTCACCAAATAACTATACGGGTATATTGAAGATGGCGTTTGTTTTCACCTCGGCCCTTGTTGCTATCACTTGATCACCGAAAATGCCCGGATGACCGACGTTATCTATAAATTAATTATTTCTTTCTCGGGTGTTAATAATGTAGTCTGCATACGAAAGTTTTTATCAAAACCAAAAGGAGACAGCGCTTGTGTTATGACTCTTTTTTCTGTAGGATACCGGAAAATTGATAAAATGACAGTTTTTGCCTCTTCGAAAGTGATAATTGATACAACTACCGGCACGGCCGATTTTTGGTATATTTATCGTTTTTACGGTGAATTTCATTTCTAAAATGTCACCAAATAACTATACGGGTATATTCACGATCGCATTTGTTTTCACCTCGGCCCTTGTTGCTATCACATGATCACCGAAAATGCCCGGATGTCCGACGTTATCTATATACCAGGATTTTCCTTGACCCACGATTGTGTGCGTTTTGACGCATTTTTAAAGAAAATGACCAGCATTTTTTTCAGAGATGTGTTGACGCACAAATACAATAAGAGGTAATAACGATTGTATATACTTTCCGACACTGTTACATCGCGTGTAGAAGAAAAATCTGGAGTACGAAGAGAAAACGGGACGAAATACTGGACTGTGTACCGATTTTACTAAAATATCGTCGGTCTTTAAACGGGTATAAACTAAACCAGTCGATCTCTAATAAAAACAGTATGGCTCTGTCAAAATCGACGTCATTCTTGCTGTCTGCAAGGAAGAAGAGCCCTCAATCAAAGATCAGACAATACAACGCCTGGTAAGAGCACCCAGAATCACATTTCAAGGTCTCGAGAGTTTACTGTAAATTAGCTAAAGAGATACACTTTGTTATTCATTGAAAACAGCAGCATGAACGCGACCCGCGTGTCGAAACACAGGAATTGGCCATTTAATTGGTGAAAATAGTTTATTTTCTGTCGAAATGGATAATCTCTATCAAGAAAAATAACAGAGACGTCCCAATCCGGCCGCCGACAAGCTTTCTTCGCCAACTAAACGGTCAATTCCTGTAATAAAAACAAAAAAACCCTTAACCATAGAGAGAGGCTACACATACTTCGAAAATCAACCCTTGTGCATCATCAAAACACTACTGTAGCGGTCATGGCGATACCCTTGAAACATTAAAATTACTTAGAGATATGACAGTTTGTCTGCAGCTAGAGCATATTTGCTCCTTAAGAACAGGCTTAATAAACCATACTCCAGATAGTCTTTATGAAAAAGGTGCCACCTAGGCTGTAAGCTCCCTCTATATAGAGAATCTCTGATGTTATTATGTAGCCTTGCGGTTTGTTGGTTCACGGTAGTTACGGTCTGATCAAGAAAAAGTCAAATTTTTTACAGAGTATAGAATAAATCACCAAATAATTTTCTTATTTCATCTTTTACTTAGCGTCATAGAAAAAATCATACAGTTTCATCCAAACATTTGAAAGAAAATCAACCTTGACCTTTACCACTGTCCCGGCGCCATTCTGAAATTGATTCATGTGACTTAGATGGTTTTCGTAAAAAAATCTATACAGCTCAATATATTTGGTGCCAATTTGCAGTCACATGATTTGAAAATATTGCCACATGACCAAGCAGATGATCTTAATACGTCATCATGCATGTTTTTCTGTAAAACTGCGTGTAATGAATGATTCTAGAGGGTGGGATAAATGGTGTTAAGCATTTAGGTGCCGATGACATCGTCTTCACTTCCTGTGTATTTTTCATCCATTCTGAACTTTTATTTCGGAATTAGAAGTTGGCTGAGGTAAAGAAATGTTTGAGTCAAGGTATTTACAATCAAAATAGAGACCAGACAAGCTGCTAGAGGGCAACGATTTTTGTTATGACGGAAAAATACCGATTACCGCGAAGCAATATGTACCGTGAGCCTACATGTCGTAGCTATATCTATCACTATGAAATAATTCATATATAGGGTAAACAAAGATTTACAGTGAATAGAATACACGAAAAAAACACATACTTTCACAAATAGTAGCTTTTATTGAAGCGAATTACATTTTGTTGTGACCCCCACAAATTCCAAAATGACCCCCATTATTTTTGACTAGGGGGTCACAATGACCCCCTATTTTTGTGGCCGAGGGAAAACCCTGATATTAAACACATGAAAATCAGCTCGGACGCAAAATATCAAAGCTGATCACATCCCTTGGACAACGACAAAAATGGATTAGATTTAACAATACCAATAGCGAAAAAATGCAAAATACAGAGATTTAACTCTCACTATGTGGAATTTCAAGTTGTCTATAAGTGTTTCTATAGAGAGATCTTGGTATGCCAATACGCTAAAAATAGATCTCTGCCCTCAACTTCTGGTTTCCTGCATTATTGCAACACTGACTTTCAACACTTTCAGGAGAACTGACTACAGGAAAACGGCCTTTGCTTTACATTTCTGTACTGAAACTTAAGGAAAGGGCACCCTAATGGGTTTCATGTAACATCGCCTTTCATCACCAAAATCATACGAATTCGGCTAAGACTCGGGTAATCCATAGTCGATGCGGGGAAGCATCATCTATCAGGCAATCGATTACAGATTACCGGAGTCTTAGCCAAATGCTTAAGTTTTTTTGGCAATCAAAGGTGATGTCACATGAGTCCCATTAGGGTGCCCTATCTGTAAGATGGCTTCACTGGTAAAAATAAAAAAAACATTCGTGATCTTTCCAAGACCAGTGGTTGAAAGATCATCTCTTCAAAGATTGGTTGCTACAAGAAATTGATCATAAAGACTTCTCTATTTGTATGCCGTGTTTGATTGATCATTAAACTAAGCAGGAAAAGGTTCTTAAAACAGATTGTGTGGACTTTCAGAGAAGTTTCATCGTAAGACATATTTCGAGTGATGGTCACCAGTGTGCAAAGTACTACATTAAATCTGCGAAAGGTTCCATAAAGAAATCATTTAAAATAGCTTCTTCTTTTTATCTACCAACCAAATTTGGCCTTAACTGATCGGATGATTTATGAAGGCAAAAATGGGACTTAGAAGGAACTCAATGGGACTCAACTTTTTCAATGGCATAGGTTCCCATGGACTCGGTAAAATTCTATACAAATGGAAACACTGCCCACAATCCTGAGTTATAACAACCTGAGGAAGAAACGTTTTGAAAACATTGCGGGAAAAGGAGACTATGCTTGAAACCAGCATTGCACCCTTTTCCCAAAATGTTTTCTACTCTTTTAAAGACAAGTTTAATCATTTGAGTCACATCTAAATTGTTATCTGCAAATGTTTTTAGTTTGGACAAGACTACATTTTAGCCGTTTTGCAAAGCATTTAAGTGCCTTTCACAACGACAGTTTCCTTTGCAGCTAGTGTAGCTCAAGATCAAACTACACAAAACATGCAGTCTGATCTTTGATCTGCCCTGCCTCTTTGCTGAGACATTCTGAACAAAATCAACCTTGATACTGCACTTAACTCTTTACCGCACAATGCTGACTTTTAACGACCCAGGGAAAAAAGCCTTTTGAAAACATTGTGGGAAAAAGGAGAAAATACTGGTAACCAGCATTTTCTCCTTTTTCCACAAAGTTTTCTACCCTATCAAAGAAAGATTACACCACTTAAACCATAAAGAATTGTCATCTGCAAATGCCTTCAATTTGGCCAAGGCTAAAACTTTGTCCTCTGGTAAAGGGTTAAATAGGTATTACTTCACGACTTAAAACTTCAATTACATTTTATTGGATGCTCTTAGGGTCAATTTTAAAATGGGCATTTAGGATTTTTTTTGCTGTAAATTAGATGTTTTTGTAAAACACTGATAAAACAGTTATTTTCTTGATTTTCAGACCTCAAAAGAAGGGAGAGAATACCATGCACAAGTATTTTCACTATGTAGTAGAGTTATGTCCTCCTTACAGGTATGATTATTTTTTCCCCTGTTTTATTTCAAACCTTTACCTAACAACAAAAGGCTAGAATGGTCTAAATTTAATGCATTTGCAGATGATATATGTGTCAAAGATGATGGTAGTAAACATTGTGGGAAAGGGAGAAAATGCTGGTTTTTTTCAAAGCCTTTTCTCCATGGTTATTAAAACTTGGAAATTTTGTAGTAAAGAGATGATGTTTTCACAATATAGCATGGCAAGTAACAGGGTTCACTCTAGAGTGCGCCCTTGCACCATTGGCGCATATTTTTCATCTTTGGCGCATGAAAATCTTACCTCGGGGCCAATCCGTTTAATGATTAGAATTTGTTCTCAAGATTGGCAAATTATTACAAGGGCTGTCATTAGTTATTTCTGTGGGTGTGTCACCTGTATCATCCAATCAAAAAAAGCATACCATACTTGAAAACCTAATAAAACTGTATGCTTCCATCATACAGCAGACATCTCAGCTGATATTTTTTTTTACATTTTTGGGCCCAAATAACCAGAGAAATAATGTCAAGATAACACTGACAACCAAATTCTTCCAGTTTCGTGTCTGGGATTTAGACTAATGACAGGTAGAAATTTGTCTATAATTCAGCCAGTATACTAGAGATTATTCTGTTGTTATCATTAATTCAAACGGTTATAACTTAACACAAAATATACAGTATTTTGTGCTTTAAGCACAAAAGGCAAATATGCTGACTGAAGCTTACACAATTTCTCACATGCACATGCGAGAGGCATTCGGAAGGAAAAGGCTATTAGGGCAGTAATGGAAGAATATTAACTTTTGGTTGCAAGGATGAAGTCAAAATCCATTGATTAAGGTAGTTTTCTCTTGGCCCCATAAATTTCTCTAATGGCCCGTACTTTTTCTGATGATGGGGCCAGTCACCCCCTATAGATTTGATTTCTAGAATGAACCCTGAAGTAATAAACTTAGTCTCTGAGAGATCCAGGCATGACTTTAGTTCCTTTGGCAGACATTGCCGATCAAGATCACAACGAAAAATTGAGAATCTAAGCCAACAAATGTTTATTTAAAGTATATCTTTCTTGTCCCACAATTGAAAGATGAATCCCGCTGTTTTAGTAAAATTTAATTTGGCAAATCAGCATGATTAACTAGTCAGATACGCTAACCACCGAGCTACTGGGCCAGGAACTCCGGATTGTTTTATAAAAGGTTAAAGTTGCAACTGAATATTCACCAAAAATAATTAGAAAGCTTTTGTAAACACTGTAGGAAAAGGAGAAAATCCAGGTAACCAGCCTTTTCTCCTTTTCCCACAATGTTTTCTACACTTTCAGAGACAAATCTCGTAAAAATTTTGAACCACACATAGTTTGTTGTCAGCAACTGCTTTGAATTTAGATGAGCCTAAAATTTAGTTCTATGATAAAAAGTTAAAGAACATTCAGTATACCCCCCCACACACTTGTGAAGTAAAGGGGGGGTATACTGGTTTCACTGTGTCTGACTGTCCGCCTATCCGTCCGTTCATCCATCTGTTTGTCTGTCAATCCACCTGTCTGTTTTTTGTTTCCCTGCTCTAGCTCAAAAGCCATTTGACCTAGGACCCTGGGACTTAATACAAATGTTGCTCATGACCCAAGGAGGTGCGCTATTGTTTTGGGGTCACATGGGACAAAGGTCAAATTCATAGGTGAATTTTGTTTGAAAATCCTTTTTGTGCTTTAACTTAATAGCTGTTTGACCTAGAACCCTGAAACTTTATACAATTATTGCTCATGACTCACAGAGGTTCTCTATTGTTTTTGGGTCACATGGGTCAAAGGTCAAGGTCACACGTAATCTTTGTTTTGAAAATCATTTCCGGTCTCTGATTGTGCTGCTTCAGTGAGGAGATGCTGGTGAGGGGTATTTGTTCAGTTTATGAGATTTCAAGTTGTGACTTTTATATTTTCAGGATTTGCCTGTGCCAGTGATAGCTAAAGTATCAGGTTAGTTTTTGGATTTTATCTCTTTCACCAGTTGACAAAATTTTCGACATGTCGATTTTCAAAGCATTTGTAAACATTGAATTAAATGTTGCTTGACTGCTGAGATTTGTCTTTGAAAGGGTAGAAAACATTGTGGAAAAATGAGAAAACTCTGGTTACCACAGTGTTTTCAGAAGCCTTCTTTCTTAACCCTTTACCGTACAGCCCTGAAATTTAACGACCCTTAGGAAGCAGGCCTTTTGAAAGCTTCTTTGGCACCCAGCATTTTTTCTCCTTTTCCAGCAATGTTTTCTACCCCATCAAAGAGAAATTCCATCATTTGAGCTGCATATGCTTTGGATTTCAAACAATCCAATGTTTTGTTGTGTGTTTAACTCTTTACCACATGACAAAACTTTAGACAGATCCAAATTGGAAGTATTTCCAAAAAACATGGTAAATGTGGCACAAGTAATGGAATTTATCTGTAAAAGATAAGAAAACATTGTGGGAAAAGAAGAAAATGCTGGTAACCAGCATTTTCTCCTTTTCCCACAAAGTTTCAAAAGCTTTCTTCCTCAGGGTTGTTAAAACTCGGGATTGTGTGGTAAAGAGTTAAGAGTCAGAGTTGTTCAAACTTTGGATTGTTTGGTGAAAAGTTAATACACTACATTCTACATAACATATGGCTCACCAAACCCAAACTTTCCACACCAGGGTACATTTCAGCTTTTGTCTGAGGTGGGCCCTTGTCCCTTCAATGAATTTTAGTATTGCTCAAGAGGGCCAACAGCATAAAATGAATTTTGTGCTAACATTTTGCTTGCTATTCAATCCACCACAGATAGATGAAATACTCAAATTTAATGTTGAATTTTAATGTTTTAAATTTATAGTAGGAGCACAACAAGATGCTATCAAAACAAATCCATGAAATCGAAAAAGGTATGTTTGGGGTAACCTACTTTGGATGGAAATGTTGGTACTAAGATGTAATGGGAAAAAATATGCCGTAAAAGTCTGTTTTAAGATTTCAATAAGTAGGCCCTTTGGATATTTTAGGTGTCGATTATATGACTTTCCTATGAAAACTTAATTGGTTTTTATATTCTGAACTACCAAAAAATCAACAGATCTTTTCTGACAAGAATTAAAGTTTTGAAACTTTTTCTTCCCATTTAGCAGCAGTGTGATCACAACAAGAAAAGACAACCATTTAACAATTTGTTAGTATTAGCCAATGAAATAACCTTCATGCATATTAGGTATTGTACTCATATATTACCAACCCAAACTGACAAAACTCCAGACTTGTTTGAATTGAAAGGGTTCACAGACAAAAAATTAAATTTTTTCCAAATGACGGGATTTGACATGGAAAGGGTTAATGCTGGTTTCTTTTCCAACAATTTTTAGAAAAGCCTTCTTCTCCAGTGAAGTTTGAAGACATTGTGGAAAAAAAAAAAGGAGAAAATACTGTTAACCAACATTTCCTCCTTTTCTCAGGGTAATTTTTACTCAAACAAGAGCATATTTCCACATTTTGGCAAACTTGGATTTGTCGTCTGCAGATGCTTTGAGTTTGGGTTAGCAAAAGTTTTGTCGTTTGGTAAAGAGTTAATACTTCTGCAAATCTTACTACATAATTATAGGTCTTGCCACAGCAGCCGGTTGCCAATTAGTTGCTAGTTGTGATATTGCTGTAGTGTCAGACAAATCAGTCTTTGCCACCCCAGGGTAATTATGGATGGATGGGTGTGATGGATGGATGGTTTAATGGATGGGATGGGTGTGGGATGGGGATGGGGAGTGGATGGGGAGTGGATGGGGATGGGGATGGGATGGGATGGGATGGGATGGGGATGGGGATGGGATGGGGACGGGACGGGACGGGACGGGATGGGACGGGATGAACTTACCAATAATTCTAGTTCAGTTTAAAGATATGAATTCTACATCAATTGAGAAACAAATTCTCTCAAGTGTGCTTCCTTGAAACTACACCAGTACTTGTGCCAAATGTGTTGGCCAATGATTGGCCCTAAAGTTGAAACCTTTACCAATAATTTTCAGTCTAGAAATCAGATCCAAATAATTGCAAGATCAAGGTTAGTTTTTCCCCAGTGTATCTCAACAAGGCAGACACTGTAGATAAAAGATCAGACTGCCTATTCTTTGCTTTCTAATCTTGTTCTGCGCTGAGTGCAAAGGCAACTATATTTGTGAGAGTCGGTTGAACTTTTTACCAAACAACAAATTCTAGACTCTTCTGGACCTGAAAGTATTTGCAGATCACAAATTGGAAAGTGATAAAAATGAAGCAGAGTTCTTAGATAGGGTAGAAAACATTGTGGAAAAAGGGGAAAATGCTTGTTACCAGCATTTTCTTTTTCTCCCACAATGTTTTAAAAGGATTGTTAAAATTTGGGACTGTATGGTAAAGGGTAAATTTTATTATTAAAATTCTGCTTCTGTTGCAGTGTTAATGTTGGTCTGTTCTGCTCAACGCCGGCAGTTGCAGTGGGAAGGTCTGTCCCTCGCAAGGTTGCTATGGAAATGTTGTTCACAGGGGAGCCAATTTCAGCACAAGGTATTTATACATGATGAGTAGTTTGAATAGCTCACTTGGCAATTTATAAAATTATAGTTTGTGAGTTAAGTTCAACTCTTTACCAAACAAGAAAATTTTACACTAGCCCAAATTGACAGGATTTTCAGATAATGATTAAATGTAGCTCTTGGAATGATTTTGGTCTTTGAAACGGTAGAAAACACTCTGGGAAAAGGAGAAAATGCTGGTTACCAGCATTTTCTCCTTTTCCCAGAGTGCTTTCAAAAGCTTCTTTATTTTGGGTTGTTAAACTTGTGATTGTTTGATAGTTTGTTAAGCATAATATTTATTTCACTTTGATTGAGAAATGAGTTCTAATAGTTTATATTTATCTCTGTCAATGATTGTATCCCGGAAACCTTGTGGTGTCCATGGTTGTCAGGTAGAGCTTTGACTTTGTAATCAAAAGGTCCTGGGAGAGATTCCTGGGATCGGGTGCCAACTTTGGACTGGTCAGTGGCCCACACATTTGGCATGAGTACTGCTGTAGTTTCCAGGAAGTAGAATTGAGAGAAATTGGTATAACTTGCTAGAACTTGTTTATCAATCAATGTTATATAAACATGTTTAAACTAAACTAAATTAGAAACCTTAGCTAGTGCTTGTGCCAGGCTATGGCGTATTTACAACGGTTGAGCCAAAAGTTTTACCCTACTCATCATGGGATTTGAACCTGGAACCTTCTATATAAGAGGCCAAAGCTCTACTCTTTCACCACGGTCTCCAACCAGATGAAGGGTTTCTTACCCAGAGTTTTAAGTTGCAGCTTACCAAAACTTTCTTTCAGATGATGGTTTGTTTTGTGTTTTATGCTGTTTTCAACAATAATTTCTGCTAAAGCAGAATGACTGACTAGCATTAATTGGCAAATAGGCAGTTAAGAATTAATGATGCACAAGTCACTGTAACTTGTATTCATTATTGGTAATTTACAAGAAATGTTTTAAAATCCTGTCTGCAAATTTGATTCTGGAGTTGCAAAAAGTATGCTAAATATGACACCTTATTTCAGATGCGTTATTACATGGTCTAGTCAGTCGTGTTGTTCCGGAGGATAAATTAGATGAGGAGGTGAGATTTTTGCCGTATACGAGATATCTTGTTTTGTGTTTTATCCTGTACCAAACAATTCCCACTGTAACCCTTTACCACATGGCAAAATTTTAAACATCTGAGTGGAAGAAACCTACACATAAAAGTTCACATAATTTTTCACATGATAATATTAGCCTTGGATAGGTAGAGACCATTGTAGAAAAAGGAGAAAATGCTGGTTACCAGCATTTTCTCCTATTCCCATAATGGTTTCAAAAGCCTTCTTTTTCAGGGTCATTAAAACTCGGGATTGTGTGCTAAAGAGTTAAATGACGCTAAGAAAGAAGGGTTTTGAAAACATTTTAGGAAAAGGAGAAAACTATGATAACCAGTACTTTCTCCATCTACCACAATGTTTTCTATTGTTTCAGAAGCAAAATTTATCAGTTGAGCAACATGTAATTTGTTGTCCGGAAATACTTTGAAATTAGGTGGACACTAGAATTTAGTCATGTAGTAAAGAGCTGTAGGAGGCTTTTCATACTTGTACAATCATACTAAACTGCAAAGCTGAGCCATGCTCTGTGAAAAAGGGGCTTAATGCATCTACTGGGGTCAGCCTAGACTGGTGTCAGTCTGTTAAATAGAGAATTTTCATTAAAACAATATCATCAAGTAAAACTGCAAAACAAATACTCTGTGTTCTCAATGTACTGAATGTCTGATTTAACCTGTATTTCAGAAGAAGGGCAAATAACAACACATATTTCTGTGAGTTTGCTGTAGTTGTGTACCTTGTTTATTAGAATGACTTAAATGCAGGGCCTGATTGCCAGGCTAGGGTTAGCTTGTCTGACCTGGGCCGAAACCTTTTTGCTTTTTGGAAAATTTTTTGGATGTCCAGGGACCATTCTACCTCATTATTCAGTTGGATGTTAGACAAAATATATGTTATGTATTCATAATTATGTGATGACTTTCTTGGTATAATGTATCACAGAAAGTTGCATGATAGGATATGGATTAAAAAGGAAAGAAAAGCTTTCTTTCTTTGGGTCGTTAAAACTCAGGATGGTGTGATAAAGGGTTAAAGTGTTTTTAAGACTTAGCACCAGAATTCGCAATGGCTTGTGGGAGTGCCACCTGATTGATTATGTGGGATTGTATTCAAATAGGGACAGTGACATCTCATCTGGTCTCACAAAATAGATGAGATTTCCTGAATGCAAAAGGACCACCCATTACTTAAATGCGTAAATTTCAATGTTTTACTGACCTCCAGTATGTACATGCTTGGAATGAAAAGTACTATGTAGTTTTATTGTGTGATGAAGGAGTGGCATTGTGTGTGCTTTAACCCTTTGTTTTTTTTTCGACCCTAAAGAAAAAGGTCTGTAATACAAAAACATAGTGGGAAAAGGAGAAAATACTGGTAACCAGTATTTTCTCCTTTTCCCACTATGTTTTCTATCTTTTCATAGGTAGATTGCATTTATGTAAGTCACATTTAATTTGTTGTTTGTAAGTGCTTACAATTTTGGCAGTTTTGTTGTTTTGAAAAGACTCAAACCTGTACCAGATGACAAAAATGCTAGATTTACCCATTTTAATATCATATGCAGACAACAAATGAAATATGGCTCAAATGTTAGGATTTGTTAGTAAAAGGGTAGTACAGATAACTGTCCCCTAAGGCGATGTTACTTCTTGACTGGTTACCTCTGGGCACAGAGACAATCAAGGGAAAAAACAGTTTAAAGAGGCCCTTTTACTCATTTTCAGCCAGTTTTAACTAATTTTGTCTCTATTTTATCAAACTATAGTCATTCTTTTATCTTCATGCCAAATATTGTGCCTGATGGTTGCAATGTTGCTTAGATTACGGTCGATAGAAAATGCATTTTGCTGAGTTGCGGCCTTCCATGTAAACAGACTGTCGTTTCCGGTTTTTGAATCGAAGATTTTCGATATATCCGTTATACACTCGGGTAGATTCGTATGATGATCATGCGTTCTGTCACGTGACTATATTTGACCTTCGCACTGCGTCTAATGAGGTAAACAAAGGAAAATGGAGGCTTCTCTGTTGCAGCCTCGATTTTCAGACGGAGGTCGTGGCCTATATGCAAATTACACGGTATCCGACTCTAGGCGGAAACCAACGATAAATTTCCATGACGCACTGCCATTGTTTACAGCTTCAATCGTCAGCCAGTTTTCTTCTGACCAATGTTCGGGTTTTAATACAAATCTCCGTGTTTCTTTTTTTCAATTACACCATATATGTCAGTAATTTATCCATGTTTACACAATGGGCTGATTTCTGTACCATTCTAAATTGTTTGAAATTTAACAGCGTTTTTGCTCACCGGCTGTAGATGGGCATCTTTAAAGCTCCACACAGATTTTGTGTGCAAGTTTGAACTCTCATAATTTCACAAATAGGGCACAAAAACTAGGATTTGAACATACATGTACCTGTTACTTGTGTATTCAATAATCCTTCATTTCATGTTAGTCAAGTTGTTTACGTTCCCGAAAACACACAAAATGGCTGTCACACACTATAATGTCGCCAGTTTTTTCCTAGATTTACATGTTATAAACATCTTATACAAACTCTTTAGGTAACAAAAGGTTTAATAATTTGTCTTTGGTCATGTTTGTTACTAAAAGTTCATTGCATTTCGCTGCAATACAGATCAACCAACCAAAAAGAAAGTCAGTACAGTGCTGTATCTTTGCTGCCAGAAAATTTATGACGGACTTGAGACGATTCGGTGCAAAATGAATGTCCAAATACGAAAAAAATCTAATGAGCCTAAGTAAAAGGGCAACCTCTTCCCACAATCATTTTAAAAGTCTTTTCTAAAGGTCATTAAAACTTTTGAGTTATATAGTGATATGTAAACTGATATGTTTACTTTACACTTGACCCTTTTATCACAAATTCCCAATTTTTCACAACCCTCAGGAAAACGGCTTTTGAAAAAACTATGGGAAATGGAGAAAATGCTAATAATCAGCAATCTCTCCTTCTTCCCACAAAGTTTTCCATCCTTTTATGTGCAAATTCGATTTTTTGCACCATATTTTGTTTGTCGTCTGTAAATGCTTTCAATTGTTAGTCTAAAATTTGTGTTGTGTGGTAAAGGGTTAAATGATCTCATTTCAAATTGAAGGTAGACAGAATAACAAAGAAGATATGTGAGACCAGTAAATCAGTGACAGCTCTCGGCAAAAAGGCCTTCTACACGCAGATAAATCTTGACAGGAGGCAAGCTTACAGGTATTTAACTCTATATCACACAATTGTGAGTTTTAACAACCCTATGCAGAAAGGCTTTTGAAAATATTGTTGGAAAAGGAGAAAGCAGCATTTTCTCCTTTTCCCACAATGTTTTGTTCTCTATTGGATAGAAATCATCATTTGAGCTACATGTACATTTCATCTGCTGTATGCCGATGCTTTCAATTTGGTGTAGTCTGAAATTTTGCTATATAGTGAAGCGTTAACATGTATCTATTTCCCCGCTTATAGATCTGTTGAAAATGAATTACTGCAGTTACTGAGCTCCTGTAGCTTAGTCAGTAGTGCACAGGACGTGAGGACAGGGGGTCACTGTTTCTATCCCTGATCCCGAGAATTAATGATAGTCATTGCGACAGAATTCATTCCTCTCATACTGCTGACCATGGATATGGGGAAAGTAGCCAATGGCTTGGAAGGTATATTGTGTGGAGTACTGGTAAAAGAAAATCCAGGAAAGTATGGTTAGGTGCACTTGCCACAGCAATATAACTGTAATAATGTTGAAAACAGCATTAAACACCTTACAATCAATCAATGTAGGTGCAATTGCTTCAAGTGTTTCTTGTTCATATCAAAACAATCCTTCACAAAACAATTTTGGGTTTTAACGACCCTAAGGGAAATTTTGTGTGGTGTCCGTGGTTGTGGGATAGAGCGTCTGCCTTGTAACCACAAGGTCTCAAGTTCGATACCCGGGAGCAGGTGTCGACTTCGGGATTTTTCATTGGCCCACACATTCGGCGTGAGTACTGGTGTAGTTGCCCTGAAGCAGAATCGAGAGAGATTAGTATAAGTTTGAAATATGTTTAAACGAAGGGAAATCTTTGTGAAATGACTGTTAGAAAAGGAGAAAAAACTGGTAACCAGCATTTTCTTTTTTTCCCACAATGTTTTCTATCATATCACAAACAAATAATTTAAATATTTGATCAATAGTTAATCTGTTGTCTGCGAATACTTTCAATTTGGACCAGTCTAAAAATTTGTCGTTTGGTAAAGAGTTACCTCTTAACCATACCTAAGAAGTTAACTGTTCAACATACCTGGGAAATTCAGACTTAACCTGTTGAAAGTATTTGCAGATAACAAAATCAGTGTAGCTTCAAAGAGAAATGGTAGGAAACATTGGGGAAAACAGAACACTTTCTCCTTTTCCAACAACACTTTGAAAGCCGTTGATGAAATACAGTGTTACATCCTAAAGGGTTAAATTCCGAAACTGCCCAATGTTATCTAATATCCGCATTTTTTATGCTTATATTTTAACTAAAAACTTAACCTAAACAGGCCCCTTTTACGTTTAAACCCTTAACAACAAAATCAAGACTTTTAAGAGAACAGAGGAATATGGCTTTTGTAAACGTTGCGGGAAAAGAGAAAATGCTGGTAACTGACATATTCTCCTTTTCCTACAATGTTTTCTGCCCTTCCAAAAACAAATTTAAATTTATGAGTCTCATTTATTTTGGTCATCTGCGATTGCTTTCAGTTTGGACAAGTCTAAAAATTTGATGTTTGGTAAAGGGTTAATAAAGTATTCAATGCAGAAGGTTTATAACCTTTTTTTTTTTTTTGGGGGGGGGGGGGTTAGTTTGAGAGTGGGAGAATAGTGTTGTGCAAAGGTAACAACTGCATTATTTTCTTTTTCATTACAGTATAACAGAAAAGGTAATGGTAGAAAACTTATCCTTAACAGATGGACAAGAAGGCATTCGGGCATTTATAGAGAAGAGAAAACCAGACTGGTCCCATGGGACTGACAAAGCCCATTAACCCATTACTACACAATCCCAGGTTTTAACGACCCTTGGGAATAAGGCCTTTGAAAACATTGTGGGAAAAGAAGAAAATGCTGGAAACCAGCATTTTCTTCTTTTCCCGCAATATTTTCTACTCTTTCAAAAAGAAAATTATTTAATGAGCCAGATTTAATTTTATGGTCTGCAAATGCTTTGAAAGTGGGTAGGTCTAAAATTTTGCCACTTGGTAAAGGGTTAGCCCTTTTGAAATCATCGTTGGAAAAGGAGAAAAAGCTGGTGACTAGCATGTTCACCTTTTCTGAAAATCTTTTTACCTGTTTCAAAGAAAAATCCCATCATGTGAAAACAATTTGAAATCATGAAAATAATGTAACTAATTTGAATGGATCTCACTTCAATAACTGTTTTTAAGTCGATAAACGACAAATCCTATTGCTTTGCTGTCTGAAAATACTGTTGATTTAGATAAGTCTAGGCCTATGTTATCTGGTGTAAGGCTTACCTCTTTATTACGTACACAAATTTTCAGCAGATGTCATAGATTAATTGAATTGCGTTTTATGAGATCTTCAACATTATTAGCATGGCCGTTTTCGAAGAAATAGTCTAGATATTGTTTGTGGTCCTGTCAGTGGTGTTGTCTGTGTTTTGTAAAAAGCTTCGACATTTTCAAAAACTGTGACATTTTAGTATATCTCTATAATTACTGAAGATATTTACTTCACGATTGGACATGCTGTTTACTATCAAAAGGGGAACTCAATGCGGACAGGCAACTTTCAAAGTATTTTTGACACAGTTACGGTATGTCTTTTTTTTTTGACTTTAAATTTTCACTGTAAATCAAGGAGCTGCAGCCAGCGTTGGCACTGGCATGCGGTGCTCTTGTTTCAGTTATGTCACAGTGACAGGTCACATATTCATATGTCATGTGTCTTGGGGCTCACCAGTACTAGTCTAAAGTTCTGAAGTATCTTGCCCAAGGACACTATTCTAAAAAACTTAGTGCTTCCAATGAGGGTCAAACTGGGGGCCTCCAGGTTATGAATCATATACTTTATCATTGAGCCTAGGAGGATGCCAGCAGATTTCATAGAAAGCAATCTTGTAGCATATGGATAAACAACATGTTAATAGGTTTAATACATTTAACAGTGTGATAAATTGAAACATTGCTCTAGTTTATGTACAATTTCTTCTGGAACAAGTTTTCAAAATAGGTCAGATGCAATAACTCAATAGCAGGAGGAATTGTGCTAAATTTTTACCACATAACCCCAGGTTTTAATAGCCCTGAGAAAGGAGGCCTTTGAAAACATTGTGATGGCCAGCATTTTCTCCTTTTTCCACAATGTTTTGTACTAATTTACAGTCAAATTCCATCATTTGAGCCTATTTTTATTTGGGTTTGCAAATCCTTTTGTATGGACAAATCCTATATTTCGTCATTGTTAACCCTTAGGCTGCTAAGCGCGACTCACTGACCTTTTACAGACAATGTAGATCAGGATCAGACTGCACAGAATGTGCAGTCTGATCTTGGATCTACACTGTCAGATAAGGAGGTATTATTCCCTAAAACATGACTTTGATATGGCAATATTAGAGTTTTTACTATCGAATTGAAATTTTTATGGTAAATATTTGGCAGGATCAGGGTTAAAAGATTTACCAAAGATTAGTCATAGTGACTATAATAAAGAAACTGAATATCTTTATTATTGTTGATTTTGTATACTTGTTTTGTTACTTATTAAGCAGAAAAAATTTAATTTAATTTTATATGCATTAATGAAAATTATTTTGAAGTAAATCTCTTTATAAAGAACTAAACGTTTCGGGTCTTTGTAATGTCCTGCTGCAAGGGGGATTCTAGGCCTTTGTCTGTCTGACTGTCTGTCTGTCTGTTATACCTTTTCGTTCTTTTCATATAATCTGAATCCCTGGCCTGATTTTCAGTTCACCTAGGCACAAAATGCTCAAGTTAAGCTTTTCTTGTTCATGCTATGCCCGGCGTTCATCGTATATACCTGTTGTCCGTCTGTGTTATCAACTTACTATCAACTTTTACCGTGTACGAGGGCTGTTCGATATGTAATGTGTATTGTACCACAGCGCGATAACGCTTTCAACGATTTCGTGGATGATGATACGCTTGAATAGCTCTATTCAATACCTTTCCAACGGTATAAACACGAGCCTTTAGCTCCACATAGTTTTAAACCTGTAGTCATTTCATTAGAGCTAGTCGTTGACCACTGTTGTAAAAATGGTTGGAAACGGATTAAGAATATTGAAGAAATTAGAGCTTATATAAAAGTTCGCACAAAACTCGGTCATTCGGTAATGCAGATTTTTACTGAATTGGGGGAAGTTTATGGGTCTGATAAGGTATCTTATGAGACAGTTCGTAGGTGGAGAAAGAAATTTCTGACTGGCACTGAGTCCGTCAAAGATGCAGCAAAATCTAGCCGACCTGTGACTGTAACAGGCAAGGCAAATGTCTCAAAAGTCAGGGAAATAATTGAAAGTGATGGCAGATACACGATTCGTGATACTGCCAACGCTGTTGGCATATCGCTATCGCGGGTGCATTTCATTTTGAAGCGTATTTTGAAAGTACGAAAGATTTCTGCCAGATGGATACCGCATATATTGACAGATGACCAAAAACGGGTACGAGTACAAACCGCTGAGCAATTGCTCAAAATGTTTCCCAAATTCAAAGACAATTTGCAAACAATGTTACTGGTGACGAAACATGGGTTCACTATTTCGAACCAGTAAGAAAAATTGGAAACAAAATACGGCTAACTAAACACGGTAGAAGGCCTGTATTTGCCAAAAGAAGCATAAGCACAAAGAAGGTTCTTTACTGCATATTCTTCTCATGTGATGGTATAGCCGTACAAATTCCGGTGCCGAAGGGCAAAATTGTTACAGGTCGGTATTACCGAGATGTTATACTAAAAAAGCTCAAGAAATATTATCTTAAACGACGCCCTGTGTCAGGATTTAGGTATGTTCGTCTACTTCATGATAATGCTCCATCACATACATCTGAGCTTGTGAAGCAATTTTTGAAGTCGGAGAAGGTTACTGTCTTGCCACATCCACCATACTCTCCAGATCTAGCCCCATGCGACTTTTTCCTTTTTCCAAAACTTAAAAAGTTCTTATCTGGTCGTCGTTACAAGTCCCGACAAGCCCTTGGCTCAGCCATCAGTCAGTGCCTCAGAGGTCTACCTAAATCAGCGTAGCGTGACGCATTTCAGAAATGGATTCAGAGATTGAAATTATGTATTTCAAACCGCGGAGAATATTTTGAAGGGATGTGATGTTCATTTCACTATTTGAGTTGATTGCTTTTGAGATATCGTACAATACACATTTCATATCGAACAACCCTCGTATATACTCTAGAGGCCATGTTTCAGTTCAATTCTCATTTAACATGGTGAGAATGTTGCTTGATGATGTTTGAAAATGAGTCCGGTTGAGCCAAAAAGTAAGTCAATTAGTGAAATCTTAGAAAACCAATGTCTATACTCTAAAAGCCACATTTCCAGTCCTGCCTGGCTGGGCTGCTCAATAGTTGGTGCAACCGACCCGTGACTTGATGTTTGTGGGTTCCATAATCAGTTGCGACTTTCTTTCCAGCGATTTTTCGACTCTCATTTCTGATCCATGTGAGAAAATAGTCAGTGACTTGGAAAGAAAGTGTTGTCAGTACTGGTGTGAGAAAGCCAGAAAACACATGTGTAGGTGCATTGGCTGCCATGATCTGACCTTAGCTGTTAAAATGGCGTTAAGCTCTAGTATAAAGAAACACCTATTTAGTCCAATACACTGGAAAAAATTGTTAGAATGTTTGTCTTGAAAATATCTATGACTGGTTTGAAAATGGGTCATATGGTGGTCAAAAAGTAGGTCACTGGGTCAAGTCTTTAAAAAAACCATGTGCACATGTCAGGTTGGAAAGTAGGTCACTAATATGTATCTTAAGAAAAATGTCTGCATGTTTTGGAGGCCACATTTTTCATTCCCAAGTCCTAAATGTTTGTCTAAAAATATCTTGGACCAGATGAATGCAACAAATCTTATAAAATCACTGTGACACCCTAGGGGCCAAATTTTCAGACATAGACTCGTGAAAGTTTGCCAGAATTGTGGTCCTTATGATATGTTGGATGAGCTCACATGTCAAAAAGTAGGTCATTAGGACAAATCTTGGGAAAAATGTACACTTTTGAGGCTACAGTACTGAACATTTACTGTTGGTCAGAATGTTTGTCCTTCTGACATCTCGGATGAGTGAAAATAGGTAACCCTAGCTCAGAAAGTAGGTCACGAGGGAGAATCTTAGAAAAACGTTGTGCACACCCTATGGGCCTTAGTTTCGACCAAAGTTTGTCAGAATGTTTGCTGGAAGATTCTCTCAAAGGCACATTGGCTTCGATGAACAAGATAGGGTTATCATGCCCCTTTTGTTTAAAACATTTCACACATTGAAGATCGCAGCAGGAGTCAAAGGAGTGGGCCCTTGATAGATTCTTCTAGGTCTAGATTGTTCATGCAGGAACCATATGTTGAGTGAAATATTTAGTTTTAACATATTTGTTTATATCGACTGAGAAACAAGTTCTTGCAACTTATACTGATTTCTCTGGTTTCTGCTTACTGGGAACTACACTAGTACTCGCACCGAATGTATGGGCCAATAACCGGTCCCAAAGTTGACACCCGCTCTCGGGAATCGAACTGGCCGGCGCTCTACCTCACGACCACGGACACCACACAGTCAATGTTTGGGGTTCTTGGTCTGGCATACAGCCGTCTGTCTGTACAAAACACTTGGTTGTGGCTTCGTTTCTCTTGAATCATTTCAAAGATTTAAATGATCAAACTTTCAAAAACAAAAATGGCGGCAGAAGATATAGCTGTCTTTCAGACTGCCAGCTTGTTTCTATTAAACTCTAACTCTTGGCTTCTTTGCGACCATTGTAGATCAAGATTAGACTACACAAAAGGATTAACTAACCTCTTTAATTGCCTGTTTGGACAGTGTAGATCAAGATCAGACTCCACAAAATGGTTTGCTTCTGTTGGCTGAGGATCAAGGTTGCTTTGGACGATGGTAAGGGATTATATCACTTACCACTTTAGTTATCTTTGCGGCGAGTGTAGATCAAGATCAGCCTGCACAAACGGGTTAAACCATTTTGCTGCCTCTGTGTGCGTTTGGGAGGGGCGAAAATGAAACCCAAGTTAGCTTTTGACAATAGTGAAGATTAAGATCAAACTTTTCTCCTTTTAACTGCGTTTTACAACAAAAAATTCCACCACCATTTATTCGTTTTGCCACAATAATTACAACTACCTTCTTCCTTAGGGTTATTAAACCATGAGTCTGTGTGGTGAAGTATCAACTGCTTTCCAAATAATAGAGATTCAGATTGGTCCAAATTAAAAGCAAATGTGAAAATCTAATCAAATGAGCAATGCTCTGTGAAAAAGAGGCTCTATACATCTGCAAAAAGTATCGACCCATGTTAGCCTGCGCAGTCCCCGCAGGCTAACATAGGTCGAAACTTTTTTATTTTTTTCTTAAACTCTCTGCAAGTCCAAAGATTTTTCCATCTCGTGATATGGTTGGTTTTTAGACAAAATAGATTTCACGACTCCAGAATTATGTGATGACTTGCTTGGTATAATGCATCACGGAGATACCTTAAGCCCCAATTTGTCAGAGCACGGCTCATTAATGTATTAAATCTCGCAAATAGTGTATATCGGGCTTTCACAAGTGACGTCATACCACGAATAATCCCCGAAGATCATTGCACAGTGTTCCACAGCCAGGTTTGGTTCACCAGCGCTCCAATCTGTAAAGGTAAAGACATTCATTCATTTATTAATTCATTTCATTTCATTCATTTATTCATTTATTCATTTCGTTCATTCATTTCTTTCATTCATTCATTCATTCATTCATTCATTTATTCATTCATTTCGTTCATTCATTCATTTATTTATTCACCAGCGCTCCAATCTGTAAAGATATAGAGAATATTTGTTTTTTTCGGTGAAAGATCGAAATTTATTTCATCGAGTGAATATCATCGGTAATATTTCAAAGAGTGGCGAACGAGTGAAAATATTACCCATGATGTTCACTCGATGAAATAAATTTCGATCTTTCTTCATGCTTCTAACCCCTTCTTGTTGGGACTTTCGTCAAAATCCTTTACAGTTGTTTTCGATAATTACACCTCCACATAGGAACCCATTACAGTATTTAGTAAAGCACGAGGAATGTAGGGTTAATGTATGGTGGCATATTTCTGCCACCAGATACGAGATAGCTATCATGATAATTTTACAAAACTATCGCGATAAATTAAAGTTTCCTGGAAATTTTATCGAGATAGTGAAAAGTTTCCTGAAAAAAAATATCACGATAAACTTAATATTTTAACGCAAAATTTTTCAATCGTGCACGAAGCTGAGAAGCAAGATAAAATTATCGTGATAGTTCTACCTGTTTCTCGATATCTATAAATAGAAAATTTATCATTTGGATGAAAACGGTAGTTTTTGACTTCACAAGATTGCAGTAAGTAAAAGTTCGAATAATTAATAATTGTAACTTAATTGGTAAATTTTGACAAGACTCGAAATGAGCAGAAGTCTGTAAAATCACAAAGACAACTCGAAATGCCTCCTACGAACACTTTAAAACTATTCAGGGAAAAGGAGAATTCATAAGGTTGTAGACGAAGAAGTTTCGAAACCGTATCTAACTATAGATACCGTGAATTCCAGTTATGGGCACAAAAGCAAAAAAAATCATGATAATAGGTAGAATTATCGCGATATTTTTACCGTGAAAATTTTTATTATCTCGATAATATTTCCAGGAAACTTTGTTTTATCACGATATATATATGCATTGTGCTCCAACGGCGACATAACTCACTTCGTTCGCTACGTCGCCGATTGGAGCACAATGCATATATATATAGCATAAACAATTTTTGACACATTTACACACCGTGGAACTCGGCACTATATAAACACATCATACCGCAGAACAACAACTAACACTCTATCCTATTCAATCTTGCCAATTCTTTGCCTCCAAATTATGAGTATTACAATTGTATCTTTTTTCAAGCAAAGAAAATAATGATAAACTTACCTTCTAATTCTGTGAGTATCCATGATAAAGGGAAAAACGTTTCGAACTCTTAGTTCTCATCAGTGTGCCTAACAGACACAGACGTTTTTTTGTTTGTTTGTTTGTTTTTTCTGTTTGTTTTTCGGTTTTTTTTATGTTTTTTCTGTTTGGTTTTTTTTGCTTTTTTTAAAAAAAAAAAAATCAACACACTTTCCCAAGTTTAGCTATCTTTAACACTCGGCAAATATGGCTTTCTTCTTTTGATATTAAGAATTTCCTCTTCAGCCCTTTCATTTTGTCTTCTTTCTTCTTTTCGTCTTTCTTTCTGTTCCAGTCGTTGAAGCTCATTTTCATACTTTCGCCGTTGTTCTTCTTGTTTGAATAAGGATTTGAGGTCTTGTAGTAACTCTATTGCACCTTCACATCTGTCTGAATAATCTGTTGTGTCAAGAATTTGAATATGCTCGCCGATATATTTCAGGTTTTCGTTGTTAAAAAATGTTGTGTTTGCCGACATAATGTTATTCACTGTAAATTCGATTTCCTCTAGAAGTTTAGACATTCTTGCTTGAAGTTGTTTCTTTGATGATGGCATTGTGATGGTATGACCATTGTGTGTAAAAAATCGAAATATATACACCTGCCATTCTCTGTCATATGATTTGCTGTCAGCATCATATGAGTATGGTCACACGACAAAATAGATAGGTACAAGCTGACACCATCGCAATAACTTTACGCTGTGATAAACGCTGGTGTTTACATTACACAGCAAAGTACTTTTGAGCGTAAATGTTTGCGTACATTGATAACAAAATTGATAGTGTGCGGCAACTTGGCTAGTTTGTTTACAGTAAGATAACAGGTTTAAGGATACAGTCAAACTTTTTTCATCTGGAACACGCACAAAAAGAAGGCAGTGCTATCTCAAGTTAAAATTATAAATCACTCGCAGTTTTATAGTTTAATTCAATTCCTGATTATACTCAAATCAATGCCGCTTAAAAGTGACCATCATTGAAAAAAATAAGAAAAAGATGAGTAGGTGAGATGCTATTTTCATTGTTCCCTAAGACACTGGTTAAACTTTTATGCTGAAATACCTGTTTACATTGACAAATTTCGAGTTAATAAAACTTATCAGTGACACACAAATGATTTAGTGAAATTGTGATTACCGTATTTATTGTAATAAACGCACCTGCGCAATTAAAAATACTTTGGAGGCGGGTCATTTACAAATACAAACTTATTAAACAAAATTATGTGTCTTTTATCTTTTTTTGAATAGCACTTAATGCCTGTGCCTTTCCCTCTTCTATCAACTTTTTTCTTTCCACTTCACTCATACCTGACTGTTTTGAGCGAGTCTTATCTTTGAGATTATTATATCTCTCAAGTTCATCAAGAACCGTTTTAAATTCTTGTTCTGACATTTTCCCGTCATTCAGTGCCTTAGAAATCAAATCTTTCACACTGTTCAACTTACCGTCTGCTAAAGTCTTAATCTCATAATGTTTCTGAGCTTTTGAATGCAGTCGCCTTCTAATAAACTTGACACATACCCCCGCTACACCACAAACTACTGCTGCAATCTCTAATGGCAACATCAAAGGCACTGCAATTCCAATGCCACCCATAATCACACTCCCAGAAATAAGAGTTGTGTCAAGCCCATCTGTGACATTTATACTCCTTTTATATTTCTTATACAATGACTGCCTATTATCCCTTTCCTTAATTAACGTCTGCTCTATCTCTGATATTTTCTGTAATCTATAATTCTGCCCATCTTCAACAGGCAACTCAGGATACAAACTTGGCGCTGTCGGGTGTTTCATTTTTTTATTAGTGCAGACAAAAAAATTAAAACAATTCAATTAACAATGAAGCAACTGTATTTTCTGTTGTTGTGTTTCCTGTCTTGCAAACAAAATTAATCACACTCCCAGCCTCAACAATAAATGGTTTATCAAAATTGTCATGTTTTCTCGGAGTTGTGTGAAGTGTTATTTCACAACCTGACAATATCTTTTCATCTACAGAAATCCCAACTGTAACTTCACCACTCTGTCTCTTACTTGCAAGACCTATTCCTAAAATCTGACCACGACGCATCATTACATAACCAGCACCGTCTTCTCTACCGCCATTCCCAAAAGATAATACTTCATTTTCCACAACAGCCCCTTTACTTTCTGCAAATATTGAAATTACTAACTTGTCTTTCAAATTGTTAATGCTATTTCGTAATAAACGGTTGTCTATTGTCAGTTCCTTAACTCTGTCCCGAAGTTCATTATGCCTGTCTACCTGTGTATTAATTTGTTGAAACAAAACGTTTCTACTATCATGAACACGCTGCTGAAACTCTGAAATTCTATGCTCTACATCTGTAATTGGTCTCACTCGCTTATGTAAATCACGAACATGCTGGGTTAGGAGAGTAAGGTCGTCGTTTCTTTTAGGTGTTTTGATTCCAAAGATACTCATTTTTTTATAGTGTGAAATTAAATAATTTCTAAAACAGCACTCATCGTCAAGTCATGGTTATTTATTTTGTGGTTGTATTCATCTCTCACTGATATTTCAAATTCTGTAATTGCCCCGTTTGACAAATATTTATATTCTGGATGCTCAAATCTTACATACACAATATCACCATACTCTTTATTTTCAACTGCTAATATTGCGCTTGGTGCACCATTAAAATAGTTCTGTGATGTGTTTAGTTGTTCGAGATGAATGTATAGAGACTTTACTGTTGCAAAATCAAGACATTTATTACCAACATGTGTGATATTTGCTTCAAATTTTCTTTTATTATCAAACCCTAGCAATAACTTGAGCCCTTCACTTATCTTGAGTTCATTATCAGTATTTATCAATGCAATGCCATTGTTTTCATTTACAGTCAGTGTGATATTCAAACTACTGAATATATCTGCTATCTGTTGGAAGCTATAATAACCATCCGCAATGCGATGAGGTCTCTCTCCAGTTTTTTGCACATATTCATTAACAACATTATACCAACCCAAGGCATATGTAAAACTCTTCAATCCAACCTGTTTGTTTCCTTCTCTGTTATCAATATACTGTTGCAAATTGATAGTGTTATCAATGTCTGAAATTGTGTGATACATATTTTTTTTTTTATAAATCATAAAATAAAAATGACAGAAGTATTTAAGTACAGTGACGAAGCTCACTATCCCCACGCTGGTGTGTTCAATAAGAAAATAATCAATATTATAAAACAGTCCATTGTAATTTCATCCGATGGAAAAAGCTTCTTTAAAGTAGATTTCCCAAATATATTTGAAAAATATATATTACCACACGTAGCATCAGATGACATTGTTAAACGTTGGAACACAGACTGGATGTCCTTCTGGCAAAATCAACTTAACTTTGCAATTTGGTGTGCTACTACAGGTTGTGGTGTAGATTACAATAATCACCTAAAAGCAACCAGTATGACTGGCGCACTATTCTTATTCCACGTTTACTATCAAACAAGACGAATACTATTTGAATTAGGCATTGCCTTACCGCAAGATAAAAGTTGGAATGCCTTCAACAACAGTTATGACCGTGGTGCTTACGAACGAATATGCAAAGAGTTTAATGTAGACCCTAATGCAGACTGGAGACAAAAACTGTACCCAAGTGGTGATGGTCTTGGAGTCATCCACACAACCAGTCATACTGCTTGGAAACGAACGGATTTTAGACACGATAATTCATCCCAACACGTTGCAAGTAGTACAGCATCTGATTTAGATTTATCAAAAATGACATTTGGACCTGAAGTGTCAGGTGGCAGACACTGTGGTATTTCATCGTGTGAATATTTACCACCTAAAAAAGTCCACATCGATTATCTTCAACAAGAAGATGCTGTTCAAAATGTGTGGACCACATTTGTCCTTGATTCATCAAAAGGCTTTACAAGAGCGGGTGTTGAACGTATTAATGAATCTATAAGAACCTATTGCTGGGCTATCCTTGGTTCACAATCTCAAACGAGAACAGATATACTCGGTACAGGAACAGCTTTTGATGCACAAAAACAGTTTCTTGCAAACGTTGAGGATGCTATCAATAGCCCTGTAGATTTACCAAGTCAAATTTCGAGATATCAAAACACACTAAAATATGCTCGTAGTAAAGTTGACTATGTTTATGGAATTGGGTTGTATATGTCTCCGAGCAATATGGAATTACGAATTGGAACAATTCAAGATTATAACAATAAGATTGTTGTAGCTACTGATAATCAAGAGCTTGGTTTGAATAATGGTGTGAATGTTCAACCCATCCCACCAAAACAAAATGTAGAAGTAAAAGGAACACCAACAAAACAAAAAGGAACACCAACACAACAACAAGAAACACAACAACCAATACAACAACAAGAAACACAACAACCAATACAACAAGAAACACAACAACCAATACAACAAGAAACACAACAACCCGTTCAAGTAAGTGCAACAGATTATAAGAAGATTACAACCTATGCAAAAGAGCATTTTCTACCAAAAGAATGGGTTACCAAAGCTTCCAACATACCAGGATTCTTTAATTCATATGTAAAACAACATTCATTCTTATTTAACGCCATTGTCAAACAACCACATATTACTGTTAATACAACATCATCTGATACTATTATACACAATCCTGTGATATCACCAGAAAAAAAAATAGCAATACAACACGAGGATAATAAAACAGCATTAATTGTTGGTAGCATAGTAGTATGTCTTACCACTTTATTCATCTATGAACATATTCCTTAACAGCTGTATACAACAACCCAACAACAAGAACAACTAACGCCCATAAATGTTCTCCAAACCAGTTGACAACCTTACCAGTTGTTGATAACAACCACGACACAATAGAACCAATCACACCAGGTAAAGCAGATGTAGCTTTTCCAGCAAGATTAGCTAATAGTTTTCCAAGGTTGGACAATTGTTTTTTTACCCAGTCCTTCACACTTTCACCTGCTTTATTTGGAGTTGGAGGTGTTGTTGCACTACTACCAGAAGGAAGAACAGCTTCAACAATAACACCAATAATCATACCAACAGCAGTTAAAATGCTGACAATGGTTATTCCTTGCTCTCTGAATAATGTTCTCAATCTTTCACCAAGTGTTGTGTCTTCTTTCAAAATTTTATTAATTGTTTCCTTGATTCTATTTACTTGACTTCTTAACTTTTCTTTATTCACATTTACCACTTCCAACCTTGCACTCCTCTCTGATTCTAAATCAGATATTCTTGATTGAATCTTTTTTCTTGTATCCTCATCCTCTGTATTAGCAAGTTTTTCTTTTTCCTGTGCTAACTCTTTATTTTTTTCAGTAAGTTTTGCCAACTCATTAGCGAGTTCCTCTTTCACAGTAGTCATAGCTTTTAAAACACCATCCATTTCTCTTTTTTCCATTTCTGTTTGAGTTTTAATACTTCTGCGTTCCAATGTTGTAACTGCGGTTTCAACTTCGTCAACTGTGTTTGTTAAATCTTGTATTTCTTGTGGTGAAGAAATGTCTTGCATAGGAATTTCCTCTGTTGCAATTTTGTTTCTTGTCTCAATTAATTGTTGTAATTCCAGTCTACCTTCCTTAATTCGAGTAACAGAAGGTTGATAGTCATCTACCCCCAAACTCTCTCTAATAAAATTAACTCCATATTTCTTCTGAAGTGTGTCGAATGAATAAAATTGTAATATTGCATCAGGTTTGTTTGTTTTATAGTATGAGAGGTTGCAATCTGTACTATCATTCACATCTTCTACACCAAACAATGGTCTACCTAGTCTATCACGTTTTAAAAAGTAATTAACTTCCCATTCGTCATACCTCACTGGTTCTTGATTTCTTTCATAAAATCGTTTCACCATCATTTTCAGTAAAGAAGTAGTTTCTTTTTCCTTATCAGAGCCTGTGAGAGCATCTAAAGCTTCATATTGAGTATTCAATGTTTTTTGAAACTGTTCCTCATCTGTAAAAGATGTGTCTGCTTCATCATAATCATCTCTGTCATATTCAGGGTTGTGAAAATCCACTTCAGCCATTATTTATTTATTTACGAAAAAAAAAAAATATTTTTGTTTAAAAATAAAAACATGACAACATATGGAGATAAACTCAACCCTTACAGAAAACTAAGAGAACCACGAGGTGTGAAAGGAATTCGTCAGAGTGTTGTGATAACTAATAATCCTAGTACTATAGACCAGAATCAACAGCTGTTGGTTAGATTTCCCAATTTAAGTAATAATGATGTTATTGTACCAAGGTCTGCACGTCTTGCCTTTGAAATTGAAATTAAAAGTACAGACGCTAATGCAACTGTGTATCAAAACCTTGGTAGAGCCATCATCAAGAAAACAACGATAAGAATATCAGGTAATGAAGTGATGTCAATCGATGATAGTGATATTTACCATTGCTATGTTGATTTATGGAAGTCTCCCTCTGAACGTGCTAATATGGCATATCAAGGTATTGGTAAAGATAACATGTTGAAACACAGAGTTGGTTCTGGTAATGCCTCTTCAGACAAAGAAGACGAAGCCATAGCAAATGCATACAAAAAAAGATTTTGCATCCCACTTGATTTTGAACTCCTAGAAACGCATATGCCATTCTATCAAGCAGGTCTTGGTGATAGACTTGAATATGAACTAACTTTCAATGATTATGATAAAGTGATTAAATCAACAGACGCATCATCAACTTATAATATTAAGAATATATGTTTGGAATTTGATATGGTGTCTGATACAGAACTTGTCAGACAAATAAGACAACAGTATGATGGGAAAATAACTTTCTTGTACGACCGTATTCTACGACACAGAAAAATAGCAAAGAATAAATCTGATACACTGTGGAACATCAACTTGAATGTTCCTGCAAGAAGTATGAAAGGCATCCTCATGATATTTGAAGACCCAGAAAGAACAAGTACTGAAACATTTTATAATCCAAAGATAGAAAAGGTAGAAATGACAATAGAAGGTGTTCCAAATCAGCTCTACAGTCAAGGAATGAGAGCATATCAACAATGGGATGAGATTAACAAATTCTTTGCTTTGACTTCAAAGAGAAACAAGGAAACAGATAAGATTGCAAAAGAATTGTACTTCACTAATACAACATTAGAAAAGTATCTAACTAACAACTACGCATTGTGGCTTGATTTACGAACGGTAGATGATAATACACTCCATGGTTCTGGAAGAAGGGTAGAAAATGCATCAGAAGGCATCACGATTCAAATAACCAAGGAAAAAGGGGCAGATGAACTCATTAATGTATATTTATATGTCATACAAGATGCACAGATTAATTTTGAAGATGGTAGATTTAAGGAAGTATTATATTAATTTTATACCATATAAAAAATGGAACTACCTAAATATCCTCATTGTGCTATTATTTGTGGTCAAACTGGTTGTGGTAAAACAGAATTTGTTTTAGACTTGCTTGAAGGTGAATATAGAGGTGTGTTTGAACATATTGTTATTCTTTGTCCAACCATACAATGGAATAGAGCATATAAAAATCGCGAGTGGATTGGTGATGTTAGAAAACCAAAGAACAAAAATGTTATAATCGTAAATCCACTAATCAATGGTGAAGAAAAATTACAAGAACTTTTAAGAATGTTTTTCAATAAATATGCTGGCTCACCCACTTTATACATCATAGATGATTGCAGTGCTACAAAAGAATTAACAAAGAAAAAAGACATGCTGTCAGAGTTGGCATTCTCTGGCAGACATGCGGAACAATCAGTGTGGGTTATTTCACAGAGATATAATTCAGTGTTGAAGGATTTGAGAGAGCAGACCAAGTGGTTGTGTATGTTCTACACTAAAGACAGAGATAGTTTTGAAAATTGTCTTCGAGAGAATGATGTCATTCCAACACTGGAAGAGAGGCAGAGAATAAAAGATGAATTATCGAAGGTAAAGCATCGTAAGTTGATATTGAGAACAGACCAGCCTACTGGGTATTGGCTTGTTGATTAGTAATGCTTATTTTTTTTAGCATTGTTAATAGCATGGCTTAGCATTGTTAATAGAAATGACAGCAAATGCTTTGAGCAAATTAGCAATGCTGTTAGTAAAATCTGTGATAAATATCAAGAAAATTAGCAATGCTATTAGCAAAATTAGCAATGCTATCAGCAAAAATCAGCAATGTTATTAGCAATGCTTATAAAACTTTAATAATGCTTATAGAAAAACATGTTAATTGAACTATTATCAATTATATCCGCATGTGTAAACATATCAGTTGGATGTTTTATATTCTTTTATTACTTTAGATTAAAAAAAATATTCCATATTATAAAAATGAACGCTGAAGAATTATTGAACACTGAAGAATTAAATGATGTAGAACAAGACACTAAACGAGAAAGATTATCTGCCATTGTTGCTGGAGGTAGTAGTAAACAATATATAGGTCGTGAATTACAACTCTCAGATATAGATGATATGTCTGCTGAGCAAATCAATAAACTCTATTGCAGGTATGAAGCACGGTTGGGTGCAAGTATGACAAAGACACTGGGAAACTCTTTCATCAGCTTGTATGTGATGGGTGTATCCAAGTACTTTAATGTAATTAACCCACCAAAGTTAATAGAAGATTTAGAGGAAGACCCTTTTATCAATCATGCTTTAACTAATGTTTGTTGTGAGATGTATTATAAATATGGGATGTATTTAGCTCCTTTTACTGCTATGCTGACAACAGCAAGGCATATCGATTTTAGTAAAAAAGAAAATTTAGATAATACTATAAAAGAAGATGAGTGAAACTGAACAATTCAAAGCAGAAGACAGTCAACCTGAAATGACTGTTAAACCTGAAGTTAAACCAAAGAACCCTAAACGTGTTGAAGCAGGAAAAAAAGGTGCAGAAGCAAGAAGGTTGAAAAGAATGAAGCAACCTGTCATAGAAATAACAAAACCTGAAAGTACAATACCAGAAAAACCAATCAAGATAAATGTTTACAAAACGTATTTACCAGCTTGCGTAGTCATACTAGGTATTGTAGTACTATATATGTATAGTAACAAACCTGTTCAACAGGTCAATGAACCAGTCAATGAACCTATAGAAACTGATACAAAACAGTATGACCCTTTTGAATTTTAAAAAAATATTTTTTTATGAATACATAATAAAATGACAACAATAGACGGAAAACAAATCGCTAACATGTTATACCACGCTGGAGTGGAAACAATATTAACTGTTGGATATTCAGAACTTGGTAGAAAGGTATTTAGAAGACCAGCACCTAAAGTTGATTTTAATATGGGAGATACTGGAATGTTGTCCTTGGATATTTTGCTTGCAATGGCAACACGGGATATGTTGATTAAGCAGGGTATAATTCCTGCTGATATTATGAAGTAATTATTTTTTTGTCTTCTTATAAAAATGGCAAGTGCAGTAGCTATGATGGTAGGTGGCGCATTAGTAAATGCATTAGCATTCTCGGGAAGCAATTATTTGTTCTCCAAGATGGGAAGTCATAGTGATGAAGAAAGGGAAAGACATGATAAAGCAGTTGAACAGTTAGAAACAGCACAAGTTGCGTGGAATAAAAAAAGAACAGAGAGATTGGATTTCATAAATGAACAGATGCAAAAAGAGCATCACGCAGAACAGACATTTGATGATGTTGACCAAGCAATGAAGCAGTATTATTATGTAACTGGAAAACAGTTGGAACCTTTACCTCCTGAACCAAAGTTGAGTGATTTCTATACACCATCACCAGACCAGCAGAATAGAGAGATTGTTTTTGTGGTGATGGGAATGACAATAACTGGATATGTGGCTTATAAGTTGATGTAGACAAAAAAAAAAAATAGCATTTAGTTTTTAACGTAATCGTGATGCATATAGTTTGCTGTATTCTTTGGAAATACCAAATCATACGCATGATACTTATTTTTTTTGTTTTTCTTGCAAGGTTTAAGACCAAGAGGCCTAATGTAAAAAGGTGGTTCTTTACCCTCAATCTTTTTAGCGAGATGAGGAGGACACCATACGTCACCATTGTCTTTGAGAGTTAAAACTAAAGATTCACCATTGCTTGTGTCGACTGTTTTGTACTCAGTGATAGTATAAATTTTCTTGATTTCTAAATCTGTCCATTTCTTTGTATCATATTGACTCTGCGCTTCAAGCAGTTCATCGAATTCAGCTTCTGTGATTGTATCATACTTTGCTTGTTGTGACATTGTTGTTTTTTTTTTTATGATATAAAATATTCTTAAATATAAATAATGGAGAAGATATACTACAGTCCTAAAGGTTTCTGGAGAGGACACTCGGCTGTTAATAAGTTGGCAAAGGAAGCTAAAGTTAGTAAGAAACAGGCATTAGACTTTTTGAAGAAACAAGCAGTGTGGCAAATTTACTTGCCTGCACCAAAGAAGATTATTAGACCACGGTTTGATGTGTCTGCACAGAATGAAGTACATCAAGCAGATTTGCTGTTTCTACCACATGACAGAGTTGGAAACAAAACATACAAATATGCTCTGACTTTAGTTGATGTTGGGTCTAGGTATAAAGAAGCAGAACCATTGACATCTAAAGATAGTAAAGAAGTAGCTAAAGCATTTGAGAAGATTTACAGGAGACATTTGAAATATCCAAAGCTATTACAAGTAGACTCGGGGAGAGAATTCATGGGTGCAGTCACACAGTTGTTGGAGAAACATAAAGTGCGAATAAGGAGAGGTAGAAGGGATATACATAGAGACCAAGGTGTGGTTGAAAGGTTCAACAGAACTTTGGCAGAAAGGCTGTTTGGTTATCAATATGCTAAAGAGATTGATACACAAAAAAGAAACAGAGAATGGGTAAAGAGGTTGCCAGATGTTGTTAAGGCGTTAAATAAGGAGACGAAAAAACCTCCCCCTGTTAAAACAAGAAAGGTTGATACACCAATTTGTCCTACAGCTAGTGTGAGATATTTGTATCAACTAGGTGAACAAGAAGGTGGTAGTAGAAGACGAGCGACAGACCCGATATGGAGTGTTGATATACACAAGATTGATTACCATATAATTACACAAGGTATAAGAGTATATTATTTGAAACCACCTGCACCACAGAGAGGGTTTGTCAAAGAGGAATTGCTTATTGTTCCGGCTGATACCCATACGCGTATGTCGTAATTCCATCCGGTGCTATGTATCTTTTTGTGTCAAGTGGGGAGAGTGTTGTTTTGTTTATTTTTAATCCATAGATGTTGTGTTGCATGGAACGTAGCATGTTCATTGAGTGTGTGTACTTTTGTTTGTTGAATAATGCATCTTTGTAATTTTCAAAGTTTATTTGCTTTTTGATTACATATTTTTTTACGCCTTTTGCTTTCTTAATTATCTGTTCATCTGCTCTCATTATAGAATATAGTTTAGGACGCAAACCGATATATTCAGCTATTGTAACACCAGAACATTCATCTTTGAATTTACCGATTATTTTCTTGTTTGTTTCATTGTGTAGTGAATGTTCTTTTGGATAATCAGAGAAGTCATATTCGTCTTTCATTTCAGACATATCTTTGTAAACATCTTTGGTTTTAATGTCTACCAGTAGGCTGTCGGTATCAGTGTAAAGCAGGGTGCAGTTCTCACCGTACTTCTTTTTCAGAGTATTGTAATACCAGTCATACATATGGTGCTTTGACAGTTCTAAAACAGAGAACCCTACATAGATTGGTTTGTTCAATGTGAGTTTTGTTTTATGAACGTGTATTGCTGATAGTTCATCAGAGAACTTAACACGCCTGTTGAAATTTGGTTTTGCTATTATTTTACGAAGCTTTTCATTTTCACTGCCATCTGTTCTGACTAATTTAATATCCACTCTTTTACGTATATTTTCCATTGTTTTACCAAATACTGAGTTGTTCATAAGCTTAAAGAAATCTTTTTCAAATGAAGACTTTGCTTTTTTACGTAATTCTGTATTGAGACGAATGTAGGGTTCCATCCAAGGTTTTTCATCGAATTCTAATATTCTGTGGATTTTCTTTATCTTCATTCCCAGTTTCAGGTATAGCTGTAGATTTTTGTAATGAACTACATATTTCTTCTTATCCATTAGATTAGGAACAAGTTTTTCTACGTTCAACATGCTGTTGTTATCAAGCAGTTCATTCTGATAATCAGATAACCATTCTTTTTTAACTGTAAGTTTTTCAGGTGCAAGTGGGTAGTCATTGTGTAGTTTATGTAAATGTTTTGGATATTCTAAATCTACTTCATATATTCTTCCTTTGCCTTTTTGTAATGGAGGAAGTTTGCCATCTTTATTGGTTAGCCATTTAAATCCACCATATGGAAGTGGTTGACTCATTGAATGACCATACAGGTTGTTTGCATCTAAATACATGATGTAGCTGTCATCTTTGTTGGGGTCATAATCCGCAATGAGTGGATTGTTCGCTTTGGCATGTCTTTTCGACACCATACTGATTCCACCTCTCATTCCTTTCTCAATGAATAGATGCATGTCCAAATCTGTTAGAAGTTCTAAGTCTATTTGAGTATATTTCAGAAGAGCATCCCATGACAGAGCAGGTGCGGTGTAGTAGTGTAAAGGGTCAAGTTTATAATTATTCATACATGTTTCTCTGAATTTTTGAAAGACATCTGCAAGTAAGAGAACATCTGTTTTGAGGTATAGGTCGTGATAATCACCTAATGTTTTACATTTGAAGGTTTTCCACACAGTTTGAGCATGTTCATAGTCTTTTTGTTTAATGCTTTCATCTGTTAAACTGCTATAAAATTTTTCTATAGGAGGTAATTGTGTTTCATCAAATCTTTCTTGGCTTTCTATATATTCATATGGATAGACACCTTTGCGTAGGATGGTATCGGTTTTGTTACCAAACACTTCCCTCGTTAGTTTGAAATCAGACTTGTCTGTTGCATCAACTAATTTCTCTAATGATGAAGCCATAAACTGGAAACTGTCTAAGAATTTCAGTTGTCCAATGCTGAATGAGATGTATTTCTCTGCATTATTTGCAATACATGTAATGTTTCCACTTGCTTTATGTATCTTCTGCATGATAAGATGACTGTCGTATCCTTTTAGATTGTGAAAGACAACTGGAATCTTAGTTTTATTCGGTTTTATTGCAAGTTTGAGATTACAGGATTTATGTGTTGCTCCTCTGTATTCACCAGTGAAATGACAGTGGTCTCTCACTTTGGGATTCTTTTCATTATTAATTTCATTTTCACATATCCAACAGTGGGTAGCATTTTCATAATCTTGTATGTTCTGTTCTGTCATTATTATTGGTTTAGGATGTCTAAAGATGTTGTTGATATTATTCACTTCACATTCTAAGTGATTTATAAAGGTTTCAACTGCATCTTCACCTCTGTATACTACTGGTTCTTCTGCTTTACCATCATATCTAACGACTTGGTAGCCAAATCCACAAGCTTCGTGTTCACTTGTTATTTCTGATTTGTCTCCTTTTTGTTGAGATTTAGATTTGATTATGCTTTCAAAGTCTGCGTAGATTACATATGGGACAGGCATTTGATTTTTATAGTTTTTGAATTTGATATGACCTCTGCCTTTTGATGGCATTTCTATTCGCATTGAAGATTTATTGATGCCTTCACAATCTTCTTTATGGTTGATTAGTAGGTCTTCTCTTGAAAAGCCGTAAAGACATCTTTCACAGAAGTAGGTAGCTCCGTGTTTGTTATTCTGATTACGAAGTAATCTATTTAGGCTTTTAATCCAACAGTAGTGATATTTTGTTTCTTTTGTTGATTCATCAGAATAATCATCAGGATTATAGTCTTCATCTATTATTCCTTCTTCACTATCATCAATTTCCTCTTCAACTTCTACATCTTCTGTTATCAAAAGCAGATTAATTCTTTCTTTATCATTTGGTTGATTTGAAATATGATACGGAAATATAGTAAGTTTCTCTGTCTTTTTTGTGATTGTATATCCATAAACATTGATTGCTATATTGTTTTGTTTCTCAACTTTTGGTATTTGTGAGATTGGTGTGGGGAAGTCAATTCCTTCCATATTCAGATTAGGACATTTTGTATAACTATATACATTATTTAAGTGGTTCTTTGCTGGATATAGAGCAGATTTCAATGCCCATTCTAAACATTTATTATCGTCGTTCTTCATATTAATTATTGCTTGTTTGTTTGCTATTACTTTTGGAAGAGGAATATATGAAGAACCTTTGAGTGGTTCATATTTTGCTATGTTGAGATAGAGTTTGACACAGTGGTCAATTTCTAAACCTGATGCGGTGTTTGTGAATTTTTCAATCCACGTTTGTATATAAGCTGTTTGTTTGTTATAGTGTTCATCTAAATTACTTTCATTAAGAACTGCACATTGTTCTCCGTGTCCTACACCGACAACTTCTTTTCTTTTGCCATCAAGTTCATCTTTAAAGAATTCTAGAGATAATCCTATTGAAAATTTAATACCATTGTATTCTTTTATGTCTTTCCTGATTTGGTCTAAGATGATAGATTTTTTATCATTAAACAAGATACTTGGGTCTTTATATTTGTGGGCATCTATTTCATATGCTTTGAAGTAGTTGCATAATGGTTTGTCAACTAATTTCAGAGCATTTTTCTCTTCTTTAGGAGCATCTCTTTGCTTTCGTTTCTTTTTATTTCTACGTCTTTTGCGTAGATTTTCTAATGCAGAAGAATCTGTATCATTCTTTGACTCTAAAGATTTAAGAGATTTATCTAAAGCTTCGTCACTAATTCTTCCTTCACTGTGTAGCTGTAGTAGTCTTTCTACAGGGTTCATTGTTTTTCTTTATACTAAAAAAAATTTTTTTTAAATATAAAATAAAAAATGGATATTGAAAAGCAAAGTATGGAAAACAAATGTGTTATGATACCACTCGGTTCAAACAAGCCGTGTAAAAACAAGCCAGTTAAAAATTCTGCTTATTGTAAGGTTCACAAGTATATTTTGAAACTTAACAAAAGTAAAGTAGTTCGATGTCTGAAATGTAATAAAGGTACTACAGCAAAATATCAAATCTGTGATAAGTGTGATGGAAAGAACATTAGAGAGAAACATAGATACTTTGATGAAATTAAACCTTTTAAAGAGGAAATTAAGAGATTGAATAGGATAGAGTGTTAGTTGTTGTTCTGCGGTAATACTACAAAATATATGTGGTATGATGTGTCTATATAGTGCCGAGTTCCACGGTGTGTAAATGTGTCAAAAATTGTTTATGCTATATATATATGCATTGTGCTCCAATCGGCGACGTAGCGAACGAAGTGAGTTATGTCGCCGTTGGAGCACAATGCATATATATTCACGATAGTTTTGTAAAATTATCATGATAGCTATCTCGTATCTCGCTGCAGAAATATGCCACCATATTAATGTGCGTAAATTATGCCTACGTCATATTTCCCTCTAACTGAATGGCACGCACTATTTATCTAGGTAACTGGTGCGTGGGAACTACTTTTTTCGCCTTCAATTGAAGAATAAGGAAATATGAAATCTATAAATTTCACTGGTCGTAACCATGAAACATCAAACCATAATCCACCGTGATTCTCGAGAAACTACCGAAAAGCACACAATAAGAAGACATTCATTCATTCCTGATGGAACCCGATAGCGCAGCCGGTAGCGTACAGGACTGGAAAGCAGGGGGTCACTGGTTCGAATCCCTCATTCAGCGAATTTTATTCCAAGGGTTTATGATAGTCCCTCTCTCACCGCTGATCGTTGTTTTGATTGGTTAAGTGGGAAAGTTGCCATCGGCGTAGAAAGAATATTATGCTACGTGCTAGTTAAAAAAATGCAGGAAAGCATGAACAGGTTAACCAGTTGCCGCAATAAAACTGAAATAATGTTGAAAACTGCGTTAAATACCATGCAAACAAATTATTAATTGATAAATTGATTGATTGATTGATTGATTGATTGACTGGTTGGTTGGATGGTTGGTTGGTTGTTGGTTGGTTGGATGGTTGGCTGGCTGGTTGGTTGGTTTGCTGGCATTTGGTTGATTGGCTGGCATTTGGTTGGTTGTTTGGTTGGTCAGTTGGCTGGCTGGCATTGGCTTAGTTGGTTGGTTCTTGGTTGGTTGGTCGGTTGGTAGATTTGTCGATCGGTCAGTCGATTGGTTGGTTGGCTGACTGACCAACTGACTCATTCATTTATTCATTCATTCATTCATTCATTGTCAACCCCTTCAAATACTGAATTAATCCTTTTCTCAAACAATCCTTACTTTTAACGATCCTTGCGACAAGGGCTCTGAAAAAGATCGTGTGAAAAGTAGAAAAATCCTGGTAGCCAGCACTTTTTTCCTTTTCACATAATGTCTCCTATCCACATATAGACATATACCGGTACAATCAGTTGAACCACATTATATTCATCGTCTGCAAGTATTTCAATTTCAGTCGTTTGGTATGTTTCAGCACAGGCAATTGAAGCTTCATTGAGGTATCATGGAACACTGCAATTTTTATTGATCGACCATCGAATATCGTGCATAATATGTTATTATTTGCGATATAAAGGCATTCACCATCAGCAATTAAATGTGCCTCCCTAAGTATAGATTGTAGGAATTCACTGTACTTTTATATATGATACCATTATTTTTTTCGGAGTAGCTGAATGTGCTCGCTTTTCATCTTCTTTTTGGTACTGATGACAAATGAATAAATAGGAATTTGATATTGGTAAAAAATATAGACATGTTTATTCTAAGGGCTCTGTATATTTGCTGGCAAATTTACACCGTCTATCTTTTCTACAGATATTTCTTGTTTACACGTGGTACCGGTAGTAAGTCTAAACGGGCCTTTAACTTTAAGAGTTTCCCTATTAGATTTAAAGATTCGTTACCTGCAGGTAAATATTTGAATTTCCTATTGTTGTGAATGATAGCTAATTGAGTTTATATTAGTGTTTGCAGTATTTTGATATTTTACCTGTATAAGTTGGTGTTTCCCCAGTGTCCTCCCATATCCAGTGATTAGCTGTGATTAGATCTGTAAGTCCAATCCAATACCGATTTTCTGTTCAAAGGGAAACAAAATGGTTTTCTTACTTATGATAAGCCATGTTCTGTGTAAAGGGAGGTTAATGCATCTGTAAAGAGTATCGACCCAGATCAGCTGTGCAGACCCAGATCCGAGCAGGGTTACCTGGACGAAACTGTTTGCTTTTGGTAAATTTTATTACAGGACTATTTGTACCTCAGGATTCAACCGGTTGTTGGACATAGTAGATTTAATTGATCCATAATTATGTGATGACTTACATGGTGTAATGTATTCTAGAAGATACATAAATCCCCTTTTTGCCAAAGCATGTCTCAGATATAGGAGAATGATAACAAGAAAATAACTTACCGCAGCGCTTTTGAATCTCAGCAAACATATTCTATTCTGTTCTATATGAATGACTAATTTGTGTCAATTACTCGTATCTTACTTTCAAAATCTTTAGTAGACCAACCCTAAGTTTTAAAGACCCGGATGAACAAGGCTTTTAAAAACTTTCTGAGCAATTTTTCTTCCCTTTCACAAAATATTTTTTCTAATCGTTCAAAGCAAAATTTTGTTGTTTAAGCCACATTTATTCTGTTGTTTGCAAATGCTTTCATGCCAGTCTTAAATTTCGTTTACTGCTAAAGACTTAAATATTAAACCTCAAGACAAGACGACACAATTTTAGACCAGTGGAAAGTGAAAGCACTCGCAGACGATAAATTAAAGGTTGGTAAAATAATGGGATCTGTCACTGAAAGTGTAAAAAAGATTGTGGGAAAAGGAGAAGTTAGTGCATCAGTCTGACGTAATTTTCTGCAGGTATCATATGAGATGTTAGCCTGGGTCCAGGCTGTAATAATTTCTTAATTTCCTCTCGCAACACTCTCGTAAATCGCGGTCTGATATAGATCTTTGTCAGCTATATATCTGTTTACCGCTTCCGTTATTACTATCGCCTTGGGACATTCAAGTGTCTCCCCATGACAATGAATTGGGCAGATAATCAAATCATAGACTTGTTTTATCGCGCGACGTCACAATGTTGAAAACGTTGAATTCGCGCTTTTGTAGACCAATTCAAATTCAGCGGGGGTGATTACATATACGAGTGACTTTCTCGAAGCGGTAAGTGCCATAAAAAATACATCGCGACCATCAAAAATCCTTCTTATTGTTACACTATCCCCCCAAAGTCATTTTGAATAAGCCGTTTGAAATTTTTGTTGTCAGTACCTTCAAAGATGGCTCACAAACAGGAAACGATCAAACTGAGGCTATTGGAATAAGGTATCTATTCTTAGTTATTTACGTTCGAAAACGGACTGCAGCGACATCTAGTTTACCCCACTGTGAGAAGGAATAAAGTAGATGTCGCTGCGATCAGTTTTCGAATGTCCCCCAGGCCGTCATTTTTGACAAAGTAACGTCCAAATGATATAAAAAAGGAAAAAAATAAACGGAATGGAACCCAGGCTAGTGAGATGTGTGTAGTATACGGTATCGACTATAGTGAGGTGGAGCTGTACTGGCTTAAACTGAAAGTAGAAGGATTACAGCGCATGCGTACCAGACAGTAGTTGGTTCCGGTCAGATCGATTCCAGTAAGCGGAAATGCTATGCTTAAAATGAACAAACTAGATATGTGGGTTACAGGAAGTTTGATTATCGATGAGAAGCATACTGACCTGCATCGACGGCACCTACAGTCGGGAGAAGTTGTTGGAAATACATGCTTTCTTCAGCGTCTTCAATTTGTAACACCTTGGCACCAATTTCACCACAGTATATCTAAAACATAAATGAGAGTTATCGGACGCTAGCCTAGTGTCTGCAACGGGTGAGTACATGTGGACGGCCACTATAACCGTTATACAGTAAACCTCGGGTGATCCCTTGATCAAATCCCTCAGCTGTTTTACGATTGGTGATATGGTACACTTCTTCACCGGTAATACATCGCTTTAAATACTGTTCTTAAATCTGTAAAGCTCAACTTAAATATACACGAGTCACAATTTTCTACCGAAATGTTTCTAAATACATTTCTGTTGAAAAACAGTTTGTACATCCAATTCTCTACGTGTTCTATCCATTCCATTGGCTGATTTCATTGACAAAGTGCTAAATGTAATTGATTGATTGATCGAATGGTGTTTTACGCCATTTTCAACATTATTTCAGTACTATCGACGCGACAGCTTATGTATTCATGTATTTTCTTGGTTTCACCAGTAATAGGCTGGAACCCTGAAGTGTCTTGACCAAGGATGCTCCCACAAAATCCCAGTGGATCCAGTGTGGCTGGAACCCAGGCCTCCAGGTCACGAGTCCTACACTCTACCACTGAGCCACGCAGGACTACTAATAGATGTGGTTGTTGATGTTGTTGCAAATCGATTTACATGGGCTCAGCCATGTTTAAGATCATGTGACACACAATGCTTCAAAATGGATCCTTGATTCAGACAAGATTAGATGTACATATGGAATCGGCCAAATTGACGAGTAATGAAACCGTGTCAAACCGAAACTATTGCCAATACTACCGCAATAAAAAGTAGCTTTCATACGCTTTCCACAGTTTTGAGTACTGTTTAACTGTAGTTTTAGATGAGAGACAATGGGGCATTAATTCATTTACCTGCCATAGGTTACACTCTGTTTTGCTGTAATTGATAAAAAGGTATGAGTTTTATTTCAGTACTTTGATGAACACACCGAACATTTTAGATACGAGGTCACGAGACTCAGTGTTGTATGTATCTGTTGTCGTCTGTAATGATTTTATACTTTTTTTTTAATCACGGCGACAGTTTAATAGTTCATGTCTTTCCTGCATTCCTGTATTGTGCCTGGGCCCAAAAGACACTCAACCAGCTCTGAAACTGAGATCGAGATGGAGATCGAGCCCAACACATCTGGGAAAGACAAAAGCCTTAGAACAAAATCGTTGAGCAGGTGTTAAACGTCGTATTTCATTCATATCACAAGAGCACAGCTCTGCTCTATACACGAGAACATGGCTGAATCAACATTATTCTGATCAAACGGAGTCGTCAAAAGGTAAAGGCCTTTAAAGATCCTTCTTTGCAATAAATTTTCTACAGATATTAACCTTCGGTGTTTAGTCAATCAAATGTACCAGGTACCAGATTCAACCATTGTTTCCGTGATTTTTTAAAACTTTTTTCTCATGGTCGGGTAGTGCTGAGTGAAAGCTGCGCTCCTGTGTCATGACGGTTCATGCCCGGGATTCACCGGAACTAGGCCGAGCGTCTGTAGTATCTTGGTTAGTGACAATAAAATTTGACTGACAACGACCTTGACCTTGGATTTAGCCAGAATTTCTTAATTATAAACTCAATATCTGAACTTTTACCGAACAATACCGTGTTTTGACATTCCTGAGGATAAAGGCTTTTGAAAACATTGTTAGAAAAAGAGAAAATGCTGGTAATGTCATCAGCATTTTCTCCATTTCCCGTAATGATTTTTACACGGGTTTCCAAAAAAACAAATCCTATCATTTTAGACACATTTAATTTTCTGTTTGCAATTGCTTTCAATGTGGCCAAATCTAAAATGTAGCGTGAAGCTCTTTACCAAACGATAAAATTTTGGAGTGGTGACAGATGGAAGCATTTGCAGACTATGGCGTGAAATCCGTTGCAATATTGTATCTGATAATGTCTTCCATACTAAAAATTTAAATTCTATATGGCTTGCAACACGCGAAAAGGGGCATTCGGACATTTGCGTAAAGTGTCGTCTCGGATCAGCCTGCACAGTTCGTGCAGGCTAATCCGAGACGGCACTTTACGACTACATTAGATTTTGTGATACAGTAGACTTGCGCAAAACAGAAAATTACATAAAAACGGAAAGTGCCGTCTCGGATTAGCCTGCGCGGACTGCGCAGGCTGATCCGAGACGACACTTTACGCAAATGTCCGAATGCCCCTTTTCGCGTGTTACAAGCCATATTATGTCCAAAATTTTAAGAGAAATTGAACGTGACTCAAATTATTATTTTTCTGTTTGATAGGGTAGAAGCACTTTCTCCTTTTCCCACGATGTTTTCAAAAGGCCTCTGCTTCAAGGTCATTAACACTCGGTATTGTATTGTAAAGGGTTGGTAGAAATTTAACCATTAGGCTGCTAAGTGCGACTTACTGACGTTTTGCGGACAGTGTCGATCAACATTAGACTGCACAGAACGTGAAGTCTGATCTTGGATCTACACTGTCCGATAAGGAGATATTTCTCTGCCAAAAAAAAAAAAAAAAAAAATGAAATAGCAACATTTGGGTTTATACTATCGACTTGAAAGTTCCATTTTAGTTATTCAGCAGGAAAAGGGTTACTACAAAATCACGGAGCACACCAGTAGTGTGTAAGCAAGAATCTGGCGGACATCTTGAAAGGATATGCTTGAGTGATTTCAAGATGGCTGCTGAATTCAAAGATGGCCGACGTATCGAGACTGTGGCCATCTTGGGGGATGCGCTTGGTTGATTTTGAAAATGGCGGTGTTTTTTCCAAATCCATTGTTGGGTATAGAATTACATGTTTTGGATAGGTATGCGTTAGTGGTATTGTTTTTTCAAAACTTGAATATTTGAATCGATAAAAGCGCCGTCTGCTAGCTTCTGAGATTCGTTAGAGAGAAAAGACGTTGCTCTTTCTTCACATTGGCACAGTAGAGCATAGTCAAGTCTTTCTGAACGTAAGATGGAGCACATTGAAAACGACAAAATTCTAGAGTATTCAAATCTGATATTAAACTGGGAGATTTTTTGCGTTGCACGTTGGCTTTAACATGGACCAGATTAACGCTTTAGCTGATAAGCATGGAAGAAATCTGGATTTCTTGTGCTTTGTATTACTTCGTAAATGGTTCGATGTTGTTGCAAAGTACGAGTTCAAGCCACACTGGTTTTTAGCAGGAGCTTTCTCGAAGGTGAAAGACAATTCGGCTGCTGGAGATATTCTGGGGGATAGAGACTTGTTCGATGAATTAAACGAGTTAAAGTTTGCGAGACATTCGTAAGATCACATTCAACTAGCAAACATTTTGTTGTTTATGCAGCGATGGCACAAGCATAGTTAGACTTTACCAACAATTCTCTGGCGTTTTTACAGGGATATGGAATTTCGAACATTGCATGGTCACCAAACTCAAAAACCATTACATGTATGATAGATGATAAACTGTCTATGGTAATTTCTAAACGACGAAATGGGCTAAGTTTCACATTGAGAAAGGGCACCCAATCATTGTCACTACCCCATTCGACAATTTCAAGCTTGTGTGATTTAAAGGAAAGTATTGAACTAGTGGCCTCATTTTTTGACGGACAATCAAAGTGATTAAAGATGACCAGTTGTAAATCTTTTGGATTGAGTTTTTGTTGTCCTGATTTGAAATTCTATGAAGACAGACTAAACACTTTTGACTCTTGGCCTTTGCATATAGTTCCAAATAAATATCAGCTTGCTTCTGCAGGCTTTACATACATGGGAAAAAGTGACATTGTTGAGTGTTTCTCATGTGAGCTAAGACTGCATCGATGGAAGAAAGAGGACGATCCTATTAAAGAACATACAAAGCTATCTCCAAATTGTTATTTTATTAAAATGATTGGACATTCAAATTGTGAAGCAATACAGGGACTTGACGTCTGTTCGAAGAATGGCGGGTTTTTGCGTCCATGGAGTACATCGAGTCAGTCACAGGTTTCTTTGCTGGACCTGAAAAATATGTAAAAGACTGTTAAATGAAAGTTAAATTCAAACGCTTACTTTGAAATTCAAAAATAACCGCCAAATATTTAGTCAGTCACACTAGATTCAAATATAACCGTTAAATTTGAAGCTGAATATATAGACAAGTTAGCATTTCAACTTAGACACTCTTCGAGATCACACTCTTTGAGATCACACTATGGCTAATGCTTGTAACAGCAACGTGCTTACTCTTGAACTTAAGCAAGATGACAACAGCTCAAATTCAATGACAACAAACTACGATGAGACGGAGTTTGAAAGTGTTTCAGTTGATTTTTCGATAACAAGCGGTTCTATGACATTGTTGATGAGATCATATTTTGATTTCATATACGCTAAAGCCTTATGCGAGGTGAAAAATGTGGTACGAAAGAAACATTGTTATGGCTGCTCAATAGATCATCCATCGCAGAAACAACACACCTATCTTACGGACTCCAATGACGAGGACGAAGAATACTTTATTGACTTTTACTTCGACAGCATGCTGCAAGAAGTGGATGAAAGTGATATCCTAAAATCATGGGAGGATGTCATGAAAATTTCCAACATTTCAACAGAGCTCATGGAATTACACAAAATGGTGATTTCCAGCAAGGACTTTCTAGAGACAATGAAAACAGAACAGTGGAAACGAAAAATAAAAAAAAAATGGTCTTGACAATTATTCGCTCGGAGAACAGACTATTTCGTGTTTAAAAAGAAAGTGGTTTTGACAATAATTTGTTTAACAGAAAAAAGAACTGGTCTTGTTTTTAACAAATGGTTCATACTGTATTATTTCAATTTGTGTGCTGAACTTTTAAAAACCATTTCTGAATTTGACTAATGTTATATGTACAATTAACATGTTCAAATTGTATATTTCAATTTTGATATATTGCTAGTGTTTTGCTTAATTCATTTCATGATTTTATGACAAAAATAAATAAGTAAATAATAAATTGTCTTTAAATCCTTGCTTAATCCAATAGCCCCTAATCCATGAGATGATCCAAGTAATAAAACATTGTTGGAAAATGGTCAACAAGCATTTTATTCTTTTCTCGCTATGTTTTAACTATTTTCTTTTCTCACAATGTTTCAGCCATTTTTCTTCTTTTCTCGCAATGTCCTATTTTCTTCTTTTCTCGCAATGTTTCAACCATTTTTCTTCTTTCGCATTGTTTTAACTATTTTCTTCTTTTTCTGCGATGGTTTAACCCTTTTCCTGTAAATTTTTTATCATTTGGATACAAACGTTATATTATAGACCAATTATAAATAGTCTAAAAATATTGTTTTTTCTATGTTAAAAATTATTGAGAGAAAAAGTACAATGCAAAAGTCCTACTTGAAATGGTAAGACTTCTGTTTTGATAAGTTTTCATCTCTATAATTTTGTAAAACGCCTGTCTCCATTACCCTGCCCCAAATCCACCCTTAAAATTGTTTCCATAAAACAATTCATATCAACATCGAAACAATCAGAAAGCCTTGATGATGGATAAGAAACAGAAGGAAAATATTTTATCTAAATATTATTTCGATGTTAAATTACCAGGCAGTTATCTTGGAGCGAAAAAACTACATAGGATTTTGGAAAAGAAATATCCCAAAACATTTACTGTTTATTTTATTCAGAAGTGGTTGAACAATCAGGATTCATATGGTTTACAAAAACAAGTACGTGTTGAAGTCTCCGGGTTAAATGATCAGGCAGACATTGATTTAACGTCTGTTGAAAACATTGCAAAGGATAATGATGGAGTTAAATATTTGCTTATTGTCATTGACATTCTTTCTCGCTTTTTGATAGTAAGACCATTGATGAATAAAAAGACAAGCACTGTTGTTTCTACAATGCAAGATGTTTTAACCCAAAAACATTTCACAAAAATTCGATCCGACAAAGGAGTCGAGTTTTTGTCCAATCAATTCAAATCTTTACTTAAAGGCATTTCTTTTTTATTGCACAAAATGTACCAAAAGCCAATTATGCTGAACGAGTTCAAAGAACATTAAGAAAAATGATTTTTAGACTTTTGCGACATCAGAGGAACTATAGATACATAGACAAATTGCAGGATTTAGTAAATGCATATAATCATAGCCCAAATCGAAGTTTACATGGCTTAAGTCCCAGTGAAGTAACACGAAAAAACGAAGCAGATGTTTGGGCTTCTCAATATTTAGTACCAAAACCAATGAAGAAAACTCCAATAACTTACAAATTCAAAATTGTAGATTTAGTTCGGTTAAGCTATTTGAAGCACCCATTTCGACGTACCTATCAGCAACAATATACCACGGAGGTATTTAGAATAAAAAGCAGATTAATCAAACAAGGTGTGCCACTTTACAAAATCACTGATCTCAATAATGAACCCATTAAAGAATCTATAAATGAAAATGAAATGTTAAAAATTGAAAAGGATGAAAAAAGTTTATGGTTTATAGAAAAAGTTTTTAAAAAAAGACCATTTAGAGGAAAAGATCAATATTTTGTTAAGTGGGAAGGATTTTCATCTTCATTTAATTCTTGGGTGAATGCTGAACAGATTAAAGATAAGTAGAATGGAGCGTTTTGTATACATAAGAGACAGTGATAGTACCAATATTTTTAAAGATAACACACCTTGTAAATTTAAGGTACAGCTTAATTTACATTTAACATTTGATGGGTTTTGGAAAGTTGCATTGTGTGAGATTAGTTTACAAGTAAACGCGAAAACACCTACGAAAAAATTGAATGACACTTTATACATTTATTGCAACATATGCAAAGAAAGTGTTGTAAATTGTGGCGAATATAGTCTTTTAAGGTGCGTGAAAAAAAACACAAGAAACGGTTGGCATTACATCTTTGATGCTCCATTTTATTTACCTTTAAAAAAAACAGAATTTCAAGACTTGGAGTTTGTTATAAAAACAGATGAGGGTGACACTGCATCATTCTTAGAGACACCTTCATACCTTACACTTCATTTTAAGCGTTGTTCATTTTCACCATACTCATGAGTAATTTGTGTGTTGGAAATCCAAATGTTTGGATTAATCATTTGAAAAAAAAAATCATATAAAGCACGATAATTTTCTTCTCCATAAAGACAAAGCTTGCGATTTGTCGGTAAAAGCTGTCTTACCTGCTGAACAAACTGTAGAACAGGCAAAAAGTGAGGTAAAACGTGGCGAATGTAATCTGTCTGACGCTGGAATTACCAATCAGTTGACACCAAACCACAGAAGAAGATGGTCTTCAAACAAGCGTAGACATTCTGTTAAAAAAACAAATCATAAAAAAGTGAATCATAAAAAGAGAAAAAGTGAACAATCTAAACAAAAAGTTGGTGGAAAAAATAAAAAACTGAAAAAGAGGCAATTAAAGAAAAGAAGAAAAAATAAAAGACATCAAGGAATAACTGACATTTTCGATAAATAAACATGTCCTTTTTTATACAAGATAGTTTTACAGAGGGTATACCAGACGATTTATCATTGTTCGATTTACCCCTAACGCAAGTAGCCGTCAATGATGTTTATTATCAGGAAGTGTGACCTGTATCACAGGTCTCGGAAGACACTCCCATCGAATTTCGTATTAGTTGACAAAATGCTATGAACTATCTAGATCTTAAAGGAACTCAGATCTATGTAAAATTAAAAGTAACAAACCCAAACGAAACTAATATTACCAGCAAGAAAGTGGGACCAGTTAATCTATTCTTACAGTCCTTGTTTTCTACAACAGAAGTCACGCTTCAGAACAAAACAATCATGACATGTAATTATAATCCTTATATCGCTATGATTCAAACGTTACTGAATTATGGTACAGATACAATTAATTCGCAGCTGCTGACTCAGCTTTTTATCAAGGATGATTCAGATCATCCCGAAGATTGTGATCCTACCGGTGCTAACAATGGATTGTTCTTGAGACAGCGTTATATTGACGAATCTAAAGTGTTAGACTTACAAGACCCCATTTATCATAGCCTTTTTACCACGAAGAGATATTTATTAAATCAAGTGGATGTGAAACTAAAACTCTATCGAAGTTCACCAGCATTTTGTCTATCTTCTGGTGATATATCACCTAATTTCAAGGTAGAAATCCTGGACGTTTACTTACTTGCTAGGAAGATTCGGGTCAATCCGGCTTTAGTCATTGCTCATGCGGAAATGTTAAAGACAACCACTGCCAAGAATCCATTCAATCAAATTGAGTGCCGCTCTCAGAGTCTTGCATCTGGAAGTACAGTATTTACATGGGATAATATTTTTCAAAGTCATCGCCCTAGCAGAGTTATTATCGGTTTTGTATCATCAAAAGCATTGTCTGGAGATTACAAATCTAACCCATTTCATTTTAAAAAATGTAATATACAAAGCATATGCCTATATGTAGATGGTGTTCCTGTTGGTGGAAATCCATTGCATTTAGACTTTGATCCAACAGATGGGACTGCATCTGTACGAGCTTATGCTAATTTATTTCTCACCACGGGTAAATGGGGAAGAGACCAGGGGTTAGATCTTAGTAGAATTGACTTTACAAAAACATCAGCATTATTTGCTGTTCAATTGGAACCTATCTTCCCAGAAAATAATTCGTTTTTGTCTCTGGTTAAATCAGGGCATGTTCGTCCGGAAGTTCAATTCAGACAAGCATTGGCAGAAACAATAAGCCGCATTGTATATAGTGAATCCCCTGGTTTCTTTCAAATCAGTAAAGGAAGAGACATATTAACAAACTGAATTTCATGTAAACATTGTGGTCTAATAGTGACAAAACTTTTGAAAATAGCATTAAATAAATCTTTGGTTTCAATGTGCTTTTTTAAAACCACTTTTATAGTATTATAGATTTTTATTGTGCTTATTGTTTTTAACTACTGTTTGTAGTATTATAGATTTGTTTGCTTTATCATGCATGTAAAAATAGTATTGAATAAAATACATTGTGTCATGAAAATATATAGTTCTTGGTGCTTTTTTAAATGTCATTTCAGAACAGGATATTGTTCAGAAAACATCATGTCAAATGTGGTTATCAAATTTGAATGTCCTACTACTTGTATTTTGGCAGGACCAAGTTCAAGCGGTAAGACAACATTTTTGCATAAACTGTTGAAGCAGAATAAACATATGTTTCAAAAGGTTCCGAAAAAAATTATTTACTGCTATTCAACCTACCAACCCCTTTATGATGATATAAAACATGATGTTGAAGATATTGAGTTTTTCAGAGGATTACCAACTAAAGAAAACATGGATTTATGGGCACTGGAAACTGGTTTTAAGCTTTTAATATTGGATGACATGGCACAGATTGCTTCTCAAAGTCTCGACATTGTGAATCTTTTCACGATTTATTCACATCATAAAAATTTTTCAGTATTTTTTGTTGTGCAAAACTTATTTACTGGTGGCAAGTATTTAAGAACAATCAGTCTTAATTCACACTATTTTGTCCTATTCAATATCAAAGGGACAAGCTTCAGATTCAAACTTTAGCTACACAAATGTTCCCTGGTGAGACCTCCTTTTTCATGAGTGCATACAAAACAGCCATGGAAAGGAAAAAATATTCATACCTGGTTGTGGAAATCAGCAGTCATTCAAACCCCCTGTATAAATTACGAACAGACATTTTTCCTGACCAGACTTTGACAGTATTTCGTCCTGTAAACGAGAATTATGAGTGAAAAATTAAAAAAGGAAAAATACTTTCTACAGTTCTTACTCGCGACTAATATCAATCAACAACGTGCTATAATTATACATATAAGAAAAAGTCAAATGAGTGTCATTATTGAAATAATCTTCAATGCATTAAGAGGAAATCTTTTACTTTCAAAAGACATTAAAAACAAATTGAAACGCTATCGACGCGTCATTCGTCAACTAGTTTTGAAGAAACTTGCTTTTAAATAAGAGAAAAATATTATTACTTAAATACTGGAAACAAGTGATTCAACTTATTACACCGTGTAAAACATGGCTCAAGAGTTAGTGCTAATACCAAAAGTAAAGTATGAACATTTGAAAAAATATACAAATCTACAGAAAGCAAAGAAGTGTTCCAGAAAGTACAAATTTAGACAAAAATGATGAACCTGAGGTTGGAAATCATCAACAAAAGAAAACTGAAAACGAAATTAAAGATAATCAAAAACAAAACATTTTGAAAGAGAAAAAAGGTTTAAAAACAAAGTCTGTTTTTTCAGATCAAAAACAATCTAAAAACTCTGAGAAAATGCTTTATGTTAAACAAAAATTTAATTATCTTTTTCCAAACAGACTGAAAAAGAGGAAAAAAGTAAAAAAAGATCAACAGTTAAGGAGGATAAAGCTAAAGGAAAACTCTCAAATTAAAAGACAAAAGAATTTTCCTACAGATAATGAAAAACAAAACAAACAAAAGTGGATTCAATATCACATATGAATACAATTTGAAATGACAGATATTGATTATTGAAAATATGAAATTCTATTGGTTATTGGAAATTTACATATGAGTGTTCAAAAACTTTAGGGTGTGGTTATATACTTTGGTTGATCAAATAGTTTTGTCATAATGACTGAATTTCACTTTGAGTGAAGGTGTACTTTAGTGCCAAAGAATTTTAAGCAAGTTAAATATGGATTCTAAACGGAAAAGAGAAGATGACGAGGAAAAAAATAACAGAAAAATTTTAAAGTCTCTCAATGAAGTTACATTTCACAAATATAAATATTGTGAAGCTAAGTTTAGAAGAGCAGATTACCTGAAAAAACATATCTCTCTGAAACATCAAACAGTGAACCATAATGAAGTTCCTTCAACATCAGCTACCAACAATTCGCATACAGTGAATCTTGATGCAGTTCCTTCAACTTCAGACAGTTCACAAACCATGGAGCAAGAACATCAGCCTGGAGCAGGAAAAATGAACTTGGATCATAACTATTCAAAACCTACAACAAATAGTGACCATGATTATCACAGGTCTTCTAGAAACTCTGTCATTCACAATGACCATGATTATCACAGGTCTTCTTGAAACTCTGTCATTCACAATGAAAAACCACAGGAATAAATTTGACTTGTTTGCACTGCAAATTACAATTCATATGACTCGCCCCTATGAAATTTCCTGTTGTGTGATCATGATGTCTGGCTTTTGTATCACTATCAATAAATATCTTGTTGCATATGCAACATGTATTGGATGTTTGAAAATTTTGTTCTTCCTCCTCTGTCAATGCAAGTGGTTTCACGTTTTTTAAACGTTGCTCAATTTCTTCACTTTATTTAAAAAGATATTCAGCAATTTTTTAGGGCATCACTCCCTTTATAGAAAACAGTTTCCTTGCTAAAATTAGGATCTGTTGAAATAACCTTATAACCAAAAAAACAAGGTTCTAACAATTGAGTGCGTTTTGTTGATGACTGATCATCATCATGTTCATCTAAACGTTTGTTGAGTGTTTCAAAATCTGCATAAATAACATATGGGATACGTAATGTTTTTTCAAAATCTTTGAATTCAAGCCAACAGTCTCTAGAGGTTGGTAATTCAACTTTCTGTCTCCATAAACCTGACAGTAAGGAGTATGATCTTTAAGCAATTTCTCATTGACAAAACCATGTAAACAGTATCTGCAAAATTCAGGAAGTTATTCAAATTTTTTATTAAAACATAATGGGAGTTCTTTTCTGAATGCAATAGCAATAAATCAATGTGATGTGTATTTTCTATCTGCTTACTTATTCGCAGTGGTATGACATCCCCATCTTCAAACGTAAAAATGTTGACTGATATATTTGGATTTTGGTTTTCAAATTGATTGACTTGTTGAATTGAAACCGGATAGTTTATTCCTTTCATGTTTAATTCATTTCATAAGGCTCATAAGCATTTACCAAAGGTGAATCAAAGGGATGTAAGGAAGCTAAACAACACCAAAGAAAACATTTTTTATTCAAATTTTCGTATGTTTAAAAGACTCCTAACATGGCGTATTTCTTTATGTAGCTCCATAAAACTTGAGGCTGTAAGTGGTGTATAGTCCACTGTGTGAACAACTAGACTTTCAACTCTCTTTAATGTCCACCCTGATGATTCCCTTATGTATTTCTCAAAACTCTCAAACATTTTTTGATAGCTTTCATTAGCATATGTTCTTCGAATGTTTCTAGATTGAGAGTTATATAAGTTCTGCTTTTGAAATGAGGTCTTGCAGTCCTTTGCTCTGGCATATCCTTTACTAATTCTACTTGAATAGATAGGTACCACTTTATTGCATTTTGCATCACCCGCGACTTCAAAAGCGTACAACATTCGACTGCACATTTGCAAGAAAAGTTAACATATCATACTGTTCATTACCATTTGGTAGTATTTGATGG